>JAQPPZ010017116.1:8375000-9841567 GCA_028583015.1 Wollemia nobilis | reverse complement strand
ATCTACACCTCAAAAGGTGTGTAAGCACTAAATGGTACTAGGACAATGAGAGGTTATGTAGAGTTTACAGAACTTGTACTAGGGATTAATTTAAGAATTTGATCGAATTGGTCCATCTTCTTATTCCTTTGTTTCATGAGGGGTTTCTTCAACATCTCATTGAAAGTATTGACTATCTCAATGTTATCCATTCTACTCCTTATGTAAGACCATTTGGAATGAAAAGGGAGGTAATTATAGGGATATTGTGTCTAATATCCAAACTTTTGATATCCTAATCTTGTGTTCATAGATATACACTCAAAAGACAAATTACTCTAATAACATTGATTCAAAAATCAAAATTTTAACTGATCCAAGACTCAAAATTTTGAGTTAAATAAGATCATGAAATATTTCAATTCAAAAAATAATAGAGTATAACAAATCAAGACACACACACGCACACACATATATATAATCAAAATAACAGAATGATTTTAATGCTTTTAAAAAGCACAATGTAAGCAATATTTGAAAAGAAATGTGATAACATTGCATTCATTGTTCATGCTTTTTATAGTCAGGGGCTTATATACATTTATACAATAATTGGTGTGATGGAAATCTACTGTATTAAATATGGAATTTCACCCATATGGAAATGTGGTGGTTCACCTTCTATGAGTTATAAGGTCATGCATATGGAAATGTGGTTATTTTTCATCCATAATTTAAAGTGCATATTAAATAAAAATTACATACATGTGTCTTGTCCTTTTATGATTTATCTTCTACTAATGTATCATCATAGCTAGAGATGCATTTCAGCTACAAAATCTAAAAAAATAACATTATTATTTTTAGTAAGTGTTTTGTTTTACATTTTTAGGGTCTTTGGAGTATTTTTTCTATAAATGTATTTGCAACCCTATCTATGATAGTGTTGCTTATGGAAATTCCTATTCTCTCTTTAATTTGCCTAAAGCTTCTTGAATGGATCAAAATGAATTCCCAAGCACAAATTTATGCACTAAAAAACACAATTAAGATTAAAATATATATATATATATATATATATATATATATAGGGGTATTTTTTAGCATAAATTCATGCTACAAAAAGGTCACATGCCAAGGTCATTCTCATACCATTCATGAGGAGCCTGGTACGTACAAAGACCTAGTCAGATGATAAACCAACAAAGTGGATCCCTCAAGCTCAAAACTTGGTGTTTGTTGCATGTAGATCTCTTATTGAAGCTCCCCTTGTAGAAATTAATGCTTCATATCCATTTGATGTACCTTCCATCTATTTAAGGTAACAATGAAGAGAATCATCCTAACTGAGTCCATCCTGGCCACTGGTGCAAATATCTTGAAATAGTCCACTCTCTCCTCTTGAGAGATTCGTTAGCAACAAGGCATACTTTATGCTTCTCTACCTAACCATCCAAAGTATATTTGGTCTTATAGACCCATTTGCATCCAACATTCTTTCCTTATGGAAGAGGAACCAACTCCCAAGTCTTATTCTTCATCAAAGCCTCATACTCTACCAACATAGCATCTTCTCATTCTAGCCAACCCTTAGCTTGAGAATATGTAGGAGGATCCTGAGAATGATCTATCATTGAAAGAAGTGCTCAAAAATGATGTCCTCAAGAGATATAATAGGTTGAGCATCCTTCAAAAGCATCTTAACCCACTTGGGTGTTGGACAAACTAAGGAATAATCATGTGCATTCTATGACAACTCAACATTAGAAGCTAAAACTAAAGAATTCAACTCAAAATCACCACTCACCTCATCATGCAAGTATGAAACACTTTGAAATGATGTGTCCTACTCATCATTCCCTAAACCTATAGAAGAAGGTACTACCTATGGTGATACCTATGAAGGGTCCACATCAATAGGTATATGGCCTCCACTCAGAGATGAAAAAGAAGATAAAGAATATGTTGTAATGGAAATAGATCCAACCAAATTCTTGAAAGAAACAACTAAATTTGAGATGGTCAAAGGATTAGAAGGGCTATCTACCAAAAGCTTAGGTGGTGAGGTGGAAGGGGTACCTAGAATAACCTCATCAAATATTACATATATCCAGATCAAAACCTCAGCCTCTAAGGATTGTAAGGATGATATGCCTTTGAGGCATTTGAATACCCCACAAAAATGCACTTATGACTCTTTGATGCCTCCTTCTAAATATCCTTGGGTATTTAAGCCCATGTTGAAGGCCCAAAGATATAGAATTAAGAAAGAGTATAGTCCTTGTCAATCTCTCAAGATGTATCATACCCTGGTAGGAACTATGTTGATGATGTATGCTACACAAGTGACTACCTCATCTAAAAATTTATGATACATATACATTGTGCCATATCCATGATCACCTTTTTTTTTCTCTTAGCCACACCATTCTATTTAGGAGTATAGTGAATAATCTTTTGATATGCAATCCAATTAGAAGCCAATAATAGTCGACTCTACATTTAATTGATGAATCAAGTGATGTCACTTATCATGATCTGATTTATTGTCTAGTATGTGAATCACACCATGCCACTTGTCATGTCTTGATTTACTCCAAAATTCATGCCCAACTCTACTTTTGATTATGTAAGTTATTTGTCAAATTGGATGAGATGAAAAATATGATTGGCCAAATTTGTATTTATACACGTCTAATGGTGTATGATTTTCCACATCAACCATTGTATGACTTGCCACATAACCCAATTAGAAATTGCAACATTAGTGCCTATTTTTTTAGCTTTTTATGATACGGGAGTAATCAATCACAAGATCTAAGCTATGCTAAGATGAACAGTAATGGAGTTATGGTACAATATTGAAATATGTTATAACTGGAAATGATATGAATATTACAATGTAGTATATTGAAGGAAATGGACACTCCAGTAACTGATGCTTATAGTACTACATTGTACTACATCACTAATATATATCTACTACATGTCGAGTGATATTTTTGTCCGATTACAAAAATATACTAACAGTTAGGATCCTATTAAGTAATCCTCTCTTGCAAAGAAAATTATTAGTTTCTCCAAGGTTCTGTGTTAAAATGTGCTTGTAAAGTGTGAAAAATATTGTTGTAATACCTCAAAGGTGCAAGTTACTGTTAACAAGGGGCCTGTGATTTTGATATTTGATTTACACTGTGAAATGCTATTGTTCATGAAATTCATTCTCCAAATGTAATATTAATAATTAAATATTGTCAATAATCAACTTTATAAAGTGCAAATATTTAATTTTAACCTTAGAAAATAATTTTAATTAAATTTTATCCAAATACTTTATGTTAAAATTTAATAATCATTATTTGGAAAATTTAATTGAAATTCTAATGTTTATTTCAAAATGTGAAATACCATGAATTTAAGAAAATGAAATAAACATTTTTCCCTAATGTAAGATTTAAAACTTTATATTAAAACTTAGGGTTTTGATTTTTCGTGAATTTGAAATTAAATAAAATGAAAAAGTTTAGGGTTAGGGAAAAAAATAAAAAATGAAACATAAATTTAAATGCAAGAAACTTCATAACTTCATCCTAAATTTGTAAACAAAAATATTTCTGAAATAAAACCTAATTTAAATCAATCAGCATTAACACAATTCAACCTAAATTAGGTGCAATCTTCAAGGAAATAATTTAATATATCCAATCATTATAAAGTGAAAACACCATCAACATGCATATTTTCACTGTAACAAAATGAATATATTATAATAAGATCTGACAATAATACTTTCTCCAGAATACCTCTATCCATCCAAAAATGAAGCCTTCTCTGAGCAACCTAGGAGGAAACCTTTGGCAAATCCTTCTTCAATTCTTCAATCCCGCTTCTCCAAAAATATTTTGACCACTATCCTTGAGTATTCATGTGTATTTATAATTATAATTTTCAGTTTGTTCAGTTTTCAATTCGTTTCGGAACGGATTTATAACTATTCTCTCCAACCCTTGTATTACCTGCGTAATAACATATTCATCATAAGATTAAGACAAAGCCAACCTTTATTTTATTTATTATTTATTTTCCTTCGTAACTTTCCTTTTGCCCAAAATTGAATCAAAATTCAAAGTTATTACATTTTAATGAAAATTTCCATGCATCTAAATAGGCCAAAAGGGTGCTCAAAATTGTTGAGATCATCCAAATATTTATCACGGTTCATGAGATATGATATTTTAAAGTTCCCAAGTTGCTATAGTAAACTACTATTTTTGGATGAAATTGACATCTAAAATCCTATAATTTTGGTACCATTAGAAAGAGGAAATCAATATCTTTCTACCAAGTTTTGAATGAGCTCAAACGGAGTTGTCTAGCTCAAGATATGTCCATTTCAAATTTGCATTAATTTTAGGGTAAAAATGATAAAAAATTAATAACCCTGAAATGAAATTTAATTATTTAAACCTTTGAAAATGATTTTAACTAAATTATTTGATTTGAGATAATGCAATTAAGATGTAAATAATCAAAAATATTCAATTCAAAGCATTGCACCTAAAATCAAACCTTCAAGATGCAAAGATGTCAATAATTTCAAAGTGAAAGCAAATTTTCAAAGACCTTGATGCGAGAAAAATTGGATAAAACAAAGAACAAAAAATGCCAAAATTTCGAGTGGGTCCCCAAATTGGGGTACGTTGTGCAATGGCCACAACACTACACTACAATAGTAACTACTGCTATCTCACCTCTATATCTAACACACACTATGAGGCCCTTTATACAGGAAGATAGATTCCTTGGCCAACACTTTATCTTGATGTACAAGTGGACACCTTGCACATTTACAACTTGCACATTGATACTTGTGCATTTACTACTTCTTCATCAAGAAACTACTTTACTTTACTCTCAAGTAACTTCCTACTCTAGTTATGTACCAAGGGTGGTACATTTACATGACCCAAATGATGTAAAATACTCTAACACCCCTTGTATTACATTATTTGGGTATTGAAGACTTTAGTCTTCAATATGGATCTTTTATCTTCAGATGCTCTTCATCTTGATTTGGTCCTTTACATCATATTTAATTCACATTGCATTGTATACCTCCTTGAATTGGTTCCTCTTCTTCTTCTTTATTGGAGTCAGTACTTTCATAGGTGGACGTACTATCACCAGATTCTTGCAAGAGTATTTTTTCTTTGCCTTTGTCCTTGTTATCATTCTCTATGTCATGTATAAGAGCTTATGAACATACACGTAGAGTATCATGATAATATTTTGTGTTAGTAGAACTTGAAGTACTAATACTGCACAAGGATTGAAATATCTTTGCTAGGGATGATTCATCAATTTCTGTTTTTAGTTTAAGTAATTCTATTAATCCTCTCTATTCTACATTTTCATCCTTATAACATTTGAATGTAAGTAGTTCCATATTCTAAAGGAATTTGAATGTCATTATTTCCATTATCAATATCTTTAGTGAGTGAACATGTAGATAATGTTTCATCATTTCAAAGTTGTCTTTTAAAGCTTCACTATATATCCTTTCTGAAGTAAGGTCAAAGTTTCCTTCAGACTTTATAAGTAAATTCTTGATTCCACTTTTTATGACACTTGCTCTTTCTTTTCTAATGATGTTATTCATGTTATTGTTCACTATATTCTTTGAGGTTGACATATTTCTTCCTCCTTGGTTCTAGTGGATTATTGATGTTTGATAGAGTTTTTGAAGTAGTCTACCTTATGACTCCCTAGTGCTTTTGATATATAGTATTATTTTTACTTCTCTAGTATTTTAATTTGTAGAATACTATATCTATCTTGAGTATATGATCCAATTTGATAAAACCTTTAGGTTTTGTAGAATTCCTTATATCTCCCTAGTTATTATGTTATGTTATAAGTGCTTTTGCAAGTAGTAGTTCAATCTTGAGTTGATTTTTTAATGTTTTGTAATCAACTTCTATTTCTCCTTATTTCTCCTATTGAACTTATGCTCTTATCAATTTTGAAGTTCCTTTAGGTTGGATTTATTTTGTCCCTCTAATTAGTTCCAACTCTATATGATGCTTTAATGAACCTCTTTCTCCTACCTTCCATAATTTAATCTTCAATTTTCTAATTCTAAAATATTACAATTTGATGTAGCATGCCTTATAACTCCCTATTTTTGGAATATTAGAAAATAATAGTAATAATAGTATTTGTAAAATATTTTATAATTACTAAGGTGGTCAACCTTATATACATGATTATTTTATTAATCATGTATATAGTAAGCTTTTGAAATAATGATTTTTGCACTACCTTTAGTGCTCCTTAGATATAAGACTCTCCAAGTCTCGATTTGTAACTTATTTCAATGCTTTAATGGTTGCCTTCTTCTTCTCCACTTCTTGGAGGACTTTTGATTTGCTTTATGGTTTATATAGGCCACAATAGATTGCAGATATTGAGTACTAACTACTGTCTTTAGATACTGATGTTTTCAAATTTTGTGCTCTTTTGGTTTTCTCCTCAAGCTAATAATGAATGCATATAATGATCTTTAAGAGTAAATGAGTTAACCAATATAGAATAGTGCAATAGTAAACTTACCTTATTACTCCTTCAATGCACTAATAACTCTTAAAGAATGCACTTAATAATCTCTACAACTCTCAAGTAAGAATAATATCTTCTAAAGAATACTTTCTTTAAAAGCAATCTAAAACTTGCACTACAATTAATATTCTAGGATGTAGTCTTTTCTTAGATAGACAATCGACAGATGATATTTTTCTTCTGTCAAAATATATCCAACTTCTATTTTATTGTGGAAGTGATAAAATTAAAAGTAATTTCCTTCTACACACCTTAAGACTATATAATGCAACCTTATTTTTGCAACTTCTAAATTCTAATAATGGTGCTCTAATGGAACTGGATAATAACCCTAATAAAAGTTCAACTAATGAACTTATTTGCATCCAAGTTGCTTATCTTTACTGATCTGTAGACGAAGGATTACAAGGTGATTTGATTCACCTTGTTGTTGCCTTCACACTGGATGGATTCATGGCCTTGATTGACTATTTAAAACAACTATTTTATCTTCATTAATCTGTAGCTCTCTAATACTTCTGACTTGTTGCTTGATTTTGTACTCAATGAATTGATTAACCTTCAGGATGACCTCTACAACTCTAAAGTTTTACAGTTAGTATTTTTGTCCTAATTGCTATCCTTTTTGGTATACAATCTATCTTCTGTAATGTGCCTTCTTAGCTCTGAAATGGAATCTCCAAATCTCTTGGATTTATTGGGCTTCTTTTGTTTGAATTCTTTTTCAACTTCCTTATCAAATTTTGTCTTCAAACAAGGTCTTCCTCTCAATATTCTGATAGTCTTGAGGTCTTCATGAATCTTCCTCAAAATTTAGCAAACTGCTTGCCAAATATTTCTCCTTTGGGCTTGTTGTCGAATGGCGATAATATTCCCAAATGTTTTGCTATCACAAGCTTCTTATTAGAGATAAATTGAGTTCTTCTAGGAACTCCTTTGATGGCTTCAACAAACTCTACAATAAGGCTCTTCAAGCCTTCTTCTTGTTTCTCCTTAAGACCTCTCCAAGGTCTTCTATCTTGTAACTACTCTGGTCTTCTTGATGAGACCTTTTCTTCAACCTTTTGCTATGGAAGTGTTGGTGATGGGATCACCTTCTCGGATCTCTAGATTCTACTACTTCTGGAATTAGGTACTGGACTTTGCTCGTCCTTCTTCAATCTTCCTTCTTTAGAAAGTTCTTCAATTAGAATTTTTGTGAGTCTCTTCAGCTTCTTCTAGAAAAAATATTCAATTTGCTATTTCTAATGGGGTATTTTCTCAAACCTTTTCAACTTCACTAGTTATTCTTGAAACTAGTGGTATGAGTTCTATGCTAAGCCCTGGTCTTCACAGTATTGTGGAAAGACTCTAGCTAATTTTTTCTTCAATGGAGATCACTAAAATCTTATCTTATATTTCTCATGAACTTTTCTCTGGAGTATTTTTTTGGAATAAGGCTTTTGTGGTCTTTTCTTCTAGATCAAGGCTTCTATGGCCTTTTCTTTTGGATCAAGGCTTATATGGCATTTTATTCTATATCAAGGCTTATATGGCCTTTTCTCTTCTGCAATATGCATGTCTATATCAAGACATTCCTCAGGCTTCTAAAATTTCCTCTTTTTCTTTAGGTTCTAGAAATGAGACCTTCTAACAAGCAATCTCGAGAAAACGGTGTTTGTATGGGGCGGTGCACAACGATGGATCTTGGTTTGCAAATACATAGTGGGTTTAGACCAATAGTAGTAATAGTGGTCCTTATTACTTTCCTATCACTCAACTTGGTAAAATGAATGCTAAGTCATAGTCTTCATGAGTTTTCTTGTAACTTTGTGGGAAGACTCTAGCCAAATGCAATCTCAAAAATTTTGGAACTGATATTTTCTTATCTCCTCCTTTTTGACTCTCCCTATTCCTATTGATCTACCATAGCTTTGATACCACTGTTAGCTTTTGATGATATAGGAGTAATCAATCACAAGATCTAAGCTATGCTGATATGAGAAGCAATGGAGTTCTGGTACAATACTAAAATATGCTATAATTGGAAATGATATGAATATTACAATGTAGTATAATGGAGGAAATGAACACTCATGTAACTGATGATTATAGTGCTACATTGTACTCCATCACTAATCTATATCTACTACACTACAACAGTAACTACTGCTATTTCACCTCTATATCTAACACACACTATGAGACCCTTTATATAAGAATATGGATTCCTTGGCCAACGCTCTATCTTGAGGTACAAGTGAACACCTTGCATATTTACAACTTGCACATTGAAACTTGTGCATTTATTACTTCTTCATCAAGCAACTACTTTACTTTACTCTCAAGTAACTTCCTACTCTAGTTATGTACCAAGGGTGGTACATTTAGATGATCCAAATGATGTAATATACTCTAACATATTTCACCTTCTATACCACCAGCTACATGTCACCTTGAGATTCATGTTATGTCATTAGTTGTGTTTGTGCTTGTGCTAGCAGCCATGTATCATGCCATGTCATATGTACAAACTACCACATATCACCTTAGAATTATTGCATTGGATTCCAAGTCACCTATATGAACTTCCATGCTAGATGTTTATATTACCACATCAATCATACCCAATGTTACCTCAATATTCATGCACTAGTTGCCAAGTTACCTTATGGACCGCCATGTCAATTGTACAAAGTACCACGTGTCATCTGTACACCATTGCCATGTCATCACAAGTGTGTAAAGAGGTGATGTGATCCACTTCCACATCAACATAGGGTGTCATATCATCATGGGGTATCACATCATCAATCATTTTGATGTCATCATAGTCATAGAAAATTTTTTGGTGTTATGTAAAAGGGTAAACGGTAAAGTAGTTTTTAATGTCCACAAGGCCATAGGCCATATGAGACAATCCTCATGGAGGACATTGTTTACTTAATATATGGTTATCCAACCATACTCTAGTTATAAAAGCATAGTTTACAACCTTACCTTTACAAGATTCAAACCTTGGACCTCTATTCAAAGTTCCAAAGTCTCCAATGTTAGATTACAATTGAACTTAAGACCTCCCATAGAAAAAGGTCTTGTCTTATTTTGGCTAGTCATCCTTCCAAGCGCTATACTTGGGAGATGAAAAGCAAGAAAGATATTTCATGGTTTACATGGGCCCAAAGGGAAAATATGATCAATACAAGTGCAAAAGTCAGTTTTTGCCTCAAGAGAAGCTTAACCACAACATATTCCAACAAAGGGAAAGAATATAATAGCCATAATAGCAAGTGCACAAGCAATATGGGTGAGGCAGGTCTTAGAAGACTTAGATGAAAGGCAATAAAGACCAACTACCTTTTTTTTTATGACATGAATGCAATTGAAATGACTAAAAATAATGTTTTTCATGCAAGATTGAAGCACATTGAGTTAAAGCATCACTTTATTAGAGACTTAATTTTAAAAGACAAAATCTCGAGTGATATTTTATCTCTTAATAAAAATGATGAAAAATGATTTGCATAATAGTTTAAGGAAGATGAAAAACATATTTGAAAGAAAAGGAAATGAAGAATATTTTGATAAAAAGGAAAGTTGAGTGTAGTCCAATTGACATGACATCAAATATAATGTTTTGGTATTTTGATGGAAGTGATCCTGTACATAACCTATTAGAAAAGAAAAAAGAAAAAAATATTGACATTAATACAATGAGCTATGTGTGGTTTATATTGGAAGTCACTCCCAACAAAATAGCAAAACATGTCAATCTTTTGGTCTTTCATTTACTCGTCTCACATATAAATTCATATAAACTAATCTTTAACTATGATATAGACATCTTTACTCTTTAACATTTACTTTTATATATACCTTTTAATGGAACTTATGTGTGAGGTTGAATTCATGAAATAATGTTCTTTCCTCTTTCACATATTTTTGTTTACATAGCCTTAATTTAATTTAATTTATATATTACCTTTATATTTTTCTTAGTATTTAGTATTTTAGTTATTTTTTATTTTAATAAGCTATGCATGGCTCCTAGACAACTGCAATCACAAAATCAAAATATTATTTATTATCAAGTCAATTAAACCATTTTTAGCTTTGCCCTTTCATTGAAGATATGCTTCATTTTATTTTCTATTAAATATATTCTTTGTATTCCTTAAAGTGTTATGTTTCCACTATCGACTACTTGACATCATTTTCATTAAGAGACAAAATTCCATTCAAACAGATACTTTTTAAAATTTGTGTTGTGTTTCCACAATCAACTACTTGATATCATTTAGAGATAAAATCTCACTTGAATAATTGTTTTCCAAATTTTGAATTTCAACAAGATAAAGATCAACATTGTGAGTAGCTAAATTATATGTTACCTTATTTTCTTCTTTATAAATACGATCGCGTTGCTAAAACATTACCTCCAATAATAGTTGATGTTTAAATATAGTCATATTACCTAGAGATTACCTCTAATAATAGTTAATGATCATCAATAATAATATTAATGATAATATGTGAATTCCCCTAATCCATCATTTTTCAATTGTAATTCTAATCCTTGTTAAAAGTGCCCTCCCAACATCAGTCGTTAGTTAAAGTTCATATGATTCCAAGTGAAAATAATTTTGTCTTTATTATTTTAAAACTAAATGTTATGGTTTATTCATGGGATTTTAAAACTAAATGATATGGTTTATTTATGGGATTTGAACTTTGATTTATGGTGTGATATTTTTCATATGCAACCAATTGCTCTAAGTATATGGTAAAAAAAAAAAATAGTATGTAATAAAATTTATTAATATCGTTGGGTTGAAGGGTCCCAATACCTATTTACATAAGGCTATTATCTAGCGTCGAAGAAACAAAAATAGAACAACCCCCATAGACATAGGAAAGAGTTGTGCTAGTTCCATGGGAACACAAAAAAACAAAACAAAAGATTCCAATAACCTTTTTTGACAACAGAAAGAAACCAAGGATATACCCGACAAAACAGGGAAGGTTTAGTAACAAAAACTAAACTCAAAAATCCCACTAACCCAAAACCTAGGACTACTGGGCTTTATCACCATCTTCAGTAGTATTATTCTACTGATGAGCGAGAAGAGCATTGAGCGATGTCGAAAGATCCTAAAATTCCTTGAAGTTAAGAGAGAAGATGACCCCAACTTCCTTGATCATATTGGTTGCTGCCAGAAGTTGGTCAACCACCCCCGAGACATGATTGATGATTTTGGAGCAAAAGGCTTCAGCAACACAGCTAGTAATATTTTCATCTGCATCCATGAACTGTATTTGAAGCCTTCTAACATGAACCATTACATCATTCCACGAATTAAAAAACTCGTCAAATGGAGAAGGTTTTACACAAAGGTGAAAACAATAGCCTTGTGATGAAAACCATAATTTTGAAAAGCCCACAATTTGAAATGAAACATGTGGGATCCTAAAACGTACAAGGAAGGGTGTTGACAAAACACCAAAGACAAAAGAAACATGATGTTTACAAAACACCTTATAGCATTAAAAAGAACACCTTTGTTGGAACTGACAATAGTGTTGAAAAAACACTTGAAAGAAAAGACACCGGTGTTGAAAAAACACCTTATAGCGTTGAAAAAAACACCTTTGCTAGTATTTCTATGATTATTAAAGAACCTGCTCATTTTCTTTTTGAACAATACTAATTAAATCCTATGGAAAGCAATCTTCCCAAATAATGCAATCAGATTGGTTTGCTACCAAATTAGCCAAAGTGTCAGTAGCTACGTTGGCTTCACGAAATACATGTTGAACTGTACTTAAGGGAAGTTTCTCGAGAATGGCTTGACTTTCCTTAATAACATTTTGAATATTCCAACCTAGTTTTGAGGAACCTTTTGCATGATTAACCACAACAAGGGAATCACCTTCAAAGATGATTGGGTTAGGAAAATCTTTGCATAGAACAAGACACCTCCACAGGGCACAAGCCTCAGCATAATTATTTGATGGAATCCCCAAATTTTCAATTAAGGACTTGATGATCTTTCCACTATGATCCCAGATTATACCACCAGCCCCAGCATCCCCATGATTTATTTTAGAATGAACCATCGAAATTTACTTTTAGCCAACCCAACGATGGAGGTTTCCACTTAGTATTGATCCTATCATTGATGTGAACCGGTTGCTTAGAAATTTTGATGGAAATATTGAGAACTTTAAACAAAAGCATTTATATGGTAAAACTTTAGTTAAGCTAATACATTTTATATTTTCTTTTTTTTTCAAATCTTCACACATCACATCATATTTATCCTTTAAATTTTTTTAATAAATTAAAAAATAATAATAAAGATGACCTTAAAAATAAAACTACTTTTTATAAAATTATTATTTTTTATTAAAATAAATTATTATACATTAATTCTTCGAGATTGAAATGGGTCTCGTTTCTATTACATCATGGCCACATAATAATATTATAACAACTTGGCTATTGTATATGTATTGCTTAACAAGATCCAAACCAGTCTCTCCTTAAAATAGAAAAATCTTAGTAAAAAATATAAAACTCTTTAATTAAAAAACAATGCTCTAAACCCATTAACAAATAAAATATTATATTGATATACATATTAAAACTAAGTATCTCAACACAATTTATGCCTGAGAAAAAGTGGACAATTACCTCCACTTTCTAAAGCTCTAAAATACAATCTTTTCTTATGACACTTTTGTGTGCAAGAAACTATAAGACTTATTAAAAACATTCAAGAAAATAATCTCGTTAAGAAGTTTAGTAAAAAAGTAATTCAACTAAAAGCTTGTCTTAAATGTAAAAGTAAAGTAATTTTTAATGTTTATGAGTTTATGGGTAATATGAGACTATTTCTTTTTGTTGGAAAACAAGGAGTTATACTCAAGACTTGCTCCCTTGACAAATCACAACTCTCTCCTTTAGAGCTTGAGAATTTACAAACAATTTCAAATTCATCTTAATTGAGTTGCTATAGCTAAATACCTACATCATTTTTCATAAAAAGTTTGAATTCTTGATTTTCATTTTTTGGATATTCTTCAATTTTTTGTGTGAATACAAATATTCTAAAATTCAACATCCTTCTTCTTGATATTTTTCTATAGCAACCTTCATAATACCAAAACTCCACTTTTTTTGTCTATGCATCACATATTAGTAGAGTACGTAGACACGAAAAATTGATCCACTTTAGTGGGCAATATTCCTTGAACCTTCTAAGAGACCTCTAACACTTGCCCAAGGCATGGGATAGGCCCCTTTCCCTTTGTTTCTCCATTTTTCCTCCTCTATGCGAAATCGCACTCGGTTAAGACAGGGCGCGACTTTGCATAGGCGAAGTCGCAATCAGCCAAGATGGGGTGCGACTTCACTGTTTTAGGTTTTCCCATAGAAACCCTAATTCTTCTAGCTGGCATGTTTTGGCATTGACCTTCCTAGGTTTTTCTCACTCTTTTCATCATCAAGCTTGCTATAAAAGGAGGGTTTAATCCCTCATTTAAAGGACACAACTTGATGATTTTTACATGCGATTATTCTAACATGCTCGCAATTTTTTTCTATATGCTTCCTATTATTCTACAAGCAAGCTAACACTTAAGTGTGAATTTTATCTTCTGCTGCATTGATTTGGTTCATTGTTCACTCTGGTGGATTCGTGTCGTAGCTTGAAGGAGAGATTAACTACTTAGAGATCTTGACCCTTCTGCCTGCTTCTGCGCCATTCACCAGGTGTTTTTATTTAGTTTAAGATGTCTGCATTGCATTTTACATTTTGTTTCTATTTTTCTCACATCTCAGGTGAAGTCGCACTAGGCATTAGTAGGGCACGAACTTGCAGGCTTGAACTTAGAGCTTCTTTTTTGTAGAGGCAAAATCGCACCTAGTCTAGACGAGGCATGACTTTGCTTTCTACGTTATCATGCCAGACTTTTGAGGAAAGCAACTTTGCCCAGAGTAAATATGGGGGTAAGTTAATATTTCTGACTGCATGATAACATTTTAGACTGCATTTTGATCATATCTGCATACTTTGTTTTCTGTTTATATTTTGTTGCACTATTGTTTTATGATTAATATCCAAGGCTCAATTTTTGCTTTTGTTTTTAAAATTTCATCTAAAAGGACCTAGAGGGCTTGACTGTTGCACCTCCAAGCATTATTGTACAGTGGCCTAAGCAAACCCCCTAACGCTAATTCCATTTTTAAGTGTTTCTTAAGATATCTTGCAAGAACAAGTACTATTGATATCATTGGAAAAGAGGACGAAAGCTTGGATCAACCATCGATTAAGATAAGTGTTCCCATTAAATTATAGGTTGTTTTCTAAGTGCTCATAATTTTGTTTCAAGCCCTAGATCTGATTTTATAAAAATGTATTTAATTAATTTATAGGCATTAAAAGATAACAACATATAGTGCGCATCTAGGGTTAATTCTATTTGTACATTCTTTCTTGAGCCCTTGCTTAAAGAATGTTAATTTAAAACCCTAGGTTAGAAAGCATTCAAAGAAAGAATCATTCTAGGGCTAGCTCTTGTATTCCTGCATTATGTATTTCTACATTGTACTTTATTTCATATCATAGATCTAGAAAGGCCAAACTCAGGTGATTGCTTTTAACTGAACACATAAAACATTTCTAAAATTCTAGAGGACTTGGAGCGAGTCCTTAAACCATTCATAGTGAACCCTTCCCCCATCCTTCACACTCGAGTATAGAGAACAACATAGCCCCCACGGTTCATCCCATAAGGCTTTCTATCTTTTTGGATCCAGCCTTTTAGGAATTGTACATGGTAGGGTAGTTTTTCCCCTCTACATCTTTAGTGAACCCGATGTGAACACCTCCTTTCTTGTAAAATATTAATCAAGATCATTAATTTTGCTTGTGTGTGATTGAAAACCTTTAATAACATTATTAAAAACCCCTGCATTAGTATTTTCCTCCATCTGTCTTCACTCCTTCTAATGGCTCCTTTCCTTAGAAGTCAGTGGAGACAGTTGGAATCTGATTATGTTCCTCCGAAAGATGATCAGATTGATAGGGAAGACCCTAATGTAGATCCAGAAGAGCAGAATAATATGGATATGGAAACTGATACAAATTTTGATCCTTATGAAGGACCCAATGGTGGGTTTGTCTTTTCATAATTTGATCATATTTGGTGTTTTATGAAAGCTAATAAGGATAAATTGCTAGAATGTATAGAGCGAGAAGCTTGTCTTGAAAAATAGGATGCTCCTCATTCTCCTCCAATTAGGCCTCCTTTGCTTAATCAGGATAACCCTACATCTCAATCAATGCATTTTGATAATCTAAAAAACCAAGTGACTAGTACCGTTACTACAACCACCAACATTGGAAGGAATTTACAAGTCCCTCTAATTAGTAATGGCACCCAAAATTATCTTCAATTTCCTTCTCAATCTCCAAATGTCAATAATTTTTCTTTTGTCCCACCAAATATTAGTCATCCATTTTCACAAGGCATCATGAATAATAAAAGTATCCAAATCCTCAACTTAAATTCTCAATATGCATACATCCCTTCTTCAGAGAATCTGGGGAACACACATAGCAGTAATCCAGAAGTGCAAAGTTTGGAAAATATGGTTAAATGGTTAGCTTCAAAGATGGAAATGATTCAGCCTTCAGGTTTCACTTACAGTTATAAATAAATGTGTAATCATCCATTGGATCCCATTGTTGCTACCAAACCTTATCCTAAGCATTTTTCTATGCTAGTGCTACCAATTCACAAAGGGATAGAAGATCCAATAGAACAATTAAGAAGGTTCAGAACAGCTTGCCATGATCTCATTATGATGATATATTATGATTGAAAACTTTTCCAAAGAGTCTTTTTGGCATGCCATTAGAATGGTACTATCAATTGCCTAATTATTCTTTGAAAATTTTTGAAGAGATTGCAGAATTATTTGTTCATCAGTTTAGTGCATATATTGAAAAAGAAGTATCAATGAAAGATCTTTATAATTTAAAGCAAAATAAAGAAGATATTTTTTCAAAAAATTTAGCTCGTTGGATAAGTTTAGTGGGTCAGCTAAGACATCCTATATATTAGAAAGATATGCTTGACATATATATTGGAAATCTGCAAGAACAGTTATCTTATGCACTAGAAACTATTACTGTCACATATTTTGATCAAGCAATTGAGTTAGCTAGAAAAGTGGAACATGCCCTTATTAAAAGAAGCCAACATAAGGTTAAAGAAGATAAAGCCCACTAAATATCAGCATAAGAATAAACACACAGGAGGTGATAGTGATAGTAGGTATGTTAACAATGTCACTAATAGCCTACAACAAAAGATAATACTTCAAAAATCTCCTTAAAGGAATTTTACAAGGCATAACATATCTATGGAAGCAGTTTTGAAGCAAATTTTAGAAGTCAAGGTAGTTGATTTACCTCCCATAAGACAACCAGATACTACAACTCACTTGTATAAAGCAGGTCAATATTGTGTGTATCACATAGTAGAAGGACATTGAACGAATTCTTGTAAGAAATTAAAGCATGTGGTTCAGGATTTGCTTGATGGAGGACGTATTGACTTGAGGAATGCTCAAATGATTAACAATCATATTCCCACTCAACAATCTCCAACTACTAATCAAGACATGGGAATATTCAAAGATCCACTGCCAAAACATGACCAACAAATGGTAAACCAGGTGGCTCATCACAATGAGCCCCCATGTCACAATAATGTGGTCAGTATGGTTGGAATAACCATAAGGAAACAAGCTTAGAATCAGCAAGGACCAAGTTTAGTGTTGCATCCCAACTCATTTTTAAAGGAAAATCATAAAATAAATTCAGCTACAAGGATTCCACCGTTAGTGTTGAAACCACAACCCAATATTTCATTTGATCTTCAGAAGCAGTTAGCTAATACTATGGCAAAGATATCAGTTTTAGAACTTTTGCAAACCTCTCCTGATCATAGAAATGCTTTGGTGGAATTTTTAAAGCAGTAATCGGTTCCTCCAGATATTTCCTTTGATGCCATAGTTGATGTCATAGGTTTTTTTAGGATACATCATGTTTCATTCTCAGATGATGATAAACCTTCCTTAAACTTACATGGAGATTATTCACTTTACATCACTGCACTTGTTGGGGATACCCTTATCAAATGAGTCTTGATTGATAATGGCTCTTCCCTTAATTTGTGTACATATCAATTCTTTCAAAATTTGATTTAAGAGAGGAAGATTTAACAAAACAAATATCATCATAAAATATTTCAACAATGACTTCCAAGAGGCCTGTGGTGTCATTTATCTTCCCCTTAGAGTTGGACCTAAATTATTGGATACTTTATTCTATGTGGTATATTGTCTTGCATATTTTAATCTTCTTCTTGGGTGTCCTTGGATTCATGCAGTGAAGGTCGTCCCTTCTACTCTTCATCAATGTCTCAAATTTTAAAATGGTAATCAAGTTGTCACCATTCTAGGCGATCCTCGACCATTTGAATTTTGTTCAAATATAGAGTTAGCTCAATTTGAAGTGAATTCATGTCCTTCTATCTCTTCAGCAATTTTACCATATTTCTCATCTCAAATATCATAACATTTTCAAAGTCTAAAAGTGAGTGAGGAATTTACCTCCAATTGGTCATCTATGGATCATGATAATCAATTTCTTCAAGAACCTCTTTTGGATGTAGCCAAGCTACCACCTTCACCAAGAACCATAGGCTTACCCCATAAGAAATGTGATGTTGTACACTTTGGCACATGTACCTTTATCTTCGAAGGAACTAATTTTGAATAAAGGATTTATGGTAGAAACCCCTCTCCTAGTAAGTGCTCTTTTTCTCAATATTACCTCACTAATGATTACCCTCTTCCTAAGCAGATCCTATCTAGTATGGGATATGTAGGTAAAGGTTTGGGGCCACAATAGAAGGGCATTCAAGAACCCTTAAATGTCGATATTTGTCCTGGAATATGTGGCATAGGTTTTATACCTAATAAAAACCAACCTTTACCATTTTAGGATGATGACCATCTTGTAACTTATGTAGAATATATGGATTATCATAATTTAACAAAGCATAAGAATAAAATTAAAAATGATTCTTTTCCTTTTTCTTCAAAAATATTGTTTTGTAATATGGTTGGTTATATTCATTCTAACAATATACTTGCTATTGTAAAAGAAAATTATGATTTGTTATATGGTGTTTCTTATGTAAAAAGAACGGTGTTGTTCAAAAATATAATGATTATCGGGCCATGACTGTCAAAAGAGAAGCCTTAGAGGAACTCCTCCATGATTTTAATTATAGAGAGGACATACTTTTTGGAGATCTCCTTGATCCAATAGATCATGGCATGCTTATTAATTATAATAATATAAATGGTGCATTTAGATTTTGCATTGAGTATAATTCTACTCACTCAGAATAATAAAGAAAAAAAAAAAGAGAAAAATCATCATATTAGTTGCATTTGCATCCACCTGCTTGCTCATATTGCATTGTTGCTTGTCATACTTGCATGATTTCTTGACATATAAAAATAACTTGCATGATTGAGTGTCATAAAATTGCATGATTGAATATTCATGACTTCCTAATCATGTAGATTTATGGGGTTTGGTGACAATGGTACGTGATGATACATAGTTAGGTTGTAGCTCATATACATTGCATTATCACTAGGACTCTAATGCCTAGCTATATCCCCACCTAGGGATTCTTCTTTTGCCTTCTCCTTGGTGTTGTTTCCTTCTCCTTATTTCTTCTTACTCTTGTAAAAGCACAACTTTTTTTTATTCTTCTCTTTGACCTCTTTTTTTTTTACACTAGCACACACTCACAGTGTCCTCTGTATTCTCAAAACCCCTATTTTGGATAGCATTGGCACAAATTTTATATTACACCCCACATGGGATACTTGTACATCCTAGCGGGTATTACATCGTCTATGATCTTCTATCGGGTCATACTCTCTTTTGAATCGGTAGGCTCAACACCCCATTACAAGATAAGCTCCTTGGTCGATATTAGTAGACCTCGGCATACGTCCTAGCGAGTAATCACCCCACAATAATCAATAATGGAGCAACCACCCATAACGGGTTAGACTCTAAACAATTTACACTTCAAGCAAGGGCTAGGCCCATAGCGGGTTTCACCCTTCTTTTCTAGTATGATCCATAATGTTTAACTACACTAGTTTCTTGTAACCTATGCTAGTTTCATATTGTGAATCGCTCATCCTTCTCTATTTCAGATGGTTGACCTTTGGATCTTCTTCTTCTTCTTCTTCTTCTTCTTATTTCCTCTTTTGCTTCCTTTTTCTTTCTTCATCTTTTTTTTTTTCATCCATGTATTTCATGTAGTTTTGCATTAGGATAGTTTTTGCATACATACAACATAAAACATAAAATAATGAACAAAATAAATTAAATCATCACACATGCATAACACATGCAGTATAATAAAGGAGCAAGAATGTATTACTCGAGATAAAAAAAAGATACAGCCTAGTGTCTGGTTGGTGGACAACAATCCAAAATCGGTACACTCAACCTAGGGATGCACACCACAATCCAAAATCAATGTGTCATCTCGATCCCTAATTCTAGCTCTAGGAGCTTACTCCCTCCGACCCACCCTAAGGAGGAGGTAGCCTAGGTTGTTGCATGTCCACAGACTGTGTAGCAAATACTATCCAAGACGAAGGTTTAGACCTACTATCTTATTGGAGGGATGGAGGGAGTGGCATCCTCTACTCTGTCAAGACCGTTGCATAGTACATTATCTCAAAAATGTAGCCCACTGAATGCTACCTCCAAACTTTATCCTATCCTTCACATATTTACCTGTAAGAGTTGGTCCACGTCACCTGCTTGGTTGCTCCCGATGATAACCATACCCTCAACCTTGACTCTCTAATGCTCCCCGTCCAGATGGATCACCTCCCCTTGAAGTCAATCGGCCTTCACTCGAGCTACGCTCCTCTCTGCCTCTGCAACATTCAATGAGCTCCATATTACCTCTAGCCTCCTGGCCCTATCCTCCTAGATCTAGATCATTTGCCCCTGTAGATTCTCTACCTAGGCTCGTAGCTCCTCTATCTCTCCTTGTCCTTGGTCTTAGCTAATCACTGCTGCAGATGTCAAGGCCTCTCTAAGATCTCCATCCTGTAGCCTCTTGGCCTCTATGGGCGCAACTCTCATTGTCCTTGCCTCTTTGACTCCTGTAGAGTTGGTGGCCTCCACCACCAACATAACTCGAGCACGTGTTTTCTTCTACCTCGAGTTTGTAGGACCCTACTGTGCCCTCTTTGTGGTTTGGTGAGCAACCTCTCAAAAATCCCACTACATGCCCATTCTCATAACCTGGTGCCTTTGTATCAGGACAGGTAGGGAGATCCTTTGGGGCACAACTCCTCTATACCATCACCTGTACCCGACAACCACTCCTACATCGTTTACCTTCAGATAAAAATAAGGAGGGTCATCCAAGTCCTCCTTGATCCACATGGTGAGGTTTGGCTCACCTTTGACCCCTGCTAGGTCTCGGTATACCCTCTGGTAGTAGTAGTCCCCTAGGTTTGGGACTCCTTGCAATATCCTAATATGCCTTAGGATTCTATCAAATCTAAAGACCTCTGGCTCGCCCTTCTTTGTCATCAGCCATCTCATCCTCCTCACCCTGGCTAGCTCCACCCTATCCTCAGCCCATCTATGGTGAAGGTGCCACGGTCACTAGATGATATTCTCCTCTTGAAGCTCATCGATCACTCACCTAGCTAGTGGTAGATTCTCGACATAGGCCCTCACAAACCTCTCAAGGGATATCGACCACCTGTATGTTGTTGATTGCTCTAGGTTGGGTAGTGGACCTGGTAGCACATGCAGTATTTGGACTGTTATGTGCTCCCAACACCACACCTAGAGCAAATCCATATAGACTAACCCTATACATTGCTTGTACACAATGTTATATAATGTCCTGTATAAACGGGCCAACACATATGGACCCCATGCAAACCTCACTCCCTGGTCTTGCATATCTGGTATTACTCCTGCCATGGCCCACGGTAGATGTTGCCTACTAGTATGGCACATCAGTAGCCCTTCCACCACCCCGTAGAGCATGATCATCAATGGGTCTGCCCCATATTTGCCCACTAGATCATCGACTGTAATGGTGCTCTCTTGCACCTGGGGGGCCCAACCTCCTAAAAATCACTGAAGAGTGGTTGGTCATCCTCGTACCCTGTTAAAAACCAATTAAAATTAAGTATTATGTTAGCTTGCTTGTCTTTCCCTCTTCTTCTTCTTTGTTTTCTTTTTTTTACCCTTTTTTTCCTTTTTCTTTTTTTTCTCTCTTCCTTTCCTAACCTTCTCTTTGGTGAAATCGTACCCCATTTTTTGAGTGCGCAATTTTGTTGGAGTGAAATCGCACCTCTCGTTTAGGAGACGCGAGTTCGCAAAATTGCACTCAATTTTTGTCGAGCGTGATTTCATCGCGTGTCAACCAGGGTGAAATCATGACCAAGCCATGAAATTATGCCTTGATCGAGCATAAAAATCACCACTCTTCATGGTGACATATTTCCTAAAACCCCCCTAAATCCGAAAAAATATGTAAATTTAAACAAAATTTGGCATAAAAGTGATGGTTTTCAGGTCTATCTATGCTCGATCCACCTCTACACTGGCCTTGCCTCTTGCAATCGTTGAATGGTGCACCGGTAGCACCATCATCATTTTCTCCACAACTCTCTTTTCTCCCTCTCGCGGTGAAAATGAATTAGGGTTTCCCCCTTTTTCACTTTTAACTTTGTTTCTTTTTACTCTCTTCTTCTTCATTTTTTATTTTTCTCTCTTCTTCTATGTCTATCTTTTTGAGTTGTTATGAGGAATGTAAACTTGAGGGGGCACCCTGACCTATAGAGGCATTAAAGTCTCTAATGCCTCGATTTGCATGTAAAATAAGAAAATGTTTGGAATGACATCATTTTCGCACCATCCCTTTCTTCTAAACCAGCTACCCCATTTTCGCTTATTGTTTCTTGTTTGAGTGTGTGTTTACATCTCTTCTTTGACACATTTATTAGGCCATAAATGCGTTAAAGAGGGGGTAAAATGTAGACACAAAAAATTGACCCACTTTAGTGGGCAATCTTCCTTGAACCTTCTAAGAGACCTCTAACACTTGCCCAAAGCATGGGATAGGCCCCTTTCCCTTTGTTTCTCTCTTTTTCCTCCTCTATGTGAAATCACGATCGGTTAAGATGGGACGCAACTTCATTGTTTTAGGGTTTTTCCCACAAAAACCCTAATTCTTCTAGCTGGCATGTTTTGGCATCAACCTTCCTGGGTGTTTCCTGCTCTTTTAATTATCAAGCTCGCTATAAAAGGAGGGTTTAATCCCTCATTTAAGGGACATGACTTGATGATTTTTACATGCAATTATTCTAACACGCTCGCAATTGTTTTCTATCTACTCCCTATTCTTTTGCAAGCAAGCTAACACTTAAGTGTGAATTTTATCTTCTACTGCATTAATTTAATTTGCTATTCGCTCTGGTGGATTCGTGTCATAGCTTGAATAAAATATTAACTACTTAGAGGTCCCAAACCTTTTACCTACTTTTGCACCATTCACTAGGTGTTTTTATTTGGTTTAAGACATCTACATTGAATTTTGCATTCTATTTCTATTTTTCTTGCATCTCAAGTGAAGTCGCACTAGGCATTAGTGGGGTGCGACCTCGTAGGCCTGAACTTAGGGCTTCTTTTCTACAGAGGTGAAATCATGCCAGATCCAAACGAGGCACGACTTTGCCTTCTACATTGTTGCGCAAGCCCTCTAAGGAGCGTGACTTCACCTAGAGTAAATCAGGGGGTAAGTTCATATTTTTTATTGCATAATAATATTTTAGAGTGCATTTTGATCATATCTACATACTTTGTTTTATGTTTATATTATGTTGCACTGTTGTTTTATGATTAGTATCCAAGGGTCATTTCCACTTCTCTTTTTAAAAATCCATCTAAAAGGACCTAGGGGATTTGAATGTTGCATCTCCAAGCATTATTGTACAACGGCCTAAGAAGGCCCCCTAACGCTAATTCTATTTTCAAGTGTTTCTTAAGTTATCTTATAGGAATAGTTACTATTGATATCATTGGACAAGAGGATGAAATCTTGGATCAACCACCAATTAAGATAAGTGTTCCCATTAAATTATAGGTTGTTTGTTGAGTACTTGTAATTCTATTTCAAGCCCTAGATCTGATTTTATAGAAATATATTTAATTAAGTTATAGGTATTAAAATATAACAACATATAGTGTGCATCTAGGGTTAATTATGTTTGTGCATTCTTTCTTGAGCCCTTGCTTAAAGATTGTTTATTTAAAACCCTAGGTTAAAAAGCATTCAAAGAAAGAATCATTCTAGGGTTAGCTCTTGTATTCCTGCATTCTGTATTTTTGCATTGTCATTTATCTTTCATAGCATAGATATATAAAGGACAAAGTCATGTGATTGCTTTTAAAAAAACACATCAAACATTCCCAAAATTCCAGAGGACTTGGAGCAAGTCCTTAAACCATTCTTGGTGAACCCTTCCCCCATCCTTCACACCCAAGTGTAGAGAACAACACAACCCCCACGATTCACCCCATAAGACTTTCTATCTTTGTGGATCCAGCCTTTTGGGAATTGTACGTGATAGGGTAGTTTTTCCCCTCTACAGAGTAATATTTCCAAAACTTTGTGCTATTATTATTTGCTTTACCAGATCTGGATTGCTAGTTTTCTTCCTGAAGCATAATTGTAATGACAATAATTGTAATAAATAGTTTATATGCAAATACATTAATATTATAAAATAAAGCAAATATTACCAATGGAATTCATTAAAATAAATCTTAATTATTATTTGCTTCAAGCAGTCAATATTTTCTTGTAAGCTTCAACAAAACTTATTACTTCCTCTAACCATGGAAAAGAGAATTTAATTCCACGATCCTTGATTAAAACCCCTCTATTAACTAGCCTATTTGCACATTTGTTTCCTTCCCTTATTATATGTGTAAACCTGATTTCTTCAAACTTTGTAACAAGGTCTTGTATTTCCACAATTATCTCTTGTATGATCGATGGAGCCCTTGCTTTCCTCAAAATTGTGTATATTACTATTAGTGAATCACCATCCATCCATACTTTATTACATTTCATTTGTCTACATATTTTTAACCTTTCCATATCCACCCAAGCTTCAACTTTATGATTTATATTTAATCCACTATTGAAAGCGTAATGAGAAAAATCTCTCCCCTACTATTTCTAATTATTTCTTCTCCTCTTAGTCCTGTATTTCCTTTAGATGCTCCATCAAAAATTCAATTTGACCAACTCCACTTCTAGTGGTTTCCACTTTATATTCTTTATCTTCTTTTTGTTTCTCTTGTAGCCAACATCATAATTCCATTTGATGACTTGATTCCATCCATAAAGGCTCCCTACTTCGAGATTAGGGATTGGGTGAGTTGATAAAGTTGGTTTAGACTCCTCTATGGCTAAATAAATCTTCATTTTCATTACCTCTAAATTACTTATATTTCCTTTAGATATTCTTCTATTCCTTTCCATCCATACAGTCCAAAGTATCATATCTTTTGATATATTCTAGATTATCTGTAAAGCCTCACTTTTAAAAGTGCTTTGTCATTGCTTTAATCATTCTTCAATTATGTGACCATGCATTTACCAAACATATTAAGAATCCATTGCCATAGTTTCTAGACTATTGAGCAGTGACCCAAGAGATATTCTATATTCTCCTCCTCCTTTTTACATAGAACATATTGTGAGGGGCCATAAAAACCCTTTTTCACAACATTATACCAGGATGAAATTCTTTTATGACGTACTAGCCAAATAATTATTTTGACTCTAGGAATGTTTGAGCTGCCCCAAATATCTCTCCACATTCTTTTGTTGGTGTTTTACATTGCATCTGCTTCTTGTTGTGTATTCTCCTAAGCTATTCAACTCTCAAATCAGTTTATCCTTGGCTCCCCTTAGAATAATCATTGTTGTATTTTTTTGCTTAACCACCTCCTAGCATCAATATCTTATATATTTGTAAAAAAAAAATCTTTTCATTTGTTCTTACCTCCTAATCCTTGTACACAATGTTTGAAACTCAATCACCGTATTTATCTTGAACTAATCAAATGCTTGTTTCAAAATTAGATCTAGATTGAGTGGTTTTTCATCACACCAAGTATCCATCCAAATATAATTTTTTCTCCAATTTCCACCACCCATTTTAGACCTTTAATCACTAGATCAATTGATTTTAAAAACCATTTTATAGAGCATAACCATTTGGTAGTAAGAATGCAGTAACTATTAAGCTTAGATCATTGGGATCAACGTGCTTAGAAGAATTCTTTCCCATTGTCTTTGACTCTCTTTGTACAAAATTCAAATTAGTTTTCCCTTAAGATCTAAGTTTGCATCCGTAAGAACTCTTAAATCAAGACCTCCCCTAGTTTTATCATCACACACCTTACTATATTTCACCAAAGGAAAATTCCTTTTATCATGTAATCTTGACCACAAAAATGATTACATAACATAGATTAAAAAAATTTCTATCAATTTTGGCATAGAATAAAAGGACATAATGTGTTGGAATGGCCTATAAGACTAATTTAATTAGTTACATTCTTCCTGATAATGATAACCATCTACCTTTCCATATTGGTAGTTTATTTTAAACTTTACTTATAAATGGATTCCATAACTATATGGTTATTCTCCCCTCAAATGAGGACATCCCTAGATAATTTATTGGTAAATTTGCCTCCTCAATTTAAAGTAACTTGTATATCCCTAGTTTGATTCTAGTTGGAGTATTTAGGGAGTAAATTTTGAATTTTGTCCTATCAAAGTTTTGCCTTGATGTTATTTGATATTCCTTTAACAAGTTATTCAAAGCTTTGGCCTCATTTATCTTTGCCCTCCCAAAAAGGGTTGTATCATCTAAAAATTATTGACGGGTGATGTTATTGATGTTATTACTAATATTAAGTCCACTTATTAGTCCATTTTTGTTAATCTTCTTCAAGTTCCTACCCAATACCTTTGTCATAATAATGAACATATATGGTGATAGAGGATCTCCCTATCTAAGACCTCTCTTGGCTTTAAATGATTATGTTACTAACCCATTGACCAACATTGAATATGATATTGTAGAGACATAAGCTTTAATCCATCTAATCTATTTTTTCCCAAATCCAAAATTTTCTAACACTACAAAAAGAAAATCTCATTTAACCCTATCATAGGCTTTATTCATATCAAGTTTTAAGATCACTGCCCTCTCTTTTTCTATAAGTTCTTGAATGCATAAATTCATGAGCTATTATGATCATGTCTAGAATTTGTCTCCCTTTCAAAATCCTCCTTGCTCTTCTAAAATATTCTTGTCTAACAATAATCTTAACCAATTTTCCATCACTTTGAAGATTATCGTATATGCCATATTACATAGTCTTATGGGCCTAAATGAATCAAACAATTTTGCATCCTTATTTTTTGGAATCAAGGTCAGATATGTTGCATTTATTTATAAGGTACGTATTATTTAACCCTATACTATTCCACTGCCACCAATAATAATCCTTCACTATATCCTAATTATGTTGATAGAATGATACAAAGAGTCCATCTAGACTTGGGATTTATCCTTATCAAAAAAGAAAAGAGCTAAACGAACTTCTTTTAGAGTAATAGGCTCCATCATTTTCCTATTGTCTTCATCTATTATAACTAAAGATACTTCTTATAGCAAATTATCATAAAAAAAACTTCAAACTCCTTCGATCCTAGAATATTTTGTAAAAAATCCTTACCTCCTTTCTGATTTGACTTTGGTCTTCAATCGAAATTCCTTCTATTGATTTAGTTCTACTAATTCTAAATGTTTATCTCTATACTATTGCCACCCTACCAAAAAATAGTATTTTTATCTCCTTTTAACCAAGTTTGTCTTGATTTTAATCTCCAAAATTTCTATTCCTTACTCAAAATATTATGATATTCACTAAGCAAATCCTTTTCTCTGAGCTTGGATTATTATGCGTACCTTTTTTAAGTTTTGAAAGTTTCTCTTTTAGTTTTTTCTTCTCAAAAATGTTTTCAAAAGTGTTCTTGTTCCATTAATATAGATGTCATTGATTTAATTTATTTTGGAAGTGTATACAACCCACCATTTCTTGAAGAATTCCACATTTGTGTTATCATATCAACAAATTGAGGATGATCTTTCCACATTTGCTCATATTTAAAATATATTTTTTTAAATTCACTTACCACTTTTTTAACTCTTATTAGCCAGTGATTTGAACCAAACCTTTTCAATAAGTCTTATTAGCTAGTGATATGAACCAAATCTTATCAATGTAATAATTTTATCACAAGCCCCTTCATCCAATCAATGATCTAAGAGTATGCGTTTGTCTATTTATTTTGCTATTAGGTTCTATCCTATCCTATTTTTGTCCATGCATAGTGGTCCTCTTCAAACTTAACCTCCCATACATTATTATTTTAAATAAAAGCTAAGAAATCTCTCATACTTTAGGTTATTTACCTAATCCCTCCAAAAATTTCATCCAGCTTGATTATAAAATTAAAATATCCTATGATAATTAATTGAGTTTCTTGGTCTTTACTTCTCATAAAGGCTTCAATCCCACTCCATACTTATAATCTACGTCAGTGAGTTGTAGGCCCATAGACATTGATAAGGATGAAATGAACATCTACAAAGTAGCATGTGACTAACAAGGCTATCCAATCCTTAGTTTTATGAATGGTTGCATAAGAGGTTCTAATAGGATCCCAACATGTTATAATTTCCCCTAATACTCCTTCAAAATCAACAACATCCCATTCACATCTTGTTCATACGACTTTCATAGTTTTGTAAACTTCTTCCTTTGTCATATTAGTTTCTTGAATACAAAGAATGTAAAGATTATTACTTAAATAGTTATCCCTGATACACCTTTGCTTTGAGGGGGTATTAGCACCCCTAATATTTTATAATATGGTAATTGTGTCTCATTAGGGGCTAGTGGCCCCATTTACGAATTACCAATATCATTTTAATGTTTGATAAAAATAAGTTCAAACAACTTAGATTATGTTCCTTTGTCTATGTTTTCTCTTGCTTCCCTGGATCTCACTTGATAATTTGAGGGTTTTCCTATTTTTTCCTTGCCTATATCAATAGCAGGTCTTATTATTCTATTCCTCAAAATTCTTTCACGACTTTCCTTTTCATTAGATTTATCCTCTCTTGGTTTTTCTACATAAGCTTTTGACTTGTCCTACTCATTTTTTGGTATTTTATTATTAATGGTAGAGGTATTAACATCTAACACTGTATTTTTCTACCACTTTTCTTCTCCTAAATGGTGCATGATACTTTAAGAGAGTCTTCAAAATATGGTGAGGCACATTTCTTAGGTTCAATGAGAATGTTCATATTTAAATTAGGAACATAATGAATAGGCAATTCCTTTGTTAATATACGAATCCTATTGTATTGTGTCCTCTAAGATTTGATCTAAATTTTCTTCATAGGCTAAAGCCTCAAAATAATTAGTGTTTCTCCCAATATCCTTTATTATTGGTATCTACTATTTATTTACTTTCATTTGTCTAAACCCAATTTTTGGAATTTGAAAACCATCCTCATCCATATCCATTTGTAAGTTTCTCTTACAATTTATATATATGTTTCTATTGAACTCTTTTTAGGGCATGATCTCTCAAATGCCCCACCTCATGACATCTTCTATATCTAAAATATATGTTTTCATATTCTATGGTTTGGATCCACAACTTACCTCCATACTTAAGAATGATTGATTATGGTAAAGGTTTACTTATATCAATCATGATCAATATCCAAGCTGACAGAGATTATTATACTAATTAAACTTTAGGGTTTAATTTTTCAATGAGTTTAAACATGTTTTTATGAGGGGTCATGGTCCCCTCATACTGAGTGGGGTTTGAACCTTGGATCTCTCAAAGAGAAACTTTGGGGTTTAATTAATTATATTTTTAATTAAGTTTGTCATGTTTTAATTAATAGGTTCTAAAAAAAATTGTCAATCCTTTTAAAAGTTTGTTAGCCCAACTTGTCAAGCCTTATCCTATAAATTTTGTCAGGCCTTATCTTCTCTGCTCTTGATTTTGAGCTAATGGTTTGCCTAACCATGGTTTTGTAAATAAATATAAATATGTTTGTGATCAATGAAAATAATCAAGTAATTTTTAAGGTAAACTTGATCCTCATCTATGGTATTGGAGCACCTTGATCCATCCATGGGTTGCTTATATTCAAGGCACATAATGCCTAGACATGATCCTCCCAAGGATCTCTCTATAAAAATAACATAACAAACCAAAGATTTATGTTCTAAGATATAAAATATCACAACTACAATGGCTGATACAGAAGACAACCTCATTGTTGAGGTTAAAGAAAATAATTCTTACGTCAATGAAATGTTGTTTCCTAATAATACAGTACCTAGATTCAAAGTAGGATCTATGGGTCAAAATTCCATAATTTTACCATTAGATACTGCTTCAGAATATGTAGAGGAGGAAACACTTGTAGTACCAAAAGATTTTTGTTGTGGCTACAAATACCAAATCTCTTCTGCCAGTGTCCTAGGCAATATCACCTAGTAGCGATTCTCCAACACCATATCCCGACCCTCCTATGGTTGAAAACTACCATCACCATTGTAAATGAGATGATTTTCCACAACCAGAACTTGGATATGTATATCGTATCCCAAGAGATGTTATTTTCTATTTGGTTAATAGAAACAAAGGCTAGTGTCTCCCTATTATATTTTGTGTTGATACATCAATGAATATTTTTCCTAAAACATGATATAAATAGGAATGATGCCCCTAGACGTGCAAGCTCAGCTGCAAAAGTAAAGTGGATTTCTAGAAGGATGGCTTTAAGCAATTAGATTTGCATAGAGAATATTAGAGACACCTCATCCAATTAATTCAGTCAGACTTAACATTGTGTGTGCAAGTATTTTTGTCTCTTCCTCTCAAACAAGATTTTGTAGGTTAGAGGAAATGGCAACTATGGAATCAACAACTAAAAATATTTTCTCTCTTCATGTTGATGATGGCCAGATTCCCAGAGTTGGGTTGCACCCTCGCTTGCAAAACAAATTAGGGCTTATTGTCTGCAAATTAGGTAAAACTTGCAAAAATATTGATGGAAGAACGATAGGAGTATCTTTTTGCTCATTAGCCAGACCCAAGTTCTAATGATGGAAAGAAAAAAGGCTTTTTTGAGCAGGTTGAAAAGCTTGATGCTAGTTATCCAAGTGGTTTGCAAACATATATACATAATGCTAGATGGCTCTTGGAAGATTCAAAAGCTGAGAAAAATTCATTTGATGGATTTACCCTTAGTGATGAAACTCTAATGGTAGGAGAGGGTGGGAGTAGGTCTCCTACAAGAGTAGGTCTGTAGCAGAACAACAATAAATAACAAGACCTAGACCTTGATTCCAAATTTTATAATTTGATCAAAGAAGAAGGATAAAATTTTGGGATCTACAAAAGCACCCTTTGGACCTAGGAGATTGTTCCAGGTCGTATGTGGTCTGTGGGAAAAAAAAAACCCTAGATATCCATTTTGAGTTACAATAATAGGGAGACAAGCTCTTCATACCTGATAATTTGGTCAACCTAACTATTGAGAAAGGAGTTATAAATCTTATGGGTCAATTTATGGGAGCTTGATCGGACCTTGACACAATTATGAAATGGGTTGTTGCTAAATGGTGACCCCATGGCCACATGGAGATCATGGCAATGCCAAAGGGATTTTTATGGTTAATATTAATTACAATGAAGACTCTACTCAAGGAAGGAATTGCTCTGCTAGGGTTTGATGAGTAAAAACTACTCTACGAGAATAGCGACAGTTTTTGGAGGAGGTCTAAACAATTGGAGGAATATTGTGATGGCATCGAGCCCATCACAAAGCATGCATGCTAGCGACATTTTTCATCTAAAAATTATTGGAAGGAACAATATTTCCCATTGCATGTTGGGAATCACTTGTTAAAGAACAATGGATGTTTGGAACGATGTGAAGCCAGGCCGGTTCTAGTGGTTCAACCAGATTTGGTGGCCAAAGATGTGGAGTATTTAACCAAATATGTGCTTATTGGAAAATTTATGGTTATCCAAATTTCTCTTCTCTTTATGGAGTCTTGGGTTAGAAAGACTTGGATTGAAGGTGACGTGGAGGTGATGCTAAGTGCGAATAGCTATTTTATGTTGGTTTTATCTTGTCTTGCAGATCGTAATAAACCATTTGAAGGGGTCCATATTTATGTAACCAAGTGGGACTCTTTCTTAAACCCTAGCATATGGGTTTCAACCCATCAGTGGAGCAACCATCACAGGTTCCAATGTGGGTTTGGCTTTCGTGGCTCTCATTGGAATTCTGGAGAAATGACATCTTGCATATGATTGCCCTTCTTCTTGGGAAGTCGGTTGGACCATCACAATAGATGATGGATAAAAATGTAATCTTTGTTACCCGTATCTATGTTGAAATTGATTTAAAAAATCATATTATAGATTCTATTAAAATATAGTTTGGATCTACTACATGGGTTCAACAACTTGACTATGAAGCTCTTTCATTTCGTTATCGGATCTACATTGAATATGACCACCTGCAAAGAAAATGCCCTAATTTTATCCCACTCTGGATTCTAATCCTAGGCCCTCTCGGTCTACACAAAATCTATATAAAGAAAAAGCCTCAATAAAGGAAGGGGATCGGGATAAGGAAGGCTTTGTTTGAGTAAAACCCCAAAATAGAGGAAGAAGGACAAAAAGAGACCTTAAGGATAGTCAGCCAGATGCTTTACTCAACCATTTTGAAATACTAGATGATCTTTATCAGTGCATGGAGAAACCTAAAATGTTGCTATCTGATGCATATATAATAGGGTCGAATCAAATGTCTCTTCTTGAGGTGGAAAATAAGAAATAAGATCTAGGGGGTTTAAATGAAGAACAAAGGACTTTGGCTCTAAGTATAGGTGATATGGTTGTCTCTAGCCATGGAAGGGAAACTATTTTGGAAAGTAGCACATATTTAGTTATGCCCTCTCCTACTCAGGCACTGATGCAATCATCCTTGGACTGCAAAACTCCTATAGTGTTGGGATTACAATAGAAAATAATCAAAAAATGTGCTTCAGATAAGAATATAAAGGTGGGTCGAAAGAAAGACCAGGATAAAATAAAGTTAATGGGGGAGACTTTGGTGGAGTCAGGCTTGGTGAGAACATTGGACTCCCATTTTTCTAACCCCCATAAATGATTATCCTTTCATGGAATATAAGGGGGTTGAACAACATCCCTAGACAAAAAATTGTTTGTGATTTGTGTGTTCATTCTTCGAATGTGATGTTTATTCAAGAGACTAAATTGGCTATTGATAGTATGTTCAATATTGCTCCCAAGTTGTGGAGAAGGGATCAGTACTAGTATATTGGTGCATGTGGATATGTTGGTGGTATTGCTTGTTATGGGATCCTGTTAAGATCTCTCCTCTTACTTGAATTTCTAGTAGATGGTCTATTTTGATGATCGGGCATGAGAATGAATCTGGTGAAACCATCCTACTTACAAATGTGTATGCTCCTATTGATTACAATGGTAAAGTGAATTTGTGGGAGCACATTGGCTTTGTGAGAAGTCTGGTTCCCCTGTACCCATGGATTTTGGCTAGAGACTTCAACTCTATCACTTGTCTAGAGGAGAAACGTGGTGGGGTTGATCATCTCAAGCCTTTTTCTCCTATATTCAGTGCTTATATTTGGGCCCTGAACTTGGTTGACATCAAGCTGCATAATGGGATATTTACCTGGCACAATCAAATATGTGGGAAAGATTTTATTTTAGAGACTGGATAGGTTTTTGATCTCCAGTTTTTGAATTGGTAATAACAGAAGCGCTAGTTCTATGATTTTGGAAGGTAGGCTATCCGATCATTGGTCTATCAAATTCTCTGCTCTGGAGTTAGGGCTAAATAAGAATCCTTACTTTAAGTTTCAACTTATGTGGCTTCGTGATCCTAAGCTTCATGATTTCATGCAAGGCTGCTGGACCAATGGCAAACCTCCTCATGGCATCGTTATGTATTCTTTTATGAAGCAATTACAATTTGTTAAGCATAAATTGAAGATATGGAATAGACTAAATTTTGGGAACCTTTCCTTGGCTAATTTGGTGGCTCTTAGGAGGGTGGAAGAAGCTTCAAGGAAGATTATAGATTAGGGACTCACGAAGGAGCTTCTCATTGAGGAATCTGAGGCTACAAAAGACCTCGCTGAATGGGAATTAAGGGAAGAAATTTTTTGGAAACAAAAAGCTCGATTAGATTGAATTCAGAAAGTGTATAGTAACATGACCTTATTTTATAACTTAGTTAAGGCTCATTGTAATGGTAAATTGATTATCTCTCTTGTGAATTCTCAGGGTGCCCTGCTCTCTTATTTTAGGGATATTTCAAAAGAGACTAGGAGGTATTTTTCCTCTCTCTTCAAGGAGGACTCCATCTCAGATGATGAGGATGAAAAGCTTATTCTAAACTGTATTCCCTTGATTATTTCTATAGATATGAATGAGCACTTGATGGGTTCAATTTTCCTTGAGGAGTTGGAAAATGTTGTATTCAAGATGAAAAAAGGGAAAGTCCCAGGCTCGGATGGATTCCCGATTGAGTTTTATCAGGATTTTTGGGATTTAATAAAATTTGATCTTCTAGAGGTGGTCCATGAGTCCTAAAAGAACAAATAGATGCTAAGGGCCTTAAATGCTACCTTTGTGGTGCTTATTCCCAAAAAAGAGGGAGTGAATTCCCTGGATATGTTTAGGCCTATTGCTCTCTACAATGTTGTGTATAAGATTATCATAAAAATTATTGCTGAGAGGCTGAAGATATGGTTGAGCAAAATCATCTCTGAGGAGCAAGGTGGGTTTGTTGTTGGCCAGCAAATCCTGGATGGGATTTTTAATGTTATAAAATCTATTCACTCAATAGAAAATTCTAAGGAGAAAACTATGTTCATTAAGTTAGACATGGCCAAAGCCTATGATTGGATCAGATGGTACTTTCTTCAAAAATTTCTAGCTACTTTTGGCTTTGAGGAGGATGGATTAGATGGGTGATGAGCTGTATTTCTTCTTCCTCATTATCTGTTCTTGTTAATAATGAGCCATCGGAGCTGTTTGAGGCCTCAAGGAGATTGAGGCAAGGAGATCCTTTATCTCCTTATTTTTTTATCATTATGGCATAAGTGTTGGGAAGATTTCTCAAGTATCAAGTTAGGTAGGGTCTAATTCAGGGGTGGAAGTAGGACAATAGTTTTCTACCTCTTTCCCACCTTCAATTTGTTAATGATACTACTTTGCTAGGAGTTGCCACTATCAGGGAAGCTGGAAATATTAGACGGTCTCTTGATATATATCTTAGTGCTTCTAGATAGTTGATTAATAAGGAAAAGTCTTATATTTTCTTCTTTAATACCCCTCCTATTATTCAAGCCAGGATTGCTTGCATTCTAATATTCCAGGTCGGGACTCCCCCCTTCATTTATCTTGGTATTCCGATTTCATCTCATCCTCTGCCTAGATCTTCTTGGCAATCTATGCTTGATAAGTTTAGAAGGAGGGTGAATCACTGGACCGTCAAATGGCTATCCTCTTCAGGTAGAGTGTTTCTTTTAAAATTTGTTGTTCAAGCTTTACCCATTTATAGGTGTTTTGTGCAAACAACTCCTTGTTTCATCAAGGCCATGGATGCTTTGTCAAGACAGTTTTTGTGATTTGGAAAACTTGATCAATATAAATAGAGTTTGGTTAGGTGGTATTCTATAAGTAGGTTGGTTCAAGAGGGAGGCCTTGGGTTGTGACAGGAGGCTCTTTCTGGGTAGGCTTTGGCTGCAAAACTTTATTGGAGATGGTGTACCTCTCAAGATTAGATTTGGGTTAAAATATTATCTTGTAAATACTTGAGAGGTATTTCTTTGGCTGAGATCCCTAGAGTTAGCTTGGTTGGGAAAGGTTCAGTTATCTAGGACACTCTGAAAAGAGGAGCTAATTTAATTAAGCAAGGTTTGTTCTGGATTTACAATCGAGGAATAGATGCTCTTTTTTGGGAGGATTCTTGGGATAGCCACCCTCCTATCTTGACTCAATATCCTATGTTACATTCCCTAAGTGTTTGTTTCTTGGAATCGGGTTGGTCTCGTGTGGAGGAATTAAAAAAAATCTAATCTTTTGGAAATCTGGAGATGTACAGGTGGAAATATCCGCAAGAATGGCCCCAGGGGGATTGGTCGAGGATAGAGATGTGCTTGCTCTTATTCTTACGGGGAAGCCCTATTCTTCGTTGAGGGGTAAAGACATTTTGGCTTGGAACCCTGATCCCTAGGGAACCTACTCTGTAGCCTATGGTTATCAGGTCTTGATAAGTAGAATTTTGGGAGTCTCCCTGTCACATGGTGGAAAAATGTGTGGAATAGATTTTCTTGATCGAAATGTAACTTATTTCTCTAGATGGTAGCTCATAATAAATACCTCACTTGGGATAACGTGAGGAAGAGGGTATTTTAGGGTTCATATTTTTGTGTCCTTTGTGGTAAGAATGAGGCTAGAGACATTTGGCATCGTTGGTGGAGTGCCTAGAATCATCCTTGTTTTCATGTGCTCTCCCTGGTGGAGTTTTGAAGTAGTCTGGATAGAGCTCCGGCCAAGGCCCCCTTCCTCCAGGTGGCTTGGAATTTAGGTCCTTCTTGCATCATCTGGCAGATTTGGCTCGAACGAAACCATCGCATCTTTCAGGGCAGTAATTTTGCTATTTAAAATATCTAGAAAAGGATCTTGCATATGGTTCAAGAAACTATCCATAGCAAATGTGATGTGGACCCTCTTTTGGACTCTAAGGAGGAGAAGGTACAACAGGCCCTTGGTATCTTTGGGATTGGTGTGAACTCTTCAAGCCATAGCAGGGTTCCTCATCTCAGTAAGAAGGTTAGGAGAGATGGTAGGTGGAGGCCACCCCCTAGAGGAGTTTTAAAAATTAATACTGATGGGTCGTCTAGGGGTAATCCTAGACATGCTAGAATTGGTGGTGTTGGGAGAGATTCTACTAGCGTGGTCAGTTTTTTATTTTCCATTTATAAAGGTGTTCACTCCAAAAATTTTATGGAAGCTCTTGTGATTCTCGAGGCCTTGCAAAGGGGGTTTTCTCTTGACTAGCGCAGGATTATCTGTGAGTCTGACTCTCAAATTTTGGTTAATCTTTTAAATAGCAAAAGGGTAGAGGATGTTAATTTGTAGTTGGTCTCTTTGGCCATTAATATTCTCAGAATGAGTGAAGAGTTAGAATTTATATTCTTTGTGCACATTCCAAGGTAATAGAATGGGGTTGTTGATTACCTGGTCAACAGGGCTTCTCAGCTGTTGGATTCTTGGATTATCGATAACTGGGAGAGTTTCCCGTCTGGGGACTCTCAATGCCTTTGGGATCTGATCCACAAGGATGTTTATACTTAATGTGGTTTGTTCTTATTGTCTTCTTCGATTTTTTACCTTTTTTGGTGGTTTTAACCTATTTTGTTGCTTATTTGAGTCTTGGTTGGGAGCTCAGTTGTACTCTGTAATCCAAACTTTTTATCAATAAATTTTTACCCCTTTATTTAACAAAAAATATTGATCAAATACTCTAGGGAGGTTCATGGTTCTATGGACATTAGGGGATTTTCCTACAATGGTGGAGCCCAAACTTTGATCTTGAAACCCAAACCTTCACTCAAGCATTGATTTGGACGAGATTGTTAGGCCTACCCTTCCAATATTGGAATGAAAAAAAAATTGTAGGTATCATGAAGGGAATAGGGCACCTTATTACTATTTATCCTTCCACCAATGCTCGTTCATGACTTATTTATGCAATAATTTGCATAAATATGAATATGAAGGAGTTATCTGGTTCAATCATATTGGTTTCAAAGCTCGGGGTATGGAATTAGACTATAAAATATGAGAATGTCCCAATCAAATGTTAAAGTTGCAAGAAATTAGGGTACTCAATGAATGCATGCTCCACTCATAAGAAACTAACCCAAAATCAGAAATTTTGGCAAAAGAAGTAGAATGAAGGTGAGAAATCCAAGTAGGGCTAGGATTTGGGGGATAAAATTGTTGAGAACAATAGAGAGGGGATCCTAGATCACTCGATAAAACCATTTAAATAGGAAGTCCCCGAGGAGGGTCAATTTCTAAAATAAAATCAAGAGGTACATATTGGAAAACCCTCTTCAGAGGGTTATGAATTTTCGGATTCAAATTCCTTTGCTCAACTAGACTCAGTAATGGCTGATCCAGTCCCCCCAAACACAATGAAATGAATGAGGAAGAAAATGCGTAGTTGATTATTTGTTTTTGTGAAGCGAAAATATGATACTAAAACAAATGAAAGTAAAATAAACCAATGGACAAGATATTGCACAAAATATGATTTTATTCAATAAGGGGAGGAGCTACGAAACTCATTTTTTACAATTTGTTTGCTCGAAAGAGCTTATTTTGATACAATAAATACAGATGTTAGGGTTCTCCAAAACCCTAGATACAACAAAAAATAGTGTCTCCAATGTATCTTGCTTTCGATAGGGTGAGTGGTCTTCTGGTTATCTATAATCGGGCCACTCTAGCTTCAACAGCTACTCAATAATCCTTGATGAATGCTACCTAATCCTGCACACACGTCAAACATAAAATAGTTAGCAAACAAATGAGAGTTCCACAGTGTGAACCCTCAGAAATATAGACTAAAAACCCTAGATCTAAGTGAAAAAATATGCAAAACCTGAAGAACATCCAATAATAATAAAGTTCACATAAATACTTACTTTATTGTTATGTTGCTTCATTGCAAATCGGTGGCAGGATGCCCCGGTGACACTTGGTGATCTTATGCGGATGATCTAGGTATGGAGCTGAAGGGACAACAAGTGCTGGGTTGCGCCTGCGAAATGAGGCAGGTGCATGGTTGCGCTTGTGGAATAAGGCATGCACTCGTATATGCCTGCAAAATAGGGTAGAATTTGTAGAATTAGATTAGGGGAATGTGAATGGCTCAATGAATAGATGACGATGGCGATAGCAAAAGTGGGATGCGAAGGCGATTGGAATCAAGAAATCCTAGGGTGAGCTAAGGTTTCGGGGAAGGCTATCCTAGGGCACAACTAAGGCAATGTAGATCTGATTCACTCAGAAAGCAAGAGCTCTAATCAAAGCTAGTTCACACAAGGTAGCCAAAGTTCCAAGTTTTTCCAAGGGTTGAGCATTGAGAATGCTCTTATTTATTATCAGACTTAGGGTTTACTTTAGGGTTCTACCAAATTGTGTGGCTAGGATAAAAGCAAATCCAAGGGCTGATATTAAACTTTAAGTGTGACAAGGATTAAGGGAGATGGATGGCTGAGATTAGATTAGATCGGATGGTTGGGCTTAATTTGGTTTATAAATATATATTTTATAATAAATATATTAAAATATAATATAAAATATTATATTTAAACATAAATAATACAAAATAAATATAAATAATTCAAATAGGGGTCGAAAAATGGCAGGAAAAGGCTAAAGTGGGCCATTGGATGGCGGGAAAGGCATGGAATGACCAATTGAATGGTGAGAAGGGGTGATGGTGGATAAGTGGCTAGGATTTGGTGTCTATAGATGCCCCTTTTTGTGCCATGTTGCATGAAACACAATATGGTGTAAAAACACGAGACACCTGGTTGGGTTTTGGGCATAGAAGCAGCTTCTGTCTCTTGTTGGATTTTGAGCAATAACGTTGAAGACAAAAGAATAAATAATTTTGGAATTTGTGTAGCTTACCCCCTCAATTGGTGAATGGGATTACGGATGAATCACATGAGCTAATTGAAAAATTTGTACAAATGATGAATGATGTGGTATCGTTTTTGCCCCAACGGTGTGAAAGGGGGTTGGTAAAAAATGTGATGTGATGTGTTTGCATTTACCCTAATGGATGAAGGGTTTTGTGCAAATGTAATGTGATGTGGACGATATGAATGATGTAAAATGTGATACCATTTTTACCCCAACATTGAGAGGGAGGTTGTGTCAAATGTAGATGCCATGATCATGTAATATGTATCCCATCATGGGAAAATCATAATCAAATTGTGGTTGCCCCAAATTTGGGATGAATCGATGTTGTTGAAGCATTTTGCCTTGTCGACGTCATTGATATGCAAAATGATAATGCAAAAAAGGAAGAAAAAGTAATGAACCATGAAGAGACTCAAACCAATATAAGAGGTAATAATCATCATACGCCTCCTAACCAAGTTAACCATGTTCAACAATATCAAAATTTTATAGGAGCAGTCCATGTGGTAACAAGAATTCAAGGCAAAATCAACATAACGCCCAACAACCAAATGTACAACCTTAAAATCCATCGCCTATCCAAACTTCTCCAAATCCATCCCTGCCAATTCATCTTTCTAATCCACCCAATCAACCCATCCATCGTCCTCTAAGTCCAGCGGTATCCTTAAGCAGTCGGTTGACCACAAGTTTGAAAATGGCTTCAACAAAATTATCCTTATATGAGCTCATCCAACAATCCCCTAGGCATAAGGAAGCCCTAATAGAAATTTTAAAATCCATTGAATTAGAAGCTCAAGATTCCAATGCCTTCAAAAATTTTGTAGGGAGCATTAGAACATGCATGGAGCCATCTATCACTTTTTAAAACTTTGAAATAAAGTCTATGACATCAAAATTCGCAGATCCTCCATTGCATATCATGGCCTTAATAGATAAAAAGTTGTTTAAGAGAGTCTTAATTGATAGCAGCTCATCCATCAACATCATCACTATCGCTGCTCTTAGTAACCTCAAGCTTACACCTTCCCATATTTCCAAGTCATCATTCACCCTCAAAGCATTTAACGATGCTTTGTGTACCACAGTTGACACTATTGTTTTACCCATTGAAGTAGGGGTTAAAATGTTGCACACTATGTTCCACATTTTTGAAGGGGCCATGGCGTACAATATACTCCTTGGTAGACCTTGGATGAGAGAAATGAAATATGTTCCATCAATTCTCCACCAGTGCTTGAAATACGTTCATGATGGTCAAGTCCATTGTATCCCCGTGGATGTAGAACCTTTCAAGTACTGCAACTTCATTTCAAATCCCTATGAATCCATGTTACCTTCCACCCACCTATTCATATCCCCATCATCATCGAATCCATCCACTTCATCTTTGAATCCATCTACATCTTCTTCTAAAGCTCCTATCCTTGAGGAGTTACCTATCACCACACCCTCTCAATCATCCATTTCTTCTTGTACATGTGGTCAAGGTCAATCCACTTTCACCACATCATCCACATAAACCACTTCTTCTTCTACAACCATCTCTTCTTCATTATCATTGCCTCATCCACCTTCTTCTAATTCCAAACCATCACCCAATATTTCTCCATCAGCTGATGTTTCACAAGTCAAACTTTTTGAGAGTGAAATATTCAAGTCCCTTTCACCTTCCACAACCCCTTCCAATCCTGAATCATCCATGTCCATGTCAACCACCACCTCATCCCAAGTCGAGGTCCATATCACTAGTACTGTTGTGAAATTTGTCGGATATGGCAGTGATGGTACCGAAGGATGAATTGGTTGATGTATCAGTTGGCTTAGGGTTAGTTTTTGGCTTGACATGCCAGGCATATTTTGCATTAAATGATCTATTTGTTTTTGCATGGCCTGAATCCGAAGATCTTCCCCAGGAATGTGGAAGCCTTGTATAACCTGATGACTTAGTGATGGACTAGAAGAAAGGTGTGGAGTGATGATTTGGTGGAATGGATTGGTTTGAAATTGGTGAGAGGGAGATTGATGATTGAAAGAAGGAGAATATTGATGAAGAAGAAGATTTTGGAGGAGTTGGTTGGGTTGACCAGAAGAAATAATGATTGGAGGGGTTGAATTTTGGATTGGAGGTGGCTTGGGGATGGACACCACTGACGATTGGGGTATCCAGGTGGAATTTTGATTGGCTATGGTGGGTTGTACTAAAACTATAGGATGTGTAGGATCTACTTGGACTTGTTGTCTAGCATTTTGATGCTCTATAAGCACTTTGTTCAAGAGACCCAATATATCCTGAAGATCTTGATCAGACATAGAGGAAATTGACAAGGCTACGGATGGGTTAGAAGATGATGGTATGGATGTGGGTGGATTGGAGGAAAGGGGCATGGTACAAGTTGCACTTGATGTGGCAACTTGGGAGGTTGGTACCTATGATGCAGCATTGACATACTCCTCATACAAAGGATTAGAGCAAATTTAGGTAAATCCAGATGGATTATGAGTGTTAAAAAAACTTAGGTTTTGTTGGGTTGGATTAGGAGAGGAGGGCATATCATATTCATAAGTAGAATTTGAGGACCCTCGGGTGGAGTTGGATGGGCAAGATGTAGCCAATTCTGTTTTTTCAACATAATCTTGGTTAAGGGGCTCGAGAACATAGTTAGAAGACATGTAAACGACATCTAATTTGTCCATGTCAATTTGGATGGATGACTAGGGAATGGATCCCTCTTGTGAGAGAGATGGGTGAATAGTCCTATATGGACTAGGTTGGGTGGGATTGGAAAGGTTAGCTACTGAAATAACGGGTATGCTGGTTGTATTTTCCATTAAATTATTTTTATTTAATATTTTTGTTTGATTTCAAGTTAAAACCATAAAATGATTAAATCAAAATACAATTTCAGGATAATTAAACTTCAAAACTAAAAACAGAGCTAAAGGATTTTAACAATAGAGAAAACAATCAATCCTAAGTTTTACCTTGTGTGGCTTACCTTATTCCTTGATTATATCTTTTATTGTGTATTCCTTTTAGATATGACAGTTTTGTGTGTTTTGGTGTATCCTAATCTTGTTTAATAGAAAATAAAGGTAAAAAACTATGGTTGGATAGGGCAACAAGATTCTTGTTGGTGATGAGATCCAACAAGTTTGCTTAGGGGTAGTCCTAGGGTGTCTAAGGGAAGAGATTGGAGGATGGAAATGACTGCCACTGTCACCAAATCTCAAGCAATGGTTGGTGATGAAATCCATCCACTATTGTTTAAAGTGCAACGTGTTGTGTGTGATTTAATTTTAAGTTTTTCTATTCTCTATTGTGGTCAAAAAATGTTAAAAGTAATAAATTTTACACATCTAAATTAGAATCCAACACAAGAATGCAAATTTCCTCTAAAGAGTGTGAAGTACACCGCTTAAAACCCCCTGCCTAGATAGCAACGAGAGGGTTCATCCACCTCTTTGCCAAAGGTGCCATCCAAGGGCAAAAATATTTTTTGCATTCAAGTAATGTTCCTATTTAGATAACTAAAATGAGCAACTCTTAACTCCTAAGATGCAAATTCTAATTGATGCTTTTCTCTTTCAAATGCAAACAGAAAGATGCAAAAACTATCTAAATTTGTAATTCTTTTTTTAAAACGAAAAACTCCAAAATGTGAATGAAATGAATGCACAGATGCCCTAGATGCAGTCTAAAATGAATTTATTTCTAGATTACTTAGTGTATGTTCGTTTTAACCTCAAAATCTGAAAAACACTACAGAATATTAAAATACGTAAAAGCAAGAATTCAAAGCATAATAGTTACAGATCTTACTGGGAAGCCTAAGCTCTACTCCAAAATACTGCCAGGTGCGGTGGAGCACCTCTATAGGTGTGGCTGGGCATCTGTGTAGGTGCAACAGTGCACCTGTAAGAATCAGCAGGTATCGTAGAGTGCCTGTGCACCTATCTGCAATTTTCACAGGATCTTCCAAAAGCCCTAACCAAGGATTTTGGCTAGTTTTTCGCTTCAGAAAACCTTGCAAAATAGAACAACATAATGAAAGTTAGCAAAGTAAATTAGAAAATAGAACCCTTGTGGGGTCCCACCGTGATCGCCATTTGTGAAGCAAAAATACAACACTAAAACAAATGAAAGTAAAATAAACCAATGAACAAGAGATTGCATAAAATATGATTTTATTCAATAAGGGGGGAGTTGAGAAACTCCTTTGTTACAATATGTTTGCTCGAAAGAGCTTATTTTGATATAGTAAATACAGATGCTAGGGTTCTCCAAAACCCTAGCTACAACAACAAATAGTGTCTCCAATGTATCTTGCTTCCAACAGGGTGAGTGGGCTTCTGGTTATCTGTAATCGGGCCACTCTAGCTTCATTAGATACTCAACAATCCTTGATGAATGCCACCTGATCCTACACACACATCAAACATAAAATAGTTAGCAAAAAATGAGGGTTCCACGGTGTGAACCCTAAAAAATATAGACTAAAACCCTAGATCTAAGTGAATAAAATATGCAGAACCTAAAGAACATCCAATAATAATAAAGTTCACAAAAATACTTACTTTGTTGTTATGTTGCTTCATTGCAGATCGGTGGCAGGGTGCCCCGACGACACTTGGTGATCTTATGCGGTTGATCTGGGTATGGGGCTGAAGGGACAATGACATTGGGATATGCCTAAGGAATGTGGTAGGCGCGCGGTTGCACCTGTGGGATAAGGCAGGCACTTGACTACACCTACTAATTAGGGTAGAATCTACAAAAGTAGATCACGGGAATGCGAAGGCCCGACGGATAGATGATGATGGCGGCAATGGAAGTGGGATGCAAAGGTGGCTAGAATCAAGAAATCCTAGGGTGAGCTAGGGTTTCGAGGAAGGCTATCCTAGGGCACAACTAATTTAATGTAGATCCGATTCACTCAGAAATCAAGAGCTCTAATAAAAGCTAGTTCGCACCAGGTAGCCAAAGTTCCAAGTTTTTCCAGGGGTTGAGCATTGAGAATGCTCCTATTTATTATTAGACTTAGGGTTTACTTTAGGGTTCTACCAAATTGTGTGGCTAGGATAAAAGCAAATCCAAGGGCTGATATTAAACTTTAATTGTGACACAAATTAAGGGATATGGATGGCTGAGACTAGATTAGATTGGATGACTGGGGTTAATATGGTTTATAAATATATATTTTATAATAATATATTAAAATATAATATAAAATATTATATTTAAATATAAATAATACAATATAAATAATTCAAATATGGGTCAAAAAATGGCGGAAAAAGGCTAAAGTGGGCCATTGGATGGCGAGAAAGGCATGGAATGGCCAATTGAATGGTGGGAAGGGGTGATGGTGGATAAGTGGCTAGGATTTGGTGTCTACAGTTTTGATTCAAATGAATAAGGCCATAACCCTCTCACAAAACCTTTCACCCATGATGATGAAAACAATCTAAAAATATAGGGGGTTTAGAATTCTCAGGTCCAACCCCAAGCCAACAAACTAGGAATCAAAAGAAAGGGGGGATTGATGTAGGAGTGGAAAGCAAACTTGGAAGGCCAACTAATTAAGAGATTAGAGAACAAGAAACTATGGCCAAAATTGCAAATGGAACCCAAACTACCTTATCCTGGGGTAGGGGGAAAAGATTACCCAAAAGAATTAAGAAATGAAACTACTCTCTTGGAACACAAGGGGACTCAACACCCCTACCAAACAAATATTGGTTAACGGGATCTTGGAGACCATTGAGAAGCATTACAACCTGATGCAGACTTTGTGAAATGAGATCGAGTAGTTTTTGGATGAAGCAAAAAAGAAACTCAAGGAAACCGTTGAAGCTTCGATGCTTATGGTCAATGGACACCTCCAGTTTGATTTTTTGTCTTGTAGGATGTGGTTTACTTAATCAATTTAGTATGATACTGCTTATCTTTTGATGGTTTTTTTCTAAACCCTGTTAGTAGTTGTTTTGTATGTATGCTATTTGGCTATGAAGTAGAATGTGAAAGGAGTGTTTGTATTACAACCTTCTTTGTTTAGCATAGATGTATTGTGGAGAAGCTATATTTTTTAGCATATTGTTAAATCTATGACTACTATGTAAAAGGTTTAGGGACCTTTCAACACCCCTTCCTCAACCTTAATAATAAATAAATAAACCTTTTCCCTAAAAACCTTCAATCATTTTTCATTATTTGTAGTTTGGATCCCATTCCTATCCTTTTTGGATTTGATTATCGTCTTCTCAATAGAGCATTCATTATTTCTTGTAGATAGTTGGATGAACTCTAGATGGGGCATTACAACTAATACAAGGAAGCCTCCCCAAATGATGAACCATACTAAGCACTCCTTTCTATCCATGCCTACCCGCCTAACATAGTTCTTGTGCTACTTGCATGCCTGAGCACACACCTCCCTGATCTATGAGGTCCTCGAATTCAACAACTCTCCCTAGCTCATCAATGAGGTATACTATCAGATCCTACGTACCCCACCTACGATCCTTGCAAAATAAATCTAGTAGTTTTCCTAACACCAGCCTATTCATCGACTCCATCATGCTAAAGGACACATAGCCATTGCTAACAATGTTCACGAAACACAATTCTCTCTAGATGTAGAATCATCAAGCATAATCACCCACCACATCACTGGCCTCCATCAAGTTCCACACTTTTAGTTTCCAATATATGGAGCTTCCTCAATTCAGCTACGTCAATGTATGCGTGGTATTCATGAAGCATCAACACTAATGCACCAGGCATTTTGGGCTCCATTTTAGCTATTATGCATAAACATTATCCCACATGTAAAGTGGGAGGGGTGATAAATACCCATATATTTTATTTTACCTTATACAATATGTAAGGAAAAGGAGACTTATATAAACTTTTATAATAATAACTATAATGTCCCCATTTTTTGTCACTTTAGTATTGTAGTTGGCCCAATCTCTCTCAAAGACCGTCAGATGTGTCAAAGAGGATTTTTGATACTATTAATGAGCCCAGGTGGCCTAGAGGATCCTGATGACACTTTCTGAGGTTATATCCGGCTTTTGGTGTGTTCTCCAAGATTATTGGAGAGAGCATCTATTTATAGTAAGTCACCCAATCAGGTCTGATCATCATTACTCATCATCGATATCACTCCAGTGTAGTTAGATTTTGATTCTGATGTTTTTCGACCATTTTCGTAATTTGGGTGTTAAATTAAGCTATATTTAATTAGTTTCCTCTAAGATTGCTATTTTAATTGAAAAAATGAATGGGCACCTAAGTGTTTTTTTTTTTTTTGTGGAAAACATCCCAAAAGGGATGCCACTTTCGGTAAGACCCAAGGAGGCAGGGGTATCCATTCCACCAAAAACGCCCAGGACTCGGACCTGGCCTACCACCTTTGACATACTCAAGGAGCAAACAAACACACAAAACCAAATTAAAAAAAGTAAATAACAACAAAAATAATAAAATAAAATAAAAAACAAACTCCTTGAGTGTGTCAAAACCAAAAGCACAACCAAACACGCACAATAAGATAAAAGAAACCACAACACAAACCACATAGAAAAACACAAGAACCACATAACAAAACACAAACAAGACAAAAACAACAGAACACTACAAAGACATAACCCAAAAAAACATGAAAAATAAACACAACCAAAACCTAAAAAATAAAATAAATAAAATAAAAATAAAAACAACCAACAACAGACAATAAACAAAAACAAAAAACATAGAAAACACTCACACATAAAAAATGAAATAACACAAACAAAGAGAAACCCAAGAACAAGAACGAAAAAAACACAAGAACAATAACAAAAAACATAAAAAAAAAACAAAACAACAAAAACACAAGAACAACAAAAAACAACACAAAGAACACAAAAACAAAACAAAACAAAAGAACCCACCCACCTTAAAAAACTAAACAAAAAAAACAAAGAAGACAAAAGAAAAAAAAATGAACAAAACAATGACCTATCTAGACCAGAAGACTATTAATGCAAGAATCAACAGAGGAAACAAAATAAAGAATAGAATGAGCTAGGGAACTAAAAAACTGAATGAACCAAAGAGAAACAAAAAAAAAAAAAAAACAAGAAGAAACTAGGTACCTTCGTAACTGGAGCCATCCAAAGAAATTATAGAAAGAAGAGCTTCCCTAATTTGAGAAGCCCACCATATAGGAGGGTGGCCATAACAAGTAAGATCACCTTTGTCCAAAGCCCAATTAGCTAAAGCATCAGCACTCTTGTTTTGATCTCTGACCACATGATTGTAATCAACTTTCAAAAATCCCATCTGGATTAACCGAATCTTCTCAATAATTCTTTTTATTCTCCAATCCACCTTATGATTCTTAGAAGGAGTCTTCAAGAGATTAATCATAAGTTGAGAGTCAGACTCAACTAACACCTTTTCCCATCCAACCTTAGTAGCCTCCTGAAGGCCTCTAAGGATACCATACCCCTCAAGCAAGGTTATTGGAAAGAATACCCAAATTCTCAACAAAAGTAAAAACCAGGGAGCCATCTGAAAGTCTACCAATTCCTCCCACACTGGCTTTTCCAGGGTTCCCTCTAGAGGCTCCATCAGTATTGACTTTTCCAAAATCCTTAGGAGGAGGTTGCCAATTTCTAGTCCTATCCATCTTACTAATACTCACATTCCCTTTAAGTTGGTTGCCCTTAGAAGTTTTAATATTCAATCTTTGCATCACTTGATCCCATCTTTGGTGGGAGTTTTGGGGGTGATTAAGGAGATGATGGACTGATTCAACTAAGTTGGCTATGGTCTTTTGCCAAATATAGTGAATATCCTTCCTATCTTGATTGAAAATTCGGTTGTTCCTTTCATTCCATATATTCCAAAGAAGAATGGTAGAACCCATCCAAACTACTCGCCTAATAAAATGATCAACACCCTCTTGATTAGGCCAATCCCTCCAAAGTTGTTCAAAAGTGAAAAAATTGGACCACTGTAAGCCAAGTAAAGTTGCCATTCTCCTCCATAGCTCAGAGGCTAAAGTACACTCAATAAAAATATGGTTGATATTTTCTACATTCTCTTCACACATTTCACATCTAAAAGGGCCATGAAAACCACGCTTCATAAGTTGCTCACCAGTAAGCACCCTACGATGCAATAAAAGCCAATTAAAGAACCTCACCTTAGGCCAGAGCTTTTGAGCCCACAATTGAGAAAATAATGTCGAAGAATGGTTGGGATTATTATGGCATAAGGTCAAATAACCTTGAGCAACAGAATACTCACCCTTAGTAGTGTCGTTCCATCCAAAACAATCTTTTTCATGGGACCAAGAGAGGGATCTCATATGAAGGATGCCTTGGATATCTTGTCTTTGCCTTTTCGGGATTTGAATAGGCCAGTCCTCAATAGGGATCCAATATCTACCAACCTTTGAATTACCAAGATGGTACCGACAGTAATTAGCCACCTTTATCCAATTAGCTCGATGAAGCTCCTCCATCCAAGGCCTCCAATCGGGAAACTGAGTTATCAAAGGCTTGTGACCATCCCAAGAATCTGTCCAAAAATTTGCATGTTGACCATTATGAATGATCCAAAATAATTTTTTCTTTATCAAATCCTCACCAGTCTTAAGAACTGCTAAAATGGGAGAACCTTTGGTAGGAAGTTGATAGCGAACAAGGTCTTCAGGACTTTTGTTCTCAGCATATTTAGCACGGAGATTATTGGCCCAAAGAGCATTGGGGTTATGCAACATCCTCCAATATAATTTAGCAGCTAAAGCTTTGTTGTTATTAATTGAAGACCAGAATCCTAACCCCCCTTCACTCTTAGGAAGACATAAAGTATCCCATTTCACCAAGGCCCATTTTCTTTTCTCCTTAGTACCACTCCAAAGGAAACGATGACCGATTTGATCCAATTCTCGAAGAACAACCTTTGGGATATTCAAAATGGAAGAAACATAAATAGGAATAGCTTGAAGGACTGATTTTACCAAGGTGATTCTACCCCTGAAGAAAGCCACTTGTTGGTCCACTTTCCAATTTTCTTCTTGACTTTGTCCAACAACCAATTCCAATCTTTATTTTTCTGCCTTTGAATATTTATGGGAATACCTAAATAAGTGATTGGAAGAGAGGTCTTCTTATATCTTAATTTATCCAAGACCATGGCTTCCTTTCTAGCAGAGTAGTGAAAGAAAATAACTTTAGATTTGTCTTCATTGATCAACCGCCCAGTAGCCTTAGAAAAATAGCTAATGATTTGCTTAATATTAGAAGCTTCCTTAATTGTAGCTTTACCTAAAAGGGTAGAGTCATCCACAAATTGAAGATGAGAGATAGGTCTAGCTCCATGAGCAATGGTAACTCCCTCAAGGGTTTTGTTTTCCCTCTTTTTGGTAATAGTCCTACCCAAGCATTCAACAAGAATGATGAATAAATAAGGGGATAGCGGGTCACCTTGCCTAATACCTCTGGAAGCTGGGAAAGACTGAGAAGGCCTCGCCATTGATAAGAACTAAGTAGGAAACTAAAGAGATACATCCCATAATCCAATCCATCCAATCCTTAGAGAAACCAAATTGCCTCAAAACTTTGATAAGGAAGTGCCAATCCACTCTGTCATAAGCTTTGGATAAGTCTAACCGGATGAACATAGAAGGAGAATTTTGCATATCCATGGAATGGATGGCTTCCCGAGCAAGAACTATCTCATCTACTATTTGACGTCCTTCCACATATCCCCCTTGCTCTGGGGAAATAATCTTATGTAAAAGAGGCTTCAACCTTTCTCGCCATGATTTTAGTAATAATTTTGAGAAGAACATTACATAAAGCAATAGGTCTAAAAGCTGAGATATGATCAACCTCTTGAGCTTTTGGAACAAGAGTAATATAAGTTTTATTGATAACCTTCAAAATTTCTTTGGATTTCCTGGCTTCTTCCACCACCTCTAATAAATCAACATGAAGGATATCCCAGAACTCTTGGTAGAACTCAATAGGAAAACCATCAGGACCTGGGGTTTTCCCTTTTGCATTTTAAAAACTACTTGTTGAAGCTCATTGATAGTAACAGGAGCAGTCAAAATAGAGTTCTCCTCGAAAGTGATAAGATAAGGGATTGCTTGAAGAACATTTTGTTGAGAAGCCGAGTCAAGAGGAGTAGCAACAAAAATATTGGAAAAGTAATCAACAACAATAGAGTTCATGCCATCCCAAGTATAAACAACATCTCCAGAATCTGATTTTAAGGAAGAAATAAAGTTGTGAGATCTTCGAGCTAGAAGAGATTTGTGGAAGAAATTTGTGTTTCGATCTCCTTCTTTGAGCCATTGAATTCTAGATTTTTGCTTCCATAAGATTTCTTCTCTTTTTTCCCATTCCTCTAACTCGAGTTGTGAGTTTAATTTCATCTCGCACTTCTCTTCTCTCGTGAGGCCATCTAAATGGATTTTCTTATTCAAATTTTCAATATGAGCAATAACTTCATGCTTTTTTTTATGAACATCCCCAAACTCTTTCCAGTTCCAAGTCTTGATTTTGGATTTAATGTATTGCAGTCTTTTGGCAAAACAGAACATCTTAGTCCCATGCCTAGGTTTACCTTCCTTCCACCATTGTTGCACACGAGGTCTGAAGGAAATGTCTCTAAGCCACATTAATTGAAAATGAAAAGGAGAGAAACTCACATTGGTTTTCCACATTTCCACCATGACTGGCCAATGATCCGAACCAGCATTATTAAGAGTCTTCACTTTAGGAATGTGACCATGGATTAAGAAATTTTCAGAGAGCAAAAACCTATCCAATCTCTCCATTATACAAGCTAAGCCTTGCCTTCTGTTAGACCAAGTCATAAGGCCATTATCTGGTTGGATATCCACAAGATGGAGGTTTGCAATATATTCGCTCATGAGGTCAGTACTTTTGTCCAAATTTCTATTTCCCCCCTTTTCTCATCCAGAGAGAGGATGGTATTGAAATCTCCTCCTATCAAGATCCAAGCTTTAGGAAAATGAGAGATAATATGAGTAATATCCTTCCACTCTTCTTTTTTCCTCCAAAGAAATTGGGGCATAAACAGTAATGCAGATCATAATATGGTTGGAATGTCTACTTTGAATAGCTATAGCCAACAAACCCCAACCGCCAACCAAATGGTGAATAACTACCTCTTTTGGGTCCCAAAGACAAGCAATGCCACCCGAAGTCCCTTGGGAACTGAGGGAAACCACTTTTCCAACTGGCCAAATTTTATTGGCAATTAAGTCCATATCCTCCATTGACATTTTTGTTTCTTGAAGGAAAACAAGATGTGGATGATTTATCTGAATCATTCTTCTAATTTCATTTTGTTTTGAAAGACTCCCTTTGAGTCCTCTAATATTCCAAGTGATGATCTTCATTAATACCAGGGCTAAAAATGTTGGTAAGGGCATTAATCTTACCTTCCTCTACAAGCTTTTCACCTTCTTTTACCATATGATATTGATTGGTCTTGCGACCTACTTTTTGATTAGAATCCATCTTCAATTTTTTTTTCCCTATTTCTTGACTTATTCCAATTGAATCTGAGATGGCTTCTAACCTTGAAGAATGTTCATACACAGCCAAAATTTTACTAGATGGTTCAATGGAGTCTATATTGGGACTTGCATTATTTGAAGTTTTGACATTTGAAATATTGTTTTTCTTGTGTAAATTTTCTCCTTTTTTTCTCGTTGAAAACCTTTGATTTGTTGGTTTGTCTCTCGAGTTCTTTCCTTCATATTTAAACTGTGTTTCTAAGATTTCAGTTTCCATTATTTCCTCTTCCTCACTTGGGACATCATTTGTGGAAAGGATTTCAAACATATTAGCAAATGACTTTGATTGATCCTTCATTACCGGTTTTTTCTCGAGTGTTCTTCTTCTTAGGTATTTGGAAACCTCGCTGAGTTTATATCTTCTTTCTTTTGATCGAGAATTTTATTTGGGCAAGCACCTGCCAAATGACCATATTCATGGCAAATTCTACAACGAAAAGGAATGTTCTCATAGTCCACTACTTGCTCCCAAGTGTCTTCCCCAAATTGTAATGTGATCTTTTTAGGTAGGGGTTTGTCAAAATCCATTAAAACACAAATTCGAGCATAAATAATATGTTCAAAATTTTGAGTACAATCAGCAGTCATCATAAAAGTTCCTAAAGAGTTTCCAATTGAAGAAAAAAAAGTAGGATTCCAAAATTCAATAGGGAGGCCAAAGAGTCTAACCCACACGGGAGCTATAGAAGGCATCTCTTCTTCGGCTTTAAATTTAGTATGCCAGGGCTTCATGAAAAGCCCCGCCCTTCCAAAAAACCAAGGACCCCCTTGAAAATTTTTCTCTCTATCTTCATTATTAGCAAATAAAACAAGAAAATAACCATTTGGATAAATAGAGATTTGTAACTCACCTTTAGTTTTCCAGCTTTTTGCAGCCCAGACTTTGAAAGCAGATAGACTCTGACGAAAACCCACGAACCGACAAATTAGTCCTCTTTTTTCCAAATCTTCAATGCCGATCTGAATGTTACCCATATCAAGCTTAACAATAGGAGTTCCATCAACTGCTTTAAGACATCCCGACTCCGTTTTCCTGGGATCAATCTTAGGCATTCTTAGAGGTTTATGAGAAGCCCTAATATTGATATTAGCATTGGGCTGAGGCTGTCCACCATGAAGGGCATCCCTAAAATTCATTTTTGGGACTCAGTCTTCAAAATTCTTACCCTTGACAGGGGTTTTCACAATAGAATTATTTTGTGGGTGCACCTTAGCACCAGATTCACTTGAGATATGAGTCATTTTTTGATCAACTACTTGAAAATTATTTCGTGGTCTCTTTAATCCTTGCCCTAGATGTCGTGGAAAGGTATGGTTTTCACTTTTCTTTTGTGCAAGCAAATTGGAAGCCGTTGTCACTCAAGTTCACAGTATGATCTGTTGAAAGACAAATTTCTAACCCATCTTGTATCCCCCGCAACATTTCTTGCTAAAATATTGAGCATAAACCACAAAAATATTGGCCGCTAGGGCCCGAAGGCCCTAAAAACCAACCTCTGGAGCTGCTTGCACTCAACCCAGATGAAACCCTCGCATAGCCGCTTGCCAAATATATCGTTCACACATAGGGATGCGCTAGGATCTGTGTTACTCCAAATGATATGAAAATTGGTGGAGACGTTCTAGGGTTTTTCAGGCATCTACCCTCAAAATTTCAGCTCAATCCGAGTTCGGATGAGTGAGATATGGCCAAAACGAGTTCGACATTTTGGGCAGTCCTACGAAAAACGTCTCTACCATTCAGCTCAGTATTTCGTTTTTCTCAGAAGGAATGTCCCTTTTTTCGGGCACCTAAGTGTTATAGCTCGTTGGAAAGAGAATAAAAAGTTTTAAATCATAGATGCATAATTTTGGAGCTTTGCACATCAAAAATCAATATTTTTAATTAAAGGGGGTCTTTTGGAGTAAAAATGAGCTTTTAATTATAAAGTGACTTTATAACTTTTATCCCACATTGGGCGCACAAGAGAATATTTCTCAAGAAAGGTTCTATTTATTCAGTTGCTTGCTCTCTTTTTCATTCATTCAGGTTATTTGGTTATTTTCTTCTCTTTGAGAGACAGAGGCTCTGGCAACAGAACTTCATTTGCTTTTTGGGGACGAAAACCTCCAGGAAGGACATCAGCTACGGGTGTGAAAGATCACCTCTGGTTGATCTTGGCATTTCTACTTCAGGGAATGCAGTTGGGCTTCATTGTTTGAGGATTCAGAGTGGAGTTCAGGTGAATAGCAAGGTTGAATCAGAGTATATTTGCTGCCATTTATTTTGTTGTTCAGCCTCCAGCTTGGTCGTACCATTTTGACCACTTTTCAGAGCTTTGTGTTGAAGATTGAGCTAGGGTTTGTCCCTAGAACTATGCACCAGCCTAGAAGACTTCTTGCAGTAGTATTTCAGACTGATTTCAGATTTCTTTTTGGCATTTTGAGAGTTGTAGTTGCAGGTCGTACACTTCCTATACCCTATCATACCTATTGGGAACCCACGTGGGGATTTGTGGAGCAAACCTCTTCCTTCTTGGGCGATTTCATTGCATCATTCTGGACACCTAGGGTTTGGAAATATATGGTGATCATTCACATGTGGGAGAAATCATTATTTTTGAAGTTGTAATGAATTATCTGAATTCTGGAGCTGTTGCTCAATAAACTTTTCTGCCATTTCCAAAATTTTATATCTTTCAGGTACTTTCATATTTTGCTATTTCCTTAAATGGGTTTGTAGATGTATGTTATTATTATCTATTTCCAGAATCTCATAGCATTTGGATGAGTAGATTAGAAGTTATTGCATTTTCAATATTGTTGTCCTGCATTGCTGAAAACACAAAAAACCAAAAAAATATAAAACCCAAAAAATTGCAAATTCAAAAAACACAAAACAGGGTGGGACATTACAGTGGTATTAGAGCCAAAGGTTCTACCAGCCTGTCTGGGTTCTTTATCTAGTGTGTTTCCTCATAATAGTTGCAGCTGAGAGTTGGTTAGTTCAATGTGAAGATGGAGCCACTCAGTGATTGGGATAGGTTTCAGCGTGAGTTTTGGCAGGGTCAGAGAGAGTTGCAGCAAACTCTCAAGCAGTTGACAGCTGCTATGTCACCTAAGTCAGCACCTACGGTTTCCTCTAAGGCTAAGGTTGAGCCCACCATCTCAGAGTTACGAGATCAGTTTGTTCAGGAATGGACCAATGCTAGTGTGAAATTCAAAGAAATGATGTCTCTTCATGATTGGGTGGACATGAGGATGAGGTAACAACCTAATAGGAGAGGTAAACATCATCAACAGAAGTTGCACAGGAAGGAGAGAAAATATGAACCAATGTCTCCCACCTCAATTCCTATCCAAAGAAACGTTGTTGGGTCCAAGAAGGTCGAGATGATAGAAGAACTTGTTCCAAAAAACTTTAAAAGGTAGTTGGCAGAAAAAGAAATGGTTTCTAGTGGTTTACAGGTCGCAGGACTACCACGGATGAGCAAGAACCAAATGAGACGTGAGCACAGGTGTTTCACATGTCAGGAAGCTTGGACACTTGGCCACACATGTGAAATTAACAAAGAGAATGACTTATTGCATCCAAGTAAAGTTATGGACAGCAGGGAGGTTGAGACCTTAGAGCTAGAAACAGATGCTTCTCCTCATGCGGTAAGCATGGCAGAGACCCAGGATGACTTTAATAATGATGGGAATGATAGGACAACAGTTGTGGAATTGCTTCCAGAGCAATCCAGTGAGGTTTGTGAGACCTTGGACATAAGGTATGATGAGCCTTGCACTTTTTCGAGCAGCAGTTCATTGGTGCATGATGGTGTGTCTACTTGTGGAGAAGTGTATGATGGTCATCATGAGATTATTGAGATCATGGGATATGCTGATTTGGAGGATGTTAAATCAATAGCTTATGAGGTTGTTTCCTCATGTGCTTCTGCAAGCAAACAGGAGAACACAAGTCTTCCTGACAGTACGGTGATTAAGGGGTATGTTGATTTGGAATTTTCCAAATCAGCAACTACTGAAACATCATATGAAGATGAGGAAGGAAAGAAATTAATCATTCTTCAAACAAGCACAGAAGATGTAACGAGGAACCAGAAAATGTGTGATGAGTGGCTAAGGAGAGCCAAGGAAGCTAAAATGATAGCTTCTCAAGAAAAACAACACTTACAAAAAATCAAGGAGAAGGTTGCTCGCATTGACTATTCCTATGACAGCTTGGAACATGAAAAGAATATTTCAAATCTAGGAGTGGCTTTTATGGGAACACTCATTAGTTCTGGAGGCACTATTGATGACAGTATCAGGATATGGGACCCAGGAGCAGTTCCAAAATTTGAGTTGGAGTAGAATTTAAAAGGGAATGAATTGTTAGACAAATCAAAAAATTTCATGCATGATGTTGATTCTAATTGGAACCCAAGGGATGAAGATGTTTCTTATGTCAAAAAAGAGACACTTGGAGCTCGGAGTAGCCTTATAGACACTGCTAAAAGGTATGAATCCAATTTTGATTTTGATTTAAATCATATCAGCAGTCCATTTATATTGTATGATCTTGACAATCTTGATGAAAACTGGAAGAACAAGTTGTTGGTGTCAGCTGAAAATGAAGTGCAAACTTTATCTAAATGTGATGGCACTAAGAGTCTTGTAGAGAGTTACATCCAAAAGACAAAAGGAAATCAAAATGGACAAGTTGTTTCCCTCATTGATTTGCAAACAATTAAGAGTACAATGGAGGAGATCAAATCAGCATACTTGCAGTTGATTCATGATAGGGATACAACTATCAGGTTTGCAGATGAAGCCTTGGGTGCATTTCATGAGAAAGAGAATGAGGTGGATAAGCTTTGCTTGGATCTTAGCTTAGCTCATTACTCTCTGTATCAAACTGAAAATCAGTCTTCAGTTGCAGCCTTAGATATGGAACAAGTAGCAGATGCGAGACTCATAGAGATCAAACAACTGGTAGAGGGTATTGAGGATCTCCATAAGGATTCATTCTTGGAACCAGGTTGTTCACACTATCATGAGCTTGGTGATACACCTCAGGGAGAGGAGTTCTATGGCTCTATGGGAGTTGTAGAGGTGGAGGAACATAGCGTTGGGTCTTCAGATATCATTAGATCCTCTACTGGTGATGTCCCTTTGATGGTCAGTGCAGAGTCGCTTCAGCATGATAGAGCCACTTGGGAGTTGAAACTCAACACCCAGGATCACATGCATATATTTCGAGACATCTTAGATGATGTAAGAGGTGTACCTTCGAAGATGGGAGACCAGGAGGGTGAAAGGTATGTTGCTGCTCCTCTTTTTATCAGCCACCATATATATCCATTTGTGATCATACAAATGGATTGGAAAGAAATTTTGAACAAGGATTGGATGCTTGATGAGTTAGTAACTTTTTGGGAGACCATTTCAGTTAATGTGGTCAGTGTTAGCATTCCAGTGGACATATTTCAGATTTGCAGTAGTGGTGATATATGTGGTATGTTGATTTTCCAAAAATCAGACCATATGATGACATTTTCAGTTTTGGACAGCAGTAGGACTGCTCTTTTTGGGAACATTCAGTTGCATGGTAAGGTTGGATTTTGTTATTACATGATTGTTGCAGCTAACTCAATTCAGTTTTGGATGAGCATTTGGGTTTCTAGAGTATGTTGTAACAGTCACCCCTTGCTTATGAATGATACAACTTGTAATGTTGCTCTCTTACTTGCTGTTGTTCACTCTTTGAGCAGTCATGTTATGAATCCATATGTGTTTATACAAGTGGATTGGAGAGAGATTCTGAATATGAATTGGAGATTTGTTGAGTTGGTGACTTGTTGGGAGGTCACCTCAGTTGGTAATGAGATCAAATTTTGCATACCGGGTGATGTAATTCTGAATTACAACAGATATGCTTTGTGCAGAACGTTGATTTGTCATAAATCAGACCTTGAGATAATAAATTCAGTCTTGGACAATGGTATGTATCTTCATTTTTGGGCATCTCGGGAGTGTTGTTACATACACTTCATACTGGTGAATGATATATTTCCTAATAATGCTTTCATTACTACTATTGAGTGGGAATGTTTGAATCCTTGGGATGACTTTTTGGACACTTGGAGTTTAAGTGCCAGCAGGGTGTTTCCAGTTTTGGGCAGCGGAAGCATTCCCAGGATGATTGTTCTCAGAGTTGACATTGTTGCCCTCTTCTATATCAGCCACTTTTCAGAGGCTAACCGACATTAGTATGGAGTCATCATGGTGAGTTATGCTGAGTACAATGCTTCTTTGCTGAGCAGTTTACTTTTTCAGGGGTTTGAGATCCTGTTGGATGGTTGGTCTCTGAGCAGATAGTTTTTGATCCATACTTGGCTGGTGGGCAGCAGGTTGTGGGTGATTCTTTAGGAATCATGCAGTTATTTTTATGCCCAACATGGTTGTTTGGTGACCATTGCAGTCTTCTCATGACGTTGGTAGTTTTTCTGTCAGAGGATGCCTTGATGATTGCAGATGACTGTTGTGCTTGGGCTGGGCTGATTTACATAGGGAGGAGTGCAGATGAGAGATTGTTAGCTCTTGACTATAGAGGCATTTCTAGAGCTGACAATACTATTGCTTTTGATGTAGTTTTCTCTGTCATGTCTTGGCGAGAGATATTCCATTTCAGCTCTAATTGGCATTTCAGACTAGGGGGTGATCCTATTATGGTGTTGCGGTTGAGACTTGTGCAGTTCTGGCACAGTGTTTTCTTTGTTGTAATCAAAGTGGTGCAGCATCAGCGTGGTGGAATTTTTTTGAGGTTGTCATGGGACCCTGGGATCACATCTGGTTTTAGTTTGGATCAGTTGGGCAAATTTGATGTTGAGCTAACATTGCTTGAGGACAAACAATTTTTGGGAAGGGAGGACTGTAATGTCCCCATTTTTGGTCACTTTAGTATTGTAGTTGGTCCAGTCTCTCTCGGAGATCGTCAGACGTGTCAGAGGGGATTTTTGATGCTGATAGTGAGCTCGGGTGGCCTAGAGGACCCTAATGACACTTTTCGAGGTTGTATCCGACTTCTGGTGTGTTCTCCAAGATTCTTGGAGAGAGCGTCTATTTATAGTAAGTCACCCAATCAGGTCCGATCATCATTACTCATCATCGGTATCACTCTAGTGCAGTCAAATTTCGATTCCAATGCTTTTTGACCGTTTCCGTAATTTGGGTGTTAAATCGAGCTATATTTAATTAATTTCCTCTAAGATTGCTATTTTAATTAAATAATTTAATGGGCACCTAAGTGTTATAGCTCGTTGGAAAGAGAATCAAAAGTTTTAAATCATAGATGCATAATTTTGGAGCTTTGCACATCAAAAATCAATATTTTTAATTAAAGGGGTCTTTTGGAGTAAAAAGGAGCTTTTAATTATAAAGTGACTTTATAACTTTTATCCCACATTGGGTGCACAAGAGAAGATTTCTCAAGAAAGGTTCTATTTATTCAGTTGTTTGCTCTCTTTTTCATTGATTCAGGTTATTTGGTTATTTTTTTCTCTTTGAGAGACAAATGTGAATGGTGAGTGAGATCGAATAATGATTAATTGAATTAACTTTGAAACATAGGTTACATAGCTTAAATACAAAGTAAATAACCTATTTGAGAAAGAAAGGGGGGAAAGGAGAAATTGGGGGAAAAGAAGAATGAATAGAATTCTCTTGCCGCCCAAATGCTGTCGTCCACTGCCGTCCAGGTAAGGTAAAAGGTAAGTTACCTTTACCCAAGGTAAAAAACAATTTTTTAACCTTTTACTAATGGTAATATTCCAACATTCTCCCCCTTAAAGTTGAGAGGACTGACTATATAGTCTCTCAGCTTTATAAATTGAGCTTTAGCCATGCCTTTGGTGAAGATGTCTGCTAGATTATCCAAAGTGCTACAATATTGAAGCTCAACTGTCTATTGTTCCACCATATCTCTTATGAAGTGATACTTCATATCAAAATGTTTTGACCTTTTGTGGTGGATCGGATTATATGCCAACTGTATGGCACTTATATTATCACAATTCAGTTTGGTTGGACCAATTTGTTTTTCGCCAATCTCTTCAAGGATTTTCCTCAACCAGAGGATCTGAGTACTTGCATGAGTAATGGCTATGTACTCAGCTTCTGTAGATGATAATGCTACAACAGATTGCTTCTTGGAACTCCAAGTTATTAGTCCTGATCCTAGACTAAAACAGTTCCCTGATGTAGATTTTTTGTCATCTATATTACTGCCCCAATCGCTGTCACTATAACCAAATAACTTCACAGAGTTAGACTTGTGGTAATGGATTCCAAAATCCAATGTACCTTTTACATATCGTAAAATTCGTTTGGTTGCTTGTAGATGCAGCTCGGATGGGCATGCCATAAACCGTGATACAAGAGAAACAACATACTGTATATCTGGCCTAGTGTTGGTGAGAAACATTAAACTCCCAACCATGCTTCTGTAATTGGTCAAGTCAACTTTTGGTGCTCCATCTTCTTTGCTTAGCTGGATTCCATGTCCGGTTGGTGTTGCAGCTGATTTGCACTGCTGCATAGCAAATTTCTTGATCATGTCATGAGCATATTTCTGTTGACATATGAAGATCCCATTCTTTGATTGATGTACTTCCATTCCTAGAAAGTATCTCATTAATCCGAGATCCTTCATCTCAAACTGATTCATCATGGAGTTTTTGAACTCCATATTCATTTTATCATTACTACCCATGAATATTAGATCATCCACATATAAACAAACTATGAGGATATCTACTCCATTTTTAGGTAGTATAGTGTTGGTTCACTTTTGCTTTTTGTGAAACCATATTTTTTGAAATAGCCGTCAATTCGTGAATACCATGCTCTTGGTGCTTGCTTGAGGCCATAAAGTGCTTTCTTCAATTTATAAACAAGGTTCTCTTTTCCTGGTTCTTGGAAACCTTGAGGTTGTTGAACATACACCTCTTCCGTCAGGTATCCATTTAAAAATGCACTTTTCACATCCATGTGTTGAATTTTCCATCCTTTATGGGCTGCCAAGGAAAGAACAGTTCTAATTGTTTCTTGTCGAGCAACTGGAGCAAAGGTTTCCTCATAATCTATTCCATATTTCCGAGTAAAACCTTTAGCTACTAATCTTGCCTTGTGCCTTTCAATGCTTCCATCAGCATTGAATTTGGTCTTATAGACCCATTTACATCCAACACATTTTTTTCCCTTGGGAAGCTTCACAAGCTCCCAAGTATCATTCTTTTTAATTGAGGATATTTCCTCTTCCATGGCATCTTGCCATATATTTTCAGTGCATGCTTTTTCATAGCTAGATGGTTCTAGCTGTGCAGCAACCAACAAAGCATAATTGACTACATCACCCCTTGGTTCATGAGACTCATCATCCCCCTGACATTTGAAGATTTTCAAGTCTTGACAAAATGTCATCCATCTCACTAGCTTGACTCCTAGTGTATCTTTGTTGGAAATTCCTATCCAACATTTGAGTAGATGGATGACTCTGTAGTATGCGCTTTCCTCTATTTGTCTCTTTCCTTTGAGAAACTGAATCAATATCCATCGGGCTTGGAGCGCTTACAGATCTTTGAAATCATTTTGGAGAATTTGGGGGTGCCAACAAAGAAGTCCCTCTTGGACTTGGTGTACCACTTGATGTACTTGATGAAGTTTCCTGTTGTGGAATTTGTGGAGAAGGACTTATTCCACTGCTTTTCTTGGGTAGTACCAATGTGGGAGGTACTAATGTGGAATTGTTCGAATTAGAGTCAAAATCAACAAATTTTTTATGACCCCATTCTCCCCCTTCATCAAAAATTACATCCCTGGAGATAATGATTTTATGTGTTGTGGGATTGTACAATCTATACCCTTTGGTTGAATCACAATACCCTACAAAAACACATGCTTGACTCTTTGGATCAAGCTTCTTTCTCTTCTCCTCAGGAATGTGTGCATAAGCTAAAGAACCAAATACTCTGAAATGTTTGACATTTGGTTTCTTACCGTACCATCCTTCATAAGGAGTGATACCATCTAAACTAGAAGTCGGACTTCTATTTAGAATATATGCACTTGTTCTCACTGCATCTGCCCAATAGTTGTTTGTGAGATGTTTTGCCTGAAGCATTGTTCGTGCCATTTCAACAAGGGTGCGGTTCTTTCTCTCGACCACACCGTTCTGCTGTGGGGTATAGGCAGTGGTGAACTGCCTTTTTATCCCATTTTGCTTACAATAATGAAGAAATTCATTTGAGGAGTACTCTCCTCCTTTATCAGTGCGAAGACATTTGACATAGTAGTCACTTTGCTTTTCTACATTATTTCTGAAGTCTATGAAGCAATCAAATGCTTCATCTTTGTGTTTCAGAAAATAGAGCCAACACATTCTAGAATAATCATCTATGAATGTTAGAAAATAAGAATTGTTTCCAAGGCTCTTTGTTTGCATTGGACCACAGATGTCCGAATGTACTAGTTGAAGAGGATAGCTTGCTCTCCACGCTCGGCCTCTTGGAAACTTCGTTCTGGAGTGCTTTCCCAAAGCACATGCTTCGCATACCTTTTTATGTTCTGGAATTTTTGGTAGTCCTGTCACCATAGCTTGTGATGTTAACATTTTCAAGCTAGCGGAATTGAGGTGACCATATCTCAAGTGCCACAATTCACTTGGATTTGTAATAGCAATGTTTGCAAGTTGAGCTCCCCCTGGCTCACCAAACTTTAGAGGGAACAACCTATTCTTTGTCATAGGTACTTCTGTGATGACTCGGTTACAATTGTTTTTATCAAAGATTGTACATTTTCTTTCATCAAAAACTAATTTGTAATGCTTCTCCATCATTTGGCCAACACTCAACAAATTGTGTTGTAGCTGTGGAGTATAGTATATGTCATTCACATTTTTAAGGCCTTCTTTTGTTGGAACTTCCATAGCTCCTATGCCTTCAACTTGCAAGGATTTATTATCCCCTAACTTAACATGAGATTTGTAATTTGAATCTAATGTAGCAAAGAGATTTTCTTTGCCACTCATGTGGTTGGAGCAACCAGTATCTAAAATCCATGTGTCATTTAGATTTTGATCTGGCTGTCCATAAGAGAGAAAAAGGTTTGGTGGACCTTCTTCTTCTCCGTAGAATGAGCCATATTGACTGCTTTGATCTTTTGAAGACTTTGACCAGCAGTCACGAGCGAAGTGGCCTTGTTTCCCACAATTGAAACAAGTTGTTTTAGTTTTATTACTTCCTCGTCCTTGATTTCCACGGCCTGCATTGCCGCTTTGGTTCTGATTGGCTCCTCTGTTTTGATTTCCACCTCTGTTTTGATTACCTCCTCTGTAGGAGTTGCTTTGGCCCTTGCCTCTTTGTTGTTGTCCTCTGCCTCGGCCTCTTCCTTGTCCTCGTCTTGCACTTTCATTCGAAGTGAAGGCTTTGTCATCACCTTCATAGCTTGATGAAGGTGCACCCTGAAGTCGCTCTTCATGTGATGTTAATGATCCAATCAAACTATCAAATGTAAGAGTAGAAAGGTCTTTGGATTCTTCAATTATGATAGCAATGTGATTCCACTTAGGAAGAAGTGTTCGCAACACTTTCTTCACAATTGTTTCATTTTTTGTGTCTTCACCTAAAGTTTGCATCATATCAACTACTGCTTTGACTCGAACACAGTAGTCTCCAACTCTTTCATTTTCCTTCATTCTGAGATTTTCAAAATCTCTTTTCAAAGTCTGAAGCCTGACTTGCTTTACTTTATCACTTCCTTGGAATCCTTCTTTCAAGGCATTCCATGCATCTGTAGCAGTTAAGTAAGATGCAATTCTAGGAAAGATACTTGGATCTAATGCTGATTGAAGATGGTATAAGGCAAAAGAATTATTTTTCTGTGCATCTTTGTAGATCTTCTTATCATTTGCACTTAAAGTAGTCCAATCTGTTGGAGCAATGTATCCGTCTTCAATAATATCCCATAGTCCTTTTTCGATGAGTAATGTCCTCATCTTGATGGACCAGTACTCATAATTATCCCCACTGAATTCGGGAATTGGTAGATTATTATGTGATCCCATTTATCTACTAAAACAAAAAACCTCTCTTTTATAGTCTTATTGCAAAAAAGACTTTACAAACTATCAAGCCCTGCTTGATTTACAATCATAAACAACTCAAACTTGTTCAGCAATTACAAAATTGTCAGCGACTTGTTCATCATCGTCACTGATCAATATTATTTCAGGAGAAGGAGGTTGTAGGATTTCAACTGAATTACTATAATGAGTATATTCGGATCCTTGTGAAGCAATTGCAACTGTGTTGGATTGTTCAAACTTGCTGCCAAAGGAGTTATCTTCTGAATCTGCTTCGTATCCTTGATCAGGATTTCTCTGGTGTGCAATAACCGCGTTTTGCAACTGTGAAAAAACTGTATTAAGTCCTAGTGTTTTCACGTGCCTATCAAAGTTTTCAGGATTTGTTCTCAGTAACAACTTGCAGAGGGCATGATAACATCCTTCCGATCTTATCATTTAAGAAAATTTCCCAAAAATTTTCTTTTACAAAGATTTCCTCTTAGGAAATAATAATAAAAAAAAAAAAATTAACTTTCTAAGTTTTTTTTTTCTAAAAAAAACTTTACATTTATTTCCTCTCAGGAAATTTCTATCAACTTTAAAATTTTTTTTTTTATTTTTATTTTAAACTAATGAACAATATTTCCTCTTAAGTTATTACATAAAAAAATATTATATTTTTTAATTTTAAACTATTCCTTAGTTTTTTCTTATAAAATTAATTATCTATTGACCCCGCCGAGAGTCGATCCTGCGACCTCGCGGGTGTCAGGGCTGAGGGTAGCCGCTGCGCTACCGGGCTGATCCGGGAGCAATGCGTGCTCCCCGCCCCTTAGCTTCCGCGTCGAGCGCGAAGCTAATGTTGGCTTCGCGCTTCGGCGCGAAGCTAAGTTTTATTGGGACTTATTTGTCCCACATCGCCTGTAGGGCGATGTGTGGGCACTTTATAATCAGCCAAGCACATACAGTGCTTTGACTGCCTGCGGGCAGTCTCGAAAGCCGCAGGTTCTCTTTTGTCGATGCACGCGCGCAGTCGCCACGTCACCTCTCCTCGGGCCGCGTTCCAGCGCCACGTCACCACACCTCACGGATCGCCACGTCACCACTCCTCAAGCCACTCCTCGGGCCGCGTGCCAGCGCCACGTCACCACACCTCGGGCTGCGTCCTAGTCACACGTCGCCATGCGTCACGCCACGTCAATCTCGTGCCTCGGGCCGCGCGGCGCCACGTCAACAGTGCCTCGGGAATCGCATCGGTGCCACGTCAACAGTGCCTCGAGGAATCGTGCGGATCTGCTGCTCCTGCGGGCCGCCTCGTCCAGCTCCTCCAACGCCTCGAAAAACGTGTCGGACTGCTCCTACGGGCCGCCTCGGGATCCGTGCCGCCTCGGCTCCTACGGGCTGCCTCGAACTGCGGGCCCCATCGCCTCGGGAATCGCGTCGCTCTGATACCAAATGTGAAAGGTGAGTGAGATCGAAAAATGATTAATTGAATTAACTTTAGAACATAGGTTACATAGCTTAAATACAAAGTAAATAACCTATTTGAGAAAGAAAGGGGGGAAAGGAGAAATTGGGGGAAAGGAAGGATGAATAGAATTCTCTTGCCGCCCAAATGCTGCCGTCCACTGCCGTCCAGGTAAGGTAAAAGGTAAGTTACCTTTACCCAAGGTAAAAAACAATTTTTTAACCTTTTACTAATGGTAATATTCCAACAACAAAGGCTCTGGCAACAAAACTTCATTTGCTTTTTGGGGACAAAAACCTCTAGGAAGGACATCAACTACGACTGTGAAAGATGACCTCTGGTTGATCTTGGCATTTCTACTTCAGGGAATGCAGTTGGGCTTCATTTATTGAGGATTCATAGTGGAGTTCAGGTGAATAGCAAGGTTGAATTAGAGTATATTTGCTGCCACTTATTTTGTTGTTCAACCTCCAGCTTGGCCGTATCATTTTGACCACTTTTCAAAGCTTTGTGTTGAATATTGAGCTAGGGTTTTTCCCTAAAACTGCGTGCCATCCTAGAAAACTTCTTAAAACAGTATTTCAGACTGATTTCATATTTATTTTTGGCATTTTGAGAGTTGTAGTTGCTGGTCATACAATTCCTATACCCTACCATACTTGTTGGGAACCCACGTGGGGATTTGTGGAGCAAACCTCTTTCTTCTTGGGCAATTTCATTGCATCATTATGGACACCTAGGGTTTGGATATATATGGTGATCATTCACATGTGGGAGAAATAATTATTTTTGAAGTAGTAATGAATTATTTGAATTTTGGAGCTGCTGCTCAATAAACTTTTTTGCCATTTCCAAAATTTTATATCTTTCGAGTACTTTCATATTTTGTTATTTCCTTAAATGGGTTTGTAGATGTATGTTATTGTTATCTATTTTCAGAATATCATATCATTTGGATGAGTAGATTAGAAGTTATTGCATTTTCAATATTGTTGTCATGCATTACTGAAAACACAAAAAACCAAAAAAAATATAAACCCAAAAAATTGCAAATTCAGAAAACATAGAATAGGGTGGGACATCACAATAACGTGCCCCATAGAATATTCCTTGATGCTTCAAGTTGTAAAAGGGAATATCTCCCTCTTCTTTTTTGCTACAAGATAAGCCTTTATTTTTCGCACAAGTCGAGCACCTCCGAGTGAAAATCTCTTTTCAAGCCCAATTTAGTGGCAACAATATTTCAAGTTTTATGAAGACTTGATACAACTAAAACATCAAAGTTTAGGTGGCCCATCTTCTAACTCTCATGCTTTAAGGTTTTCTCCTCCCTTTTTGAAATGCATTGCAGTCTAATGCTTTTTTGGTTGGGAGGACTGATAGGGATTGTTATATTAATGAAACTTTAGGGTTTAATTACATTTGATTAGGGTTTAATTACATTTGATTAATTAGGTTTTTAATTAAGTTTGTTAGGATTTAATCATTAGGTCTTGAAATTTTTTTGTTAGGTCTCTTGAAAAGTTTGTCAAGCCAGTTTGTCGGGCCTTATCCCATAAATTTTGTCAGGGCCTTATCTCCTCCACTCTTGATTTTGGGCCAATGATTTTGCCCAACCATGGTTTTATAAATATCTATAAATATATTTGTGATCATTGAAATACTTAGAGTGCCTTAGAACTTGTCTAATTATTTTCATTGATCACAAAAACATATTTATAGATATTTAGAAAACCATGGTTGGGCAAAACCATTGGCCCAAAACTAGGAGTGGAGAAGATAAGACCCTAAAATAATTTGTATGTTAAGGCCCGACAAATTGGCCTAACAAACTTTTTAGAAGGCTTGATAAAACTTTTTCAGGACCTATTGATTAAAACCCGATAAACTTAATTAAAAATCTAATTAATTAAATTCACTTAAACCCTAAAGTTTAATTAATATTCAATTAATATAATAATCACTATCACAAGCATATTTAGCCAAGTATCCATCTTTTGTAGTTTTGAGATCTTAAGGAATCCTCCTAGAGTGTTGCCTATTGCCTTGAAGATAACCATTTCCCATAATTTAATGAGTAACCCATACATCCTAACCAAAATTGGTACTAGGGATAGATTTACGTTTTCAAGTGCAAAGCCTTCATACTAATGGGTAAGGAAGAGTCTTGCTCTTCCCATAAACCAAGGACCCTTTTTAGGATTCTATCTCTTTTCTTCTTAGAACAAAAAATGCCTAGGAAGAAAGGATAAACTCACTCCTGAAGACTTCTAACTCCTATCAATTCATTTTCTCAAGGTGAAAGTCCTTGGCCAAGACCCATTAAATTTACCAAAAACTACCCTATATTTGAGTAATAAGGATTGTTTCTCTATGAGGTCCTCACTAACCTTTACTACCAGGGATGATTCTAAGGATTTAGGTATAAATCATCCATGGGAATGAAACTATAACTCAAAATGTACTAAAATTTGCCAATATATCCTATAGTGATTATATTATTTGAAAATAAACATATAATAATTTACATGCAAAACTTATAATGAAGGGTAAAAAGAAACTTAACTAAAGATTTCTATGCCTAAGCAGAATGTTCTACCTTGTTGATGCCCTATCCCTCAGTTGTTCCTCCCATTATCTGAACTCTAGTTGACAAATATCTGCAATTTTTTCTTTTGTGACTTAAAAAATCGTCACTATCCTTATTTCAAATGGTTGACTTTAGAGGGTTGTATCTCCCTCAGTACTACTTAGATTCCTTCATATGTCGATTCATTTTAAAGTTCTTAAATTCATCCAAGAATCATTTAAATTGGACAACCCTTCGCACATAAATAACTCTTAAAAGATGAAACATTTTTTAGGAAAAAATTGTTCTAATGATACCCTATTGAATGGCTATCTTCATATGGTCATATCTCTTTCAATAAGACTTGGATTCTTTTGAATGACCACTTATTTCAAAGCTTTTCAATTTCTACACAAAATGACATAAAAATCATCTGAATAAAAAAAAACTCTAACTCTATGTAAAAATATAACTTTTAAAAAATGATTTAATTTTTTAAAAAATTAAGAAGAATTTATAGTCTCCATTAATTGTACGAGACTATTATATAAAAGATATATTCCGCATTAATTATATGAAACTATAAAAATGAAAGATGTTGTTTATTTAATATATGATTATCTAACCATAATCTCATTTTTTAAATATAATATAAAATCCACCTTCATAAAATTCAAATCTTCAACCTTTTATTCAAAATTCAAACCACTCTTTATAAAGTTAAACCAATCCAATTATAAGAAAAATTTGATATGAAAAATTAAAGTTTAAGTTCCAATAACACTAAACAGTGTCTTGATAAACTTAAATATTTGTGTTTATACTTTTTTTCCATGAAGATTTTTGTTTCTTGATAATATAAAAATGCGTAAATTATTGTAAGAGACCAAATAAATGCATTCATCCATAATAAAACTACTTACAATTTAAATAATAAAACTCAAATACAATCCTACAATAAATATGTATAAAAAATATTAATAAAAAAAAAATGCACGCACTCACACTCTCTCACTCCATCCAACCTTAACCTAATCCCTCTAACCTTAACCTACCGTGTAGACTCTAGAAAGTCCCAAAATATAGATCCAACGAGATAGCTAATGCTAGCAAACAAAAAATCAAACGTGAAATCCAATTAGAAGTATCTCGAAACTTTTGTTAGAATTTTGCATACATGTAAACCCCTTGCAACCTTATCTACTTGCCTTAGTCTGTTCACTCCATTGAACTTCTGTAGTATTCCTTTGTGCAAAGGCGGATTGTTCAAGCACTCTATCTGCAGGGATCGAATCCCGTTAGCTTCACACTCTTAACACTAAAACAAAGGTAAGAATCCAATACCTACTTGGTTTTTGACTTGCAAGTCAATGCCTGTATGGTTGTGACGGTTCTTAGAAACAAAATGTTTCTCATGTTTGATAACAGGATATGCTCTAACTCTTCAGATTTACGCTTTAGAAGCTCTTCTTTTGTTTTCAATAAAGATATTGTTTTAGGTATTGGATGGGAATAACCTAAGGCAGAATGTTTCGTATATCGCTAATCAGTAGAACCTCACAATATTGATAGTTTTGTGCCCAAGAAGTCCTACCATTTGTTTTCTCCAAAAAGTTTGTTGTGGGTAGTGAATACGTGGTTAGAAGTCTATGGTATCTGTCATGTTTTTATTAATCAGGATAGCCTCCCTGTATGCGTAGCTTTATGCCCAATAAACCCTTTTTAGGGTTTTCTTGATTACTTTTTTCGTATTGGGTCTAGGGTTTGAAGGGCATTCATCAGTGTAGGGTTTAGGGTTTTGGTGTTATTTTTTTATTTTTTTTCCTTTTTTAAAAAATATATTATTTTTTTGGTTTTTGGCTGTGTGAATGGTACCCGTTTTGTGAGGTGTAGTGGAGAAATGTTGCTGGTTTCCTCAATGCAAATCGATGGGGTCTGGATTTTGGGGTTATTCTTTTGTTTTGGAGAGGTGGGGGGTATGGGGGAATTTTGTTTCTCTTGGTGCGTTGGTGATGGTACATAGAGTTTAGTATCATGATCTTTTATTGTTTTCTGCATGGGATAATGTTTTTTTTTTTTTTAAGTTGTTTTTTTTTTCTTGAAACCCCATTTATGGTTGACTAGTTTTATTGTGGTGAAATGGATACATAGTGAAATGAGGTGTTGGCTTCTAACATAGTTAGAAGCCCTCACTTGGGGTTAATGTTTTTATGGGGTCGGTTATTACAGTTTATCCTATGGTCTATGGGAGACATGATGGCATTTGCTTCAAACCTCTGCTCAGTGATGTAACTAAAGTGATTTTTGTTTGGCCTTTAAGGTCGTGAATGGGAATTTAGATTGTGGTAAAGTGTTAATATACACAAGTGGGTTCTTTGAACAAAAATAAATAAAATATTGATGTACATGACTCTATAAAACAATTCACAGGTATAGAAGCTGATTGAGCCTTTTGGATTGAATAAAAGACTTCATAGAGTTGCATTATATTGATTTAGGTGTCCTAGTTTTTCCCAACCATTAAAACAAAAAGCTGTTGAATTGGGTTTTTCTTCTGGCAGTTCATATATAATCAAACTATATATGAATTTGATACAGACTCTCCTTCTCTTGGATATATAAACAGGAGACTCAAATAGCTGTAGTTTAAAATAATGATGTTTTTCACAATATGGGCTGTAACCTAATTTCTAGTCCTATCTTATATAAAGCTTTTGGGTTAGATTGATTGAAAGAGTAAGATCAGAGGGTCTGTTTTGGTTTTTAATGTTGGTGATTGTCAATATCTTATTTCTTTTCTTTTGATAAAAAGGGACCTATTATTTTAAGCATGGTATCTTAGCTTTCTGCCTCTGTTTTATTTTTTCTGTTTTGATAAAAAGGGTTTATTTTCAAATTGGTTAAATCTGTGGAATGCCTTTTCTCTCTCAATACTATAATTTATTAATCTAAATGTAACCAATTATTTAAACTTCTTTTGAGTATTTGTATTTTAAGGTCAAGTCCTCTGCAATCTCACACAAGCCCCAATAGCACAAGGCACACATCCTGATTCAGGAGCTGGTTCATTGATATTCTGTGTATGTCATATACCCTATGCCTTATGGCTAGACAACAGACAACATGCTACAACTTGAGGAGTTAACTCTGTATGTTCACCTTATAGTTTTACAATTTGCTTGAAGCCATGAGTTTACACTTTCATATGCCAGTGGAAGATTGGTCAATACAAGAAGGTCGATTAGATCTTGATTCTAGAATGTGCCCCTGTTACAGTTTTAGGAGTTTTTGCGAAGCCAAATCTTTTGATGTCATAGAGTCCACCCGTCTGGGGGAAGGAAGGGAGCATCAATTTACATAATTTCATAGTTAATAACTAACATGTCTCCCTTTTGCAGTTCTAGGAGTTCTTGTGAAACCAAATCTTTTGTAATCATGGAGTCTAGCCTATTTACATAATTTCATATTTAATAACTTAATGAGAATAAATTCTTTTGCAGGATAAGAGCAAATGGCGTCGGCTTTGTGCAGTATGACAGCCTTTGGCACATCTGCAGCTATCAACAATGTTGGAAGAGAGAAGAAGCTAAGTGTAGTGGGAGACAAGTATGAGAGGAAATTGTCTTCTTTTAAATCTCTCTCTCTTAATGCTCTAAGCAGAAGGCAGACTTTGAGACTACAGAAGAGGGATCGTGTGGTTAGTGTGAGGGCAGCAAAGGAATTGTATTTCAACAAGGATGGATCAGCAACAAAAAAGCTACAGGTTTGAGAAACATACTTCTGAAGAATAGAATTTTTAAATGCTGGAAGTTTCATTGTGGCAGAGCTATTCTGTATATTCAATCCTTGTGTATGAATCAGTGATTTGATCTAATTGTTGTCAAAATATAATCTAGTATACAACCACATACTGTCTGAAAGCTCTTTTGATGTGTGTTGTAGGCTGGTGTGAACAAGCTTGCTGACCTTGTTGGAGTCACTTTGGGACCAAAAGGCAGAAATGTTGTTTTAGAAAGCAAGTATGGTTCTCCAAAAATTGTTAATGATGGTGTGACAGTTGCTAAAGAGGTGAGTTGTGGTTCTTTGTTTCTCACCAAGAATCTTCTATACTGTGTAGTAAAATCTAATAACATCCTTGCACATTTTAGCTTTCTTTCGTGGTGAACAGAATTATATTAGCACTCTAAGTTGTAAATGTTGTATGTGTAGGGAGCTAAATAGCAATCACTATCTTGGAATATGTAATTGAATTATGAATTTCTGTGTATGATAGGTTGAACTAGAGGATCCTGTAGAGAATATTGGAGCCAAGTTGGTAAGGCAAGCTGCAGCAAAGACAAATGATTTAGCTGGTGATGGAACTACCACATCGGTTGTTCTTGCACAAGGATTAATTGCGGAAGGTGTAAAGGTAATATTGTTAGTATGAGAGTCAGTGTGCTCAAGTTTCTTGCATTTATATAAGTGTTTTCTTTGAAATTAAATTTATTTGGAAGTTTCTGAGCAGTTTCAGTGGAATGGTTTGTAAACTGGGAAACAAAAAAAATATTGAAGAACCTTTTTGAATTGGAAGGAAATTGGGAGGTTTTGATGCAAATGGTGCTTTTTAGGAAAAGGCAAGAGATGATGTGTCCAATTTTTTTAGGGTTTATCTAAATAGTAAACCCATTGGTTTCAGGTGGTTGCAGCTGGAGCAAATCCGATTCAGATCACCAGGGGGATTGACAAGACAGCAAAAGCCTTGGTTTCTGAATTGAAAAAATTGTCAAAGGAGGTAGGCTTTGATCCTCTGGATTATTAGTACCTCTTAGTTTTCAGTTCGTATGTGACGTGGTTGCCTGAAAAAGTCTTGCCCCTTTAACCAGCTTATTCTAGTTTTCAGCCTCTATGTGATGTGGTTGCCTGAAAGAATCTTGTCTTTTTAATCACTCTTTTGGTTTCCTGAATAAAGCTTTTTTTTTATTAAATAAATAATTTGTGGTTGGTTATATTATGGGGATTGACATGGGTCCTACACACATTACATCATGACCACAAAGTGGCATTATAACAACTTGGCAATTATGCGTTATCGCATGGCAAAATTTGAACCTGGGCTCTTGAGAATCTTACCCTGTTAAGCTGAAGCCATTTGATGAAAAAGAACTTGTCTTTTTAATCAGTGGTGTTTTGAAAGTGTGGTAAATGCAACATTGTCCTTGATAGCCTTAGTTGCTGATATCTTGTTTTAGCCTTTTCACACTCTTTTTCTTGTTAGGGCTTAGTGTGGTTACTATGTCTGTTATTCTTGTAAGACTCCATCACAGCATGTCAAGTATGTTTAGCCTAGTTTAGTATTCTCATGTTGGAGTTTTTGTGAGGCTTATTAATAGCATGTGGATATGTGTCTAATTGTATGTCTTGGGTTCTTTGTGGAGTGGAAACATTTAATGTAAGTGCTGTCTTTGAATGTCACAATATGTGGATATCAAGAGTATTTACTGTTATGTTGCAGGTTGAAGATAGTGAGTTGGCAGATGTTGCCGCGGTGAGTGCTGGGAACAATTATGAAATAGGAAATATGATAGCAGAGGCCATGAGTAAAGTTGGCAGAAAGGGTGTTGTAACCCTTGAAGAGGGAAAAAGTGCAGAAAATAATTTATATGTTGTAGAGGGAATGCAATTTGATCGTGGATATATTTCTCCTTACTTTGTGACCGACAATGAGAAGATGACTGTGGAGTATGAGAATTGTAAGGTAATTAACAGGGGATGATGCTTTTTATGTTGCATGGGAGTCTGTGAAATTTCATATAACAAATTTTCTTGTAATTTGTTCTTAAAATTTCTATATGTATAAACATAAGATAAGTCTGTTTCTTATATTTGTATTGTTTGGTTCTTGATTAGGGGCTTTTATATGTCCTGTGCCTTGTAGACCAGTTTTGAATTTGAATTGTGGTGTGTTAGACTATTTTATTTTTGAGGAGAAAGGGCAGAGTTGGTTTAAGAAATGATTCACTATTCTGCATACTTGGCAGTTTGGGAAAGGAAATTGTTTGCCTTCTGCATATTTGTAATGCTTACTGGCACCCACAAAATGAACATATTTCTGTGTTTATTATCTGCAGTTATTATTGGTTGATAAAAAGATCACAAATGCAAGAGACATGATTGGCATATTGGAAGATGCCATCCGTGGTGGTTATCCCATTTTGATAATTGTTGAGGACATTGAGCAAGAAGCCTTGGCTACTCTTGTTGTGAACAAACTTCGAGGTGCATTAAAGATTGCTGCTTTAAAAGCCCCTGGATTTGGAGAAAGGAAAAGTCAATATTTGGATGACATTGCGATCTTGACTGGAGGTATTATTCTACTTGGATCTATAAGGACCAGATTGCAGTAAGGACTTAAAATCTTTTTTATGGAAAAATCATTGATCTGAACAGAGCACTCCATCAAGATACTTGGTAGATTTGGAAATGCTAGCATGATTCAAGTAGTTCATCGTAATTATTTATATGTAATCATGATGTTCACTTAACCAAATAACAAGTAACCAATGATTGCAGAAGGACCCACATTTATAGGTATTGGGATCAATTTATTCCTCTTTTTACTAAGTTTCCAATTGGTTAAAAGTTAATAAATACCAATAAACTTTACATAAATGCTAATATTCATGCCTAATCCATACTTTATCTATGCAGGAACTGTTGTTAGAGAGGAAGTGGGGTTGTCCCTTGAGAAAGTTGGGAATGAGATTCTGTGTAATGCTGCTAAGGTTGTCTTGACAAAAGACACAACAACAATAGTTGGTGATGGAAGCACTCAGGAAGCTGTTGAGAAAAGGGTTGCACAAATCAGGAACTTGATTGAGGTGTGTTTTCTGGTTTGCGGCCTTTATTAGGATGGTTTCTTTGTATACGTTTAGGTGTGTTTTTTTTTTATAGGCTGATACTTTGTGCCCCAAGCTTAACCTCATAAATGGCATGGTTTCAGTGAACAGTATGCACAAATTTTGAGTTATCTTTCATTAGAGGCCGTGCAGTATTTTAAGCTTCATTTGTAAAAGGTATTTATCAAGGAAAATGTTTTCTCTACTTCCAGGCAGCTGAACAAGACTATGAGAAAGAAAAATTGAATGAAAGAATTGCCAAACTTTCTGGAGGAGTTGCAGTTATTCAGGTAAGTTGGTTACAATGGAATGATGCTTTGTAAGAGCATTTTTTTGTTATGAGATTTGGCAGCATGGGCAATCTTAACCCACGTTTTAATTTTTTTGTGGATGACAATAAATGTATTAGCTAAGTTGGATGGTTGACAACTAGTTAGCAATATTATTTGTTATTATTGACAGGTAGGAGCACAAACAGAGACGGAGTTGAAAGAAAAGAAATTAAGAGTGGAGGATGCTTTGAATGCAACAAAGGTATAACATCATTTTGGGTTCATAGCTGTCCTGTCTGATGTATATGCTTGAATGGTATGAATTGTCATGGATGTTTGCAATTGGATAATTTATATTATATTAAACTAAGCATTTTGTAGATATAATCTATTTCTTTCTGGTGAGGAATTTTCTGTTAAGGGCCATGATATGAAGCATTTTTTTGTAGACACAATCTGTTTTTTTTTTCTCGAGCAGTTTTATGTTGAAGGCCATGATAGTGTAACTGGAAATGTTTTAAATAATTTACATTACACAGGCTGCTGTTGAGGAAGGCATTGTTGTTGGTGGAGGGTGCACTCTCTTGAGGCTTGCTGCAAAGGTCGATGCTATCGCAAACACACTTGAAAATGATGAACAGAAGGTATAATCTTTTGTCTTTTGTTTATGGAGATCAAATGTACGATGCTTGGAAAATGTCTCTAGATCTGCCCAAAGTTTACATCTTAATAGTTTATTCCTTTATCACTCTGATGTTTTGTCACACATGATTGTGAATTCATTGGTTGCCCATTGGTTTCTGTAGGTTGGTGCAGGCATTGTGAAACGGGCTTTGAGCTACCCTGTGAAATTAATTGCAAAGAATGCTGGAGCAAATGGAAGTGTTGTTGTTGAAAAGGTCAGTACTACTGCTGCTACCTATTGCTGATATTATGTTTACAAATGAATTCAGCGGCTATTCGATTATTTAATAGGCCTTATTTATTGGCTGATGTATTCTTTAGTGCCTTTAAATATGACCTTATTCAGAGGTGGCCTTTGTTGAGAATGATGCTTTTGTAGTCTCTGTGGTTCCAATTTGTAATTTCTGGTAAAATGGTGATGGAATGCTGGATTTGCAGGTTCTTTCCAGTGATAATCCCAAATTTGGATACAATGCTGCTACAGGCAATTATGAAGATTTAATGGCTGCTGGAATAATTGATCCAACTAAGGTAGGATATGGACATTTTGTTTGTGTTTAATTTCTGAACAGGTAGGTAAATATGCATTTATTTCTTGCTTTGTGCTCTTAAGATTCTTGAAGCCATTCTAGTTTCTCAAGATGTTTGTGGTGACTTTTAACTTATGGTTTTGTTGGTTTATTTCCACCTAGAAACATCTAAGAGGGGATTAAGGAATATGCAAGTCTATTGTTTGAGGTATTTCCTGGAAAATACAAACATGTTGCAATAGTAAATCCCAAGGAAGATAAACGGGTGTCATCTAGATAATGCTTTTCCTTGGGTGTTACTGGTTTTTGAGTCTACAATCCTGTTCTGTATCTTTTGTCTACAACATATTTACTTCACAGCAGAGTAATTCATAATTTGCATTTGTTTCATATTGTTTTGCTGCTCTCTACAGAGGAAATCTTTCTATAAGCCCTAGCTTTATGGTCTTTCAGTGAGCCATGTTTGTCTCTTGTATTTTGATGCGTTTCAATGTTTGCTTCTACTTGGTTGGGGTTCTGTCTAGTCTGTGTGCAAGAAGGTAATCAAATATGTAACCAAACAAACGCTTGGCACTAGAAGGAAGATTTAGTTTTCCTTGTTGATCATTGAGACTTTGCAAACTTGTTGCTCATGAGTGTAGGTGGTGAGGTGTTGCTTGGAACATGCAGCCTCTGTGGCAAAGACATTCCTGACATCTGATGTAGTTGTTGTCGACATCAAGGAACCAGAACCCGCTGTCCCTGCTAACCCCATGGATAACTCAGGTTTGAATTTGATTTCCTTCTTGTTGGTGATTTTGATACATTTATTTTTACAGGGGATTGAATTTCATGAATTTCTATCTCAATCTTTTGCAACTGTTTTTATGTGCTTTTATTGCAGGCTATGGGTACTAGGTAAAGTGTGGTGAATAAAAGGGAAAGCAAAATTCTCGATCTTGTTTTGGAGAAGAGCCCTCAATGCAGGGTCATTAATCACACAAGGATTAGTGTAAATGAAAAATAGATGGCTTTTATCTCAGCCAAAAGGGCTGAAAGCCCGCCAATTTTAGACTTAGATGAGTGGAGTATTGGTGCTTGCATTTGACTGGCAAGAGTTTTTCCTGTGGAAGCCAATTTGTATGGCATTAAAGATGTTATAATAGCATATGATGAGTTTTTATTGCAGCCCCAAACTTGCATGGATATTCAAAGAGATGTTTTTGGACTATCCATTTCAATTGTGAAAAGGAACTAATAAATTGTTGTCATTTCTAGCTATTTATTTCTGTTTTTTGTTTTCAACCCTTTTGTGTATGTGAGGGCACTCTATATTTTGATTGTGTGCTAGGAAGCCTGTGTTTTTACTGTTGTAGTTTGCTTTTGAAAGTCATAAGAACAGTTCAATGATCAGCATGTTTTTTAAATCAACTAAGACACCCAAGGGGCGTTTGTTATTTTTTATATTGAATATGCATTAAAAACAATAGGTACAATGACCAGAACAGTCTGAAGCTATAACAAGAAGCACAACAAATCAAAACTGACTTCTTAAGGAGAAACATGCCTATAAGATAAAGTTAGGAGTGGAGCTAAACTAGAAACACGGATTGAGAGGCTCTTCAACAATCGGTTCCTAATCAATGGCAGGCCCTTCCTTGCAACTTAAACTATTGATTCCTAATCAATGGCAGGCCCTTCCTTGCAACTTAAACTATTGATTCCTAATCAATTACAGGCCACTCCTTTCAACTTCATTAGAAAACAAATATTTGATAAGCTTGTTATATGGTAGGTATTGGTTATTTAGTATTTGATAAGCTTGTTATATGGTAGGTATTGGTTATTTAGTGGCATCAAAGGAGAAATTTGGTAAGTGGGAATAAGCCTTTAACAAGATTTTTGGGTGCTGCAAATTTGTTTTAAAAAAAAAAATCTCTTTTTGAACACATTTTGATTTTTAGCAATGTCTTTGTTTTTTTTTTTTTTAAATATTTTTTTATTTTCTCTATTATTTTCCCATCATGTGCATCAGCCTACGAAGTTGACCCTGTCTAGTGAGGTTGAGGTTGAGGTTGACCCTATCTAGTGAGGTTGAATGACACAAGTTAGTGTACCAACGAATGTGGGTACGAACTGGTAGGATTTCTCAAATTATGGCCAAGATGGCTTTAGTAATGAAGCAACTCAGAGTATTATTTGGCTTAAAACGAAGTGTGTGGTAAGGACAATCGTAAGTACACCATGGAGGTAATAAAATTGGTTTTCCTTTTAGTTATATTTGATCAGAGTTGCCTCCTAAGGGGTTTGGAAAATGGTTTGATGCTTTAACGATCAACAAATCTGTAGGTTGGAGCATGGAAGGCTAAAGGTTGAAGAAGCGTGGAAGGTTGAAAGATGAGTTGATCTTTGGAGTGTCAAGGTTAAAGGAGCGTGGAAGGCTGGATTGGCGGAAGGAGTGTGGAAGGTTGGATTGGTTGAAGGAGCTACAACAAAAGGCTGGGATGTTGGGTGGAAGGTTAGGATGGGTGAAGGAACGTGGAAGGTTGAAGGAGCGTGGAAGGCTAGGCTGGTTGAAAGAGTTCCAACAAAAGGTTGGGATGCTGAGTGGAAGGTTGGGAAGGTTGAAGGAGCGTAGAAGGTTGCTTACAATGAGAAAGGTTGGGAAGGTTGGAGCGTGGAAGGTTGCTTACAATGATAAAACAAAATTGCAAAGTTCAAAGTTACAACGAAAGGTTGGGATGTTGGGTGGAAGGCTGGGATGGTTGAAGGAACGTGGAAGGTTGAAAGAGCGTGGATGGTTGAAGGAACGTGAAAGGTTGATGAGGCTGAAGGACCGTGAAAGGCTAGGTTGGTTGAAGGAGCTGCAATAGAAGGTTGGGATGTTGAGTGGAAGGCTGGGAAGGTTGAAGGAGCATGGAAAATTGCTTACAATGAGAAAAACAAAATTGCAAAGTGTGGAAGATTATGGTTTTTTTTTGAAAAATGCCGTATCTTTAAGGAGCTTTGTCTTTGCGAAGAATTAATCGATTTAGTTAATTCTTGGAACAACTTGTGCAAAATTTGAATAGCTTTAAAATTAGTGGCCATATGCAAATATCCGAGCAATATTGAGGGAGATACGACCCTGTGAAGTCAACCATGCAGAATAAGAGCAGTGACGATTTTCAAGTTGCGAAAAACAAATTTGTAGAGTGTGAAAGATTAGAGTTTTTTCTTCTTTTGAAAAACGTCTCATCTTTTAGGAGCCTTATCTTCGCGAAGAGTTATCTTATTCAGCTGATTCTTGGACCAACTTGTGCAGAATTTGAATAGCTTTAAAATGAGTGGTTATATGTAAAAACCTGAGCAATATTGAGGGAGATACGATCTTGTGAAGTCAACCATTCGAAATAAGGACCATGACGATTTTTCAAGTTGCAAAAAATGAAATTGCAAATATTTGCTGACAAGGGTTTGAACAATGGAAAGAGCAATGAAGGGCTATGTCTTCATTGAGGAAGAAAACTAGCAATTTAGATTTGTTAAAGTAGACTATGATAGTGCAATGTTTTGGAAATATTACTCTACTAAGATGCAAGGCATAAATAGTAGAGGTGAACAACTTGTGCAAAATTTGAATAGCTTTAAAATAGGTGGTCATATGCAAAATTTCGAGCAATATTGAGGGAGATACGACCTTGTGAAAGTCAACCATTCAAGTCAAGAACAGTGATGATTTTCAAGTCACGAAAAACAAAATTGCATAGTGTGAAAGATTAGGGTTTTTTTTTGAAAAACATCTCATAATTTAGGAGCCTTATCTTCGTGAAGAGTTATCTAATTCAACCGATTCTTGGACCAACTTGTACAAAATTTGAATAGCTTTAAAATGAGTGGTTATATACAAACCTCTGAGCAATATTGAGGGATATATGATCCTGTGAAGTCAAGCATTCAAAATAAGGGCAGTGACGATTTTTCAAGTTGTGAAAAATGAAATTGCAAATATTTGCCAACTAGGGTTTGAACAATGGAAAGAGCAATGAAGGGCTATGACTTCAGTGAGGAAGGAAACTAGCAATTCAGGTTTGGTGAAGTGGACTATGATAGTGCGATGTCTTGGAAATATTACTCTACTAAGATGCAAGGCATAAATAGTAGAGGTGAACAACTTGTGCAAAATTTGAATAGCTTTAAAATAAGTGATCATATGCAAAAATCCGAGCAATATTGAGAGATACGACATTTTCAAGTCACGAAAAACAAAATTGCTAAGGGTGAAAGATTAGGGTTTTTTTTTTCTTCCTGAAAATGTTCTTTTAGGAGCCTTATCTTCGCGAAACGTTATCCGATTCAACTAATTCTTGAACCAACTTGTGCAGAATTTGAATAGCTTTAAAATGAGTGGTTATATGCACAAATCTAAGCAATATTGAGGGAGATACAATCCTGTGAAGTCAGCCATTCGAAATAAGGACAATGATAATTCGCGAAAAAAGAAATTGCAAATATTTGCCAAGAAGGGTTTGAACAATGAAAAGAGCAATGAAGGGCTATGACTTCAGTGAGGAAGGAAACTAGCAATTCAGATTTGGTAAAGTGGACTACGATAGTGCGATGTTTTGGAAATATTACTCTACTAAGATGCAAGGCATAAATAGTAGAGGTGAACAACTTGTGCAAAATTTGAATAGCTTTAAAATAAGTGGTCATATGCAAAAATCCAAGCAATATTGAGGGAGATACGACCCTGTGAAGTCATGATGATTTTCAAGTCTCGAAAAATAAAATTGGAAAGTGTGAAAGATTAGGGTTTTTTTGTTTGAAAAACGTCTCATATTTTAGGAGCCTTATCTTCGCGAAGAGTTATCTCATTCAGCTGATTCTTTGACCAACGTATGCATAAGGCAAAATCAATGTATGTGATGTTTATGAGTTCCCAAGATAGTTATAAAACAAGTTTAGAATTTCATTTTGAGTGGTTTCATACAATTTACTATATCACTTTGGTCTCCAATATTGTCCTCACCCTTAAGAAAAAGGATAAATATCCAAGTGTATATAAACTTTTGCTTACCTTAACCTTTATTTCTGTTAAGATAAATTATCTATTCCAAATAAATATGTGGTCATCTCAATACAATATTTACTTATACCAAATACTATAATTGTATGATTTCCTACGCACATATAGTTTTCCAGGCTAAATGTTTAACTAAATTTATTTTTTTATCCCTTACCACTAGAGGACAACATACATTATTATGTTGTCTTGTTTCTATCTTAAAAACTAGGGTTAATCTATAAATATGAGATGACCTATGTTTTCACATATAGTTTTCTAGGCTAAAGGTTTAACTAATTTTTTTTTTTATCCCTTACCACCAGAGGACAACATACATTATTATGTTGTCTTGTTTCTATCTTAAAAACTAGGGTTAATCTATAAATATGAGATGACCTGTGTTTTTTTATGATCTTATTAATAACATAATAGATTTTAGATGATATTGAAGGGAAGCTATACAAAATTTTGAAATATATATAATTTCTTTGAAAGCGTTGAACATTTATATATTATTCATATTCAAAATATATAAGGAAAGTTATACAAATATTTGGAATATATATATTTTCATAGACATTCATTTTCAAAAAAAAAAAAAAAAAAAAAAAAAAATATATATATATATATATATATATATATATATATATATAAAGAGAGAGAGAGAGAGAGAGAGAGAGAGAGAGAGAGGTAACAAGCTCACACAATATCATAATATATTGTGTGAGCTTGTTACCTATTCACTAATTCAAGGTTTGAGAACATTGTTACATGAGAGCACCAACAAATTATAAAGCAATCCACTAATATATATATTGGTAACAAGCTCACACAATATCATAATAAAGTTGCTCAACTCCATTATTTCCACCAATATCACTATTGTATGTTTTTTTACTTGTGGACAGTTCCTTATCCCATGATCAATATAAGATAACATACACTATCTAAAGAAATATACTCCTATGTTTTGTTTTTATCTTAACAAATAGGGTTAAAGATGACCTATTTTTCTATACTAACGTAATAAATTTTGGATGATGTCTAAGGGAAGTTATAGGAACATTTGAAATATATGATTTTTTAAAGTAATTGGAGGTCTATATAAATGTGTTTCATTCTTAATTAAAAGGTGTGTTTCTAGCTTGCAAGAAGGTCTATTATTCTCAAAAGAGACATCAAGATTCTTCTCTATTAGATAAAATTGATATGTGATATACTTTTATCTAAGAATCTTTCTTTGGTTTAATCAACTTTTTTTTTTTGTCATTCCCTCAAATATTATATCTATATATCTCATTACAAAAAGATATTATCCTATGTCTAGTTACTTAAAAATTAAGATGCTTTTAACAAATATATTGTATGTTGCAATTTCCACTCTTTCCCAAGCATTATATTTATAGTGAGATTTCATCCTCGAAATTTTAGTTACTAATTCAAGGTTTGAGAACATTGTTACATGAGAGCACCAAAAAATTATAAAGCAATCCATATATGACATATCTTGTATCTAGTGAGTGTGATATCAATTACACTTCAATTGAAGAGTAATATATTGTCCATACATTTTCCACTAAAAGGTTCAAATATCACATGTTTGATTGAAATAATTATATGAATTTCAATTTAAATTAAAAAAAGTTTAAAAATTATTTTAAGATTTAATATAATCTCCAAAATGAATATAAAAATAGATTTCTCTTATTTGATTTTATACTTATAAATCTAAGAGATTGACAAAAAAATTAGCCATTATTTTTACTTGTTAAAGGTTTGAAACAAAAATCATAGTATGTATAGATAAATGAAATAAATATACTAATAATAACGTTAAATACCATGACGACACTTAAAGAGCACTACCATCGAACATGGCGAAACAAATTTGCAGAAAAATTTAGGGTTTCTTGCAACGGAGATGGAGCTAAAATCAACAACAATAGCGGCTGCCACCTGAATGTGAGTGTGGCAGAGTGTGGATGGACAAGGGAAGGAGTGAACAACATTGGGGAAATTGAGTTTAGTAGAACGACCTTTGAGGGTGAAAGCGATTGCATCAGAGAGATTCATAGTTCCATTAGGGTTTATGGTGGAAATTTAGGGTTTCTTGCAACTTCATTTTTTGGATTTTGGGATGGAGGGTTTCAACAGAGATGCATGCATTGAGCCAAAAATGAATTTTAAAGAAGCAATCCATGGAGGACCACCTCAAACAAGAGGGGAACACAATCAACGATTGCCAAGGAAACCATTGAGGATGCCAAAGGTCGATTCAAGAAAAATAGAGATGGGTTGCATGAAAGCAACTAATGGATCCCCATTAGTGAAGTTGGAAATAACGGATGTCCAGGAAGGAATAGATGAGATGGAGAGGAGAGGACTAATTTTTTGATTCATGGGATTTCGATCGACTCTTGCTACCTTCAAGCAATGGGCTGCCAAAAATTGGAGCACTAAAGGTGAGTTCCAAATTTTTACTTACCCTAATGGCTACTTTCTTATTTTTTTGCTAATGAAGAAGATAGGGAGGACATTTTTCAAGGGGGGCCATGGTTTTTTGGTAGGGCAGGGCTCTTCATGAAGCCCTGGCATACCAAGTTCAAAGTTGAGGAAGAAATGCCATCAACTGCCCCTATTTGGGTCTGTTTATTTGGTCTTCCAATAGAATACTGGCATCCAAAGATATTCACAACAATTGGAAATTCTTTAGGAGTTTTCATGATGACTTTTGATAGCACCCAACACTTAGAGCATATGATTTATGCAAGGATTTGTGTTTTTATTGATTTTGACAAACCACTTCCAGAGAAGATTACTTTACAATATGGGGAAGAAATATGGGAGCAAGTAGTAGATTATGAAAATATTCCATTTAGATGCAGAATCTGTCATGAATATGGCCATCTAGCCAAGGATTGTCCACATAAGGTCCCTAACAAAGAGAAAGAGGATGGGGACTTGGCAGGGTTTCAAATCCCTAAACAAAAAAATACAAAGAAAAAATAACAACAAAAGAGAAAACAATAATTTCACCTAACACCTTTGAAATTCTCTCCACGGATGAGCAAGTAGATGATGAGGATGGTCAAATGGAAACAATTATTATGGAAACACAATTTGATGAAGAGAGGGAACATGAAGGATTGCATGATGAGAAATCACTAAAAGAGCTTGCCTTGATGCTGAGAAATAACAGTAAAGGAAAAAAAAGTACAATGTAGAAAACCAACCCAAGTGCAAAACAAAAGGGTAGATTCAAACTACAAACAAAATGGATCCTCAAAAAGACCATACAAATTCCAATAGTAGTGTCATGGTTCTAAGTAACCAGTCTATAGTCCCAATTGGAATGAAGCAAGATACAAATAAAAGGATGAGGATGCCATAATCCTAAGGGTTTATAGGATGGGTGTTATCCTTCAGTCTCTTGATGGCAATGTTGGAAGCTTTGGCTATTTTGCTAAGCAATTTTTGATATTTTTGGTAATTTGTTAAGCTTTGGTTTATTTTTAGTGTTACCTTATTTTGTTTGATTTGTCAATAGCTCCTTTGGCTTAGTTTTTGTTGTATTTGTTTTTCATGTTTTTGTTTGTGGTGTATTTGGATCATTTTATTGTTTCTATTTTGGATCTGTTTTGTTATGTTGTTTTTGTGGTTTTTTTGTGTGTTTCATGTTCTGTGGTTTTTTGTTTGTGGTGTATTTGTATCTTTTTGTTGTTTTTGTTATGGTAGTGTTTTGTTATGTTGTGTTTGTGGTTTTTTTTGTGTTTCGTGTTTTGGTGTTGTTTATTTTTGTCATTTTTTTTAATTATTTTTATTTTTTGTGTTTTGTTATGTTGTTTTTGTGTTTGTTTTGTGTGGTTCGTGTTTTTTTTTCTTATTGTGCGTGTGTTTGGTTGTGCTTTATCTTGTCGACACACTCAAGGAGTATGCTTTATTTGTTTTAGCTTATTGTGTGTTTGTGTTTGTGTGTTCTTGTTTTTTGTTGTTTCAGGCATGCTCCTTGCGTGTGTCAAAGGTGGTAGGCCAAGTGCGAGCCCTAGGCATTTTTTGCGAAAGAGATACCCCTGCCTCCTTGGGTCTTACCCAAAAGTGGCATCCCTTCTGGGATGTTTTCCACAAACAAAAAAATGTTAAATACCATGACCTAAAAAAATTAAAATTAATTATATTTATTATTTTTCTAATTGGTTATATGGTATTGAAATGGGTTCCACTCATATTATATTATAACCTTACATGATGGTATTTCAATAAGCCACTTAGTCGTATTACAATACAATAAACAATATAGAGAATTATACGCTTATCACATGGTAAGATTTGATTTGTTGTCTCAACTTTAAATGATCAATTTTTTAACCACTTGATTTCAAACCATTGGATAATAATAAATTTTATTTTTACACACATTTTTTTGTTGGAGATTATTTTTACACACATTTTTTTGTTGGAGATTATTTTTACACACTTCAATATAATGAAAGCTAAATTAAATCAACTAGAAAATATATAAAAAAAAATATTGAACATATCCATTGCTAATGGTTTTCACTTGCAAACTAGATTTTGAAAATACAAACATGTATTAATTTTAATTGTTTGTAAGTCGGAGTGAACTCAAAAGGATTCTAATCCTTTCCAAGGCTAATCATAATAATAACAAATTAAAAATTCATTATTCAACTAAATAATGTCAAAATCATGTTTAAAATGACCATTTTGAAATCTTGAGAAGAATTCTAAAAATCATTTGAAAATAGTGAAAAATATCAATATTAGAGTATGAAATTTATTTATTGAAATTATTCTAATCTTCACTAATGGTCAATCACTTAAAAATCTAGTAACAATCTACAATACATTTATTAGAAAGGCTCTAAAACAATCTTTCATACTATTTCTAGCCCTTTTGTTTTTCATATAAGGTACTTGTTGATCCACAAAAATTGGTGTCCATGAGATTAGATTTTAATATGGAAATAAAGGAGGTTTAATCCCTTTAGCCTCTAGATTGGGTCTTACTCCCCAAAAATTTGGCTATTCTAAATCAATCTAATGAAAACTAAAAATAAATATGAGGGCACAAATATAATCAATGATCATAGCAAGATTAATGGGATCCAATGGAAATATTTGGAAATGACTAAATAACATCAATGTAACAACCCCAAAAACTAGATACAAAAAACACACAAAAAGAAAAGATTTTTTTTTTAACTAAGGAGAGGGATTCATAAATCTCTAACTGGCCTTTGGTTATTTTATAGTTTTCATACCCTAAGTTTTTCAACTTTCCCAAAGACTTACATCTCACCAAATACCCTCACACAGGTCTGTCTATGTAGGCGTATTATGTGTTACCATAAATAAGTTTATCTATCTCATCAATCTCGATGAGCTAAACTTATCACCTTCAGTCAATCAAAGGTATACACCCATCACCATACCATACACAAGTCAATCTGTGTAGGTATGTTACATGTATTACGAGTTAAGCTATCCATCTCGTCTCCATGATGATCCATCTTAACTCAGATGTAATATTTTAGTTTACTTAGTTATTATTCTCCCTAAGGGGTCCTTAATCCCTTAGGTCTTCCCATGTTCACCCTAAAGGGTCTCAATCCCTTAGGTCATCCTCTAAGTTCACCCTAATATTTCAATTTCCTAGGTTTTTTTTTTGAAAGCAAGGAAGCAAGAAGAAATAATAATTCTATTTACACCAACAAGAGCATTTCATAAACATATAGAAGGAAAAGATATCTAAATGAAAGTAAGCATTACATAGAAAGAAGGTAATAACTAAAGAAGCATAAGCTATTATAAACGTAAATGAAAGATACATCATCAAATCATTCAAAAAATTATTACAAATATGCAAGTATGGTAAATTATCCATACTTTAAAAGAATAACATATGTTAGGATCCCATCCTAACGTTATTTTGTAATTCTCATTATTATGTAATGACCCACTTCCAACGTGGGGGATCCCATATATAATGTTATTTTGTAATGTACGTGGCATGTTATGCTCCTAGGCAAGTGGGGCCATTTGATGTAACCGTTATAAATATTGTAACCGACATTTGGTAGAAGATTCTAGCTCGAGTGGCATTTTGCATGTAAGCCAACTCTTGAGCCTAGGGTTAGGGTTTGCATGAAGTCTTTCTTTAAAAAGCTATGAAGCCATGTACGAATCATCCTTTTGCAAGTTAATGAAATATTGAAGGAGGTTGCCCCCTCGAAGAGGCCTGCGATTCTGAGTTCTTTTGTGAGATTGTTCAATTCTGCAATTACTTTCTGCATAGTATTATTCTGTTATTGCATGTATTTCAGTTATCTTTCAGTATTTTGTGTGTGTGAGCTTTATTTTAATAGTAGGTTCCTAACAAGTGGTATCAGAGCGCTTTCCAGGGCCGAGTTCTGCTGCAACTACGATGATTCTTGCCATCCATTCTGCTTGTTAGGTATAATTTTCTGTGTGTTTTTCGTTCTGTTTTTCCTTTATTAAAAAAATCCAAAAAAATACAGTTCATTTTTTTTACCAGCAAATCCAAAAAATACAAAAAAATATAGTTTTTGTTTTAGTAGTTGTGTAGGTTAGAAACCCTATGTCGGGGGTTTTAAAATATCATGAAGGAGTTGTCATTATTGGCTAAGCTAGATAGCCCATAAAGCGTCTAGTGAAGTGAGGGGTGATCAGGCTCCAATACCCAGGCCTTAGACAACACTCGCGCATGGAATCGAGCTCCCACGCATCTTCGGGTGTATCGGGAGACCATTCTAGGGTTAACAAAATTTTATCCAGTAGGAAGCTTTTCGGCCTTGTATCATCCATAGTCCACGGGACACAACATCCCGAACGATTACCCTCTCGTATTGTCAGAGAGGCAGATAGTGTGCTCAAGGGTATGTGTGGAATCCTCCTTGGGTAGTGGCCTAAAATATTGGTCCGAGCACTATTGTTCGTCATTGCGGTATAACAGAGGGCCTATGGGTGTTACATACTCCTTTACCTAGCATACCCTGGTTCTGTTAAACACTTCCTCCTGCAAAAACACACATCTTCCTGTTCTGCTAAACCTGCATTCACAATCCCAAAAAGTGAGCATACGGAGGACTTCCCTATCATAGAAGAATACACCTTGCATGCACCAATAGTTAGGATAGAGTTCGCAAGTGTCTCTAATAGTCTGCAATATTCTAGTAATAGTCAAGTCAGTGGCAATAATAGTCCGATCAATGATAGTAATAATAAATAAAAAATAACTATAATAGTCAAAAAATATAGGTGGTCAGGGTCAGAAACAAAATCGTCAGTGTCTGTAACTGCAGTACAGGTGACAGGACAATGACAGGGTGATCAGTTGATAGATCCGAGACAGTTGATTCAGTTTTCCCACTTGTGACCTAGAGCCCAAAAAAAAAAATTAAAATAGGGATATCTCTTCACACAGATCTCAGATTGACTCAAAAATTTAGCAGATAATTCTACACTCTATTCCAGACAAAATTGTCCTTGGCAGCCCCTGGTCAAATTTTGCACCCATTTTCCAAAAATAGCAATTTTTGATTTTTCTTGCTAAGGCCATAACTTTTCAACGGTCAATCAGATTGATCCAAATTTTTGGGAATAGAATCTACTTGTTATTCTGCACCAAAGACCCTCAAGGACTCACTGGTGAAATTTTAAGTCCAAGTGGAGGAAATTACCTTGACATCACCTTGCAACCAACCGAAGCTCACAAAAAGTCAAGAAATTCAGTATATCTCCTCATTGAGTGCTCAGATCAAACAACCACCGAAGTGGACCCTAGCCTAAAATCAGTGTTGCAATCCATTTCCCAAATTAAATTTTGGACCCTTACTAAAAATAGTAACTCCTGAAATCCCACATCTATTTTTAGTAACTGAGTAAAAAAGTTCAAGGCTATCTCAAATGGCAAGTGGCACTCGTGGACATCAAAAAGAGGTAGAACAAAACACTGCTTCAATGTTGGATACCCTAGTAAGTGTTGTTACTAGCTTGCAAAAAACAACTGAACACTTGACAACAGAATTTCAAACTTTCGAGTTGCCCAAGATACCTCCGGAATTCGCATAGAAGAACACCTAGCGAGATGTTGAGTCTAAAATACAAGGTGGTCCAAGCAAGTCTGAGTATCGTCACGGAATGGGAACAGATGACTCTCACCTTCGCTTTGATCGTGATACTCCCTTCAAGATGCCAAAACTAGACTTTCCTAAGTTCAATGGGAAGGATGTTGATGGATGGTTATGTCGTGTTGCTCAATTCTTTAGACTCCATGATGTCCCCATTTATCACCGAGTTCAAATGGCTTCTTTCAATTTGGAATCTGAAGCCTTACAATGGTACCAATGGTTGCAAAAAACTATCCCTGATCCTTCTTGGGCAGAATTTGAGTCCCAGTTACTCACTCGCTTTGGCTCTAGTGAGTATGATGATTTTACAGGACAGTTGACAAAGCTGAAACAAACTTCGACAGTTCGAGATTACCAAATACAATTTGAGAGATTGGCCAACAAAACTACAGGAATGAATGAAGGGTTCTTTATGAGTTGTTTTGTTAGTGGTTTACGGGAAGATCTCCAAGCCGAGGTCACAATGTTTAGACCACAATCCATGATGCAAGCTATCCAGTTGGCTCGTTTGGCCGAGTCCAAATTTTTAGCTCAGAGGCGGTTCTCTAAATTTCCATAGGCTAAACCCTCTTTTCCTCCTAGATTCCACAATCAACATGAACAAAAACCTGTTGCACCCACTGCTGCACCCAAACGTTTGACCACTGCTGAAATGGATGCGCGACGCGCCCAAGGGTTGTGCTACAATTGTGATGAAAAGTTTTCTCGTGGGCATAGGTGCACCCAAAAGAAATTATTCCTCATCGATGTTGATGAGCCTGACACCAGTGACCATAGTGATGATGACACTGAATCAGCAGAAGAACCACCTAAACCAGAGGATGAAAACCCAGATGAATCACAGGCTGAAATTTTTGTTCATGCTCTTGTTGGCATTACTACGCCCCAAACCATGAAAGTTGTGGGTTATTTCAAAGGCCTGCGACTTACCATCTTGATTGATTCTGGTAGTACACACAATTTTATTGATCCCCGCATCGCCAAGCAGGCAAATTGTTATGTACACACATGTAATTCCTTTGAGGTTATGGTAGCAAATGGTGGGACTTTACCTTGCAAGGGAAAATGTCGTAATGTTAAGGTCAAGATTGGGGACTATGAGCTCAAACAAGATATGTTTGCACTTCAATTAGGGGGATGTGATATTGTGTTGGGATCTCAATGGTTGGGCACATTGGGAGTCATCTCTTGGCACTTTGGTGAGCTTTGGATGCAATTCTCACAGAATGGACAGTCCTACACTCTCCATGGCTTAAAAGCAGGGTCATCACAGATTATCAGTTCCAACCGAATGGAGAAGTTGTTAAAAAAATCATCCCGGGGTGTCATAGCTCAGATTTTTGTGATCCAACCGCATTCTTCAGAGGAGGATTCTGTTCCTGAAGATTTGCAACTTATTTTGACCAAGCACAACTCTGTTTTTGCTGAGCCAACAGAATTACCACCTCGTCGCTCTCATGACCATGCTATTCCCTTGTTACCTGGTAATGCACCACCCAACATTAGACCATACAGGTATCCTCATGCTCTTAAGTCAGAAATTGAGAAGTTAGTACAGGAATTGTTAAAAGTCGGTGTCATTCGGCCAAGCAACAGTCCTTACTCTTCTCCAGTTTTATTGGTACGTAAGAAAGATGGGTCTTGGTGGTTGTGTATCGATTATCGAGAGCTCAATAAACTCACCATCAAGGATAAGTTTCCTATTCCGGTGGTGGATGAATTACTGGATGAACTTCATGGGACTATGTATTTTTCCAAACTTGACCTTCGCTCGGGGTACCATCAAATCCGGCTCAAAGAGGAGGATATTCCCAAGACTGCCTTTCGTACTCATGAAGGTCACTATGAGTTTTTGGTAATGCCATTCGGCTTGACTAATGCCCCTTCCACCTTCCAGAGCCTCATGAACAACATTTTTCGTCCATTCCTTCGAAAGTTCATTCTAGTCTTCTTTGATGACATTCTAGTGTATAGTCGCTCATGGGAAGAGCATCTTACTCATGTGAATCAGACTCTCCAGTTGTTGGCACAACATCAACTCTATGCTAAGCGTTCCAAGTGTTCTTTTGGGTTGACAAAAGTAGAATATTTGGGACACATTGTCACTAAGGAGGGCGTTAAAGTTGATCCCAAGAAAATCCAAGTTGTTCAGGAATGGCCAAAACCTCACACTCTCAAAGGTCTTCGAGGATTTTTAGGGCTTACAAGGTTATTACCATAAATTTATTCGTAACTACGGTAAAATTGTAGCTCCCCTCACTTCCATGCTAAAGAAGGACTCTTTTACTTGGACAGGACCCGCTGAACAGGCTTTCCAAGAATTGAAGCATGCCATGACCACGACACTTGTCTTAGCCATGCCGAATTTCTCCAAATCATTTGTTATTGAAAGTGATGCTTCAGGTCGTGGTATTGGGGCAGTGTTGATGCAAGAAGGGCGACCCTTGGCCTTCACTAGTAAAGCTCTCTCTAGCCGTAATTTGGGAAAATCAACTTATGCCAAGGAGATGATGGCAATTCTGCATGTCGTAACCCATTGGCGACCGTATCTCATTGGGCATCATTTCTCCATTAAAATAGATCATCAAAGTCTCAAATACTTTTTGGAGCAATGGGTTGCCACCCCTGAACAACAAAAATGGGTCTCTAAACTCATGGGCTATGATTATGATATCACCTATAAGAAGGGTAAGGAGAATGTTGTGGTCGATGCTCTCTCTCGCCAATTTGAAGCTCTCAGTATGTTGTGTGCCATTTCATTGTCGATCCCCCAATGGATCGATTCTTTACGCCAGGAGGTACTTCAAGATTCTGAATTGCAGACTTTGGTTGCTTCCCTAACCACTGAGCCTACTTCATGTCCAGGATACACTTGGGATGGCCAGGATTTGCGTTACCACCAACGCCTTGTTGTTCCCCACAAGTCCTCACTACGAGAACTTCTCATGATAGAACTGCATGCTACTCCATCTGCTGGCCATTCAGGATTTCTCAAAACATATGAACGGCTCAAACGCACTTTTTTTTGGAAGGGTATGAAAAAGGATATTCATGAATTTGTGGCAGCTTGTGATACTTGTCAGTGGATGAAAGGTGAAACAGTGCGTTCTCCAGGCACTCTTCAACCCTTGCCCATTCTAGACCAGGTCTGGACAGATATTTCTATGGATTTTATTGAAGGCTTACCTAAGTCGGGTGACAAATATGTTATCTTCGTGGTAGTGGATCGTCTTTCAAAGTATGCTCACTTTTGTCCCCTCTCCCATCCTTACACAGCCTCCACTATTGCCCAAATTTTCCTTGATTCTATCTTTCGCCTTCATGGTCTACCCTCCTCCATCGTGTCCGATCGTGACCCAACCTTCACTAGTCACTTTTGGCAAGAATTGTTTAAGTTGCAAGGGACTCAGCTCAAGATGAGTTCAGCGTATCATCCACAAATGGATGGCCAGACGGATATTGTCAATAAATGTTTGGAAACCTACCTTCGTTGCTTTTCCTCAGATCATCCTACGCACTGGGCGAGATGGCTTCCTTTGGCCGAGTGGTGGTACAACACTTCCTATCACACAACCACCAAGGTTACCCCTTTTGAGGTAGTTTATGGGTGCCCTCCATCGACGTCTTCCTCCTACATTCCAGGTAGCTCCAAGGTCCATGCAATCGACACTACTCTCAGTCAGCATGCTGATATCCTCCATCAACTGAAGCTGAATTTGGAGGCAGCCCAGAATCGGATGCGTCAACAGGCTGATCAACACCGTTCTGAGCGTAGTTTTGATGTGGGTGATATGGTTTTCCTTCGCTTGCAACCGTACAAACAGTTGTCCCTCCAACTTCGTAGATGCCAGAAGCTTGCTGCAAAGTACTATGGGCCCTATCAGGTGTTACAACGGATTGGTGCCACAACCTACAAATTGGCCCTTCCACCTACATCCAAGCTCCATCCTATTTTTCATGTTTCTGCTCTCAAAAAGGTGGTGGGAAATCAGGTACAGGTTCAATCTGCACTCCCAGAGTTAGATGAAGAAGGTTCTATCTTGCTTGAACCTGAACAACTGTTGGATCGTCGGACTCGCACTCTTCGCAATCGCACCATTACTGAAGTTCTTGTGCAGTGGCGTGGACTCCAACCGAAAGATGCTACATGGGAATCTCTCCATCAGCTCCAACACCAGTTTCCTCACCTTCAACTTTGAGGACAAAGCTTTTTGAAGGGGAAGGACATGTTAGGATCCCATCCTAACGTTATTTTGTAATTCTCATTATTATGTAATGACCCACTTCCAACGTGGGGGATCCCATATATAATGTTATTTTGTAATGTACGTGGCATGTTATGCTCCTAGGCAAGTGGGGCCATTTGATGTAACCGTTATAAATATTGTAACCGACATTTGGTAGAAGATTCTAGCTCGAGTGGCATTTTGCATGTAAGCCAACTCTTGAGCCTAGGGTTAGGGTTTGCATGAAGTCTTTCTTTAAAAATCTATGAAGCCATGTACGAATCATCCTTTTGCAAGTTAATGAAATATTGAAGGAGGTTGCCCCCTCGAAGAGGCCTACGATTTTGAGTTCTTTTGTGAGATTGTTCAATTCTGCAATTACTTTCTGCATAGTATTATTCTGTTATTGCATGTATTTCAGTTATCTTTCAGTATTTTGTGTGTGTGAGCTTTATTTTAATAGTAGGTTCCTAACAACATATTACATCATTTATATCAGGGATATCTTCCTACAATCTTAGTCTATTTAGGCATAAGTAAAACTAGTGAAAACATGAATCAACCGAAGCACTGGTTCCATATGCCTCCATGGTCCTCCTTATATTTCCCTCGATCATTTGAGGATAGTAGGGTATTAGGGAACTCATGGTTCCATGATAGACATCCTTCTAAATGCATTTACTAATTTATTTTCCAAATTGTAATTATTCAAACCAAATTAAAGTATCTAACCATCTACTGCATAGTTGTTATCATAAGAATCTCTATTTTTATTTTCACCTCTCATTTCCCATTGAGAGTCTTTCAACAAGTACAAATAGATCATAGTTCCTTTTACCTTAATCAATGCATTATAACCTTTATTCACAAATTAAAGTCCCATACCTTTAATCAATGAATAAACTAGGTTCCTTTATTTCATAAATCAAGTCTCAATACTTAACACATAAAATAAACCATCTTTCCTTTATTTCATAAATCAAAGTCCCATACCTTTAATTCATAAAACATACTATTTCCTTTATTTACTAATTCAAAGCCCTGTTTTTAATTCATAAATAAATATATTATTCTATTTTATTTATAATTAAATAAAACAAAGACATTTTTCTTATTTAATAAATCAAAACCCCATAAACTTGAATTCACAAATAAATATATATTCTTCTATTTTGTTTATCCAAAGTTCTCTAACTCTAATTAAAAAAACAAAGCCATTCTCCTTATTTAATAAATCAAAGCCCCATAAAATTCAATTCATAAATAATATACTCTTCTATTTTTTTTTTGGTAGATTGATTGTATTAATAGTGGGTTTTTATAAAGGATCCCAAAACCTTATGTACAAAAAAAAGGGTTGAGCCCATTATGTCCTTACAGGCCTCAAGGGCTAGGATAAAACAAATTTGCAAAATCTAACTAAACCTGATTCAAAATTACCCATAGAGCTTACAAAGGGGCCTCTCCATGAGAGGATCGGCAAAAAAAAACCAATCTGAAGCAAACTAAAATGGAAGCAACAGAAAACCATGGGAAAAACAAGAAAAAACCACAAGGAATGCAACCCCGGATCATTCGCTACTCCAGATCCTCTTGGTCATCCTTAACGTTCTGCTCCTTGATCTTGGTTAGCATCTTGATCAGAGAATTGGTGGCTGAGAGGATGCGCCACCTTTGAGCACCTTCCCTTTATGCTTATGTATCTTCATGAGGAAACTCTGATCTAGCCATCTTCTCCACCTCATCCGAAAAGGACGACCTCCATACTACCAACACAGAGGTCAAAAGACCTTTATTAGACATAATATTCCAGTATGTTACCCTCCCGGTAGATGTGATTTATTTGGGTATCGGTCCATCTAGATAGGAGGATCCTTACCTCATAGACAATATTGAAAACTTTCCATGAAGGATCTTTCTCATTCGACAGATACCTTATGATATTCGGAGAGTCACCTTTGATGACCAAAGGGCAAGGATCCTCTAAGAGGAGCTGAAGCCTCTGAGGACACCCTTGGACTTTGCACTGTGATTAAATTGGATACCCAGGTTCTCGCAGAACATGAGGATAATCCTCCTCCTGTGATCTCTGACCATCCCTCCTGCAGTTGCTGGCCCCAAGTTGCCACAAGAAGCACCATCAAAGTTCAACTTAAGCCAACCCTCCAGGGGGTTTCTCCATTTGACCTTGAGACTAGGCGAAAAGATGTTAGGGTGGTATGGATCCTCCTTGAGGTTCATCCTTTTGAACACAGTTTCCTCCGACAGGATCCTGGGGAGGGGACTAGGAGTGAATTTTGAATTTTCTACTGCAAATGCAAGAACTATGAAGGCTATGGAAGGGGGGTCTCTTGGAGGATTACCGAAGATTTTTCCATTCCTCTCCAGCAAAATCTGCCAAAGGATGTGATGGAAGGATGCATAGAAAAGGAATCGAAGCTTAGGATTTTTGAATGGGTTTGGCCATTGAGCAAAGGCTTCCTTGATTGTCTTGGGAGGGCTCCAGGGGACTTGAAAGGAGGAGAGGATCACATTGAACACCATGGTGGTGAACAGGCAGTGAAGGAAGATATGATCTACAGATTCATAATATGCCATGCACAAATAACACCTATTGGGGAAGGAAAACCCTCTTTTATGGAGGTTATCCATGGTTAGAGCTTTATTCTGAAAAAAATCCAAGAAAAGAAATTTACCTTTGGGATCACTCCTTTTTGCCAAACTATCTACCATGGGAAATCCCCCTCAGCCTCCTTGGAAAGGATCTCGTAGGCTGTCCTAACCAAGAAGATGCCAGTGTCAATGCCTATCCAGATCATATTATCGGGTCTTCTGGTAGTCGGGATGGTAATTCCCTGGAGGATCTTATCTAGAGAGGAGACTTCAGCTTCACGATCGATGAGGGTCAAGATGTTCCACTGAGGGCTGCCATCATTCCATACAATGTAGTCTTCTGCCTTTTGCTGGGAGTTTGGGTCCACCAAGGATTTAAGGAGGGAAAGTTTAGCCTTCTGAGATAGAGGATCTTCTTTGGCCCATCTGTCCTTCCAGAATTTGATTGTCTGCCCATATCCTAAAATCCATCAGACTCACTTGCTGATCAACTGTCTGGCTTGGAGGACTACTTTCCATAAAGCGGATCTACTAAAGGGGGCCTCAAAATCTAGGAAGGAGCAGTTGGTGAGGTATTTATTCTTGACAATTTTGAACCACTCCACAGGCTCGTTGGTCAGGATCCTCCAACCATGCTTGGACATGAAGGCCAGGTTCATTAGACTAGTTATCCTTAGCCCAAGACCACCTTGGTATTTTATTTTACACACCTTGTCCCATGCCACCAAAGGGATCCTAGATTTATATTCATTCCTAGACCACAGAAAGTTCCTTCGAATCTGTTCGATCTTGCGGTGGATAGACATTGGGATGCTGAAGACTGACATGAAGTAGGTCGGGATCCCTTGGAGGCAAGATTTGGTGAGGGTAGCCTTGTCTTCCTGGGACAAAAACTTACCTTTCCAAGACGCCAGCTTCCTGTGAATTTGCTCCACCACCATATTCCACATGCTGTCCTTAGCCCTACCAATGGAGAAGAGGGGGAGCCCTAGGTAGGTGGTAGGGAGGGATTCGATCGTGCATCCTAGGATTCTGGCAATGCGGATCTACCACCCTTCGAGAGTTTTAGGAAGAAAAGCTTGCTTTTGGTGTAGTTTACTTTTTGGCCTGCAGCTCGCTCATAAAGGGAGAGGATCCTCTTGATGTGTCTGGCCTAGGCCACATATGTGATAGTAGACAAGAGGATGTCATCCAAAAACTGTTGGTGGGTGACTGATTCCACTCCAGAGGTGGGGATGATGCCCAAAATCCTTTCTCTGGAGGCTCTCCTTGAGGGTTCTGCCCAGAACCTCTACCAGGATGATGAAGAGAATGGGGGATAGGGGGTCTCCTTGCCTGAACCCTCTGGCACTTTGGAAGTAGCCTACATGGGACCCATTGATTAGGACAAAGAAGTAAGGGATTGATATGTAGCTTTGAACGAGGTCTATCCAAGAGGGAGGAAAACCAAACTTCAGGAGAACAGCGTAGAGGAAACCCCTATCCACCCTATCGAAGGCTTTGTTCATGTCAAGCTTGAGAAAGAGGGCAACCTTATTAGGCAAGGACATAGAGTTGAGAGTCTCATGGATAAAAATGACACCATTAAGGATGTTTTTGCCTTTCACAGAGCTACCTTGGCAAGGGTCAATGAGTAAGGGCAAGATGGGATTTATCCTGTTAGCTAAGACTTTGGTCAGGATATTGTAGAAAACATTGCAAAGGATGATGGGTCTATAGTTCGAGAAGGTTTTGTAGGTAGACATTTTTAGAATAAGAGCTAATAAGGTGGCATTAAGACTGGGGTGGATGGATCCAGAGGCTTGAATCTCATGAATGGCATCACAAACATCATTCCCCACAACCTACCACATGGTCTAGAAAAAGCGATGAGGAAAACCATCTGGACCCGAGGTTTTGTCAGGTTGTATAGCAAACAAGGCCTCCTTGATATCAAAATAAGAAAAAGTATCCAAGAGCCTGAGGTTAGCCTCCTGGGGTACCAGAGGGGATTTTTGCCAAAATATCTCTTTGGGCCTATAAATCGCTTTCAGGGGAGGATCCCAAAAAATATTGAAAGAAGCCCACCACTTCAGTTCTTATCTCAGTAATGTCCTTGGTAGCCGTACCATCACTTCACCAAATTTCCTTAATTTTGTTGGAACCTCTATGTCGAAGGGTAGAAGAATGAAAAAACCCAGTGTTGGAGTCTCCTTCCTTCAGCCATAGATCTCTAGATTTCTGTCTCCAGAAGGTCTCTTCCTTGTCCAGGATAGTGTGAAAGTCTACCAGGAGGATTCTCTCTTCATTTTTGTTAGATTCATTGAAGACACCTGCCTCCAACCTTATTTCCAAGATTTGAGGCTTTTAGATATGGCTTTCTTGGATTCAAAGATGTTGTCGAAGACCTCCTTATTCCAGATCTTGAGGTTTTCTTTGACAGATTTAAGCTTCAGGGATAGGCATTTTGAGGTGGATCCTTTTACCTCCTGCTTCCACCATCCCGCTACTTGTGCTCTGAAATATTTATGATGGGTCCACATGGATTCAAACCTAAAGTGTGTTTTGAAACGAGGCCCTTCGTCCGATTCAAGAAGGATGGGGTTGTGGTCTGATCCGATCCTGGGAAGAGCTAGGAGGGTCGCATCCCCCAAGAAGGGAATAGCCTCCTGGGAGATAAGGAACCTATCTAGCTTGACCTAGATAAGCCCACTCCATGTTCTCCTATTGCTCCAGGTAAAAGAGGAACCTTTGAGATCTATGTCAACTAGCTCGTTGGTGTCGACAAAATATTTGAAGTCTTCTATGCTTCTAGAACCAATATCAGATCCTCCCTTTTTCGGAAGGATGTAAAGGGTAGTTGAAGTCCCCCCTATTATCCAGGGGAGGACATTGAAATTCCTTCGCATCTGGGTGATGGTATTCCAAATATCAGCCCTCTCAATGACCGAGTTGGGGGCGTAGATGTTGGACAGGATCCACGATCGATTTCCTATCTTAGAATGAAAGAGGATATTAAGAATCCTACTGGATGAAGAAAGCAGAATTCCTTCTACAAGGGTCAAGCCCCATAATACCATGAGCCCACCTAAATATCCTTGAGCTGGACTGAACAGGAGCTCTGCTTTGGCCTAGATAAATTTCACTACTTTTTTAGTAGAGAACACATCAACCTTGGTCTCTTGGAGGATAAGGATAGAGGGATTTGATCATTTCTGGAGGTCCACAACCATCCTCTGTTTGGATGCTCCGGTCAGTCCTCTCACATTCCATGAGAGAACATTCATCTTGACGATTTGGAGGTTTTATTGCCTCCCTTCACCATCTGGAAGGGCAGTTTGGTTCCTTGTGCTTCGTCCCATTAAGTGTTTGAATCATCCAAAAATATCAATAGTTGGGTCCCATTCACCACATCCTCTGCTGTTTCTTTGTGTCTTCGATATTTACCAGGAGGTCTTCCTCTTTTCCTCTCATTGCCAAAATCCATCGATTGTTTCCTACTTTTGGTGTTCCTAGGGTTGACCCTTCCTGATAGGGAGGATCCCATTTTTTCATGATGATGAGAAGGAAACTCCCCATTTTTAGGATGGGGTGAGGTTTTATTATTTCCTAGCAAATAATATTCCATGAGGGATTACGGGAATTTAGTGACGAGAGAGATTTGTACCTAGGCATTCAGTTCCTTTGCTTCATCTTGGGGTGGAAGGCTTGAACCCACCTTTCGGTGCTCATTTTCCTAAAGGGAGTTTCCTCCTTGCTGTGAACCTTGCTTTGGCTGCTTGACAGACCCGTCTTGTTCCTCCTCTTGAGCTTGCTATCTGCCCGAGTCAGGTTTGGGATTTGTCGAGAATTGGTCAATGGGAGGAGGATTCCTCTTATGTTTCTCCCCCATTGCTATCTATGAGTCTCGAGGGTATGTAGATATTTTGGTTATATCCTTCGCTCGTTGGCCCCTGGTAGCTGGACACTGAGTCTGGAGGTGCCCCTGAGTGCGGTAGTGAAAAAAAGGTGGGTCTGTTCTCATACTCGATGGCCTATCTCTTGATGAAGATTGATCCTGATCACAGGTTGAAGGAGGGGAGCTAGGAGTCTAGGTCTGCTAGCACACAGAACTGAGCCTGGGTTAGTCTGGACCAGGATTTAGTGGGGGATCAGTGGATATCAATTCTCCAATGGACCTTCCCAACATTCCTCTTCATTGCTGGCATGAAAATATTATCATAGGGATAGAAATAAATTAGATCAATGTTGATGTTTTGGATATCCGAGTTGAAGTCGTTTCCCCACTTTCGAAGAAAGAGGCTCCTGTGCCCCAAGAGCCATGGTCCTCCTACCAGGATTTTGGAGTAATCCTCCCGGTTGTTCAGGATGATGGCAAAGAAACTTCAGGTTAGTGCTGCAATATCCATATTTCTAGAGATTCTCCACTTGGAGAGAGCCCATTTACGGATGGATTCTATGTATGGGCGTCCTCCTATGAACTTGCCAATTAGGGTAAACTTTTTGAATTCCAAAAAAATATTCAGGACCTCGTCGGGGATGTCCAAATCCTCACCAGATGGAAATAGTTCCTGGGTAAAGTAGCTATCTGGGGTTGCATGGCTCGCCACCATATGGGCATATGATCCTCTTGCATTAGGGTTGGGGGCCCCCCTTTGACCTCCTTTGTTCGAGATGTCCTTGTATTTCTTCTCTGATTTGTCCTGTTGACCTTCTGCTATCGGGTGCACTGATTCATCCCTGCTAGATCCCCTCCGACCTCTGTCTGCCTCGCTGGTATTCCTGCCTCATGTTGACGGGATAAATCCTTTCTCACATTCCACTGCACGGATCCTCTCGCTGGATCCTCCTTCGCTCTCCTTCATTGTTCTAATTAGAACACTTGCAATTTCATTAATATCATACTCTTCTATTTTATTTAACTTGAATTCTCTAATTCTAATTAAATAAAACAAAACCATTTTCCTTATTTAATAAATCAAAGCCCCATAAACTTCAATTCATAAATAATATATTCTTCTATTTTATTTAACCGAAGTTCTCTAACTCTAATTAAATAAAACAAAGCCATTTTCCTTATTTAATAAATCAAAGCCCCATAAAATTCAATTCATAAATAATATATTCTTATATTTTATTTAACCACAATTCTCTAATTCTAATTAAATAAAACAATGCCATTTTTCTTATCTAAATCCCATAAAATTCACATGTCCAAAAATAAATACAATTTCCCCAACAATGATGGGGAGAAAGCACAAAGGATAAACTAAAAGGAGAAGGCAAACCCCAAAATCGTGGAGCTTAAAGCATTCAGCTAGAATAGGCAAACGTCCAAGGCAGAGGAGAAGACAGGCGAAGATGACTTAACGCTCACCAAAATCGGCCAACAATGAGTCCATACTGCAAACAACCAAGCTATACTTTATGTATGGGAAGGGCTCTGTTCAGGGCGATGTCAAACAACAAATGACAAGGTGGTTCTCCAAATATATTGATCCATGTTCAACAGGGAAGAAGAGTGGCCCACACAATATCCAAAGGATTCGGATGACACTAGATGTGTCGAACTCAACATAGAGGGGAAGATATTCTAAAAATGAATAGGATTCTTTTTCCACACGTTCAACACATGACCATCAGCTAGGTTAAAGGATGGGCATAAACTCTACCCAGATGTAACATGTCGATGCTACTAAAAAGAAAGTATGCTTCCCAAATCTTAACTAATTCTCAACTAAACCAAGCGGAGACATCCGTGCTAAACAACAAAGACACAAGCTAAGGGTGAGAACCAATCCAAACTAACATAAAAAAGGGTTACCCCACAACTAGTTTAAAGAGAACATCAACGCAATGAACCAAAATAATAAAGGTAACAACAAAATGAACCAAAATTCACACATGAACAACGTCTATCCCAAAGCATTTATAAAACAACTAAATTTACTTTTTTACAGAGTTTAAAAGATATGGGGCCCCATAAAACCAACATGTAACTTCTTGCTTGGATTTTATCCAGTCGTATATTGCTACCTTACTATCTACGCAACCTCAAAAACCTCCTTCTCCTCCCTATGATGTCTCTACTTTTCCTTTTCTTCCCTAAAAAACCATCAATGTTCTCCTTTCCACAACTCTTATCCTCCTCAACTGTCACACTCACCGTTCACCATTACTTCTTCGTCTACTCCCGATGGCAGTAGATCGTTCCTCTAGATTATATTTAAGATTCATAATAAATGGAGCTCCTCCTTTGTCAAAGTCGACAGGCACTCCCATACCCTAACGTGCAACTCACAACGTTTAAACTTACGGTAGATTTATTCTATTATTATTTTTTAAAATTTAATCACCTTAGAGGATTTAAGATAAATGTCCATCGTTGTTTTCTTTTCTAATATGAAATTTTATTATCATTTAAAATAATATCTATCCTTTATAGGAGAAATTATATTTTCATATAATATCAACCATTATTTATAAATGAAATTCTATCATCATTTAAAATAAATCAAACCTTTATTTATAAATGAAATTCTATCATCATTTAAAATAAATCAAACCTTTATTTATAAATGAAATTCTATTATCATTTAAAATAATATTTTATTATCCAGGTGTTGTAGGTGAGTTGGAGAGGAGAGGGCAATCCTCCAAGGGAGGTCCCAGGGTTCAAATCTCCACCCTACCAAAAAGCTGAATTGGGTATCCAAAATCCAATTGATAATGTTGGTGCGGGCAGGGTGGGGTGTGACTCTTGAGCGACTTTGACGGTGTAGAACCCCCTGTTCATGGTCTCTTAGACCAAGGCGGCCCCACAAGGGGTTTTTCGCTTAAATTTAATTTATATATATATATATATATATATATATATATATATATATATATATATATATGGTTTAAAAAAATTCAAACAAGGGTTCTTATTTTGAACACTATCATCATGCTAACTAGATTTAAACAACACAAGAAGTTTTTAAAGACAATCAACTTATGCATACTTTTTTTTTAAATCATCGATACATCAACTGATGAAGTAAAAGATAAATCAACCAAATGCTATAGACAAAGAGGGAGTCTTTCCATAAATCCAGTCACCTATCTCAGCTTGAAAATTTACGATAGCTACTAGGCTATCAACTTGAGGCTCAAGGTGGCTAGCTAATTGATGATTATCCCTATCCAATTATGCATGTCTATATGAGGGTATCTATCCATGTTACCCTCGAGTTGCCGTAATAATCACTTCCCCTATATTAGGTACCCTATTTTTTGTGGACGATTATACCTCTTCCACCCATGAGTGTACCTAATTTTGCACATTAACAATATGTCAATAGTATCATGTTCTTTCAAAAGATTAAACTAGCATCACATAGTTGTTCAATTGCACAAACTAAGTATTAAAGCATCAATAATTAATACATTGTTTCTTTGTGTCAAAAATCCTACTAGGGAGGGTCATGACAATCAATGTGATAATACAATAATTTTTCTAAACTCCATGAGGAAATTATGAATCAACAGAGCTAGGGCAACTTATTTTGAAAATGAATAATCTTTCAAGAGCCATATCTTTGCATAGAGTTGTTTGGTTTAGACGATTCTTGTGCCATTTTGTGATGAATTTGAAAAGCTTTGAAATGAGTGATCATTTGAAAGAATCCAATCAGTATTAAGGGAGATATGACCATGTGAAGACAACCATTCGAAAGTAGGGCAACGTAAGGGTAATTTTTTTCTTAAAAATATCTCATATTTTAGGAGCCATATCTTTGCGAAGGGTTGTCCGATTTAGATGATTCTTGGACTAATTTATGCAAAATTTGAAGATATTTAAAATGACTGGTGATATGAAGGAATTAAAGCTATATTGAGGGAGATACAATCCTATGAAGTTAGCCATCCAAAAGAAGGGCAGTTATGATTTTTATAATCGTGAAAAATGAAATTGCAGATATTTGCTAGCTAGGGTTTAGATGATGGGAGGAGAAATGGATGGGTAGAGCATCAATGAGGTAGGAAATTCTATCTGGGCATATAATTTTTTGGCTAACTATCATTTTCCCTTTCATTATCTTTGAGTTTTGCATGTAATTTATTATAGGTTTATTTTCAGATACTATAGTTGTTATAAGATATATTGGTAAATTTTAGTAGATTTTGATTTTTAGTTTTGTTACCATGGACCAATTTACAATTAAATCCTTAGAATAATCCCTAGTAGTAGAGGTTAGTGAGGACATATCAAAGAAGCGATCCTTTTTTCTCAAAGAAATGATAATTATTGGTAAATTTAGTAGGTCTTGGCCAAGGGCTTTGGCCTTGAGAAAATGGATTGATAGGAGTTGAAAGTCTCCAAGAGTAAGTCTATCCTTTTTTCCCAAAGGTTTATTTATAGCCATTTTTTGTTCTAGGGAGGAAAGATATAGAATACTAAAATGGGTCCTTGGTTTATAGGAAGAGTAGGACTCTTCCTTACCTGCTGGTATGAAGGCTTTGCTCTTGAAAACATAAATCTATCCCTAGTACGAGTCTAGGTTAGGATGTGTAAGTTACCCATTGAATTATGAGAAATGGATACCTTTAAGGCTATAGGAAACACACTAGGAGAATTCCTTGAGATTTCAAAAACTGCAAAATACTATTTCTTAGCTATTTATGCTAAAATACTAGTCATGATTGATATAAATAAACCTTTACCAAAATCAATCATTCTTAAGTATGGGGGTAAGTTGTGGATTCAAACCATGGATTATGAAAATATATATTTTAGATGTAGAAGATGTCATGAGGTGGGGTATATTGAGATATTATGCCCTAAGAAGAGTCCAACAAAAACATATGTAGAAAACCACAAGAGAAACTTACAAATGGATATGGATGAGGACGATTTTCAACTTCCAAAAAATAGGTCCAGGAAGATGCAAGTAAATAAATAATAGAGACCAATAAGAAAGGATATTAGAAGAAATACCAATTCTTTTGAGGCTTTAGTTTATGAAAAAAATTATATCAAAGCTGTTGCAAGTGTGAATAGGGTTGCTTCGAAAGTGGCTTAGAAAAATCCTTTTCTAAGCCTAAGTGTGAAACTCCTTCTGTTTTGTCGACAGGAGTTGTCGGCAAAAGTCCTTCTTCCTAACTCCCCTCCTATATTCCCTCCTCCTTATCCCTCCATTTCCTCCTTATCCCTCCGTTATTCCTTCTTCCCCCCTTATCCCTCCAACTCCCTTTCCCCTTATCCCTCCAACTCTCTTCGCCGACTTCTTCTCTATCCCCTACCTATATAACCATCTTCATTTGCAATGTTGTATTGGTTGGAGAATAATTTAATAAAGTCTAAGTTTTAATATTTCGCTGTGTTTTTTGGTTTGACCTTAACCTGCTCTGGTATCAGAGCCAGATTTCGAAAGCAGTCGAGCACGATTCCCGAGGCGAGGCCAGGAGGGCACGCATCTTGAGGCAGAAGCCAGAAGGGCTCGGATCTCGAGTTGCGAGACAGTTCGAGCATGGATCTCGAGGCGAATCATGCATAGGCTCGATACAAATCTCGAGGCGACACATTACAGCGGCATGACTTTCGAGGTGACACATGGCAGCAACATGGATTCCAAGGTGACACGTGGCGACAAGCGAGGTGCTGACTGGACAACATGCAGATCGAGATAGTAGTTGACATCGCAGTGATCGATTGGCAGTGGATGACATGCGGATCGAGGCGGCGTGTGACGTGGCAGCATGCAATTGGCTGACGTGGCGGCGATCGAGCTGACGTGGCGGCGTGCGATTTGTCGAAAAGTGTGCCACATGGCAACAAGTGGCAAGTGTGCATTGGTCAACGTGTGCAAACATGGCGGTTAGTGATTGGCTGTGTTGGCGACAAAACATGGAAGGCAGTCGATATTCCTTCTGCGCCTTCGGGTTGATAAACCCTCGGCGTGATCGGCTCCCACTGCATGTGGGATAAAAACAACGATTTAAAAAAAAAAAAATCGTCTGCCCTTCATCTTTAATTTGCCTCGTCTCACCTTTGAGGCATGTCCGAGGGACGTAGCCCAGCGAACAAGGTGGTCCGCTTGCAGGGAGGCGGACTCGGGATCGATTCCCGTCGAGAAGAAAAAAAACAATTTTTTTTTTATAATTTTGCCACCATCGAGAGATTTAATTAAGCGGCCATCCACTTTTGTTTTAATTCGGGCCACTTGGTGTAGCGGCAAAGCATGTCCGCCGTGCTCAGGGAGGTCGCGGGGTCGAATCACCCACCCGCCAAAGGTAAATTTTTTATTTAAAAAATATTAAAGGTTTTAAAATTTTTATTTAAAGTTTTTAAAATTATTTAATAAGTTTAAATTATATTTTTTAATATTATCTTTTTAATAATTAATTTCAAAGGTAATTTAAAAAAATATAAAAAATTTATTAATTTTTTTTTTAAGACTTTAGAAAAATTTTAAAAACCTTGTTTGGAGCATTTTTTGAAAAAAAACGAAATAATCTGCTCGTGAAATGTTAGATGATCCGGTATGGGGGGTGTTATAATGCACTTCTCTCGATTTTGAGATGAGAGACACCGAAATCCTTTGATGAAAGGGTTCGACGAACTAGTCTTCATACAGTGTTTTGTCAGCTGGAAAATCAGATGATTGATCATCTGAGGAAGCCGGATTTAGGGTACGAGGCAGATTCAGAAGACAACATTTTTGGACAAAGAATTGAAGAGTCCGAGACTGTGGAAGTTGTACCAGAGGAAGTTGTTCCAGAGGATCAAGCAAGTGCCAGTTATACACCTGGTGTACGGGTAGCAGAATCAAGTGAGAGCTATTCACCACGCTCTCTTGAACCAGAAGCAGCAGCAGAAGAAGAAGACGAAGAAGAAGCAGAAGAAGAAGTAGCAGAAGAAGAAGAAGATCTAGAGGAAGTGGATCCTGAAGAACCTGACGTCATTGTCATCGACGACGGTTTCGAGCGAACCTGAATGTACTAAAAAGGTGAGATTTGATTTGAATCATTAATCTCTTTGTACTTGCTTTATAGTACTTGTTTGCTTCAAATAAAGTTTGTTTTTATTCTGCAATGGCATCCAATACTAGTCTTCCGATTCCTGAGTTCAATGGAGGAGACTGTGAATATTGGTCTATTAAAATGAAAACCCTTTTGATAGGAAAAGGTTTATGGGATGTAGTCGAAGAGGGCTATACTGAACCGACTGCTGCTGAATGGGCAACTTTCTCTAATGCTGATAAAAAGGCTAGAAAAGAAGTACAAAAGAACAATGCTTTCGCCCTTTATCACATACATGTTGCCCTAGATAAAAGTATCTTCCCTAGGGTTGCCTCTTATGTAATTGCACAAGATGCTTGGAATGCCCTAAAAGAAAGCTATAGAGGTAGTGACCAAGTAAAACAAGTAAAACTACAAACATTGAAACGAGATTTTGAAAATCTCAGGATGCAAGAAAATGAAAAAGTGGGAGATTACTGCGTGCGAGTGAAAGCCGTAGTTGATAAAATGGTCACACTAGGGGAAGATATTAAGCCAAAGGTTATGGTGAAGAAAGTGTTGAGAACACTTCTTCCAAAATGGAATTCAGTTGCAATAATTATTGAAGAATCCAAAGACTTAACCTCATTGTCTTTTGATGCACTAACTGGTTCACTTCTCTCACATGAAGAGAGGTTACAAGAAAATCCTACCACCAGTTATGGAGGAGATGAAAAAGCGTTTGCCACACATGAAGGAAGAGGTAGAGGCCGTGGCAGAGGACAACAAAGAGGCAGAGGCAAGAATAATCAAAGAGGGGTAACTCCTAACAGAGGAGGATCATCCAACAGAGGTGGAAATCAGAATAGAGGAGGACAACAACAATATAGAGGGAAACAATCTGGCAAAGGAAAATGAGGAGATAAATCAAAACAAGTTTGCTACAATTGTGGCAAACCTGGCCATTATGCTCGAGATTGTTGGTCAAAGACTTCGCAAGGAAGCAATAGCAACCAGAGCAGTCAGTTTGGGAATTTTGGAGAAGAGGAAGAGTCCACAAATCTCTTTCTTTCTTATGGCCAGACAGAGAAAAATATGAATGATACATGGATTTTGGACACTGGGTGTTCAAATCACATTAGTTGCAAAGAAGAACTCTTTGCTACTTTAGACTTGTTGAGTGTATATTTTGTCACATTAAAAAAATGAACACGCAACTGGAGTCTCAAACCAGAAGACTCTTTCTTGCAAAGAAATATGTTATTATTTTTTATTTCTCCAAGCTTCTTGTGGACAGATCTCTATATGCATAAAACCAATTTTGACTTGATGCAAATAAAAGAATGCAACCCAAAATAGCTCAGCTCCTGCAAGTAACTGTTAACAAGGGGCCTTTGTTGATTCACAGCAAACTCTGTAACCCTAATTTGTTAAAGTAACCAATCATGCAACAAAAGAAAGACAAAGCCTTTTATGTTCTGATATTAATGAAATTAACATGCAGTTTATTTTAGTATTAATTGGTTCATTTTATCTTTATTTAATTATTCTGCTATTTTAACATTAGCTTCTAAGTGAGATTAAAATATATCAGAAACTGAATCAGAAAACGTTCTTATTCGAATCAGCTGGAAAATCAAAAAAGGATGTTAATCTGGTTAGCAATCTCCTCCCCGCAAAACCCCAAGTTATGAGATGAAGCTCTAAAACAACCCGACCTAACAGACTTGTAATAAACACAGTCAAATCAAATCAAATGCTAGACTCTAAGGAAATAAATTATTCACATTGTTTTGTCATTCACCTATCGCAACCCACATTACGGTGTAAACAAATAGATACAAAAAAAAATAATGCAAAGGAAAGATATACAGTAAAACAATAGTCTTAGTCTTCAATCTCCTTTTGATTTCACACACAAAAGTTACTCTCGCCAAATAACTCCTTTATTCAATAAAATAATGCTTTTTTGTTTACAATTTCTAGCCCCTGTATCCACATTCACTTCGGCTTTTAAACCTTCTGCTGTGACCCTTGGTTGCTCTACGACGCTTCGTTTCAATGCCCCGAACGCTTCGTTTCATTTCCCGCCTTTGGGTGCTTTTACCTTTCGCTTGAATTTGTAACGTTTAATCTTCTCAACTGTTGTAACTGTCGATCCGCAGCATTACAATGATCCTCCTGCCTATGCGCCACGTGTTCAGCGTTTCCTGTAATTTTGTAATGGTTCCTTGAAAATCATGACCAAATATAGTATGCAGCCTTGCTTCTTTGGTTTCACAGCGAAAACGAGACATGTCACGAAATCATGACATGTCAAGAAATCGTGACACTTTTGCTCTCCATATGCTTCAGCCGCACCCTGTCACGAAATCGTGACCATTTTCTCCTTTGGGCCATCTCTCTGCAACCTGTCGCAAAATCGCTACCATTTTCATCGTCCGTACGTTTTTCCGAAACACGTCGTGAAATCGTGACCATTTTCATCATCGGACCATCTCTCCACAACCTATCGTGAAATTGCTACCATTTTCATTGTCTGTACGCTTTGCCGAAACACGTCACAAAATCATGACCATTTTCTCCGTCCTTACGCTTTGCCAAAACACGTCGTGAAATCGTGACCATTTTCATCTTCGGACCATCTCTCCGCAACCTGTCGCGAAATCGCTACCATTTTCATTGTCCGTACGCTTTGTCGAAACACGTCGTGAAATCGCGACCATTTTCTCCGTCCGTACACTTTGCCAAAACACGTCGTGAAATCGCGACCATTTTCATCATCGGACCATCTCCGCAACTTGTCGCGAAATCGCTACCATTTTCATTGTCCGTACACTTTGCCCAAACACATCGCGAAATTGTGATCATTTTCTCAGCGTCGGAGCGACATGTCACGATATCGCGACCATTTTCTCAGCGTCGGAGCGACATGTCGCGATATCGCGACCATTTTCTCAGCGTCGGAGCGACATGTCGCGATATCGCGACCATTTTCTCAGCGTCGGAGCGACATGTCGCGATATCGCGACCATTTTCTCAGCGTCGGAGCGACATGTCGCGATATCGCGACCATTTTATTTTTTTAGCGGCAACGGAGTGACATGTCGCGATATCGCGACACTTTTCTTTTTTCAGCGGCAACGGAGCGACATGTCGCGATATCGTGACACTTTTCTTTTTTCAGCGGCGACGGAGCGACATGTCGCGATATCGCGACACTTTTCTTTTTTCAGCGGCGACGGAGCGACATGTCGTGATATCGCGACACTTTTCTTTTTTCAGCGGCGACGGAGCGACATGTCGCGATATCACGACACTTTTCTTTTTTTCAGCGGCGACGGAGCGACATGTCGCGATATCGTGACACTTTTCTTTTTTCAGCGACGACGGAGCGACATGTCGCGATATCACGACACGTCGCAATATCGCGACACTTCCTACACTTGCGCATTTTGCCCCCTTTCTTCATTTTTAGCATCTGGGTCACTGAGATTTTCTCTGAAAACCTACAAAAAAAGGTGGGTCCCCAATTTTGGGGTGTGTTGTGGATTAACCACAACAAGACTCCTCATACAAATCTAGCATCCGATTGGGAGATGACAAGTCATTGGAAGTTGAAGGCATTGGAGCCATGGAGGTTCCAACGAAAGAAGGCATCAAGCAAGTAAGTGATATCTATTACACACCTCATCTTCAACACAATCTTTTAAGTGTTGGTCAAATGCTTGAAAAGAATTATAAGTTGATTTTTGATGAGGGTAAATGCACCATTTTTGATAAGAACAATAGTAATAGAATCATTACACAAGTGCCAATGTCAAAGAATAGATTATTCCCTTTGAAGTTTGGCCAGCCAGGAGGAAATAAGTTAGAAAATGTTGCAATTACCAATCCAAGTGTCCTATGGCACTTGCGATATGGTCATTTGAATTCAGCAAGTTTGAAAATGCTAACTTCACAAGCAATGGTGACTGGACTTCCCAAAATTCAAGATAGTAAGGAAGTCTGTGAAGGGTGTGCCTTGGGCAAGCATGCTAGATCAAAATTTCCTCATGGACAAGCATGGCGGGCCAGCTATCCACTTCAGTTAGTGCATTCAGACATCTGTGGTCCGATGCAGACCAAGAGTCTAGGTAACCACTCTTACTTCTTACTTTTTATTGATGATTGCACAAGAATGTGTTGGATATATTTTTTGAAGCATAAGGATGAAGCATTTGCATGCTTTGTTGATTTTAAAGAAAAAGTTGAAAGTGAGAGTGGGTATTCAATAAAATGTCTTAGATCAGATAGAGGAGGAGAATACTCCTCTAATCAGTTTTTGAATTTTTGTAAACATCATGGCATCAAGAGGCAGTTCATAGCTGCCTACACTCCACAAAAAATGGTGTAGCAGAAAGGAAAAATCGCACCATTGTGGAGATGGCAAGATCAATGCTTCAGACAAAGCATTTGAGTAATTCATATTGGGGAGATGCAACAAGGACTAGTGTTCACATCTTGAATAGAAGTCCTACTTCAAGTTTGAAAGGAAAGACACCTTACCAAGCCTGGTATGGTAAGAAACCAAATGTGAAGTATTTTAGATTATTTGGTTCATTGGCATATGCTCACATTCCTGATGAGCTGAGAAAGAAGCTGGATCCAAAGAGTCAAGCATGCATTTTTGTAGGATATTGTGAAAACACAAAGGGTTATAGACTCTACAATCCTACAACTCGAAAGATAGTGATTTCAAGGGATGTGATTTTTGATGAAGGGGGAGAGTGGGGTAAGCCCCAAATATTCAGTGATGTTGAAGCCACTGATGTAGTTTCTCAGCAGGTGCAACCACAACTCCCACAGAAAGGAAAGCAGTCTCCTCCCACACATCCTCCAAGTCCATCTTCTGATTCAACTTCTTCACCAAGTCCTTCTCCACAGCGATCAGTAAGTTCCTCACCAATGGACATTGATGTTCCATCCAAAGGTAAGAGAACTTTACAGTATCATCCATCATCTCAAATGTTGGATAAAATTTTTTCAAGAAGATACACTAGGAGTCAAGCTAGTGAAATGGAATCTGTTTTACATAGATTAGAAAGTATGCACTTGTATGGTGATGATGAATCCCAGCAGGAACCTAGGGGAGATCAAGTTAACTATGCTTTGTTAACTAGTGCACAGCTTGAACCTTCTAGTTATGAGAAGGCATGTACTCAGAAGATTTGGCAAGATGCCATGAAAGAGGAGATAACCTCTATAAAAAACAATGACACTTGGGAGCTCGTGAAGCTTCCGAAAGGAAAGAAATGTGTTGGCTGTAAATGGATCTTCAAGACCAAGTTTAATGCTGATGGAAGCATTGAGAAGCACAAGGCAAGATTAGTAGCAAAGGGTTTTACTCAGAAATATGGAATAGATTATGAAGAGACTTTTGCTCCTGTAGCAGACAGGAGACTATCGTAAGCGGTTCTTGCCTTAGCTGCACACAAAGGATGGAAAGTCCAACACATGGATGTAAAGAGTGCATTTCTCAATGGTTACTTGATAGAAGAAGTGTACGTTGAGCAACCATAAGGATTTGAAGTGCAAGGTAAGGAACACCTTGTTTACAGATTGAAGAAGGCACTCTATGGTCTTAAATAGGCACCAAGAGCTTGGTACTCACACATTGATGGGTACTTCAAAGATTATGGGTTCACCAGGAGCAAAAATGAACCCACACTCTACTACCTCAAGCAAGGTAAAGACATCCTCATAGTTTGTTTGTATGTGGATGATCTCATTTTTATGGGTAGTAATGAAAAAATGAATATGGAGTTCAAACACTCCATGATGACACAATTTGAGATGAAGGATCTTGGATTAATGCACTACTACCTTGGAATGGAGGTTCATCAATCAGATACAGGGATCTTCATCTGTCAACATAAGTATGCTCAGGATATGATAAAGAAGTTTGCTATGGAGCATTGCAAACCAGTTGCAACTCCAGTTGGACATGGGATCCAATTAAGCAAAGATGATGGAGCACCAAAAGTTGACGTGACCACTTTCAGAAGCATGGTTGGGAGTTTGATGTTTCTCGCCAACACCAGACCAGATATTTAGTATGTTGTATCTCTTGTTTCTATATTTATGTCTAACCCATCTGAGTTGCATTTGCAGGCAGCTAAAAGAATTTTGAGATATGTGAAAGGTACATTGGATTTTGGAATCCAATACCATAAATGTAACACTATCAAGCTTGTAGGCTTCAATGATAGTGATTGGGGTAGCAATATTGATGACAAGAAGTCAACATCAGGAAACTATTTTAGTCTTGGATCAGGACTAATAACTTGGAGTTCAAAAAAGCAGACAGTAGTAGCGCTATCTTCAACAGAAGCTGAATATATAGCAGTTACTTATGCTAGTACTCAAGCCTTGTGGCTAAGGAAAGTACTAGAAGAGATTGGAGAACAGCAAAGTGGTCCGACCAGAATCTACTGCGACAACATCAGTGCCATTCAATTGGCATATAATCCTATCCACCATAGCAGAATGAAACATTTTGATATGAAGTACCACTTCATCAGAGATATGGTGGAACATGAAATTGTTGAGCTTCAATACTGTCACACTTTGGAAAATGTCGCGGACATCTTCACCAAGGCGATGACTAAAGATCAATTTGTAAAGCTGAGAGACTATGTAGTCAGTCCTCTCAACTTTAAGGGGGAGAATGTTTCAAGTGTGAATAGGGTTGCTTCGAAAGTGGCTTAGAAAAATCCTTTTCTAAGCCTAAGTGTGAAACTCCTGTTTTGTCGGCAGGAGTTGTCGGCAAAAGTCCTTCTTCCTAACTCCCCTCCTATATTACCTCCTCCTTATCCCTCCATTTCCTCCTTATCCCTCCATTATTCCTTCTTCCCCCTTATCCCTCCAACTCCCTTTCCCCTTATCCCTCCAACTCTCTTCGTCGACTTCTTCTCTATCCCCTACCTATATAACCATCTTCATTTGCAATGTTGTATTGGTTGGAGAATAATTTAATAAAGTCTAAGTTTTAATATTTCGCTGTGTTTTTTGGTTTGACCTTAACCTACTCTCGGTCCACAAAAGCTTAGAAGACATGGTACAACAAGATTAAATTATTAACAAGAAACCATCTATACAATATGACCCTAATTTAGGGATGAACATTCTTGCTAAACCTAAGGAATGTATCCCATCATATTTTGAATAATCTTAAAGTACCATGCACCATTCAAGAGATGAAAAGTGGTAGGTAAAATGTAGTGTTAGATGTTAATACCTCTACCATTAATAAGAAAATACCAAAAAATGAGTAGGACAAGTCAAAATATTCCATAGCAGAGCCAAAAAAACTAATAAAAAATAAAGTTGTGAAAGAATATTAAGGAATAGAATAATAAGACCTACTCCTAATATAGGCAAGGTAAAAAGAGAAAAAACTTCAAATTATCAAGATCTAGGGAAGCAAGAGCAAACATAAATAAAGGAACACAATCTAAGTTGGTTGAACTTCTTTTTACCAAACAACAAAATGATATTGGTAATTTGCAAGCAGGTCCAGTAGCCCTTAATGAGACATGATTACCATATCATAGAATATAAGGGGTGCTAATACCCCCTCAAAGCAAAGGTGCATTAGGGACCTCTATTTAAGTAATAAGTCTAATATTCTTTGTATCCATGAAATTAAAATGACAAATGAAGAAGTTTCCAAAAATATGAAAGGAATATGAGAAAGATGTGAATGGGATGTGATGGATTTTAAAGGAGTAGTAAGGGGAATTATAACATGCTAAAATCCTATTAGAACCTCATGTGCAACTATTCATTAATCTAGACATTGGATAACCTTATTAGTCACATGCTAATTTACAAATATTCATTTCATTCTTATTAATGTCTATGGTCCTACAACTCAATTAGGCATATTAGAAGTTTGAAGTGGAATTGGAGCCTTTATAAGAAGTAACGACCAAGAAACTTGATTCATGATCATAGGATATTTTAATGCCATAACAAAGTTGAATGAAAATTTTGGGGGAATCAAGAAAATAACCCAAAGTATGAGATATTTCTCAAATTTTATTAAAAATAATAATCTATGGGAGGTTGAGCTTGAAGAGAAAAAAATACATGGACAAACAACAGGATAGGCCAAAATATGATAATAAAAAATTAGACAGATGCATACTCTTAGATCATTGGCTAGATGAAGGAACTTATGCTAAAATTAATACCTTGACAAGGATTGGTTCAAATCACTGGCCAATAAAAGTTAAAATGGTGGTAAGTGAATTAAAAAAGATCATATTTTAAACATGAGTAGATGTGGGAAGAGCATCCTCAATTTTTTGATACAATAGCACAAATATAGAATTCTTCAGGAAATAATGGGTTGTGTCCACTTACAAAATAAATTATATCAATGACATCTAGATTAAAAATAATGGAACAATAACACTTTTCGATACACTTTTTAGAAGGAAGAACTAAAAGAGAAATTTCAAAACTTTAAAAAGGTGAGCATAATAATCCAAGATTGGAGGAAAGGAAGTTTCTTAATGAATATCATAATATTTTGAGTAAGGAAGAGAAATTTTGGAGATTAAAATCAAGATAGACTTGGTTAAAAGGAGATAAATACATTTTTGAGAAGGAAGAACTAAAAGAGAAACTTCTAAAAATTTAAAAATGTGAGCATAATAATCCAAGCTCGAATGAAAGGGAGTTTCTTTATGAATATCATAATATTTTGAGTAAGGAATAGAAGTTTTGGATATTAAAATCAAGATAGACTTGGTTAAAAGGAGATAAAAGCACATTTTTTTTCATAGGATGACAATAGTACAAAGATCAACATCTAAAATTATTAAAATTAAATAAGTAAAAGGGATTTGGACTGAAGACTAGAGTGAAATCAAAAGGTATACAAATATGGGCTAATAAATGGACTTAAGGCTAACTTGAAGAAGGCATACATATATGGGATAATAAGCGGTATTAAGGCTAGTAATAACATTGACATCACCCATAAATAGTTTGTAGATGATACATCCCTTTTTGGAAGGGCAATGATAAATGAGGCTAGAGCTTTGAATAAATTTTTAAAGGAATATGAAAGAACATTGGGGTAGAAAGTTAATAGGACAAAATCTAAAATTTACTTCCTAAACACTCCAACTAGAATCAAGCAGGTATATGTAGGTTACTTCAAATGGAGGAGGCAATTTTTTTAGCAACTTATCTAAGGATGCCCTTATTTGAGGGGAGAATGAGGATAGAATTATAGAATCCAATTATAAGTAAAGTTTAAAATAAACTACCAACATAGAAATGTAGATAGTTATCATTAGTAGGAAAATTTCAACTAATAAAATCAATGTTATAGGTCATTCCAACATCAAAATCAGTAGAAAAACGTTTAATCTATATTATGCGGTCATTTTTGTGGTCAAGATTACATGATAAATGGAAATTTCCTTTGGTGAAATGGAGCAAGTTTGTGATGATAAAAATCTAGGGGAAGTCTTGGTTTAAGAGTTCTTATGAATGTAAATGGAGGAGGCAATTTTTTTAGCAACTTATCTAGGGATGCCATTATTTGAGGGGAGAATGAGGATAGAATTGTGGAATCTAGTTATAAGTAAAGTTCAAAATAAACTACCAACATAGAAAGGTAGATGGTTATCATTAGAAGGAAAAGTGCAACTAATTAAATTAGTGTTATAGGCCATGCACACATATTTTATGTCATTGTATATTATGCTAAAACCAATAGAAAAAAAATTAATCTATATTATACAATCATTTTTGTGGTTAGGATTACATGATAAATGGAAATTTCCTTTGGTGAAATGGAGAAAGGTGTGTGATGATAAAAATCTAGGGGAAGTCTTGGTTTAAGAGTTCTTATAGATGTAAACTTAGCTCCAAGGGAATGAAATTTGAAGATTGTACAAAAAGAGTCAAATACAATGGACAATAATTTTTCTAAATACGTTGAGCCTAATGATCCAAGCTTACTATTTATTTCATTCTCACTACCATATGGTTTTTCTCTATGGAACGTTTAAAAAAATCAATTTATCTAGTGATTAAAGGTCTAATATGGGTGGTGGGAATTGGAGAAAAAATTTCTATTTGGATGGATACTTGGTGTGATAAAAAACCACTTAATCTAGATCAAATTTTGAAACTATGGATGCTATTACTTTAAGACAAATATGGTGATAGGTTTTCAAACATTATGTACAAGGATAAGGAAGGAATATACAAATAGAAAGAAGATTTTTTACAAGTATAGAAGACATTGATGCTAGGAGGCAATTGAACAAAAAAATAACAACATTGATTATTCCAAGGGAAGTCAAGGATAAGCTGATTTGGGAGTTGAATAGCTCAAGAGAATACACAACAAGAAGTGAATATAATGTAAAGCACCAAAAAAATAGGAATAATACAAGAATATTGAGTGATATTTGGGATATCCCAAACATTACTAAATTCAAAATATTTTTTTGACTAGTAGGTCATAGAAAAGTTTATCCTAGGACAACATTATGAAAATGGATTTTTATGGCTACTCACAATGTGTTCTATGTGAAAAGAAAGAGATATAGACTATATTTTGGGACACTGCTCAATAGGATGAAAAATATGACAATGGATTTTTGGTAAATGCATGGTGATGAATGGAAGAATTGAAGAATGGTTAAAGCAATGGCAGAGCACTTTCAAAAGTGAGGCTTTATAGACAATCTAGGATATATCAAAAGGTACAATACTTTGGATTTTATGACAGGAAAGGAATAGAAGAATATTAAGGAAAGAAAAGTAGTTTAGAGGTAATAAAAATAATATTTGTTTAGCCATAGAGGAGTCTAAACCAACCCTATCAACTCACCTTATTCCTAATATTGAAGTAGAGATCCTTGATAGATGGAGTCAAGTTATCAATTATAATTTTAATGTTGGGTACAAGAGAAATAAAAAGAAGGTAAAGAGGATACTAAAACCACTAGAAGTGGAGTTGGTCAAATTGAATTTTGATGGAGAATATAAAATAAATCTAAGACTAGCAAGAGGAGGAGGAATAATTAGAAATAATCAAGGAGAGATTTGTATGATTATGCTTTCAATAGTGGATTTAAGACAAATAACGAAGCTGAAGCTTGGGAAACTTTGAAAGGGTTAAAAATATGCAAACAAAAAATGGAATAGAGTATGGATGGAAGGTGATTCATTATTAGTTATAAATGCAATTTTAAGGAAATAAAAGGCTCCATAGAATGTATAAAAGATAATTGTGGAAAGACAAGATCTTGCTACAAATTTTGAAGAAATTAGGTTTACACATACGTCAAGGTAAGGAAACAAATGTGCAGATAAGATAGCCAATAGAGGGGTTTTAATTGAGGGTCATTAAGTTAAATTGTATTTTCCATGGTTAGAGGAAGTAGTAAGTTTAGTTGAAGATAATATGAAAATGTTGACTTCTTGAATTAAATAATGATTAAGATTTATTTTAATGTTTTCCATTGGTAATATTTTACATATTTTGTAACATTAATATATTTTTATATAAACTATTTATTACAATTATTGTAGTTGCACTTATGCTTTAGGAAGGAAACTAGCAATCTGGATATGGTGAACCAGACTATGATAGTGTGAAGTTTTGGAAATATTATTCTAATAAGATGTAATGTGTAGAAAATAGAGGTGGATTTTTGGTATTGTGAAGGTTGCTACAAGAAAATATCAAGAAGGATGTTATATTTTATGATATTTGCTTTCACACAAAAAATTAAAGATGCAAAAAATGAAAATCAAGAATTCAAACTTTTTATGAAAAATGTAGGTATTTAGCTATAACAAATATATTGAGATGAAAATTGAATCTATTTGTAAAATCTCAAGATATAAAGGAGAGATTTATGATTTGTAAAGGGTGGGAGACTTGAGTAAAACCTCTTGTTCTCCAGAAAAAAAAATAAAATTAGTGTGATAAGATCCATATATAACTTGTAAGAACAAAAGAAAAGACTAACAAAAGATGAGAGGGTAGAGACACAAACATCATAAAACCATAAATCAAGAAATAAAAATATAAAATTTAACTATAGAGGTAATGCATATTTTTCTATTACACCATAAGCGTAGCTCCATTTTTCCTAAATGCCAAAAATTTCTTTACAATGAGCATTAAGCTCATACATAGAGAAAGTAGAACTACCGCTACTCCTAATTATGATGAAGTTAATTTTAATTTGATAATAACTAATTTGGTGGAATATTTTGGTCAATACATGTATTGCTAATCAGATTTGGCATTAATATATCTATTAAACATTTAGTGCATCAATAAAGCCACTTGGAGATAAAAATGTCACCATTAAGATTTTTTCCTCAAAAATTGTACCTCAATGTGTCTACGACTCTTTGTCAATTTGTTTGATATTTTGGCAAATGAATTATATAATGGAAATTTTCTAGCATATAGGTGATTTAGAAGATTTACATAATGAATCACTAGTTTTGGGACTTGTTCAATTTACAAATAAATCATATTTTCTAGAAATTGTATGCCTTAGAATAAGTTCTTAGGAACATCACATTGGTTGTGATCTAGTTCCTTATCATATGGAACATGTCCTTCATGTTCAAAGGAGGAGTTAGAGTTATGTGCACTTTGATCCATCCTTAATATTTGATAAGTCTTCCTGATTTGTTGATGTCTCATTATATTGAGTCCAAGTTGCCCACTTGGAAACTAGGCTAAAGTTCCTTCAAACAAACTATGTAGCTTTTCCAAGTTCTAAACATGGACTATCTAGCTTGTACAAATTATGAGCTTAGGTTTTCCTTCTCAATGTAAAACAAACCAAATAGTCTTATGTGTCTTGCCCAACATTTAGGCTTGGGATTTCTCAATCGATATTTGAAACACTATTAGGCTTTCTCCTATATTGAGGCCACATATTTTCACAGTGCCAACTCTTATTGATGGTGACAACTCAATATTTGGTGCTAAACCTCATTGGTGTTATGTCATATTGCTCATGTCATCAATATCAAATATGAAATTTTGGGTATAACAACCTTCACCTGAGTAACTAGAGCTTTCTCAACTTTATAGCTTGGGTAGGGGTAGGCAATGTTTCTAATAACCAAAGTTTAAAATAGATGACCTCACCTCACCTCAAATAATTTTCATCAACTATTTTCATGTTGTAAGTAATGACATAGGTTTTGATTCACAAAAGTGATGTCTGAACTCTAAATTTTGAATGGACTTTTCAACATAGTAGCACTCATCATAAGTTCCAAATACAATTCTTAGCTTGGGCCTAGAATATGAGCTCCAAAGCAAAATTTCAAGCCCTGCTAAAATGGTAGTTATCACTAGAAATATATATATTATTATTATTGAGGTTGCAATGGTAGTAACACTATTAAATTTTTGGTCACTCATGGGTGCAACAAGCTTGATTGATGAGAGATCCCAAATGACACCTTTATTTATTGGGTGAAGAGCCTTAAAAATCAAAATTGATTCTTATCAAACATGTAAAATTGTGAGGCTACCCGTTTAGCTTGGTGGTAGTAATGTTAGAAATACCTTCTAGTCAAGTTTAATGTTATGGAAGTACTTCAATATATCTTGCCCTACATGCAAATTCTTCTTCTACTTGTTTGATTGGCGATGAAGTTTGTCCACTCAATTTATTGCACTACTTGTGAATGAAATATTGTTTAACATGTGTTATATTAGTGTACATATGATATCATAAGGACTTGAATTGATATAATAATGATATATTGGCCTCCATGTTCTTCATATTATTTTCTAACTCTTCATTCACCTTATTTATAGTAACTATATCATCATTATAGTTTTCTTTAATTTACATGTTGGCTTTCAACTGGTCAAGTCAAAGTTAGAGGCCTTGCTTTTTCTCCTATTATTGCTTCAACTGATACTTTTCCTATGTAAATTATCCCTTAAGTTCATCCGTATTTAGTGTCATTTGATTTTTAACTTTAATTTTCTTTGCTACCTCTTCCCTTGGGTTATAGTTGTTTCAGTGCTTGCATGTTACTCGAAACTTCTCCCTTGTATTTTTCCACTTCTCTAATTGCTTGTATACATTTGAAGACCATTGTTTGGTATAGTTGTTATGTTATTTGTGCAATTTAAAGTGAGGTAGCTTTGGAGAGATCCAAAGTAGAAAATTTAGTGATATAATAAAATGATATAGTGGTTGGTTTACCTAGGTCTACTTGTAGTGCTTTCAAAGATTAGTAACTTGCCTCTTTTTTTCATTAGCTAAGATTAGAGGAATGTAAGAGTGGTAAATAAGGAGGCCTATAATTTGGTAAAATAATTGTTGATTTTTCTCATGGATTCTTGTATCATATTTGTTACTTATTTTACACTTTTCTTACTTAGACTCTTATGATCTACTAAGGGAATAATTTATAACTATCTAAAGTTAATTGTCTCTTTGACATAGTGTAAATTGTTATAGGATTTACTTACATTATTCAAGAGGAATGTGTTGTTAAAACCATGCTTATTTGGTAAGCAGTGCTAACTAGACCAACAACTAGGTAAGGGTACATGGATGAAGGCACAAACTTAGTGGTCATGGTGATAATGATAACCCTATTAGAAAAGTAGAAGAACCTATTTGTGGTGCCAAAATTATGGCTATAGGTTTAATTGTAGGATGATATCCATAGAAGTAGGGAAACATAAGAAGAGGGACAAGAAGAAATAGGTAGGTAAGAGAGAATGCTGACAAGATTAGAAGAACACAAGACAAAAATGAAGTGAAAGTGGTTGTGGAGGAGATGGTGATTCAAAAATCAAAACTTTGACTGATCCAAAACTTAGAGTTTTGAGTTAAGTAAAATCATGAAAGAGTGCAATTCAAAAAATAACATGGTATAACAAACTAGAACACAATATTTTATTGTTTAGAAAATAGAGTACAATGCAAGTAATCTCTAAGAAGAGATGCAAGGCTATAAAATTACATCCATTACTCATGCTTTTTATATTCAAGTATGCATTTGTCTTTATACAAGAATTGGTGTATTGAAATCCACTATATTGAATATGGAAGGTCACCCATATGGGAATATGCATAAAAGAGTGCAATTCAAAAAATAACATGGTATAAAAAACTAGAACACAATATTTTATTTCTTAGAAAATAGATTACAATGCAAGTAATCTCTAAGAAGAGATGCAAGGCTATACAATTACATCCATTACTCATGCTTTTTATATTCATGTATGCAACTGTATTTATACTAGAATTAGTGTATTGAAATCCACCATATTGAATATGGAAGGTCACCCATGTGAGAATATGCATTAAAGAGTGCAATTCAAAAAATAACATGGTATAACAAACTAGAACACAATATTTTATTGCTTAGAAAATAGAGTACAATGCAAGTAATCTCTAAGAAGAGATGCAAGGCTATAAAATTACATCCATTACTCATGCTTTTTATATTCATGTATGCATCTGTCTTTATACAAGAATTGGTTTATTGAAATCCACCATATTGAATATGGAAGGTCACCCATATGGGAATATGCATGAAAGAGTGCAATTCAAAAAATTACATGGTATAACAAACTAGAACACAATATTTTATTGCTTAGAAAATAGAGTACAATGCAAGTAGTCTCTAAGAAGAGATGCAAGGCTATAAAATTGCATCCATTACTCATGATTTTTATATTCACGTATGCATCTGTCTTTATACTAGAGTGTATTAAAATCCACCATATTGAATATGGAAGGTCACCCATATGGAAATATGGTGGTTCATATTCTATAAATTAGAAGGTCATCCATATGGAAATGTAGCAATTCACCTTCCATGAGTTACAAAGTGCATATTAGATATGAATTACATACACGTGACTTGTCATTATGTGTTTTATCTTCCATTGATGTGTCAACATAGCTAAAGATGCATTTTGGATATGAAAATATAAAAATAGAAAATTACTTGTTTTAGTAACTATTTTATTTTACATTTTGGAAGAACTCTAGAGCATTTTTCCATTAATAGGTTGGTAACTTTATTTTTTTATATAGTTGCATGTAAAAATTATTTTTATCCCTCTAATATTTCCAACACTCTTTGAATGGATCAAAATAGAGTCCTGAGAAAAAGTTATGCCCCTAACTATATAGTTAGGATCAAACAAAATAGTTTTTCAGTTATATTGAGTATAAATCCATGTTGCAAAAAGGTTACATGCTTGGATAAGATGGTGGAAGCAATTTCTTCTTGTAGAGTAGTAAATTTTGTTTTTGATGCTCCCCTAGTGCATGAACCACCTTCTCTTCTATCACCCTCCTCCGTAGGGTCAATCATTAAATAATACTTCTTCTCTTCTAGTGCCATCTTCTTTAGGGCTATTAATTATTTCTCATTTCTTATTTTTTTATTCTTTCTCCCTAGTCATTAAAGATCCTATGGACTCATTCTCTTTTTTATTTGCCACCGTGGTCTCCAATAATGAACCATATTAATCAACTCTCATGTTGACTATCATTTTGAGATTGCATTATCAACAAGGATTATCCCAAAATATACCTTGTTCATTGGGTTATGGATACATAATCACTAAAAATAAAAAGAAACATTTTTCTTACTTAAAAATGGTTTGAATATTGAGCCCTACCTTGCTATTATTATATTTTTGGGTTTGTGTCTCATATCATCCAAATTAGTCTCCTTACCAATGTGTTTATCTATATAATATAGGCAAATTTTGAGATTGGATTCCCTGATTTTGGAGAGACCTTTAACCAATAATAGAAATAAAGGCATGGAAATAAATGGAAAGTCGAGTGTCTCTTGTGAAAATTTTTCATTGGCAAGGTAGGGTTTTTTATTTTTAATTTTTTTGTATTATTTATTTATATATTTTTAAACTTTCATATATAAAACAAAGAAGGGAAAATGAGAAAAAGGAACTTATAGAAACATACTATTCCATTATAAATTTATTAAAAACTATTTTATTAGGTGGAAAACAATCCTATTTATAGGTTTAGGAAAATTATTGCCTTTCCTTCTAATACTAATGTTGCAACTTAGGATCTTCCAACACCTATGTAAATACAAGTCAAATAACATCAATGGTGCATAAGGAGGATTTTTTCCATGGGGTGTTTCTCAATTTAGATCTTCATGGATGACCTCTTATAAGATAGCATGTTTCTTCACCAAAAAAGGACCATGGGTGAATGCCAATGCCCGAGTAGTTGGAACAAATTTCTCTCCCACTATTCCTTTTTAATATATCTCTTGATGCCAATCACCTTTAAAAGTTACTACTCTTTAGCATAAATAGTTTGAAAGCATGGTTCAATGAAAGAATATTCACAACTGTGATATCTTCTTCACCTTTCATCTCATTCCATGATGAATCTTGATGCTTAAAATAAATTTGGATCCCTATATTTGTATGATCAAGTGATGGGTCATCACTTAGTAGTGTTGGTTCCTTCTACTATTGTTCCCCAAAAAATCCACAATCATCCTTCAAAGCACCAAATGATTAAAATACAATATTTACCCTAATTTTACTCTCCACAATTATAGGAAACTACATTATCTTTAGAAAAATTGCTTTTTGACATAATATAACTTTTTCATTTGAAATCACCTAAAAAATTTCAAAAGCTATAGGTGATTACTTCTCCATTTTTTGAATGATGTATGTTTTTTACCTTCAAAAAGGTAAAATAGCTCCATAAAAAGGTTTTCACATGTAAACTCTTCAAACCTTGTAGACTTTCCTTCCTTCAAGATAAACTTGAACATTTTATAATTTGGATCAATTCCTCTTTTCATTGCTCCTCTAAGATCCAAATTATTATCTGAGAGAAGAACCAATGCTTCATATTCTAATTATAACTTACCTTTATTATCTCCATAGGATCCTCTTCCTCTAAGGAAAAACCAAATACCTCTAAATTATTGCTCCTATTATATAAAATTTCCCTCAAAGTGGAACTAGACACCTCACATTCTTGTATAAGGTTTATTTCTTCATCCGAAAGAGAAATAAATGATTCATAATATTCTAGAATATTTTCCTTTTCATCTAATAAAGAGATAGATGGTTCACAATATTTTATAAGCTCTAATTCTTCATCCTCAAAATATTTTCTTTTGATCTTAAGTCTTTCCTCAAACCATGGGAGACATGACCCTTAATGAAAGGGTTGGGTATCTCTTATAGGAATTATTAATCCATCATTATTTAAATATTAAGTGTTTTAGGTATTGCATATGCTTGTGCTATGTTGACTTGTGGTATGAATTCTTGTTATTATTCATTGGTTTATCATGAGTTTATAAATAACTGGTTGACTAACTAAAATAAGTTTATTTACCATTATAGGCTGATTTGCTACTAGATAGTTCAAGGGGCCATCGTGGGGAGGATAATTTAGGACATCCTATGACTCATAGCTATTTTCATCAAAAAATAGCTTAGGATAGGTTAATGTTAGAATATTTACATTGATGGATTTGGTAAATTGGAAGAAGCTAAGATCTATAAGGAGTGATGACCCATCATCATCATGCTAATCCTAATCTAAAATATCTAATGAATGGTTTTATCATGGTATGCCCTATCAGAGTGGTTGAATTCCTTTTCACTAGAAGGATAAGAAGAAAATGATAAATATGACTAGGGATATAGCCTATCCCACATCATCCTTGCCAAACTTCAATCTGTAAGGTTCTTTGATTTCTTGCTCATATATGCCTATCTCTTTACCTTGATATCCCATATTTGAAAGTATTTGCTTTGGGATAGGATAAATTTGATAAGGAGCATAAATAATACTATAATTTAGTTAGGTAAAGGTTATTTCCATGTATTTTCTCCCCATTGGTAGTACCAATGCAAATGGAATGGTAACTTATTATATGCATTATATTACCCTTATTGCTAGAAGATAAACCTAGGGTTCAATGCTATGGTATCTAGGAATAGGTATATAAAAATATGGTATTATATTGTATAAGGGTATTATGAATAGTTGGAATGGGCCACACATAACCTAAGGTTAATTATATTGTTATATTATATTATAATAATGATGGGATGAGTGTTTAGTACTTGTCTCCCTAAAGTAGAATTAGAATATGAGTGTATAAAGAAGAGATATTGTCATCGTAATCATTATTCATATTGATTATTCTCTTGTAATCTACTTTTCCCATAAAGTGGCTTATGAGACCTTGCCCTATCTAAGATACACTCTCATCTTGAAATATTTGGTGGAGTTATTCCCCCCTTAATGAGTATTCTTGGTGTTTCCCTACCTTAAGGGTATTATATATCTTTATCTCATTATGTGGATTGTTATTATGGATAATTATTAGTGGATGAATAATTTGTTATTTCTACATATTTGTGAATGATTAATGCTAATTAGAATAAAGTTTCATAACATTTGGTATGAGAACATGATTATGAAAAAGTGAGAATTATTTTGTGGATTGCAACATTTTGGTAAATTTTGTTCTAAATAAAATCTCATTTTTTGGGAGCCATATCTTTGTGTAAAATTATAAATTTTTGATAATTCTTATGCCATTTTGTTCGAAATCTGAAAAGATATAAAATGAGTGGTCATATGAAGGAATCTAAGTAGTATTGAGAGAGATACAACCCTATGAAGTTAGTCGTATAGAACAAGGATAGTGACAATTTTTCAAATCATGTTTTTTTCCAAAAAATGAATTTTGAGATATTTGCCAGTTGGGATAAGTAAATCATTTGTTGTTTTTTGGGTGTAATTGTTTATGTGGATTTTTAGCTTCAAATTTATGGGTACATATATTTTTGTAAAACCCTAGTTTGCATTATCTTTATTTATTGTAGATGTAAACTCATGAAGCTACAAAAGTCTTCTAGAGAGGATGATATTGATTTTTAAGAATGGTGAATAAATTTTAATTCTCTATATTGTGGTAATTTTTTTTGGCAATTCCACCTTTGTATAATTTTAAAAGAGGAAGCTTATTTTTGGTGGGTAAGATTTGGTAAGGAAAAGAATCATAGTTACACTTGGTATGAAATGGAGCACACATTCTTGATTCAATGGGATCTATATAAAATGATATCTAGTTTAAAGGTCACATTCAAGGGACATGCTGAAGAAATAAACAAGCTTCAAAAATAACAAAAGGATTTAAAAAAAGAGCTAGCAAATTTTAAAGTAGTAGAAGAAAAAAAATGTTATTATTTAGATTGAGGGAACCACACATTTAGTGGAAGATAAGCTAAAAAGTAGACAAAGGGATTTGTTTGAATATAAAAATTATATTTTGCATGTTCATAGTTGTATTCAAAAGAAAAATATTATTATCTCTATTAACCCTTCTAGAAGACATAATTTTATTAATATTTCCTTGGCTAAGAGGTTGCAGATTCAAACAACAAAAAATTAAGGACATACAAATTTAGTGTGAATGTCCAAATTTTTGAAGATTTGAAGATCACCATGGATAAGTATGTTTTACATTTAGATTTTCATACTATTAAGATGGATTATGTGGATATTGTTCTAGTTATCCTTGTTTGGGTTATTTGGGTACTATTAAAACTAATGTGCAAAAGAAGTTTATGAAGCTATGGTATAGGAAAAAGAAGATACCACTGCAAAATATTTCTTATCTTAAGGAGCAAAGATCCAAGGAGAAGCAAGTAGTTATGGTAGGGGAACAAGGTAAGGAACCAATAGAAGAATCAAAATTAAAATCTATAGTAGCAACAACAACAGACTCCATGGAAGTAGTAATAAAGTCCAAGGAATATATTTTAGAAGCGCACAAGGACACACCAAAAAAAGGGCACAAGAGAGAAGAGCATGAAGAAGAATTTAAAAGAGGAATAAAATATTGAAGAATCAAAGGAAATAAAATGTTAGGTTAGTGTAGCATATTTCCACCCACACCACCATGAGCAACAAAAATCTTGGAGCTATGGCTTAGGGCATAAATATCATTATGGGTCTCCATGGACTCAAAAAATATCATGTATGGTAGTATTTGATAGAAAAATCATAGTGATTCTAGATTTTAGAGTGGTGCAACAATATCAAGTAATAATAGGACTAATAATTTGAAATATCAGAGTAGAGAAACAAAAACATGAATCCAATATAACAACTATAGATATTCAAGTGGCACAATGGTATCTTGGCATCATCAGAGACCACCACCAATCAAGATTTCACTTGGATGGATGGATGATCAAAATTGGTATCATTTATCAAAATTTCTTAGAAGATCATATTATTTAGTTTCTTCTCATGTTTTGAATATGAAATATTTGTGAGGGTGGAAACCATGGTACCTATTAATAGGTATATAGGGATATGATATTATATTGTATACGGGTATTGTGGATAGTTTGCATGGGCCATACATAACCCAAGTTTGATTATATCATTATATTATATTATAAATTTGAGTGGGATGAGGGTTTAGTAGTCAACTTCCTAACATAGAATTAGAATAACAAGTATATAAAGAAGAGATGTCATTGTAATCATCATTCATATTGAGAATTCTCTTGTAATATTCTTTTCCCACAAAGTGGCTAATGAGACCTTGCCCTCTCTAAGTGGTACTCTCATCCTAGGAGATTTGGTGGAGTTATTCCTTCCTTAAAGAGTATTATTGGTGTTTCCCTAACTTAAGGGTATTATCTATCTCTATCACATTGTGTGGATTATTACTATGGATAATTATTTATGGATGAATATATTATTATTTATACATATCGATGAATGAATTCTGTTAATGAGAATAAAGTTTCATAAAATTCAAGGAGATAGAGGGAGATTATATAGGTCCAACACAAGTTAATAATTGTTTTATTTGTTATAATTGATGTTGATTGAATTATCACTCTAACCCTTAAATTCATTGTTAGATGAATAATCTAAGGTGAGACACATTAATGCATTAATGATAGGAATATAATGAGTAGATGATTCAATAGATGAATTGAGATAAGAACAAAGACAAGCTTTAGGGTTTTTGAGCTCGTTTACCTAACAATAGGGAAAAGGTTTGGGATCGATTTGAATGCAATAAGTCTTGCCCCTTTATTCATATTTAAGGCATTGATGAAGAGTTGAAGGGGTGACCTACAAATAATTGATGTATGGTCTCCCAAGAAGAATATTATATGTCAACTCACATTGCATGATATAGAAAAAAGTATTGAGAGTGTAAGGTTTGGTTCAAAGGGGTAAGACTATGGTGCCACTACTATCACATTATCCATTACTGAAAGCCTTAATAAATAGATAAAATTAATCTAGATATTGTTTAGTTTTCCTGAAATAACTAATGAATCTTAGGCTACAAACATTGATACTAAACCCATTATTAATTAAGATTTACTTGATAAAATTATCATCAATATGACATGTGATGTACAATGGTAGCTTTCTAACCATAGAGGATTGAAAAATATCATCTTCATGGAATGATATAGTTGCATGGTTAACCACAATGGGTCTTACTATGCATGTTAGGTCATTCATGTTGAGGCCTTAACAACTGATTTGGTCACTCAAAATTTTGAGTAAAATATCTCTGAGTCGAAGAAGACTTGGGAATTTTAAGAAGAAATATTTTGGTAAGGGTACTTTCAAGTTGCTAAATAAAATCAAAGGAACCTTTATTGTTAGCTCCTGATTGAATGATTAAAGGATATCCTTTAGGTGGAGAATTTATTTTTGTATGAATGTCCAAGGGAGGTCTTGAATATTTATTGAATGATAAATTTGTGTTGTTGCCTAGTTACAACATAAATATAAGATATATTTAGAAGAACAAAGTGCCCCAACCATCACTTGGTTTGGAGGTGGGAAATTCCTATAGTGAATGTTATTTACTACATTTTAGTTTTGACTGTAATTAGGCAATGGATTCTAAAATATTCCTAGATATTGGTTGGAATAAGACTAAGAGTCAGTGCCATTTAAAATAACTTGTCCATTGTTGATTATATCTTGGATCAAATTCTTGAGGCTCATGCATCTATCAATCACATAACCATTTATGTGGTGGAAGGAACATTGCTTAATGGAATAAAACCAAAGAGCCTTTTTTATTCTAGGTTACATAGGTTCAACATGTAGAACCTCTACCATATTAGATTTCAAGGGTTTTTATAGGATGGATTAAATAGGTTTACATAGTCATGAGTACTTCATTTTATTTATTTTTTTGTTGTTGGAGAATCCCTAAGACAAAATTTTGAAGGTTTGCATCAACACTAATGTTGTTGGCTTGGTGTGAGTCTATAAATCCATAACCTACAATATGTTGTATTATCCCTTCAGGTTAGAGGAGGATTTATCTTCTTCTTTGTGGGACTTGGTCTTTAATTGCCCTCTTTTGACAAGAGTAGTCTTCAATATCTTGGTCATATCAATTACATATTCAAAGGAAGACACATTGGTTGTCTCTAAGTAGGATATCAAATGCTTATTAAGATTTTATATGAATATTAAAGAGTTCTCTAGGTGGAGGGATGTACTACAATATTCCTACTAGGGCTTGCCATCTTGCTAAGAAGTTAAGAAATTCTCATTTCTAAATTTCTTGAGTTGGTATAGGTCACTAATGATAACCTTTTTATTAAATTATATAAATAATTATTTGATAAGCATTTAGATAATATTCCTAAATATTTTCAAGAAATACCTTAGAATTTGATAGTATAATTCTAAATTAGCATGACTAAGGCTCTTAGAAAAGTTTTTAAATAATAATGTTTCATCGTAAAAAATATCATTACAATACATTCTAAACATCCTAAGGTGGTTAACGAGATCCTTCTTTTCTTTGTACATTTAAAACTGAGAGGTTTCAAATTTAGGAGGAAAAGGATGAGTAACTATGAAAATATCTAGGGATTAGTTGCATAAGTCATCATATGAATATTTATGAAGATCCTTGGCTAATGACCATTTGTGACTAGATGAAGATCCTTGGATGATGACCATTTGTTGTTTTAATTACTCTAGTTGAGAATTTAAGGATTGAAGTTCAAGAGAAACATGATTCTATTGTACAAAAGGTATATCTTAAGACATAAATATGATCTATTGATAATTGATATAAGAAGTAGGTTGGTACACCTGATCATATGATGTAAAAGTTAGAACCATATAGTTTGACCCTAGGGTACCTAAGACAAAAGTATTAGAAGATAAAGGATGAGATATTTTTAGGTTAGGATTTTGTGTGAACCCCATACCCATGCTTGTGGGATTAGAATGAGGATTATGAGTCAAATTAAGATGAATATTGAGGATTGGGACACTTGATGGCATACTCTAATTGGGGGTATAGCTTGTGCTTACATGTTACAATATGGGGCAATACACATTGACTTCTAGTAACTCCTCATGTGTAGGCAAAGATGAGTGATATTATAATAGAGGTGAGAGGGGTTGTGTCCAAACATTCATGGATGTAGTGATAATAGGAGAATTTGAATTAGTAAAATGATATGTTGATGCAATAAAGTTTGCACTTGTAGATCCAAAAGAAAGATTCAATTAGTCTAATGGCAAAGGATTTGAGTGAGGTTTCTAGGGATGGTCCATGAGTGAATCCTTCCCTATAGATATACCTAGGGTTTTTGACCTTCCCTAAAGTAGGCATCTATGGTTTTCCTATGCTTTGAAAAAAATAGGCCATATGAGGTATGGATTAGAAGACTATTCTTCCATACTCATCATAGGTAGGGCTTAGAGAACCATTAGATGTAGCAAACTCATATTCTTGATCAAAGGTAGGGTTCTCAAAAGTTGGTTGATCATCATAACCCTCTGTAGGAAGATCATAGTGCTATAGGTTAGGTAGCACTTCTTAGCCACAAGTTTAGAAGAAGAGAGAGAATTGATTAAGTCTTAAATTTTTATAGAGTTGATTAAATAATAACGATAAGATGTTTTAGCAACCTTATATCTCTTTCTCTTGATATACCCAATCTGACCTATATACCTTAGGATCCTTCCTATATACTAGACTTATCAATATACCTAACTCCTCTTGATATACCTGCTAGTACATGAGCAAAAGCCAATATATGAGATGCTAATGATACATGGAAGTGACCTCTTGGATACATAACTGAGATGGTACATGAGGGTTAATAATATGCCTCCTTATAACTTCCACTAGCTCACTGTAATATACTCCTAGGTGTAAGTATGTACAAAACCATATGTGGATGACTAGTGGCCCAAGCTCACTATATACCCAATATAATCTTGTAGATTGTATAATAATTACTCAAAGGATTTCAAATATACTTAGTAGAATATCAATTGGTTATATTATTACTGTCTATATTTACTTTGATCTAATCTAAATAAACAATATTAATGGTCTTGATTAGAGTTTTAAATTTTTTATTTTTATTAAGGTTTAGCTTAGTCAAGAGAAGTATTAAGACCTATAGAGGTGTCATGTCAGGTTCACTAAAATGTGAGAAGGAGGAATAGGAGATCAAAAAATGCCTCTTTATGGATCCATTGCAATGCTTCCCACTCTTTCCTCACCTTGAGGATAGGGGTAATTTGTGAGCTTAAGTCTAGGGTTTAGTGGATTAGTTAGAGAACACCTATATTTCTTCAAATATTTTCTTTAAAAAGCCTAATATTAAAAATCAACTACAAATGCATCATGTGATATTGTAAATAAGACCTTACTAACTAAAATACCTTTTGATTTTTATGATAAATGATATATATATTTTTTTCAAAAGCAAGGGTTTAAGGATAATGTAGCAAAAAATTCTAATACAACTACATGTAATTTTGCTTTCAATTATAATAAGGTTAGATATGGTCTCTTATGATTAATGCTAACTAGTTTATTTTTATTGCTTTTATTCATAATGAATGAATAAAAATACAAAAATAAAATTAAACTAATTATAGATAGTAGAAAATCCTATGATCTAGATGGTAAAAGTAAAGAGATTGCATTAAAAAATCTAATTTTTATCCCATAGAGATAGAAGTACTATAGTCCTATGAAAGTCTTGTTGGTAGAAGCAGTACTGGTCTAGTAGAAGCACCATCGATGCTACTACTTCCTAATGACACTTTTTTTCACCTATAAAATAGATTAAAAATTGATGGATTAGGAGCAAAAGTACCTATCTAAGTTGGAGGAGAGTATGTGGTTCTATTGATCAACATCAAACCATTTTTAGATATGAGATTAAATATATAAACAAAAGAAAATAAGTACTATGTGCTCAGTGGTGAAAGTGCCACTACACAAGCAATACTATTTCTAATGCTTTTGCTGACTGATAGTACTTTGTGTTGTATGATTGCGACTAAAATAGAGAGCGATAGTGGCACTAGAACTAAAATTCGATAGTGATTTCACTTATGTATGTAGTATATTGATGCTTATATGATAAATTTATAATCTTATACAAGATGCAATTAGGGTCCTTGACTAGGGGTATAGGGGCCTTGATAGATGTAGTATGACAAAAATATTATTTGTGCAAGGTAGAAGCTAGTGACATAAATAGGCAAGACAACAATTAGTTGTAAGTGTGATGTTAAAAAACAAATGCTAACATATAATGATTCAAATATTAGAGCTTTAATATAGAGATAAAGAAACAATAGAGGGTAAAGAGCACAACCCAAGAAAACTTGTAGCTCCAAGGCACCAGGGTTGATTTTCCCTTGTGTTGAGGAAGCTTGATTGGAGGTTGCTTGTGTTGGAGATTATTACATTATTTGATTCTTGTAAATATTTTGTAAATATGTGGTGTGACAATAGTATTTTAAAAATGATTCCTTTATATTTTTTCATTTAGTAATCATTAGGGGTTTGCCATTATTAGGAAAAACAAATATTTTTTATGTGAGAAATATGAAGAGTCATATTTACTTGAAGAATGAAGAGTATAATAAGATAAATAATTTATTGAAGTTGAAATATCAAGAGTCATTATAAAGTCTATATGTAGAGCAAACCTATGAAATATATGAAATAAAAATTTTAGTACTTCATTGGTACTTGAATACTATGCATGTAATCCATGTAATATAGTGAGTTTATCCACTTGTGTGAATAGTTGTGCATATAATTGTATAAGAATTTAATATTAAGATACTATGAGAGAATTGATTATATGCTAACAATGGTATCTGATCCACCATAGATTTATTTCTAAAGCAATAGAAAGTTGGAACAAAAAACTATAGTGAATGTGTTGAAAGGAAGGAAGAGAGATTTATTGAGAGGAGTTGAGGTTGAATAGAATATCATAATTAAGAGGAGAACCTAAAGAACACAAGCTTATAATAATAGGGGGGTGAACAGTATAAGATAAAACTTTTATTTTTTCTTTCAAAAATAATAACTATAGGTAATAACAATGCAATAATGAAACAATGCACAAATCACCACACACATGAGAGATAAATATTTTATGTGGAAACACCCTCTCGAAAGAAAAGCATGACAAAATATTGCTTATATATTTCTTCAATAAGTTTCATGGATACCAATCCACAAGAGACACCAATCCCCTATTACAAGTTCATGGACACCAATCCACAAGATACACCAATCCCCTATACAAGTTTATGGACACCAATCCAAAGGAGACACCAATCCCCTATACAAGTTCATGGACACCAATACACAAGAGAAACCAATACCCTTACTCAAGTTCATGGAAATAAATCCACAGGAGACATAATTTTCCATGCTCAAGTTCATGGACACCAATACACAAGAGACACCAATCCCCTTGCTCCAGTATGATCCAAAACCTGCTCAAATATTGCTCGAAAATATGCTCACAAACCTTGCTTAAATCTGTTCCAAAATATGCTCACAAACCCTGCTTAAATCTATTCCAAAATCTACTCATAAACTATGCTCAAATATGCTCATAAACTATGCTCAAATATGCTCACAAACACTGCTCATCTACTCCCAAGTTCAATCATAAACCATGCACAAATTTACCTATAAATCTGATCTATAATTTTCATTTTGCTTCTTTATCTAAATTTCAAATCAAACACTTAATATCCTTATCACTCTTTTTTATAATTTGCAAAAATAAAACTTTTAAAAACTCAACATAACACCTTATATCTCTATTTTATCAACTTTACAAAATAAAACATTATTATAACTCATATCTCCCTTATATCAAATTAATAAAAAAAAACTTTGCCCTTACCTCACAGCCGTGGATGAGATTCGATCAATTGATCTCTAGAAGTGTAGCACCCTAATATAGACTTGTGACCACCTAAGCTAATGAGGTGGATGAAACTAAGAAGCATGATAAAATATTTGATGTCTTCGTTGCACTATGTTAATAAACAAAACCATAGCAAAAATTGGTGTCAAAGATATTCTATCCTTAAACCTTCTGTACTGTAGTGGATTAACTTGGGCTAGACAATCGACTAAGCTATCCCAATGAATGAAACCAAAGGTGCACATGAAAATATTTACCTCATTTTTCATGCTATTTTGAACAAAAAACACAAAAAAATAGGCATCGAGCAGATTTGACCCTCTAACCTTCTGTACCGCATCGCTCTAGTGCGATCCAGATAGCCAAATGGACTAGCTAATCAAAGTGGAATGATCATCTAGTTAAGGTCTTCTTCTACTACATCACCAAACTTGCGCTCCTCTCCGCCCTTGTCTTCTACTCGCTATCGATCTCTCCATGATGGATATTTGAATCTCTTGCATTACCATCGAAGTGAATTAATGTCTTATATTTATATGCTTGTCATTCATGCTCAAGGAAGTAGGCCCAACATTTAAATATTTGAATTTCAATTCCTTTTGCATGATATGCTCAAGAAGGTCAACCCATTATTATTTTAACCTTTTATATATTTAAACTATATTTAAATCCTTTGATTTAAATATAAACCTTCCACTTTAATATTTAAATATTTCATTTAAATATTAAAGCATATAAAATCATGATATCTACCTTGAACATTAATATTTCATCCTTGAAGATATTTCTGCCTTTGACATCAATGATAACTCAATATTTCCAAAAATCTCCCCCTTTGTCATTGATGGCAACCCTACAATGAAATTGACCTTTACTGAACATGATCACAAGTTGCTCCCCCTAACTAGCTGCTCCCCCTTACTAAAATTATTCCCCTTTGACATCAATGGCAAAGGCTCTTTGGGACTATAATATAAGACACTTGAAAATGCCCCCTTACTCCCTACTCTTCTTTGAGGCATTCAATGATGAGATAGGAGTGAAAATACTCCCAACTTACTTTTGAGATACTCAAAGGTCTCCTTTGGAAGTGTCTTGGTAAAAATATCAGCAATCTATTCCTTTGTAGCAATGTATTCCAACTTGACTTGCTCATCAGTCACTTGCTCTCTCAAAAAATGATACTTGATTGAAATGTGCTTGGTCCTTGAATGCATAATCAGATTCTTCTAAATACTTATGAAACTTGTATTATCACAAAGTATGGAGATATGGTGATCATGCTCTTTTTTAAAATTACTTAAGGTTTGTTTCATCCATAAAACTTGAGTGCAACAAGTAGCTGCTGCAACGTACTTTGCCTCTACATTAGATAAGGACACTGATGCTTGTGTTTTACTTAAAAAAGAGACCAAACAGTCTCCAAGAAAAATGCTCCTGCACTTGTACTTTTCTTGTCATCCACACTATCTGCCCAATCTGCATCTGTATATGTAGTGAGAGTGAAATTATCACATTGGGATACCACAATCCAAAATCCATAGTTCCTTTAAGATACTTGAGGATTATTTTTACTGCGTGTACATGTGTTTCCTTTGGTGCAACTTGAAATATTGCCATCAATCCGACTGCCTGCATTATATCTGGCCTTGCAGCTATGACATATAGTAAAATTCCAATCATGGATCTATACAAAGTTTAATTAGCCTCAGGAGTATTTACTTAATTTGCATCCTGTAAACATGGGGGTACTCACAAGATTGCAATACTCCTTCCTAAATTTTTTCCAACATTTCTTTTACGTACTTTTTTTAAGAGAGAAATATACCTTTATATGACTGTGAGATTTGCAAACCAAGAAAGAAGGATATCTCACCAAGCATTGACATCTCAAATTCACTTTGCATACATTTTGTAAATTTTTGACACATCTTGTTGTTACTGCCTCCAAAAATGATGTCATCCACATAGACTACTATAATTAACTGATAATTTTCTTTATTCTTGATGTATAGATTACTATCAGATATACCTTTTTTGAAACCTTGTTATAGGAGATATTTATCCAACCTTGAGTACCAAGCCCTAGGGGCTTGCTTTAGTCCATAGAGAGCCTTATTCAATTTGTACACATAATATGGCTTGTCTGTTAGGCTAAAACCATCTGGTTGCTCAATCTAGACATCTTCTAAGTAACCATTAAGAAATACTGATTTTATATCCATTTGGTATACTTTGAAGTTTTGGAAGCTTGATAAGGCCAGGAACATTCTTATGGCCTCAAGACAAGCAACATGAGAAAATGTCTCTTCAAAATCAATTCTCTCTACTTGTGCATAGCCTTTGCTCAAAAGTCTTGTTTTTTTTCTAACAACCTAACGATCTTCATTCAACTTATTTTTGTAGATCCATTTAGTGCCAGTTACATTTTTGTCTTTTGGATGTGGGACAAGTTCCCAAGTCTCACTCTTTTCTATTTGGTCTAACTCTTCTTCCATTACCTCAATACAATATTTAACTTCACTTGCTTCATTGAAATTATTTGACTCAACTTTAGATAGTAAAGAGAAGTTATCATGTTCACCTGTTCTTGTTGTTTTCCTCCTTGTTTGTATCTCATATGGATTCCCAATAATATATTTTTTAGGATGGTTATTTTGCACATATCTGGATGGTATTTTAGATGGTATATTGGGAGGTGTTCTTGAGAATGTCCTTTGATTCTCATCTTCTTCAGTTTCTTCATCTTTGCAACTTTCTCATTCTTGATACATGATCTCTTGAGTTGGTTCTCTTAGATCTATTTATTCATCAACTCTTACATTTGTACTTTCCACAATTTTAAGTGATATTTTATTGTAGCATCTGTAGGCTTTGCTCTTTGAAGAGTATCCAAGAAAGATACCCTTATCACACCTATAACCAAACTTTCCCAAATATTTTTCTTCTCGCCTAATGTAGCATTTTCTTCCAAACATTTTGAAATACTTCACATTAGCTGGTCTTCCATTCCAAAGCTCATATGAAATATTGTGGTAATTTAATCTTACTTGAGCTCTATTGATGATATAAATAGCTATATGAATCACCTCTCTAAAAAAAAATCAAAAAACTTAGACTCATTTAGCATGGCCCTGGACATGCCTTGAATACTTCTGTTCTTCCTTTCAACTACTCCATTCTATTGTGGAGTTCTTGCTGCTGAGTATTATCTCTTGATTTCATGTTGTTCACAAAATTCTACAAGTTCATATGAAGTGAATTCACCTCCTCTATCTGATCTTAGACACTTGATATTTTTACCTGTTTCATTTTCTACAAGTACCTTGAATGCCTTGAACCTTTCAAATTATTTTAATTTTTATCTCAAGAATGTTACCCAAGTCATTCTATAATAATCATCAATAAACAACATGAAATAATTCTCACCTTTTAAACTCTTTATCCTTGTAGGGCCACATATATTGGTGTGAATTAGCTCCAAAGGCTTGGATGAAGAGAATTCCTTTGATTTGAAACTTGATTTGTTTGCATACCATGTTGGCATTGTGCATAAATCATGCTTTGCTATCTTGGGTAAATATCTTACTGCCTATTTTTTGCTTATTTTTACTAAGTTGTCCAAGTTCAGGTGGCCCATTCTCCTATGCTATAATCGACTCTCATCTTCTTGTGATAAAACACAATTTTCTCCCTTAATTTCACTCAACATGTAGAGATTGTTTGTAGTTCTATTGGCATCTGCAATAAGCTTCCATGTCTTAGATTTTTTGATCTCACATCCATTTGGGTGAAATATGAGTGTGTGCCCTTGATAACATAGTTGACTTACACTTAGTAGATTGTGCTTTAACCCTTCAATATATAACACATTCTCTATCCTTGATCTTACATTATCCAGGCTTAAAGTCCCCTTTCCAACAATTTTTGTAGAAGCATTATCACCAAATTTCACTGTGCCTCCATTTATTTCCTTGAGAGAGAGAAATTTGCTTTTACCACCTATCATATGGCTTGAACAACCACTATCAATGTACCACTGATTTCCTTCATTTTTTACATGAAGAGCTATTTGTACCAACATAGACTTCTCCTTTTCTTGTTCCATTTTCTTTCCCCAACCTTTGGAGGATATATCCTTTTGATTAGTTTGACCTTACTCTTTCTTGCTTGATTTTGGAAGTTTAGAGAACACTGTTCTACACCATTTGGCTTTATGCCAAAAATTATCACATTTGTAACAAATAATATTGTAATCCATGAGAGGTACAAATAAATTGAAATTTCTATTGGTGAAACCATAATAATTCTTAGCATGGACCCTATAATTTATAGCTTTATGACCACATTGATTACATGAAAAACAATAACCATGGAAGAAATATTGGAACCTATTTGATTGCCTTGGAGGATATGGTCGCATGGTTCTCTCATTGATGTTTCTATGATTGACTTAAATCCATGATGATTATTTTTTTTCTTCCTTATTGATGCTTCCACTTCTCAATGCATTAGCATAGGTTTTAGGCTCTTCTTTACTTATTTTATTTGATGTCTCTTTTTTTTTTGGTAGATAAGATACTATAGCATTAATACCGGGTTTTACAGGTTGACCCAAAATATTTTACAAAAATCAGCCCAGGGCTATTGATGAACATGTCCTTACTAAGAAACTTCCCATACAAAATTTTGGGTATACCTCGAGAAAACACACCTGCATCATAATTACAAAAAAATAAACAGACAAATCCCTTCCTTGAAATAGTAGAGAAACAAAAAGCTACAGACACACATAGCAGAGTACTGAAAAAAACTCCCATAAGCTTTGTATTGATAGTTACTCTTAATAATTCTTTGGTAATTACTTTCTTCTGTATATGACATGCCTTGGGACCACATATCGTCTTGGCCAATCAGCCTTGGAGAAGTGAATCTAATGGCTAGATTTATGGTGGTGGCTATATGGTGGTCCACGTGGCTTTGGTTCGAAGTCTTATATTGCCATTTCTTTCCTGCCCTATGATTATCAACCAACCTCAAATTACTAAGATGACTAGAAGCCATGTTATCTGATATGTGAGTGTCCCCATTAGTCTTTGTGGTATTTCAAAATAGCATCCACAAAGACTGATAGCTCAAATTATTTTTATTGTGAGTCAATTTAAAAAAAGAGATGGGAATACTCATAGCCTTCAAACTTATAGTGCCTTACTTATTGGTAAATTTGACTATCATTCTTGGAATTCTTGTTTAATAAGCTCCTTTAATTTTCTTGGGACACCGTGTTCCCATTTGAAAAGTCCGTCACCATAGACACCCAAATTAGCCAGCTTATCAGCAACTTTGTTAGCTTCCCGAAAGACACGTTGGGCTTTTCTATCCTGTCTTCCCTAGAAAAGGATCCTAGCCTCTTCAAAAATTGTTTTAATCCTCCAAGGAGGTGTTTTCCAATTTGATGCCTCTTTTTATTTTGAGATTGATTCCCCCTTTTGTTTCTTTTGACCTACTTCAAACCCAAGTCCAATATTTATAACTGAAGATCTCTGTGCTTTGATAATATCACCCACTATTTTTGAGATTTTATCAAACCCATGTAGCTTATCATTAGATTTTTCAATTTCCTTTCTTAGAGAGACAACTTCATATTCCATTTTGCACATGCCAACTATGTTGCCTTTAACTGATCAACCATACCTTCTTCAATTCACCTTGCCTCTTCGATTTTAACTTTCAAGTCAATGAGTTCTTGCAACAACTTTACCTTTGTCTTCTCATCCTCTTGTACTTGAGTTTTCAATCTTGAGTTCTTTCTAAGCCTTTTCAACTCTTCAAGAGCAACAACAAGTTCCTCTTCTATGTCAACCATGGCTTCTTCTTCATTTTTTGATTCTTTCTCTTCTTTCTAGTCTTTGACAACAAGAGTATCTTCTTTCTATTCTATGCTTATTATGGCTTCTTCATTTTTTGGTTTTTTCTTCTTTTCTTGGATTTCAACAATAGAAGTATTTTCTTTCACCTCCATGGCCATGTGTTTTCTTGTAAGATTTTTCTTCAAGCTGTTAGGCTTTCATGAAGGAACCTACTCTGATACTAATTGAAGAACACAAGATTATACTAAGAGAGGGGTGAACAGTATAATATAAAACTTTTTTTCTTTCCAAAATAATAACCTCAAGTAATAACAATGCAATAATGAAACAATGCACAAATCACCACACATGAGAGATAAACATTTTATGTGGAAACACCCTCTCAAGATAAAACTATGGCAAAATATTTCTTATATATTTCTTCAATAATTTTTGTGGGTACCAACCCACATGAGACACCAATCCTTTATTACAAGTTCATGGACACCAATCCATAGGAGACACCAATCCCATATACAAGTTTGTGGACACAAATACATAGGATACAACAATCCCCTATACAAGTTCATGAACACCAATACATAGGAGACACCAATCCCCTTGCTCAAGTTTGTGGACATCAATCCACAGAAGACACCAATCCCCTTACTCAACTTCATGGATACCAATCCACAGGAGACACCAATCCACTTGCTCAAGTATTCTCAAAAACCTACTCAAAAAACCTACTTAAATATTACTCCAAAATATGCTCACAAATCCTTCTTAAATTTGATCAAAATCTGGTCACAAACCCTGCTTAAATCTGTTCCAAAATCTGCTCATAAACTATGCTTAAATATGCTCAAAAATCTGCTCATAAACTATGCTCAAATCTGCTCATCTAATCCCAAATTCATGTTGGAAATTTGAGTTATTTTATGTTGTCATTGATGTCACATGGATCACGTTGAGTTTTGGTGGCCAAAGCATTTATTAAATAAGCATTTATGATATTTTGGAGAGCATGGATATATACACGATTTTTGTGAAAATCAAGGCAAAAAATAAAAGGTTTTATTTGAAACCATGGATGGCAGATTTGAAATGGGTTTTTCTTAAAACTCAGGTTGGATTTTCGTTTCATCGAAAAAGGTGCCCCGATGATGGAGATATTTAATTTTAAATATTTAGTTTAAATTTTAAATTATTTAAAATTAAAATTTTAATTTTAAAAATTAAATATATTAATTATAGCGCCGACTAAAGAAATGAGGAAAGGCTATATTAATTTATAGCACCGACGTCTAAAGAAATAGGAAAGACATATATATATGCCAACAAAATCTTAGACTTCATGACCCCTAGCGCTTATTTTTCGAATGCCTTCAATTGGGGAACAAATTGCAAAAAGAGAGAGAAGTGTGACTTTGGTCTATTGAAAAATCATTCATGAAGTTTAATAAAACGCATAAGAATATTTGGCCTAGTGGTTCGTTCATTGTGTTTTAGGCAGGAGGTCCTGCGATCGAGTCCCGCCATGGTTATTTGCTTTGTTGAAGTGCTCGAAGAGTTGTTAAGTTTTTCGAAGGGTGCAAAATTTTATGATATAAGTTTTTGTTCGTGTCTCTTTGGACACGTGAGGGCATGTGGCCCAAAAATAGGCTCAATGTGGTTAAAGTGTTGAGCAAGAAGACATCACGAGATCGAATCCCATCAGGGACAGAGGCAAGTTAATTATTTTTTAATATATTTTATTTTTCTAAAGTTGCCCCAGGAGGAATAAAGGTTGTGATGCATGTTTAGAAAAAGAGAGATATCTGGTGTTTCTCCTTATGAAATTATATCATATTATATATCATTGGAAAGATTATTTCAAAGGCTATTTGATTAACTTGCTTAGAGGGATAAATAAGGTGTATGTAAAGAGATATTTCTATTTTTGTAAAAGGTTTTAAAAGTGAAGGTTGTTTTGTTCTTTTTCAAAGGAGATTAATTATTTCATGAGGGGACATGTTGTATTTTACTGAGTAGGAGTGATAAGGTGTTATTTGGATATTATTGTTGTGATATTAATCATGATATCTAAACCTTGTTGAAATTTGAAAAAAAAGTTTGTTGAGTGTGGCAGATTTAGTGGACAACCAATAAGGCATCAAAAAGGTATGAGCAATATTCTCCATTGACTTTGTTTATGGTGGGTGATTTTTGAAATATCATTGGAGAGAAAATTATTGATTGTGGTTTCCTTTTCGAAAGTGGTTGGTTGAATGATTCAAGGTTTTCTGGTTTGAGAGTTGTGTTTAAACCTTGTTTTATAAGCATAGTTGTTGAAGCCCATTGGTTATGCAAAAGAAATTGAGTTAGAAAAGAACATGAGTATCATTGTTATGTGATATTTGTGGTTGAGCATTGTTGGAAACATTTGAGTTGGTTAATACATGTTTGGAGTAGGATTTTGTGAGAAAGAGTTGTCCTTTTTGGTGATTGGTTGAGTTGAGTTTATTGAGCCTAGTCAAGTGATTGTGTGAGGTGATTGTTAAAGTCCCATGAAACAAATAATTCTATAATTCTAATTTGGGTTGAGATTGAGCTTTGATATTAGAACATATTAAGTCTCTAACAATTATATTTATGCTTCTATAAGATTTGAGTCGAGTTAAGATTGACTTGAGTTGACTTTAGATTAATTTGAGTTGAGATCATTGTGGATCATTGTTGTCATCCATTGTAGAGTGCATTGCCATTCATTATTGAGTTCATCATTGAGCCTTGCCTTCATAGATTTGTGGATGAGATTGGAGTGCTACTTGAGCATGATTGGTTGAGCCTTTGAGAAGGCTTTTGGGACAGATTTTTGGGTAGATTTGTGGCAATTTTTGTGTATGATTGATTGAGCCTTTGAGAAGGCTTTTGGGACAAATTTGTGGATAATTTTGGGACAAGATTTTGAGAAAGTTCTTGGTGAGCTTGTTGCGCATATTTTGAGCAAGTTCTTGGTGAGCTTGTTGAGTAGATTTTGAGTAAGTTCTTGGTGAGCTTGTTGAACAGATTTTGAGTAAGTTCTTGGTGAGCTTGTTGAGCAGATATTGGGCAAGTTCGTAGTGAGCTTGCAAGAGCATATTTTGGGCAAGTTCTTGGTGAGCTTGCTAAAGCAGTTTTGGGCAAGTTCTTAGTGAGCTTGCTAGAGCAGTTTTGGGCAAGTTCTTGGTGAGCTTGCTAGAGCAGATTTTGGGCAAGTTCTTAGTGAGCTTGCTAGAGCAGTTTTGGGCAAGTTATTAGTGATATTTCTAGAGCAATTTTGGGCAAGTTATTAGTGAGCTTGCTAGAGCAGTTTTGGGCAAGTTCTTGGTGAGCTTGCTGAAGCAAATCAATGGATTGCCTACCTGAGTAGATCAGTGTATTTCCTAGCTTTGAGCAGATCAAAGTAATCATTTGTATTGGAATAATGATCCTTATTTTTGTGTGAAATATTATAAGGAGATTATCTTGTGGAGTACCCCACATTGGGGGAACCACGTTAAATATTGTGTCTCAATTGTGTGTGGTTATTTGTGCACTTGTTTACTATTGCTATCTATGTCATTAATGCAAAATACTATATTTGGTTATTGAAATTAAGGAAACTAATTGATATTGGTTTGGAAAGAAAGTAAAAATTGGGCACTATACTGTTTACCCCCCCTCTAAGTATAATATTGTGTTATTCAATTGGTATCAGAGCGGGTTCCTTCAAAAAGGCTAAAAACTTGAGGGTAGATTCTACAAGAACACATATGACTTCACAGAATAAATTATCTACAAATAAGGATCCACTGTTTAACAGTAACAATTATGCTTTTTGAAGCATGAGAATGAATAACTACTTGATATCATAAGGATATGAGGTATGGTAGATAGTTGAAAAAGAGTATAAGGTTGAAGGTGATCCCAAGGTAGATAAGACTATCAGAAAATTGGTTGAGATCAATGAAAGGGCAATGAATTGTATTTTGAGTAGGCTACGTGAAATAGATTTTGTAAAGGTCATGGTATGTAATTCAACTAATGAAATGTGGACCAAGTTGCAGAATACTTATGAAGGAGATTCAAAGGTAAAGTTGGTAAAAATACAAACTCATAGAAAAATATTTGAGGAATTGAAAATGAAATATTTTGAAGATATTGCAAAGTTTTTACTTTGAGTTGATGAGATTACTAACATCATGGGAGGCCTAGGATTTGAGATGAAAGAATCAAAAGTTACTCAAAAGGTTTTAAGATCACTTCCCATGAAGTACGATTCAAAGGTTTCAACAATAGAAGAAACAATGGATATCAACAAGATAACAATGGAAGAACTAGATGGAACTCTCATAGCTTATGAGATGAGGGTGAGTAAGCATCCGGTTCCAATAAAAGAGATTGCATTGAAGGCTTTATAGAAAAATAAAGGGAAAGTTCCTAAGATAGATAGAGATTCAGATAATGATGAGGAAGCTAACTTCATAAAAAAAAAAAAGGACTTAAGAAATTACAGGGATATGAAGAAAGTTAAATGCCACAAGTGTGGTGATTTTGGTCACTATGCACACAAGTTTCCACATGAAGAAAAAAATTATGATGAAAAATAGAGTCATAGAATAAAATAATATGGAAAGTATAAGCATGAAAAAGATAACAAGTACAAGCAAAGCAGGTATGAGAAGAAGAAAAGTTTTCGTAATATAAAGAAAATTTTCTACATTGTAGAAGCAAGTGATAGCTCATATCACAGTGATAAAAACAAGTCAGATGATGAAAAGGAAGAACATCTATTCCTAGGAATAGAGGGTGAAAGAGAACATTTATTTGTGTGTGGTCAAAGAGATCACAGATCAGGATATTGCAATGGTTTTAGTGATAGTGAAGATGAGATGACACATCAAGGAAACAAGCATGGTCAAAGAAATCATGAAAGTTTGTTTGCCATAGAAGATTATAATGATCTTAGTGATAGTGAAGATGAATAAGGTTTTTTCTATGGGATAAAATAAGTAGAAGAAGAACATTCACTCAAAACAGAATAAGTTAAGCAAGAGAACATTGTAAGAAAGACAAATGTCTTAGTTTATCTAAAGGAAGACTTCAATGATATCCATGAGAAAATACAAGAGGTTAAGGAGAATATAAAAGAATTGATATGTTCCATACTTGAGAATTTTGATCCAACACATGACTCAAAAGGTCAAGATATTTTCAGTAAGAAAGAAACATGTATTTCAAAGACAATAAATATGGATGCCAATTTACTATTTGATACAAATGAAGAGAAAGAAGAGGAAGGTACCAAAGCACCAAAGGTCTCATATTGTAGGTTTGGGAAATCACACTCAAAAGGAAAGGAAGTTCTAACAGACGAAAGCAAAGAAGCACCTAAGTTTTATGAAGAAAGTTCTAAAGTTCCTATGGCTTCAAACATTCAGTTTGAATCTTGTTTTGAGATAGGTGAATCAAGTTCAAAAGGAAAAGAAATTCTTGAAGAGGAAAGCAAGGAAGAAACTAATGAAGAGAATTTAGATACTAGAAATAAGGTTCAAGGATGCAATGCACAAATTGAAAATGATCATAAGGATAATGGTCAAGAAAGTTATGAGGAACCAAGGCATGAAAAAAAGGCTTTTCAGGGACATTGTTTTTCTTGTAATGTATTTGGACACAGGGCTATACACTGCAGGATCCATGGATCAAAGAAGTTCAATTTTTATAGAAGAAACTTCAAAGGAAGAAGGTATGGTTTTTAGGGACATTGCTTCTTATGGAACATGATTGGTCATAGAGATTCTCAGTGTAAAGAAAATAAGCAACATGGTTTTGGTTTTAGAGCTACACAAATCAGAAGTCATGGTCATAATGGTCATGAAAACAAAACTTCACAATACAGGGTTCAGGAAAGGAATGGATATGGAAATTATTTCAAGAAAGAATTCAAGATATGGGCACCATACAAAGGCTACAATATCAACTGTTTTAATTGCAATAATTTTGGACATATTGCAAAATGGTGTAGGACTCAATTCCAAATAGGTTCAATACAAGAAGGTCAAACAGGTTCAAGAAAATAAGGTCAAATAGGTTCAAGACAAGAAGATCAAGTAATTCATCAAGAGAAGGATATCAAAAAAATATGGAAGGAAGTTGACATAGGAAAGAAAAAATGTAATATGGGAGTAAAAGTATGCCCACCCCAAAATTAATCACCTCAAGAGAGAAGGTGGTGAGGGGCTAAGCTAAAGAGTCATATATTTTAGCCCCATAGGTGTCTATTTTGCCATTGATGTCAAAGAGGGAGAGATTTGAGTAAGGGGGAGAGAATTGAGTTAAGGGGAGCAACCTCCATAGAAATTATTTAGTCAGGGGGAGCAACTTTGATTCTCAAAGATGGTTTTTGCAGTGATTATGGTTTTTGCATTAGAGGTGTTGCCATAAATGACAAAGGGGGAGATTTTTGGAAATTTGAGTTATTTTATGTTGTCATTGATGTCACATGGATCACATTGAGTTTTGGTGGCCAAAGCATTTCATAAATAAGCATTTATGATATTTTGGAGAGCATGGATATATATGTATATATATATATATATATATATATAGGGTTTTTGTGAAAGGCAAGAAAAATAAAAGGTTTTATTTAAAACCATAGATGGCAGATTTGAAATGGGTTTTTCTTAAAACCTAGGTTGGATTTTTGTTTCATCGAAAAATGTGCCCCGGTGATGGAGATATTTAATTTTAAATATTTAGTTTAAATTTTAAAATTAAATATATTAATTATAGCGTCGACTAAAGAAAGGAGGAAAGGCTATATTAATTTATAGCACCGACATCTAAATAAAGAGGAAAGACATATATATACATGCCAACAAAAGCTTAGACTTCATGACCCCTAGCACTTATTTTTTGAATGCCTTTGATTGGGGAACGAATTGCAAAAAGAGAGAGAAGTGTGACTTTGCTTCGTTGCTTGTTTTCCAAGTTGAATTTGCACAATTTCTTGTACTATCTTGATGTCACTTTTTTGAAGGCAAGGATATCATGAAGGTCAGAGTGTTAGTGGGGGATTTCCAAGAAAAATAGTAAAATTTTCCTTAGGAGAATTGTGATGACGGTAGGCTTCCGCTTTAGCCGATTCTTCCTATGTAGAATGAAGGGAAAATAAAGGTGCACTCACTATTTTGCCTCCTTTCTCAATCAGGTTGCCTATACGATGAGAACTCACTAGTGGTGATGAACTTGTGTGTAGTTCATTGAGAGTGTATGTCTCGCCTTCATTATTTACTGCATGGATGTCTACCTCATCGTTTCGTGGTGCATCGAGCACTTTCGGCAAATCGTCCTCATTTCCTTCATTGTTATGGTCAGGTGCTTTGGTCATGTCATGCACATCTTCCTCGCCTTCTTCATTGATGTGAGTAGGTGCACTGGTCACTTTAGACACAACTACCTCATTTGCTTGCTCTATGGAGAGACAGGAATCAACTTTATGCAATAAATACAATGTTTGTGTATCACAACAACGAAGGGGCCCAAATTGCTCATCACAAGTATAGCAGAGGTCTTTTGCTCTTCGCTCCTCCATTTCTTGTAGGCTAAGGTACTTAACTGGCAAGGGTTTGTGTTTTGGAATAGTGTGTGTGAATGTCGATTTATCAATAGGTTGCTCTCCATGTTGACGTTGAACATTGAATGTATCATCGGCTAACAAGGCTAATACAATGGCTTCCTGTAGGGTGCGAGGAGTGTACATCATGATCTTCACTCTAATTTCTTCTTTCAATCCATTGATGAACCCATTTATGAGGACTGATTCGTCCAACCCTGTGATGCAATTGGCGATATCCTGGAATTGAATTTTATATACATGCACTGATGTGATTTGACGTAGGTGGGCGAGATTAAGTAGCAAAATTAGGTTGGTATCATGATATATTCCATCGTCGGTCATTTTTGTAATCGTCATTGGAAGTTGTTATTAAATTGCTAAAAATCGTCATAAAAACTTGTCGTCAGAAATTGTCATCCAAAATTTTATCGTCAGCAATTTTCGTCAAATGTTGCAGCAAAAATCGACAAAAATTGGTGTCAACTTTTTGTCAGCGAGAATTGGGTGTTTTCAATTTTTTTGGGCTGCGACCCGAGCACACGAACAGGGGCGAGAGAGGCGGTGAGGGAGCAGTGACTGAGCAGGGGGCGACGAGACAATGAGGTGGCGGTATTTAAATTCTCAATGTAGATAGAAACGATTGTCTATTGCATTTTTTTGGATAGTTTTCATCTAAGTTAACCATTTTTATTATTTCAATGTTTTTCAAAATGTGATTGGCAAAGTTTATGATCTCAGATAGTGATTGTAGATTCTCCAAGTTTGACGTTTGTTGCTTCCTGCTTGCGAAGGGTAGTTGTGGTTAAATTTCCTTTCGAGAAGGTTGCTGCACTGTCACACGCTGAAACTGTTCACATTAACAGACCTGCCCAGGCCGTTTGCTGGCTTGTTTGCTAGGATCACGTATGTTTGTTGGTTAAATTTAATTTATAGTGCTTGTTCTACCTCCTGCCCACCCACCGACAGTTACAGATGATAGGCTTTTGTTCGGCTGTAACAGTTTGATGATCGCCCAGAATACTTGGCTTCTTGCCCGTACTCGGAGAAGGAAATAAATATATATATACAAGACTTGGTAGCTGCTAAACTTTTTCGACGCCAAAGTTTTTATAAACTTAATTAAACTTTATAATATATTTCTTTTTATACTCGTTAAAAATTTCACTATGGTGCCAGAGATTTGTTTCTACGCACAGCGTTGATTTAGTCGATATATATATATATATATATATATATACATATATATATATATATATATATCTATATATATATATATATATATATATATATATATATATATATATATATATATATATATATATATTTGGTTCTACTGTGTATCAACCAATCACTTTGGAGTTTCCAATCGATTTGGCGTTTTAAACCTTCGTATTATTCCCCCTCAGTCCCCAAAAAATTGTTTTTTCTAGCTGTTATTTTTTTGCCAAATGATGTTTTGTTGATTTGCTCCTTCGACGAATACTTCCTGTGCCTTGTGAGTTTTGAAAAAAAACTAGGTGGCTATGATCACCAATATATTGTGGATGGAACGGGAGTGTTATCAGATGGAAAATTAAGGTTATCCGAATGTCTTTAGTGTGCAACTTTAACACCTACGAGCTAGGTTTAATTGTTTGTCTGCAGATTTTTGTTGCGAATAAAATTTCACTATAAGCGATTTATATTTAATTTGAATATCTAGAATCAGGGCGAAAGGAGAAGCGTGATGTCTAGAATCGATGCCAGATGCTAATTTCACTATTTTTATTTATTTATTTTTTTTCTCTGTAACCCGCCGGTAAATATGCAGACGTCGTGCTGCAGCTTCTATCGGTTAAATTTGATTATTCGTTCATCGATATGGTTTAAATGAGTTGAGGGTGTCCTCTTGGTAGGATTTTGGAATAGAGTTTTGAGCTCGGTCTTCTGTATTGTTGCTTCAGAGACGTCCTGCACCGGTTCGAGGAGACACTCTGCTAACGTCTGTACGATGGAAGGTGAGACTTGGTTGAAATTTGTTTGTCCTTTGATTGCAAATACCTTTGTTTGGCTTCTTGATCCCGGTTGTATACCTTTATATGATGTATAGGCACTTTCACTCCTGTAACAGGACACAGGTGCACGCAGTATTATTGTCACTCTTTCTTCTGGTCACCGGTGCCCGTAGTTGGCAGTAAAAATTAATATAATTTAAACATTCGATGATGGTTTTAGATGTGCTGTTTGCTGCAGGGGACGATTTACCGAAGCAGTGGAAAAACCAACTTAAGGTTGGTGTCCCGGGGGAGTAAAATTTGGTAGGTGTCCCGGGGGAGTAAAATTTGGTATGGCTCTGATCCAAATGTTAGGACACCGATCGGAGGGATAAGGTAAAATGCAAAAATAAGAAATGAATCACTGTTATAAAGGAATCGTTGTTAAATTGGAGGAAGACCACCCAATGAAATGTAAATGAATATATATTTTATTGATGTTCTAAAATGAATATGGTGATGTGCATAAATATGAAGGATGGGGTGCGATTGGAAAGATGCACCCCTAATAAATATATAATTATAATATGTTAGGAGGGTCTTAACACATTAATGCACACTGCTATATTTGGTTATTGCAATTAAGGACACTAATTGATATTGGTTTGGAAAGAAAGTAAAAAGTGGGCACTATAATGTTCACCCCCCCTCTCAGTATAAGCTTGTGTTATTCAATTCAATCATAAACCATGCACAAATTTACCTACAAATATGATCTATAATTTTCCTTTTGCTTCTTTATCTAAATTTCAAATCAAACACTTAATTTCCTTATCACTCATTTTTATAATTTACAAAAATAAAAATTTTAAAAACTCAACATAACACCTTATTTCTGTCGTTTATCAACTTTGCAAAATAAAAATTTATTATATCAATATAACTCCTTATATCTCCCTTATATCAAATTAATTAAAAAACAAACTTTGCCCTTACCTCACAACCGTAGATGAGATTCGATCAACTGATCTCTAAAAGTGTAGTGTAATAACGCAGGCTTGTAACCACATGAGCTAATGAGGTGGATGAAACTAAGAAGGACAATGAAATACTTTATATATTTGTTTCACTATGTCAATCAATAAAACCACAACAAAAATTGGCATCAAAGAGATTCGATCCTTAAACCTTCTATACTGCAGTGCCCTAATTCAGGCTAGACAACCGACTGGGCTATCCTAGCGGATGAAACCAAAGGAGCACACAAAAGTATTTACCTCCTTTGTTGTGCTATTTTGAAGAACAAAATATAGTAAAATATACATCAAAGAGATTCAACCCTCTAACCTTCTGCACCACAGTGCTCTAGCGTGAGCCAGAAAACTAGTTGGACTAGCTACCTGGTTGAGATCAAAGTGGCATAATCATCTAGTTAAAATATTATTCTACTACATCACCAAACTTGTGCTCCTCTCCTCCCTTGTCTTCTAATAGATGTTTCTCTCTCCACGATGGATATTCGAATCTCTTGCATTACCACCAAAGTGAATTAGTGCCTCATATTTATATTATTTTCATTCACACAAAAGGAAGCCGATACAAAATTTAAATATTTGAATTTCAATTCCTTTTGCATGGTGCACTCGAGAAGGTCGATCCTGTTAGAGTAAATCACTATATAAAATATATTTATATAGAAAAGCAATTATAGTGTTTCAAACTTTAACGACAGAATTAAAGAAAAATTAGACAAACACACACATAAGAAGAGACAACGATTTTAACGTGGTTCACCCAATGTGGGTTACATCCACCGAGAATTTTCAGTCCTTCATTTTCTCAATCCAAGCAATAGAGGGTTACAACCTACAACAAACATCTGCTGTAATTTCCTCTCTATATTTCCAAGGAATTAACATAGTAATTTTCTTTGTCATAGTCTTCTTTGTTTTTCCTCACAACTATATATAAGAATTTAAAAAAAAAAATAGCTTTTCTTAATACATTCCAAGATTAACATTGAGTTCCCAACATCTAATTTTGGGATAAAAACAAAAAAACTTTCCCCGGTTGTCCCGTTGTAAATCCGGAAACTTTCTCTCGGTAGACTAACAGATCGTAAATCTGGAAACTTTCCCCGCCCGTCCCGCAAGAAATCCATAAACTTTCTCTCGTTTAGCCTCCTCATAATTAGGCTCCATTCCTAACAATCTCCCACTTGGAGACTAATTCCATTGCACCATACCGCAACCAAGGACTCGAAAAATTCTCATCATGGCCTCTTATTCCTTAAGGCTAACTGAAGTTGAGCAAAAGCTCAACTTTTCTCTTGACACCACTTTTGTAAGCATATCAACAGGATTTTGTGATGTGTGAACCTTCCCTAATTTCAAAGATCCATCTTCCACTACCGATCTAATGAAATGATACCTGAGTTTGATGTGTTTAGTTTTTGAATGGAATGCTGAATTCTTTGCAAGGTGTATAGCACTCTGGCTATCACTCCACAACCTATTATCCTCTTGCTTCTTCCCCAGTTCTTCCATTAGTCTTTGCAACCAAACCATCTCTTTGCTTGCTTCTGTAGCAGCAACATATTCAGCTTCAGTGGTTGAAAGGGCAACTACGTGTTGGAGTTTAGAAATCCAACTAACCGCTCCTCCTCCTATAGTAAATATGTAGCTAGTGCTCCTTCCACCATCAAGATCACCCGCCATATCAGAATCTACAAAACCTTTCAAGCATATATTAGAGCCTCCAAAATTCAAAGAATAATTTGAAGTTCCTCTCAAGTACCTGAGTATCCATTTTACCGCTTGCCAATGTCCTTTTCCTCGGATTACTCATAAATCTACTCACTACTCCCACTGCATGGGCAATATCTGGTCTTGTACAAACCATTGCATACATCAAACTTCCAACTGCTGATGCATAGGGAACCTTAGCCATATGCTCTTGTTCCTTTTGTGTCTTGGGACACAAATCTTTGGTGAGTTTGAAATGCTTTGCCAATGGAGTAGCAACAGACTTTGCATTGTTCATGTTGAATCTCTTAAGCACTTTTTCAATGTATTTTGCTTGTGATAATTTCAGAGTGTGACTCTCCTTGTCTCTTGTTATCCTCATACCAAGGATTTGTTTGGCTTCTCCCAAATCCTTCATGGCAAAGGATTTAGCCAACTTCTTCTTGAGCATGTTTATATCTTGCATATTTGTTCCCGCAACTAACATGTCATCCACATACAATAGCAAAATAACATAGTTACCATTTCCAGCTTGCTTAAAATATACACAAGTGATCACTTTGACATCTTTCAAACCTTTGATTAGCCATGAACTTATCAAATTTTAAATACCACTGTCTAGGGGCTTGCTTTAACCCATACAAGCTCTTTTTCACTTTACATACCCAATCCTCTTTACCTTTCACCTGAAAGCCTTCTGGTTGGTGCATATAAATTTCCTCCTCCAAATCACCATGAAGAAATGTTGTCTTCACATCCAATTGCTCCAGAAACAAATTTTCTATAGCTACAAGACTCAAAATAGCTCTAATAGAGGTCATTTTTACAACTGGAGAAAAAATCTCATCAAAATCAATACCTTTTTTCTGAGCAAATCCCTTGACCACTAGTCTTGCTTTGTATCTCTTATGCCCTTCATTCTCCTCTTTAATCCCGTACACCCATTTATTGGTCAAAGCTCTTTTACCTTTGGGTAGCTCAACCAAATCCCAAGTTTGGTTGTGAAATAAAGAGTCCATTTCTTCATTCATTGCAAGCTCCCACTTATTCCTGGTATCCATCTGTAATGCTTCCTGAAAACATTCTAGCTCACCAAAGATCGTATACAAAACATAATCGGAGAAACGTTGAGGAATTTTACTTATCCTGGTAGAACGTCTAACAACACTTTCTGGAGATTGAGGTGCTTGTTGTTGCTCGCTGAACATTTTGATCTTCTACCACCTTTGGAGTTACCTTTTCTATGTGTCCATCAAGGTCTATGTATTCAACATTTTCCTCTTTCTGTTTCTTTCCCTGCAACCGATCTTTATACAAGTTTTTTTCATTAAATATGACATCCCTACTTCTAATGACTTTTCGGTTATCACAATCCCATAATCTGTAACCCAAGCCATCAATACCGTAACCAATAAAATAGCACTTTTGGGCCTTAGCATCTAACTTATTTCTGTTCTCTTTGTCTATATGCATAAAAGCCTCACATCCAAATACCTTAAGGAAAGAATAATTTATCGGTTTACCTGTCCAAAGCTCTTCCGAAATTCCTCCATCCAAGGCACTAGACGGTCCTCTATTAATCAGATATACTGCAGTATCAACAGCATGAGCCCATAAAAATAATGGTAAGCCTGCATGTATTCTCATGCTCCTAGCACGCTCCATGATGGTTCTATTCATTCTTTCGCAACCCCATTTTCTTGAGGTGTTCTTGGAACTACCTTGATTCTTCTAATTCCATTTTTAGAACAAAACACATCAAATTCTCTACCGCAATATTCTCCACCATTATCCGACTTTAGACACTTTAACCTTTTTCCAGCTTCATTTTCAACTAATGCTTTCCAATTCTTAAAGGTATTAAAAACATCACTTTTATTCTTAATGCAATATATCCATGTTTTCCTTGTTGCATCATCAATAAAAAGTACATAGTAAGAGGAACCTCCAAGAGAAGTTACCTGAGCTGGGCCCCAAACATCTGAGTGCACAAGCTCCAATTTCTCTTTCTTCCTTTCCTTGCCATCCTTGAGAAATCTAACTCTCTTTGCTTTACCATAAACACAATCCTCACATAATTCCAAATCAATCTCTTTTAACTTAGGCAATAACTTTCTTGAATGTAAAATTTCCATACCTTTTCCACTCATATGGCCAAGTCTTTGGTGCCACAAAGATGCACTCTCACCCGTAGAAACTAAATTCATGGAGAAGTGAGAAAAATCAGTAAGTAAATAAAGAGTACCCACCAATTTACCTCTAGCTACTATCAATGAACCTTTAGTAACTTTCCAAGCATTTTCTCCGAATGCAACCGTGTATCCTTCACCATCAAGCTTACTTGCCGATATAAGATTTCTCTTTAAATCTGGTATGTGTCTCACCTCTTTAAGAGCCCATTGACATCCATTTGGGGATTTAATCAAAATCTTTCCAATACCCACGATTTTACATGGTTGGTCATTTCCCAATAGAACCCGTCCATAATCTCCATAAACATAATCTATGAAGTATTCCTTATGTGAGGTAGCATGGAATGAAGCACCACTATCAATTACCCAATAATCACTATTTCTATCAAGAGATAAGATTAAAGCATCTTGTAGAATTTGTCCAAAGAATATTGGCTTCTGAAGTGTTACCATTATTATCATTACCTTCATTTCCATCACCCTTTCTTTGCCAACAAATCCTTCTTGAGATGACCCTTTTTGCCACAAATGCCAACACCGTAGCTTTCCTTTTCCACGTGATTTGGATCCGCCTTTGGATTTTCCACGATGTGAACTCTTGCCTCTTTCTCTTCCTCTTCCTCTATTCTCAATAGTTAAGGCGATGCTAGATGATTCTCCCGTGGTTTTTCTTATCATGTCCTCACTGAGTATCACACCAACCACATCATCAAATTCTAATTTATTTGAACTCGAAGCATAGTTACTTACCGCCATTACCAAATTGTTCCAACTTTTCGAAAGAGAGCATAAGATTAATAAGGCCCTAAGCTCATCATCAAAATCCAATCCTACCGAATGCAATTGATTAGTGACAAGATTAAATTCATTTAAATGATCATGCACAGATCCTCCTTCACTCATTTTCATGTTAAATAACCTTTTCATTAAGAATACCTTATTTGATGCTGATGGTTTCTCATACATCTTGGCCAACTTATCCATGACTCCCTTGGTAGTCTTTTCATCATAGATGTTGAAGGCTACGGTGGCTCCCAAGCACAACCTCACAAGCACCCAATGCCTTTCTATCAAGGAGACTCCACTCCTCATCGACATAGATGAAGGTCTCTCTCGTTTCCCCCTCAAGAGGTAAGTAAAGATCCTTCCGGTACAAGTAATCCTCCATCTCGCATCTTCCGTAATTGAAAGTTCTGGCCATTGAATTTTTGAACTCTAAACCTCCCTTCTTCCGCCATTGCTCCCACTTGATCCAAAAATTCTCCTTCTGTCAAGTGCACCCAACAAAACAACCGCTCTGATACCACTTGTTAGAGTAAATCACTATATAAAATATATTTATATAGAAAAGCAATTATAGTGTTTCAAACTTTAACGACAGAATTAAAGAAAAATTAGACAAACACACACATAAGAAGAGACAACGATTTTAACGTGGTTCACCCAATGTGGGTTACATCCACCGAGAATTTTCAGTCCTTCATTTTCTCAATCCAAGCAATAGAGGGTTACAACCTACAACAAACATCTGCTGTAATTTCCTCTCTATATTTCCAAGGAATCAACACAAGTAATTTTCTTTGTCATAGTCTTCTTTGTTTTTCCTCACAACTATATATAAGAAAAAAACAAAAAAACAAACTGCTTTTCTTAATACATTCCAAGATTAACATTGAGTTCCCAACATCTAATTTTGGGATAAAAACAAAAAAACTTTCCCTGGTTGTCCCGTTGTAAATCCGAAAACTTTCTCTCGGTAGACTAACAAACTGTAAATCTGGAAACTTTCCCTGCCCGTCCTGCAGTAAATCCAGAAACTTTCTCTGTTTAGCCTCCTCATAATTAGGCTCCATTCCTAATAGATCCATTATTATTTTAACCTTTTATATATTTAAACTATATTTAAATCATTTGATTTAAATATAAACCTCCTACTTTAATATTTAAATATTTCATTTAAATATTAAAGCATATAAAATCACGATATCTACCTTGAACATTAAGATTTCATCCTTGAATATATTTTTATCTTTGACATCAATGACAACGCAATATTTCCAACAATCTCCCCCTTTGTCATTTATGGTAACCCTACAATGAAACTGACATTTACTAAATAGGATCACAAGTTGCTCCTCCTTACTGAAATTCTCCCCCTTTGAAATCAATGGAAAAGGCTCCTTGGGTCTGTAAGATAAGACACTTGACAATGTCCCCTTACTCCTTGCTCTTCTTTGAGGTATTCAATGATGATATGGAAGTGAAACTACTCCCAAATTACAATTGCGATACTCAAATGTCTCCTTTGGAAGTAGCTTGGTAAAGATATCAGAAATCTATTACTTTGTAGCAATGTATTCCAACTTGAATTGCTGACCAGTCACTTGCTCTCTCAAAAAGTGATACTTGATCAAAATGTGCCTTGGTCCTTGAATACATAACCATATTCTTCTAAATATTGATGGCTCTTGTATTATCACAAAGTATGGAGATAGGGTGATCATGCTCTTTTTTGAAATTACTTAAGGTTTGTTTCATCCATAAAACTTGAGTGTAACAAGTAGCTACTACAATGAAATTTGCCTCTGCAGTAGATAAGGACACTTATGCTTGTATTTTACTTAACCAATAGACCAAATAATCTCCAAGAAAAATGCTCCTCCACTTATGATTTTCCTATCATCCACACTGCCTACCAAATCCACATTTGTATATGTAGTGAGAGTGAAATTATTACATCTGGGATACCATAGTCCAAAATACATAATTTATTTTAGATACTTGAGGATTCTTTTTATTTCCTATACATGTGTTTCCTTTGGTGCAGCTTGAAATCTTGCCACCAATCTGACTGTCTGCATTATATCTAGCCTTGTAGCTATGATATATAGTAAACTTCCAATAATGGATCTATACAAAGTTTGATTAGCCTTAGGAGACTCATCATATTTACTTAACTTGCATCCTATAAACATGGGGTACTCACATGATTGCAATCCTCCTTCCTAGTTTATTTTCAACATTTCCTTTACATACTTGGCTTGAGAGAGAAATATACCTTTATATGACTGTGATATTTCTAAACCAAGAAATAAGGATAGCTCACCAAGCATTGACATCTCAAATTCACTTTGCATTCATTTTGTAAATTTTTGATACATCTTGTTGTTACTGCCTCCAAAAATGATGTCATCCACATAGACTACTATAATTAACTGATCATTTTCTTCATTCTTGATGTACATATTGCTATCAACTATACCTTTTTTGAAACCTTGTTCTTGGAGATATTTATCTAACCTTGAGTACCAAGTCCTAGGGGCTTGCTTTAGTCCATAGAGAGCCTTATTCAATTTGCCACATAATATGACTAAAACCATCTGGTTGCTCAATCTAGACCTCTTCTTCTAAGTAGCTATTAAGAAATGTTGATTTTACATCCATTTGGTACACTTTAAAGTTTTTGAAGCTTGAGAAGACCAAAAATATTCTTATGACCTTAAGACAAGCAAAAAGAGCAAATGTCTCTTCAAAATCAATTCCCTCTACTTGTGCATAGCCTTTGCATGTAAGTCTTGCTTTATTTATAACAATCTAACCATATTCATTCAACTTATTTCTGTAGATCCATTTAGTGCCAATTACGTTTTTGTCTTTTGGACGTGGGACAAGTTACCAAGTCTCACTCATTTCTATTTGGTCTAATTCTTCTTCCATTACCTCAATCCAATATTTATCTTCACTTGCTTCATTGAAATTCTTTGGCTCAACTTTAGATAGTAAAGAGAAGTTTACATGTTCACATGTTCTTATTGTTTTCCTGCTTGTTTGTCTCTCATCTAGATTTCCAATAATCATATTTATAGGATGGTTTTTTTGCACATATCTGGATGATGTTTTAGATGGTATATTGAGGGGTGTTCTTGAGGATGTCCTCTGATTCTCATATTATTCAGTTTATTCATATTTGCAACTTTCTCCTTATTGATACACTATCTCTTGAGCTGGTTCTCTTAGATCTATTTCTTCATCAACTTTCACATTTGCACTTTCCATAATTTTAAGTGATATTTTATTCTAGCATCTATAGGCTTTGCTCTTTGAAAAGTATCCAAGAAAGATACCATTCTCATAGTTGGAATCAAACTTACCCAAATATTTTTCTTCTCATATAATGTAGCATTTGCTTCCAAAGATTTTGAAATACTTCAAATTAGCTGGTCTTTCCTTCCAAAGCTCATATGGAGTTTTGTGGTGATTTACTCTTATTTGAGCTCTATTGATGATATAAATAATTGTATGAATCACATCTCTCCAAAAAGCATAAGAAATCTTAGACTCATTTAGCATAGCCTTAGGCATACCTTGAATAGTCATGTTATTCCTTTCAACTACTCCATTCCGTTGTGGAGTTCTTGCTACCGAGTATTATCTCTTGATTCCATGATGTTCACATAATTCTACAAATTTATCTAAAGTGAATTCACCTCCTTTGTTTGATCTTAGACACTTGATATTTTTACCTATTTCATTTTCTACAAGTGCTTGAATGCCTTGAACCTTTCAAATTCTTTTGATTTTTCTCTCAAGAATGTTACCCAAGTCATTCTATAATTATCGACAATAAACAACATGAAATAATTCTCACCTTGTAAACTCTGTCCTTGTAGGGCCACATAGATGGGTGTGAATTAGCTCCAAAGGCTTGGATGAAGAGAATTCCTTTGATTTGAAACTTGATATTGTTTTCTTACCATGTTGGCATTGTCCGTAAATCATGCTTAAGGGTTTTGCTATCTTGGGTAAATATCTGACTGTCTTTTTGTTGCTTATTTTTACTATGTTGTCGAAGTTGAGGTGGCCCATTATCCTTTGCCATAACAACTCTCATATTATTGTGCTAAATTTTTTTTTTCTCCCTTAATTTTGATCAACATGTAGAGATTGTTTATAGTTCTATTGGCGTCTATAATAAGATTTCTTGTATTGGATTTATTGATCTCACATCCATTTGGGTGAAATATGAGTGTATTCCCTTGATCACATAGTTGAATTACACTTAGTAGATTACGCTTTAACCCTTCAATATATAACACATTATCTATCCTTGATCTTCCATTATCTAGGATTAAGGTTTCCTTTCCAAAAATTTGGCAGAAGCATTATCACCAAATTTCACTATACCTCTATTTATTTCCTTTAGAGAGAGAAATTTACTTTTATCACCTATAATATGGCTTGAACAACCACTATTAATGTACCACTTATTTCCTTCATTTTACACATGAAGATCCATTTGTACCAACATAGACTTATCCTTTTCTTGTTCCATTTTCTTTATCCAATATTTGGAGGACATATCCTTTTGAACAATTTGACCTTCCTCTTTCTTGCTTGATTTTGGAATTTTAGAGAACACTGTTCTACACCACTTGGATTTATGCCTAAAATTATCACATTTGTAACAAATGATATTGTAATCCATGAGAGGTGCAAATGAATTAAAATTTCTCTTGGTGAAGCCATAATAATTCTTAGCATGAACCCTAAAATTTATAGCTTTACGATCAAATTGATTGCATGAAAAACAATAACCATGGAAAAAATATTGGAACCTGTTTGATTACCTTGGAGGATATGGTCACATGGTCCTCTCATTGTTGTTTCTATGAGTGACTTCGTTCCATGATGATTCTTTGTTTTCTTCCTTCTTGATGCTTCCACTTCTCAATTCATTAGCATAGGTTTTATGCTCTTCTTTACTTATTTTCTTTGATGCCTTTATTTATTTTGAGATTGATTCTCCCTTTATTTATTTTAACCTTCTTCAAACCCAAGTCCAGTATGTATAACTAAAAATATTTGTGCTTTGATAATGTCACCCACTATTTTTGAGCTTTTCTCAAACCCATGTAGCTTATCATTAGATTTTTCCACTTCCTTTCTTAGAGAGACAACTTCATGTTCCAATTTTTCACATTCCAAATCTGTTGCCTTTAACTGATCAACCATACCTTATTCAATTCACCTTGCCTCTTTGATTTTAACTTTCAAGTCAATAAGTTCTTGTAGTAACTTTACCTTTGTCTTCTCATCCTCTTGTACTTGAGTTTTCAATCTTGAGTTCTTCTTTCTAAGCCTTTTCAACTCTTGAAGAGAAACAACAAATTTCTCTTCTATGTCAAACATGGCTTCTTCTTCATTTTTTGAATCTTTCTCTTCTTCTTAGTCTTTTACAACAACAAAATTTTCTTTCTCTTCTATGCTTCTAATGGCTTCTTCTTCGTTTTCTATATTTTTCTCCTTTTCTTGGATTTCAACAATAGGAGTATTTTATTTCACCTCCACGACCATTTGTGTTCTTGTAATATCTTCCTTCAAGCTATTAGGCTTTCATGAAGAAACCTACTCTAATACCAATTGAAGAACACACGCTTATACTGAGAGGGAGGGTGAACAATATAAGATAGAACTTTTCTTTTTCTTTCCAAAATAATAACTTCAAGTAAGAACACTGTAATAATGAAACAATGCACAAATCACCACACACATGAGAGACTAAGATTTTATGTGGAAACATCCTCTCAGGATAAAACCATAGAAAAACATTGCTTATATATTTATTCAATAAGTTTCATGGGCACAAAACCATAGGAGATGCCAATCCCCTATTACAAGTTTGTCGACACCAATCCACAAGAGATACCAATCTCCTATATAAGTTCATGGACACCAATCCACATGAGACACCAATATCCTATACAAGTTTGTGGACACCAATCCACAGGAGATACCAATCCTCTTGCTCAAGTTTGTGGACACCAATCCACAAGAGACACCAATCCACTTGCTCAAGTCCATGGACACCAATCCACAAGAGACATTGATCCCCTTGCTCAAGTTTAATCCAAAACCTACTCAAATATTACTCCAAAATATGCTCACAAACACTGCTTAAATCTGTTCCAAAATTTGCCCAAAAACCTTGCTTAAATATGTTCCAAAATCTGCTCATATACTATGCTCAAATATGCTCAAATCTACTCACAAACACTACTCATCTACTCCCAAATTCAATCATAAACCATGCACAAATTTACCTACAAATATGATCTATAATTTTCCTTTTTCTTCTTTATCTAAATTTCAAATCAAACACTTAATATCCTTATCACTCATTTTTATAATTTGCAAAAATAAAACTTTTAAAAACTCAACATAACACCTTATATCTCTCTTTTATCAACTTTAAAAAATAAAACTTTATTATATCAATATAAATCCTTATATCTCCCTTATATTAAATTAAAAAAAAACTTTGCCCTTACCTCATAGCCACAAATGAGATTCTATCAACTGATCTCTAGAAGTGCAGTGCTCTAATGTGGGCTTGTGACTGCCTGAGCTAACAAGTTGGATGAAGCCAATAAATACAATGAAATACTTGACGTCTTCATTGCACTATGTCAATCAAAAAAACCATAGGAAAAACTGGCATCGAAGAGATTTGATCCTTAAACCTTCTGTACTGCAACACCCTAACTCAGGCTAGACAACCGATTGGGATATCCTAGTGGATGAAACCAAAGGGGCACATAAAAATATTGACCTCCTTCATCGTGCTATTTCAAACAACAAAACACAACAAAATAGGTATCGAAGATATTCTATCCTCTAAAATTTTATACCGTAGTGCTCTAGCGCGATCTAGGTAATTTGCTAGACTAGCCACCCTATTAAGATCAAAGTGGCACAATCATCTAATTAAAACCTTCTTCTGCTATACTACCGAATTTGCGCTCCTCTCCTCCCTTGTCCTATACTCCCCGTCGCTCTCTCCTCGATGGATATTCGAATCCCTTGTATTACCACCAAAGTGAATTAGTGCCTCATATTTATATGCTTGTCATATGCGCTCAAGGAAGTAGTCCCAACATTTAAATATTTGAATTTTAATTCCTTTTGCATGGTGTGCTCAAGAAGGTCGAACCATTATTATTTTAACCTTTTATATATTTAAATATTTTTATTTAAATACAAACATCCCATTTTAATATTTAAATATTTCATTTAAATATTAAAGCATATAAAATCACAATATATGCCTTGAACATTAATATTTCATCCTTGAAGATATTTCTACCTTTGACATCAATGACAACTCAATATTTCCAATAGAACCATAGTTGAAAGAGAAACCAAATTGTAAGAAATATCGGTGTAAAAATATATGATGAAAGAACCATGATAACATGGACATGGTGAGAGAACTACATGAAGGTGTTATAGCCTGTAAGAAGCCTATGCTAAAAGCCATACTAGCCTATGCGTAACCTATGTTTGGATTACAAGCTATAGAAGAGGACATTGGTATATTATCTATTTATTTTAGATAAACCAAAATATTTTTAAGTGTGAATTATCTAAAGGTGAAGATATTTACAACAGAAGAAATGCCTACTACAAACAAGCCAGACTGAACACTAGTGATTGACTATTGAAGAATATTTTGACTTGGATGATGTTTAACATTAGAGAAAGGGTAGTCCATAGTATAAGGAAGAAGCATTTAAAGGGTGCACACATAACCCATAGAAATGTGTTGGGTGCAAAAAGCACACAATTTTTGGAATATTATCGTTTTAATTCTAGATTGAAAGGAACATAGACATTAGCAAAATATTGACATCATATGAAAAACAAGAGATCAAGAGACATTACCTAATTTGTAAAGTGCAAAGGTATCTAAATAAAATTTGATTTATTTATCCCTATAAAAATTTGGTGAAAGGATAAGGTGAAATTAAAATATTAAAAGGGGAACATTTGAAATATTTGAATTATTTGAAATTATTAAGGTTATAGTGAAGGAAAGAAAAGATTGGTAAAAGGTGCATTTTGATAAATTTTTTTTTGAAGTTATTATCTAAAAGGTAGCAAAAGTAAATTAAAGTGAGAAAAATAATTATTAGAGAGAAAATTAATTAAATAAATTGGGAGTAAGTCTATTTGAAATAAATTAATTATATTGAAGATAGAGTTGAAGAAATAATTTTTTATTGAAGAGAATATTTGAAAAGGAAATTTACAAAGAATATATTAAAAGAATATATGTGACTGAAAATTTGAAGAGAAGAGAATTGTTGATTAAAGAAGAAGAAATTATATTGAAACAAATTTGGGAGAAAAAAGGATTTCTACTACAAAGGAAATTAATTATATTGAAAAATATACTTTATTAAAGTTGAAGATATTTGAAAAAAATTGAATTAATTATTGAAAGTGCCAAATTGTTAATTTTGAAGAAAAGTTTATTCAAAGGCTTATTTGATTTATTTTGAAGAGAAGACATATTATTGAAGGAACAAGTTTAAAGCAAGGCAAGTGAAATAAGACATTGAAGAATTTTATTATGCATAAGAATATTGAAGATTTGATCAAACAAAAGAACAAATTATTTGAAGGCTATCCTATAATTTATGCAATTTATCCTCTCTAAAGTGAATTTAGAAAGTTCATAAAATATTTTTCAAAGAAGGAAAGGAGATTATTAAAAAAATTAAAATTAGGGAGATAAAAGGTCTACTTTATTGACATCATCCAAATAGATAAAGAAAGAATTGCTAGTTATTTGAAGAATTAGAAAACAATTATGAATGCATCAAAAATGTCTTTCACAAAGTCACATATGATTAAAGAGATAAAATTCATCAAGAAAGAATTTCAAAAGTAGAGAAAATATTGTCACAAACATGTTTTGAGATATAGTGAATCACCACAAGCAAATCAAACAAAACCAAAAATTGGGTATGAAGATAATTTTTGGTATATTGATTCAGGAGCCAACAATCATATGAATGACAACCTATATTGGTTTTATACTACTCTAGTGAAACAAAGTATACCAATTAAGATTGTTGATGATAAAGTCCAAGGAATATGCAATGTTACTTAGTATTTCTAAAAATGTAGACTAGAGAATGTTCTTTATGTTCCAAGGATAACAAATAACATAATTTTAGTATCATAATTGTTGGATAGAAGAATAAAAATAGAATTCAAAGTCCTCAATGGTAGTAAGAAATGTATTATCAAAATATTAAACAATATTGAAGTCCTTGGGTCATACAAAAATGGTATAATTGCTTTAGATATAATAGCATGTTCACAAAAATATTTAGATTAGCTTCTACTAGAAGAGCAATATTAGAAAATATATATAATTGAACAAAAAATTCTCATGGCAAAACAATTTAGCGTATTATAAAATAACACTCTACTTGAAAGGATGATAAAAAATTAAATTATTTTTTCATTAGTATACTACAAAAGAAAGACACATGATATTCATCAAAGGACTGATGTTTGGTATGTTTTAAATCCTAAAATGGTATATGGAAGTTGTGACACTAGTGATTTAAGGGCCATGAATGCATATGAAAATACTTGTATACATAGTAATGATTTGTGTAGTATTGATGAGACCAAAATAGTCTTCAGTAAAATTAGAAAATATACTATCAGGGATGTTGTTAGAATTGACTTAAACATTTATGATGGTTCTAGCCTCAAAGATGTTAAGATGAAAAATATTGATTGCAATAGGGACAATAATGATCTAAGTTATATCAGTGATGATTTAAATTATTGTGATAACTTACTCAAAAGTATGACAAGTATAGGTAACAACTACTATCAGTATCAGGACAAACACATGTACTACTTGAATAAGGATAGAGGCAAATATTAAAAAAAGGTCAAGGTTCATCACCATGAAGAAGTGACCAAGAAGACCAAAGAAAATGAAGACAATAGAACTTATACCAAAAAATTTAATATGGGGGGGTGTTGGAGTTTATTACATTGTTTGGTACTTATAAATATTCTGTAAATATGTGGTGTTGAAAGAGTCTTGTAAATATGATTCATTTAGAGTTTATAATTTATTAATTATTAAGGGGTTTTTAATTATTAGTTGTTAATAAATATATTTCTCATATGAGAAAAATAAAGAGTCATATTTTCCAAAAGAGTGAAGACTAAGAATATGAATAGTTCATATTTTAGAGCAGATTTAGTGATTGGTTCTTGTTGGATTGTGGGTAATGGAAAGTCCATAGAATTTTGGAAAGATCATGGCTCCTTAATTATCCATTGCTTCATGAAGTCCACCTCACGCCAGTTGAATCTCACTAGAATATTGGGGTGGTTTAAGGTGGAATATTTTATCTCACTAGTTGAGGTCTAAAGATCATGGAAGTCAATTTCCCTAGACAACTATATTAAAGAAGTAGATGCTTGGAATATCATCTCTAACTTGTTTAAACTGTAGGTCATGAAAGTGCAAGAATTTTAGGACTCTTTAATCTATAAAAGAGAAAGTGATGGATCTTTCTCAATCAATTCAATGTACAATCTCCTCGATTCTAATCCTTCCTTATGGAGTCTTCTTGGTAAAGCCTGGCTAAAAATTTTTATTCCTAAAAAAAACATATTTTATTGGCTGGTCATCTAAAATAAATATCTCTCCCTTGAGAATATTTGCAAGAGGGGAATGATTCTCCCTAACAGATGTTACCTTTGTGAAGCTTCAAAATAGATCTACTTACACCTTTTCTTCCATTGTCCCTTCTCTACTATGGTTCTGGACCATATCATCCTTTTTTTGGGTATTAAATGGGTCTTTATGCATTCAATTGCTGATGTTTACTTGTAGTGGTCTTCTACTTTCAAGTTCTCTCACTTGGTTTGGTTTTGGAAGTTCTTGCTCCCTCACTTTTTTTGGGGTATTTGGTGGGAAATAAACCAAAGAGCATTTAAAAACTCCAAATGAGACCCAAATTTTGTCTTCTTGAATGTGGTTGACAATACTGTGGAAAATATATCTACCTGTTTGCTAGATTTGGATGGTGGAATATTCAAAGAAGCTCATTGGAACATCAGTTAGGCTTTCCTCCAAAATTCATGCTTGTTGATCAACAATCATCATCCTAAAGGAGCTTGGTAAAATAATATCCACCTCCAAGAAAATGGATTAAACTTAAATTTTATGGTGCTTCAAAGGGGAACCCAGGTCTAGCTAGGGAGGAAGGAATTATTAGAAACAATAAGGGAGATTTAATAGGGGCTTATGCAAAATTCATTTCAATTCAATCCTTCCACTTTATGAAAGCTAGAGATTTTCTCCAAGGACCAATGTTGGTTGAATCTATGGGTTTCCAAAAATTTCTAGTGAAGGGTGACTCTCTAAATATCATCAACTTAATCAAGTCCTCAAGCCCTCTAAATTGGATGATAGCCAACATGATTGCTAAAACTAATAGAATTCGTAGTTCGAGATCATAAGTGCAAGTTTAACATATATTCAAAGAAGGGAACAAGGTGGTGGATCTGATGGTGAATATGTCTATCTCAGCAAGGTCTTTCAGTGTGGACCTCTAATTTCCCTCAAAACCTTCAAAATTTGATTATGGATGATAAAGGTTGATATTTGGTGTGTGGGGATCAGGGGGCTATTGGGGAGTTATCATTCTATGTATTTGTTATTCAATATCACCCTCCGTGGCTAGTGTCCATTTGGAAGGGGAGGTCCACTTCCATTAGTGTTCAAAAGGTTTTTCCATGTCAAAGTTGCTTTTCAATTTGAATTTATTAGGTTGCGGTTTGGTGCCATATTTTGGTGTGGTATGGTAGTAGTCGAGTTGGATTGGATAGGGTGGTCTAATAAGTATTTATTAATATTCTGGAGGATCAGCCTAGTATCCTTCTCATGTCGAGCTAGCAGGTGGGTCCATTCTGAGGATGTGGTTACTTATTGGTGGAACAACTGGACACTAGCCACATGGAAGTCATTGTGCCTCACTATTCACCCTGAGTGCATGATTCTTAATCATTTATTTCAATCATGGGTTTGCCTCTCCACAAAATGAGTTTCAAGAGGTTCTACTTCTAGTAGAATTAGTGATAGCTATGCAATTTTTGCTTTGTGTGAAAACTCTCTTTTCTACTCATGGTATCTATAGGGAAAAGGACATCCCAATCCTACTAAGAAAGTGGGATTTATTCTCAAATTCGAGGTTCTTTCTATTTTTTGGAATTATGGTTTGAGATTTATTAGTAAATCTACTTGAAAAGTTAGTCTTCTTATCTATGGCACCGTGAGCCTCAATAATTCTTCAATCTCTCACTGAAGTTCAAGGCCTAGGATTTTGCGGTACACCTAGGGAGCTCCTTTGATTTAAAGAAGGTATTTTTTAGATCAAAGGATGGTGAGAGAGTGGCCCTATTATATTGTACATTAGGTGTATCATGGTTTCTAATGGTTCAAAGGTGTACTTATAAGGACATGAAGATTCCAAATGAGCCAAGATAATTAGAGGTCAATGATGAAATGAAACAAATATTGCAAAAGGGTGTCTTCTAGATTGCCTCCATTATTTTCATGGGAATCATATATCCCTATCAAGAATGCTAACTCATTGTTGGAGGAAGGGATGGGTCTAGGCTAGAGGGATAAAATTCCTCTTCTTAGTGGCTCTCATAGGCGAGGTGACTGGGTTACTTGTCGATGGTGATTGCCATAACCATCCATAATATTTTCTTAAGAGGGAGTGTAGGTTTTACTTAGATGCTAGAGAATATCTACCATAGCTACAAAAGGGACACAATTCTAAGGATCTTAAGGCTCCTTGGAATCAAGATCTTATGGTAATAATGGACTACTTCACCTTGGACTCGAACAGGGAGCTCATTCGTCTTCCACATGATATTATTGAACCAACTCAAGAGGAAGCACTTGATGAACATACCTTATTTTCTCTATCAATCCTTGAAAAAGTCTTTGAAAGATGTCAAAGAAGGTAAAGATCTTGATCCAATTCATCAATAACTGATACTGTTAACTTTTGAGCATGTGGTGAAATCTAAAGGAATTGCGGTGGAAAAGGCGTTGGAGAAAATTCATTTTCAAAAAATTCTCCCAACCCTCGATCCTTAGCTGACATCCTATGACTCCTTTGGAAAGTCTTCTGATTTGGATGATGGGGAGTTTATTAAACCCCTATTTATTTGAAAGGAAAGGCATCAACATCAAAGAAAATTAAGAATAATCGAAGCAAAATTAGGGGAGGCTGAGCACACCTCTCAAAGCGCTTATCTGTGAAGGCAATAAAATTTAAAGATTCACCTATTTTAGTGGATACGATGGACTCAAAGGATAGAATTCCAATAAAGAAATTTTTTAAAGGGTCATAGGATTCTTATGTTGCAAGGGAGATGTCTTCTCCTTCGGTTCCTGATTCCCTTGGTGTCCAATCATTCCTATACAAGCTTGTTGAAAAGCATCAAATACTATTGGGTTCACTCTAGATGGTGATCTATTTCATCAATAAGATCTATGGAATGGATCAACAATAGAAGGATGCATCGATTCCTTAGTGCTAGGAAGACCTAGATCTCCTTCTTTGGGCCATGGATTTTTGTGGTTCTTGTTGGTTTTACTGATGGTCTTATAAGGCTAAGTGTCCTCTATTTTTGGTGCTTGGTTAGGGGTAACCTGATTTAGGTGGTTTAATATTTTTCTTTTGGATGGTTCTTCTTGTAGAGAGGGATTTGGAGTCTATTTATGATCTCTATTAACTCCATATATAATAATTTTTGGGGACCCTTTCAAAACCCCTTCTCTTATCTAATAATAATAAAAAAAGAAGAATAGTTTGTTGAAGTTGAAATGTCAAGAGTCATTATAAAATATATATAGAAATCCTATGAGATGTATGAAATAAGATATTTAGCACTTCAATGATACTGGGATACTTTGTGTGTAATCCATGGAATATAATGAGTTTAATCATCTATGTGAATACTTGTGCATATCATTGTTTAATAATTTAATCTTGATATATTATGAGAGATTGATTATATGCTAATAGCTTGTTGTTTGAGGATGATTGAGAGTTTGAGAGCTTAAAGACTTGAGATCTTACAAGCTTGAAATTCCTAAGAACTTAAGTGTTTGAGAGCTCAAGAGCTTGAGAGTTTGAAATCTTGAGTGCTAGAATGTTTGAGTTCTTGAGATGTCTTTACAATATCATGACATGATTCTTGTACTATCTTGCCATTATTGAAGAATGAACTGATGAATTTTGACAATTTTATTTCATTCAAAAACCATATAAAAATGTGGTAGAGATTTTCTATTCTTAGGAAAAATTATGGATTGGGCTCCCCTAAGTGTTGGCTTTATAGGAAGGCATGGCTCCTTGGGATAAGGTTGCATTGAAGATGGTAGGGTAGGCAAGGTTATATTTTGGATCAATATACAACTAATGGATTGAAGATTGAACTGGAAAATTTTGGGCTTTGGATATTTTTTGGGGTTGTAGATCAAATTGATGTAATCAAGTCCATTTTTGATGGTATCTTAGAATGTACTAACTATCAAACTTTACCTTTTTGTTGGTTGATAGTTAGTAGCATTAGATGGTGATAATGCTACCAGCTTAATGCTCTAGCAATTTTTCCTAAGTGAACATTACTATTCATATTGGGTGGAAAAATGCCAAAATAGTCAAATTGCACAAAAGAAATACAAGGGAGCAAAAGCACCGCTATCACTTTTGCTTTTGGAGTAATAAACACTCCAAATTTGAGGTCAAAGATGATTAATTCAGTTTGAATGCTTGATTGACTGATTAATATAGATATTGATAATTTTGAGGATCTTAATGATCCATTAATAAATTGGATGGCTACATAGACCACCACCTCATTCATATAAACTATCATGTGTTATCTATATAGCTTTGCCACATCATCACAACTTGTAAAGTATTAATTCAGTGCCGTGTCATTTTAGATTTCCATATCATCGTAGGTTTCTAGTTCATACAATTTGATGCCATTAGTTTGTTTTAAAAGGATTGATGTAGAAGGGATTCAAAATTGAGACCTCCCATAGCATAAAAACTTAGAGGAATTTCGCTAGCCAAACCTCCAAGCACCATTATTGGGAGGAAATGGGCTACCATTATATTTATACAAAATCATTCTATAAAACTTTCCTCCCTTAATACCTTACTTTTATGCAATATTGTATCAAAAAATGCAATATAGGCCAAGCGCAAATTTTTTTCTATATTTATAGGGAATATTCCCTAGAATATCCCTTTTTAATTTTAAAATTCAATTTTTGGAGGTAAATAGTGATATTTTCTAGACAAAAATTTAGAGCACCTAGAGGCAAAATGAGAAAAAGTGCAAAATTAGGACCTCCCTAAAATTTTATAAATAATCCATAAACACTAATGGTTTGTCTATATCTATCATGGTTTTCCCAAGATAACCCTTTTGTTTAATATAATCAATTAGAATATCTTCTCATGTCTATGCAACAAAAATATTGTCAGACCATTTTAGCAACTTTGTTAAGTGGCTAGAGGTCTTTGCTAAGTACAAATACCTATCCATGAATTATATGGCACCAAGGGTCTATTTGAAAAAAATTAACCTCTTTTATTTTATCACTATGGTCAAGCAATTTGATATTTTTTGGAAAAATTCATAAAAGCCAAATGAGGTTCTAAAAAACCTCAAAAAACCTCAAAAAACCAATTCTAAAACTAGGGCATCTAATTGGTTACAAATTAAAAAAATAAAGAAAATTGAATGCCAATGAGAGGAAAAAAAAACCTATTGATGAATGTTTCTCCTAGAGAAAATTTACTAATCCTAGTGAGATCCTTGTAATCCAAGTGCACATAGGGTTTTATTAGAAAACCCTTCTTTTGATTATGCTACCATCCTTCAAAATAAAATCTTTTTAGCTTGCTCTAACAAAAGTTGCCCTTGAGAAATGCTAAAATAAAATACTTGTTGATAGAATCAATTAGACATTCAAGATTTACACTTGCTCTGATACCATGTTGGATTTTGTAGCAGTTTATAGAAATTAATTGAATCAAACATTACCCATCATTGCTTTTCAAATGAATACACATAATAAAAAAGAACACAAAATATGATGGGGTCTTTGTGGACACCAATACTCTCACTAAATGAAAATGAAAGTGAAACTATTATTGAAAAAATAAGAAAAATGGTTGATATGAAGGGGTATTTATACCCAATAACAAGTTACCTTTAGGTTAAGGTTGTTAGACCAACCTTTAGGAATACAATATTATAAAAAAATATAAAATCAGCTTTTTCAAAGTTTACTTGGGCCCAATGGGTAAATATGATCAATACAAATATAAAAGTTAGTTGTGATATCAAGAGAAGCTTAATGACCACATATTCTAATACATCTACTATAGCCTTTAGTTTCAACTTCCAATCCTCCCTACTCCATCAAACTAAAGCAATTAGTCCAATAATTTTATGATGAGCTAAATTTTGGAGCTGATTAAGACATTCGTGAATCAAAATAATGTTACGAAGTAGCAATTACAGAATTAGAAACCTTAGTAAAGTCTATATTTTATAAAATATTAGGTGCCTTGACAAGGTGCCAGTTAGGAAGTAAATAAAACTCACAATCACATGGTAAACATCAATACAAATGTGTAGCAAGGATCAATGCTATGTGCCCAAGCTCAACCACATGAAACAAGAAAAAAAAGAGAATATTTCTGACAATGGTTAAAATGAAAAATCACATCTCTCCCTTTGTGTTATGGAATTATATATTGAAAAAAATGATATTAGGTTTAGGGTTCCCAATTTAATATTACATGAAATTAAAATGAAAATGAAATGATATTACACATTAAAATAACCTATTCTAATGAGGTATTATTAAAGCCTCATAACAATTAATTAGGAACCTAACTAATAAACATGACCTTGTAGCATTAACATGTCTTCAATCCCATCACTAATGGTAGAATGTCATTTTATTTCAGTAGATGAGTGGCTCAGGTGGCTCTTTGTGTATCCAATTAGCCAATTGTCCATGAAATATGACTCCAATTCATTGGGTCTCCATATAACATTTAGTCATCCCCCATGCCCTTTTGGGTTTTCACAAGTTACAATTTTCTAAAACTAGTACAACCCTTATCCTTTCGTGCCCACAAGGGGTTTTTACAAATGAGATAGAGTAGATACTGACCAATATTTTCTGCCCACACAAAGGTGGTTTTATGAATAAGCATTAGCCTTGTTGGTCCTATTGCATCTCCATTGTTAGGGGGAGATGGAGGCTCTCAAGCCTATCTGCTATCTAAACTATTCAAACTTCACCCTCTGGAGTGGCTTGGTGAAGATGTTGACAATTTGATCTACTGTTAGATAATAGTGCATTTATATTGTGCCATCTTGAACAAGTTCTTGGATCCTATGGAATTTTATACTGATGTGTTTGGTTCTATCATAAAATACATGATTATTTGCCATGTGGATTGCTGATTTATTATCCACATGTAGTCTTGTAGGATATTTTTGAGTGATATCAAGAGTGTGTAACAACTTTCTCAACCATACCACTTCTTTGCTTGTCTCAATTGTAGCAATATATTTGGCTTCTACTGAAGAATCTACTACAATATTTTATTGCTTTGATCTCCATGAAATTGGTGTTGAGCCAAGAAACATCAAGTACCCAAATGTAGATATCCCAATGTATTTATCTCCTATGAAGTCTAAGTCTATGTATGTAATGAGTTTGAAATATGCATTATTTTCATACAATATGCCATAATTATACGTTGTCTTTAGGTACCTCAACACTCTTGTTACCGCTTACCAATAATTCTCCTTTGGCTTGGTCATGTACCTTGCCAGAATCCACACTACATAAGTGATATTAGGTCTTGTTTTAGTAACATAGATTAAAATACCAACCAACCTTCTATAGAGTGTTGCATCTACCTCTGGTGTGTCATCTTCCATGATGAGTTTTAAATTTGATTCCATTAGTGTTGTCATAGGGTGTGCATCTTTGAGTTAAAAATTCTCCAAAATATTGTTGATGTATTTCTCTTGGGTCAAGAATATTTTACCATTTTCTTGAGTTACTTCTATGCCCAAATAGAATTTCATCAATCCCATATCATATATATCAGAGGTCTTTGCAAGGTCCTTTTTCACTGTATTCACTATTACCTATTAGAAGCATGTCATCCAAAAAGACTATAAGGTATGTGACTATATTTGTTGTGATTGATGAAAAATGTTGCATAAATGTCTTGGTAATCACATACTTCAAATTCAAGTTGCTTCATAAAATTTGACAGCTTGTTGAACCAAGCATGAGGGGCTTGCTTCAATCCATATAAAGACTTTTTGAGTCTGTATACTTTGTGCTCCTATCCTACAATCTCAAAACCTTATGGCTAAGCCATGTACATTTCTTCTTAAAATTTGCCATTCAAGAAAGTAGTATTTACATCTAATTAATAAATATTCCAACCTTGCTATGTAGCTAAGGCTACAAGAGTCCTGATTGTGAGACATTTTGTGGTAGGTGAAAATACCTTAGTGTAATCAATACCTTACCTTTGTGTGAAGCCTTTAGCCACTAATCTCATATTGTGTTTGTTAAGGGTGCCATATGATTTATATTTATTTTTGTACATCCATTTGTTTCAAACTATCTTTCTTCCAAGTGGTAGATCGACTAACTCCCAAATAACATTTTTGATCAGAGATTTATACTCTTGGTTCATTGCATATCTCCTAGCTGTATGTTTGAAAACTTCTTGGTATGTGAGAGGCTCATTATTTAGAGTGAGGTGCAGGTCTGTAGGTTCTAGTTCAACAAGTAATGATTCATGCACTCTTGCTTTGAGGGCATCTCTTGTGCCTATTTTACCCGCTTCATTTGGTTTGATGTCCTTTAAGAGTTGGTAAACTTCATGAGTTCTTTGAGTGGGAAGTAGTATGGATGTGAAACAATACTTTTATCATGACCAACATTACTGTGTGAAGAGGTAGAAGGTGTAGAAGATACAAATATCTGCTCAGTATCACAATTTGATTCCTCCAAAATTATGGGTTGATTTACGGATTCCAGATTTTTGAGTAACTTTTCAATGTCTCCCCCCAAAATGCTGGAATATGAACATCATATATGTTATAATATTTTGATCTAAGCTAAATATCGTGTCCCCTAGTATCCAATGTAACCTGTTCTTCTTCAATTTTTGTAAATACAACATCATGTGTCACAATCACTTTCTAGTGTGAAGGAATAAATACCTTGTATCCCTTTTGATTGATAGGGTATCCAACAAAGATAACTTTTATAGCTTGAGATTTAAGTTTATTTCTATGCTCTGGAAGAATATGATAATAACAAATGGAGCCAAATATTCTAAAGTGGCTAACATTGGGGGGTGTCCAGTCCATTTTTATGAGGGGACAAATTGGATTTTGAGGGACTCACTATGTTGAGTACATGCATAGCAGTCCAAGTGTCTTTGGTCCAAATATACAGAGGCACATTTTTGTAGATAAGAAGGTCATGAGCCATGTTCATAATTTTCCTGTTCATGCACTTGAAAATATTATTTTGTTGAGATGTACTGGTATTGTCAATTGATGTTTGATCCAATGTGATGAAAAATACTATGTGAATTTATTTGAGGTGTACTTGCCACCATTATCACTCCTAAAGGTCTTGATTCTACAACTTGATTCTAATTTTGCATGAGCCTTGAATGCTTTGAAGAATTCAAAAGCTTTAAAATTATTCTTCAAAAGCTGATCCATAACTTCTTTGAGAAGTCAATGATGAAGGTGACGTAATATCTTTTGCCTTTTAATGAGGGGATAGGCATTGGACCACAAATTTTGAGTGAACTAGTTCCAATTTTTATGTGGAATTTCACCGACTCTTTGGAAAAGACTAAAGAGAGGATTTGGAAATGATGCATGCTTCACATTTGATGGGTTAGACGATGGACTTCATTTATCTCAATCGGTTAATTTTGACATGACCCATGCGAGCATACCATAATGCATCAACAAAAATTTTCTTGGGAGTCAAGGTAGCATTAAGTGCCATGTTAGCTTCAATAATGTAAACTTCAGAAGGAGGATATACAGAAAATATTTTGAGTTCTCCATCTAAAGAACCAATCATGACCACTATTTTGGAGGGTGGATGAATGACTCAAAGAGTTTTATCTTTGGTAGTGACACTCAGATCGAATCCATGGTATATGAGTGTGGATAGTGATAATATATTTTTCTTTAGAGTAGGAATGTAGAGAATATCAAGTAGCCAAAAAGCAGGTAATCCAAAAAGTTTCAATTAAATAGTTCCAACTCCTTCAACTAGTTGAGAGGATTTATTAGCCATGTGAACTACACCAAGTAATTTTGAGTTGAATTATTCAAAGAAGTCCTTGTTAGAAATCATGTGTTGGGTGGCTTCAGTATCCATGATCCATGAACTACTGGTGGAGGCTACACTATGGGAAAATAGAATGGGTTACGATGTGGGATGAGAAATGTCATAGCCAACATATCCTAAATGTGCCTTAATAAATTTTTTGGGATGGTCAACAAATGATGATATAGGTTCTCGTGTATTGATGATCTGGGCATGCAAAAATTGAGCACTTTGGAATATTTCTAGATCAGAGTCATCTTCATTTATATTATGCGCACTGTAATTTTGAAACTGCTTGATCTTATGTGTGGCAATTCAACAGTTATTGGAATAGTGCCCTTTTTTTGTTACAATGTTTGCACACAATATTTGAATATCTAGTTCCTTGAGAGGTACTAGGCTATTTTATGTCCTTGAATATGTTATCCTTGACTAGTTTGTTGTTGTGAGTGTTCATATTGACAATTATTAGAACCTTGTCTTTGTCCTTATCCTTGTCAAAATTGGTGAAGTTTATATCAATTTTTTTGTCAAGTTCAACAATTTTTTTTGCTAAGGCTTCAAAGTTAAGAGTTTTTACAGTTCCACTAGCTGATAAACTGACAAGCAAGTTCTTGTAGTATAGAATGCAAAGATATAATTGAATGAGGAAAGCCCATGTGATACATTGATTTTTTGTCTTTATCAATGACCTATTTAATAGGGCAAAGGAGGTTGATGGTGGAACTGGAGTGTCCTTTTTGTATCTTTATTTGATTCATATTAAGGACAAGATGAACAAATTCTAGGTCAGATTTGATGTTAAAGTTTTTCTTGAAGACTTAGAGACCTAACCATGCTGTGTCATGCTTGGCTTCAACAATTAAATTATGAAGGTGATATTCTATGACAAGTAGGATGTTGATACAAATTTGGTCATCATATATCTATCATTTTTCTAGGGTAGCAACATCTGTGGGTGGTGTAGGATTTGCATCCATATGGTTGTACCATAGGTTCTCAAATTTTGTAGTTTTCCTAAGGTGTTTGAACCATTGATCTCAATTATCCTTACCTTTGAGGGTACATCCAATATTTTATTTGAAGTTGGAAGTCATTGTGACCTATGACACTACAAAGGCCTAAAAGAGGCGTGTTAAGGTGTGAACAAGGAATATATGACTAAGTGAGGTAAAATGTGCTAGTAAATAATGAGCCAAATGATGACAATAAATGAATACAATCCACTAGACCTTGATCACTATCCAAGTGGAATATCTTTTACAAATGACGAATTATACAAGTAAGTGGCTATGAGTCATGATGCAACATGATGATGATGTGGCTAAATATGAAGTACTAAAAAAAGTTGTGTAGTCCAAACTGAAATACTGTAGATGAATGTAAAAGCTAATATCTCTAATAGATGAATATGCAGGCCAATATCTCCAACACTAGATTACACAACTGAATACCAAAGTATGGAATGTGCAAAACTAGTAACCTCAATATTATAACTACAAGTAGGTGGGGTGCTAAAAGTTGGAGAGGTATAATGAGCTTGTCTAAAGTTAAGACCTTCACCTGGATGCCCACATATAGATGCTTGGTGATGAAATACAAACCATGATGGATCCCAAGTTCTACCAATCCTCACCTAGTTTACTGTGGTCAATGATATACTCTCTGAAGAGAAGTATGTGCTCTATTCCATAGCTATGATGGATATTGGAAAAAATTAATTTTTATCTTGAGTAAGAGTTTTTAGTTTGTTGAGCATAGGAAAAAGGATGATATCTTTCCAAATATTCATGGGAATGGCTAACCCCCTCCATTATGTATTATTATTAAGCTTTGAATCATAGGGCCTTTAATGTAGATTTATCACCATCAAGTAAGTGGTGCCCTATCACGAGGCTAGGATACAGAATGAGTTGTCAGATGCATTACTTTTAGGGATGTCTCAAATATGAAAATTGATTTGCAATTAAAGAAAGAAAATACAAACTAAAAATAAACTTGGAGTGCATATGGAGTTCTACTATAGTGCTAATGTGGAAATATGTATGTTAGGTGTGATCCACTAGACCTTGCTCACCATCCAAGTGGAATTGCTTTTATAAATGAGGGCTATAAGTTAGACAAAAGCAATGTGGACAATTCTATAAGACACTTATACAAGTACAGTGGAGAGACTAGAAGCCTACTATGTTGTAAAAAAACATGATTAGTTTACATAGTTCGATCTTACTGTATGACCATGTAAAAACAAATATGGTTAGTTTATATAGAGGCCACTGAACTCTGTGAGATAAAAAATTTAGATATTTTATGGATGTGTAAAAAAAACAAACATGATCAATTTATATAGATTCTGTCAACTTGATCAGATCTAGATTTTAGATATTGTATGGTTGTATAAAAATAAACACAATCAGTTTACACAGAGACCATCAAACTCAATCATATATAGATTTTGGATACTATATGGTTGTGTAAAAAATGAAAATGATCAGTTTACACAGAGGATATCAAAATTGGTCACATCCAAATTTTAGATACTTGTAAACAAAGATACAAGCTAATATCTATAATAAAAAGAAATTCTATGGAGGTTTTATGAAACCTCATGCAACATCCTCATGCTCTACTTCAACTCAACACATAAATTCATGGAGCAGGAGAGGAGGGGAATGTAATGCTTCTCTAAGCTTGGTTGTGAGAGGGGCAAGCATCCAATCTCTGATACCAATTGTAGCAAGGATCAATGCTATGTGCCCAAGCTCAACCACATGAAATAAGAAAAAAAGAGGAGAATATTTTTGACAATGGAGAGAATGAAAAATCACATCTCTCCCTTTGTGTTATGGAATTATATATTGAGAAAAATGAGATTAGGGTTAGGGTTCCCAAATCCATATTATATGAAATTCAAATGAACATAAAATGATATTACACATTAAAATAACCTATTCTAATGAGATATTATTAAATCCTCATAACAATTAATTAGTAACCTAACTAATAAACATGACCTTGTAGCATTAACATATTTTAAAAGGTAGATCTAGCATGGTATTTTACTTATAATAATAGACATAATCCCATAAAATGCATTAGAGCCATAAAATATTCTCAGACTATTCGATATAAAAAAAAATATTAGGATTATGAGGCCACCATCATAGGACTAATGGTCTCCATAGTGAATCCAACCATATACCGACAACTCTAGGCTTTGTAATTAGTGCCTACTTTTACCTATCCCAAGAACATGATCCTAGAAAATTTCAATTCTATAAAAATAGATGAAGAATTAGTATTTTAAGATAATGCCATATAAACTAATCAACAAGAGGTTGAAATTAGATTTAAGAGAAAATCCTCCAAAGAGAAATCAACTAAAAAAAACTAAAACATGAAAGGTACAATGGACCTTAGAAGAGGAAGACCATCCTTACATTTGAAAGATAAAGGGCCTATTGTGGAACATGTAGGATAAAGAGAGAACATAAAGTGAGGCCATAAGTACACTTCAAAAGGGAAAGGGAGAAACAAAAATTGACAAGGATAGGGTGATATATAAATGGAAAGGACCTATAACAAATAAAGGAGATGGAGGAGTTATTGATAAATCCACTAAAAAGAAGGAAAATAAAGAAAGATGTCAACTTTAGAAGGGAGCCATACTACAACTAATTTACCCCTCTCATGAGAAAAGGGCACATGAAAATTATGAAGCAATATCAAAAGCTCATAACACAAAGTTATGGTACCTCTATGAATTTCAAATTCAACATCACAAGAAAATGAAGAAAATTCTAGATAAAATCAACATTCTAGAAACATTATCCCTACTAGTACAACATGACCTACTCTAGGAAGCTCTGAAAGAGTAAGAATGGTGTTATGCTAGGAGTAAGTATCTATAATCCACTCTAACTAATATAGTAGATCAATAAAATTTTATAACAAAGAACCCAATAAACATCTAGGTCAATACGTTAGATATATTGAATGCCCCAAAACCAAATAATTTGAATCTACCCCCTTTTTATGTGACTCTCAAGATAAAAAATATATACTTAGAAACTGCATAGTTGATTTAGGTGTAGTAATCATAGCTATGCCTAGATTTTTTTGTAAGAAAATGCATCTACCTTAGACAATTGAATATCCAATCCAAATGGATGATATAAGGGTCAATGCAATAGGGGTACTCAAAGTCCTAGTCATGAATATATAGACACCCAAATTTTAGAGTAGTGCAAGAAGTTATTATCATGGACCTAACTCCATAATTTGGTATATTTCCATCCATAGGATGACTAGGTATGTTAGTAGGAGATGGTTATCTAGAATGAAATATACTCATATGAAGGTGCTGAAGGATGAGAAAGTAATCATGATTAAAAATAAACTACCATACAACTATCTTCTACAAAATATTGATGAGGTAAGTACAATGAACTAGAATGAGCTACCAAAATTATTAGAAAATAATGAGTATCTTGAAGGTAACCAACACTTAGAGGTTGACATTATAATTGGTGTATTACAATGCAAAGGAGATCCCAAATTGAATATGAAAAGACTAAATTGGGAAACTATCTCATCACCAAAGTTCCTTAAAATGTTCTAGCCCTAACAAGTTGAGGTGTATATATGATATGGATAATGTACTTCAATGGTATCAAAACTAGGAATGGAGTAGGAACTAGTGTTCAATTCATTGACCCATAAGGTGCATATACTAATTTTTCCTATAGGTCAATTGTACCAATAATATGGTAGGGTACAAGGAAATATGTACTAGTTTAATAAAGGATTAAAATATAGGAATTAAGGACCTAAGAATGTATAGTGAATCTCAACTAATTATAAATTAGGTCAATTCCTAGTGCACCTCAAACAATAGACACCTAAACTCTTACGAGATTTTTTTAATAAGCAAAACTCTTACAAGAATTGAGTCTGTGATTTGTTAGAAATTTTTGACACATAAAATGAAAGTAATCACTAGAGAATTTAACACAAAAGTAGATGCATTAGAAGGAATTCCATCCTTAGTCAACTAAACCAATGATATATAGAATAAACTTAAATAACTAGAGATAGTCTATAGAATGGTAGCTCCCAATAACTCCAATCATAGATAAGTCTTTAATAATGATAAGTAAATCATTTAATTTTTAATTAGGGAGGCTCAATATGTCAAATAAAATAATGAGTATAGGAATGATATCAAGGATGGAGTCTGGAAAAGAAAGTCAAATAAGCTACCAAAGGATATGATCAATCTAGAAAGCCTATTTAACCATGATAATAGGATAAGAAAGACATGATTCAATGTAAAATCCTCTTCATATAGTCTAGTAAAAGTAGTTGAAGAGAAGAATTTATTGCTTGGAAAATATTACATTCAAGAAGAAAAGGACCTTTTCAAAGAGCTCTATGGTAAGTATATAGACATTACTACCTAGTTATATGAAGATATTAAGGTCTATGATAAAAAAATCATAAAGCATAAAATTGGAGTCTAACGCTAAACCATTTAGATATAAATAGTGGCTAATAAATAAAAATAGAGGTAGTTATGAAGAAAAAAATATTGAAACCCTTGTAGCCTCAAATTATATTTTTGATTAAAAACTCCAATTGGATCGTCAACTGTATTCCATTATATAAGAAAATAGTGAAATAAGGCTATTTTTCAACTTAAGAACTTAAAACATATCTCTTTAAAATATTACAATTCATTGTTTTACATTGATTATATTTTATAGAAGACATTTGGATCACAAATATTATCTCTTTGTAATGGCTTCTAAGGGAACAACTAGATCTAGACTAAAGACAAAGATCATTGTAAAATAAATTTCATCCACAAGTGGGGAACCACTATATACTAGTGAATATTATTTGATCTATCATATATGGAAGAAATCTTCTAAAGGGATATGGATATAACTTTCATTAGGCTTGTATCTAAGATAATTCTCATATACCTTGATGATTTAACAATATTTTCTAAACGTAGGAGTAAGCATGCTAACCATATTGAGCCAATATTTTAGAGATGTAGTGAATTTTGTATCTCTCTTAATTCTAAGAAGTCTATTTTCATGGTCCAAGAATAAAAATTGCTAGTTCATGAAGGTTTAGCCATAGATACTAATTGAATAAAAGCTATTCAAGACCTATCATTTATCCCATTAATCAAAGAGATAAGGTCATTATTAGGTCAAATATAGTTTATAACTAAGTTTATTATTACTTTTTTCCAAATGATCAATCCCATGACCAAGATGTTGAAAAATAATGTTTCCCTATAGTGGACTAAAGAAGAGAAAATCCTTCCAGGATGTTAATGGTGCCATCACAAAATTTCTAGTCTTGATCAATCTAGATTTTTGTAAAGATTTTAAGATATATGTGTTTGTTATAAATGAGAGCATCAAGGTTGTCCTAAATCAAAATAATTATAAATATAAGGAAAACCCTATCTCTTTAATGAGTCAATCCCTTCATAATTATAAAGAGAACTATACCCTTATTGAAAAACAAGTGTTCACCAACACAAAGGCTCTCTAGATGTTTAGGTATCACCTATCATAGAGTAATACTATCATTTTTATAGTACAACTTAATGTCCAATCTACAATATTACATGATGAATTAGAAGAAAAGAGAAATGAGTGTATCAATAATATTCAAGAATTTAACATTGAGATCAAACCCACCAAACTGATCATAGGAAGAGCCTTATGTGAAATATTAGCAAAGATAACATCCAAAGATCAAATTAGTCTATTCAAAGAGATAGATATAAATGGAAGGATTATATGGATGGGATACATGTACAAATATATTACTACAAGGTAGGTACCAAAAGGGTTGACAACCAAGGAAAGAACCCAATTTACACATAAAATAATGCATTATCACTAGATGAATGGTGTCTTGTTTAGAAAATTATATGATGATGTCCTATTCCACTTTATATAAGAAGAAAATAAGGAGGGATAAATAATAAATACCATGATGAAGATAGGAATTTATATGCATCTATGATAGCTCACAATATCCTAAGATCTAGATATATTGGCATTCAATTTTTGTCGATTACTACTAGTGGGTCAAGGATTATAAATCCTACTACATGTTTAGGAGAAACCCTTAAGCCTATCATTGTGATTGACCTTATTCAAAAGTGGGCCTAGAATTTATAGGTAAAATAAATCCATTGTAAAGTGTAATATATGAATGGATCCTCATGAGTATATATTATTTCTCAAAATGTGTTGAAGTAGTCCTTGCCAAAAGCAACTAATAAGGAGATAGTGATTCAAATGTTAGAAGATATCATCACTAAATTTGGGGAACCTACCTTCATAGTCATAGATAATACCACCAATTTCAAAGGAGCGAAGGTGATGAAGTTTATCTTGGAGTACAAATTCTTACTTAATATTTTGACCAATTAATACCCTTGGGGTAAAGGCTTGGCCAAATAAACTAACAATAGCATCACAAGGATCTAGTCTAAACTTTCCCATAGATAAGTTTAGCTTGTTTGAATGGTAGAGACTTTATGTTTTTGGCTTTGGAGGGAGGAAAATTCCATGAGGTAGTGAATGTGTCTTTAGGTATGTGGATTTCCTAGCTTAACCAATTACTCTCAACCTATTTTTTTATTTGTAGAAAAAATAATGTAAATCAAAAGTTTTAGAGAGAAAAACAGTGTAAATTGAGGGTCTCACAGTGAAAAGTGGTGTAAAACAAGGTTATTATAAAAAAAAAATAGTGCAAAACCATGAAAAAATGTGGGAATTGGATCAATGATAATATAATTTTTATAGAAAGGGATAGAGGTAGTAGGATCTAGGTGTTGAAAATACAATCATATGGGGTTGGACGAATAACAAGGAGACTTGTAAGAGAAATATGAAGTGGATCCCACCATAAAAAGGGAGATGAGAGATATCCCTACCACCCAAAATTGTTTTTTTGAGATATAGTTTAAATAGGACAAGGAGGGAATGGGGGCAATAATGCTGTTAAGTTTCTAAGAAGACCTCTAAGAATGCTTAAAGGAGATCCTAGGAAAATAGATAAGGGTTGCATGGAGGCTATAGATGGATCTCCAATAGTGATATTGGATAGGGAAGATATTCAATATGGTATTTAGGCTATGGAAAAAATAGGACTGATATGAAGTATTATGGGATTTATATCCGAATTGCCAGCTTTCAAAATATGAGCACCCAAACAATAGCAAATAAAAGGAGAATTCCAAATAGTAGTTTATCCTAATGGATATTTTTTTATCTTTGCTACTAGGGAAGACAAAGAGCAAATATTCCAAGGAGGGTTGTGGTTATTTGGAAGAGTTAGGATATTTATAAAACCCTAACACATAAAAACTAAAGCAAAAGAGGAAATTCCATCAATAGGACTAGTATGAGTTAGGCTATTCAAGTTACCTATAGAATTCTGGAGTCTAATGTTTTTACAACTATAAAAAATATATTGGGTACTTTTATGATGGTAGTAGATAGAAAATACATGCTTGAGAAAATAATTTATATCCACTTAGACTTTGATAAACCATTTACAAAGAAAATCATATTACAAGTGGAGGAAGAGACATGGAAACAACAAGTACACTATGGAAATTTTCCTTTCTAATGAAAATATGTCATGAGTATTGTCACTTGGAAAGGGAATGCCATCATAAAATTATAGAACAAATAAAGGAGGAGGTTAGTTCAAAGAGCTTCTAGGAGCCTAAGAGGAGATCAACTCAAAGGAAAAATATGACTAAGGAGAATACCATGACAACAAATAATATTTTTACTAATCTCCTTGTAGAAGATATGGTTGATGAGGGGGATGACTCAATTGAGATGAAAATATTACATAAACAAAATAAAAAAAGAATTGGTGGTTCAAATTAGGAGGAAATAGGAAAATCCACCCTAGCCATGGGGGAAAAATAAAATATTAAGCAAGAAAAAACTTGTCAACAACCCAAATACTAGCAAAAAAAATAAAGAGAAAAAGTGAAAGATAAGAGTCAATCAAATGAAGAAAGTTGATAGGACCTAAAATAGTGTGGTGAACCTTATTTTCCTCCCAACAATACTTTGGTAGCTTATTCACACACCATAGAGTTGGATTCCATCTAGGATTCATATGGGATAAAACCTAGGATTCATTGGATTCCAAACTCTTGTTTGTCTTTGATAAGGTAACCTTAGAGTCTATACCTAGATCCTCCAACCACCACATGGATGCCATGGATGTTGTTGCATACCTTATCCCCTTGGAGTTAGAATATGATCAAGTGACTATTATAATTTGACTACTTTGAGAACCCACAATCATTAGCTCTAGCCTCATTCTATTAGATGTTCAAAACATTAAAGTTTCACCATATAAGCCATGGTACATAGACATATTTAAATTACTTAAGGATGGTTCAATTCCTAATGGATTAGATCACAACCAATAAAATATTTTACAAAATAGAACATGTGGGTTCATGATAATCAACAATAATTTATATCAACTTTCTTTCGAGGGCATCCTCTTACGATACATTAAATCTGATGAAGCCTAGCTAGTCCTTAGTGAAGCTCATGCAGGATCATGTGGAGGCAATTTTAGCAGCAATGCAATTGCCAATAAACTCCTTTGGATCAGTTACTATTGAACTTCCATGAAGAAAGATTCATGTGATTATTTTTTGTGTTGCAATAAATATCAACACCATGACATCTTTGTTCATGCTCCTTCAAATTAATTATAGGTTATTTATTCCGCTTGGCCATTCTCCATGTGGGGATTGGAAATTATAGGAAATATTAATCCTATATAATTTAATGGTCATGAGTTTATTATTATAGCAATAGAATTCTTCACCAAGTGGGTAGAAGCCATACCCTTGGCCATGGTGACTAGAGCCCAAGTCTCTAAGTTCATTCTCAACCAAATCCTTTGCAAGTACGATATTCCTTAGGTAATTGTCTTTGACAATAAAACTCCTTTCAAGAATAAGGATGTCCATAAAATTTGTGCTAAGTACAATATTCAATACAAATGGTCAACTCCATATTACCCTTAGAGTAATGGCCAAGCCAAAGCATCCAACAAGCCCTTAGTTAACATCCTCAATAAGTTGATTAGTAAGATCGATAAAGAATGACCTATCCAAATTTATCCTGCTTTGTGGGCCTATTGTATGAGTGTGCAAAATCCTATAGGTGCAATCCCTATGTCTTGGTATATAGAACTAAGGCACTTTTCCCCTTAGATCTAGAAATCTTGTCCTTGTGTATCTTGTTACAAAATACCATGGTTGGTGATGAGTACCATTTAGATAATTTAAACCAATTGGAGCTATTGGATGAGAAGTGCATCCATGTCTTAGAGCATCTTCAAGCCTATCATAATAGGCTCAAGTGAACTTACTCTAAGAAATTTTGCACTCATTCTTTTGAAGTTGGAGACCTTGTCCTCAAAGAAAACTAGAAGAACACAAATGCTTGCATAGATCTAAAGGGTAAATTTTAACCCAATTGGCTAGGTCTCTTTGTCATAACAACCAAGTTTGGCTCAAGATCCTATCATTTAGCAATGTTATATTGTAAATATCTAAAATAAACAATGAAAATAATGCACCTAAAATGGTATTATGCATGAATTCACATCATCTCTCTTTATTTCTCCTTTTGTTGATTGTCTCTCTTCTCTTGTTTTATTATTTCTCATTTTTTATTTTATTTTTTCTTTTATGCCAGTTTGCATCAGTTTGCTTGCTCATACTACATGATTGCCTATCATACATTGCATGGATTGATTGACATAATTCTTTATGCACTTATTATTATCATATAGTTACTTGATTGCTTGATCATACTTGCATGGTTGCTTGATCATATAGATTTTTGGGACTTTTACAATGAGGTAAGTGACGAAAACCAGGTAGGTTTTAGCTCATATGCATTACACTTATACTAGGTCACTGATGCTTAGAAAATGTCCAACCTAGGGCATATTCCTTGACCTTAAAAGTTTTAATAATTCTCAATTTCTCCAAGTCAAGGGATATGGTTCTTCATCTCTTGTATGTCCTTTGTCCTTTGTAAGTTTTAAATAATTTCTTCTTCTCTCCAAGACAAAGGATATACACTCCTTCTTCTATCTATGTCTCTTGTTTTACTTACACTTATCATTGTTTTGATATTTTTATCATTAAGGGATCCTCATACGATAGGATAGATATTGCATGAATATTATTTATGGTGTTCATATGGCCACTGACTATTCTATACACATCCCTTAGCCATTGATATTTCAAGCAAGGCACACACACACTAATTTTTTTATACATGCACACACAAAACCTTCTTGCTTTGATTTGATTAGTCTTATTTATTCTTTCATGAGTTAACATCCCTAACGGGTTATAATCCTTTTGACCATCTGCATGCATAACACCCCTATCATGTTACACTTCTTTTTGCACAATGATAACTACATCCTATTATAGGATAACTTCATGGACACCAATGAGAACTACACCCCATTATAGGATAGATTCATGGTTTCCAGTGAGCATCAACCTCCACTTTAGGCCATTTGCAAGCACACATCCTAGCAGGTATCATTCCACATACATCCACTAGCTAGCACACACCCATAGTAGGTTTTTGCTCCATATGTTAGTCACTAGGGAGCACTACATCCATAGTGGGTAACATTCCACTATACTTGTTATCTTTAGTGAGTATTACACTCTCATAAAATAGCTTCATGGCCACTCATGAGCACTACACCCATAGCAGGTTTTGCTCCATCCTTGGTCATTTGCAAGCATACATCCTCATAGGGTTTTGCTCCATATTTTTCTTTTCTTTTCATTTAGCTTATGATCATTTGATCACACTGGCCCCTTGTGATCTACGCTGATTCAAATGTCATACTCTATGCATATTTTTATTTTCTTTGATCTTTTGTTGACCTTCTTCTTCTTTTTACCTCCTTGTCTCTTTTTTTTTTTACTTATATTTTCTTTAATTTCTGCCATTTTGAGTTCCTTTAGGAATTCTAAATTCCTTCTAAAACTTGAGGAAGCACCCTGACATTAGGGGTATTAATGACATTAATTCCTCATAAAATGTGCAAAATTCAAAATGTTCAAAATGATACTATTTTTGCACCATCCTTCCATCTAAACCTATCACCCATTTTTATGTTCACCATTTTTTGTCCATAGGTGTCTACATATTTCTTTGACATATTTATTAGGCTATAAATGCATCAAAGATAGGGTAAAATGTAGACATGGAAAATTGAACCATCAAAATGAGTCATTTTTCCTTAGATCCCTAAGAAGCCACTCAAAGCTTCTAAGTGCAATATTGAGCTTCTTTTTCCTCTGCTTTAATTTTTCTCCTAGACTTGTGTTGGTCCGGCTTTCATATGCACCCTGCGAAGGATGAGCAGGAAGCTCCGGAGACACCCACGGGACGAATCCCACTCACTTTAGGATCTAGCTGGTTATCCAAGGTGCGAGTTACAGAGTCGGGTCGAATGTCTATTCACTCTTTTCCGCTTCGGAATAGATTTCAATATGGACTGTCTGTTACCTTACAAAGGGGTTCTTGAACTTGTTCAGTAGTTGCAGAAGTTGTTGACAATCAGATTTAACTTGATTCTTTGATCTAGCTCTCATGGGTCAGCAGATTCAAATAAAAGACAAATAAAGAAAGTAAAAATGGATCATTTCACGAAAAACAAAGAGAGGGTAGGGTAAGGCAGAGGGAAATTTATCGAACTTTTAAACTGTAAAACTTAAAACCACCAATTTCATCTATGCTACTAGCTTCACGATAAAACAAATCAAAGAAGAAAGCGTCCAGATTTCTAAGATCACTTTCAACTAAGAGCACAAGGCAAAGTGGATCAGATCTAGCAGAAAATTATAAACTGAAGGGAAGCTGGTTAAAACTGATATCTTTCATCGGTAGCCTAGCTCACACAGTGAAGACAGAGCAATTAGAACAAGCTTACACCTCAAATCTATAATTTCCCCTAGCAGACAATGGAACAACTGAAGCCTAACAACATATTTAATCTTGATAATGGCAGATTTATAGCATATATCTAACAAACTTAAATGGAATGGATAACAGAAGAAGATACACTTATCACAGATCTGTAAAATATTAGGCTCCTGGCCATGCTACCACAGAAAACAACAAAAGCACATCAACTCCCAGTCCAGAAAATAAAGGATTTCACAAAATTTGCAAGAAATTGCTTATAAGCCTTTTATTTCTAAGTCTCCGCCTCCCGCAATTACATTGAGAAGAAGTATTTATAGACTCAGGATAGACCCTGATCTTTTCAGAAATATCTTCTTCCCCAAACTGCAAATCTTATCTTTTTTAAACCCTAGGACCCGGGTTTTACAATATAAAGCCATTAAAACAAAGCTATGGATAGAACTTAACCATTCTATAAATCTGTGTAGTTAGCTGCCATAAATAGAGAAGATAGAGTTGAATGCCACTTGCATTCATCCGCAACTGCAAATGAATGCTCTCATCAATTCCTGTTGGTGAGCCGGATGAGTCACCACTTCTCCATCAATTTGATCCATAGACCCATCCCTGAGTTGAAATTGTCTTCATGCTATTAATTCTGTCATAAATTTGCCATTGAATGCTTTTACCGGCCTCTTCTCCTCTAGCATGGCGGTGCTTGATTAAATCTGCACTTTAACTTTGCCTTTATGGTCTTTTTCAGTTGTCCCGTAGGTGACAGGTGGAATCCTGTATGAAAGAGAAAAGATGCATTAGTACTTTAATAAAATTATGAAATCCGAGCTTAAAACATTAAAATCAGAATAAAAACCACAAAATAAGCTTGCATGTTGGCCCCGCTTGTCTGCCTCATGCTTTGACACGTGTCGCTATCCCAGGATGCCTTCTGTTTACAGCTGGAATGCACTTTCGGCCCTTTTGAGGAACTTTCTCTCTCTTGCCGTGATTCTGCGACATGTCGCGATTTCGCGACATGTCACGAAATCGCGACGTCCCTGGCTCATCGACAACTTCTTCCTCATAGGTCACGAAAATGCGACATGTCACGATTTCGTGGCATGTCGCGAAATCGTGACCTTCCCTGGCGACCGCACAGGCTTCTTCAAGCATGTCGCGAAAATGCGACATGCTTCTTCCTTAAGCTTCTTCCTCTGGTTTCACTTTTCACAGAAGGGTGTAGCGCATCGCTGCAAATCTTACCTCTTAGAAAACGTGCAGCGAGTCGCTACAAATTTTACACTTTGGACTCTTTGAAACTATCGCTCCGCGATTTTGAGGCGTGCAGCGCAATGATGCACTTTTGGTTTGTCGAGCCTCATCCCAAAAAAAATAGCGAATCGCTACAACTCTTACTTTGCTCCCTTTTATATTCGATGCCCCGTGCCTTTGCAACTTTGGAACTTGCAGCGCATTGCTGCAACTTCCTCTTTAGACCCCCTTCTCAAAGAGTGTGCAGTGAATCGCTGCACTTTCATTTCAGACTCTCTTCTTCGTTAACAGCTGCGATTCTGAGACGTGCAGTGCATCGCTGCATCTTTTGGGTTAAGTCGTCGACTGAGCTTCTAGTCGCGATTCGCTGACATTTTCTACTATTCCTCCTTTGCTTCCTCGAACCCGTGAAAATGGAACACGTCGCGAAATCATGACGGTTCCGCCAAAGCTGCATGCGTTGACCGTGATTTCGTGACGTGTCAGCGAATCGCTGCAACTTTGGGACTTAGCCACTTTTCTCCTTTTCTCAGTGAAAATGCGACATGTCGCGATATCGTGACATGTCGCCAAATCGTGCCCCTCCGTACAACTTTATTCTCTCTCCTTCGGTCGACAACGATTTTGCGACACTTTCCAAAAATGGAAATGTCGCGATATCGTGACACTTCCAAAAATGGAAATGTCGCGATATCGCGACACTTCCAAAAATGGAAAGTGTCGCGATTTCGCTATACATTTGCGACTTAGCCGATTTTCTATTTTCTTGTCGCGATTTCATGACATTTCCATAAATGGAAGTGTCACGATTTCATGACAACACCTAAAAGGGAAAGTTTTGATTTTTCATGCATTTATCTGACTGTTTTCTGGATTTTCTCATACCGGTGCAAGATTTTGTTTAAGCATGAATGATTCTAGCATGTAAAAAGTGAATTCTTGGATAACACAGCTAGAATGCAAGAAAAAGCACAACTTTAAAAAGGAGGCAAGCAAATTTGGATTTAAAACCTGAAACATATCAAGAGGGTCCCTACTGCAAAAATGGAAGTTCAAAGTTTTTCTAAGGATGGAATTTCATTTTTCAGTGGGGGTGTGTTGCTTCTCAACAAATGGCGATATCTGCGGGTAAAATAGTAGCACTATTTTAGAACCCAGGACTCTGGCTTCAAAACAAAAAGACCATGCATCATGCCTTGCCACAGACATTCTTCACAATAAATTGACCACTAACTGCTAGCTGTTAAAATTTCCCAAGGACATACTAAGCTGAATTACTTCAAGGAAGATTTCTGAGGTGTAATTACAAAGGGTATAAAATTTCTCCAAGGATGACTGGATTGATTGATGAACTCTGGATTGATCAACTTTTCTTAGATCATAAAAAGGGGAAACCGAGTAGAGCTCTGTTTACTAGTTTAGCCTTTTACAGCCTAGACAGAGTTACCCTTTAGATTTACACGACCCAATTTTACAACTGTAGGGTAGAATGGAGTATTGGCTGTCTCTTTTGATTGAACAACTCTTTTCTCTTTTTTTTTTTTTACAAGAAATATATCAATATCTGAAAGGCTTTAAAGAAATCACAATTTTCTTTTATCATTTGATCAATCCGGAACTGTTTCAGTCTAGGCACTAATAGCCTCTGGTGACACCCAAATAATTACATGAATCATAGTCCCCTCTTATAACCAACTTTTCTTGGATTCCTCGGGAGTTTCTCCAACCAAACAGCATAGCAGTTTCTCTATAATTAAAACAACTGTGGCAAGCAAGACACAAAATCCAATCATCTCTCTACCTTTGTTCTGAATAACAAAATAGTTCTACAGTTTAGTTTAAGCAGACCATCTCAATTGGAACAATGAACAGAATGGGGCACTAGACTGATTAGCTCAGAATAAAATAATTTTGAAGGCTGACTTTTCATTGATGCTCAGGCAAAGGCAAAGAACAAAATTTTTTAGAAGCCAAAGGACTTTGCATGGACTTCCAAGGACAGACACAGGCCTTAAAGCAAAACAAAATAAAATTGTACAGACTAAAACACTGAACTGTACAGGAAGCAAAGAAAAAGAAGCAAAGCAACTAAAACTGAAACAAAAGACTGTACAGACAGCAAAGAAAAGGAATTGCAGGGAAGAAAATAAAAACTATACAGGCAATAAAAGAAATAAACTAAAAGAACTGAAGCAAAGCAACTAAAACTGCTAAACTGCAACAAATAAACTAAAGCAACTGAAATAAACTAAACTGCAACTGACAAAGAAATAAAACTAAAAAACTTCAAAGCTTACTTACAATGTATACATATGTTACAACTTCTTTGATCATTTCATTCAAATGATACATTGGATGGAACAACGGAGAAATAATGTTTCAAGTATTGACCATTAACAGGGAGGTCCAAAAAATTACCATCCAGGTCTTGTAAGCGGAATGCATTGTTACCCAATATTTCAGCAATCTGATAGGGGCCTATCCACAATGGCTGCAACTTTGTATGCTTACCCTTCTTCTCATGGGCCTTGTCCCACAGAAGCACCAAGTCAGCCAGTCTGAAAGCCTTCACTTTGGCTCTCTTGTCAAACCATCGCTTGACAGTTTCTTGGTGCCTACTGAAGTGCTCCAGGGCTTGGAGTCTTTCATCCTGCAAGTTAGTGAGATCTAAAACACGGGCTTCAGCATCATCATGATCCTCAAAATAATCTAAGGCAAATTGGTAGGTGGGCAACTTCAAGGAGATGGGAACAATTGGTTGGGTACCATACAACAAAACAAAGGGAGAGGTCTTAAGAGCGACTTTGTGTGTTATCCGGTCAGCCCACAGTGCATATTTCAACAATGTATGCCACTGCCTGGGTTTATCTCTGTGAGACTTTTTGATGGCATTCATTAAGTTCTTGTTTGTTGACTCAGCCAATCCATTGCCTTGGGGATAATAGTTGGATGAGAATCTGATAACTATCCCCATATGGTATGCCCAATCTGCAAACTCCAATGATTGGAAGGCTGGCCCATTATCACAGACCAAATTTAGGGGAACCCCAAATCTAGTTATGACATTTGATTCAAGAAAATCAATCACTTCCTGGGCTGTACTTCTTGTGGTGGCTGCTGCTTCAACCCACCTTGTGCAATAGTCAGTAGCTGTCAGCACATATTTATGTCTTGCTGAGGAATTTGGATTGATCACCCCCACAAAATCAAGTCCCCACTGCATGAAAGGTTTGTTTATCACAACTGGTTGCAATGGCAGAGCCCGGTTAGCCTGTTTGGCTGCAAAAGTCTGGCACTGATGGCAGGTCCTGACATGCTGATGTGCATCCTTAAAAAGTGTAGGCCAGTAATAACCTGCTCTTAATATTTTATGTGCTGTAGCAGATCCTGATGAATGCCCTGCCCCTAGTTTTTCATGAAAACTAGCCATGACTTCACTGACTTCACTGGGAGAAATGCACCTTAGAAAGATGCCAGCATAATTCTCCCTGTATAGAGTACCTGCCTTGAGGAGATAGTGAGCAACTTTTAACTTTAATGCTCTCCTTTGAGTTCTGTTCAAATGGGATGGGCAAATTCCAAACTGTAGCAGATGAATGATATCTCCATACCAATCATCAGATTCAGAATTCAACTGATTAGCTTCTTGTTGTGGAGGCACTTCAGCAATGTGTCTGGACAAGCCAAGTCCTCTGATCAGTTTAGCAGGCCTAATCTCCAAGTCATACTCTTGCAACCTGGTGACCCAATTGCCTCTCAGTTCACCCAACTCATTTTGACTTAGGAGGTATTTCACAGCTGGGTCTGGCACTATGGCATGAGTTTTGCTTCTGAGTATATAGTGTCTGAACTGCTTCACTGCTCTTACTAAAGCGTAAGCTTGTTTGTCTAATCTAGAATATTTCAGTTCAGCTCCCTTCAAATTAGTGCTCTTAAAAGCAATTGGATGTTCCCCAGTTTCTCTCCGTTGGGTCAGAACTGCAGCAAGTGTATGTTCAGAAGAGAAGGTGTATAGATAAAAATCTGCACTGAAGTCTGGGCTTACCAGAACTGGTGCTTGTTTAATGGCTGTCTTAATTTCTTGGAAGGCAGCCTTAGCTTCTGGGGTCCAAACAATCTGGGCAGTCTGCTTTAACATGTCATTCATTGGCTTAACTATCTCTGCAAAGCCAGAGATAAACTTCCTGACAAAGTTTATCTTTCCAAAGAATGACCTCAACTCTTTCTTGGAGTTGGGAAATGGTATGCCAGATATGGCTTCAACTACTGCTGGATCCATAGAAATGCCATCCTTTGTGACTAAGTGCCCCAGGAGCTTCCCTTCTGTTACACCAAAAATGCATTTCTTTGGATTCAGAGAAATGCCAAACTCCCTGCACTTGTTAAACACAGACTCTAAGTGCTTTACATGGTCAAATATAGATTTGGAGAAGACTGTTAAATCATCCATGTATACAACAATACATTTGCCCATAAGCCCCTTGAAGGCATGATCCATTGCTCTTTGAAATGTTGCTCCAGCATTTATTAACCCAAATGGCATCCTTTTGTAAGCAAAAGTCCCCCACTTGGTTGTAAAAGCAGTCTTCATTCTGTCTTCTTTCTCCACCAATATCTGGTTATAGCCTGAGAAGCCATCCAAGAAAGACATCATCTCTGATCCATTAACAATTTGCAGGACTTCATCCATAGAAGGCAGGGGATAGTTGTCCTTTTTCGATGCCTTATTTAAATTCTTGAAATCCACACACAGGTGGATCTCCCCATTTTTCTTCCTGACTGGCACCAGATTGGCCACCCAGGTAGAGTGCCTGATGGGAAAAATAATTGCTGCACTCAAGAGATTTTCTACCTCTTTCAGGATAAGGGGTTCTAACAGAGCATTAACATGCCTCTGTTTCTGTCTGAAAGGCTTGCAAAATTCTTTCAAAGGTATGATGTGAGTGTAAACTTTTGGGTCAAATACCTTTAAATATTTGTATGACCAAGCCATTACATCCTTGGACCTGTGCAGAAAATCAACCAGACTTTTCTTTATTTTTGGATCACAGTCCTTTGCCAACTTGATGTTCTTTGGATCCTCCTCAGTGCCTAGGTTTAGGTCTTCAGTCCCATTGTCTGTGGCAGCTACAAAATCCTCAGAATTCACCCTTTGCCTGATCTTGTCAACATCAAATAGCCTTTCTAACTCCACCATTCCTTTTGGGATCCTGTTGTCCTTCAACCTCATTATTCCTCTGTCATCATCCAACTGTTCCAGCAGGGTGTCTCTTTGGCCTTCATCAATTATAGCATTCTCAAAGGTGTTAGTATTCTGCAAAAAGTTTACAATCTGCTGATCATCTGAGAAAACTTGAAAGTTGTCTATATTGTTTGGAACTGAAGGACAGGGGACTAACTCAATTGAGAACTTATCCCACTTAAAATCTTCCAATGGCTTTAAACTTGCAGCTGAAGATGCCAGGACATCAGCATGGGAATTTTGTTCCCTGGGTATGTGTGTCAGATTGAATGCATCAAAGCCTTCTACAAGATCCCAGGCCCTATGTTTGTATCCCTTCAGATAAGAGGCTTTACACTGAAACTTACCCCTGACTTGACTTGCCACTAATTCTGAATCAGTGAAAACTTGAATGTTTTTCACATTTTTATCCAATGCAAATTTTAAACCTAAAATCAGAGCTTCATACTCTGCTAAATTATTAGTACATGGGAAGTGCAGGCGGTAAGACATAAAAAATGTCTGGCTTTGAGGCCCTTTGAGGACTGCCCCTGTTCCAGAACCCTACTTACATCTTGCTCCATCCACATGAAGTGTCCAAACTTCATTAGTATGTACAGGATGAGCTTTGTTAAACTGGTTACTCTGCCCAGCTGTTAAATTGTAGACTCCAATGTCTACCTCTGCAACATTGACAGTCTCATTTGCTGCATTGTACTCTGTAATGGTGTGCTTGTACCTGGGTTCTCTGTCAACCCGTAATTGATTTGCCACTCCTTTCCATGGCAACCACATGTGTGAAAAATCTGTTGCCAGATATCCATTCAAGGACTTAGACCAATCCCTACTCAACAACATCCCATATCCCACTGGGATATCCACAACCTGGATTTCAATTTTATGTTGAGCCCTTGGCTCAGATGCCAATTGTATATGAATATTTTGAAGCTCTCCAACAACTTTAACTTCTGACTTGTCCAATTGGACAACTCTCCTTTCAGACTTCATTGGGGTCAGTCCCAACTGCTGACAAATGGCCAGTGGCATAACATTAGCAGATGCACCTGAATCTACCAAACAATTATGTAAGTTCTTCCCAAAAATTCTGACGATCAGTAAAAAGGGGGAACTTCAGTTTTTTCTTTGTACATGGCTAGATTGGCATTTGCTATTTTCTTTCCCTTGTCTACGGGTTTAGCGACGGGGCCGGAGTATGTCTTTATCAGGTTGTCTCTCTGCTCTGAAATCTGTGCCAGCTCATGCAGAGTAATGTTGGCCTTAATATTTTTCATATCCTCCACTATGTTATATCCTTTGTTAAGTGGAGGAACAACAACATCTGGTACTCTCTGAGCTCCTCCTTTTGGTGGAGGTGGATTATTGCTTGGAGAAGGGTCCGGAGGAATATTGTGAGAATTGTCAGGAGGAGTTGATGTGGTATTTGGCTCAAGATTCCTATTTCTCAGGTTGTAGTTATCTCTTCTGTACTGCTGGAAGGCCTGTACCTCATCCATAGGCATTTCAACTACATTCTCAGATTCATCCGGGAAAGAAAAGGCATCCAGGACCATGGCTGCACTGTGGCCAGATGAACTTGGGCCATCAGCAGTTCTTTGATTTTCAGGGGAGATCAGATCACCAGACAAGGCTTCAAATGCATTGCAAAATTCCAGATAGTCCAACTCCCCATGCTGAGAAGTGGCATGGATTCTGCACCAATTGGGCAGAGCTAAATCACAGATGTTCACATCATGAGTTTTACCCTTGTAATATTTATTAGGTTCATATGGGGGCCTGTTAAATCTGTTTGGCTGATATGAGTATCTGTTGGGATTGTCACCAGTAGAAGTTTGCCTTTTAAAACTCGAGAAAATCATTGGCCAGCTTCTGAACAATCTTTGAGACTTCTTCAATCCTTGCATTGTCAACCTCTTTCACTGGGTTCTGTACATTCTCAACAGGTGCAGCAGTTGATGGACTTGCTTGATGGTAGAGTCTGACAGACTGGCAGCATCATATGATGTGGAATGGGATTAAACACAGGAGAAACTTGTGTGATTAGAGGAACTTGCTTGAGCATTTAAAGGTGGGGTCCCAAGCTGTCTTTCCAGAATCAAAGCTTCTTTGTAGGCTTCTGTAAAATTGGTAACAGTGGCATCTCTCTTCAAGAAGACAGAGGTCATGGGATCCAGGGAATTTCTAAAAATCTCTAATGCCAAGTCAGCATTAGGTACATAATACCCAGTAAGTCTACCATAGGCTTTCTGGAATCTGACATTATAGGATCTGATAGATTCATTCAATTCTCTCTTGATGCTAGAAAACTGTTGATATAAAATACTGGGGTCTATCACTTCCCCGAACTGTGACACAAAAACTTTTTCTAAATCATTCCAGCTGGTGATAGAATCATTGGTAAGATTTAGAAACCAATCATAAGCTCCCTCCTGGAGAGTGAACGGGAAGAGTCTACAGGCAACATCCTCATGCTGTACATTTAATAACTTCAGTGCATTCTTGAATGCAACCAAGTGTTCTTCTGCAGTTCTTGTCCCATCATGTTTATATCTGGGGAGATATCTTTCTGGATTTCTGGGCAAGTCATGGGCTATACCCGGAATGTTCAAAGTTGTGGAGCCCAACCAATTTGCCATAGCTAATGGATTGACAGGGATATTCTGAGCTCTGGTTGGAGTAACTATCAATGGTGACAAAACTATTTCTGACAGAGACTTGGCCCTTCTGAGGCTAGTTCTTCTCGGAGTTTCTAATTCAGGGACAAGGAGCTCTCCAGCTCTGGGGTGGGACCTTGTTACCCTGTATGTAGAATCCAGCTTTCACAAACACTTATAACTTTGCAGTTCTCAACAGGTTCTGTATTTAGCAATTTAAAACACTGCACTGACAACTTACAAAAACTGTACTGACAACTTACAAAAACTGTGCCACTTTTAAATGTCAAAATGCCAGACTCTGGATAAAATACAGTATTTGTCAAGCACCACATACAGTCGGATTCCCCAACTCAAGTGCACTAAGAACAGATGTTCTCGGCCCTCCTTCTAGCGCCAATTAGATGTTGGTCCGGCTTTCATACGCACCCTACGAAGGATGAGCAGGAAGCTCCGGAGACACCCACGGGACGAATCCCACTCACTTTAGGATCTAGCTGGTTATCCAAGGTGCGAGTTACAGAGTCGGGTCGAATGTCTATTCACTCTTTTTCGCTTCTGGAATAGATTTCAATATGGACTGTCTGTTACCTTACAGGGGGTTCTTGAACTTGTTCAGTAGTTGCAGAAGTTGTTGACAATCAGATTTAACTTGATTCTTTGATCTAGCTCTCATGGGTCAGCAGATTCAAATAAAAGGCAAATAAAGAAAATAAAAATGGATCATTTCACGGTAAGCAAAGAGAGGGTAGGGTAAGGCAGAAAGGGAAGTTTATCAAACTTTAAACTGTAAAACTTAAACTATCAATTTTATCTATGCTACTAGCTTCACGACAGAACAAATCCAAGAAGAAAGTGTCCAGATTTCTAAGATCACTTTCAACTAAGAGCACAAGGCAAAGTGGAACAGATCTAGCAGAAAATTATAAATCCAAGGGAAGCTGGTTAAAACTGGTATCTTTCACCGGTAGCCTAGCTCACACAGTGAAGACAGAGCAATTAGAACAAACTTAACCTCAAATCTATAATTTCCCCTAGCAGATAATGGAACAACTGAAGCCTAACAACATATTTAAACTTGATAATGGCAGATTTACAGCATATATCTAACAAAATTTAAATGGAACGGATAATAGAAGAAGATACACTTATCACAGATCTGTAAAATATTAGGCTCCTGGCCATGCTACCACAGAAAACAACAAAAGCACATCAACTCCCAGTCCAAAAAACAAAGGATTTCACAAAATTTGCAAGAAATTGCTTATAAGCCTTTTATTTCTAAGTCTCCGCCTCCTGCAATTACATTGAGAAGAAGTATTTATAGACTCAGGATAGACCCTGATCTTTTCAGAAATATCTTCTTCCCCAAACTACAAATCTTATCTTTTTTAAACCCTAGGACCCGGGTTTTACAATATAAAGCCATTAAAACAAAGCTATGGATAGAACTTAACCATTCTGTAAATCTGTGCAGTTAGCTACCATAAATAGAGAAGATAGAGTTGAATGCCACTTGCATTCATCCACAACTACAAATGAATGCTCTCATCAATTCCTGTTGGTGAGCCGGATGAGTCACCACTTCTCCATCAATTTGATCCGTGAGACCCATCCCTGAGTTGAAATTGTCTTCATGCTATTAATTCTGTCATAAATTTGCCATTGAATGCTTTTACCGGCCTCTTCTCCTCTAGCATGGCGGTGCTTGATTAAATCTGCCCTTTAACTTTGCCTTTATGGTCTTTTTCAGTTGTCCCGTAGGTGACAGGTGGAATCTCGTATGAAAGAGAAAAGATGCATTAGTACTTTAATAAAATTATAAAATCCAAGCTTAAAACATTAAAATCAGACTAAAAACCACAAAATAAGCTTGCATGTCGGCCCCGCTTGTCTGCCTCATGCTTTGACACGTGTCGCTATCCCAGGATGCCTTATGTTTACCGTTGAAATGCACTTTCGGCCCTTTTGAGGACCTTTCTCTCTCCTATCGCGATTCTGCGACATGTCGCGATTTCGTGACATGTCACGAAATCGCGACGTCCCTGGCTCATCGACAACTTCTTCCTCGTAGGTCACGAAAATGCGACATGTCGCGATTTCGTGGCATGTCACGAAATCGCGACCTTCCCTGGCGACCGCACAGGCTTCTTCAAGCATGTCGCGAAAATGCGACATGCTTCTTCCTCTGGTTTCACTTTTCACAGAAGGGTGTAGCGCATCGCTGCAAATCTTACCTCTTAGAAAACGTGCAGCGAGTCGCTACAAATTTTACACTTTGGACTCTTTGAAACTATCGCTCCGCGATTTTGAGGCGTGCAGCGCATCGATGCACTTTTGGTTTGTCGAGCCTCATCCCAAAAATAGTAGCGAATCGCTACAGCTCTTACTTTGCTCCCTTTTATATTCAATGCCCCACGCCTTTGCAACTTTGGAACTTGCAGCGCATCGCTGCAACTTCCTCTTTAGACCCCCTTCTCAACGAGTGTGCAGCGAATCGCTGCACTTTCATTTCGGACTCTCTTCTTCGTTAACAGCCGCGATTCTGAGACGTGCAGCGCATCGCTGCATCTTTTGGGTTAAGTCGTCGACTGAGCTTCTGGTCGCGATTCGTTGACATTTTCTACTGTTCCTCCTTTGCTTCCTCGAACCCGTGAAAATGGAACACGTCGCGAAATCGCGACGGTTCCGCCAAAGCTGCATGCGTTGACCGCGTTGATCGCGATTTCGCGACGTGTCAACGAATCGCTGCAACTTTGGGACTTAGCCACTTTTCTCCTTTTCTCAGCGAAAATGCGACATGTCGCGATATCGCGACATGTCGCCAAATCGTGCCCCTCCGTACAACTTTATTCTCTCTCCTTCGGTCGACAGCGATTTTGCGACACTTTCCAAAAATGGAAATGTCACGATATCGCAACACTTCCAAAAATGGAAAGTGTCGTGATTTCGCTATACATTTGCAACTTAGCCGATTTTCTATTTTCCTGTCGTGATTTCGTGACATTTCCATAAATGGAAGTGTCACGATTTCGCGACACTGCCTAAAAGGGAAAGTTTTGATTTTTCATGCATTTATCTGACTGTTTTCTGGATTTTCTCATACTGGTGCAAGATTTTGTTTAAGCATGAATGATTCTAGCATGTAAAAAGTGAATTCTTGGATAACACAGCTAGAATGCAAGGAAAAGCACAACTTTAAAAAGGAGGCAAGCAAATTTGGACTTAAAACCTGAAACATATCAAGAGGGTCCCTACTGCAAAAATGGAAGTTCAAAGTTTTTCTAAGGATGGAATTTCATTTTTTAGTGGGGGTGTGTTGCTTCTCAACAACTTGCCAATTTTTTGGTCATCCAAGACAAGGCATGAATTCAAAAAATTTGGATTTTTTCTTTTAAAAAGCCCAAGTGTTTGACCGACCTCTGTGATGTTGCCTCTTGGCCAAGGTTGTTTTTTGTTTTCCCATATAAACCCCTCGAAAACGCCTATAAATATAAGGATTGAACTCTCTTTTTTGCCAAGTGATTTGATCTATCAAAAGTGATATCTCATAATGATTACAAGTGCTTTTTTATGTTCTCAAGGATTGATTGCTTTTGGAATGCTCTATTACTGCTTTGCTTCTATGCTTCTTATGATTGAATACTTTTGGATGAACAAGTGAAGAAGCCTTGATGACAAATTGTTTACATCATTTATCTTCTAGAGAAGGAGGAAAGGTCTTCCACCTTGGTTTCTACCTTTACTCTTGCTTCTTCCATAGGCTTATCAGGTTCCTTCTATGCATTTTTAGCTCTTTAGATCATTAATTCTTAGTTTTTCATTATATTTTACATTCATATATTAGTTTTAGGCACCTTTATGTGAATTCATGCCTCGCCCTTACAAGATGCAAATTTGGCAAAACCATTGGTTTCACCATTTTCTTCTCTATTTTTGAATTTACAACTGCTAATTATGAAGCAAAAATTCAATCACAATAATTTGGGGGAAAAATCTGCTCCCAAAACCCTAGGTTACCTCTTGCATGCTTGTTTTCCATTGCATCCATTTTGTTTACACTATGTTTTACTATTTCATGCTTTGTTCTACGTATTACCAAAAGTGAACAATCATTTTTATTTTTGAACAATCAGCTAAAAGGACCAAGGGGGCTTGAATGTTGAACCTCTGAGTTTAGTCATATAGTGGCCTACGCATACCCCCAAACATTGATAAATTATTTTAATTTTCTATTGCTAATTTTTAGGTATTATCGAATTCAAGATCGAGATTTATGGGGCATAAATTTTGCTAGGATCAATTTCTATATCAAGTATTCTAATAGTTCTTTTAGGCTATTTTCTATATGTTTGTGTCTCCCATCTATTTTCTATAGCTGCAAAGAATAGAAAAAAATAAAGAAAGGTTTGTTTGTCATAATTTTAGGGATAGTCTTCATTGAAACTAAGAATAATTCTAGGAATAGTTCTTTGTTTTCTTGCATTATTGTTTGCCTAGCATCGTTCTTTAATTTTTTTTAGTTTAGATCTTAGTCAAGACCAAATATAGGTTAATACCCTAAAATACCCAATTTCTATAAATTATTTTCTTGTATTATTAATATATTTACTTCTTACATTGCTTTAGGCATGAAATCAATAACATTTATTATCAAAATCACTCATAAAAGATATAAATTTATGTTCATTATGTATTGACTTAGGAATATTGGCTACCATCACTAAAAAATTCTAAAACAAAAGCAAAACATATGAAACTATATGATTTAATAGTATAACATATTCATTTTGATTAGAACTTGTTTACTTCATCTTAGAAATTAACATTGATTATGAATAAACAAGAACCAATTAAATTCTTAAATATACTTTAGTAAAAATAATTTAGTAATGCATGTTTACAAGAATGATAAATCATATCAAATTTTCTATTTTAATATTTCTTACATTGATTTTATAGAACCAAGGTATAACTATAATTATTTTCGTTTTCAATTTATTGTTTTTTATTGTTTCAAGTGATGGTTTTAACCTTATGAGTCAATTTAAGGGGATCATTTACTTATGTATTAGCTTTATTTTCTAATTTAGCCATTGTAATTAAAATAAAAATAATTTGATATTTTAGTAATCCGACTACTACCATTACACCCTATGGTAAGATTAGTCACCTTCTAGTGAAGTTGATGTTTTAGTCAATTTTAAAATTTGGATTTCAGGGTTTAGATTTTAGGCCCAAGCTAATAATTGTTGTTGGCACCCTTGATGGGAACTAATATATTTAGAAGCTTATTTGGAGTTCAGATTTTAGATGCTACTTTTAGGAATCTAGACTTGTGTCTCTACTTATAACCCAATATCAACTAATGGAAATTAGTTGAGGTGAAATGACCTCATATCATTCAAAATTTGGATGTCAAAAATATTGCCTACCCCTACCCAAGATACAAAGTTGTGCAAGCTCTAGTTACCTAAATCAAGGCTACTAGAACTTAAATGTTAGAGCTAATATTGATGATATAAGCATGATAACATAGCATAAAATATGAGTTTTAGCATTAAAGGTTTAGTTTTCACCATGAATAATAGTTGGAATTATGAAAATATATAACCCCAATATAGGAGAGAACCTATTAGGGTTTCAAATTTTGATCAGGATAACCCAAGCCCAAAACTTGGGCAAGGCACATAAGACTATTTAGTTTATTGACCATTAGGAAGAATAACCAACACTCACAACTTGGGTACACTAAGATATCACATTTAAAAGATATCACATTTAAAAATTGGGTAAGCTACACATACTCTGTTTGGAGGTATTTTGACCTAGTTGCTAAGGGGAGGACTTAGGCTCAACATGAGAAGACACCAAGTTAAGGGGACTTGCCAAATAGCAAGTATGGCTCAAGTGCATATGAATCAAACTTTACCTTTGAACATGATGGATTAGTTTTATCCAATGTGGAGATAAGTTATAGCTAATGTAATTTGTTCCTAGGAACTAATCCTAAGACATGGTAGTTCTAGAAAATATGATTCATTTATAAATCAAACAAGTCTTAGAACTAGTGATTCACTAGAAAAATATTTCAAAATACTTGCATACATGCAACTTGTTAAAACATCAAGTGAATTGATAGATAATGAGTCATGGACATAGAATTTGAGGCATGGTTTGCAAGGAAAATGGTCTTGATGATGGTATTTTTATCTCCAAGTTATTTTAGTGATGATATAAGGAATTTAAGGGATGTTTTAATATCAAATTTGATTGGAAAGACATGTTTTGGACAAAAGGTTCTAGTAAATTAGTTTTAAACAATTTAAAGTTTACCATAATTAGGAGTAGGGTTAGTTATACTCTCTATAAATAGGATATTAATGATCATTGTAAGGATATTTTTAGCATTTTGGAATATTATAGCTACTCTTTATGGTGTTAGATTATAATTTTGACATACACTTTCAACTAATAAAAATATTGTGCACAATATATATGGATCAATTGTATTTTGACCTCTTAATTTATGATTATATAATTCTTGTGGCTCTTCCCTCCCATGTTTTGTTAGTCCTTTATTTCATTGTTGTAGGTTATATGTGTATCTAGTCATATTAAAGTTATTAAATCACTTCCAAAAATTCGCATTGGATCACATTAATCCTATAATAATCACCTTGTCACATTAATTTTACTACATTTATTTAATCCCTTGTATCTCTTTTCCCTTAAATTTGATTTTCACTTGTATTAGTTTAATTTACACTAGCTAAATAAGTGAGAAGCCAACCTAAATCTAGAGGCTACAAGGGATTAACCACCTTTCTTATTATATTTAACTATAATCTCATGGGTAGATATTTTCATGGATGAATAGTTTTGGCAAGCATAATAGGACACACAAGTATGAATTCATGTAGAAATATGATCTTACCCAGCTACATTTTTTTTAAGTTATACACAAATCCAATTAGAATTATTTAATAGATGTAAAAGTTTATTTATAACATTAATTATGATATGAACCAAAATAATAATTTAATTTTACACATATTTGATCTACTCTAACAATTTTATATTTACATCACAAGTTTTACATTTAATTTTATATCTACTTAAAAGCTTGTTGAAATTCATACAAGTGGAGACTCCACTAGAAATTGAATTCAAAAAATATATCTGAATTAAACGATTCTATGTTTTTCAAATCTCAAATCTATAATTTTTGAAGGTTTTATAGGCACATTTCTCAAGAAATTAGAAGAAATTTTAAATAGTCTAAAATATTTACCTGATTATTTGGAGTAGTGATTCATTTATTTTCTAGCAATTTTCCTATTCAATATCTACAAATGGATCATTGCAAAAAAATATTTCAAAGTTTGAAAGATATTGATTCCCTTGATTGTATTTTCTCAAGTCTTTAGTTTCTACAACCTACTTGTTTCACTAGTGATTTGTGTAAATTAGAAGTTGAAGACTCTAAAATTAGTCAAAATGTGACTCATTGTGATTGTATGATTTACCTATTAGGAAAGACAAATACCTTATAGAATTGACCCTCCTAAGTACTTTCATAAACGTTTTCAAGTACCAAAATTTAATGATTTGTCCAATTCTATTTCCTCAAATATTCAATTTTTTCATCAAATGAATCAAAGGTTTAGGTGATAACTCTAATTTTTTCCAAGTATCTTAATAAAAAAATTACCTATAAGTTAGTTATTTTATTGTAGTGCTAGTGATATTTAAAATAATGTCATGATGACATATACATGATCTTGGTGGTTCAAAAGAAAAATTGGCTAAGGTTGAGTACAAGTGATTTGATTTGTATTTTCTTCTTAAGAAGAATTGAAAAATAAAAATAAAATAAGATAAAATTTTCAAATGAAACAATTAGCTAAAAAAGTTCAAGGCTTCAACTAGTAGTTGGAGATTGTTGCTAACCAAGAAAATACAAAATTAAAAGTTCTCTAACAAATTTGAAGAAGCCCAAAAGTTTCTATAGGCCCTGAAGAGTAACTGTGATTGTTGAACTTTAAGAATGTGAAATGAAGGGTTGTAACATCATTTTCTCTCTTGTAAATGTACAATAGTGTAATATAGCTGTATAAGAAAATGGAGAAAGTATTATAACATTTTTTAGTTCATTTTGGAATGAGAAACAATGGTCTATTTCATTTATTTTAAGAAAAATATGCTTACTATCCCTATTTTCTAAAACTTGTAGTTAACTTATAGAGCTTATAAATTTTGTTTTACAACTCTATTTTTCATGTGTGATATATCACTGGAAATGTATTATTGTGTATAATATACTCACAAAGTGTATCGAATTCTAAGTAGTAATGGTCTCTAAAATTTTGACTATCCTACGCTACTACAATTTCTGCTATAATTTTTTACTGCACTTTTTTGCTCTTCAATTTTGGGTCAAATACTTCATTTGAAATCAAAGCTTGTCTGGATTTTGGGTTTGAGTAAACTTGGGTTCGTGGTTCTTGGACAATTTCGTTAAAGAAAAAATTCATTTGTTGATGCTTGAGTCTAATGGCCAACTTCAACAACTCATTACACATTTTAGAATTTAGTGGGCAAGATTATGATTATTGGAGCATAAATATGAGGACATTGTTAACTGAAAATTATCTTTGGGAGGTAGTGGAGAATGGTTATGAAGAACCATTTTATTGGAACACATTACAAGGGAATGATAGGATAACAAAAAGAGAAACAAAGAAGAAGAATTCATTAGCCATATATCATATTCAGTCTACTCTTGACCATAGTTTATTTCCATGTATTACTATTGCTACATCAACCAAGGAGGCTTGGAAGTCTCTTCAAGAGTCTTACCAAGGAAGTGACCACGTGAGAATGGTAAAGTTGCAAACCATGAAGAAAGAGTTTGAGAATTTGTATATGAAAGATGCTAAAAATGTGGGTGATTATTGTGTTAGAGTGAAGGATGTGGTGAAAAAGATGGCTACCCTTGGAGATACCTTGAAAAATGAGGTAGTTGTGAAGAAGGTATTGAGATCTCTTACCCCTAAATGGAATATCATAATGCAATAATTTTGAGGAGATTAAAAATTTTTCTACACTTGAATTTGATTTCCTAGTTGGTTCTCTTATGTTACATGAGGAAAGACTAAGAGAAACTAGTAAAGAAAATAAGGAGTATGCTTTAATTCTAAATTGAATTTTTTGAGAATGCTTTTAATTCTAAATTGAAAATTTATGAGAATTATGAATCTGGTCTAAGCATGAGTAAACAAGCATATGGAAAAAGAAGAAATCATAATTACTCAATAGGTACAAGAGGAAGATGAAGATGAGCCATTGTTGTTGGAAGAAGATAAGGAAGAGTTGATAAAAATGAGTTGAATGCTACAATTTTCATAGAATTGGCCACATTGCATGATATTGTAGAGTTAAGACCATAAATGAATATAAAAGATCTCACTATGTATGTGAGGATGAATTTGTAGAAGGTAACTTGTTTTTGACTAGTGACATGGCTGAAAAACTAGTCAAAAAGTTTGGTATCTAGATTCTTGTTGTTCTAACCACATCACTAGAAAAAAAGAGTTTTTTGTTGATGTGAATGAGAATTTTAATACTAAGGTCATTCTTGGGAACAATAATGACTTGGATGTGTCTACAAAAGGTACCATGGAGGTTGGTACTAAAGAAGGTACACAAAAAATTCATGATATCTATTATGCTCTAAATTTGAAGAATATTTTTTAAGTGTTGGAAAACATGTATAAAATATCTACAAAGTTGTGTTTGATAACAATGAATGTATCATTTATTATAAGAATAATAGGAACCATGTGGTCACCAATATTTCTATGTCAAACAATTGGATGTTTCATTTGAATTTTGGAGGGAGTATGGACATGGCACACATGACACTTGAAGATAAGAATTGGATTTGGTATATCAGATTTGGACTCTTGAATTTTAGAAGTCTAGATTTTTTGTCTTCACAAGATATGGTAAATGGACTACTTAAGCACAAGGGTGTGTGTGAAGCATGTGTGATTGGAAAGCATGCAAGGAAGGAGTTTCGAAAAGGAAAAGCATGGAGGGCCTCATACCCACTCCAACTTGTACATTTTGATATTTGTGGACCAATACAAACATAAATTTTGGGTAAGTATTCTCATTTTATCACATTTATTGATGATTTTTCAATGAAGTATTCGGTGTATTTTTTGAAACATAAGGACGAAGCTTTTGGCATGTTCAAGATTTTCAAAATACTAGTTGAGAATGAAAGTGGATATAAAATAAAGTGTTTGAGAACTGACTATGGAGGAGAATTTTGTTCAAATGAGTTCAATGATTTTTGCAAACAATGTGTCATCAATAGGCAAATAACTACCACCTACACACTATAATAAAATGGTGTAGCTGAGATAAAAATAGAACCATTTTAAAAATGGTAAAAGCACGTTGAAGATAAAAGGTTTGAGCAATTTTTTTTGTCTTATACAGTTGATACAATAATGTACATTTTCAATAGATGCTCCACAAGAGGACTACATAAGAAAAATCCACATGAAGCATGGTATAGCACAAAATCCATTGTAAGTCATTTGAGAGTTTTTGGTTTTCTTGCATATGTACATGTGAATGATGATGTGAGAAAGAAGTTGAACCCCAAGAGTGAGCCATGCATTCTTGTGGGATATTCTAAAACAAGTAAGGCATATGGATTGTAAAATCCAAAAAATCATAAGTTTGTAGTATCTAGAGATGTAATTTTTGATGAAGGGGGAGTATATAGTCATAAAAAATCTATAGGAAAAATATATGATGTTGAAGTAGATAATATAGTTGGGGGATAACCTTTAAATATTTCCTCTACTTCTCTACGCTCACCTAGTAGCCCATCAAGAAGTTCAAAGGAGACTACACCAGTTTCAAGAACAACCAACTCATCTACAATTCGCACCAAGAATACAAATAAAGGAAAGAGAATACTCAAAGCACATCCAGCTAGCCAAATTATGGATAAGAACTTTCAAAGGAGGTTAACAAGAAGCCAATTGCAAGAGTTGGACCAAGTTGTTTCAATATTAGAGAAGCTCCAAATGTATGATGATGATGAAGAAGAACCAAAAGGTGATTTGGTGAATTATGCTCTATTTTTTGAAGGTAATTTAAAACCTTCATGGTATGAATATCCTTGTACTAATGATGTTTGGGTGCAAGCAATAAAAGAAGAAATTTAGTTCATTGAAAAATGATACTTAGGAACTTGTAGAATTAGCCAAGGACAAGAATATTGTTGGATCCAAGTGGGTCTAAAAAATAAAATTTAATAGTGATGGAAGCATAGAATGATACAAAGGAAGGCTGGTTGCAAAAGGATTCACCCAAATATACAGTGTGGATTATGAAGAGATATTTACCCCTATTGCAAGACGAGATAATCCATATGGTTCTTTTATTGGTAGCCCATAAATAGTGGAGATTTTATCACATGGACGTGAAAAGTGAATTCTCGAATGGTTATCTAGATGAGAAGGTTTATGTTCAACAAAATCAAGGCTTTGAAGTGGAAGGAAAGGAAAACCATGTTTATAAATTGAAGAAAGCATTGTATGGACTGAAACAAGCACCTAGAGCATGGTACTCAAGAGTTGATGGGTACTTCCAAGATTATGTTTTCAAAAAAAGTAAGAATGACCCCACACTCTATTTCAATAATGAAGGTGATGATATTATTATTGTGTACCTATATTTTGATTATTTTTTCTACATGGGAAGTAGTTCAAAAATTATGAATGATTTTAAGCATGCTATTATGAAGGAATTTCATATGAAATATTTAGGACTGATGCAATACTTTCTTGGTGTGGAAGTACATCAAGGTGATGGCAAAATTTTTATTTATCAATAAAAATATGTAAAGGATATGTTGAAGAATTGAAAACTAGTTTAGACACCTGTGGTACATGGAGAAGTGTTGTGTAGATATGATGGAGAAGAGAAATTTAATGAAAAATTGTTTAGAAGAATTGTTGGGAGCTTAATGTTCCTTACTACAACAAGGTCTGATATTGCTTTTGCAATTTTACTTGTATCAATGTACATGAATGAACCTTCACAAAACCACATGATATCAACCAAGAGAATCTTGAGGTATGTCAAATAAACCTTAAATTTTGGCATACATTATGATGCTAACAACAAAATGGAGCTTGTTGGATACAATGACTTAGATTGAGGAGGTTGCTTGGATGATATAAATTTTGGAAATTATTTTCCACTTGGTTCAAGAGTGTTAACATGGATCTCAAAGAAGTAAAGTACTATTGATTTATCTTCTATAGAGGAAGAATATATTGCAACTACTGCAACAAGTACACAAACACTTTGGTTGAGAAAGGTACTTGAAGAGATTGGTGAAGTTCAAAACAGTCCAACAATAATTTTTGTGACAACACAAGTGCAATCAAGATTGCAAAAAATCCAGTCCATCATAGTAAAACTAAACATATTTATTTTAATATTCATTTCATACGATACATGGTAAAAAAGAAGGTTGTAGATTTGAAATATTGCAGCTCCAAACAACAACTTGGAGACCTGTCTACCAAAGATGTCAATAAAGAACAATTTTTGAGATTGAGAGATAAAATTGTATCACCACTCAGAATTAAGGGGAAGTATGTTGGATATTTATGCTAACCAAGAAAAGATAAAATTGAAATTTCTCCCATGAAATTTAAGAAATCCAAAAGTTTCTATAGGCCTTGAAGAGTCACTATGACTATTGGAATTCTAAAATGTGAAATGAATGGTTGTAACATCATTTTATCTCTTGTAAATGTAAAATAATATAAAAAATATATAGAAGAACATGGGGAAATTATTTTAATACTTCTTAGTTTGTTTTGGAATGAGAAACAACAGTCTATTTCATTCATTTTGAGAAAAATATGCTTGCTATCCCTGTTTTCTAAAACCTGTAGTCAACTTGCAAAGCTTATAACTTTTGTTTTATAGCTCTATTTTTTAGGTGTGATGTACCATTGGAAAGATATTATTTTTTATAATATAATCACAAAATTTCATCATATTATGAGTAGTTTTGGTTCCTCAAAGTTTGACTATCCTAGGTTACTACAATTTTTACTGTTGCATTTTTTGCTGCACTTTTTTGGTCTTCAATTTTGGGTCAAATACTTAACTAGAATAATGTTGAATCCATTAGGAGGGAAACATAAAATAATGTAGAATATGTCATGGATTTTGAACCCTCAGTTATCTGAGTATCTACAACTTCCCCAAGGTCAACTATAGTTTTGTAGAGTTCAAATATCATTCAAAATCAATAATTCTACAATATCAACAATTTTCTTAGAATTAGGTAAACATATATAATTGTTAGATAATGTATAATCCTAATAAATAATAGGTATTCCATAACCTATAACCAGTACATAACTGAAATTAGATATTCATTATAAATAAATTTGTAAATGTACAATAGCAACAACAAATGGTTACCCAATATTCTCAAGTAACACAAAATCAATGTTAAATTCAATATGCTCTATACCAACTAGCATATGCCCTAATGGGATAAATTATGTACCAAATATCATATGTGCAAGTATAGTATGGAAAACAAGTATAGTATGAAAAATATCTCAATGGCCTATAGTTTAGTAGCAAAACCTATCAACTTTTGTCTAATCACAAACTCCCTCTATTCCTTTAAAATAAATACTATGAGTTATAAAATCATGATGGACCTAATTTCAACCTTAAAGAGTTATTAAATGCATGAAATATGTGTATGACATAATATTATGAACTCAAAAATGATAACTAGTAGATTCCTAAATAGGGAAACATACAAGTGATCAATCAGGTGCAAGATAAAATGGTATATATATATTTAGAATGAAGCACACTCTAGCATTTCCCTATAATATGGGCTATGATATGGAAATATATGCTATGGTCATCTATCATGCCTAGATTATGAATCAACAAGGTACACAATGAATTCTATTTCGGTGTATATTTTACCTAAATTACTAATGTCACTATCTCTTAGCCAACTAATAAATCTCAACCACCCTACAATATTGTAGATATACAAAGCCTAGGAGTGTTTCCAAATCCCTTCAATTGCAAGATAAAAATTAAATTTTAAATGAGAAAATTATGGACATCAATATTGGGACTCTAGAAGATCCCAATACCCTTAATATAGGTAAGGTCCTACCCATGATCGAGCATGAGGAATACATCTAAATATTTATAGAGTTTAGAGATATATTTGCTTGGTCCTATGCCAAATTCTTGGCCTTGATCCTCCCTTCATTGTCCAACATCTAGTAATCACTCTTGGTGGAAAATTTGTAAAGCAAAAATTATAGATAATGCATCTAAAAATCATGTTTAAATCTAAAGTGGAGATCTTAAAACTCTTTGATATCATATTTATAAAAGTCATAAGCTATTTTTATTGATTCTCTAACATAATTCTTGTTTCTAAGAAAATAGGTAGTGTTAGAGTGTACATTTAGTTTTAGAATATCAATAAAGCATGTCACAAGGATGACTTCCCTCTACCCAAAATCAATATGATCTTCAATTTCACTACAATATATGGAATGTTGTCTCTAATAGATGGTTCTTAGGCTATAATTAGATCAAGATTTCTCCTAAGTACCATTCCAAAATAACTTTCATCGTCCCATGGGGAACCTTCTGATAACAATTCATGTCTTTTGGGATAAAAAATATAGGAGCTACCTAGCAAAGAGCCATGACATATGTATTTCTTGAAATGATGCATGGAATCATTAAAGACTATGTTGATGACCTTATTGATCTATATTTAAATAGATAAAATCATGTTTGTGATCTAAAGTGCATATTTGAGTAGCTAAGGGAGTATAAGGTATGTATAAGTCTTCAAAAGTGAATATTTAGGCTTACTTAAGAAAAACTATTGGGATTCATTATTTTCCAATATGACATAAAAGTAAATCCTAATAAGATATCAACTATAGTCAATATGTTTCCCTTTTAAAATCTAACCCAAATCAAGAGCCTAAAAATATAAGCCATCTAGAGATTCATCTCCTAGCTAGCCAATAAGTATTAACCCATCACCAAGATTTTAAGTATCGATGAAATATTAATGGGATGCTAACTGTCAAGCTACCTTTGATTCTCTCATATCCTAACTCTTATCCTCACATATCCTTGTCCCACCTAATCCCCACAAGATCTAGTTGTTATACATAGTGGATACCAACCATTTCTTAGGAGACATGTCGACATAATATGACAACCAACATAGAGAAAGAGTTATTTTCTACATCAATAGGACTCTAGTTAATTATAAATTTTGATACATACCCTTAGATAAGTTCTACCCAATCATAGTATTTTTATATTAAAATCTTAAAAACTATATGCTTAGCCATAAAACATTTATGATCACAACGATTAATCACTTGCATTATATCATGTCCAAGCCTTATCTTATAGGATGAACCACTAAGTGGGACATTGTGCTAAGTGAATTTGATCTTGAGTTTTTCAACCAAAAGTTTGTGGAAGGCTAGGTCATTACTAATTAGTTAGTAGTCATAACTTTAGAAGCTACTAATCCTTTAGTGGTATGCTTTACTGATAGGTAACTCTTCATCCTAGAAGTAGATCAACTTGAATCTTGGAACCTATACTTTGATGGTGCTAGATATGTAAAAGGAGCATATACAAGAGTCAAATTGGTCATTCCTCAATAACAACTAATCCATTTATCATTTAAGCATTAGTTTTCTTATACCAACAATATTGTTGAGTGCAAATCCCTTATCATAGTACTAAGTAAAACATTAAATCTATAGGTTAGAATCCTTTCTATCTTTAGAGACTCTCAGTTGGTAGTCAACCAAGTAAATGGTGTCTATAAAACTAAATATGATAAGCTTAAGCTATATAAGAACATTGTTGATAAAATAATGGCCGCTTTTAACAAAATCACCACTGATGCTATCCCTAGATCCAGTAACTTCCATGTTGATGCTATGGATTTGAATGCATCCCTTATATCCTTAGAGCTATATGACAATTAAGATACAATTTCCACTCAACTAATTAGGGAACTTACAACCCTAGAATCTGGTCAACTTTCTCTATAATCCTTTTTGTAGAAGTAGCTTCATGCCCTAATACTTAGTACAAGGATATATTTACTTACCTTAAGGATGGTACTTTACCTAATGGTTTGAACCACAATGAGCATAAGAACCTCAAACAACGTGAAAGTAGGTATGTCATCACTGGTGATATATTATCTCACCATACCCTTAATAGCATTTTACTTAGATGATTAGACTTAGCTAAATACCAAGTAGTCATTAAAGAGAACCGTGATGGATCATGTGATGGTCATTAATGGTGTAGTCATCACCAAAGAGCTTCTATGGATGGGTATTATTGGACCTCTATGGAAACGGACTCTTGTGACTATGTAAAGAGGTGTGATAAGTGTCAATAACATGAAAAATTTATCCATTTTTCATACCAAGCCATCCAATACCTAAACTCACCATGGCATTTTTCCATTTGGGTATTATATATTATTATGAAGATAAACCTCATGCCATCCAATGGACACAAATTTATCATAACGATTGCTAAATAATTCACCAAGTGGATAAAAGCTATACCTTTAGCCTTAATAATTAGAGTTCAAGTCTCCAAGTTTATCTTTAACTATATCCTAAGCCATTATGACATCCTTTCTGTGCTAATTTCTAACAATGAAAAACCCTTTAAGAACAATAATATCCATAAAATTAATTCTAAATACAATATTTAACACAAATGGTGTATGCTTTACTATCCTTAGAGCAATGGCCAAGTTGAATCTTCTAACAAAAACCTTGTCAAAATCATCAAGAAAACTATTTGGGATTGAAATTTCTATTTGTATCCCACCTTATAGGCCCATCATACTAGTTTCAAAACTCCCACTAGCATGACTCCCTATGCTATGGTCTTCAAAATTGAAGTGGTCTTCTTTTTTGAGCTAGAGGTTTTGTCCTTGTGTATTTTGATACAATATGCCTCTACTAGAGATGAATATTATCTTGCTCATCATAGCCAGTTGGAACTACATGAAAATAGTGAATCCATACCCTAGAAAATCTAAGGGTCTATAAGCAAAGGCTTAAATGTACCTATAGAAAAAAGGTATGATACAAATCCTTTGAAGTTGGTGATCTTATCCTCAAACTAGATGAAAAAATGACAATACCAAAACTAAGCTCAAAGGAAAATTTGAATTGGATAGGTCCATACATTATAACCATCAAGTATGGTTCAGGTTCTTATCACCTCATCATACTTGATAGGAAAAAACTTAAAAAATTAATGAAGATAATACATCTTATATGATATTATATCTAAGCTTGCATTGGATACCTATTTACTCTAAGTTGCTTATCATTTCTTGCTTACATATTATTTATTTCATGTACATGCCTATCCCTACTTGAATATTGATTCAAGGATCAATGATGAAATGCAAATGATGATCCTAGTTAGGATCAATTATTATTTTTACTAGGTGACTGTTGCAAGTGGATCCTCCCAATCCCATTTTGCAAATCAATCATGTTTTACACAACACAATCTATCTCAAAATATCTCTTTTACCACCTCAAGCTTTATATTATCTCTTCAATCTTCTATCTCATCACCCATTATCACATGATGAATATTATGAGATTTATAGGTGATGATGACAAGATCTATCATCTCATCTCTTATTGCCTATGTATTACCATACATGAGGGAAATATATAATGTTAGATTCTTCCTTCCAACTTTAAGGTATTGCATATTGTTGCATTAATCTAATCAAAATTCCTTTATGAAGTTTATCTACAAGGTAAATAAAAATAAATTAGAAGTCCTTTGAGAAAAGTTAATTTAGAAGTCCTCTAGACAAAGCTAAATCAAAATCTCTCTAGGAAAATCAAAAGTTATTTAAGTATTTGTTTAAAATAAAATCCATCTTACAATTTTAGGTAAATCATAAAATGCTCCTTAGGAATTTTCCTAAGGGCACCAAAATAATATACATACTTATCTTATGTATCTTTTCAATTACCCCTTGGGGTAAATTTGTAATCATTTATTGTATATATTTGTATATATTTTGTATCATAGAAATCTAACTAAAGTCCCCTTGAAAAAGTATGGACTGATTTTTATGTAGGCAACAATCAAGGGGTTTTGCATCCCTTTAGTTCAAAGCATTAGTTGATTTATTTCTTTCTTCAATATTAAAATGTTTCTTTCAATAAAATAGAACTAATAATACATATTTTATCTATCAAAACTACTCACTTTTAAAAGTATGTAATCAAACCAATAACAATTAGAAATCCATATACCATAGTTCATTCATCAAACACTTGAACATATGGTGTATGTCAATGAATTTATTTATAACTAACAAGAATTAAAACCTATTCACTGAGATTTTACCCTAGGTCTCATATAAGAAAAAATATTTATAAAACAAAGGAAACACTTTCTCACAAGAAAAACTAAGACAATACTAGCCAAGATTGAAATAAAGTTATAGCTATATACATGTAAGAAAAAGGTAATCACATTCAAGTCTTTAAACTTCAAAGAAATATAAATAAGTTTGAACCCCCAACCACCATCTCTTTATTCCTTAAATAGAGAGTCTAGAGGGTAGTTGAATAACTACCAAATTAGTTAAAGTGCCAATTACCTCCATATATTGGGAGTAATTTAGAATTAGATCATTAACATAGAATGAAATGCATTTTAGATTAAAGGTGATGGTTACAAAATTCTCTTAAAACAATGACTCAATGACAATAAATTCATCAAGATAGTTATACATATTTTCATTGTTAAATTCTAGGTCTACGAGCCATTTCTTAAAATATTTTAGAGAGAATTTATCCATAGATTTGTTCATATCTATCACCTCCTCTAAATTATTCTAGATGTTTGCCTTGTAATGTTCCTCATAAATAAAAACTATCACTCCCATACAGTTCTTTGATCTTGATTTCCTTTTTCAAACTATTCATATCTTTAGCAACTTTATCAATGATAGACTCAATTTTGAGTAGCACCCTTTGAGCATGATTATTCTGAGTATCCACCATTAGTTTTTTGATCTTCATTAGGCCATTTTGAGTGTGTAGGATAGTTTCTTGTAGTGCATCAAATTTTTCATGTTCTTGGCCAATTTTCATATTAGTATTTCTATAAAGATACAATTTTAGAAAAAACTTAATATTCAAGTTAGATTTTACTTTCATGGCTTCAATGGCTACATTTATGATAATTCACTTGTGATGTCTAGTGGTGTTTGTAATGGAGGCTTGTTCATTCAAAGCATTGATCTAAGAAATAAGGGATTGCTCCATAGAGAGATGACATACTTCTCTATATGCTATAGTTTTTTATAATTATAAAATACTCTACTCAAGTATGTTAACGCGTGTCCTCTCAAAGGTCTTCTCAAATTCTAGAGATTGGATTTGTTGGAATTGGTTGCTTATCCTCTTTAGATCTCTAAAATTATCTCATTCTAATTTAACCACCTTCTCTAAAATTATCTCATTCTAATTTAACCACCTCAATGTGTATCTAGCTTATATATTCTTCTCAAATCGTATCTACCAAGGTGATGGTTATTTCATGCACTCTTTCAGCCACAACATCATCCTCAAGTCTTTTTCCTTTTCTTGAATACTTTCCTTCTAAAAATTTAGGTTTTTTATCATAACCATTATTTACGAAAATATTTTCAACTTTAAGATCTGGAATATTCCTCCTCATGGATACACCAATGGACCCACCAATATATTTGGTCTATTACACTCTACTCCCTTAAATAGTAATAGTAACAATAATATTTATGGGTTAAATATGAGCTTCCATTATTTCATCCACTATTTCCTCCACTATTTTTGTAGTTCTTTTTTCTATTAAATTTTTATTTGCCATAACTTCTAAAGCCTTTATCGTTCGGTTCTCTACTTCATTGATGTCGATATCTAAGAAATTTTTGGTCAAACTTATCCCCAAAGGAATCTTTCTCCATTGGAAGGTTCACTCTTATAAGAGGAATATATTTTTATGGAAGATTTCTTTCTAACGGTTGAAATTTTCCCTTAGGACCTCTTCTATCTATATAATTAATTTCTTTCAACAAACAAATTCTGTTCGATAGAATTCCCAAGTCCTAGTAGATATTTCCTTTGCCAACCTTCCACTATCAACACTTAGTAAATTTTTAAAATTATCATACTCTTTTTCAGGTTTGTTTGTTTTATTTATTCAGGAGTATCTTTAGCCATAGCCAGCATTGGAGGAAATTCCATATTTGGTTTTAGTTTCAAATTTACATCTCCCCTTTTAGAATAATATGATGTACCGAACTAAAATGAAACTTGACATGGTATAATTGGATATACCCATTAAGACTGCCTATCATTTGATAAGCTACCTATTTGAGTAGCATCTTATTAGACACATATTTTGGTAATATATAGGTCTTTACTTTTAAATATAAGAGTCTAATATATGCCTAATGATCTTGGATAGATAAATTAGCATATAATTGCAAAGCCTTTTTGGCTTCCTTAGTGAAATGGAGATACGAAGAATTGTTCAATAAAGAATATATATATAGGAAAATACAATAGAATGAGTGTAATAAAAAATTTTCCTCCTCATTACATTTTACTTCTATAGGTTCTTAAAAAATATGTGTACATGTTTTCTCTCTAGACAACTAAAAAAAGAGACATCTTTTATTTTAAGAGGTGTGACCATGCATGGAATATCAGTCAGGAAAGCAAACATGTGAGCCTTAGGACTTTGTGGAGCCTTTGTATTTATGAAATATTTAATTTTTCTAACTAAAATATTGGAGAGAAAATAGACCTAACAAAATATAACCCCTTTAAGAAAAATATAGATTATTGTCATCATATAATGTATAGAAAAATGAGATGTATCAGGAGACCCATGAGTCTACAAATATGGGCCATAGCATATATTATTTTAGATCTAATATTAGAAACAATATAACTTTCATTTTTCAAGTGAAGGGTTTTGTTCTCATTTGCTCTCTAGATCCTTATAATATCCCTTAAAATTTCATATCTTGCTACAAAGACTAACCATATAGATTATTGTAAACCACTAAATTAATAGGAGAAAGTCTATAGATAGTGTACAAAGTGTCACTATTGAAGTGGGCATCATCCTATCTTTTAGTCTCTTAATTCTCTCTTCATCAAATCCACCCTTTATAAAATCCATTGTATATCATACACATATTTGGGTAGTTTAGGTTGGGAGCCTACCTTTGGTAGCCTAGAATGCATAATATTTTCCATTCTTTCTAAGTATTTAGGATCATCCTGGTAACTATTTCTATTCAAATGATGCTCTTGTTTTTTTGATAGATATATGAGAAAAATTCATATATTCTCCCAAGCCTATCACCATAGTGTCAAATGATAGGCATATTAAATGATAATCTAATTATTTTCCATTTGAGTAAGAGTAACAAATGAACATTATTCCAAACATAGGACAATAGACAAGATCTTGAACACTTAGTTGATTCTTAGAAATGAAAAAATCAATCCAACATGTTAAGTTTATATGGCATGTATATTAAATGCAGGGTCATGTGAATTCAAATTTATACAAATGTAAACAATTTTAATTTATTAAAAGACAAACTAACTAAAATATGAAATCATGTGAAATATTCCTAATAAATATTGGTATGACCTTTGTATTAAATACAAAGTTGTTACTATCACTATTCTCAGATGACCTAGATCGATTACAAATACTTATACACTCGTGAGTCAAAAATAGAATAACTAAGGGGCCAATTCGATGGAAGTGTAAAGTCCTTCCATATTTATAAAAATGGATAATGGATGAATTAATACCTAAGAAAAACACATGAGGTAAGGCTTTAATATTATTTGTCTCTATGCATGCAAGGCTAGACTTTATAAAATTCGAAAAATAAGTTTGGGGTCTTATAAAATAAAAAAAAATAAAAATAAAACATCAAACAAAATTTATAACAATGTTATGCAAGAAAAGCTAAAGTGGAGCACATTATGAAGTTTTTTTTTAATGTGGTAACAACAAGCTAACTAAAGTCCCCCTAAAAAATATTAAAGCTAACTAGATTCCTCTTGGAAAATCTAACTAAAGTCCCCTAGGCAAGCTAACTAAAGTCCCCTTGGGAAAATATCAAAGCTAACTAAAGTTCTTCATACAAATATCATAGCTAACTAAAGTCCCCTTGGGAAAATATCAAAGCTAATTAAGTTTCCTTGTACAAATCTCATAGCTAACTAAAATCCCCATGGGAAAATATCAAAGCTAACTATTCCTCTAGGAAAAATATATGGATATAGTTATATATAACATTATATATCTTGTATCATAGCTAAAATCACCTTGGGAAAATATTTTATTTAGATTAAAGTGCCCTTGGAAAAATCTATATCTATATATAGTTGTATATATTTGTACTATAACAACACCTCATAGAACTATCCAAAGTCCCCTTACGCACATCACTTACTAATCATAAATCTATCTCCATGTGTCATCATCTATATCAAGATAATTATCCAAAATCAACCAAAAAATCCCTAATCCAAATCATCATATCCAATAAATAACATATAATCTAGTCCAATTATTACCTCATCGTTGTATTTAATCATAATTAGATCATGCATCATTCATCATATGAATAAATAATCATCATAACATAATCATTAATCACAATTATAAATAACATCATATAAATTAACCATCATCAATATAATAATTATTATAACATTATCAAGTCATCATTATCGTTCATGCTCATCAAACATAACATAAAATCATAAGGCAATTACAATTAGCACAAACCCTCACATAAATCAATCACATCATCAACTCATTAAAAATCCATAAAGTTATTGTATACATATAAAAATTTATATGTACATTGAAATGATACATCATATAACACATTGTACATCATATGGTACATAAAAAATACAAAAATAGTCAAAATTGGCCTTCACAAGTGTAACTAGCTCTATTATCCTATATTAGGTGCTCTAGTTGCTCCTACTCTTACTGGTGATAGAATCCTCAATAACCTCCATGATTGGTGCATCATGGAGCATGAGTATGTTTGTGTCCCTATATGTGAAGGTAGGTGGTAATCTATTATGACTGTTGTATGGTATGGAGTTTAATAATATATTTCTTGCTTAATCTATACCTTTAAGTCCACCTATGTTCAAGCTAGTTCTATCCTATGTCTCCATTAAGCTATAGTAATTAGTCTAAAAATATCTATGCTAGTTGGATATCATTTACCCATCCTATTATCATGATATTTTCTTCTCCATAGTTAGATCTTAGATGATCTACTTCATCATTGAGATCTACCAAACTAGTTGGTCCCTCTCCACTATCTGTGTTGCAAGAGTACCATTTTCTTCTCCATAGTTAGATATTAGATGATCTACTTCATCATTGAGATCTATCCAGCTAGTTGGTCCCTCTCCACTATCCTCATGAGTGTGGTCTACCGGTAAGGATACCACTTGCATTATCGGTGATGTGACCCGGGTTCAATCCCCATGGTGGATGTGTATAAGAAGTATTACTAAAAAAAAATAGTAGCCTGCAAGCTAATCACCTTCCCTAATTTGGGGTACCTCTTTACCTCTATGAATAATAAATATGTTCTACTAGGTCCTACCTCATATACCATGATCATAGACATAGGTGATGCTAGTGTTGGTTCCACTACTATTATTGTCTATCTTTACCTCTATCGATGGTACTCTCTATATTGCCTTACCAAGGGTGGAATTGATCATTGTGCCCTCTTGTCCTATCATCCTAGCCTCATTCACTCCCCTATATACAAGCTAGCAATTTTCAATTTTAGAGGGTAGATGGTATGATACCATTCCCAATTATCATTCACCTTAGGATCATCGATACTCAGATCTGAAATCACCAAACCATCAATGTTAGATTTACGGTAAGAATCTAGGTCTAGCTATGGTCTAAAAAAATTCTCTTATGTGTTCCTCCTATACCACATAGGTCCTCCTAAAATTCTCTACTATGTATTAAAATAGTATACCACATAATAAAAATGGAATATTTCTCACTCTCCATATGGTCCCACTAGCCACCTGACTTGCTAGATATAAGCTAACTAAAAGGTGTCCTCTTGATATATGGGATGCTACTTATAATATTATCAGATTACTTACTCCTAGAGCAAGTCATCGAGTACTCTATGCCACTCCAAAAACCTTCCTATGAGACCTCCCCTCCCTTACCTCAAAATGATGATCCCATTTGCAAGCCATTGCAGCCTCAAGGTCTACTACATGCCCTGGTAGCCCTAGTGGCCTCATGATGATGATATACTCCTAGGTCCACACCTAGAGTAATATGCAATGTGAGATGATCCTTCCTCCTTGAAATATAGTATAAATAATGGTATAATTATGTAAGTATGACTATGCCGTAGGTGAACACTATTTGACCCTCCAACGTATCTACCACCAACTCTCCCATCCCTAGTGCCCCATCATCCTATTGGTGTCATCGATGAGGAATCTTGACACTAAGGAACACAATACGATGGTTTAGGTATTTAGGTCACCCTACATAGGAAAAATTACTTTCAATTTTAGACCTAACCATAGGGAAATCCATGTCCCCATCAACTATTGCAAGCTCCTCTTGTGGTCTTGATTGATCTAGACCAATACTCCTCTAATTTATATGCATAGTATCTGCCACATATCGTCTAATGTGATCCCCAAATGACAACTAGAAGGTATTCATTTTAAAATAACATTTCTTAATCAAATCCATTAGTAGAGCTTGGCTGAATTTGATTTTCTAGGGCTATGTGGTAAAACCCTACTCCTACTAGAAGTGCATGATAAAAAAAACCCAATGATACTTAGATAGCCTCTAGTATATAAGGTTATCTCTCTTATAAATTCAAGGTTTTTAGCCTCTTCTATAACCAAGTCATGCCAGTCAATCTATTAGTCTTGTTTGTAAAATCAACTAAAAAATAATATAAAAATCAAGAGTAAGCAAAAGTGCCACCCCTCGACAAAAGTTCTATTGGGTGGAAAAAGTACCACTAGGCAAAAAAAACACCACCTAGATTTTAATAGTGCTATCACATGGCAAAATTGCTACCACATGGTAAAAGTACCTCTAAGGCACAAAAGTGTCATCGACTTGCACAAGCATTGGTGCAAAAGAACCACCAACATGCACAAGTGCTACCCATTTTTTTGGGTATGCTTTTTAAGGCAGAAATCAAATTTTAAATTGTATTTTTAGTTTATACCTAGACATGTGGTCCTCCTTTAACCACAAGAAATATCACCCAATATGCTTGATGTGGTGGTAGTATGTGTTGATCCATCAAAAATGTCTATGTCAATAGGGCTCTAGAGCTCCTTTCTCCTCTTCATGATAAAAATAATTTGGTTTTTACCTCCTAACCATTTTTCCCTTATTCCTCCTTGGACAATTTTGACTATTTATCCTCAAATATTTATCATAGCACCAATGTGAATTATGGTCAAGCCAAGTTTCCTTGGTCCAACTTGATTGTCGCTCTAAAACTCAGGGGGACACACCAAGGCATGACAACATTTAATGTTGTTAAAAAGATAAAGATAATATCATATTTAATCAAACAATCATAAACATAAATCATATTGCATCATTAATCCTAAGCAGTACCAAATCTATATATCTCAAAATTGGAATATAAATGCTAGATTTTTATGCATTCATCATTCAATAAATGCATAAAAGGGGTAAATATAGACATCCAATTTTTATTTCATTGTCAAGATCCCAAAACTTATCAATATCTTCATCAATTAGTCAATCAAGCATACAAACTGAATCAATCATATTTGAACTCAAATTAGGAGTATTTATTGCTCTAGAAGCAAAAGTTCTAGGGCATGAGCAAAAGTGCTAATGATGATTTTGATTCCTAGCAAAGATTTTATGCAGTTTGACTTTTTGAGATTTTCTTATCTACTTTAATTGACAACAATCATATTGGAAAAAATTCTAGAGCATTAGCACCACTAGTGCTATTCCTAGCTAGCACTATTAATTGTTAGATGACAATTAATACCTTCTAATCTCCCCACCAAAAATGGATCTAATCACATCATTCTAATCTATATCCCCTATAGAAATCCGAAGCCCAAAATTTTTCATTTCAATATTCCATATATTAATTACATCTTTGATCAAATTTTAAAATCTTATATTTACCAATCCTATCATATTTAATACAACCTTCTCCCAAGGATCCATGGCTTCCTATAAAGCTAGTGCTTGAGGGAGCCCAATCCATATTTATTTTTTATGGATAATAAATATCTACCAAATTTTCAAATGGTTTATGAATGCAATAAACTTTATCAAAATTATGGCAATTCAATAAGCATGGCAAGATTATACCAAGATCATGTCATGATATTGTAAAAGCATATCAATATATGAAGCAAGTTCCAATCAAGCTTCCTCAAACAAGGGAAAATCAACGGAGCTACACATTTTCTTGGGTTGTGCTCTTTTCACTTATTTTATTTCATTATATTTATGTCATAGCTCTAATATTTGAATTATTTTATGCTGAAATTTGCTTTTTTTTTTTTGGTATAAGGTAGAGGTGGTTATAAGGTCCACAAACCTTTTACATAGTCAAAATGGGCTGGTTCTAGCATCAAGACCGTATAATCAAAATGTATCGTTCCAAATTTTCTGCACCATTACCTTCAGGCTAAAGGATCCATGCCTGGAAGGGGGATGCGAGAAGGATGGGACGGTACCTCGGACTGAGAGGCACTTTGAAGGTCCTGCCTCTCGGGGGAGGGGTATTAAGGTGATTTTTCTACGGATGGTGGGGTTCACCAGGAAACATTTAGTGGCAGTATCCACGCCTAGGTTGGGAATGTGTTTGATGTGTTCAATTTTATCTTTAATCATTCAAATCCTAGGTTTGGCCAAATGAATCTAAACTGTTCTATATGAAATGCAGATTTAAATGAATATAGAAAACAACAATGAATATCAAGTACAAAGAATACACTAAATAAAGACAAGTTAAACCTGATTCTGGATGTTTGATTGAGGTTCTAATTTTTGAAGTAGCCAAGATCGCCTCTGATCTGACAGGATCATCTGAAATCAGATAGGATCGTCTGAGATCTGATGAATTCGTCAGAGACCTGCAATCAGAGAAATAGACACAGAACATAGAAAATGCAGCAATACCAACAAAGGAAAACGGTGTAAAATGATAATATAGATACTAAAATGATAATTACAAATAGAAATTCAAGTAAATTATAATATTCTAATGACAAATTATGATCTTATCATGCACTTAAGCTATATGGGTGAACTCCAAAATGCAGAATAGCAAAAAATAACAATAAACTGATCTAAATGCAGAATGAAACAGTAGACGAGAAGAGAAAAGTGCAAACTCTGGGCACTAATTGCCCCCAATGTTGACTGCAGTCGAAATCGTATGTAGAGTATGAAATCGTCTCGAATTGGACGTGATCATCCGAGATCGTACAGGATCTTCTACGACGATCTGAGCTTGCTCTGGATGAAAAACAATGAAGTTCCTGCAAAAAAACTTGGAAAAATACGAAGGCAAATGGTGATTTAAGATGGTCTAATGCAAATAGAACTCGTGTTACAAGAAAATTCAGCCAGGGGAATGTCAAGGGGAGGGCCTAAGATTAAATAGGCATATGAAGGAGGTTGGGAGGTTGGAGATCATCCCAATTTGGGATATCTCCAATGGGGGAAGTCTCTAACTACGCAGACACACTTTTGCCCATGTTAGAGACGCCGTTGAAACATAAGCTAATTACAAAAAAATAGTTTTGGGATGAAATCGTCTGGACATTCTGCTCCAGATGAATTCGTCTGAACTAAGGCGATATTGTCTGATCGGCGATGATATCGTCCAATGGTCACAACAAATCCTAAAAATGGCATAGAAAATGAGGAAAGCGGTTTAACAGACGGTTCAAGGTTAAAATTTGAATTTTAAATTATTACTAAGGTAATTTTAATTATTTGCTAAGGTTTACTGCGCCAATTTTAGGGTGCTACATTTTGCCCCCTCTTTAGTGAATTTTTTGAAGAAAATGCGTTAAAGATGAGTTCTTCTTGATCTATGAGAAAGCAAAAATTATTCCCATTTTTAGGCGACGATTGTAGGTTGAATCGTACGACAGCTTACTATGGTGCCCCCTCCGTGTTTTTACCCAAATCGAACGTTTGAGGTAAAAACGCGAAAAAGCAAAATGTTAAAATGTTGTTAAGTGTTTTTGAATAAAATTAAGAAAAATAGGGTAAAACCCTAATTCATTGTTACTGTTCATTTTCTTGGTTTCTAGAGCTCTGCATACAAGATGGTCGAGACAATGCACAGATCGACAGAGGTCCGACGTGGGCTACGGGTAAGGGTCCAAACTTAATTTAGAATGCTTTAATTTTGAATTTCATGCTTTTAAAATTTAAATGAAATAATCTGATGTAAACAAATTGGTTGTTTGTGGGATAATTTGATAAAAATAAAAGGGACTTCTAACAATAATTTCAAAGGACATTGTTGCTATTATAGATCATTTTATGGAGTCACCACTCGCTAGGTCGTCAAGCTAATCCTAGTATAGAAATATTGTTAAAATTAAAAGAGTGCTTAAGAGACTATCTTAAGACTTTGTGTTGTTGTTGGCAATTTTGGGTTTGAGATCCTAGCTTCTTGTCTATGAGTTGTCATTGATGTCAAAAGGAAATGAAATTAATGTTAAGAGGATGTGTTGGCTTCAAAGGTGGAAGATTCCAAGAGAATATTTTTAAGAGAATCCGGAGAGATTCCATTGGATAGGGTTTTTATTAAAACCAAGTTAAATGGTTTCTATTAAAACCAATGGAGGTTCTCTTTATTATTTATTTAATTATTATTTAAAACCCTTCAAGGTTTTAATTAATTAATTATTTAATTAATTAAGGGAGAAATTATTTTTAATTTATTAAAAATACTTAAGGGTTTTTAAACCCTTTAGAAAGCAAATTTTGATTAAATTCGAAATTACTTTTCTTTGCAGCTGACGTGTTCTAAAGTCCACATATGGACTATAAATATGAGAAGGTTCCTAAGGTTAAAATCACTTGGAAAATCGAAGGCAATTAATTGGTTTGGCTACGATCGAATGTTCTGTTTACGCTGCGAAAGAGGAGAGCTCGTGGTTTGAAAAGCTTTTGGAAAGCTTGACCGTACATGTCGAAGGAAGTCCATCTTGGACTTTGTAAGCCCCTTGTGGGATAGTGGCAGCAAAGGCTGTGTTTGGGCCTTGCATAGGCGGAGGTCTGCATTTCGATCCCCACGGAGGGAGCTGTGCATGGATTAGTCACATTTTTATTAAAACGTGTTTTGTGCCACGAATTTTGGATTCTTCAAGGGCAGCTATTATAAGGCGTGATTATTTTCTTGATATGATTTTTGGCATTGTTGAGCATTGTTTAAAAGACATAGGAGAAATAAGGGGATATTTCTTTGGTTGTATTTTTGAGATTAGTCTTTTGTTATGCTAAATTTAAAAATGGAGATATAAGGTGTAAGTTTTGGTTGTTGTGTTTTTGGCTTCTTTGGTGGTTGTTTTTAAAGAAGAGGAGCTAAAAGGTGTATTAAGGAAAGTTTTTATATATGCTCATTTATCTTGGTTCTAACCCTAACTTGGTTGGAAGTTTGAGGGTTGTGTGTGGTGACGACTTTAAGGATCAATTTTCTTCTACTCCAAAAAGGTATGGGCACATTTTACTTATGAGTATGATTGGTGTATGTTTTTCTGAAATAAGGTTGGAGTGAAAAGGTTTTCAACTAGGTTTCCTTTGGTTGGGTGTAAATCCTATTTTCTGGTTTGTTGAAGACTTCTTATGCATTGTTATCCTTGATGAGAGTTTTTGGTGAATGCATAATTTTTGGTTTGAGATAGTGGAAGCTTTGTGCACTAGGGTTTATATTTGTGAGTCTAGCTACTTGCATTGAGTTGGTGGAACCCTTGGTTGGCTATTTTGAGTTTGATGGTTGAGTTGCTTCCATAGATGTTGTTTGATCAAGTTATTGCTTTACTTGATTCATGATATTGGGCTTACTCCATTGAGTTGATTTGAGCAAGTTATTCTTTGCATTTGGTGATATTGTGTTGGTGGCTGTTTTGTTCAAATATCTTTGGAGGGAAAAGGATTTCTACTTGTTTCCTTTTCTTGTGATGATTGGTTGAATGCTTCAAGGTTGATGTTGAGTTGAATGGTGTTGGTTGACTAAACCTTGTTTGATGAGCATTGTTGTTGAAACCCTAATTGATGGTGAAAAGAACATGAGTATCATTGTTATGTGATTCTTTGCATAGTTGGCAATTGTTGGGGTTTCATGTTCTTGAAAGAAAACATTCTATCCTATCCATTTCATATATTGAGTTGAGTTTTCAGATTTGAGATTAAGATTGAGCTGAGTTGATTTGAGTTGAGTTTTGAGATTGGGATTTGAGTATAGAACATATTGAGTCTCTAACAATTCTCTTTATGCTTCTATGAGTTTGACAAATCACATTGGGTCTCTAACAATTCACTTTATGATTTCCTACCAAGAAAGTTTTTCTTGGTGAGCTTGCTGAGTTTTTGGACAGGTTCCAATGGGGACTTGTGAGCAGTTTTGGACAAGTTTCGATGGGGACTTGTGAGCAATTTTGGATAGGTTCCAACGAGGACTTTTGAGCAGATTTGGATAGGTCCTAGTAGAGGACTTGTGAGCTGAGTTTGATAGTTATATCAGAGAACTTGAGGACAGAGGTGCATTGGTTCTATGAAGAGAACCTGAGGACAGTTGGCAAGTCTTTGAGAAGGCTTGTATGTAGAAGATTGATTTGTTCAAGAGTTGGACATATCTGATAGACAGAGGAAGACTTGTACTAGACCGACTTACTGTGTTTGGTATAGGTTGTTGAGATGCTGTGGACGTGATAATAGAAGGCAGAGGTCTCTTAGGCTAAGCATTGAGTACAGGAGGTCTTCGGTGGAAAGGAGTTCCACGTGCTGGTAAGAGGTAGAGGCAGTTGATCTTCTGAGGGATTATTTCCAGAGTAGAGGGGAAGGTATCTCCTTTGAGCAAAGGCTCATAAATTTTGATTGGAGGAAGGTATCTCCTTTGAGCAGAGGCTCATAAATTATTATTGGGGGAAGGTATATCCTTTGGGCCGAGGCTCATAAACATTGTAATTGGGAAGGATTCCCAAAGAACTTTGAGATAACTTTTAGAGAAAAGTTTTGTGGACGTAGCCCGACCATTCTAGGTGAACCACGTTAAAATTGATGTCACTTTGTGGATGATATTGTGCATTGCTTTGATATTGCTTTGGGTATATTGCTTTACTGTTTTGAAATATAATGGAAAAAGTAAAAAGAGGTCTTATACTGTTCACCCCCCCTCTCAATATAAGCTTGTGTTCTTCAGTTGTAATGATGGAGATAATGATGGTTTGATGATTTGTTTTTAGATTTTCATAAAAATAGTATGCATGAAATATTTTAAAATGATTTTTGCTAGGCATAAATTCCTAAGTGATAAAATTTTGAACAATTCCCTAGGAATTAAACCATGGTTGCAATATTGAATTTGAACATAATGACATGAAATAGCAAAGTATTCGGTCTTTGTAGAGCATAATTGTGTAACATAATGATTCAAGTCATATGTTTTTTATGATTTGAAATAAATGGGAAATAAAATTAGTTCAATGGTTTGCGCTAGGAATAGAATTATAGATATAAACTTATACCATCATCGCGAAGTCCAAAGAAGAAAATAATAGTTTTATTGCATGGTTGATTTTTAATTTTTGAAAATAAATAGAAAATATGAAGATGGGGACTTGTGCTAGGCATGAAAGTCCAATTTTGGTTTTGGAACTATACCATCGTCGCAAAAGTCAAAAGTTATATATAAATGTAACTTTATTGCATGTTTTGAAAAATGATTTTGACTTTTTTGGTAATGCATGTAGTTGTCTTTATACTAAACAACTGTTCTCAGAGAAGAAAATAAAATTATTCCAGACAATTTGCAAAAATATTTCAAAGTATCTTAAAGACAAAAGTTAGATTTATAAGGAATCCCATGTGGATATGTGAGTTCATTTTCGATCTTGATTTATCATAATGATACACAAAATCTCCCAAATACAAATGTGTGTGCAATTGCTTTTTGCATTTACCAGTTTTAAGCAAGATAATTTGATACAAGTGATTTGAATTAACTAAATAAGTGTTCATTAACCATGATTTAGATGCATATAACTGTACCAGAATACTATGTAAGTCGGGTTATCAAGAGCTAGCTAATCCATAAGTAGACATAGGTCTATACAAAATAAGGTCACTAATGTGACAGACATATCACCACGCTAGGAGTTACCCAAGGCCAAGTGGGTTGGGCACAAACCACCCGTTATGGGGCTTACCTCATAGTTTTCGAATAATTGAGAATTCCAAGGATTCAAGCTCATCAACCCTTCTTTTCTTTTCAATGGGTAGGGAAAGGGATTTTATTGCTTTTGCTTTTGCTTGTTTTGCTTTCTTTCTTTCTTTTCTCCTTTTTTTTATATTTTTCTTTTTCGTATCTTTTTCTTTGATATTTGAGATAATGCTGAAATAGGCAGAGTCAAATCATTGAATAATGCTTCTTTTTCTCATGATTTTTCTTGATTTTTCTTTTTCTTTTGCTTCCTATGCTAGGGATACTTGCTCGGATTAGCTGTAGAGCAAGGGATTTTTATTCTAGGTAGGGGTGAGCTTGTCCTTTTGTCAATTCTCAAAGATTCTAGACCATGTGCATGATAGGATAGCAGGGGAAACTTTTCGCTCAAGAAACCACTTCTACTATGTAGCATAGCATGGACATTACAAATATAATCATTTTATTGTGAAAGGATATGCTTGGTTTAAGTAAATAACAAGATCAATTCTCTATGCTCAAAACTTTATTTAATTGAATTTTGTGGACTTTGATATAAGAGAGATTAGTAATCATGCCAGATAAAATCAAGATATTTATTCATGTGAATGTGAAAGTGCGGGATTCCAAATAAATGCTAATTTATCCAAAATAATTTGAAAATATAACTGCAATACTTCACAAATTGAGAGGTACAAAGATAAAATATGGTTTTGAAGATTTTGATGATTTGGATGTTTTTGGTGTTTTTATATTTTTAAGTTTATAAATTGAAAGAAATACAAGATAGTGGTTTTTTGAAATATTTTAAACAAATATATACAATGATGAAATGACCAATTTTTACGCATAGTAACGTTTAAGATGCAAAATATTCATGGGTTCTTTAAGATCTTTACCATCTAAGGTAGATAATTTGTATGCTCTCGATTCAAATTTAGCAGTGATAATATATGGTCCAAGCCAGTTGGGTTCAAATTTACCTTTAAGGTCTTTAGTTGCATTAGTATTTTTTTGATTTTCTTTTAAAACAAGGTCGTCGACCTCAAAGGATCGATGACGAACTTTCTTAGCATATGATCTTTTAAGCTTGTTTTGGTAGGCATGAAGATGCTCCAAAGCATTGATGCGCTTTTCATCTAGGAGTTCCAGTGACTGAGTCTGCCAGCTCGATATTCATCTCCTACTTCGGTATCTTGAAGTAGTAGAGCCAAAGAAGGAACTTCTAATTCAAAGGGAAAAATAGCTTCAGCACCATAAACCAAAACAAAAGGTGAAGTACCCGTGGGAGTACGAACGCTAGTGCGATATGCCCACAAAGCTGGATATAATTGAATGTGCCAATCGCGACCAGATTTATTGACCAATTTTTTGAGAATTTTGATTAAGGTTTTGTTAGAAGCTTTTGCTTGGCCATTACCCTGAGGATAATAGGGAGTGGACCAGCGATGTTGAATCTTATATTTTTGGCATAATTTCTTAACATATTTATTTTTGAAACAAGTTCCATTGTCTAAGATGAGATTTGCAGGAATTCCGAACCTACAAATGATTTGATTAAAAATAAATTTAGAGACTTGTGTTCCAGTGCAGGAAGCTAAAGGCATAGCTTCAACCCACTTCGTAAAATACTCAGTGGCGGTTATGATGAATTTGTGTCCATCAGATGACACGGGATTAATTTTGCCAATAATGTCTAAGCCCCATTTTGAAAAGGGCCAAGGAGATGAAATAGCCTGCAGTTCTTGTGCAGGGGCATGGACAAGGTCAGCATGTTTCTGGCACTTGTCGCAATGGCACACATAATCATGTGCATCATTCTCCATGGTAGGCCAAAAGTATCCTATCCTAAGGAGATTTTTAGCAATGACACTACCACTGAAGTGTCCTCCACAAGATCCATCGTGGGCTTCACTCAAAGCTGATCTGGATTCTTCTAAATTCAAACATCTCAATAGGATACCTTCAAAATATCTCCTATATAAAGTATTGCCAATTATTACAAATCGACTTGCTCGTCTACGTAATAACCGACGTTGGTTTCTATTAGAACTGGCAAGGAAAGTCCCATTGTGAAGAAAATCAAATATACCTGTATACCAAGGTTCGAGGAGTAGTTTCATTGATTAGAAACACATCCAAAGGTTCTAAGCATGACTTATTTGAAGCGGGTTCCTAGAGTCGATGAATAATGATGGTGGCATATTCGTCATCTAACTCCAAGGGCAGAAGAGATGCAGCTGTGGCCATAGCATCAGCCGCACGGTTGCTAGTTCGAGGAATAGCTTCCAAGGTAACTTGATCAAATAGAGATATTAATTGTAAAACATATGCTTTATATGGGCGCAATTTATCATCTCTGGTCTGATAAACTTCATTAATTTGGTTTATAACAAGTTGAGAATCACCAAAAACTAGCAGATGTTTAATTTTTAGCACCAAGGCAGCTCGTAATCCAAGGATTAGAGCTTCATATTCAGCAGTATTATTGGTGCAAGCAAATGTTAATTTAAAGGACAAAGGTATAATGTGTTTTTGTGGAGATATTAAAATAATACCTGCACCAGCCCCACTCATGCATCGGGCTCCATCAAAGTATAAGGACCATTGTTCAACATGGTCTGCCTCTAATTGAAGGCATTCATCAGGAAACTCAATGATGAGGGGATGGGTAGACTCTAAGGGTGCAGCGGCTAATTGATCTGCTATGATTTGACCCTTAACCAGACTTCTGTCCTATAAACGTGAGTTCAAACTCGCTTAGAGCAAGAACCCACTTTGTTGTGCGACCCGATAAATAAGGTCGACTCATGAGATACCGCAAGGGATCATATTTAGCAATGACATATGTTTTCTGATGAGCATATAATGGCATAATTTTTGCGTAGAAAATATGATTGCTAGACATAGTTTTTCTAATGTTGTGTAGCGGGTTTCATAACTAATTAAAGTTTGGCTAATATAATAATTAGCACGTTCTCTTTTCTCATCATCAAGTTGAGCTAACATAGCTCCTAAAGCAAAATTTGAAGCTGAAATATACAGGATAAATGGGCGATCAGGTCTAGGCGGTGAAAGCACAGGTGGGTTAAGGAGGTATTGTTTGAGAAGTTCAAAAGCTTCCTTACATTCGTCGTCCCAATTAAAAGGGACATCCTTCTTAAGAAGCTTAAGAAAGGGACCGGTTTTGTCCGCCGACTTATCGATGAAGCGACGGATAGCTTGAAGCTTACCTTGTAAACTTCGTAACTCAGATATATTGGTAGGTGCGGGCATATCAGTGATAGCCGCAATCTTGAGAGGGTCGATTTTGATGCCACGTAAAGAAACTATAACCCCTAATAGTTTACCGGACTTAACTTCGAATATGCATTTAGCAGGATTTAGTCGGATAAGATATTCCCTTAACCGATCAAACACTGTCCTTAAGTCATTTAAATGATCATCTTCTTTGATGGAACGAGCTATGATATCATCTACGTAATCATGTAGGATATCATGCATCATGTCGTGAAAAATATAAGTCATAGCTCGTTGATAGGTTGCACCTACGTTCTTTAGGCCAAATGGCATCACTTTCCAACAAAAGGTACCCCAGGGGGTAATAAAGGTTGTTTTAGCCTGATCTTCAGGAGCTATCCTGATCTGATTATAACCAGAAAATCCATCCATTAGGGACATCATTCCACTCCCAGCAGTAAAATCAATGATTTGATCCATGTTTGGAAGAGGAAAATCATCTTTAGGGCATGCAGCGTTAATATCTCTAAAGTCTGTGCAAACCCTAACTTTGGTAGCTTCTTTCTTGGTGACTGGAACTACATTCGAGATCCATTCAGCATAATCAATAGCTTGTATAAAAACAACATTCGGGAGTTTTTCTAACTCCCCTTTGACTAGCAAGGCCACTTTGGGATGCATTTTTCTAAGTTTCTGTTTAACAGGTTTAGCATTCGGATGGACTACTAGGTGATGCATGACTACGAAGGGTCTAAACCTGGCATATCTTCATATGTCCAAGCGAAGACATCTTCATATTCTTTAAGGAATGCAATGTATTGCTCTTGTTTTTCTTGACTTAATTCTGATCCAATATTGATTATGTGGGGATTATCCTCAGTTCCAATGTTAACTTTAATGACGTTTTCTACTTCCATGTGTAGATCTCTTTCAAAATTAGGTGGGGCGGGTGAAACGCCCAATTCTTGTAATTATTTTAAGGTTAACTTGGATAATTCATCTTGAGGAGTCGTGGCCTCAAGTTGGGCTATAGTAGGTATAGAACCATCAAAATAAAAACCATTGTGTAACATCTCTTCAACGGAGACATCATGGAAAATATCTCCTTCCAACTCATCATCGGATTCAACAATCATTTCGGGATAAGCTATGGATAGCATATTGCATGTAAATGGCTGATTTTTTAGAGGCAAATCATCATGCCCATCCAAATAATCTTGATAACATATGAGTTGATCATCATCTTCAAAAGGGAAGGGTTGACCCTTACTAGGAAATAGGCCCACACCACATCGGGCGGGCCATGGTTCTACCTCAAAGGGTTCTTTCATACCATCTTGGAGAGGTCCCAAGCCTTTCCCTTTATATCCCATTTTAAGCATTATAGGTTTAGCTTTAATATACTCATTAGTAAAATAACATCGAGCATATCCCTCATGATGAGTTTTGATGTTCCTGGGTATTCTTCCCCCAGTCATATCCCTTATAAATGAAGGCACAACTCCCGACTTGGTAAGTACTTCCCATAGGTTGTGGGAGGCCCAAAGTACGAGGAGATGGCGGCAAATTACTTAAGATAATGGAATTTTGCATAGAAGCATTTGTTTTTTTTGATATAAGAATTTTAGATAAATCAGGTAAGAGTTCATCGAAAAGAGCATAAGATGTAGAAGGATCATTCCCTATATCTTTAGATGTGGAAGGTATGATAGATGTAGATAATGTGGGGGTGTTAATAAATGGGTCTATAGGTTTTGAAATTATAGGGATGGAACATGAAGGATTGGTTGTGGATTTAAGATCTTTTTGAGGTTCTAGTGTGGTTTGTTTAGAAGATTGTTGAGATATATATGAGGGTGAAATTAATGGAGGAGAAATAGATGAAGTTATGGGTGTGTGTTTCACAGGTTTAGATGAAAAATAAGAATTAGGATGTGTGGATGACGGAGCGAGGGCAAAATTGAACTCCAACGAGGTTACGCCAAAGCACACATATCAAAGGGTCTAGGATCACCATGGATAGTGACCAACTGATTTTTAAATTCGAATTTAACACATTGGTGTAAAGTTGATGGGACAACCCGCATTGCATTGATCCAAGGATGACCCAAGAGTATATTGTATGATGCGGGGCAATGTACAATAAACACGGTCGTATCTAAGGTTCTCGGACCAACTTGCAATGGGATGGTGATAACTCCACACGTTTCTTGTGTTTCGTCATTGAAAGCTTTTATGATCATGTCAGTTTTCTTCATTTCATCACTTCTAAACCCAAATCTTTGGTAGAAGTCAAAAGTGCAAATATTTAGAGATGAACCATTATCAATCAAGACCCTTTTAATTGCTACATCTCCTATTAGGGCAGTAATATATAAGGGGTTATCCTTATGTAAACTATGTTGTGGTATATCTTTATCTCGAAAGTCAATACAATCAACTTCTCTAGTGATGATAGTATTGGCCATGGCTTCAGGTTGAATGTTTTGTGGTACCATCATTTGGCTTAATGTAAGCATTAATTCATCTCTATGGGTAGGAGAAGATCTTAATAGGTCCAAAAGGGAAATTTTGGTTGTAGTATTGGATAATTGCTCATTAATATTATAAGGAGGTTTAGATTGAACATTAGGAGCATGATTCCCTTTATTGGGATTTTTCAAAACAAATGGAGTTGATCCATCGTTCTGATTTGGTTCTTGTTGAAAATTTTGAGCTTGTTGTCTGGTAACGACTCCGATGGTTCCTACAATATTATTTTGCGGATGATGAATAGGTCTTGGTCTAGCATTTATAGCTTGTTCATTAGGAAGGAACTGATTAGAAGAGGGTCGAGTAGTAACTCTTCTAGGAAATGGTTCTTCCGGAACCATAGAATCTGTGATAGGTTGAATAGGATCTGATTCATTTTCAGAACTATTCGATTGATTTGAGGTGATGTCTATTTCACTTTCGGTATCCGATTCTACATCACTGAGATCCGGTGTTTGAATATTATGTAGGGGCCTGGTCGTGACCATGGATAAAGTTGTGTCAAATTTTTGTAAATCATGATTAGGTAAATGTCCGCTAATAGTTCCTACATATCGGGTAGGAGGAGGGACATTATGATGCTCAATTTGATTGGCCACCTCTTTACCATGTTTTGGTAAAGGATGTTGAAATATATCTAATGATTGATTAGCATTTTGATTTTGATTTTGGGGAATGTTCTTTTGAGCATTATTAGGAGCATTTTGTTTAGGTTGGAAGGCTTGCACCTCCATCTCATTATTATCAATCAGATCTTGTATTTTATGTTTTAACCTTTTACAAGAGTTGGTAGAGTGTCCAGGCCCTCTATGGAAATCACGGTGTAAATCGGCTCTGTATCCGGGTATGGTTGGATCGGGTTCCCGGATATTAGGTAATTGAATCAAACCTCTTTCGAGTAATTGGGGTAGAATAGTTGATAATGGTTGATTCAATCTAGTAAACTCTCGAGGAGGTTTATCAGGAGGTTTCAATATAAATTTTTTTGTTGTCTTCGTTGTATTGATATTAGCAACATTTCTGCTGTCAGTGACTCCGTCACCTACAACTTGTTTGTTTTTATATTGATTTCTGGATGTTTTCTCATCATCTTTCTTCCTAAGCTGGCCTCTCCTAATGAGAGCATCTTCTACTCTTCGAGCTAAGTCTATAGCTTGATCGAAGGTGGTTAAGGTAGCAGTTGATAACTCATAAGATATTTGTTCTTGCAAATTATTAATAAAAATGTCCAACATTTCCCTATAAGGTAGCACAAAGTGCAGGTTTCCTATCAACTGCCTCCATCTAGCTAAGAAATCAGCAAAACATTCATCTTTGTCTTGTTTTAAGTTGTACAAATATTTAATGGTTACATGCCTTTCGATATAGGCACTAAATTGATGCACAAAAGATTCAGCGGTCTCTTCAAAATTTCTCAAAGAATGAGTGGGCAATTGATAGTACCACTCTAATGCCATTCCTCCTAAACTTTTTGGGAACATTTTTAGTAATAACAAGTCATCATGTGATATATCATGACATGCTATCCTAAACATGCGAAGATGCTCTATGGGATCTTCGGTTCCTTTATATATAGGCGGGACGGGCATGGGAAAGTGTTTAGGGTATGGTTGTGCTACAACTATGGGATCCAAAGGCTGACTACACATCTCTCGATAATTGTACGAGGGACGGTAGGGATCCATCTGGTCCATGCGGGAAGCTAACTGTTTCACCATGGCTTCCAGATTATTGGTTTGCCCACCATATTGGTTCGGTAGGGTATTAATATGGGATTGGTGAGCATATGATGGAGGGACATGAAGATTAGATGCTATATTGCTATTGTGTAAATTGTTGGTAGGAAGGGTGTTATGAAGAAGTTTTGAAGTTGTATTATGTTGTATCCCAGATTGTTGAAAATTGGTTTTTGGCTTCATTTTAGGTTTTTGTCGATTTGAAGCATATTGATCAATAGTTTGGCGAAATAAAGCAGTGAATGAAGGTCTCTTTTGTGTGGGAATGATTTTAGGCTCAATAACGAGGTTCCTTAGGAGCTTGGGTAACATGTTGTTTTTGCATGTTCTGAATCATAGTGGCCATATCCATATTGGATGGTCCAACTTTATCACTTTCTTGATCGACAAAGGACAAGGGATTAGTGTGCATGTTAAATCCTTCTTCTAGGATTGCTTGAGTTTCACTAATTTGTCCCCTATCAAGACGAACTGCCATATTAAGAGCACCAATATTATTATTGAAGAATTTCCAGAAATGATCTATGTTATCAAAAGTAACGGTTCCATCTGGAGCCATTCTAGGGGATGAGGATCCTTCCTCTCTAACATTTTCTTGTTGTTCATTTTCTTCGACCGACTCATCTTACGGCTGTTCTAGAGTTTCTCCTTCTAGAATTGGATCCTCGGGAAGGGCATTTGATTTTTTTGTTTTCTTTCCTAACCAATCTTCTTCTTCTTCTTCTTCGAGTTTGTTTACCATTCCTAAGTCTAGTCATTGTGCTTAAACTTAGATTTCAGCAAATATATATATATATATATATATATATATATATATATATATATATATATATATATATATATATATATATATATATATGCAACAAGCTTAAGAGGTATATATTTTAATTATATACCTACTATAGTATTTAAAATAAAATGTTTTGGTTTTGTTATGTTTTTTGGTTTTCTTGTTTTTATTTTTTATAACAATATTATAAAGATAACAAACATCACACAAAACGCAAGAAATAATAATAATGAAAGCAATGATCTAGTTTTCTATAAACAATTTATAAATATCATTAATGGGCTCAAGTTCTTCGGGAGTCATGAAATGTTCTTCTTCAAATTGAAAATTGTTTTTCAAGAAGTCAACAAAGTGTGCTATGGTGATATTGTCCGTTTTAGACTCTGGTTGGTAGAAATAAAGTTCGTGGCAATACTCTCGATATAACACGGCTCTAGGAACTCTATTCCATATTTTTCTATCTGCAAGATCAGCTTCTTGGTCCTCTATACGAGCTAGAAATTGATGCACTATGGCTGCATTCTCGAGGAATTCCTCAAAGGTATACAACTCAGAAGACACAAGGGCTCTTCTATCTGCTAACCACCTATGGCAAGCTCTCTGAAGTTCATGATAAAAAATGAGTTGATGAGGATCCAGGATTCTATCTAGGACAAACCTCTTGATTTGTTTAAGCTCTGTTGACCTAGATGAAATGATACCTAGTCTCCTATTAAGTTCGTCCCACAAAAGTTGGTTTCTATCTGTTTCAGGCACACTAAGCACATAATTAATTTCTATGGCTGCTAATTGGTTTTCAACATTTATAGTGACAGCTAGTCTTTTCTTAGGAGCTACCATCTAAACATGATATGCAACTTAGTAGTTTTCTAATGATTTTAAATGAATCTATGTTTTTTTTTGTTTTTTTTTTCAAAAGGTTTTAGTTTCACGTCGGGTTCACCAAAATGTATCGTTCCAAATTTTCCGCACCCTTACCTTCAGGCTAAAGGATCCGTGCCCGGAAGGGGGATGCGAGAAGGATGGGACAATACCTCGGACTGAGAGGCCCTTTGAAGGTCCCGCCTCTCGGGGGAGGGGTATTAAGGTGATTTTTTGACGGATGGTGGGGTTCACCAGGGAAACGTTTAGTGGCAGTCTCCACGCCTAGGTTGGGAATGTGTTTGATGTGTTCAATTTTATCTTTAATCATTCAAATCCTAGGTTTGGCCAAATGAATCTAAACTGTTCTATATGAAATGCAGATTTAAATGAATACAGAAAATAGCAATGAATATCAAGTACAGAGAATATACTAAATAAAGACAAGTTAAACCTGATTTCGGATGTTTGATGGAGGTTCTAATTTTTGAAGCAGTCAAGATCGCCTCTGATCTGACAGGATCGTCTGAAATCAGAGAGGATCATCTGAGATCTGACGAATTCATCAGAGACCTGCAATCAGAGAAATAGACACAGAACACAGAAAATGCAGCAATACTAACAAGAGGAAAATGGTGTAAAATGACAATATAGATACTAAAACGATAATTACGAATAGAAATTCAAGTAAATTATAGTATTCTAATGACAAATTATGATCTTATCATGCACTTAAGCTATATGGGTGAACTCCAAAATGTAGAATAGCAAAAAATAACAATAAACTGATCTAAATGCGAGAATGAAACATCAGACGAGAAGAGAAAAGTGCAAACTCTGGGCACTAATTGCCCCCAATGTTGACTACAGTCGAAATCATCTGTAGAGTGCGAAATCATCTCGAATTGGACGTGATCGTCCGAGATCGTACAGGATCATCTGCGACGATCTGAGCTTGCTCCGACTAAAAAACAATGAAGTTCCTGCAAACAAACTTGGAAAAATACGAAGGCAAATGGTGATTTAAGATGGTCTAATGCAAATAGAACTCGTGTTACAGGAAAATTCAGCCAGGGGAATGTCAAGGGGAGGGCCTAAGATTAAATAGGCATATGAAGGAGGTTGGGAGGTTGGAGATCATCCCAATTTGGGAGATCTCCAATGAGGGAAGTCTCTAACCGCGCAGACACGCTTTTGCCCAGGTTAGAGACGCCGTTGAAACAGAAGCTAATTATGAAAAATTAGTTTTGGGATGAAATCGTCTGGACGTTCTGCTCCAGACGAATTCGTCCGATCTGAGGCGATATCGTCTGATCGGCGATGATATCGTCCAACGGTCACAACAAATCCTAAAAATGGCACGAAAAATGAGGAAAGCGGTTTAACAGGTGGTTCGGGGTTAAAATTTGAATTTTGAATTATTACTAAGGTAATTTTAATTATTTGCTAAGGTTTATTGTGCCAATTTTAGGGTGCTACACTAAAATACAAAATGGATCTATCTAAGACCCACATTAAGCCATACTTAGAGTCCATAGTCCTATACTTGTCGCTTGACTATTCAGGATAAAACAAAAACCAAACAACACCTAGCACTTATTAATACCACTAGGCTGTTGTACTCTACACTTGTCACCTCCCAGGCCCCAGAAAATGGGATGCATTTTGTACCTCTACCTAATTCCATCTGTCGGATTAATCATCATCAACCCCTCTGATCTCCTGATGCTCTAACATGTTTGATCTTAGCTCTTCTCTAGAAGCCAACACCAATAGTTCTTAAGGGAAGTTATCCTTCCAAATTTGCATCTCCCCAACAAAAACTATAATATTTGCCATTAGATCCGCCACCTGGTTCCCTTCTCTGAAGGTGTGTTGGATTCGGGCATTAACCAAATGAGATTTATGAATATTTGCTTCTAGGATAAGCTCCAAGATGGACTAGCTGGGGTATTTATCCTCCTTAATTGCCTTGATTATATTAAGCGAATCCCATTCAAAGATAACTTCCTTATAACCCTCAAATATGATAATTCTCATTGCCTGCATGTAGGCTTGGGCTTCGGTAAAATGATTTGTTTGAGTTCCAAAAGGCTCTGCAAAGGCAAGGACCACTTTTCCTTCCTCATTTCTCAGAACTCCTCCTGCTCCTGTAGCCCCTGGATTTACTTTGGCTGCCCCGTCAAAATTAAACTTAACCCACTTTTGTGTGGTGGGTATCCACTTGACACCATCTCGTGGGTTGGTTGTAATGTCTAGGTCTGGAAGTTCCTCTCCCCAGTTCCACAAAATCCTCCTTTCCCTTAGAGACATGGTCTCATTTTTGAAGTAGAAAGTTTTCCAGTTTTATTTCAAAGCTCTGATTATTTTATTATCACATAACCTGGGATCTTTCTTACATCCTTTAAATACTGTCTTATTTCTCTCATTCCATATCCCCCATAAAAAATTGGGTAAGTTGAGCTTCTAGAGCCAAGTCAAAAGTTTCACCCGAAAGGGGGAAGCCCACTGTATGCAGAAGTCAGACATGCTATTTGGGCAGACCCAATCTATATGAAATTTGGACAGGATCATTTGGAAGACTGTACAAGAAAATTCACAAGTTAGAAATATATGACTTACGGATTCTATCGCTTTCTCACACAAGATACATCGATTGATGAATTGGAAACCTCTCCTTTGCAGATTATCTGTTGTCAGAATATTATTTTGAACTGCCAACCAAAAGAAGAAAGCAATTTTTGGGGTTAAATTATTTAATCAAATAATAGAAGTCAGAGTCTAGCCATTGAATCCTGAGTGGATTAACTTATAGGCAGTTTTTACTGAATAGATCCCACTTGTAGTTTTGCCCCAAATCACCTTGTCTCTTCCTTCCCCAAGAATGATCAGGAATGCCATTAAAGCATCATTGGGTTTGGTTAGGTCCACCTTCTCTTGTTCTGACAGATTATGAACTGTGATTTTCTTCCAAGAGGAAGTTTCCTGTGCTACAACAATAAAATCCCCTACTTTTCCTCCTATTTCCTCCGAAAGTTTATGTTGGAGGACCTGAAGGTCTAAGTTATCTTTCAAAGGGGCCTCTTCCAACCACAGGTCTTGCCAAAAGTCCACTTGTTTTCCATTACCAATTCTCCATCTGATGCCTTTCCTGACTACCTCCTGACATTCGATCAAACGATTCCAAAAATAGGATCCTCTAGGGAGATTATCAGCTTTTAGGAAGTCCTGATTATTTATGATATATTTTGCCTTAAGAAGTTTTACCCATCCCAATTGATCATTATTGATAAATCTCCATACCTGTTTTCCAATTAGAGCTTGATTCATTTCTTTCATTCTCTTTAGCCCCAGGCCCCCATGATCTTTGCTTGCACACACCTGATTCCATGCTACCAACGAAATTATATTTCTCTCCTCTGAACCTGACCACAAGAAGTTGCGTTGAATTTGCTCCAATGTAGCTCGGACCTTTGCAGGCATTCTAAATAGAGACATGCAGTAAATTGGAATGCTCTATAAAGTAGTTTGAACTAATAAGGCTTTTCCTACGGAGCTAAGAAGGCTGCCCTTCCACCCTGCTAACTTTTTGGAGATCCTGTCAATGACTGAGTTCCACAATGTAGCCTTCATTCTTCCTTCAAACATAGGCATGCCTAGATAAGTCACTGGTAGAAGCTCCTTTCCACAACCGAAGAGGTTAGCAATTATTTCCTCCCTCCCACTAGGCGTGTTAAAGAAATAGATGCTACTCTTCTTATAGTTTATGTACTGTCCTGCTTCTGTATCATACTTGGTTAGAATTCTCTTTAGCTTCCTAGCCTGAGGCATCGAGGCTTTGGAAACAATGATCGTATCATCCAAAAACTGTTGGTGAGACAATGGCTCTGCTGTTGAGGCAGGTTTGAAACCTTCCAATCGACCATCTGCCACTGCTGTTGAAATGTTCCTACCCAATGCTTTCGCTAAAATAATAAACAAGGAGACAAAGGATCTCCTTGTCGCAACCCCCTTTCACTCTTAAAGTAACCGGAGGGTGACCCATTCACCATGACAAAAAATCTTGTAGTAGAGATACAACTAAAAATCAACTTAATCCATTGGGGACAGAAACCAAACTTGCCCAAAATCTTGGTGAGGAACCGCCATGAGACCCGATCGTAGGATTTATTCATATCAAGCTTTAGTAACATACCTGCTTCCTTACTAGCCACCATTGAATGAATAACCTCATGAATTATGATGATACCATCCAGTATTTTTTGCCCTTTCACAAAGCCTCCTTGGTTCATATCAATGATGAAAGGAAGGATAACCTTCAGCCTATTGGTGATTGTTTTTATGAGAATCTTCATCAGAGTGTTACATAAACTGATAGGGCAAAAAATGGAAAATTCCATTTCTCCCACTAGTTTAGGGATGAGGACTAAAAATGTAGCATTAAATCCTTCTAGGATTTCCATGTCCTTTTGAGCCTCAATTATAGCTTCCACTACATCATTGCCTAGGATATCCCAAAAATTCTGAAAGAAAGCTGCGGGGAAGCCATCCGGTCGTGGGGAGCTGTTACCATCCATGTCAAAAACCACCTTCTTGATTTCCTCCTTTGTGAAAGGACTAAGTAAGAATCCATTAAGATTCTTAGTTATGAGGGGTGGAATGGACGCCAATAGAGAGTCCTCTTCTTCAATAGTTGGATTTACATCTTCTAGCAATGATTTAAAGTACTCAACCGCTTCCCTCCTTATGTCTTCCATATCTTTGGTGTTAGACCCATCGGCCATCTTGATCTCCTTAATTTTGTTAGAACTCCTATGGCGAAGAGTAGAGACATGGAAGAACTTTGTATTTTTGTCACCCTCCTTTAACCAACATAGTCTGGATTTTTGCCTCTAGAAGGTTTCTTCAAATCCTAGCACTGTGTGGTATTTGGCTAACAGCTCCCTCTCCTGGTTTCTCAGATCCTTTGTAAGCTGCTCTGACTTCAGCTTCTCCTGTAGTTCATTGATCTTGTATTTTAGTTTTGCCTTTTTAACAAAAATATTGCCAAAGGAAGTTTTGTTCCACTCTCTAATGTTAGCCTTCACATTCCTTAGTTTACATGCCACTTGGGCTAGTTTCGAACCATTATACTTTTTGTTTCACCATTGGGCAACCGGATCCTTGAGATCCTGATGTTGGAACCACATAAGTTCAAATAAAAAGGGTCTGATGTATCTTTTCTTAGAGTCCTCCCCTGTTTCCCACAGAATTGGGTTGTGATCAGACCCGATTCTTGGGAGTTCCGTTAATGAAGAGTCCCAAAACCTCTCCAGGCATTCTTGAGAAAGAAGAAACCTATCTAATCTGATATGAATTTGGTTTTCCTTCAATATTTTGTTAGACCATGTATAGGAGAATCTACGCAGGTCCACATCCATTAGCTTATGTTGCTCAACAAAATCTCTAAACTCATAGATATCAGCAGTTATTCTTTGAGGGCCCCCCAATTTATCTATAGGATTAAGATAGCAATTGAAATCCCTCACCACAATCCAAGGATAGTTGGGGACCGTCTCCCTCAATTTAGCTAGCTGAATCCACAGAACCCTTCTCAGTCCCTGTCTAACTGGAGCATATACATTCGTTAAGATCCACTCTTCCTGCGTGGTTTTATCCAAACATAAGAGATAAATAAACCAACTAGACATCAGAATCACTCTACTATCAATCACATTCTTGTTCCACATAACCAAGCAACCCTCCTACTATTCCAGTGGCCTCTTGGCCTACTACTTCAGCTTCTCGCCAAGTCCTATTCTTAAAAGGAATAACTCTACTCTCCTCCATTTTAGTTTCTTGTAGTAAAATCATATCCGATTTGTGTTCTTGTCTAAGAGCATACAAAGCTCTTATTTTTGTAGGATTTCTCCCACGTATATTCCATGAAAGAATCTTCATTTATGGTCTTTGGATCCTCGAGCCTTCGCCCCAAAGAGTAATATTGCTTGAGTGCCATCAACCACTCCTCGCTCTGCTTCTTTCTGCCTTAAGGCAACATTGCTAGGTTTCCCTCTTCCTACCGAACCATATCCCCATACATCCGCTCTAGGATGGGGTTCCTTGGGATTCACTTGGCTTCTAGTAACCATATTGGATAGGTCAGTCTTGGTCTTTGGGGTAACTATCTGGCTTTCCAGCTTAACTGGTCTTTCTGACAGTGGAGATGATTCCGTGCTCTTAGCTTCTTGATTAGTAGATTCTTTTTTCCCTGCTTTGGGGTTACACTGATCTTTGTGGTTCACCTCTTCCTCCTGAGTATCCTTGCTTGTATTATTAGTTTCATGCTCCTTCCTCTCGATTTTGCTCCTCTAAATCCTTCTCTTGAGTCTCTTCTACCTCAGATTCCACTTCTTGGCTATCCATCTGATCTCCCTTCAGATGATTTAATCCATCAAAACTGTTCTCCACTGGGATGTTGATCTCCTTGGAATTTCTTCCCATAAATTCCTCTATAGTACATGGGACCACTTCCACCGAGCCTCCATAGGTCTCCCGTATTACCCAATCAAACTTACTTGCCCTAGGGCGTTGATCTATGGGGTTATTTCCTTTGTGATTTGGCTCTGAGGCTTGTTGTATCATCTTAGGAGCAGGTTGAGCTTGAGGGTTCCCATCAAAGGGACCAGCTCCCCTATGAGAGGGTTTTGAGGCATAGGTATTTTTTGGAGGAGGGTTATAACATTGCCTCTTGCTTACAATAGGGCGAACAGGGTCTCTGATATTCAGATTTTGAGCTCCACGTCCTTGAGGCCCATGTTGGGTAGGAATGGAGATCTGCGGGGGAGGGATATTATTCTGGGTTTGAGGAGCAGTATTTTGGAGTGGGGGTTGGTTCTTGGAAATGAAGAGGATACCCTGGTGCCCTACCTTCCCACAAACACTACACTTAAAAGACATATTTTCATATTCAAAGACCTGAGTGTGAAGGCCAAACATAGACAACAATATAATGGATTTAGGGGGCTCTTTACTCAGGTCCGCCAACACACACATGCGAGCAGAAAGGAGTCTTGTTTTTCTCAAGGTTGCAGGATCAATAGCTATTAGTTCCCCAATCTCTGTAGCTATCCTAGCCAAGATTTGTTCATTCTAGAAAAGCAGAGGTAATCCCGACATCCTAACCGAAATCGAAGCCAAATCCAACACTTGAGTCTAGGGGTTGAAATCGGGGGACCAACGCTTCAGATACAAGCCCCTTTTCCCAAAAAACCAAGGACCTCCTTGAAGAGTCCTTTCCATGTCTTGTTCACATTGAAATGTCACCAAAAGAAAACTCTTGGGTAAAGCCTTAATCATCATACCGGCCCTTGGCTGCCATTTTTGGATGGCCCATCTCCTTATGACTTCCAAGTCTGGCCTCCCTAGACCTCCCGATCCTCCTCCTTACTGCTCCATCCGTCACCACTTGCAGCCTCCAAAATATGCCATTTTTTTTTTATTATTAGGGCCAAATTTTTTGCGGCCGCTACAGTGCATGGGCTACTATAGTGGCGGTTGCTACAGATCGCAGGCTTCTACAGTGGCGGGTGCTACCTGATATTTTGCTGCATTCGTTGGATGGCAATACATATATAATTACCAACATATTGTTGCTGACATTTGCTTTTGACCATCATACTTACATCTATTTTTCATCATAAATTTTTATATCACTAGCTTACATTTTACACACTTTTTTCATACTATATCTATTAGTGTCCCTACACCCCTTGGTTAAAGACCCTCATTATATATTTTATAAGATCATAAATTCATCATATAATCATCAATATATTGCATACATAAGTAAAATTTCTATTGAATTTTAGGTCTAGTGGTGCTACCACTATCTATTTTATTCACAATCATAGAACGCAAATATACTATTAATTGGAAAAAGCATTGGTAGCTATATCACTCACCTAGGGGTGATTTTACCACAAAGCACATAGTCCTTATTTTCATTACTTTATAGATTCTATCTCATATCTAAATAAGGGTATGATATTAGTTAAGGGATCCATATAATCTCATCTAGCTTAGGTAGGTTCCTTTGCTACTAACCATCATTTTTTTAATCTATTTTATAAGTGAACAAAAGCACCATCAAGAAGCAGTAGTATTAGTGACACATCTCTTGGGTCAGTAGTGCTTCTACTAGCAGTGATTTTACCTTTATGGTAGAAAAATTAGGTTCTCTAATCGAATTTCTTCACTTTGAACATTTAGATCATAGGACTGTCTACTATTTATAATCAGTCTCTCCATTTTTGTAGTTTATTTATCCATTAAGGATAAAAGGAAAATAAATAAACTAGTTAGAATTAATGATTAGGAAACCATATTTAATCTTATTATCATTGAAAATAAAATTACATGTAGTTACATTAGGATTGTTTTCTACATTATCCTTGAACCCTTGCTTTTGAAAAGAAAAAAAGTTTTTCATTTATCATAAAAATCAAAAGATATTTTAGTTATTAGTTATTTTTTGTCATATTGCATGATACATTTGTAACTGAAGAGGGCTAGAATAAGGTTAGGATTTATCAAGGAAATCCTAGGAGAAACATAAGTGTTCTCTAACTAATCCACCAAACCCTAGACTTAAACTTAAAACCTACTTATATTCTTGAGGTGAGGAAAGAGTGGGAAGAATTATGGTAGATACCTTAAGAGGCCCTTCATGATATCTCATTCCACCTCCTTATAGTTTGTATAGTTGATTTGGTGACAAACACACAAATTTTGAGGTAACACATGGTAGTCCATATGGATGATATGGTAGGTCATACATGTGGCTTGGCAACAAGTGCATGAGTCCCAAGGCAACATATGACAACTAATGTAATGGTTCATACAATTAACTTGGAAACCAATGTGTGAATCCTAAGGTGACAAATGGTAGTCCATATAGATAATGTGGTGTGTCTCATGGTAGTTGGTGAAGGTGCAGACTCAACTAATGACATGACATAAATCTTGAGGCAACAAGTGGAAAGTGATGTAGGGTATGACATAAGTGCTAAAATAATATGATCTAATTGGGCCATTATGGTAGGTTGTATAATATGTTAGGATGATATGGTAGGCTAAATACCACTAGGTACATATAAATACAAGTTTAGCCAATCGTATTTTGACAACTCATTGAACTTGATGAATAATTTGCAAAATCAGTCATAGACTTGGTGATGCATGAATGCTAGAGTGAATAAATATGTGACAAGTGACACAATATGGTTTGTAAATCAAGTAGCAAATACATTGTGACAAATAACATTACACTATTCACTGGTACAATTTATAGTTAGTGTATGCTTGGCACCCCATCAGCCACACATGTAGCAACATGTGGAAGATTCTCATTCAATGTAGGTACTAATTTTATTTTGAATATTTTGGAGGTATTTTTTTATGATTTTAGGGAAAAAATTTTGGGGGCCATAAATTTTGCATGGAAATATATTTTGACCATTTTTTTAATCATATATTTTTTCAAGATCTAATTATAGGTGATGTTGTTTCTAGTCATAATTACATATAGATTTTTCTATTTAGAAGAATAATGGATCACCATGCACCCTTTTTGAGTGATCCTAACTATGCTACTTGGTAGATCAATATTGAAGCTTTATTATGACGTAAGGTATTACTTAAGCATGTAAATGAGAAGCCTATACTAATTTTAAAGGATCAAAGAAAATCTACAAGAAAAACAAGGATGAGGTTCATGGTGTCATTGCTCTTCATGTTGACAATGTCTATGACACTATGTTAGTAGCACCACATATCCTAAAATGTTGCTTGAATAATTTTAAGGGCTTTGTGATCAAGTTAATTCTATGCAAATCAATATATTGGAGGCTAAGTGTTAGGATCCCATCCTAATGCTATTTTGTAATTCTTTGGCTAAGTGTTAGGATCCCATCCTAACGTTATTTTGTAATTCTCATTGCTTATGTAATGACCCACTTCCAACGTGGGGGATCCCATCTATAATGTTATTTTGCAATATTTTGTAATGTATGTGGCAAGTTAGGCACCTAGCCAAGTGGGACCATTTTATGTAACCGTTATCAAGATTGTAACCAATGTTTGGTAGAAGATTCTAGCTCGAGTGGCATTTTGCATGTAAGCCAACTCTTGAGCTTAGGGTTAGGGTTGCATGAAGTCTTTTCTTTAAAAGCTATGAAGCCATGTACGAATGTATCTTTTTGCAAGTGAATGAAATATTGAAGGAGGTTGCCCCCTCGAAGAGGCCTGCGATTCAATGTTTATTGTGAGAGTGTTTATTTCTGCATTTACTTTCCGCATTGTGATATTGCATGAGTTTCTGCTTAATTTCAGTATTTTGTGTGAGTTTTCTTAATTTTAATAGTAGGTTCCTAACAAGTGGTATCAGAGCACTTTCCAGGGCCGAGTTCTACTGTGACTACGATAATTCTTGCCCATCCATTTCGCCTGTTAGGTATAATTTTCCTATGTTTTTCATTTTCGTTTTCCTTTATTTAAAAAGCAAAAAAAAATACAAAAACCAAAAAAGCAAAAAAATATAGTTTTTTTTACAGTAGTTGAGTAGGTTAGAAACCCTGTGTTGGGGGTTTTAAAATATCATGAAGGAGCTATCATTATTGGCTAAGCTAGATAGCCCATAAAGCATCTAGTGAAGTGAGGGGTGATCAGGCTCCAATACCCAGGCCTCAGACAACACTCACGCATGAAATTGAGCTCCCACGCATCTTCGGGTGTATCGGGAGACCATTTAGGCTTAAACAAAATTTTATCCAATAGGAAGCTTTTTGGCCTTGTATTATCCATAGTCCATGGGACACAACATCCTAGATGATTACCCTCTCATACTATCAGAGAGGTAGATAGTGTGCTCAAGGGTATGTGTGGAATCCTCCTTGGGTAGTGGCCTAAAATATTGGTCTGAGCACTATTGTTCATCATTACGGTATAATAGAGGGCCTATGGGTATTACATACTCCTCTACCTAGCATACCCTGGTTCTATCAAAAATTCATCCTACAAAAATAAAACCCTCCTATTCTGCTAAACCTGCATTTATGACCCATAAAAGTGAGCATACGAAAGACTTCCTTATCATCGAAGAATAAATTTTTACATGCATCAAATAGTCAGGATAGAGTCTGCAAGTGTCTATGAGAGTCAAAAATATTTTAGTACCATCTAGGTTAGTGGTAGTAATAGTCAAGTCAGTGATAGTAATAGTCAAGTTGATAGTGGTAGTAATAGTCATTTGTATCGATTAGATATTATAGGTTGTCAGTGTTAGAAATATAATTATTAGTGTCAGTAACCACACAAAATAGAGAATCTTAAGGTCAATGAAGTGAATAGTGTTAGTAACTATAGTATAGGTGATAGGGATAAGGATAGGATAGTGACATAGGGGTTAGTAGATAAAACACATAGGTCAAAGATAGTTGATCTAGTACCCAACTTTTGAATCGTATCTCTAAATAAAAAACTGACCACACTAGTAGACTCATCAAAATAGAGGATAAAAAAAGTTTGGGGTGCCCAAAATTTGTGTTGTGGGATATAGCTCATTGTGACCATATTTTCGAGCTGATCATTTTGATATATAACACCCAAGCACTTTTTGGACTCCTTACTAAAAATAGTAACTCCTAAAACCACACTTCTATTTTTAGTAATTTAGTAAAAGAGGTTCAAGACTATCCAAAATGGCTGCTGGCACTCATGGACATCAAAAAGAGATAGATCAAACCACCTCATTGTTGGAATCCCTAAAAAGCACCATTGATAGCATGCACATAGCAAATCAAGCCATGATGGAAGAGCTTCAAAATTTTAGAGATGATTATGATACCTCCAGAACCCGCCTAGAAGAACAACTTGCAGATGTTGAGTCCAAATTGCAAGGTGGTCCAAGCAAGTCTGAGTACCGTACTGAACACTCACAATCTAATCGAGGTAAAGGAAGGGCAACATATGACTCTCACCCTCACTATGATCGTGATCCTACCTTTAAGATGCCTAAATTAGACTTTCCTAAGTTCAATGGGAAGGATGTAGATGGGTGGTTATGTCGTGTTGCTCAATTTTTTAAACTCCACGATGTCCCTATATATTATCGAGTTCAAATGGCTTCCTTCAACTTGGAATCTGAAGCTTTATAGTGGTACCAATGGTTGCAAAACACTACCCTTGATCCTTCTTGGGAAGACTTTGAGTCTCAATTACTCACTCGCTTTGGCCCTAGTGAGTATGATGATTTTATAGGAGCATTGACAAAGTTGAAACAAACTTCGATAGTTCGAGATTACCAAATACAATTTGAGAAATTGGCCAACAAAACTAAGGGATTGAATGAAGGGTTCTTTATGAGTTGTTTCGTTAGCGGTTTGAGGGATGATCTCCAAGCTGAGGTCACGATGTTTAAACCACAATCCATGATGCAGGCTATCAAGTTGGCTCGTTTGGCCGAATCCAAATTTTTAGCTCAGAGGTGGATATCTAAATTTCCATAGGCTAGACCCTCCTTCCCTCCTAGATTCCAAAATCATAATGAACAAAAAATTATTGCACCCAAATATTTGACTACCACAGAAATGGATGCGTGATGCGCCCAAGGGTTGTGCTACAATTGTGATGAAAAGTTTACTCATGGGCATAGGTGCACCCAAAATAAGTTGTTCCTCATAGATGTTGATGAGCCTGACACTAACGACCAAAGTGATGATGACACAAAACCAGTAGAGGAACCACCCCAACCGGAGGAAGAAAGCCAAGAAGAACCATAGGCTGAAATTTTTGTTCATGCTCTTGTTGGCATTACTACTCCCCAAACCATGAAAGTTGTGGGTTATTTCAAAGGCCTACGTCTTACCATCCTGATTGATTCTGGTAGTACACACAACTTTATTGATCCCTGCATTGCCAAGCAGGCAAATTGTTACGTACATACATGTAATTCCTTTGAGGTTATGGTAGCCAATGGTGGGACCTTACCTTGCAAAGGTAAATGTCATAATGTTAAAGTAAAAATTGGGGACTATGAGCTCAAACAAGATATGTTTGCACTTCAACTAGGGGGATGTGATATCATGTTGGGAGCTCAATGGTTGGGCACATTGGGAACCATCTCATGGAACTTTTCCGAGCTCTGGATGTAATTTTCATAGAATGGATAGTCCCACACTCTCCATGGCTCAAAAGTAGGGCCTTCACAGATTATCAGTTCAAGCTGGATGGAGAAGTTATTAAAAAATTATCTCGGGGTGTCATAGCTCAGATATTTGTGATCCAACCTCACCCTTTTGAGGAGGATTCTATTCTTATAGATTTGCAACTTATTTTGGCCAAGCACAATTCTATTTTTGTTGAACCATCAGAATTACCACCTCATCGCTCTCATGACCATGCTATTCCTTTGTTACCTAGAAATGCACCACCCAACATTAGACCGTACCGGTATCCTCATGCTCTTAAGTCAGAAATCGAGAAGTTAGTACAAGAATTGTTAAAAGTCGACATCATTCAGCCAAGCAACAGTCCTTACTCTTCTCCAGTTTTATTAGTGCACAAGAAATATGGGTCCTGGTGGTTGTGTATCGATTATCATGAGCTCAATAAACTCACCATCAAGGATAAGTTTCCTATTCCGGTGGTGGATGAATTATTAGATGAACTACATGGGACTATGTACTTTTCCAAATTAGACCTTCACTCTGGGTACCATCAAATCAGGCTCAAGGATGAGGATATTCCCAAGACTACTTTTCGTACTCATGAAGGTCACTATGAGTTTTTGGTGATGCCATTTGGCTTGACTAATGCTCCTTCCACTTTTCAAAGCCTCATGAACAACATCTTTCACCCATTCCTTCAAAAATTCATCCTAGTTTTCTTTGATGACATTCTGGTGTATAGCCGCTCATGGGAAGAGCATCTTGTTCATGTGGATCAGACTCTACAGTTGTTGGCACAACATCAACTCTATGCTAAGTGGTCCAAGTGTTCTTTTGGGTTGATAGAAGTGGAGTATTTGGGACACATTATCACCAAGGATGGCATCAAAGTTGACCCCAAGAAGATCCAGGTGGTTCAGGAATGGTCGAAACCTCGCACTCTCAAGGGTCTTCGAGGATTTTTAGGGCTTACAGGTTATTACCATAAATTTATTCGTAACTATGGTAAAATTGTAGCTCCCCTCACTTCCATGTTAAAGGACTCTTTTACTTGGATGGGACCCATTGAACAGGCTTTCCTAGAATTGAAGCATGCTATGACCACTACGCTAGTTTTAGCCATGCCAGATTTCTCCAAACCTTTTGTCATTGAAAGTGATGCTTCTGGTCATGGTATTGGTGCAGTGTTGATGCAAGAAGGGAGACCCTTGGCTTTCACTAGTAAAGCACTCTCTAGTCGTAATATAGGAAAATCCACTTATGCTAAGGAAATGCTAGCAATTTTGCATGCGGTAACCCATTGGTGACCGTATCTCATTGGGCATCATTTCTCCATTAAAACTGACCATCAAAGTCTCAAATACTTTTTGGAGCAATGGGTTGCCACCCTCGAACAACAAAAATGGGTTTCTAAGCTCATGGGCTATGATTATGATATCACTTATAAGAAGGGCAAGGAGAACATTATGGTTGATGCTCTCTCTCACCAATTTGAGGATCATAGTATGCTATGCACCATTTCATCACCCATTCCATAATGGATCGATTCCTTATGATAGGAGGTACTTCAGGATTCAGGCTTGCAGACTTTGATTACCTCTCTACACACTGACTCTACTTCATGTCCTGGCTACGCTTGGGATGACCATGATTTGCATTACCACCAATGCCTTGTTGTTCCCCACACATCATCCCTCCGGGAACTTCTCATGAGGGAACTGCATGCCACCCCATCTACCAGCCATTCAGGATTCCTCAAAACATATGAACGACTTAAGCACACTTTTTTCTAGAAGGGCATGAAAAAGGATATTCAAAATTTTGTGGCAACTTGTGATACCTATCAATGGATGAAAGGTAAAATGGTGCATTCTCCAGGCACTCTCCAACCATTGCCCATTCTTGACTAGGTTTGGATCGATATTTCCATGGATTTTATTGAAGGGTTACCTAAGTCTGGAGGTAAATCCATTATTTTTGTGGTAGTGGATCATCTTTCGAAGTATGCTCACTTTTGTTCCCTCTCCCATCCTTACACAACTTCCATCATTGCCCAAATTTTCCTCGATTCTATCTTTCACCTTCATGGTATGCCCACCTCCATCATGTCCGATCATGACCCAACCTTTACTAGTCACTTCTGGCAAGAATTATTTAAGTTGTAGGGAACTCAACTCAAAATGAGTTCAGCTTATCATCCACAAATGGATGGCTAGATGGAGATTGTCAACAAATGTTTGGAGACCTACCTTCGTTGCTTTACCTCTGATCATCCTACTCAATGGGTGAAGTGGCTTCCTTTGGTCGAGTGGTGGTACAACACTTCCTATCACACAACAACCAAGGTTACCCCTTTCGAGGTAGTTTATGGGTGCCCTCCACTCATGCCTTCCTCCTACATTCTAGGTAGCTCCAGGGTCCATGCAGTCGACACTACTCTCAGTCAGCATGTCGATGTCCTCCATCAACTGAAGATGAATTTGGATGCGGCCCAGAACCGGATGCACCAATAGGCTGACCAACACCATTTCGAGCGCAACTTTGATGTGGGTGATATGGTTTTCCTTCACTTGCAGTCGTACAAATAGTTGTCCCTACAACTTCGTAGGTGCTAGAAACTTGCTATGAAATACTATGGGCCCTACCAGGTTTTACAATGGATTGGTGCCATAACCTACAAATTGGCCCTTCCACCTACATCCAAGCTCCATCCTATTTTTCATGTTTCCTCTCTCAAAAAGGTGGTGGGCACTCAGTACAGGTTCAATCTACACTCCCAGAGTTAGATGAAGAAGGTTCTATCTTGCTCGAGCCCGAATAGTTGTTGGATCATCGGACTCGCACTCTCCACAACCACACCATTACTGAGGTCCTTGTTCAGTGGTGTGGACTCCAGCTAGAAGATGCTACATGGGAGTCTCTCCATCAGCTCCAGCACCAGTTTCCTCATCTTCAGCTTTGAGGACAAAGCTTTTTGAAGGGGAAGGACATGTTAGGATCCCATCCTAACATTATTTTGTAATTCTCATTGCTTATGTAATGACCCACTTCCAACGTGGGGGATCCCATCTATAATGTTATTTTGCAATATTTTGTAATGTATGTGGCAAGTTAGGCACCTAGCCAAGTGGGGCCATTTCATGTAACCGTTATCAAGATTGTAACCGATGTTTGGTAGAAGATTCTAGCTCGAGTGGCATTTTGCATGTAAGCCAACTCTTGAGCTTAGGGTTAGGGTTGCATGAAGTCTTTTCTTTAAAAGCTATGAAGCCATGTACGAATGTATCTTTTTGCAAGTGAATGAAATATTGAAGGAGGTTGCCCCCTCGAAGAGGCCTGCGATTCAGTGTTTATTGTGAGAGTGTTTAATTCTGCATTTACTTTCTGCATTGTGATATTGCATGAGTTTCTGCTTAATTTTAGTATTTTGTGTGAGTTTTCTTATTTTTAATAGTAGGTTCCTAACACTAAGCTTATAAGCTTATACATGGAATTATTTTATAATATTGATGATTATATCAATCATTTTAAGGAATTGCAAGAGGACATATAGATTATAAAAGGACTACCCAAGGAGAGAAGAGAAGACAAGAAGCATAAAAAAGGACAAGAACACTAAACTACTCACCAATATATTTTAAAATATGTCTAAAACATTTGAAACAATTATTGTCTTTGAGATACTTCATGTGTACTTTCTAGATTCTCTTGTACCCCCTATTGATGACAAATTTAAATAATTTATGCAACATTAGGCTAGAATAAATAGAAATAAGGGAAGTTATAATTTTAATCAGTCTCACCCAAAGAAATCTATATCTAAAGTCCAAAATGACAAAAGCCATAATAGAATGAGCAAATATCCAAAAATTCTAAAAAGTATTGCATGTGAGTGTCACAAAAGGGAAGACCACAAGACATAATATATAAGGATATGGATCAAGAAACTTAAGAAAGTATCAATAAAGGGGATGTTAATGCTTCTCTCTTATCAAGTGAGGAAATTTTTTATGGAGAAACCTCACAAGCACATATAGTAGTTCATTTTGCATATTGGACATCCAGTTCTTTAGATGAGTGGATAACATATTTAGGGGCAACTAAGAACATGATGAAGCATAAACATCTCCTACATAGATACAATAAAGCATATATAGGGGAACATGTTATGATTAGAAATGATTCTTTATTGTAGGTTGTACTATGTGAAGACATCATAAGTAGAAATTTTTCATTTGATGAGGTACTTCATGTTCTTAATGTTATCCCTAAACTTTTATTTATTATTGCAATACTCATACAAATGAGAAGGTAGAGTTTTATCTTGATAGTTAGGTAATCAAGGATATAGACAATGGGTTCAAAACTATTACTTCTAGTTATTATGATGAGACTAACCACATGTATAAGTTAGGAGAAAGACCTACAATTCAACATATCCTAGAAAGAAAAACTTTAATGACATGCTTGCACATGCAAATAATGAAATCTAAGAGTGACATCATAGGGTTTGGCATCTCAACTATAGATATTTGAGAAATATGAGTCAATAGTAGATGACCATTGGGCTTCCATACATATCCCCTCCAAATGGTCCATGTGAGGGGTATATTATGGGAAAGCATCATAGGAATACCTTTCCAAAAGGTATTACAAGGTAAGCATCTCATCCCTTGGATATAATACATAGTGATATTTGTGGACCTAAGAGTACATCATCTCTCCTAGGAAAATACTTATTTATGTTTAATATTTCTCTAGATATGTATGGTTGTATACCATTCACACTAAGGATGAGATTTTGAGAGGTTTAATACCTTCAAGGACCTTATTGAAAATCAAATGGATGGGAGAATAAAATATTTGAGGATAGATGGAGGTAATAAATACGTTAGCTATGCTTTTCATATTTTTTTGGCTTCTTATGGGATTACATATTAGAGGACTATTCACTATACTCGATAAAATAGTGTGGTTGATAGGAAAAATAGGGTGATCATGGAGATGTAATGATGTATGATTTGTGCTAAGGATATGGATCATAATTTTTAGGGTGAGGCTATCACTTGTACAACATTTATCATTAGTAGAACCCATACTAGGGAAGTATAGGGCATGACACACCTCTTTATAAATTAATAGGAGATAATACTGATGTGTCCTGATTTTGTATCTTTAGGTCTTCAACATGGGATATTTAGAAGAAGAAGATACCAAAGAGTCCTAAGCACATTTTTATAGGATATTTAGATACAACAAAGGCATGTTACCTTTATTATCCTTAAAGGCATGAGATTTTTATTTGGATAGATGTCATATTTGATGAGGTTGTTCTAGGTACGCCTTCCACTGCACTATCTAAGATTTTGGTAACTAATTATTTTGACCATTTCACCATATTTAAATTAACTATTTGTTTTGAGATTTGCTCTATTCCTATTAGAACATCTTCTTTATCTTCATCTTAGAGTGGTAGTCCTTTATCTATTGATTTAAACTCTATATAGGCAACACCATAGGCAACAATCTCTTCTCTAGGTTTAGGGAACAATGAGAAATACATGATGAGGTGAATGGTGATGAGTTAATCTCTTCAATTTTAGATTCTAATATCTAGTTATCATAGAATGCACATGAATATTCCTTGGTTCATCAAACAACCAAGTGGGTTAAGAGAATTTTAAAGGATGCACAACCTATTTTATCTCTTGAGCAAAATTTGAAAGCTCCTTCTTGAGAATTTCATTTGAAGGTAACATATTCTCAAGATCCTCTCATGTATTCTTAGGCTAAGGATAGTCTAGAATGAGAATATGCAATGCTGGTAGAGTAGGAGACTCTGATAAAGAATAGGACTTGGGAGTTGGTTCCTATTCCTAAAGGGAATAATGTTGTTGGCTACACCTTAGATGATCAAATAGATAAGTACAAGATATGCACTGTTGATAAGGGTTTCTCTCAATAGGAGGGAGTGGACTATTATGAGATATTTGTACTAGTGGTCAGCATGGACTCATTCAAGATCGTTCTATCTATTGTTGCATCATATATATGGAGGGTAAAATTATATGGATGTGAAGAGTGCCTTTATACATGGGGATCTTTGGAAGGAAATCTACATGTAGCACCCACCTATTTTTGAGCTTGAGGGACCCACTCCATTGGTTTTTCATCTGAACAGGTCCCTGTATGGACATAAGTAGGATCCTAATACACATTATAAGATCCACTACCTTTTCCTTAATTATGGGTTTAATTTATATGAGGTTAAAAATGATGTTTACATCAAATATTAGTATGGAGAAACTTTGGTAATTGTGTTGCATGTTGATGATCTTCTCATCATTAGTAGATTTTATAGTTTGATCTTGGACATGAAGTCACCACTTTGTTCCACTATTGAAATCATAGATTTAGGGAATTTGCATTATTTAGGGATTTAGATTGATTAGATATAATTTGGCATCACCATTTATCATCCCAAGTATGATTTGGATCTTCTTCAATGTTCCAAAATGGAGGATTATAAGCCCACTCAAAATTATTTTACCTCATAGATGAAACTTTGGGCTGGTTACACCATGCATTTGATAGATACCAAACTATATTAGTCTCTTGTAGGAGGAATTATCTATCTTACTCACACTAGACTTGATATGGCCTTTGTTTTCAGTTATTGTTCTAGATATATGCAGACATCCTAAGAGAGTCATTGAATAATAAATAAGAGGAATATCAAATACATTAGAAGGACCTATTATATGGGTATTCAATACTCCATTGGATCCACTCCAATTTTAAAACTTGTTTTAGATGCTAACTAGGTAGGTGACTTCGATGAGGGGTGGTCCACCATAGAATTTGTGTTCTATTTGGGATTTGACCTAGTTTCTTGGTGTTCTAGATGCCAATACACTATTTATTAGTCCTCCATAAAGGCTGAATACTATAATTCCAATGATATAATTATCTTAGGTGAATTTTTGGAGGATATTGGCATTCCTTAGAGTTTTCTAATCACCCTTCAATGTGAAAATCAAATCAAAGTACATAATGGATATTTTGACAAAGGTCATACCCAAGGTTACTTTTGTGCACATGCAGGACCTTCTTGAGTTGGAGAGTATCTCTTAAGGAGGAATAATGAGTAAGGATGTCTCTCCATGTCCCCAATTTAGCTTAATAGGGGATGCTAAAATATTTTGTGGTTAATATTCTTTTGAGGACACAACCAAATTTTGTATTTGTATTGATCATATTTACCCTTTGAACGCATGTAAACCTTGGAAATGTGCTTTTATATTTTTTTGTAATATTTTATTCTTGAAGGTTGGTCTAACAACCTTAACCCAAATGCAAATTGTATTTGAATATAAATACCTCGTCATACCAATGATTTTGCTTATTTTTGAAGTAATTTTATTTTCATTTCATGATATTATTTTGTGTCCATGGACATCCCATCATATATTGTGGATTCCTTTGTTAAGTAGTATTGGGTAATGTTTGATTCTAATTTCTAGAAACTATTATGAAATTCAATAAGATATGTTTTGGCTAGGGTGAGTAATGATGTATGAAAATAGTGGTTCCTCAAGCTATGACTTAGAATCCTGCCATTAATCAAACAGTCATGGCCAACTAGTTGGGTTCCACTGCTTTGAATATCCTTGATGCAACTCATGATTTACCCAAGAATCCTAAGAGATATCTTCCCACCTGCAGGTATGATGGAATCAAAATAGAAAAATAGCATTTGGTAGCCTTTAAAAACACTCTAAAACTGTTAAATGTGCAACATGAAGATGTGGCCTGTAGATTATTTATGTTCACTCTCCAGAAGGGAGTGTATGACTGGTTTTTGAATCTTACCAATGACTCTATCACCATCCAGAATGATTTAGAGAATTTTTTTGTGTCCCAATTTGGTCAAGTGATTGATCCCAACGTGTTGTATTAGAAATTTTCTAGCATCAAGAGAGAATCTGGTGAAACGGTCAAGTCTTTCAATATGATAATCCAAAAGGCTTATGGAAAAATGATTGGTCATTACATCCCAAGTGAAAATTTAGCCTTAGAAGTTTATAAGAATACCTTATATCCAGTAATATTTATTTTACTCAAGAGAGACATCAATATCACAAACTTGACAAAGGCTTATAAGAAATATCTGAATCTTGAAAGACAATTAGGACCTCAACCTTTGAATAGTCCTTTGAAACCCTATGCCACATAGAATGCACCTATTTTGAATCCCATTTCTAATCAAATATTAATTCCAGCATGTCAAGCTCTACCTAAGGAAGCTCCATTATCCTTGACACACACTGAGCATGTACAAAATACAAAGAAAGGATCTGATAAAGCAAGAATTAAAGAAGTTTCAAGGATGATCCAAAAACTGGAAAATTACTTCTTGAGTTTCAAGAGGTAAGTATCTGGAGGATAAAGTTCTAACATGTTTCCTTACCAAATTAATAGATTTTCTAGACCTCCATATGATGAAGGGCTACTCCACCCAACACTTGCACAATACTCAAAATCATAGACAAATTTATCAGAAACCCCACATCTAATATTAAATCATAGATAAAACTCAATAGAAATCCCACATCAAATATTTCTTCAATAAAATAGTATTAGAAATTACAATGTATGACCATAAGGCCGATTTTATTACAAATACTGGAGATCTACAAATTGGAGCCATGATCTGTGATATCGGACTGCCTTCGGTAATATCTATTCCCCCTATTAATAACTTCCCAAAGAATGTTCTGGTAAGTGTAACTCCTTTTCCCGCCTTTCATTTTCCCACTAGGAAAATATTCATTTGAAATTTTCATTTTCATTTTCCCGCCCAGGAAAATATTCACTTGAATCTTGAATTTTTAACATATGGGTCTAAACATATATATATATATATATTTATTTATTTATTTTGAAACACATGGGTCTAAACATATATATATATATATATATATATATATATATATATATATATTTATTTTTATTTTTATTTTTATATATATTTTTTGGTGATGCAAGATTGCCCTTACACCATTGGATGCTCCTGCATCAGACACCCAAGGTAAATTGAGAAGTGACCTTCACTTCTCTAGTGTTGGAGGAAAACCAAGATGGTCAACCTCTGCCTTAGACAACCATGATGAATCTTCAACAGGCCTTCCTTTCCACTTAACCAGATATTCTTCATACTGCTTGTTTCTTGTACTTTTGTCCATACTCTTTTCTCCTTTGCCCAACTTCCTCAATTCATAGGCATTCCTTGGACTGCTCCCATATACAATCTAGAATGGAGATTTACCAGTACTCCTATTGATAGAATTATTGTAAGCAAATTTTGCCTATGGTAAAATCAAATCCCATCCCTTGGGCTTATCTCCTACTAAGCATCTCAGTAGGTTGCCCAAAATCCTATTCACCACCTCTGTTTGTCCATCAGTCTATGGATGGTGTGTAGAACTGAACTTCAAATATGTCTTCAACTTCAATAGCTCTTGAACTTGTCTGTTCAGCTCCTCATTCTCTGTAGGAATCATTTTATTTGGTAAACTGGCTCCTAGCATCAAATCCATCTGGTGACTAATCTCCCTCACTGGTGGTAAACCTTCAGGTACATTATCTGATACAATATCTTAAAATTATCCCAACATATCTGAGGCTTCTACTGGTATATCTTCACATTTTTCCTCATTAACTCTAGGAATCAATGCATAGCACATATGTTCATGCTTCATACCATTCAAAAAATTTCTACCATCAACTAAACAAATTTTGGCACTGCTACATACCTTTTCGTCCACCTCCTTTAGGGGCTTCAGCTTGTGGCGAACTCCATCCTTTATTAGGGAATAAGTGTTGGCATGTCCATCATGTACTGCATGCCGATAAAATTACCATGACCTCCCCAATAGCATATGACAAGCATCCATAGGCATGATGTCACACAATACCTCATCATGGTAACCCCCAATATTGAACTTCACTAAACATTGTTCATTGACCAAAGTTCTATGGTCCTTCTACAACCATGCAATCTGATATGGATGCGGGTGCCTCCTTCTCCCTAACTGTAACTTGGTAACCATCCCTTCTAAAACTAGGTTATTAGTGCTACCATTATCAATGATAACATTATAGACCTTACTTGCACATTTACACCTTGTGCGAAATAAACTCTTCCTCTAATCTGGATCTTTCTCCTCATTCAACAAGGCTCTCCTTGTGACAAGAACTTCTCCTCTTTCTACCTCTTCAGAATGCTTAGATTCAACATCTTCATCTACATAAGCAACTCATGCATTACCTTTAGGTCTCCTATTCATCCTTCCTTGATGTTGTGGACACTCGTATGCTCGATGTCCTTCTTCTCCACATTGGAAATAGGTTCCACAAAATCCTCCTCTTCTAGGTCCTCGTCTGAACCTTCCTCTTCCTCTTTGGTCACCATTATTTTGCTCACAGGGGTGGTAGGCATTATTCCCTTCTTGGTTATGACTACTGCTAACTTCTCCATTCTTATTTTGATCTTCATTTTGTCCTCCATATGGTCCTTTGCCAGTCCTTCCACCATGACCTCTTTCTCTCTACTTGCTTTCAAATCTTCTATTCAACTTCTCTTCTACCTTCAGGGAAAACTGATAAGCATCTTCTATGGTAGTCATTCTAACCAAACTTAGTTCCTCTTGAATACTTGGCTTCAATTCATTTAAATAATGGGCTACCTTCTCCTTGTTGGCCTCATAATGGCCTATTCTAATCATGATATTATAGAACTCTTCTGTATATTCTTTGATAGATTTACCTGTCTGCCTCAAACCCTACATTTTATTCAATAGATCTAACTCGTAGTCAACTGGAATGAATTGTCTCTTTAACTTTTCCACCATTCGATTCCATATTGTTATTATTTCTTTTCCTCTTCTATTTCTATCTAGTTGTACTCCCTTCCACTAGATACTAGCATGACCCTTCAGCTTGGTCTTAGAAAATTTGACCCTCTCAGGATCTTCCACCTCCTCATACTCAAAATATTCCTCCATATCATTGATCCAGTCGATCAACTCTTCTGGGTTAAGATTTCCAAAATATGTAGAAACATCAAACTTCGATCTCTTCCCAATCTGGGATATGGCTTTATACAATCTAACTTGCGCAGGATCTACTACCTCTTCTTCTTCCTCGAACTGGGCCTCTTCTTCTTTAGCTTCATCTTCACTCCCATCTTCTCTTCTTGGCTCAAACCCTCTATGTAACTCCTCTTGCAATGCTTGAACTTGCCTCTGCAGGCTCTAAAATCCTCTTCTGGTACCACAAAATTTCTCCCACCACCATGATTTCTTCGTGGAGGCATTTTGGTCACTTTTATCACAACCCTCAACCCTAGGTCTTGGTGCAAACTACCTCATGTTTGGTGATCTGTTTACACACTCAAGAACTCTCGCTCTGATACCACTTGATGAAGGGCTACTCCACCCAACACTCACACAATACTCAAAATCATAGACAAATTTATCAGAAACCCCACATCTAATATTAAATCATAGACAAAACTCAATAGAAACCCCACATAAAATATTTCTTCAATAAAATAGTATTAGAAATTACAATGTACGACCATAAGGTCAATTTTATTACAAATATTGGAGATCTGCAAATTGGAGCCACGATCTGTGATACTGAACTGCCTTCGGTAATATCTATTCCCCCTATTAATAACTTCCCAAAGAATATTTTGGTAAGTGTAACTCCTTTTCCCGCCTTTCATTTTTCCACTAGGAAAATATTCATTTGAAATTTTAATTTTCATTTTTCCGCCCAGGAAAATATTCACTTGAATCTTGAATTTTTAACATATGGGTCTAAACATATGGGTTTAAACATATGGGTCTAAACATATATACATATATATATATATATATATATATATATATATATATATATATATTTTAAATGCATGGGTCTAAACATATATATTATTTATTTTTATTTTTATTTTTATATATTTTTTTGGTGATGCAAGATTTCCCTTACACCATTGGATGCTCCCGCATCACCATATGAAGCTAATAAGGATTACAACAAAGGCAAAAGACTTGAAGTGAACATTTATGACTTAGATTTACCTAATTGGTGTAGGATTCATGGAACATCCCAACATATGAAATTAGACTATCTAGAGTTTTGTAATGCTTTTAAAGCTTTGTATGGTGAACTGAGTTTTACTGATAATAATGGTGCTAGTTTGTCCAAATATAGTGTTGCTATGGTTTTGGATTCATTCACTTTCTCAGATGAGTTAGAAAATGTTGTGGAAATACAAATGGATGAAGTGCTAGCTTTTTAACAATTTAGAAGAGATAATTACAATCTCATGAATATAAATATAGACCCAAACACTACATCTACACCTCCTAACAACTCTGACAGTATTCCTCCTGATCCTTCTCTAAACAACAATCCACCTCCACCTAAAGGGGGAGATCCAAAAGTGCAAGATGGATTTGCTGCTCCACTCAACAAATGATACAATATAGTGGAGGATATAAAGAAAATCAATGCTAATATCACCCTCTATGAGCTTGCTCATATTGATAAACAAAGAGATAACTTGATTAAGACCTACTTTGGACCCTCTACTAAAACTCCAAAAAACAGGAAGAATATGGCAAATGCAAATATGGCAATCTACAAAGAGAAGGTTGAAGTTCCACCTTTACTGCTAATAGTTCACATATTTGAAAAAGTCTACATAACTATCTACTGGATTTCGATGCTTCAGCTAATATCATGCATCTATCCATTTTCCAAAAATTGGGATTGACTCCTATGAAGTCTGAGAGGAGAGTCATTCAGATAAATAAAACTAAGGTTAAGAAAATAGGTGAACTTGAAGGTATACACATACAGTTGGCATCAAATTAATATAATATTCCATAGGTATACACATCCAGTTGGCATCTCAGTATAAACACATGATAACTGAATATAATATAGAAAATGAGGCTATTAATTTTGATGATGCAAATATTGGGGTTTATAATTTGACAACTACACAAAATATAAAACTAGTTAAAGCTTTGACTGATAACGGTAATGATGTTTGGATGCTTCATGTTTATGGAGCTAAATCCAAACAACGTTCTAGAATGGGGGAAGTTCTCAAAGGGCCTTACAATCAGACACATTTTATATCTTACCACTTGCAATTTCCCTATACAAATAATTTGACTGAGTATGAGGCACTAAAAATGGGGTGGGGTTGAAATTTGCTTTAGATAAAAATGTAAAAAATACCTAAGTTTTTACAGACTCAGAGTTGGTTGCTAATAAAGTTAGAGGCAAGTTTCAATTCCAGTATTCTTACCTAAAAATATACAAACACCGAGATTAGGATCTCATGGAATAATTTAATGCTGTCAATTTGATGCATATTCCCATGGAGGAAAATTCACTCATAGATGTTTTGGCTTCATCAACTACAAATATGAAACCCTTAGAGGAGTTTAAATGGAAATTGTTTTCAATAGAATTAATTCATTATCCTTATATTTTGGACAATGTAGATACATTTTAGGTATTTTTTGATGACCAGAAGATTATATATTTCTTACATAATACAAATGCATTTGAAAAAACTATAATTGATGATGGTCAAGGGACACTATGCTTGAAGATTTCAATGATGAAGAAAGAATAATGAGGTTTAAAAAAAATAGAATTCCTAGGGGTATGGTAGAACTTGAGAGGCTATTTGACAATGATCACATTAAATAGAGGATAAATTTTAGAAATTCTATTGGTACAACAAGAAATGAGACTTAGAAACTGAATGTAAGGATTGAAGAGGATCCCAAGCACATTCAATTGGCTAAAACCTTTTACCCTATAATCAAAATATTTCTCACCAAAATACTTCACAAGTCCAAGGATGTTATGGCCTGGTATTATAAGGACTTGAAGATATTTTGATCCAAAATTTTACACGCATACGATATCTTTGAGGAACTTCTGTAAACCCTTCAAGTAGAAATAGAGACATTTTAACACCTTGTTGGAACCTCTCATTCTAAAGGAGGTAGAAAAATTGTTGAGTGCTGCCATAATTTTTTCTATTAGATACTCTACCTAGGTATCTAATTAGTGCTAGTTAGAAATAAGAATGGGGAAATTTGCCTGTGCATAGATTTAAAAAACCTAAACAAGGCCTCTAAAAAAGACAATTATCCTTTGCTTTCCATGGATGATGTATTGCAGATAGTAAACGGTTCAAAGATGATGTCTTTCTTAGATGGGTTATCTAGGTACAACCAAATATTGGTGGAAAGAGAAGATATAATGAAAACTATCTTCACAACCAAATGGGGGACCTTTGATTACAAGAGAATGTTATTTGGATTGATAAACATTGGAGCCACATTCCAACGTGCAATGGATCATGCCTTTAAAGGTCTTATGGGTAAGTGCAAATTTGTATACATGTATGACCTCATAGTTTTTTCTAAGTCTCGATTTGATCATGTCAAACATTTGGAGTTTATTTTTGACAAGTGCAAAGAATTTGGCATTTATTTGAATCCAAATAAATGTGTCTTTGGTGTAACTAAAGGAAAAAGCCTTGGTCACTTAATTACCAAAGATGGTATTTTTTTTACTTAGAGAGAGTTGAAGCCATATGAAATATACCCTTTCCCAATTCTAAGAAAGAGTTAAAATCATTTTTTGGGAAGATTAATTTTGTTAGGAAATTCATTTTTGGCTTTGCTAAAATTTTTAAACCACTAAATGATATATTGAAGGAGACTGCTCAAATCATTTGGTCCACAAAATCTAAAGTGGCATTTGAAGAAATTAAGTCTTCTATTAAACAAGCCCCAGTTTTGGTAAGTCCAAATTTTAGTGTAGACTTTTACTTGTACTTTTTTGCTTTTGAACATACACTTGCTGTAGTTTTAACTCAATGGAGGGAAATAAAAGAGCACCTCATTGCCTTTAAAAGTACCAACCTAAAGGGTGCTGAATTGAATTACTTCCATTTGGATAAACAAGCATATGCCTTAGTGAAAGTAGTTAAACAGTTCAGGCATTATATTCTAAGGATTAAGGTCTATGCCATAGTTTTGAATCTGAATGTTAAGTATTTATTAAGTCAAAATGAATTGGGAGAGCTGAGAGGTAATTGGGTTACAAAATTGTAAGAATTTGACTTAGAAATATGGCTTGTAAAATTAATTAGAGGGCTTGGTTTATCCCAAAATATTACTGAGATACCTATAGGGGAAGAAATTAACCAGATGGACTCCAGGTTGGATAATTGGTATGGGGATATAATTCATTTTTTGAAACTTGGGAATTGCCCATCCCATCCAAATAGATTTTAGAGAAGAGCACTAAAGTTGAAATCTACCAAATTTTTACTCAAAGGGGATAATATGTATAAAGAAAACCATGCTGGTATATTTTAAAGATGCATTTCTTAGGATGAGGTGAATGAAGTAATGTCCAGTTTTCATGAGAAGTTAGGAGCAGAACATCCTTTAAGTTATACTATTGCACACAAAATAGTGAGAGAAGGCTACTACTGGCCTACATTGTTTAAAGATGCACATCATCATGTGAGAACTTATCACTAGTGTCAGATCTTTATATCCAAGTAGGCTAATCGGGCTCTACCAGTACAATCTATTATAATAGATAAAATTTTCACACATTGGGGACTTGATTTTATGGGAATGATGAACCCAAATTTATCAGTAGGGCACAAATATGTATTAACGACCATTGATTACTATACACAATGGGATAAAGAAATAGCCACAATGAGGGGTACATCCCATGAGGTAATAGAATTTTTGGAGTCAAATATCATAACCAGGTTTGAATTTTCTTTGAATTTAGTTTGTGATAATGGGCCAACTTTTTCAGTCACTAGAATTTGTAGAGTGGGCATACTAGAAGGAAATAGTACTAAAATTTTCATCCAAATATTATCCGCAAGGAAATGGATTGGTTGAATCCAAAAATAACAATTTGATAAATTCTATTAAGAATTCTATTGTAGATAAACCTAGACAATGGCATACATTACTGAAGTTGCACTTTGGAATGACAATATTAGATACAAAGAAGCTCTTAAAACTTCTCCATTTGCTTTATTGTATGGTACTCATCCTATTGTTCTTGTTTATTTAAAATTACCCACTTACTAGTTTGCCTTGGATTATTTTCATGATCATGCAGATACAGAAGTACATGTGCTAGATTTAATTAATTTACAGGATGAAAAGCTTCAGGTCTTGGAGTATTTTAGTCAATATCAAGAGATAGTCAAGCGTTGGTTTGACAAAAGAGCAAGAGTAAAAGTCTTCATACTTGCAGAATTGTTACTCTTGTGGGACAAAGCCCATGAAAATAAAAGCAAACACACCAAGTTGTAGCCTTTAAGGATAGGTCCATACCAAATCACATAAATTTTGGGTAATAATACATTTTTTCTATAGGACCTGAAAGGTAATTTTATGAACTTGCCTATCAATGGTAAATATCTAAAACATTATTTCTCAGTTGTTTCATCTACTACATAGTTTGAGTAATTTAAGCGACCTTTGTACATATGTATATATTATTATGGAAATAAAGCAAGGCAATGCTTTTGTTTAGTTTATTTTTTGGTATTATTTTTCTCCTAGTTTTCTTTGTTTTCATTTTCTTTCCTCTTTTGGGTTCTTTGTCTTAGTTTTGTAGTTTAAAGAAGGGTGATTTGATAAAGGGATGTTCTAAGTAGGGAGAGAGTGGTAATGCTTGTTATTTAGAATTATAGTAGAGAGATAGTTTAGATTATGTACCTTGCTTGTCATAATTATTTTAATTATAAAAGATCTATTATGTTGTTTAGCTGGAGAACTCCCAAGGAATCCAAGAAAAGTTGGTCAAAAGAGGAAAAATCCGATTCACAAGATAAATTTAAATACTCCAAAGAGGTTATTGGTGCCTAAGCTAAACTAGTTAGTTGATCAGCTATTTGGTTAATAAAACATTAGGACAAGTGCAACTTTCGAACCTCTAGTAAGACTTTTTGGCTATCTATCTATTGAAAAAAGAAAGAAAAGAGAGCTAAAAAAAGAGAAAGTTTTGTAATAAAGAGAAATAGCTGAGATTTTTGAAAGAAGAATTTTAGACATGTTCACTAGGACTATAGACGCTCCATGGATGTGAACTAAGGTCTTGGAAAGTTGAGTAACTCTGTTGGGGCTATAAATACTAAACTAGCAACCAAGCTTTACTCGAATTCCCCTATGCAGTCCAAACAACCTGATTAGTCCTTAGTAATTATTCTAAGCTATGGTTTTATTTGGAGGAATGATTTATACACTAAAATCACACATCCGAGTTTTATTTGAGTGAGTCAACCTAGTATGTCCCTAGAAAATTTTAACAGACTGGTAGATAATATTTAAAATAATTTGAAAATCCTTGCGGTAAGGAATGGTACATAGTTTAAACTATTTTAAAACTAGAGTTCTGGGTTCCAAATAGTGCCACTATTTCCTCGCAGATGTCGCCATTTGTTGAGAAGCAACACACCCCCACTGAAAATAAAATTGTTTGAGCCTTTGAAAATAATTAATTTTCATTTTTCAAGGGGACCCTTATGAAGTTTTTGGGTTTTTAATTCCAAGTTTTGCTCATATCATTTTTGGAAAATTGCCTACATCAAAGTGCCAAAATTCCTTGCATTAGGAGCATTGATTTGAATTGATTTTTTCTGAATATTCATGTGTCAATGGTATTATTTATGGTGAAGTGTTTTAGGAATTTTAATTTTCAATGGTTTTCCTAAGGTCTAAAGTATTTAAAATCAAATTTTAGGTTTCTTTTAAAATGCTTCATCTTGCCCTATTTTGCTTCAAATTTGAATTCACCATATCTTTTGATAGAATAATCCATTTGGGGTGATTCAAATCCTGGTGCAAATATTGTAAGCTTATATTTCCAATGATACCAATTTTGCAGGTTTTTAGGAGTGATTTACTTTCCAAAAATAGCAGTTTCTAATTGCAGCTAGAAGACTTTTTAATGTAATAAATATTGATACAAAGTGAAATTTTGAGTTTTCTTGATAGATTTGGATACCCATTTGGCTCATTTGGACACTTGAATTTTTTTTTTCAGTTCTAGGCACTTTCAATTTTCATCATATTTTTACACCACATGAAATAGGCTTCTTTAGGATAGTTTAAAATTATTTTCTAGAATCTAAAAATTATTTTCAAGCATGGAGGATCCTTCATAAACATTTAAAATTGTAAAATGCAGAAGGGAGAAGAAATGGGATGCCACCACACTCCGAGAGAAACCTAAAACCCCGCCACTTTATGTAAAGAAAGCTTGGGCAGAGAAATGGAGCATCACTGGGAAAAGTGAAGTCCCAAAGTTCCACCCACCCGTGAGGAGAAAAATTATCTAAGTAAAATTAGGTGGAAAAATGGGACATTTTTAGAGAAATTACCATCCCGAAACCTCACTTGATGGCTTTATAAAAATGGAAAATTTGCTGAGTGTTGGAGCTTGGGCAAAAAAGTGGGCATTGGCAGAAGAAAATGGCATACTCCACCCAACTACATTGGTGGAAGTTTTAGATATTAGTGGAGAAAGTGAAGTCCAAAAAACTTGCCCACTTTACAAAGGAAGGAAGCTTGGGTAGAGAAATAAGACTCCATTGGGAAGTCTAAAAGTTCCCCCCACTTTGAGGAGAAAGAAAATTTGTCTAAGTAAGAAAGCATGGGTAGAGAAGTGGGCATCAGTGGAGAAAGTAAATATCCCAAAATGACATCCATACTCTTGGGTGGGGATTTTTGACAGAGAAAGTGGATTCCCAAAGTTTCGTCCATTATCAACAAAGAAATAAAACCTTATCAACAAAGAAATGAGGTGCGACCACCTCTTGATAAAATCTAAAATGCCACCCATGCAAATTATTGGAGGAAATTAAAACCCGAAATATTGCCCAAACTTGTAGGTGAAAATATGGATTCATTGCACTTTTGGAGCATCCTTAAACCATGTCTAACCTTGTGGGCAGAAATTTTAGACATTGGTGGAGGAAGTGGAGTCCCAAAGATCCGCCCATGCACTTGGTCGGGAAAATGAGACATTGGCAATAAAGTGAGGAACCCAAAGCTCCACCCATGGAAGTACAACCATGCAAATTGGAAGAAAGCTCCACCCATGGAAATAAGCCCCAACAATTGGAAATAATTTTGGCAAATTGGAAGATGGGCTCCGACATTAGAAAACCATTCCCAATAATATCAAAATGATTCTTTGGTAATGAGAAATGATATAATCCTAGAAAATTATTTTACTGGAAACCATAGAAAAATAATAAACATTAAAAATTAAAAAATAAAGGTTCAAACCTTAAAAAAATTAAAATTAACTAAATTATTTATTTTTCTAATGTTCTAACCTTAACCCCTTTTAAATTTTTGCAATAATTTGTTGGTGGTCATATTTATTATTGCATAAGTAATGGCGGAAGTGATGGTGGACATATATTTTAAAATTAAACCAAGAAAAGGGGATCGTACGAGATAGAAGGCATGGGAAGTCAATGATCTACTCAGATTTTGCAGATGAAGAATTAATGGGACATAGGCTACGATTGGCTTGAAAGTGAAGATATTTGCACACAATATTTTTTTGATGAAGATAACATCATATTGTGCCTCCAACATTTATGGCAAGATATCTAGATTGATTTTCATAGTAGCTGGAGTTGAATAGGAATATATTATTATATGTTTTACTATGTAAAGCCTCAGTGGTGGGATTGTTTTTTAATATTTTGGTTTAAGACCTTGGGAGCTTGATATTTTTTGAAAAGATCAAGACCTGTCCTAAGTCTGTATATACTCCCATTAAATGTAAAAGAATGATGTGAAAACTTGGAATAGAAGATTTTTTGCAATATTTAGCAAATATTATTTGTTTTTCTTCATTCTATACTTGAGGTTGGTGTGACATCATATTTTGAAACAATGTGGCTAGGAGCCTAATATTTTCTAGACAGTGATAAGTGCACTTTCTTCTAATTTTGTCTCACTTAGGATTTATTTAGTTTAATTGTAAACCTATGATTGTCGATATTATGTTAGGTTGTTGAGCTTCATTCTATTTTTTTGTATGCTTAGGGAAGTTAAAGGCTTAAGGTTCGGGTATGTGTTCTAATTGCTCGGTTCTCACTATGCGAGCTAGACCGGTGGTGAGAAACACTAGTTGTCATTGGCCTCCCTTCTGTTTGTAATTTTCCTTTTACCCTAAATTATTTTATCCCATGCTCAAGGTGGAAAGTGATCTTAGAAAGTTGGATACTTTCTTCATTTGATATTGTATTATTGTGAAGCTGAGTAATTAATTAATTTTAGTAGTTATAACTTGCAATTGGATTAAATATCCTCTCTTTCTTGCTCTACCTTACCCTCTCTATTTTATTTCTGAAAGGTTTCGCTTTTTATTTCTTAAAATTATTTATTTATTTAATATTCTAAAATTCAAATATCTAAATCCATTTATAAATGCAAACCTAATTGATGAACCAAACAACAACAATGAACGAAGGTTGAAACCCATTTCAGGTAAAATAGGTGGTCACTAAAACTATTCCAAAAGTGGAAAAGAGCGAGGATGTTTGACCCAACCCTGTAAATCACACCTTGGATAACCAACAAGATCCTAAAGTGAGAGGGATTTATTACCATTTATGTGTTACTTGTATTTCTTGTCTACTCTTCGTAGGTTGTGCATGAAAGACCAATAAACAGAGACTTTGTACGAATTGGGGTGCTCTATTTGACTCAACTCTAGTTTCTCTATCATTTCATTGAATACAATATTATTCATACTCCCACTATCTATAATAACCTTACAATATTGGCCCTTCATTTGCACATTGTTCTAAAAAGACTTCTCTAAATAGGTTCACATGATATTTTTTTAGGTATTAGAAGAACTCTCTTCATCATGATATATTCTCCTTGTTCTATCTCCTCCATGTGTCTTGGGGAAGCAACACTTTCCTCATCTGCTATTGCAACATGGTTCTTGATATTATTTTATTTACTACCACTTTCTTGTGTGTTTGGACATTCAAATACCCAATGACCACCTTCTACACACCTATAACACTTTCTAGAGAATCCTCTATTCTTTCCTCTACCAAAGCTACCTCTTTCCCTTGAGAAATATCCTCCTAATATAGCATTCTGGCTAAAGTAATTATGATAAGTACTAGCTTATTATTCATGTTTTTGTTGTCCTCTTTCATGGCTTGCTTACCCTCATCCTCATGAGGACCATTGTCTTCCTCTTTGATTATTTTGTTATCTTCATAACAACTTCTCTTCAATATTCAAGGCATATGGGTAGATTTCCTCTATAATACTTATCTTTATCATGCTGACTTCATCTTGTATGGATAACTTTAGTCCATTGATATACTTTGAAACCTTCTCCTCATCACCTTCCACATGGCAATCCTAAATGGCGAGCTTATAGAATTCTTGTGTGTAATATTTCACAGTCATTTTTTTTTATCTTAAATTTTACAACTTCCTAAAAAGGCCCAATTGCTAATATGATGGGAGGAATTTGGCCTTCAACCTGGTGACCATTTTATTCCATATCCTTATCTCCTCTTTTCCTTTTCTTTGCCTTTCAGTTTGAACATGGTCCCACACCAAGGATGCATGCCATTTCAACTTTGTACAAGCAAAATTCTCTCTCTTAAAGTCTACAATTGATTCAAAATCAAAATATTTTTCCATATCTGCAATCCAATTGATGAGTTCTTTCAGGTTTAAATTTCCATCATATGATGGGATTTTTAACTTTTAATATTTACCCATGTTAACAATTTCCTAGTTTAAAATTTCCCTTGGGTCTCATTCTTCTTCTTCTTCATTGTGAACTCCTACTTGGTCTACTCCCTCTTCTTCCTCTTCTTCATTATTGCTCACATATTTGACTTGGGTGCCCCTCCTCTAGGTGGTTTCCAATGCATCCAACTGAGTAATGATTCCTCTCATCATCTTCACCAAATTTATGGTTTGAGGTCCTCACGGTCTCCCTCTTCCTCATTGCACCATCTCTCCTTAGACATGTATCATTCCTTGCTCCTCATAGATATTCTAGATTTGATACCAAATGATGCAGTAGCAAAACAACACCTCCAAGATGACTCACTCAAGCTAATAAATTATTTTTCAATAACCTGGTGATGACACTTGTGAAATCAATGGCAATCATTAAATCTAGAAAATTGTTCAATCCACATAATAGTATGATCTATGAAATCATTCTATAGTAGGGAAAACATTATATTTGGGTAATTGTACAATAGTTAGGTAACTGTTTATCCCAAATGGAAATCATACAATCTGAGGAAATCATAAAATACAAACTATAATTGTACAACTCTAGGAAATCGTACAACTCACACTACAATCGTACAACTTTGGAAAATCATTCAATTCACACTGCAATCATTCAATCTAAAAAACAATAGAAAATTGTACAATTCACACTGTAATTGTACAACTTTGGAAGATCATACATTTCACACTGCAATAATTCAATCTAAACAACAACCGTTCCATCCTAGGTATTCATGTGATTTGAGTAACCATTCAACCTAAAAATCAAATCATTTAATTGTACGAGGATTCCTTGGTTGAGGTAGCACAACTGTACACTTCCAACCTGAATCCTAATAGTGTGTTCCTCCTCCATAAAAATGAGTAGTTGACTTTCACTCGTAAGGTCAAGATGGAGTCAAACCTTAGTGGGTTAGCTGCATAATGATATTGCACATGATCTCCTTCTTTCCTATCTAGCTCCAAAGTGAGTAGCAAATCCTCATCACATATTAAAACCTCATGCACTATTTATTTATCAAAAAATATTCCCCATGGGATTGCACTTTGATGGTTTTGCTATCCTATATTGCTAGTGGTTATTTACAATGTATTCCTTCCTCCTCTTGTTTTAAGGGTTTTGTTAAATTATAATTCCAACACCACGGTTTTTCCTTATTGGACTACAATGTATCCAAAAATCCCCAAGAACTTGCATAATGGAATAATAAGACACACACAATTTTGAGTACATAATTTATAGTAACAAAATCACAAAGGTAAATGGATGAAAAGCTTTATTATTTATCAAAATTACAAGCCAATTGGAACCCTCCCTCTCCCTCTCTCTACTAGCCTACTCTTAGATAAAATCAAATAATTTATAGATCTAGTTGCACAAGAGGTGAATGGTTGGATTTTTAGCTCCATGACTATTCATCCTTTAGGTATTGTCAGGATGCTCTTGCATCAACATTGGTTGGAATTCCTATGGAGAAGTAGACTAAAAAAACCTTGGATTTGACTCCCAAATATGCATATGTAATGAAATAAATGCCTATGGTTGACCACTAGAAAATACATGGGATCACCTTCTATAACCTGTCATACCATTGCTCTGATCCCTATGGGAAATAAATCTCAAGGACTATGTATTATCCAAGAGTTACTCTTTGAACTAATCTAAAAATATTTGGGTGGGTCTCTCCTAGGGAATTCCACCTTTTGTCCTCATCTCATAGTGCTCCCCTATTGGCTACTATGTCTGCTACTATATTGCCTTCTCAATATATGGACTACTTCCACCTCAACAAATATTTTGAGAGCATTCCTAATATCTTGAAAAATGTTACTTATTTTCCAATTTGTCTTTGCTTCTTACTTAAGATAGTTAATGATATTCAAAGAATATCCTTCCACTACTAACTTTCTAACTCCCAAGTCTCTTGCTAGTTCTACCCCTATCAATAGAGTTTGAGCTTTTGCTTGGTGGCTTGTAGTGATTCCCAAATATTCATAGATTACACCTTTTATCCTCCCTTGTTTATCTCAAACAATAGCACCTACCCCCATCTTCCCTACATTTCATTTTGAGGCCCCATAAAATTTCATCTTCATATATCCTTCTTGAGGTGGTAGCCATTTAGTCATGTCCCTTGATTAATTTTGAGTATCATGCAAGATACCAACTAGATCTATGTTCCATGTTTTGCTTAGTCTGGCCTCATCTCCTATTTTAGGTTTGATCAAAAACTTTATTATCTTCACATCTTCCTTAATTGCTTGTACAATAATATGCACATTTCTCCTCATTGTTCTATTCTCCTCCTTAAAGATTCTCCTATTACTTTCCAGTCGTATTTCCCAGGCATAGTGAAAAGGAATTAGATTCCAAATTCCATGGAGCCTAAGAATGGTGAAAGGCTTCCTTTATTGGTCTAACCAAGCTAGCATGGTATCTAGTAAATCCCACACCACCCCTGAAGAACATAGGCTTATACTGAGAGGGAGGGTGAACAATATAAGACCAACTTTTACTTTTCTTTCCCAAACAATATTATCCAATATTATCAATGGCAATATCAATAGTAGTAATCAAAGCAATGCACAAATCATCACACACAAGAGAGACACCAATTTAATGTGGTTCACCCAATGTGGGCTACTCCACGGAGAAAATATTTCTACTAAATTTTCTCAACAAATCTTCTTGGGAATCAATTCCCTATTACAATGTTTATGGACCTCTGTCCAAAGGAGACACCAATCCCCTATGCTCTGATTTGTGGATCTCTCTCCATAGGAGAACTCTTTCCCCTTTTCTCTGGTTCGTGGAACTTGATCCAGGAGAACTCTATCTCCTCAACTAGTTTGTGGATCTCTCTCCATAGAAGAACTCTATCTTCCTAGCTGGTTCATGGATCACTCTCCATAGGAGAACTCTTTCCCCTTGCTCTGGTTTGTGGATCTCTATCCATAGGAGAACTCTATCCCCTCTACTCTAGTTGGTGATCTTCTAGAAGACTTCTACCCCCATTGCTCTAGCTTGTGGATCTCTCTCCATAGGAGACCTCTATCCCCACTACACTAGCTAATGGATCTCTATCCACTAGAGACTACTATCCTCTTTGCTCTATCACCTCCAAAGCCTACTCTCAACTCTATCTCAAATCTGCACCAAACTCTATCCCAAGTCTAGCACAAATCTGCTCTAACTCTACTCATAAATCTACACCAAAATCTATCTCAAATCTATCCCAAATCTCTTAACTTGCTCATAAATCTCCACCAAACTCTATCTCAAATCTACCCCAAGCCTTAACACAAATCTTGATTAAATCACCAATCAACTCTGCTTAGATCTTCCCCAAGCCTTAACACAAATCTTGAACAAATCATCAATCAAATCTACTTAGATCTACCCCAAGCCTTAACACAAAGCTTGAATAAATCATCAATCAAACCTTCTCTTAATGTTGTTTCAAGTCTTCACAAGACTTGCTCAAATCTACCTTCAAGCCTTCACAAAGACTTGCTCAAATATATCCTCAAGCCTTCTCAAAGACTTTCTCAAATCTATCCTCAAGCCTTCTCAAAGACTTGCTCAAATCTATCCTCAAGCCTTCTCAAATACTTGCTCAAATCTATCCTCAAGCCTTCTCAAAGACTTGCTCAAATAACTCCAAAACTTGCATACAAAATACAACTTAAAACTCTTTCAGAAAACTCTTTTCACACAAACAAATTCTACTTAGAATTCGTTTAACCTCTGGAACATATAGAGAATGATATGCTCTATCAAAACCTCAATATGTTTCACACTCACAAATTATGTACTCAACCAATCAATCTCTATCACTTGCAAAATCAATTCAGAACAATGTATAAATTGTTTCACAAAATTGATCTATTACTCCCATACTTTCAATCAATATCTCTCAAACCAATGCTCAAAAGCTCCACACAATTATTCAACCAATGAAGCACAATCTACTCACAAACCCTAGTATAGGTGTTTCACTTTCTTTCAACAAAGATGCTTAATGTAGGTCTCAAACCCTTTCAACAATGGAAACATAAATTATTCTCAAATTCTATCCCAAATGTTTCTAAAATATTCAACAATGAAGCACTCAATCTCACTCAAATATTTCCAACAATGCTTATCAAACAATCCTTTTCACTCCACCTTATATTTCAAAACATTCACTTCAATCAACACTTTAAAATAAAGAATGATATGCCCATACCTCTTTGCTTGCTCTTATGGAGATATGTCTTCAAAACCTGTCTCACAAACAACCAATTCTTCTTGCCCCACTTCAAGGGTTAGATAGCAAGATTCTATTTCCATAATATCCACATGAATTTTCCCTCAACAAGATGCTCAATGAATTCTGAAAATAATATTCTAGGACTTCTTCTTTAGTTCTCAAGGTCAATGCATTAAAGCTCACAAAACTCTCTCAACAATTTCCTTTTTATAAATCAAGAATTACAATCAAATAAAATACCTTTTACACCTTTTATCTCCACTCTCTCAAAATAATTTTCACTCCACTTTAATGTCCAAGAACAAAGAATTACAATTATAAATAAACCATTTACAAACTTATCACTCCAATATTTGCATATAAAATAAATGACATCAAAACCCTTTAAATATAATGCAAAAATTTATTTCTCCTTATACCTCCTATGTTCCAAACTATATTCCAAATCACCTCCACCAAATATCAACTATAGTCAATATTTAATTAAATTTCAGAGCATACCTTATATAAAAAATTTAATCCTTACTGTCATGGATGGGAATCGACCCTCCGACCTCTACCTTCCAAGCGTAATGCTCGACCGCTTGTGCTAGCCAAGCGGTTGAGACTAAACCTTTGGCCTCCACATTTTATCTCCTTGCTATCTCTGATGAAAACAATAGCAAAACACTTCAAATGGCACTAGGGGGAATCAAACCCCAAACCTTTCCTCTACCAATGACTTACGTAGGACCCACCTACCACTTGGGCTACCAGCCCTCACTGAACCAAGATGTCCATCACCTTGTCCTTATCTCTTGTCACTTGCTCGATGAATGGATTTTCAACATGTTTGGCTATACTCCATGATCGATTTTCTCATGCGCATTAACTTTTGATTCTCATGAAAATAATTTTTGCTTCTCCCTTTTATATGCTTTCAAGGTATTTTCATGATGTCGATGAAAACCTTAATTGCCTCCATTTTAAATTTGAATTTTGGTACCCTTTGCCAATTTCAAATTTAATTTTATATTTAATATAATATTTAACTTTGGGTTAAATATTATATTATTTAACTTTAGTATTAAATAATACTTTTGCATGGGATCCTTTGTCAACTTTTATTTTTCCTTTTAATAAGCCCTTTTGGCTTAATTATTATAATATTAAAATATTATAATATCTTCTCTTTTCTCTTTAAAACCATGGGCGTAAACTTTTGTCTTCAACCTTTTAACCAACCTCTTTGGCTTATAATATAAAATATTATAACCATTTCTTTTACCAATTTTCTTGTACCAAAATGAACTTTGCCTTGCACCAAACACTTGACATCAATGACAACATAATTACTCAAAATTTCCAACAATCTCCCCCTTTGTCATTGATGGCAACCCCTTTTTTTAAACATTCCTTTTTCCTTTTTCCAATTCTGCTCCCCCTAATTGAATGCTCTCCCCCTTACTCAAATCTCTCCCCCTTTGACATCAATGGCAAAGGGACTCCTTTGGGGCTAAATATAAGACTCTTAGCTCAGCCCCCTCCCCACCTCCTTTCCTTGAGGTGGTTAATTTTGGGGTGGGAGTATTTCTACTCCCAACATACAATGCTCTTTTCCTTTGTCAACCTTCTTTCTCAACATACCCTTTTGATTCTTTTGAGTGTCCCTATTCTTGCTTATCTCTGGAAGCTCTAGAAACTCTATTCTGCACCACTTGGCCTTATGCCCAACATTATTGCACTTATAACACTTAATGTTGTGGTTCCTAGAAGGTGCAAATATCTTGAAGTTCCTCCTGGTGAAGCCATACCTATTTCTGTCATGAACCCTACAGTGAATTGCTTTATGACCAAATCGATTACAAGAGTAGCAATACCCTTGAAAGAAATGTCCATATTTGAAGTTCCTCTTAGTAATACCATACTCCTTCTTTCCATGAGTCCTGCAATGCATAGCCTTGTGACCAAACTTGTTACATGAAAAACAATGTCCTTTGAAGAAATCTTGCCTTGAACCCATTGGTCTCTTAGTCCTTTCTTCTCTGTGATGATCCATGTTCCTTGTTTGTGCATTGTTTCCTTCCTTGGTGAAGCTTCTACTCTCAATTTCTCCTTCACTCTCTTCTTCTGAAACTTCTTCCTCTTTTGATCTTGAACTTGACCCTTCTTCTTGTTGCCCTTGTCCTTCTTCAAAACCAAGTCCTATTTTGATAGATGAAGGTCTTTGTGCATTGATAATCTTATCCAAAGTCTTTGAACTTTTCCCAAACTTGTGTAGCTTGTCCTTAGACTCTTTCACTTCCTTCCTTAGTGAAACTACCTCATGTTCTAATATTTCACATTCTAAGACTTTTACCTCTAACTTTTCTTTAAATCTCCTTGTCTTAGCTATTGAGTTTGTCAGATCTTGTATAAGCTTTCCTTTTTCTTCATCACATTCTTGAACTTGAGCCTTGAATTTTGAATTCTGCTTTCTAACCTTTTTCAATTATTTAAGAGTAGAAATAAGTTCTGCTTCTAGATCTACTATACCTTCCTCTTCATTTTTTGAATCTTTCTCTACTTCTTGGTCTTCAAGAGCATCTTCATACTTTTCAGATTTATCTTCAATAGGAGCACTTCCTTCCTCTTCTATTTCTAAAAATATAATTTCTTCTTCTTCACTATCTGAGGATCTTTCATCACTATCACTTGAAACCTTGCCTATCTTATCCGCATAGAAACTCTTCTTATGCCTTTGAAAAAACTTCTTTTCATGCTTGCTTTGTCCATACCTATTTTTCTTTTCATACCTAGATTTTCCTGCTTCCTTTTTCTTATGATCTTGTTTCTCTTCACTGCTACTACTTCCAGCTTCTATATAGTTAGATGCATAGTGACCATAATTACCACAATTGAAACACTTTACTATTTTCATACCTTTTTGCTTTCTTGAATCCTTCTTGTTTCTTCTGCCATAGTTAGCTTCTTCATCACTGCTTGACACATCACTTGATTCTGGTTTCTTATATTTTTTCTTCTTTGCTACTTTGAAGGCTACCTCTTTCTTGGGGATAGGATCCTTTACTATTCTCATCTCATAAGCTGTGAGAGTTCCATGTAACTCATCCATAGTCAAATTTTCAATATCTCTTGTTTCTTCTATGGCTGAAACCTTTCCATCATACCTCATAGGAAGTGACCTTAAAACCTTTTGAGCAACATCGAAGTCTTCAATTTTAAATCCAAGTCCTCGCATGGTGTTAACAACCTCATCCACATGAAGTAAGTATGCAACAATGTCTTCCTCATATTTCATCTTCAAGTCTTCAAATATTTTCTTGTGATTTTGCAATTTTGCCATCTTGACCTTTTTATCTCCCTCATATGTTTGCTTCAGTTTTTCCCAAATCTCTTTTGCTTATTTGCAATGCATAACTTTTACAAACTCTACTTCACGTAAACCACTTAATATTGCATTCATAGCCTTGGCATTATTCACATGTAAGAGCTTACCATCTTTATCTGTGGGAGGATTAGTTGTAGGTGTGAATCCATCCTCAACTACTTGCCATGTCTCATATCCTTGTGCCATCAAGTAAGTCTTCATTCTTATGCTCCATAAAGCATAATTGTTCCCATCGAACAATGGTGCCTTATTTTTTGAAGATCCACTCTGAGATGCCATCTGTATTCCTGTATATTCTTCCTTCAAGTTGTTAGACTCTTCTAAAGGAACCCACTCTGATACCAATTGAAGAACACATGCTTATACTGAGAGGGGGGTGAACAGTATAAGACCAACTTTTACTTTTCTTTCCCAAACAATATTATCCAATATTATCAATGGAAATATCAATAGTAATAATAAAAGCAATGCATAAATCATCACACACAAGAGAGACACCAATTTAACATGGTTCACCCAATGTGGGCTACTCCATAGAGAAAATATTTCTACTAAATTTTCTCAACAAATCTTCTTGGGAATCAATTCCCTATTACAATGTTTATGGACCTCTATCCAAAGGAGACACCAATCCCCTATGCTCTGATTTATGGATCTCTCTCTATAGGAGAACTCTTTCCCCTTTTCTCTAGTTCATGGAACTTGATCCAAGAGAACTCTATCTCCTCAACTGGTTTGTGGATCTCTCTCCATAGAAGAACTCTATCTTCCTATCTAGTTCATGGATCACTCTCCATAGGAGAACTCTTTCCCCTTGCTCTAGTTTATGGATCTCTCTCCATAGGAGAACTCTATCCCCTCTGCTCTGGCTGGTGATCTTCTAGAAGACTTCTTCCCCCACTACTCTGGCTTGTGGATATCTCTCCATAGGAGACCTTTATCCCCACTACACTAGTTGATGGATCTCTATCCACTAGAGACTATTGTCCTCTTTGCTCTATCACCTCCAAAGTCTGCTCTCAACTCTATCTCAAATCTGCACCAAAATCTATCTCAAGTTTAGTATAAATCTGCTCTAACTCTATTCATAAATCTACACCAAAATCTGTCTCAATTTTAACATAAATCTACTCTAACTCTGCTCATAAATCTGTATCAAAATTTATCTCAAATCTATCTCCAAGCCTTAACACAAATCTTTATTAAATCACCAATCAACTCTTCTTAGATCTACCCCAAGCCTTAACACAAATCTTGAACAAATCACCAATCAACTTTGCTTAGATCTGCCCCAAGCCTTAACACAAAGCTTGATTAAATCATCAATCAACTCTACTTAGATCTACCCTAAGACTTAACACAAATCTTGAAAAAATCATCAATCAACTCTGCTTATATCTGCCCCAAGCCTTAACATAAAACTTGAAAAAATCATCAATCAAACCTGCTCTTAATATTTTTCAAGTCTTCACAAGACTTGCTCAAATCTGCCTTCAAGTCTTCTCAAAGACTTGCTCAAATCTATCCTCAAGCCTTCTCAAAGACTTGCTCAAATATGTCCTCAAGCCTTCTCAAAATATTGCTCAAATCTATCCTCAAGCCTTCTCAAATACTTTCTCAAATCTATCCTCAAGTCTTCTCAAAGACTTTCTCAAATAACTCCAAAAATTGCATACAAAATACAAACTAAAACTCTTTTCACACAAATTCTACTTAGAATTCATTTAACCTCTGGAACATATAGAGAATGATATGCTCTATCAAAACCTCAATATGTTTCACACTCACAAATTATGTACTCAACCAATCAATCTCTATCACTTGCAAAATCTCTTCAAATCAATTCAGAATAATGTATAAATTATTTCACAAAATTGATCTATTACTCCCATACTTTCAATCAATATCTCTCAAACCAATGCTCAAAATCTCCACATAATTATTCAACCAATGAAGCATAATCTACTCACAAACCCTAGTATAGGTGTTTCACTTTCTTTCAACAAATATGCTTAATGTAGGTCTCAAACCCTTTCAACAATGGAAACATAAATTGTTCTCAAATTCTATCCCAAATGTTTCCAAAATATTCAACAATGAAGCACTCAATCTCACTCAAATATTTCCAACAATGCTTATCAAACAATCCTTTTCACTCCACCTTATATTTCAAAACATTCACTTCAATCAACACTTTAAAATAAAGAATGATATGCCCATACCTCTTTTCTTGCTCTTATGGAGATATGTCTTCAAAACTTGTCTCACAACCAACCAATTCTTCTTGCCCCACTTCAAGGGTTAGATAGCAAGATTCTATTTCAAAATATCCACATGAATTTTCCCTCAACAAGATGCTCAATGAATTCTGAAAATAATGTTCTAGGACTCTTCTTTAGTTCTCAAGGACAATGCATTAAAGCTCACAAAACTCTCTCAACAATTTTCCTTTTATAAAGCAAGAATTACAATCAAATAAAATACCTTTTACACCTTTTATCTCCACTCTCTCAAAACAATTTTCACTCCACTTTAATGTCCAAGAACAAAGAATTACAATTATAAATAAACCATTTACAAACTTATCACTCCAATATTTGCATATAAAATAAATGACATCAAAACCCTTTAAATATAATGCCAAAAATATTTCTCCTTATACCTCCTATGTTCCAAACTATATACCAAATATCATCCACCAAATATCAACTATAGTCAACAATTAATCAACATGGTGCATACCTCATAAATTAATCAACATGGCGCATACCTTATATAAAAAAATTTATCTTCGCTGTCATGGATGGGAATCGACCCTCCGACCTCACCCTTCCAAGCGTAGCGCTCGACCACTTGCGCTAGCCAAGCGGTTGAGACCTAACCCTTGGCCTCAATGTTTTATCCCTTGCTGCCTCGGACGAAAACCACAACAAAACACTTCAAATGGTGCTAGGGGGAATCGAACCCCAAACCTTTCCACTTCTAGTGAAAAACTTATGTAGGACCCGCCTACCACTTGGGCTACCAACCCTCACTGAACCAAGACATCCGTTGCCTTGTCCTTATCTCTTGTCGCTTGCTCGACAAATGGATTTTCAACACGTTTCGCTATCTCCACGATCGATGTTGGAAATTTGAGTTAATTTGAGGTATTTTATGTTGTCATTGATGTCACATGGATCATTGATGTCACATTTGGTTTTGGTGGCCAAAATATTTCATAAATAAGCATTTATGATATTTTGGAAAGCATGGCTATATACAGGGTTTTTATGAAAACCAAGGCAGGCAAAATAAAAGGTTTTATTTAAAACCATGGTGGGCTTATGTGGAAAGGGCTTTTCTTAAAAGCCAAGGTGGAATTTTGTTTCATCGAAAAAGGACCTCCGGTGATGAAGATATTAAAGTTTAAAGTTTAAGTTTAAATTAATGGAGGGCCGACCTATGTGCAATTAATGGAGGTTGGCATATATATATATGTAAAGGTTTCAATTTATTTCGGAAAGGGGGCATATTATATATCGTCGGAAAGCTTATTTCGAGGGCTATTTGACTAACTTATTTAGAAGGAGAAATAAGGTGTGTGTAAAGAGATATTTCTGATTTTGCAAAGGGGTTCCAAAAGTGAAGTTTGCCTTGTTCTTTTTCAAGAGGATTAATTCTTTCATGAGGTGACAAGGTATGCAATATTGTGATTTATTTTATTTTATGGTATAAGTGGTTTTGGGAGTGAAAAGGTTATGCAATGTTTTGATTTATTTTATTTTATGGTACAAGTGGTTTTAGGAGAGATAAGGAAGTTGTGCAATTAAAGGCCTTGGTGATGATTATTGAAAAGTGGAGTAATGTTGATTATTTTGTGATCTACTAACCCTTGTGAAGATTGGCAAAAGAATTTTGTGATTGTGGCAGATTTACAAAGAGGTTTTTTCATCTTCATAAAAGGTATGGGCACATTCTCCTATTGATTGTTTATGGTGGTTGATTTCTGAAATATCATTGGAGGGAAAAGGATTGTTTGTGGTTTCCTTTTCGAAAGTGGTTGGTTGAATGCTTCAAGGTTTTCTAAATTGAGAGTTGTGTCTAAACCTTGTTTGATAAGCATAGTTGTTGAAGCCCATTGGTTGTGAAAGAACTTGAGTTAGAAAAGAACATGAGTATCATTGTTATGTGAGATTTGTGGTTGAGCATTGTTGGAAACATTTGAGTTGGTTGATACATACTTGGACTAGGGTTGTGTGAGAGAGAGTTGTCCCTTGTGATGATTGGTTGAGTTGAGTTGATTGAGCCTAGTCAAGTGATGTGTGAAGTGATTGTTCAAGTCCTATGAAATAAACTATTCCATTATTCTATGTTGAGTTGAGATTAATATTAGAACATATTGAGTCTCTAACAATTCTCTTTATGCTTCTATAAGATTTGAGTTGAGATTGAGGTTGAGTTGAGTTGAGATTGAGATTAGAACATATTGAGTCTCTAACAATTCTCTTTATGCTTCTATGAGATTATTGATTTGAGTTGAGATTGATTTGAGTTGAGTAGATTGAGATTAGAACATATTGAGTCTCTAACAATTCTCTTTATGCTTCTATGAGTTGAGTTGAGATTGATTTGAGTGATTGAGATTGTGGATCATTGTTGTCATCCATTGAAGAGTACATTGCCATTCATTGTTGAGTTCATCTTTGAGCTTTGCCTTGATAGATTTGTGGATGAGATTTGAGTGCTACTTGAGCATGATTGATTGAGCCTTTGAGAAGGCATTTGTGGATAGTTTTGGGAAATTTTGGGATAGATTTGTGGATAGATTTGGGACAAGTTCTTAGTGAGATTGTTGGAGCATATTTGGGCAAGTTCTTGGTGAGCTTGCTAGAGCATATTTGGGCAAGTTCTTGGTGAGCTTGCTAGAGCATATTTGGACAAGTTCTTGGTGAGCTTGTTAGAGCATTGGACAAGTTCTGTGGTGAGCTTGTTATTAGCTTGGACAAGTTCTGTGTGAGCTTGTTAAGCGGTTCTGTGTGAGCCTATTGAGCAGGTTCTTAGTGAGCCTATTGATAGAGCTTTGGAGGTGATAGAGTATAGAGGATAGAGTCTCAGTGGATAGAGATCCAGCAGCCAACATAGTTGAAGATAGATCTGAGTGAGGAGTCTTCAAGTGGAGAGAGGTCCACCAGTTAGTGCAAGAGAGAGACAAAGTCTTCTAGAAGATCACATAGCCAGAGCAGAAGGGGAAAGAGTTCTCCTATGGAAGAGATCCATGAACTTGAGATTAGGGGATCAACATCTCCTTTGGATAGAGATCCATAAACATTGTAATTGGGAGTGATTCCCAAAGAGATTGATTGAGAAAGTTTTAGTAAAATATTTTCTCCATGGAGTAGCCCACATTGGGTGAACCACGTAAATTGTGGTGTCTCTATTGTGTATGGTTTCTGTGCATTGCTTTGATTACTGCTATTGATACTGCTATCTTTACACAACATAATATTGAATTGGAAGAAAAAGTAAAAAGTGGTCTTATACTGTTCACCCCCTCTCAGTATAAGCTTGTGTTCTTCAATTGGTATCAGAGTGGGTTCCTTCGAAAAGGCTAACAACTTGAGGGCAGATTCTACAAAGAACACAGATGGCTTCATAGAAAGGATTATCTTCAAATAAGGCTCCATTGTTTGATGGTAACAATTATGCTTTCTGGAGCATGAGAATGAAGAACTACTTGATATCACAAGGATATGAGGTATGGCAGATGGTTGAAAAAGAGTATAAGGTTGAAGGTGATCCCGAGGAAGATAAGACTACTAGGAAATTGGTTGAGATCAATGCAAGAGCAATGAATTGTATTTTGAGTGGGCTATATGAGATAGATTTTGCAAAGGTCATGGTATGTACTTCAGCTAATGAGATGTGGACCAAGTTGAGGAATACTTATGAAGGAGATTCCAAGGTAAAGTTGGCAAAACTACAAACTCATAGAAAAATATTTGAGGAATTGAAAATGGAAGATTCTGAAGATATTGCAAAGTTCTTACTTCGAGTTGATGAGATTACTAACACTATGAGAGGCCTAGGTTTTGAGATGAAAGAATCAGAAGTTACTCAAAAGGTTTTGAGATCACTTCCCATGAAATATGATGCTAAGGTTTCAGACAATAGAAGAAACAATGGATATCAACAAGTTAACAATGGAAGAATTGCAAGGTACTCTCACAGCTTATGAGATGAGGGTAAGTAAGCATCAAGCTCCAATAAAAGAGATTGCATTCAAGGCTTCAAAAAAGAGAAAGGGAAAGTTTCAGAAATAGATAGAGTTTTAGAAAATGATGAGGAAGCTAACTTCATCAAAAGGAATAAGGACTCAAGGAATTTTAGAGATATAAGGAAAGTCAGGTGCTACAAGTGTGGTGATCTTGGTCACTATGCATACAAGTGTCCACATGAAGAAATTAGTGATGATGAAAAATAGGGTCACAGAAGAAAAGAAGATGGAAAGCATAAGCATGACAAAGATGACAGATTCAAGCAAAATATGTATGAGAAGAAGAAATTTTTTTGTAAGGCAAAGAAATCTTACTACATTGTAGAAGCAAGTGATAGTTCAGATTATAGTGATAAAGATCAGTCAGATGAAGAAGAATGTACATTCTTTGGAATAAGTGAAGAAAAGCAAGAACACCTATTCCTAGGTATTGAAGTTAAAGAAGAGGATGTGCCTATTGAAGAAAGACATGAAGAGCTTGCCATAGCCATTGAGCAAGCAGATAGGTACAAGAAAGGTCTAAGGATACTAAAATGCTTCATATGTGGAGATTTTGGGCATATAGATGATGATTGCACATACTACAACAATTACAACAAGGAAAGTGTATTTGAAAAAGAAAGCAATAGTTCTAGTGACAATTCATAGTAGTGAAAACAAAGAAGTCTCATTTTTGGTAATAGAAAAGGAAGAGGATGAGCCAAGTAAACAAAAATCAGAAATCAAAAGGTTAAAAGAAGAATATAGGAATCTTGAAAACAAGATTCGAATAGATGTCAAAATCAGAGAAGAACTACTTCAAACAATCAGTAATCTCATAGAAGAGCTTCAAAATGCAAAAAGGATAGAAGAAAGGATGAATGAAGAACTAAGGGTAACAATGACAAGACATGATACATTAGATGAAAAGATTCAAAAAGGAGTGGAAACTTATTTTAAGGTTGTATCTTACTTCCAAGAAAAGTCACACTCAAAAGGAAAGGAAGTTCTAAAAGATGAAAGCAAGGAAGCACCTAAGATTTGTGAGGAAAGTTCCAAAGTTCCTATGGCTCCAAATATTCAGTTTGGTTCTTGTTTTGAGATAGGTGAATCAAGCTCAAAGGGAAAAGAAATTCTTGAAGAGAAAGGCAAGGAAGAGGTTTTAGATGCTACAAAGAAGGTTCAAGAATGCAATGCACAAGTTGAAGATGATCATAAGGATAATGGTCAAGAAAGGTATGAGGAACCAAGGCATGAACAAAGGGCTTTTCAAGGATATTGTTTTTCTTGTAATGGATTTGGACATAGGGCTATACATTGCAGGATCCATGGATCAAAGAAGTTTGATTTTTCTAGAAGAAACTTCAAGGGAAGAAGGTATGGTTTTTAGGGACATTGCTTCTCATGCAACAGGATTGGTCATAGAGCTTTTCAGTGCAAAGGAAATGAGCAACATGGTTTTGGTTTTAGAGCTACACAATTCAGAAGTCATGGTTATAATGGTCATGAAAATAGAGCTTCACAATACAGGGTTCAGGAAAGGAATGGATATGGAAATTATTTTAAGAATAATTTTAGGACATGGGCACCAACCAAAGGCTACAATATCAAGTGTTTTAATTGCAATAACTTTGGGCATATTGCAAGATGGTGTAGGACTCAATTCCAAATAGGTTCAAGGCAAGAAGGTCAAAAAGGTTCTAGACAAGAAGATCAAGTAATTCATCAAGAGAAGGATATCAGAAAAACATGGAAGGAAGTTGATAGAGGAAAGAAACAATGTGATATGGGAGTAAAAGTACTCCCACCCCAAAATTAATCACCTCAAAAGAGAAGGGGGTGAGGGGGCTAAGCTTAAGAGTCATATCTTTTAGCCCCATAGGTGTCCCTTTTGCCATTGATGTCAAAGGGGGAGAGATTTGAGTAAGGGGGAGCAAAGAGATATTGAGTTAGGGGGAGCAGCCTCCAAAGAGAGTATTGAGTTAGGGGGAGCAGCCTCCATAGAGAGTATTGAGTCAGGGGAGCAACTTTGATTCTCAGAGATGGTTTTTGTAGTGATTGTGGTGTTTGCATTAGAGGTGTTGCCATCAATGACAAAGGGGGAGATTGTTGGAAATTTGAGTTAATTTGAGGTATTTTATGTTGTCATTGATGTCACATGGATCACATTTGGTTTTGGTGGCAAAAATATTTCATAAATAAGCATTTATGATATTTTGGAAAGCATGGCTATATACAAGGTTTTTATGAAAACCAAGGCAAGGAAAATAAAAGGTTTTATTTAAAACCATGGTGGGCTTATGTGGAAAGGGCTTTTCTTAAAAGCCAAGGTGGAATTTTGTTTCATCGAAAAAGGACCTCCGGTGATGAAGATATTAAAGTTTAAAGTTTAAGTTTAAATTAATGGAGGGCCGACCTATGTGCAATTAATGGAGGTTGGCATATATATATGTAAAGGTTTCAATTTATTTTGGAAAGGGGGCATATTATATATCGTCGGAAAGCTTATTTCGAGGGCTATTTGACTAACTTATTTAGAAGGAGAAATAAGGTGTGTGTAAAGAGATATTTCTGATTTTGCAAAGGGGTTCCAAAAGTGAAGTTTGCCTTGTTCTTTTTCAAGAGGATTAATTCTTTCATGAGGTGACAAGGTATGCAATATTGTGATTTATTTTATTTTATGGTATAAGTGGTTTTGGGAGTGAAAAGGTTATGCAATGTTTTGATTTATTTTATTTTATGGTACAAGTGGTTTTAGGAGAGATAAGGAAGTTGTGCAATTAAAGGCCTTGGTGATGATTATTGAAAAGTGGAGTAATGTTGATTATTTTGTGATCTACTAACCCTTGTGAAGATTGGCAAAAGAATTTTGTGATTGTGGCAGATTTACAAAGAGGTTTTTTCATCTTCATAAAAGGTATGGGCACATTCTCCTATTGATTGTTTATGGTGGTTGATTTCTGAAATATCATTGGAGGGAAAAGGATTGTTTGTGGTTTCCTTTTCGAAAGTGGTTGGTTGAATGCTTCAAGGTTTTCTGAATTGAGAGTTGTGTCTAAACCTTGTTTGATAAGCATAGTTGTTGAAGCCCATTGGTTGTGAAAGAACTTGAGTTAGAAAAGAACATGAGTATCATTGTTATGTGAGATTTGTGGTTGAGCATTGTTGGAAACATTTGAGTTGGTTGATACATACTTGGACTAGGGTTGTGTGAGAAAGAGTTGTCCCTTGTGGTGATTGGTTGAGTTGAGTTGATTGAGCCTAGTCAAGTGATGTGTGAAGTGATTGTTCAAGTCCTATGAAATAAACTATTCCATTATTCTATGTTGAGTTGAGATTAAGGTTAGAACATATTGAGTCTCTAACAATTCTCTTTATGTTCTATAGATTGATGATTGAGTTGAGGTTGATTTGAGTTGAGAGTGAGATTAGAACATATTGAGTCTCTAACAATTCTCTTTATGCTTCTATGAGATTGATTGAGTTGAGTTGAGATTGATTTGAGTTGAGTTGAATTGAGATTAGAACATATTGAGTCTCTAACAATTCTCTTTATGCTTCTATGAGTTGATTTGAGTTGAGTTGAGTTGAGATTGAGATTAGAACATATTGAGTCTCTAACAATTCTCTTTATGCTTCTATGAGTTGAGTTGAGTTGAGATCATTGTGGATCATTGTTGTCATCCATTGAAGAGTACATTGCCATTCATTGTTGAGTTCATCTTTGAGCTTTGCCTTGATAGATTTGTGGATGAGATTTGAGTGCTACTTGAGCATGATTGATTGAGCCTTTGAGAAGGCATTTGGGATAGTTTTGAGGATAGTTTGTGGAAGATTTGTGGATAGTTTTGTGGATAGATTTGGGAAGTTCTTGGTGAGCTTGTTAGAGCATATTTGGGCAAGTTCTTGGTGAGCTTGCTAGAGCATATTTGGGCAAGTTCTTGGTGAGCTTGCTAGAGCATATTTGGACAAGTTCTTGGTGAGCTTGTTATAGATTGGACAAGGTTCTGTGTGAGCTTGTTATTCAGCATTGGACAAGTTCTGTGTGAGCTTGTTAAGCAGGTTCTGTGTGAGCCTATTGAGCAGGTTCTTAGTGAGCCTATTGATAGAGCTTTGGAGGTGACAGAGTATAGAGGACAGAGTCTCAGTGGATAGAGATCCAACAACCAGCACAGTTGAAGACAGATCTGAGTGAGGAGTCTTCAAGTGGAGAGAGGTCCACCAGTTAGTGCAGTAGAGAGACAAAGTCTTCTAGAAGATCACATAGCCAGAGCAGAAGGGGAAAGAGTTCTCCTGTGGAAGAGATCCACGAACTTGAGATTAGGGGATCAACATCTCCTTTGGACAGAGATCCATAAACATTGTAATTGGGAGTGATTCCCAAAGAGATTGATTGAGAAAGTTTTAGTAAAATATTTTCTCCGTGGAGTAGCCCACATTGGGTGAACCACGTAAATTGTGGTGTCTCTATTGTGTATGGTTTTTGTGCATTGCTTTGATTACTGCTATTGATACTGCTATCTTTACACAACATAATATTGAATTGGAAGAAAAAGTAAAAAGTGGTCTTATATTGTTCACCCCCCTCTCGGTATAAGCTTGTGTTCTTCAATCGATTTTCTCATGCACATTAACTTGGGATATAAAATATGATCACCACAATAATTTTTGCTTCTCCCTTTTATATGCTTTCAAAGCATTTTCATGACATCGGTGGAAAACTTAATTGCCTTCAATTTAAATTTGAATTTTGGCATCCTTTGCCAATTTCAAATTTAATTTTATATTTAATATAATATTTAACTTTGGGTTAAATATTATATTATTTAATTTTAGTATTAAATAATACATTTGCATGGGGACCTTCGTCAAATATTATTTTTCTCTTTTTAATAAGCCTTTTTGTCTTAATTATTATAATATGTAAAATATTATAATATCTTCTCTTTTCTCTTTAAAACCATGGGCGTAAAATTTTGTCTTCAACCTTTTAACCAACCTATTTGGCTTATAATATAAAATATTATAACCATTTATTTTACCAATTTGCTTGTACCAAAATGAAATTTGCCTTGCACCAAACACTTGACATCAATGACAACATAATTACTCAAAATTTCCAACAATCCCTCACCTTATTTATTAGTGCTTGAAGTATCTTCAATGAGTAGTCATATTCTAGGAAGATATGTTGAACCGAATCCTCTCTCTGCTCATAGAGGAAGCATCTATTTGGGTAGTGAATTTCTCTCTTTTGCAAATTATCTATAGTCAATATCTTATTCTGTGTAGCCAACCATAAGAAGACCTCTTGTTTGGGAATTGCTTTCTTCCTCCATATTCTCTTCCATGGAAAACCATATTCTATAGCTGGGTCAATCAAGTCATGAGCTGATTTGACATTAAATTCACCATCTTGGGTGGCTCCCCACATCAATGAATCTTGTTGCATCTCTGAACTTATATAATATGATCTAAGTTTTACCTTCAACTTACTCAACACTTCACTATTATCTTGGTTCATGTTCAACTCTTTCCATCTTAGCCGACCTCCTACCATCACTGTATAGTCACTTACTAACCTACCATATCTTGGTTCCAGGTCCTCTCATAGTCTATGCATCTCCTCATCCATGGTTAGTGGTCTACTATCTAACCATGCATCCTCCCAGAAGCTAATGGATCTACCATCCCCTACTTTCCATTGTACTCCCTTCCATAATAACTCCCTTGCCTTCACAATGTGATTCCATAATGAAGACCCCCAACATGGATCATGTATAGTAAGTAGTCTAACATCTTCCATATTATCTAAATATTTTTCCTTCAATATTTTAGCCCATATTGACTGTCCCTCCTTCATAACTCTCCACCCTACCTTTACAACCAGTGCTAGGTTGATGTTTCTAACTCTCCAAAGGCCCAATACTCCTTGTGTCTTGGGTTGGCATACCTTCTCCCATGAGATTAGAGGTAATCTACTCCTTTCTTCTGAACCAGTCCATAGAAATCATTTTTGGATTCCTTCCACAGTATTAATCACTTTGAAAGGTATTTTAAAAACTAACAACTAATATATTGGGATGGCTTGCAATGTACTCTTCACCAATTGTATTTTTCCATCTTGGGTAAGTAAACTCCCTTTCCAACCTACCATATTCTTCTAAAATTTATCTATTAATCCATTCCATAATGGTTGTTTATAGTCTCCTGTAAACATTGGCATCCCCAAATATGTAGAGGGTAGGGTTGAAATTAAGCAACCAATCTCTCTAGCTACTCTTCTCTATTTGTCTAATGTAGTGTTTATGAAGAAAACCTTACTCTTTTCCATATTAATTTTTTTATGGGATGCATGTTCATACAGATCTAGTATCCTTCTAAACTCTCTAGCTTCTGCCACTATTGGTTTCCCTAGTAAAATTATGTCATCCATAAATTGTTGGTGAGTTAAACCTTCTAGGTTTTGTGTTGGCTTCAATCCATGAAGTGTTCTTGAAGCCTTCATTGCTCCTATACATCTCCCCAAAGCCTCAACCATTATTATGAACAAATATAGTGATATGGGATCCCCTTGCCTTAAGCCCCTGCTACTTCTAAAAAAGCCAACTAGAGAATTGTTTACAAGTATTGAGAATTTAGCTCCTTTGTAACAATTGCCTACCCATCTTCTCCATTGCCTACTAAACCCAAAATTGAATAAGACCCTATCTAGGAAACTCCAAGACACTCTATCATAGGCCTTATTCATATCAAGTTTAACTATCATACCTTTCCTATCACTAGCCTTTATATAATGCAAAGTTTCATGGAGAGTTATTACTCCATCCAAAATCTGCCTCCCTTTTACAAAACCCCCTTGTTGTTTTGAGATAATAGTTGGGAGTATAAACTTAAGCCTCAAGGCTATCACTTTTGATATTATTTTGTAGATTGCATTACAAAGGCTTATAGGCCTATAATCCTTAAAATATTTTAGCCTTGGCTTCTTTGGGATTAAGGCTAAGAATGTATTATTGTACTCCTTCAATACTTGCCCTGTATGATGTGACTCCCTGACTACCTCAATAACATCCTTCTTAATAATGTCCTAGAATATTTGGAAGAAACCTGCTTGAAAATCGTTAGGACTTGGTGCTTTGTCCTTACCGAGGGAGAAAACTGCTTCTCTCACTTCTTCCTCACTGATATCCTTAGTCAATTGTTCATTTATTTCCATTGTGATCAACCTTGGTATATGTTGAATTATCTCCTCAATTATAGATTGATCTTCTACCATATCTTCTGATAGTAGTGTTTGGAAAAAATCTACTACCTCTTGTCTAATTTCTATTTCTTCCCTTATGGTTTGGCCATCTTCTTTCTATATCTCCATTATTCTAGATAAGCTCTTATGCTTTAAAGTTGAGACATGGAAGAACTTTGTGTTTCAATCACCTTCTTCTAGCCATTGGTTTCTTGATTTTTATCGCCAATAGGCCTCCTCTCTCACCAGAATGGTGTGCAAATCTAAATTTAGTTCTTTTCCCTTAATAATTGAGCTTTAATCCATTCCACTCATATTGATCTCTTCTTCTAACTTACTCAGTTCTCTTCTAATAAGTTCATTTTTTTAAAATATATTTCCAAAGACCTCTTTGTTCCACCTCCTTACCTCCTTCTTCACAGTCTTTAGTTTACTTACCATAATGTGCATTTTAGATCCCTGTACTGGTATATCCCACCACTTTTCCATCTCCTTGAAAATATCTGGGTGGTGCAGCCACATATATTCAAATTTAAATGGGGTATTTTTTCTATTAATTTCTAGGTTGCACCATAAAAGAAGGGGGTTATGGTTTGAACCTATTCGTGGTAAGGATATTAATTTATGCTCACAATTCCCTTGAAACCAATCCTCTGATAGAAGAACCCTATCTAATTGAACCTAAATCAAGCTATCTCCTATCCTTCTGTTTGACCAAGTAAACATGTTGCCACTTAGGTCTACATCTAAAAGGTTTGTTTCAGCTATAAACTTACCTAGCTCCTCCATACTATCTATGTACTCTTGAGTACCACCTCTCTTTTTTGTAGGTGTGAGAGGGGTGTTAAAATCACCTACCACTATCCATTTCAATCCTCTAAGTTGATGTCCCATTTTCTCTACAACCCTCCATAATTCCTTTTGGGCCTTATTGGAATTAGGGGCATAGATATTGGTGATCACAAAAGCTAACTTGGATATTTTTGTTGTAATTAGAGTTGTTAATTGGTTCATACTCTATGCTAGGATTTCACCTACATAGAATTCAAAATTCCACATTGTAATTATACCTCCTGATGCCCCTTGGGCTTCTTCCTAACAACCTTCTCCACTCCTCCATATTCCTTGTTGTATCTTACTCCAATTTGTTTTATTAAGTTTTATTTCTTGCAAGAGAAGAATATCTGGTTGGTGGTTCTTAATTAGATCTTTAACCACCCTATGCTTGTTAGGGGCATTCATGCCCCTAACATTCCAACTAAGTAATTTCATCTCCCTCATGTTGCAAGCTTTTGAGAACTGCCTACAAACATTTCCTCTAGGGTCTATTGTTTCTCATAAGCTTTATCCTCCTCTATTTCTTTGATCCTCTTTTATTTCAATGATAATCTTCCTACTCTATTGGATTCCTCTCTTCCCAATTTAGGAACTTTTTAGGAGCTTCTAGTGACCCACACATTAGGTGATGATGTTACCTTACTAGATGTATCCTTATTCTCGTATCTTATTTTTATTTCCATTGTATCACACCCCTTCATGGGATGCACTTCTACCTCATCCTCATCTCTTTCTCTCATCCCCACTTCTATCTGTGCAGGTTGACATGCCTCATGACCTGAATCATCATGCTTCATCTCCTCTACTATTGGGATATATGGGATAGTAGATAGAACAAATTCTTGAGTATTGGTATTGGGCTCAACCTGTATATATTGGTCATCTGTCACACCACTTTCTACAATCCTCTTTATTGGTTCTTTTAATGCCTAATATATTTCTTGTAAAACTTGTATTCTAGAGTCTTCCCTCATGTCTTCATTCACTTTTTCTATTTCTTTCCCACCTAGGCTCCATGCTTGGGTATTTGATACTTGCTCTTGCCTGGCTCCTTGATTATTACCAATATTGCTTGAAATATTTAAAGAATATTTAACAATCTCATAAGTGAGTTCTACCTTGGCATATTGATCTTCCTATGATTCCTTTGTAAGGCTTATTGTCTCAGCTTGATCCTCCAACCTAGAGTCTTTTGGTTCATCTCCCTCCTCTTTCTTCTTTGCACTTTTCAAGTTTGTTCCCATTTGGGGATTCTCCTCTGAATGCTTCTAGGTTGTATCCACCACATCTTGTTTGTCATCTTTGTGCTCCTCTTGGTTATTTTTATCCTCTAATGGACCATGATTCTCCTTAGTGCTATACTGATCCTCTATTTTTTCTATTTGGAGATCAAGATTTTTCCCACTCTCCATTCCATCGATCATGAGTTTTTTCCTCCATTTTTGCTCTTGAGATGTTTTCATTCTTGTTTTCTTATTTGGGTAGTTTCTAGCCAAGTGTCATGTTTTCAAACAATTGTAGCAGCTAAAAGGTTTGTTCTCATATTCGATCATCTACTCCCAAATTCTAAACTTGGATAGTAATTTAATGGAGGATGGTAGCTCCTTTCCCATATCTGCATCCACACAAATTCAAGCAAAAGTGGTTCTTCTCTTATGCTTAGTTGTCGAATCAAAGGCTAGGAAGTGTCCCACTGACCTTGCTATTCCTCTTAAGACATCATCATCCCAGAACTCTTGAGGAAGGCCTAGGAGTTTTATCCAAAGAGGTGCCACGTTAATTTTTTCTATGGCAGGGTTGAAGCCTGGTCTCCATTTTCTCATGAAAAGTCTAGCTTTACCCATGAACCATGGGCCATCTAGCAGAGTTTTGATGTAGTCTTCCTCAGATGAGAAGGAAACCAAAAAGAATCCTTTAGGTAGAGTAGATATTTCTAAGCTACTCTTTAGTTTCCATCTAGACATAGCCCATTTTCTAATAGTCATAATGTTTGGTCTAGCTCCAATAAATTTCCCAATTAGGCAATTGTTCATTCTCAACACAGATCTTTCCACCAATTTGTTTAGAATCTTCAAAACCAACCCCTCTATCATCTTTTTGGAGTTATCAAAAATTTCTCTTTCAACTCTTCTCCTTTATCTCCTCTCACTATATTAGACCATCGAGTTTGCTTTGGTGTCAATTGGACCTCTTTTTCATTTTCCTTCGAATGAGAGGAACACCCTTAGAATATGGGCCCTAAGAGTCCTAAGCAATCCATTTTTTTCCTCCTCCCATGAACCTTCCTTTGTTCCAAGATTTCCAATTTGAATTTATTTCCCACTCCTTTGATCCTGCTCTGCCATTTCAAAGTTGCATACTCACCCTCCACCTTTGTTTGAAATTGACTGCCTTGTTGAAGTTGTTGCTAATGGCCAAAAGACACTCTTGTGAAGAAAAGAAGAAGAACTAAGTCTTAGACTATAGTTTCCTAGAGGTTTAAAGAAAGTCTCACCGGTCATAAAGGTTGTCTAAGTAAGTACCACTCTCTGTTTACCAATAATATCCCACTAAGGAATAATTGATGAGAAACCAACCACAGGTTTACCTCTAAATGACAACTCTTTGTAAACTCTCTCAAGGTAACAAACTACTAATAGGGTGTGGGAACATTGACCTTTTTTATTGGAGACACACTCAAAAAAATTACTCTGAGGTTCTTGGGGTACTTCTCACAATGCGTTTTAGGGCAAATGTTTGCCTAAGTACTTCCCCCAGTTAAGCGGTTGAGACTTGGACCCAATCCTATAAAAGGTTAATAGTGTAATGTAGATGCTTTTGAAGTACTAAAAAAAACAAATAGTGAAGAAATCACCTATTGAAGAATGTTGAAAAAAATACTTGTTGAAAAACAAACCTATGGAGCTTCACCCACTGAACTTCGCTGAAAAAATAATCTTGTTGCACAATAGACTTATGGTGCTTCAACCAACAATATCTCTCAAACTGAGCAATGAAATATAATTCCGAAAAAAAAGCTTATTTAAGCTTACAAAAAGATCTTTCCAATGGAAAAAGGATCTTGAATTTTCAAGGTTTAAGGTGCAAAAAATCGCATGCTAAAGATCGTTGTAAATATACCCTTACTACAAAACAGACCTATGATGCTTCAACCAACTATAACTTGTAAACTAAAAAATGAAAATTTAATAAACTCTATTATTATGAACTATACTTTTATAAGTTTTTATTACAAATTTATATACACAAATTTAAATTTGAATAATGCTTATATAATTACTTTTAATTTTATCTATGCTCAAAATTTAGTTGGTTATATAAAATTAAAAAAACCCTATTTATAACTTATGCAAAGACCCTTCATGTTTTAGATTTAAATTTTATATGTTTTAGTTTGAAATACTCACAATTTCATCATTCAATTTATTTAGTTTATAAAAAAAAATTTCATCAATTATAAATAAAAATAATCTTAATACTTATAAACTATTTTAATAAATCAAATCACATGATCAAATTTTTTAACTTCTAAAGACTTACGCTAAGCAACGGGTCATGATGTAATTTAATTCTTTAATTAATTAAAAATAATAAAAAAGCAAAAGTTGAGAAATTCAAATTTCAACTTTATTAATTATAATTGTCAAGGTGTTGGTAATACCACTATGCAATATAAATGACTTATTTCAGTCCCATATAATAAATTAATTTGCAAGACATTAGACCAAACAAAACAACTAACCTTGTGCATTTTTTTACATCATCTTTTGTAAATTGAAGTTTAAAGTTCAAATTGTACATCATATTTTATTATAATTTTCATAAAACTATATTCTCATAGACGAATAAATACCATGCATAATATAAAATATTAAAACCAATTTCAATCCTATAACTAATTAAAAAAATAAACTTAGATCCATTTCCTTTGAATTAGGACCCCACTTTTTAAGATTCTCACTCATCCATGGAATAAAATATAAAATGAGTGATTTGACCATTATATGAAAAAGGCAAAAAAAATCATCATCATTTATAGTTTCTTGAATGTTTTTATTTATCATACTTTATAAAACCACATACTTTATGGCTTTTCAAGACTACAGATGGAACCCACCTGTTGCCAACTTTGGAGCATTGACTGGATAGCACTCATCTTTAGTTTAGAATATTAACTTTGTGCCAAACGAGCCAACACGAATAGATAGAAATAATGCTGCCGACTGCCTTTCAAGATTACTATAATTCTAAACCTTTAAATATGTATTTTATTTTTTTATTTTTTATATAACATTTGTTACCGTTGGATGTAAGATATGGTTTCAAGATATTATAATTATAAAATTATAAACCTTAAAAATATTTAAAGAAAAAATTAATGTAAGAAACCTTTATATTATTTTTATTTCTCCCTACTACATATTGGATGCTCTATTTATTTAGACTCATTTTTATGTTATCCTTCATACTGAAGTTAAAAGTGACCTAGGGAAATGAGCGTTCTTTTCACATTGACATGAGGTCTTAAACAATACGAGTGTTTTTTTATTATATAAATTAGTTATATGTTTTAAATATTTTATATTGGAATATGAGTGAGTTTGTTTTTATTAGTTGTGAAATAAAATAAGTTGAATTATAGGGTTAAATAATAAGAAGTTGTAATAGAAGATATAGAGACAGTCTCAAGATTTGAACTTTGTGTGATAGTAGAAAAGAATTGTAGATGTAACAGATTCCTTTATGTATTAATTTTTTTTTTTTGAAGATTTGGGACAATCGTCGCCATATGATGACAAGCCTAAATTTGTGGTGGAGAAGCATTTGGGTACAAAAAATAATTTTCATGGGGTGCAAGGTTTCTATGATGGACAAAACTCCATCCCTCAATGTTCTTGACTCTCAGGTCTCCTTGACTCCCCTTGGGAACCTTGCAAACAGTTCCATGGAGAAGTATGCAAATCTGGAGAGCGAGAGGAGCTTACTAGAGGGTTGCACCATTGACCCATCAAACCTTGATCCAACAAAACCTCAACCACATGTAGAGCAAGGTAAGCCCCTTTCAGTTGTTCTTCTTGATTCATTTGTTGAAGTAGCCAATGACTTGTCTGAATGCATTATCATTTTATTTTTTTACGAGGGATACCTCCTAAGTCTGAACTTCTCAAATGGGTTAGGGGGGTTTGGGAAAATACTAGAGGATGGATAGTTGAGGCTATTTGAGGGTTGGGAAGGGGGTACATAGTTATCTCCTTTGCAAAACCTGAACATGCCCAAAAATCTCTCCAATATGGAACATGGGTTATCTGTAGGTAAACTAGCTATCTTCAAGGCTGGTCTTTGGATTTTCATCTAGAGGGTCCCTCTAGGGAAAAATACCCTCTTTGGATAGAACTTCCTTTTTTATCTCTCTCATGTCACCCCTTTCTTGATAAAATTGCTGCTCTTCTTGGTAGGGTTTTGTGGTCTCACCCTGTTTTCAAAAAAAATATCTAATTATAGAGTTCACCCTCATATTTGTGTGGAAATGGACATATCCAAGCCATTGCCCCCCTCCCTTGACCTCAATGGGCTAGGTTTCCATGTTAATCAACCTCTTGTCTACCTAAACTTACCCAATGCCTATTTTTACTATAGAGAAGTTGGACACTTGATCAAAAATTACCCAAAAAAATTAGCTAAAAAGAAACAAATGGAAGCCATTGCTCAAAAAATTATTAAAAAATCCCTACTAATGGCCCTCATATGAAAGTCATCACTCAGAATTTAGCTAAGAAATTCCTTGTCGATGGCCCTCAACACCCCCCATATCTCAAAAACCCTTCTCCTCTTTCTTAGGCCATACCCCCTAAGAACCCTCTTGCCTCTTCCACATCTTAGACTAAATCCTTAGATATTCTTATTAATCCCCAAGCCCTACTGGATTCAGTTGTGAGCCTTGAGTTAGCTCTCATTCCTTCATCGAACCTCTTCAAAGATAACCCTATGACATATGGGTGGAGAATGGTAGGTAAGTGACAATGATTCTTGACCCCCCAAAATCACTCCTTCCATATAGAGGAAAAAAACCCTCTATCAAAGATCTTGCTAGATCCTTCTCTCAAGTTGCCCAAAATATGGTTCCAACTCAACATACCTATTTGGACAATACATAGTTGTTTTCCTTCAGCAAAAATAAATTTCATTCTCTAATTCATGAGGTCGAGTAACCTCCAAATCACCCCTCATGAATTTAAATCTTCTATCTTGGAATGTTAGGGGACTCTCCCTCCCTTATCATAAGTTTCAAGTTTGAAAAGTTGTAGTAGAGAATCATATTTCTGTTCTTTTTCTTCAAGAATTGAAAGTCATTAGTCAGACTCTCTCCCATTGTATGGAAGTTATTGGTCGAGGATATGCATCTACCTTTACTACATCTCATACTAATGGTAAAGGAGGTGTTTCCCTCTCTATATCCAAGTCTCTTTGTTATGTTATTCTAGACCATGGTGAAGATCTTGCTCACCATTGTGTGTGGGTTAGATTGGCTCTCAACTCTCAGGTTCTTGGATTTTATTCTATCTATGCTCCCAATGACCCTCCTAGTCATATAGCCCTCTAGGAATGGTTAGTTGTTTCTCTCCCTCCTATAGAATGGATCCTAGGAGGTGACTTTAATATGATTGAAAATCCTAGTGATAAAATTTGGGCTAGTAGCAAACCCCTTTCTACTATTGAATTTGGTAGTTGGTTGTTTTGTCACAATCATTTAGGTGTGCATGACCCTCTCTTTGGTAAAGCCTCCTCTCATAGAGATAATTGGTTTACGTGGTCCAATTGTCATCAAGGTTCTGCTAGGAAGCTTGTTCATCTGGACATATTTTATTTTAGTAATTATTTTTTGGATAAATTCTCCATCCATGAGCAAGTTCATATCCTTTCTCACACAACTCTATCTGATCACCTTCCTATCTTATCTTCTATCCAAAATTCCTCTATCTCCCTTGATTCCATGTCACTTCCATTCAAATTAAATGTTTCCCACCTTAACAACCTTGCTTACTACCACCTTGTAGAGCATGTCTAGAATAGATTTCCTAGACCAACTAGTAATACTAGCTAGATCAAATGGTTTGAAACAACTATTTCCAATATTATTTCTTCCCTTAGATGGTATGGGTACTCTATTTCTAAGAGGAAGAAGATTCAAGAGAGTCACCTTCATAAAGAGATCTCTCATCTTCGTTCCATGCTTATGAAAGACCCCACTAACATTGTTGTTCAATGTGATCTAGCTAATGCTGAAAATTAGGCAAGAGTTTATGAGTCTTACCATGCTAGAGGGGCACATATTAGATCTCACCTCAATTGGATCTCCTAGGGTGACAAGGGAACTAAATTTTTCTTTAACTACCTCAGGCATAAGAATATTTTGAAAAGGATTACTAAGTTGGAGGACCCTTCAGGTCATTCTCTTTTTGACTCCAATGAGATCATGAATCTTTTTGTAACCCACTTCTCTCAACTTTTTATAGTGGATCCAAGGGATGACATCCAACTTATCTTAATGGAATATGTGTAGGAATATATTCCCTCCCTAGTAGACCCCATTATTCGGGATCAACTTGAATATCCTCTTTCTATGAATGATTTACATAATGCTCTTTTTCTATGAAGAATGACAAAGCTCCTGGTATGGATGGTCTTCTAATGGAGTTTTATAAAAAAATTTGGCATATCCTTTCCTCAGATCTTCATCATGTATACCTAGAAGCTCTCTAGAATAGTTCCCTTAGAGCTTATATCAATGCAGGGTTAATCAAACTTATTTCTAAAGGAATGACTCATAATCAAATCTCCAATTGGAGACCTATTACCCTCCTCAATATTTTGTACAAGATCATAGCTAAAGCTATAGCTTTAAAAATCAAAATTGTTGCTCAAGCTATTGTTCACCTAGAATAATCTAGTTTTCTTAAAGGTCATTATATATTAGATAATCTTATGATGGCCTGGGAAACAATGCAATGGGCTATCAACTCCAATCAAGATGCCCTCTTGGTTAAGTTAGATTTTGATAAAGCATATGATAGAATCAGATGAGATTTTATTCTCTATATGCTTTCTTGGCTTGGTTTTGATCCAAAATTCTATAATCAAATTGGTATGCTCTTTGGTGATGCTTCAACTTGTGTTCAGGTTAATGGAGCTCTATCCCCCTCCTTCCCTTTGCAATGGTCTATTAGATAGGGTTGCCCTCTTGCTCCTTTTTTGTATGTTCTGGTTATCGATGCTCTTGGTTATCTTCTTCATAAGGCTCAATTTGATGGCCTCATTCAGGGTATTAAGCTTCTTAGGGATAAACATGCTCTTAACTCACATTTTTTTGATGATTCCCTTATTTTTCTTCAAAATACCCAATAAGAGGTGGAAATGGTTAAAGAGATTGTACAATTATTTTGTGATGTCTCTAGCTCTCATATCAACCACTCTAAAATATAAGTCTTCTATACTTCTTCCACACCTAGTGGATGCAACTCCTCGATTGAGTGGAAGATCATCCCTCATGGAATGATTGTTTGATACTTGGGAATCCCCTTTGGGATTAATATTTCTCCTAAAGATATGTGGAACTAGGTTATGGAAAGACTTCAAAAGAAATTTAATGCATGGCTAGCTTGGTTTCTCTCCTTAGCAGGAAGAATTCAAGTTGTGAATAAAGTTATGGTAACCTCTCATGTTTATTACTCCTCTTGTTGGATGGCCTCCAAGGAAGCCTATAACAAATTAACTCAGGCCATTCATAAATTTTTATGGACCAAATGGGATGGGGAGGTAGGAATGATAACCATCTCATGGAAACTTTGTACTCAACCAAAGGCTTTAGGAGGTCTAGGTATTATTGATCCTCTTACCCAGAGCAAAAGTTTGGCTACAAAATGGGTTGCTAGAGCCATCACTAGAGATGAAAATTGGAAACACTTGTTTCATTATAGAATATCTCAAGCTACTCACAAAGGTAAATGGAAAGAAACCCCATGGGAGGATAAGGTCCTTAATGCACCATACTTTATGGTTAAAGGATCTATTCCTCTTACCCATAACTAGAAAGCTTGGCAATCAATTTCTCATTTATTGGCTTGGAAGTCTGACTCCTTAAGACATGGTCTAAGCATCGGTCTAAATAGTCTTTGGTGGAATAAACTTATCCTCCATAATGATAAACCTTTAGCTTTGTGCAATGCTATTCAAGGACTAGCATTTTTGAAGAAAGGTATAAATAGAATAAGAGATATTTGGGATTCGGGTAGCTGCTCAATTCTCACCTAGAACCAGATCCACAATTATTGCTCCCTTCCCTCTTTGTTCAAAGAGTCTTATGGCTTTGTTGTGGCTTCCATTCCATGTGAGGTCCTTATAAAGTTGGGAACAACTACCTACAATATATGGATTGACTGGAGATGGCTTAATGACCATAGAATCTCTTCCATTAAATCTAGTTGGATCTACAAAAATATTTTGTGTCCTTTATCATTGGACTCTAAGCTCAATGTCAAGTGGCAAGTCAATTTTACCAATGCCCAATGGTAGTCTCTTGCTGCTCAAATTTGGAAAGTTCCTGTTGAATCCAAAACTCAGCTTCTTGGATGGCAGGTTTTGCATCAAAAATTTCCAACTTCTGAAAGTTTGGCTCCGATTTTACATATTTCCCCTCAATGCAAATTTTGTAATGCTTCAGAAACTCTTATTCACTTGTTTTGGTTTTGTGACATGGCTAAACAATTTTGGGATGTCTTCTACACTTTTTTATTCCCCTCCTTCACTAGATCTTGGAAGCTTTCTCTGCTTGGTTTTTCCAAGCAAGATCATTGCCCCAAACTCTGGGATGTTTGTAGACTCATCCTTCTCAAGCATATTTGGAAGTTCAGATGCAAAAAGGTGTTTACCAGTTCCACTCCTCCATGGGATATAGTTTTAGTAGACTTGACCTTTGATCTTTTGTTACATTTGGGACACATTCATTCCCATGTTCATGGAGCTTCCAACACACTAGGAGATGTTACCAACAGGCTTCATCAACTTTCTCACATGATCCAAGATCTTCAAAAGGTCCAACAAGAAACTAAAAAGAAGGCAGTAAATAATGATGAACAAGTTCAGGAACTGATTACTTCTATTTCTTCCTTGAAGACTTCAGAAGATATAATGGAAGACATGCCCAAAACTTCACCATATGATAGGCTCTCCCATGGATGAGTGATGATATCAGGCGTATTGCAACAAGATACAACTATAGTCTTTTTGTTGCTATTAGCTTCTATTCTTATGTATATTCAATTATGGATGCTTTACTCCTTATCCACCTCATTTTGTTTTTTGTTGGTGGATGGTGCTAGCACCATAATATTGTAATGTTCCGGTTAATGACATAATATAATCTAACTTTTACTCCAAAAAAAAAAAATGATATTCTTCATTTGCCTTTTTGTGAAAGATATTCTCTACCTTCCTCAAAATGCTAAGTTTTGACAATCAAGTCCTTTATATCATATACCTTTCAAAATTTAAATTTTTTCAAGATAAAATTCAACACCTCGATGTATTATAAGTAAGACCCATTTTTTTTAATAAGCTATATGTGGCTTATATTAGGGACCACTCCCATTACAAAAATAAAACATTATATTACTCTCCTTACATTTATAACAAGTTAATTAAACCCTATCCAAATTTCCTTTTTCTATGAAACATATTCTTCATTCACCTTTATATAAATATGTTCTCCATCTTCCTCAAACTACTAAGTTTCCACAATCAACTCCTTTATATTAGATGCCTTTCAATATTTTTTTTTGGCAAGATGATATTCAACACCGCAAATGGCTAAAGTATTTGTTGCCCACTTTATATATCTATAAATATCTTGTCTATAACAATCTTACGATTCCTTAATTTTTTTTAGGGCTCTTATTCATGCCCCTAATATTCCAAGATATTATTTTTATTGTTACTTTTTATTTTTATTTATATGTTTAGCCCCATAAATTTTAAGGTTCACCCATAAGATTTAAAACTTGGTTTAAAGTGTTTATCTTTATGCTTTTGACCCATTACTCTAAACCTCATAGAAAGACCCATTTCAATATTATATATCCTATTAAAAAATTATTAATATTACAAATTAATATAAAAAAATAAAAATAAAACACAGGCCACCATGAATTTATCTGTTCCATTTAAACAAATTATAACTAAAATAATTGTGACTATTAAAACTAAACATTGTGGTAACAATGCATGTGATGAGTTAATAAAATAGGCTAGGGATTCACATTTATTAGTCTTACTTTTATACTCAAACTGATTACTTTTGAGGGATTTTATGGACAGTTTTACTAGTTTTTGTTAAATGAAATATTTTACATGTAAATATAAATATTAATGGAGTAGATGTAAAGGGTAAATATGATTAGTATTGCTATTTTTTTGATTGGTTTCTAGAAGGGGTTTTGAAAATGAGCTAGAAAATTTTACAAATAGAGAAATCCCTTGAAGAGGACCACCACTAAAAATTAAACAGGGATCCCACAAGCGAGACACACAAAGAGATCATCCACACAAAGGAAACATGGGCCCGCATAAGAAGATCCAAGGCAAGAAGGCTCAGACAAGTAGAAAATAAAAAATGAGATTCCCAACTAATCAAGGGGTAATTCTCAAATCAAAATTTGAAATTTTCTCCCTTGAGGGGGTCTCTCCAGCATGACCAAAAAGCGGGATCACTTTTAATCCCGGTCCTGACCAAAATCCACTAACTAAATCTATAGAGGAGTCTCAACCATAATGCTATGGATTAAGATTAGTATCATTGTTATTTGCTTTATTTATATGTACTTTTTTTCCTTGGACTATGGTTATATACACAAAGTCATTTTCAATACTACAAAATATGTTGTAGAAGGATCTACAACTACAAGCCTATTCTAGAAAAATAAGAAATTCCTATAAATTTGGTTAAGAAAAAAATCAACCTAGAAGCATAGGATGGGTTTCTTAGAAAATAGGATTTAAAACCTCTTAAATTTTAGGAAAATATTCCTAGAAATAAGGGAGTTGTATAAATGGAAGAACACAACAATTACAACTAGGCAGAACATTAGCAATAATAGCAGAGTAATATGTTTTGACAACAAAGACAACTTAGGTAGTTAGGAAGTAGTTAGGAATAAGTTGAGACAACTCATACCTTCTTTTGGTTAGTAACAACTAGTAGAGGATGTTTTATCTCTCCTATAGATTAGCAACAAACATGATTTTATTTCTAAAATAGACTGTAATAGAACCTTTATTTTTGCAGCTAATTTCTAAATTAGTTTTCAAAATTAGTTGAGTTTGTTCTACAATAAGGAGCCTGGTACATTATAAATACTAGAGTAGGCATTGTATTCAAGGTTAGAGAGAATGTGAAGAAAATTCTTTATAAGTATTACATTCTGGTTTTTGTATGGACTGTCATGATTATGCATTTCTAACAATGATAGAATTTGACTTTCTGAAGGAATAAAAGTTATTTTCTAGTTTATTTGATGTCTACAACTTTTGTATGATGGTGTGTAATTAATGTTAGTGCTTTGAAGTAAATTTAGGGACTATGAAGGAAGAGATTTTATGTTGTTGTAGGTTTAGCAAGGGCCCACTAAACCTGGATAGTCCATAAACTCTCTCTCCTGTTAGATTTAGGATTAATGTAGGTAGTTGATAAGTTGGTTTATTTTGAATGGATTATTTTTAGTTGATAAGTAGGAGTTGATTTGTTGTCTTTTCAGCATTAATTAGGAGTAATATGGTTGTAGTCAACCTAGATAGTTGTTAAACTAGTTACAGGCCTATGTAGTTTTAGGATTTTCTTTCAGCACATGCTTTCATTTTCTAGTTTGTTTCAAGTTTTTCCCTACTTTCCTAGGAAGGAATCACTTAGTGTATGCAAGAGAAGATATTGGCTTATATAGAGAAATGCACCTTTTAAATCAAACTTGGTTGATAATTTAAGTGGTTAGCACAAACTCATCACTTTTTGGCATCATTGTCGAGGAAGGTTATAAAAATAGTATTGTATCTTGCAAAAGCTAAGGACTTTCCATGTTGAAATACTTGGAGGGGTTGTTTGGTCTCATCCAAAGCAAAAAGCAATTCTCAAGTGGATAAAGGCATCGAAAGTCAGGTTCTATAGTAATTTCATTGCTTTCTAGGATTAAATTTCATTGCTTTTTAGAGTAAGTTTCATTCCTGTATTGCTTTATTCCTACAATTTTTTGTGTTTTATCCTTGTTTTATTTTTGTTTCTAAAAATTTTTCTAATAAGGAGGAGAATGAATGAATGAATCAACCATGAGATGAATGTGGAAGATTCCTCTCTCACAAACCCCCAAGCAAGATCTTCCAGGAACTGAGCAACAAGAAGAGGCTTCACAAAGCCAATAGACTATCATTTCCTCTATAGTTGAGCAACAGTCCTCAGTTGGTGAAGATCAACTCCAATTTATCTAGGAAAGAGCTCATGTGATTATTGAAGAAATCACTCATACACTTGAAAAAGGAGGACAAGTTGAGATTCCTAAGGTTGTAAATGAAGGAAGTAAAGGGCAAGAAGAACAGAGTGAATCATCTAGTTCTAGTCCTTGTACTACTCCAAGAAGACCTCACACTCAATGATTATGGACTCCATGGGATTTCCACATGGTTGAAGAAGAACCAAGACAACCATAGAGCACTTTCAAGTTCCCTATATGCCTTCCAAGGGTAGAGGCTAATAATAATGATGGGCATATGAAGAATATCTCTCCATCAACCATACCCACTTTTAGAGGACTAGCCACTGAAGATCCTGACACTTTTATTTTTGAGTTTGAAGTGCTTTGTCACACCTATGATTACACCACTGATGCACAAAAGTTAAAATTATTTCCAACCACTTTAAAATATGGTGCATTACGCTGGTTCATGGGTTTGGGTGAAAATTTTATCACTACTTGGGAAAGTGATGATGGAATGAAGGCAATTTTCTTGGAGAAATACCAAGATTATTGTCATGTGAGAGATCGAAAGAGTGAAATTTTCAAGATGACTCAAAAAGAGGGTGAAGGACTTGAAGATTACATTGAGAGATTTCAATTTGTAATGAAGAGAGGTAACATTGAGTTGGATGATGATTTGTTGAGAACTATCTTTCTAAAAGGATTAAGAGAAGAGACCATTGATATCCTCAATCTAATGGGAGGAGGGAACATTTATAATCTTCCTTTCCATCAAATTTTAGAGTTATGTACCAATTACTCTCGCACAAGGCCATATTTATACAATAACAAGCCAACTGGAACCACTGGAGGAGTTACAAGAGTTGAACTCAGTAATATGTTGGAAGATTTGAAAATAGATTTGTTGGGCACTTTTACCTCTTCCATGGATTTGTTGTAAAATAAAACTGAGGTAGAGGTTATCTATTATCCTTGCTGCAAGAATAAGCATACCTTACATGACTGTCCTTTGGACAAAACTACTATTTGCAGCATTTGTGATCAACAACATTCAATGGAGGATTACCAACATTTACCTATAGTAAAGACAACATTAAAGGAACCAGATTTTCAAGAAAAAGAAGATGTTTTCTTTGTTGCACAAAGGAGGCCATTCCAAGGAGACAATCAAGGATGATATTCAGGTATGCCTAATCCTTATGCTCATTCTAATTTTCCTTACTATAATCAAAATTGGTCAAATCCATAATGGTCTCAATGGTCTAATAATGTTCCACCTTGGTCACAACCAGATTGGTCCAATCAATATTGGCCACAACAAGGTTGGCAAGGCTAGCAATGGTCATATCCACAATAATATCAGCCCAATCCACCATAATTTTGAGGACAAGTTCCTCAACAACATCAACAACAATGATTGTTACCTCCTCCACAAGGAAATAATAGTCATGCACCACCCAAACAACCTCCTCTTCCTGCTCAACTAGTGCCTAACCCCAATAACAGACCTACCCAATAGTTGATCTATGAAGTTGAAGGTACCTATCTAATCAATTTATTATCTTGTAGTGAAATCTAGCTTAGGTCAAGGATAGTTTTACCTGACCCTGTGCCTCCCATCATCATTAAAGAGGAAAGTGAACCCCAAACTATGGTAGAACCTATAACTCAATCTATTGTTCCAAGGTAAACTATAAACTAGCCTATTGTAGAACAACTTGTAGGTGTGACTGAGTCACCTGCAAGGGTTGAACCTATAGAACATTCTAAAAATATAATAGAGGCTCCTTTTCCTCAAATATTTATGATTAAAAAAGAAACACCCAAAATTAATTTTGATCTCATGGTAGAATTGTGTAACATCAATGTGAAAATTCCACTCTTACAAGCTATAAAATATGTTCCAATTTATGCCAAGACCATTAGAGAGTTGTGTGTCAAGCATCTAGGAAGGAAAATAAAGGAACCCAAGACCATACATGTCATGGGTCAACTTTCTAATTTGATGGCTAGGAAACTTCTCTTGCCTAAATACATGGATCTTGGAGTACCTATTCTTATAGTATGCATAGGATAAACTAACCTTCAAAATATTTTGATTGATCTAGGTGCAACAATTAATGTGATGATAAAGGACACCATGACTTTGTTAGGACTACAAGATCTAAGACCTACCCTCACTATCTTGCAATTGGTAGATAGGTCAATAGTGAAATCAGAGGGGATTCTAGATAATATCATGGTCACAATTTCCTCCTAGGAGTATCTAGTAGATTTTGTAGTGTTACAAACTAAAACCTCACTTGGGGGACATCCTTTAATACTAGGTAGACCTTGGATAGCAACAATAGATGCTTGTATTAGTTGTAGGATAGGAAGTATGACCATTTTTAATGGCATACATAACAAAACTTTAACACTTTATCCACCTACAACCCCAAGTATTTATAATGAGCATCCATGGTTTGATGAACTAGATGATGGAGAAATCATCCAATCATTGGCCATGATAACTACCCAAAAGCATAACCTTGAGGAAGAAGTGTATGACAATAATTTCACAAATGACACCACTTCTATCATTGAGCAGATTATGCTAGTAGAACCTAGTAGTTCACAACTACCTTGTCTTCCAAATTATCCTTTCATTACTTACCCCACTCAAACTACACAAGACATTGCAAATTTTCATCAACTATTACCACATAGATACCCTTTAAATCACTTCTTGAAGGACATCTCAGGCATAGATGCCAATAGTGAAGACTACAAACAAATAGAAGTTTCTCTTGGGAAAACTTTGAACATCAATAGGAATTTGTAGGAATCCCAAGAGCAACCTTTGGTGCAATTGTTGATAGACCATCAACAAGATTTTTCTTGGGATTATAACGAGATGAAGGGCATACATCCATCTATTTGCACACATAGAATATTTATAAGAGATGAATGTGACCCAGTGAGACAACCTCAAAGAAGAGTCAACCCAACCTTGATAGAAGTGGTAAAGGAAGAAATTAAAAAATTATTGGATGTTGGTTTCATCTATCCCATCTTAGATAGTCAATGGGTTTCTCCATTGGTCATTGTACCTAAGAAGAATGGAAAATGGAGAGTCTGCGTAGACTATAGAGAACTCAATAAGGCTACTAAGAAAGACTATTTTCCCTTACCTTTTATTGATCAAGTTCTCGATACTCTCGTAGGAAAGAAGTATTTTTGCTTCTTAGATGGTTTTAGTGGTTACAATCAAATCAGGGTAGCTGAAGAAGATCAAGAAAAAACCACCTTTACATGCCCTTGGGGAACATATGCATATCGTGTCTTACCTTTTGGGCTATGTAATGCACCTGCTACCTTTCAAAGGGTTGTAATTTCCATCTTTGTTGATCTTAATCATGATTGTTTAGAGATTTATATGGATGAATTTACTGTCTATGGTGATACCTTTGAACAAACTCTAAACAAGTTGAAATAGGTCCTTGAAAGATGCCAAGAAAACAATCTCTCTCAGCCATGAAAAATGCTACTTAATGATGACCAAAGGCATTGTCTTAGGCCACTATATCTCTGTAGATGGCATCAAGGTAGATCCAGCCAAAATTTAGGTCATAAACTCCCTTCCACCACCCAAAATTCAAATAGAGGTTAGAAGCTTCTTAGGACATGCAGGCTATTATAGAAGGTTCATTCAAGACTTCAACAAGATTGTTGCTCCATTATTTCAACTGTTGACTAAAGCTAACAAATTTTATTGGAATGATGACTGTCAACAAGCTTTTGAAGAGCTTAAGGCAAAGCTTACCACCACACCAATACAAAGAGGACCAAATTGGGCTTTACCTTTTCATATTCACACTGACGCATCAGATCAAGCATTAGGTGTAGTTCTCACCCAAAATGAGGAAAAGCAACCCTATGCCATCTATTATGTTAGCAAAAACTTGAATGGAGCAGAACTAAACTATACTATCACTAAAAAATAATTTCTTGTTGTTGTCTATGCCATAAACAAGTTTAGACATTACATTATTGGGTATAAATTTTTTGTCCATACTGATCATTCTACCATTAAATATCTTATGAATAAAGTTGTAGTAAGTGGTAGAATTGTTAGATGGTTGTTACTTTTACAAGAATTTGACATTACCATTTTGGACAAACCTGGTAAATATAATGTAATGGCTGACCATATTTCTAGATTACATTTGGTAAATGATCTAGAACCTATGCAAGATTCCTTTCTTGATGAGCATTTGTTTGCCATTTTAGTACACTCACCTTGGTATGCAGATATTGCTAACTATTTGGTGATAGGAAAAGTGCCATCTCACTTTTCACCACATGAAAAGTAAAAGCTCATCCATGAAAGTGCTCCATATACTTGGTTAGATGGTATTTTGTTTAAGTTATGTCCTGACCATGTAATTCAAAGATGTGTGTAGGAGGAAGACACCTTTGACATCTTGTGTGCAACTCATGATGAACCATGTGGAGGACATAATGCTGCCAAGAGAACCATGTATAAAATCTTGCAAATAGGGTACTATTGGCCTACAATGAACCATGATGCTAAAGTCTATGTCTCTCGATGTGATCCATGCCAAAGAATGGGTAAACCAACTCCTTCAATAGAGATGCCTCTACACCCTCAAGTGGTTTTAGAACCATTTGAGAAGTGGGGGTTAGACTTTGTTGGACCTATCAACCCTGCAAGTGAATTCAATGAGTACATCTTGGTGTGCATGAATTATGTCACAAAATGGGTAGAAGTGAAGGCATTACAACATGCCCAAAAAGAAAAAGTTGTTGACTTCTTGTATGACAACATATTTTAGCATTTTGGAGCACCCAAGGAGATTGTAACAGATCAAGGACCACAATTCATATCTGATGTGATAGCTACCTTTGTACATAAATATCAAGTGAACCATAGGAAATCCTCACCATACCATCCTTAGTCTAATGGTCAGGTGGAGGTTACTAACAGGGAGCTTGAGAATATTTTAACAAATATAGTTGCTTCACACCGGGTAGATTGGGTGCATAGACTCAAGGAAGTAGTATGGGCTTATAATACTACTTGGAAATCAACAACAAGGCTCACACCCTATGAAATGGTCTATGGGAAGATAACTATCATGCCAATTGAGTTTGAAATTTAGACCTTACGCACTGTGCTGAAGGTTGGAATTGATCTCACCATTGCTCAACAAGAAAGACTCTTATAACTAAATGCATTAGATGAAATTCATCGTGATGCCCTTCAACATACTAAATTATTGCAAGCACAGTGAAAGCAATGGCATGATAAACATATCATTCCAAGGACTTTTCAAGTAGGTGATTGGACCTTACTCTATGATTCCAAGTTCAAATATTTCAAAGGGAAGTTGCGTACAAGATGGTTGGGCCCTTATGAAATTGAAGAAGCATATGGTAATGGTATAGTCAAGCTAAAAACCATTGATGACTCCTCTCATGGCTTACTTGTCAATGGCCATCGATTGAAGTTGTACCACAAACCTCTCTCCAAGTCATATTTCATTAAACAAGTCATTCAACAAGTAGAACTACAGTTCATTTCTGACCTACAACCATGTGCCAATACTTGATATTTCTCCTTTAGCAAAGATATATAAAAAAAAAATGATAAAAAATGAAAAAAATAATAAATTCCTATGGTGAAAACCTTTACCGGTGCCATAGGGCCAAGGAGGAAGATGAAAACTAGTTTTACTAGCTCTTCATCCTTGCAAAAATAATATCTATTTGTGAAAACTAGCTTGTTGGTGCAAATGGATAACAATTTTTGAAAACCAACTTGTTGGTAGGAATTATCTACAAAAAAATAAAAAATAAAAGACCCACCAGTTCACATATTCTTCATGATGATAGGTTTGAGTAGTATGCAGCTAAGTATGGATATCTTCAAGCATGCTGCCCTCAACCTCCAACAATGATCACTATTTTAGCATATATTATATTAGTCCAGGTACTTTTTCTTTTCATTTTTATTTCAATTGTACATATTTTGTTTTTACAAAAATTGTTAAGACTGTCCATTTCCCTTCTTTCCTTCATCCCTATTTTATCCAATTTATTTTGCTCTTCTATAAGGATGTGGAACATTTTTTAGTTTGGAGGAAGAGGATAATCATTTAAATTATTTTACAAACTCTTTGAGTAAGTCTAATGAGCTACTATAGAAATATTTGTTGCAAACCAATGAGCTAAACAAGCAACATTGGTAGTCAAGTAACATTGACCAAAGTCAACACATTGAAAATAACTTAGCCATAGTGAATCTCACATGACATTGACCAAGTAAGCATACAAAAAATGACTCAAAAACCTTGAAATATCATAGTCAGTGTAATTGTTGAGTTGGTAGGGATACACTTTATAAAAAGCCTAAAGTCAAGTGGGAGGGACAAAATTCAAGGCAAAGTGATAGGGCAATCAAGGGTGCAAGTAGGTAAAGTAAAAAAGGATAAAATTCAAATAAGAGGTGTGAACATGTGAGTTTCAAGACAACACATGCTCACATGAAATCCTAATAGGGACAAATGAAGATCACAAAGGTAATCATTGGGTGATATGGGAACCTTGGAATGATTCATGCCATATGTCGTGGTGACACTTGGCCAAAATAAAAGCTCCTTATCCCCACACCACATTTTAGATGAAACTTTCAAATCAGGTGAGTGGCATGCCAAGTCATCATTATTATTCCATAGGCCTATTTTAATCATTGAAACTTATTGTTTAAACTTATCCATATGCATGTGAAGTCTGTACCACCTCAAATCATCATTCTCCCATGCGTGACTTAGCTAGCTCCTGAGTTTCTTTAGCAATTTGCATGCATCATCGTTCTACCCTCAACACTAACTTTTTGCCCTTGGCTCTATTATAAAACTTTGCATCAGTACTATGTTATATGCCCTATTTCCAAATACCTATGCACTACATTTTCTTGTTTGCTATCTTATAGTAAAACCCTTGTGGAGAACTAGACATCCCATCTTCTTTGTCAGCCCTTTTAGTGTAAGTGTATTCACCAAACCTTCATTGTAATTTTCCTTGTCTACCATTATTCATAAATCTTGTCAAATATTTAAGCCTTACCTCCATAAACAAAAATGGTGGGAGACGTGAAGCATGTGGAAGCAATAAATGTTAATGCCCTGTAATTATACAGAGACACCATTAAAAAATTGTCTACTCTAAAATGGTACCAAGCCATGCAAAACATTTATGGTTAAAGCATGGTTGTCACCCAAGAATTTATGCACAAGCTATATTTGAAAAGCATGGTGGCCCATCTAAGCTATTGGGTAACTCTGGAAGTCTCCACAAAGAACATTGCACATGTTTTGGAGCTTCCATAATCAAGGAAGAAATGGTTTAGGATGACAAATATTAATATTACGGAGGTCATGAGAGAATTGGACATCTCCATGAGATATAACCAAGCAGGGAATGGTTTGATCAAAGGTATTTATTTATTGTTATTACCACTAGTTTGGCAAGATGTAATTATGGCAATTATGCAGTATTTTACACTGGAAGGGCAATTTACTATGATTTATGGGCATCATGTAGAGTTTTTACTAGCCCTAAAAAAATATTCAAACGTAGAATATTGTATTTATGTACCCTAATACCTAAATAAATCCATCAAAACCATGGACATAAAGGTGAAGAATGGAAATGCATAGGCTATTGCTCACCTCGGTTTGACTAAGTTGCTTGTTTTGGATCAAATTATGAATATACCCAAGATAACCTGGGCCAAAATGGTAGCAGCAGCTTGTGTGTTCAATTTGGAAGAGGAAACGTAGCAAGAATATGAGGAGGAGGACCAAAAAGAATCAAAAGAGGTAGAAGGCAAAGAGGAAGGTAATGAAGTTGAAACATAAGATGAAGCAGAAGAGGAACTAGATAAAGAGGAACCAGAATAAGCACTTGAAACATAAATTAAGGAAGAGCAAGGTGAAGGTGAGGGTTTTGATAAGGAGGATATAGAGGTGGATGAAAGTAATGAAGAATATGCTACCCCCTTAACTCCTATGTCACTTGTACACTCAATGCCTAAGGCTACCACTCCCACAAACTTATCTACAGAATAATAAAACAAGGAAGACAAACCTAAGATATTTCCTATTAGGAGAGGTAGAATGCAAGGTAAAAAGGAAACCCTAGGTGTTAAAATTGCATCTCCAAAGATAATTTCTAGACCTAAGAAAACCCCTAATACTGAATCACCAGTTACCAGGTTTTCTCCTCCTAAAACTATGGTTTCACTTTAAAAGTAGACAGCCCAAGAAATTCCAAATAAAAGGGTTGCATTAATACATATTGTTGACTCTAATGAGGTAGATTCAGAACTTATAATCAAAAAACAAAAGGTTGAAGAATAAAAACAAGAGGAGCAGGGGACAAGAAAATAGTATACAATAATTTTGGTGCAACAACTAAAGGAGGAGTAAATGGTGCTTAAGGAGACTACTGAGAAAATTATTGATTTGGAAAAATGGTTGATGGATTTGGAAGCAACAAAAATCCTACAAAAAATGCATACCCAGGTTGCATATGTTGACAAAAAGGTAGAGGATATTGTTGCAATAGAACTTGATGCCCCCTCACCTATTATCCAAACTACAATAGGTGTTAAGAAGGAGAAGAAGAATAAAGAGGGTAAACAAGACAGTGAAGAGAAAAATTTTGAGCAACAACAGAAGACCCCTACAGCCACAGAAATACAAAATAAGGGAGAAGAGGCCACAACATCAAGAGGTGTCAAAATGAGGCCCAAAAAGATAGCCAAAAATAATTATGCCCCTAGGAGAGTTAAAAGCACTAAAGAAAAAATGGGTTGAAGGTCCAAAAGTTGGTAAAGCTACTCCCAAAAATGAGGGTAGTTCAGCAAAGGGGAAGTCTTCAGCTAGAAAATAAGTTTCTACTCAAGCACCTCCTCTAGCAAATCTAGCACCTCCTCTAGCCAAGCCAGCACCAACCACCTCAACCAAGATTGTTAAGAAAATAGTCAAGAAAAAGAAAATTGATGCTAGTAGCTGATAGGATAAATAAAATTGCATGAGGACATGCAATTGAGTTAGTTGGGGGAATGATGAGTTAGGAAAATAGGCTAGGGATTCACATTTATTAGCCTTACTTTCATACCCAAACTGATTACTTTTGAAGGATTTTATGGATAATTTTACTAGTTTTTGTTAAATGAAATGTTTTACACTTAAATGTTAATGGAGTAGATGTAAAGGGTAAATGTGATTAGTATTGTTGTTATTTTATTTATTTCTATGTACTTTGTTGCCTTGGAGTGTTGTGTGGGTGAAATTTTTCATCCCTACATCCACATGCTCTTTTTTGGAAGATGATGCTCCTCAAGAAGTCTGCCAAAATTTTGAGGAACATTGATGGACGAGTGAAAGATATCAAGTGATGGCTGATGCAGTGATGGGTGGCCTAAAGCAGTGGGTGGATGGTAGATTGAAGCAAGGCATAAGATAGACTGGGGGGATAATACACCCTTAGCCTTGGGTAGAACTTTCCAAAAGGCTCACCCACTTGTTGGGCATACCTTTCAAGCAGCTGGCAAGCATGAAAAAGTCATAAAGCCTCACCCTTGAGGAAGACATAAGCTCCCGCCCATCTCAGGTGGAAGTTACAAATCACAAATTGGGTGGAACTACAAAAAAATGTTCACCCTCTTCCCTGATGTCTCCATATGTGGGAATAAGGACAAAGAAAGCATCCATTCGATGCATAATGCTCCTGCCATCATCCAAAATTCATTCTGAGGATGCAATCACTGCTACAGCAGTCCAAGTACCTGAAAACCATACGTAAAAGTAATTGGTTTGAGGTACATTGCTTCCAAGGTATTTCAATCCCAATCATGCATCACATAACCATGGGATCATCAGCCAAGGAATAGGATGAGGTAGATGAAAATTAATGAGTTGAAGTAGAAATATTAGAAGTTTCAATAGCCCAGATATAACCATGATGCACCTATCTTCTTCTAGAAGATTGATACCATCTTGAGGAACAACGTACCATTTGGTACCTGTCAACTTCAAGAGTTGTCTTCGTGCCTACTACCTGTTAGCTTTTGATGAATGAACCATGAGAGATAACAATCACAGGATGTAGAATAACATGAAAGAAAGTAAATTTGCTAGATGATTACCATGTGCTAAAATATAAATTATATAAAATATTACAATGTAGCTATGAAGTCAGTGAGCACTCCATTAACAAAGCTACATATCTACATCATATCCATCACTAATAAATGATGTGGAACACAAAACTACACTATCCACTAAACTACGCTATCTGACTATGTCTCCCGATTATATTGTCAATCTATCTAAAAGACCATCCTTATATATTCAAAATAGGATTCTTGGCCAACACTCTATCTAGCTATGCATAGGACAACTTGCACATGTACAACTTGCACATTGATACTTATCCACTTATTACATTGCATGAAGTAACTAGATAACTTGCACATGAAGTAATCTAGATATGTATCTTGGAGGATACATTTACATAACCCAAATGATGGAATAAATACTATTTACAACACCCCTTGTATTACATTATTTGGGTATTGAAGGCTTTAGTCTTCAATATGGATTTCCTTCATCTTCTTCTGATTGATCTGGTTTTTGTTCTGCTACTACAATCTTCATGTCAATGCTACTTGTCTTTTTCAATTTTTTTCTCCTTGGTCTCAAGATTTTTTGGTGATTCATAGATCTCATGATGATGCATGTCTTGAGTGGATCTGAATTGGCCCTTCTTCCATATTTTGTCCCTTGGTAGGATCCGATTCTCTATCCTTCATAAGTACCAACCTTGAGCTCAATGTTAGTAGATTTATCTGAAATAAAATTTTGAAGATAACAATTTAACCTTTGAAGCAATCTTCTTTCATAGCCTGTATAATATCTGTATTTGAAGTTACAAGAAAAATATGAGTGATTTTTTCCATCACAGTATTTGCATGGATGTAAACTCCAATAATTCGTTTTTCATGACCATGTTGATTGCAATGGGAACACAATAGAGATGATATAGCAATTTTGTGATCAATTTTTGGAGTATCATATTTTTCTATCTCCTTAATAAGGTCTACAAACCATATGTGCACAATTGAAGCTATTCCATTTTGCATAAAGTCTTGTTGATAAATATTTCCCCATTTTTATTCAATTGATTCATTAGATGAAACTTCCTTTGCAAAGCTGTTGACTTCAAAAATTATGTCATATTGTAGAGGTTTTTTTTTTTTCCTCTTTTCATCATTGGAGTCCATCAAATTCTTGATCCACATTGGTATTTTCCTTATTCCACTTCTAAGAGCATTACCAATTATGCCAGTAGATATTTGTATGACCTAAATTTTTATAGCCCCAATATTTCAAGATATGTGAAGTATGATATAGTGCTTTTTGTAAAAATGTAGTTCAATATTGGTTGATTTTGTACAAGTTTTGCAAGAATCAAAAGTCAACTTTTCACACCTTATTACTCCTAATTGAACTAAGCACTTTTTCAAATTTTGAAGAGGTTTTGATGTTGGAATTCTTTTGCTCCCTTTTAGAAATTTGAGAGAAGTAAAAACATGTTTATCCAGAATTAATAAAAAACCCTCATTAACCTATTTTATATCCCTTGGATTATTTCTAGTTTCCAAATAAAATAAATTTGATGGAGTAATCCTTATGACTCCCAAGTTTGGAAAATTAGAGAAATGATAATAATATTTGCAATATAGTTTAATCCAAGTTGAATTCCTTATTACTCCTAAGTAATATTGCAAATATTAAATTAATAAGATAAGTCACCTCTTTAGCTTTCAAAATCTAAGTTTAACCTTAGTTTATAACCCTTATAACTCCAACTTATGAAAGCAATAATAAATGAGATTTAGACCTTACCTTATGGATGCAATATCTCCTCAATATTCAACACTTTCTACGATTGAGTATAACAACGTATATGAGATACCTTGGGCACTCTATTTAATGGATATTCCTTTGAGTGGAAAGACTTAAATGTTGTATGTATGGCACTAAATGTTGACCTTAAAAAAATGGGAATCTTTTAATGCTCCTTTCATTTATCTTCCAGCTACACTTCAATTTTTTTTGTTACACTTCTCTCATGTCTTGACTGTGCTACATTCCTCATTTGAATGTCTTTGACTATAATTCACTCATGCATGCTTATATTGGACTTAAGATGACTTTTAAGCATTGTTGATCATAGGTATTGTGACAAGTGTTACATCCATTACATGTGAGCACTCCCTTCTGTATGTAACGTTCAATAACCTTTGTTCAACGCTCTTGGAGAAATTAGAAAATGTATGATCACTTGTGTGAAGCTAATGGAGAATACAAGATGTCACGTATTTGCTTGTAACTCCTTCATATAATTTTCTATAACGTTGAGAGGAATGATGACCAGAATGCCAAGTGTTATTTTTTCATGAAGTCCATGGAGATTATAACTCCATGATCCTTCTTCTTTACAATTTTGCTTGTGCAGCAAGCAATATTTTTAACTCCATGACCCTCCTTTGCAATTTTGCTTGGGCAAAAAGCAATATTTTTCTCCGTAGGTGGATGGGCAATGTGCTACAAAGCTTGGACAACGATTTGAGGCTTCCCTTGGTGAGTGGTCTTCTCCAAGTTAGGGACCATGAATGTAATACCTTATCCCTTTCTTTTATGCCTTTGAATGTATTGATTTTCTTGTAGATATTTGATATCCTTTCCTTGATATTGACATGCACTGACCTATATACATAAATGGGCTCATGAATATTCTAAAATTATCTTTGATTTTTCATGTATGTACATCCAAGACGAGCCCTTGGATGGCTCCTTCTAGCTTGGGAGGAAGAATGCTAATGCCCAACCTTTGATGTCTATTTTTCATGTATAATATGTGCATAATGTGGCACTTCCAAATCTGCTATCATGCTATCAAAAACTAGATTAGAGTAGTGCAAAATATTGTGTTATAGTAAGGCTTTTTAATATACCTTATTTTTCACTCTATTTCTAGATTTTAAATTCTAGTTTTATGGTAGTTTTATTGCAATACAATGGTTTGAGGTTGTATTTAAAGAGTAGACACACCAACCCAGGTGTTGTAGGTGAGTTGGAGAGGAGAGGACAATCCTCCAAGAGAGGTCCTAGGTTCAAATCTCCACTCTACCAAAAAGTTGAATTGGGTATCCAAAATCCAATTGATAATGTTGGTGGGGCAGGGTCGGGTGCGACTCCCGGGTGACTTTAATGGTGTAGAACCTCCTCTTCGTGGTCTCTCAAAACAAGGCAGCCCTGCAAGAGGTTTTTTGCTTTAAAAAAAAAAAAAAGTAGACACACCTGTCCCTTTTTTATTGGACACTTTTAATAACAAGTCCAGGTCTCAATAATAGTAGATAGAAGCTTTTTAATTGATGCAAATTTTCTGCATTTTTTTACATTTGGCTTGTAATGATTGTGATTTTGAGACTCACCAAGTCTCACTTTCATAAGATTCTATCTTTGTTTTTGGTTATTTAAGTTCTTATCCAAATTCTGGAGGATTCTAACCCTTTTTGGTGGCTTCTATTGGTCACTTCAAGTTGCAGATTTTGTGCTTCAATAGTATATTTAGACACTTGATACAAATCAGACTTTGTGCCTTTCAAGAAACACAAAACTAATTTTTCCTTTTGAGATTGTTATAATAGTACAATTTCTTTACTTTTAATGCACTAATATTACACCTTATAACTCCAATAAACTCTCAAAGTTATGCATTAATAATATACTGCAACTAATCAAGAATAACCTAAAATAAGTCTTTAGGAGTTATTCTGTAATTTCACTTCAATCAATGTTGTAGGACTTAGTCTTCTTTTTCAAAAATAGATAATAGGTAGTTGATAGAAGCTAATATAAAATCTAATCAACTCCTAATAAATGTGCAATTGAATCCTTAAAAAGAATCTATTTTATTTTGCACTTCAAAAGACTATAATCTAATTTCCTTTTTGCAACTTTAATCCAAATTCAAGTGCTCTAATAAATCTGATAAATAATCCAATTAATGAATATTTTTGCACCATAAGTTGCATACCTTTTTCTGTAGCTCTTCTCCCATATTTGTAGAGGATGCAGATATTGGTTTTTAAAAACACAAAGTTGCTACTTCAAGTAGGATGTCCTAAATAGTTCCTTCACCAAATTATGGTCTTGAACTTTCTTTCACGAGCCTAGGATTTTGTGGCTTGTTCTCCTCTTGTGTTCTCCTCATTATGCTATATATTTGGATAAGTCTATGTCTCTAAAGTGATGCCTTATTACTATGAGAGGTAATATTCAAATATCCAAGATTTGGTAAAATTATATTATCTTCAAGTCTTCTTGTTGAATTATGACTTCAAGCAGGATCTTCTTCTAGGGTTTGGCTCTCCTTGCCAAATTATCCTTCATAGACTTGGCACTCCTTGAAAAATTCTCCTCTTGGTCTTGTTGTTGGATGGTGATAATTGTTCCAAGTCCTTCACTATCAGGGACTTCACCTAGATAGTGGATTTATCCAATGAGTTCTCAAAGAACTATCTTGATATTCAACAAGGCTTTCCTAACCTTTCTTGGATGCTCAATGAGACCTTCACAAGGTATTTGAATTGGCAGCTTCCAATGGTCTTCCTTGAGACCTTTACTTCAACCTTCTACTCTTGGAAGTGTTGGTGGTGAGATATTATCTTGGATCTTCTGGTTCTGTTGCTCCTAGATTCGAGCAAGATTCTCCTAGTCCTTCTTCTTCTTCCAATACTGGAAGTTCTTCAATGATATATTATCCTGATATCTTCTCTTTTGCTTCAAGATAAGTTGATTCTAAAGAAGCTACTATTCTTAACTTTCTTGTAGGAAGTCTCCCAATTCACTGCATATTCTATTCTTGTAACAAATATTTAAGTAGTAAAATCCCTAGTGTAATTTTGAATTATATTCTTCTTTAGGATCAAGGCTTCCATGGCCTTTTTATTACCAAGGCTTATACGAAATTTTCAGTATCAAGGCTTCTATGGCCTTTTCAATATCAAGACTTCTATGGCTTCTTATTAAAATCTTCTATGGCATTTATGTATCAAAGCTCTTCTAGCCTTTTATTCAACTATGGAATTCTGCAACCCAGCAATGGAGATCTTCAATATCCTATCTTCACCACAATACTTCACTAGAAGTATTTTTCTATAGTATTTTTCTCTCGCATGATGAACTAACCTTTGCACTATGAGGGCATGCCGACCATCAAGCAACAAAGTTGGAGTCTCCTAGATTTTTGTTGTAGGAATCCCAATCCTCTAAGAATTAATTTCCTGCAATAAAAGAAACTTTAGGTACCTATTAGAAAATTCTAGATAACTTGGATGATCTTCACTAGATGATTTATCAATATAGTGGATTGAAATTCTTAGTCCTAGTCTTCTTGAGTTTTCATAACAACTCTAATGAAAAGACTCTAGATGAAAATAATGTTAGTATTTTCTAAAACTGAGATTCCTTTCAATCCTATCTTTGTGACTCTCCAAAAATCTACCACCTAGATACTCCCAAGATCTTTTGTCAGTGACTATTACAATGGCATGTTAGTTTAAAAAAAATCTTAGGCAAACCAACAATGATGGTGTCCCTATTGACGTACATAGACTAGATCTATCATGGCTCTGATACCATTGTTAGCTTTTGATGAATGATCCATGAGAGATAACAATTACAAGATATAGAATAACATGAAATAAAGTAAATCTCCTAGATGACTGAAGTATGCTGAAATATAAATCATATAAAATATTACAATGTAGCTATGGAGGAAGTGAGAACTCCATTAAAAAAGCTACATATCTACATCATATCCATAACCAATAAATGGTGCGGAACATAGAACTACATGATTCACTAACCGACGCTATCTAACTATGTCCCCCAAATATCTTGTCAATCTATATAAGAGGCAATCCTTAGATATGCAAAATAGGATGCTTGGCCAACACTCTATCTAGTTGTGCATAGGAAAACTTGCACATGTACAAATTGCACATTAACACTTGTCCACTTATTACATTGCATGAAGTAACTAGATAACTTGCATAGGAAGTAATCTAGATATGTATCTTGGAGGATACATTTACATAACCCAAATGATGAAATATAAACTATTTAAAACACCACCATTAATGTTAAAATTTTGAATTTAATGTAAATTTCCTATAAATAATGGAATGATGGTCATTCCTATGGGAAACTCTTTAGCTATTACAATTCGTATATAAGGTTCTTCACCACTATGTAAATAAAGACTCATCACTGTTTGGTCTTCGATTTTACCTTCATATTTTTATTAAATGTATGAATGCTTCTTTTTTTTTTAGTAATTTAGGTGGTCTCATATTATTCTACAATTTGGGTTTTGTGGGATTCACTTAGTGACTCGGTAGTGTGCATTTGTAAACATGTTTTGGGGTTTTATTTCTGCTAAATCTAGTTGGATATGAGTGCTCTAATTCTGCATCTTGGATTTCATGCACCTGTTCACTGGTTCTAGAATTTATCCTCCATCCACCATGTTGTAGAGCTTGATGAGGGCATCATAAGTCAATCTGTTAAGTGTTGTGTCTGTGTTTTTACCCGTGGTGTCATGCCTGCATAGGTCTTGATGTAGCTATACCCATCCTTGTGAGTTTTGGCTATGATCATTTTCCTATATCTTTCCCCCCTTTTTTCCTTTTTTTATTTTTGGCATAGATAGCTGGAACCACCTTTTGAAAAATGACCTCCTTGGAAGATCGATCACCCCATCCTGACTTGGTGGATGTTCTATGTTGGTGCTGGTCTACCCGAACCTTATGCATGGTGCCAAATTGATGACCAATAATTTTTGGTGATTCTACTAGGAAACTCAGTGAGTTTCCATGTTTTAGGAAGTCAAAGTTTGGTGACAGTATGATTTACCCATATCCTCTCAAAATCACTTGGAAAATCAGACTGAGAAACACCTCTAGATCATGAGACCTATCACCTGCTCACATTGAAGATCCAACACCCTAGAGGACTCAAGGTATGATGAAAAACCTTGATCTCACTAGCGGAGATAGTATGTTTATCTGGTGACTTTGAATCTAACTCAAAAAAAAGAAATAGGACCTATGAATATTGGTTCCAAGATGGCTCAACCATGTTTTCCCCAATGGAATGACCCTGATCCACTGAACCTCCAATGCTGGTATAAAATTTACAAGGGTGCCCTAAAATACCTAACCAAATATAATGGAACCCTAGAAATTTCTCAAGAACATCTTGAATATGTTGCCACACTAGCGCACCTCCATGGTAGTACCCATGAAGATGTCATAATCAGGATTTTTGTCTTGTCTCTAGAAGGAAGGGTTCTATTATGGTATCGATCCCTTGGGAAAAAATCCATATGATCATGGGTGGACTTGTTAGGATCTCTCATTGATACATTTTATGGCTCTTTGGATCCCTTCCAACTCTTGATGCATCTCTCATTCATCAAGAGGGTGCCTCTCAAATATTTTATCGACTTCAACATTTGATTTAAGAGGATATGGAAAAGGATTTCTCCTCAATACTATGGGTGAGAATTTTTATGCCTCCTCACCCAATATTTGAGGAGTTCACCAAATTTTAAAAGAAAATTTATGTACGAGTGGAAGATATCAGGTTGTGGCAGCATAAGCCACAGGTAGATCAAACCGATGGGTTGACGATGGATTAAAGTAGGGTAGATGACAAAGTGGGTGGAAGGCCCACTCTTAGCCTTAGGGTGAAACTTTCTAAAAGACTCACACACCTATTGGATAGGCCTTTCAAGAGGTCAAAATGGGTGAAAGCATCAAGAAAACCTACCTTTAAGGGAGATAAAAACTCATGCCCACCTTGGGTGGGAGATACAAATGCAAATAGGGCAGAGTTTCAAGCAAAGGTTCGGCCTCTTCTCAAACCTCTCTGTGAGTGGGACAAAGGCAACCAACCAACATGCAAGGCTCCTGTCATCACTAAAAATTAAAATAGAAGACTTATCTATTGTTCTAGAAGTTAGGGTACTTGACAACGTATGGAAATGTGACTAATTTGAGGTACGTTGCTCCCAAGGCACTTCAATACCTATAACACCGCCTAACCAAAGAATTACCAGTCAAGGAGAAGGATGAGGCAACTAAGAATTAATAAACTAAGCAAAAACATCGAAGGATTCGAGGGTCCAGATTCAACTAGATGCATCCACTTCCTTCTAGAATATTGGTATCATATAGAGGAACAATGTACCAATGCGGTGCTTGTCTGCTGAAAGGACCGTCTTCCTGCCTATTGCCATTAATGTTCAATTTTGAAATTGATTTAAATATACCTATAAATAATGGAATGTTGGTCATTCCTAAGGGCGACTATTTAGCCATTATAATTCATATGTAAGGTTTACCTCTATGTAAATATAAATTCTACACTATTTGGTCTCTAAATTTATCTTCCTATTCTGTGTTGATTGTATGAATACATATTATCTCTGGTTGTTTAAGTTATATTGTGATATTTTGCTATCTAGATTTTATGGGATTTACTTGAGTGACTCAGAAGTGTTCATTCATAAATACAGGTTGAGGGTTTATTTTTTCTAAAGCCAATTGGATAGGAGCACTTTGATTCTGAATCCTGGATCTCATGCACTTGTACATTGGTTTTGGAATTCATCCTTAACCCACCGCTGATAGGAGCTGAAATATAGGTATTGTTGGGTGATCTGTTAGATGTGGAATATATGTTTCGTACGTGGTATATTTCTTGCATAGGTCTTGATGCAGCGATACCCATCCTTGTGAGTTCTAGATACAACCATTTTCTTATTTATATCTCCCTTTCATTTTTGTTTTTGTGGAATAGGTAGCTGGAACCACCCCCAAAGGAATCAAACTTCTTTGGATATCATCCATCCCATACCGATATGGCAGTCATTCTATGCTACATCGTTGGTCCACTCCCATCCTAGTGCATGGTTCTAGATTAGCGACCAAAAATTTTTGATGACTCTACTGAGAAACTCACTAAGTTTTCATGTTTTAGGAAATCAGAGTTTGGTGGCTCTCTGATTTACCTAGATCTTCTCTATAATGAACATCCCATACCTCTACTACATTTATTTGTTATTTTGCATGTATTATTTGTGGTCTAATTTTTTTGTGAGTTTGTGTGGTTGATTTGAAAGTAATTGCAAATTAATAACAAACAATAGTTGGAAACAAGAAAATTTTTTATTTCAATTCATGATAACTAAAAATATATACAAATTTACATATTTTTCTAACCTGATTACAAACAACAACAAATCTGATACAAAAAGCAAGTCTGAAAATGTCTCATTTACTATGATTTTTCTTCATTCCTCCCAATGGCCCTTTAATGAGTGCATATTTCAAACTGAGGTTGGATGCTCCACATGCAAGTCTAAATCCAACCAAAACTGCTTTCAAAAGACTATTGCTAATTAAATCTGCTAACCCTTTGAACTGTACAACCTATAAATCTGTACGACAGACCTTAGAAATTCAATATTCCTTCAAAATAAATGTAGAAATCTCAAAAAGGGGCACATGGAAAAGGAAAATTTAACTGTAAATACCCATAATGAAACCCTCACCAAATCCACAGAATATGAGCAAAAAACTATATGAATGGCCTGCTTTTTTCCCTCAAACTTCAACAACTTCAAAATGGATTGAGACCCATTTAAATTACCATTGAAATAATGAAACCCAAAAGCTCTGATATTCAAATCACTAAAAACCTTAAGATATATGAAATATGATTCCTGTCCAGGTGGAATATGGCCAAAATACGAAGACCTAGATGTTCCATTTCTTAACCCAAAAAACTTCAATTTTTGGCAAACTCTTGTCTGCCCCATGAATGCTCAGATGAACTCTCTGATGTAAAAGATCCAATCCCGATCAGCTAGAGGTGATGTCTCACAACTAAAACTAACAATTTTTTTTTGAGATAGCTCCCAACAAGCCCTATGATCTTTTGGTGAAAATCCCTAGAAAAAGCTCCACAAAAAATAATATCTTCCATATCCCAAATGAGACCCAACTAAAAAATATAAAGGTTCAATTAGGGTTTGGGTGCCCTGATTAGGGTTGCACATACTTATTTTTTATTTTATTTTTAATATCTTTAATTTATGTCCCTTTACATAATAAAGAGGGCCATGTCCCCACCTTGACCTAGGCATACCACTTTAAGTTGTTTTTTAAGTTATAACTTAACGTTATAATATTATATTATAAAGTGGCCCCTTTCACATCCATAAAGTGATTTCATAATATAAAGTCATTAAATAATAAATCACTTCAATGGAATATAACTTCACCCATTAAAATATTGGACCTCTGCTCCTTAAAGCAATAATTCGTGAATGATTCTGGATACCCATTTCATTGAAGAATAATGTTGTGCTGAAGTCATAATCCGAAACCCTAAAAATGGACACTACTAAAAATAGTAAGTCCAGTAAAATTATCTCCAGATAAGCTAAAAAAATAGTAAACATGAGCTCTCTGTAAGCTGATGAAGATAATAACCTCTCCATATGGCTCCCTAACAACTAACTTATCCTACGAGAGCTTGTGTATAGGCTAATCTCCTCAGTACATTGATTGCCTTGAAGAGGGGACAATACAGTCCATTCTTCCCAAATATTGCTTGTCCTCAATAAATACCCAAACATAACTGAGTACGTGGTCTGCATCCTAGATGAGGCCGCATAGAATACTTGGATCCCATAACAACCTCAGAAAGTACCCATCGAGCTGATGCTGCACCACACTGCTCATCTAACAAGATGGAATTGTAGAAGTCCAAACTGTAATAGCCTGATGTAATCTCTCTCAAATTTGGCACCAACATGCCTGACTAAACTGGATCAAAATATCTCATACCACAACATAACAAAAATATCATCACATGCCACTACAAAAACAACACTAGGAGTGCATCCATAACCATCACCTACCTAGCTCAGCTTAGTACACTTACTCCATAAGTGACCTGGATGATCCCATGCCACCCAATCAATTGCAGTAGACTAAACACCCTTAGGGAAGATATCGTACATAATAAAACTCAACCAAGTTGGGTGTAAACTAATCTGTATGACATCCAAAGAATCATCCATATCCCACTCCTACAACTCAATAAGAAACTTAGCCTCATAGACTAAATTGGTATGCACATAAAGTCTAAGCTCCACCCCATGTGATATATCCAACACGAGTGACTCAATCCAGTCCACTCCTGCACTCCCACTAATCATAATAGAACTAAGCCCCTGAGAAAACATTATTCTCAATACAGAAGTAGAATACTTAGTGAATCTCATTGGATAATGTCAACCCAAATATTGACCAATCTCTGCTATGCAACCGATAGGGTCATAGATAGCAAGGGTAGAACTGTAACTAACCACCTAAAACATATATTGGCCATAAGAAACTAAATAATCCAAGTGATACTCTGACTCCCTGAGTCAAATAGGAAATCCCATGAGTACCAGTGCTCCCCAAACATCAACAAGTCCACCAATATCAAATCTAGGCTTAGTCCCTCTCTCTAATCCACTTGTATAAGCACAAATGGATAAATGTCATGGCTGCTCAAGGAGTGAACAACAATATACCACTCCAATCCATAATAAACCCTCACCCAAAACATGGTCCTACCATCATCCTCAAATCTCAAGATACAAGAATACGATCTTGGGTGAGTGAACTCAACTCCAAAGTGGTCCTATCACCTTGAAATTACGCCCAACCAAAAATGGTTTAAATGTCAACTAGATAGAAGTTAGGAATGCATACCTGTATAACACACGACCACTTCAACTCAACCTCTATTGAGCCATCCAATGTCTCCTCTCCCTACGATGTATCCATAAGGCCAAACTCATAGTCATCATTCTCAATTTGAGGGTAGCATGAATCTCTAGGCCCCAACAAAGAGTCCTCATGGAGTTCCTCAATGCCCTCCACCAATTGTTGAATCTCTATATATCTCACCTCTGCTACCTACCCCCTATCTATGGTTACCTCTGAAGATTGATTCTTATATTGGAATAGTGAATAGTGAGCCAAACTTAGATCTAAACATAGTCTATCCACCTCATCCTCTTTCTCATGGAAAGCGTCCAAGGTGACACCTACAACTTTGATAGATGTATCCCTATCATGTATTACCTACAAGTACACTAATTTTATTTCCTCTAGTGTACCTTTGATGTGTTTCAAATCAACGAGGGAAACCACCTATTCATATTAGTTCCTAGGAGCCTTATGAATGATGTCCTTGAGTATCCTCTTAGTGTCATTAGTTATGGACAACACGTGCACTTCATCTTCACCAGACACTGTGAGTTGGTTCTTCCAATTTTTATCCAAATTGTCATGGTCATAAATATTATGCTGACTACTCCTATAATTCAGACAAAAATAAAAACTAACCTCATGAATTTCAGTAGTGTCTTCCAAGATTTTTCAAGCTTCATGTGCTTCCCTGTGTCCATCCTCATCAAACTCATAATTCACACAATCTAAAGATGAACTATAATAAGCATTAGACCTATCATTCATCAATTCTTCTTGGCTATCTTGATGAGGTGAATCATCATGATAAACTGATCTATGATCAACAACAAACTCAACTATGTTATGATTGGAAAAATCAAGTATAGGATCATTAGAAAAGGTTGCTATGAAACCTGTAATATCACCATCATATACATTATGCATATCTTATACTAATTGTAAATCACTTTGCAGATCATCCAAGAATATGTATCTCTCAAGTGCATACATCATAATGGGTTGGTTTTGAGAATACAACCTGTGTTCACCTGTACTACCATCACCAATATGTGATGGGTGAATGTCATATGGTGCTGATATGGTGTTCTCATGAAGTACAATCTCATCATTTGTATGTGCAACCCTATCTACTAGATCAACTTGTGAATTTTCCACACCTACTTCATGTGAATTTTTAGATTCTGGCTCTTCTTCTTCCCAATTATCCTCACTGTCCAGGTGGACTCAGCTTCTTCTTACACCTTCTTACAAAAATGTCAACCAATCTATGTGATGCTAGAGAATAAAATTTGTCCTACCTCCAAATGGCTAATTACAAGGTTAATAATGGCTATGAAACATAGTCATATTCATCAATGATTAAGGACATGATGTTCTCCATGTCACAACAAACAAACCCATCATGTTCCTCACCAATAGAAGATATGAAATAATAATACATACGAAAGATATCACTGTCACATCTAAGTCAATCAGAATATTACTGGAATGAAGATTGGACATCAACTCCAAATTTTTTACCTTCTTACCAAAAAATGGGCTTCTGATATCACTCAATACCTAGAAGCTATTAAAAATCATATGCATAATTTTCTTTATTTTTTATCCTCATATGTTGCCTCTAGAGTTGTGATCTGTGTGAGTTCACTTAAACAACAAGTAATAGCAAGTCTTATCCTATCATATGAATGTGTCATCCATTTATCCTGGCTCAAGGTATCTAGTGTAGGAAGTATGACAACCTACCACTCCACTGAAGGTTGTTGTTCCACCATGGCCAAAAATTCCTCTATTTCATTCAGGATGACAATAGCATCATCATCTAACAGTAAAAAATGTTCAATTTTTTTAACTACAAACCATAGTTTTTTGTACCATTCTTTTTCATCACTGACTAGAGCCATAGTTCAATACCCGAACAGGATGGCAGGGCTGAACATGAGCTCTAATACCACTATAATGAACACCCCATCCCTCTACTGCACTTCTATGTTATTTTGCATGTATTGTTTGTGGTCTGATTCTTTTGTGAGTTTGTGTGGTTGATTTCAAAGTAATTACAAATTGATAACAAACAATAGTTGGAAATAAGAACAAATTTTATTTTAATTCATGATAACTGAAAAGATATACAATTTTGCATATTTTTCTAACCTGATTACAAACAACAACAAATTTGTTACAAAAAGCAAGTATAAAAATGTCTCATTTAATATGATTTTTCTTCTTCATTCCTCCCAATGGCCCTTTAATGAGTGCAGATTTCAAATTGAGGTTGGATGCTCCACATGCAAGTCTGAATCCAACCAAAACTACTTTCAAAAGACTACTGCTAATTAAATCTACTAACCCTATGAACTGTACAGCCTACAAATATGTACGACATACATTAGAAATTCAATATTCCTTCAAAATCAATGTAGGAATTCTCAAAAATGGGCACTTGGCAAAGGAAAATTTAACTGTAAATACCCATAATGAAACCCTCACCAAATCCACAGAATATGAGCAAAAAATGGTATGAATGGCCTATTTTTTTCCCTCAAACTTCAACAACTTCAAAATGGATTGAGACCCATTTAAATTACCATTGAAATAATGAAACCCAAAATCTTTGATATTCAAATCACTGAAACCCTTCATATATGTGAAATATGACTCCTACCTAGGTGGAATATGGCCAAAATACAAAGACCTAGAGGTTCTGTTTCTTGAACCAAAAAAATTCAATTTTTGGCAAACCCTTGTATGCCCCATGAATGCTCAGATGAACTCTCTGATGTGAAATATCCAATCCCGATCAGCTAGAGGTGATATATCACACCCGAAACTAACAAATTTCTTCTAAGATAGCTCCCAACAAGCCCTATGATCTTCTGGTGAAAATCCCTATGAAAAGCTCCACAAAAAAACAATATCTTCCATATCCAAAATGAGGCCCAACTCCAAAATATAAAGGTGCAATTAGGGTTTGGGTGCCCTAATTAGGGTTGCACATACTTATTATTATTATTATTATTATTTTAATATATTTAATTTATGTTCCTTTACATCATAAATAGGGCCACGTCCCCCCCCTTGACCTAGGCATATCACTTTAAGTTATAACTTAATGTTATAACATTATATTATAAAGTGGCCCCTTTCATTTCATAATATAAAGTCATTAAATAATAAATCACTTTAATGGAATATAACTTCATCCATTAAAATACTAGACCTCTGCTCCTCAAAGCAACAATCCGTGAATTATTTTAGATACCCATTTCATCGAAGAATAATGTTGTGCTGAAGTCGTCATCTGAAACCCTAAAAACGGACATTGCTAAAAATAGTAAGTCCAGTCAAATGATCTCCAAATAAGCCCAAATGACCAGTAAACATGAGCTCTCTATAATATGATGAAGATAATAACCTCTCCATATGGCTCCCTAACAACTGACTTAGCCTGTGGGAGCTTGTGTATAGGCTATCTCCTCGGTAAAGTAGATGCCTTGAAGAGGGGATATTACATTCTCAAATTCACCTAGTGAATTTGACTATAAGGTACGTATAGATCACGAGACAAATCACCCACTCATGATAAATATCTAGATATCCCAAAGAACTCAAGGTATGATGAGCAGCCTTGAGCTCACTAGAAAAGATAGTATGCTCATATGGAGACTTCAATTTTGACTGCAATAAAAGAACCAAAATCTCTAAAGACTAGTGCCTTGATGGCTCAACCATTGTTCCCCTAGTGGAATGATCCTTATGCATTGAACCTCCATTGCTTGCATGAGATTCCCAAGGGTGCCCTAAAGACCTTGATCAAATATAATGACACCTTAGAAATTGCTTGGGAGCATATTAAATATGTTTCTACACTAGTGTCCCTCCATGGGATTACTCATGAATATGTCATGGTCAGAGTCCTAATCCTATATCTAGAAGGGAGGGCACTCCTATGGTATCAAACCCTTGGGTATAAGACTATTTGCTCATGGGAAGACTTGGAGGGAGCTCTAATTGATATATTATATGGTTCCATGGATCCCTTCCAAATATTGATGCACCTCTCATTCATCAAGAGGGCACCTTTCAAATCTCTCATTAACTTCAACATTCATTTCAAGAGGAGTTGGAAGAGGATTCCCCTTCAGTACCAGTTCTCATCTACCCAGGCTCACTTGTACTATATTCAGGCCCTCAACTCAAATATAGGCCTTCTACTACTATAATTTTGGGAAAGAGGATTCCCTCAAATATTTTAGGAGGTCATATAGGTAGAGCGGCTCCTAAGTTAGGTAGGAAATACATATTCAAATGACACTGCCCTCCCATACCCATTTCCATTTGCTACTACTCTACACCCTACTATACAGTATCCACCATGGATGCCAAATAAAGTTGTGCAATAACCAAGGGTGCAGTTCGGTGGAGCACAAGGGGTGGATGTCTTCTCTAGCCTAGGTGAAAGAAGTGCAAGAACTAGTATTGAAAGTAATAACACTATTGTTTGCTCCTTTACCCAAGAAGTGGAGGATTATTTTTGCACCCTTTTGTGTCTAGGAGTATAATGAGAAAGGGCCAAAACATTATAACAATGGTATAGTGAATCAACCTCTAGTTCCTAAGGAGGTCCCAACAATAGTAGGCTTAATTAACAAAGCCTGCAAAAGAAAATATGTGAGGATGACGAAGGCATACAAAGTTGGTATTTCATAGTAGATGAATCCCAAAGACTAGCAACATCGAAGCCTGTTACCAGATAAAAAAGTACAAGAAGATTTCTCCCACATGGTAAAATCTATTGACACACTGATCATTGATTGTATAGGTAATGATATATACCAAGTTGTGAGTACTTCACAACTTGGAAAGGTTGGCAATATCAACTGAACTACAGAAATCACCTCAAGTTCAGTACAATATGGTATGGTCACTGTAGATTCACTAGATGAGCTCTAGAGTGAATCAATGGTTGAAACATACCAATCACATCATAATTTTGTGTAAATAATCTGATAAGTAAATAAAAGGGTGCCAAGGTGGCGTAACCCAGGGAAAAAGTAGAATTTCAGCTAAGTATCTTTCTTTCTTGTTCGTTGTTTATTTTTTAAATTTTTGTGACTCTGTAGCCCAATGGATAAGGATAATATAGTATTGAAAAGTTGAAATATGTATGATTGCATCAAGAAAAATTTAGCAAGACTCGAGTAAGTAGAAATATGCACTGGTGTACCAATAGTGGTATGAGTTAGCAATTCATATCTTGTCAAATATTTCAAAAAGGGTGCTTATTCCACTATACCTTCCCCTATATATATGCATTCCAAACAACAATCCAAAGAAAATATGAGTGTAGCTAAAAGGTTTCATGGCATGCCTATGGTGGAATGACATCCTATTAAAACCTATTGGGTGGAATTCCAATTCAAGAATAGGTAGATTGCCAAGAATTGTTTACCTTGAAAATCATAGTTTTTGGCAACTTTTTTGTTCTTGAATCAAATTTGGGATGCAACGAAGTATGTTTATGGGTATACAATTCTTGGGTATATCCCATGAAACAAGATCTTTAGTCTATTTCTCTATGGAAATATCCCATAGATATAGTAGTTCTATTTCTCTTCTTTTGGGATTGTGCTCAGCATTGTGTCCCCTCTTGTTCTCCCCTTTCGTCATATTTTTGTTGTTTGGATGCTATTGTTCTGATGGTTGCTTGGTGTTGTGATCATCTTGTGACCACTCCTTCCCCTTCTTCTCTCCTTCCTATGTTTTCTATTTCTCATGTTTGGGTGCTCCTATCCTATTATGCCCAGTCCACCCACTGTGTGTTCTTTATTTTTTCTCTTTCCACTTTATTTCGCTCCATCACCTTCCCGATTTTCCTCTCCATGAACCATTTTGTTTGTGTCCTCTTTGTTCTTCCCTTCTCCTTTTCCTTGTTTGTAAGTGCTTTACTAGTCAAAGATTTCCTGGGTTCTTTTTTTATAGAGTAAAAATCCCCTATATGGGTTAGATTTTTTGCGCCTTCAAGGAGTTCACCAAATTTTGAAAAAACATCAATGGATAGGTAGAAGATATCAGGTGGTGGTAGCAGTAGCCACAGGTGGACCAAACTGGTGGATGGATTATGGATTAAAGTAGGGAAAATGACAAAGTGAGTGGAAGACCCACTCTTAGCATTAGGTTGAAACTTTCTAAAAGACCCACCCACCTATTGGGAAGGCCTTCCAAAGGGTCAAAATAGGTGGAAGCGTTAGGAAAACCCACCCTTGAGGGAGATAAAAAATCTCGCCCACCTTGGGTAGGAGATACAAACACAAATAGGGTGGAGTTTTGGGCAAAGGTATACCTTCTTATAAAACCTCTCCATGACCAAGACAAAGGTACCCGCTCGACATGCAAGGCTCCCGCCATCACCCAAAATTTAAATAGAAGACTTATCCACTCCTCTAGCAGTTCAGATATCTAACAATGTACATGGAGGTGACTGATTTGAGGTGCGTTACTCCCAATATGCTTCAATACCTATCACTAACCGCTTAACTAGAGGATCACAAATCAAGGAGAAGGATGAGGTAGTTGAGAATTAATGAACTGGGTAGAAACATTAGAGGATCCAAGGGCCTAGATTTGAAGATCGATGCCATCCAAAGGAAAAGTGTACCAATGTGGTGCTTTTCTACTGTAAGGATCATCTTCCCACTTACCATCATTAATGTTCAATTTTAAAATTGATGTAAATATACCTATAAATAATGGAATGTTGGTAATTCCTAAGGGTGGCTCTTTAGCCATTGTAATTCATATGTAAGGTTTACCTCTATGTAAATACATATTTTGCACTATTTGGTATCTCACTTTGTCTCCTTGTTCTTTTTTTATTGTATGAATACCTATTTCTATCTGGTTGTTTAAGTTATCCTGTGATATTATGATATTTAGATTCTGTGGGGTTTACTTGAGTGACTCAAGAGTGCACATTCATAAATACGGGTAAAGGTTTTATTTTTGCTAAAGCCAATTGGATAGGAGTGCTCTGATTATGAATCCTATATCTCATGCACATGTACGTTGGTTCTAGAATTTGAACCTCATGCACTACTAATAGGAGATGAAACCTAGGTATTATTGGATGATTTGTTAGGTGTGGGGTATGTGTTTCATACATGGTATATTTCTTGTATAGGTCTTTATGTGACTATACCCATCCATGTGAGTTCTGGCTATAACCATTTTCTTATTTATCTTTCCATTTACATTTTCCTATTTTGTGATGTAGATAGTTGGAACCACCCTCGAAGGAACTAGCCTTCTTAAAGATCATCATCCCCATCCCGATGTGGTGGTCATTCTATGCTAAGTTATTGGTCCACCCCTGCCCTAGCACATAGTTTTGAATTGGTGATCAATAAGTACCATCCATCAACCACCTAGGCTCACTTATACTATGTTTAGTCCCTCAACTCAAATATAAGCCTCCTACTACCACAATATGGGAAAAGGTGATTCCCTAAAATATTTCTAGAGGTTGTACAGGTTGAGAAAATACTGCTATAGGTAGGAAATACATCTTCAGATGACTTTACCCTCCCATCCCATTTTCTAAACAATATTGTTTCCTTATATATTATACAATATCCATCATGGATGCCATCTCAAGCTGTGTAGGAGCTAAGGCTATAGTACAATGGAACATAAGAGGTGAATGTCTTCTCAATCTCATGTGGGAGAAGTACATGCACCAGCATTGAAAAGGATAACCTTATCACTTGCACTTTCTCCCAAAATGCAGAGGATCTAGACCAGGGTGGAAATTCCACCCACAAAGAGGGGGTATTTTTACACCCTTTTTGTGTCAAGGGATAAGGCAAGCAAGGGCCAAGTCATCCCCATGATGGCTTAGCTAATCAACATCCAGTTCCTGAGGAGGTCTCATTAGTAGTAGTATCAATTAATGAATACTATAAAAATAAGTGCATGAGGATGACGAAGGAGTATGAAGTTGGGATTTCATAGCAGGTGAATCCCAAGGACTGACAACATGAGAGCCTATTTCCAGATAAACTAGTATGGAAAGAAGGTTCCCACATGGTAAAATTCATTATCACATTGATCATCAATTGTATAAGTATTGGTATGCATGTTGATTTACCAAGTTGTGCGTTCTTCACAACTTGGAAAGGCTGGCTATGTTGATTGAACTACAAAGAGTATCTCAAGTTTAGTACGATATGGTTTGGTCATTGTAGATTCATTGGGTGAGATCCAGAGTGAATTGATGGTTGTGGCATGCCACTTACATGACAATTTTATTTACATAATTTGGTTGGTAAATAAATGTTCTTAAGGTTCATGTTAGAGTGACATCATATACTCCTTGGTAATGGGGATAGGACTGTCAAAATTCTTCAATTTTGAAATGCATTCATGTTCCATGTGTTTTCTCCCTATTTGTTGTTGTGGCCCCATACCCAATGGATCTAAGGCTCATAATTTAGGCATCTATACATGAAATCCCATAAAATATATCCACCACTTTATTGAAATTAGTACCCAATCTTCGTATGATAGGAAAACTAGCTTAAAAAAGGCACCCCGAATGGTAGAAGCAGTATGAAGGAAAAAACATGAAGCTAAGGATTGTGTTGTGACTGAAGATGCCCTAGAAGAGTGGAGATGAGAAGTGAGGTTCTTATGAGATTGTGTTAAAAAGAGGTGTTACACAAAAACTAGAAAATGCCCTTAGCATTTTGTTTGTTCTTAAATCCTCCATCATCCTTGATGGGGTATGCTTATGGAAATGCAATCTATGGGGGTATACCATGGATCACATTCCCTTTCATTTCTCTTTTTTCTGTGCATCCTTTTATTCCTTCTCTTTTCTCAGTTCTTCACTACTACCAATCGATGAGGTTAGTAGCAGTTGTTCTCTTACTTCTACTACTTTCTATGTTTGTATATGTCCCCTCTTCTCCACTTGTTCTCTTTTCTTGATTTTGATTGTTGTTCCCACTTGTCATATCACTTCTTTTCTTCTTGTCTACCTTCCTCCCCTTCATTTTCCATTCACCTTTGGATTTATTCCTCCTTTATCTTGTGGTCTCTCTCAGCCACTTTTTTTTGTGCTCTCACTACCCCCTTTTCTCCTTTTTGTTTTATGTGTTTCAAGACATAGCTTTCTGGGTTCTTCTTTACTACAAGGTAAAAGTCCCTATGAGCTGCCAAGAGTGTGGGTGCAATTTTGTATCCCAAAACCCACATTATCCTTTTTATAGGATAATTCTCCTCAAGGATACCACCATAAATTTGAGGAATATTTATGGATGGGTGCAAGATATCAAGTGATGGTTGATTCAGTTATGAAGGGCCTAAAGTTGCAGGAATATGGTGGATTGAAGCAAGGTGAAATATATACTGGGCAGACAATCCATGCTTAGCCTTGGGTAGAAATTTCTAAAAGGTCCACCCACTTGTTAGACATACCTTTCAAGCATATAGTAAGCATAGAAAAGTCATAAAACCTCACCCTTGAGGAACACATAAGCTCCCACCCATCTCGAGCAAAATTTGCAAAGCACAAGTTGGGAAAAACTACAAATAAATTTTCACCCTCTTCCTTGATGTCTCCATGGGTGGAAAGAAATATGAAGAAATTTCCCACCCGATACATAAAGCTCTCACCATAACTTGAAACTCAAGTTGAGGATGTACTCATTGCTACAGCAGTCTAGGTTTCTGATAATCGTACATAGAAATGATTGGTTTGAGGTACGTTGCTCCTAAGGTGTTTCAATGTCAGTCATGCACTGCCTAACCAAGGGATAATAGACTGAGGAAGAGAATGAGGTAGATGAAAATTAATGATTTGGGGTAGAAATTTTAGAAGTTTAAATGGCCTAGATAGAACTAGATGCACCTACCTCCTTCTAGAATATTGATGTCATCTCACAGAACAACATACCAGTTCGGTGCCCATCAAATTCAAGAGTTGTCTTCCTACATACCACCATTAATGTTCAAATTTTGAATTTAATGTAAATTGCCTATAAATAGTGGAATGCTGGTCATTCCTAAGGGTGGCTCTTTAGATATTACAATTTGTATGTAAGGTTCTTCACCACTGTGTAAATAAATATTCATCATTGTTTGGTCTCCAATTTTGCCTTCATGTTTTTATTAAATGTATGAATGCTTATTTTTGTTTTAGTCATTTAGGTGGTCTCATATTATTCTAAAATTTGGATTTTGTGGGATTTTCTTAGTGACTTGAGAGTGTGCATTTGTAAACATGGGTTGGGGGTCTATTTTTGCTAAAGCTAGTCAAATAGAAGTGCTCTAATTCTACATTATGGATTTCCGGTACCTGTTTGTTGGTTTTGGAATTCACCCTTAACCCATCGCTTTGTAGATATTTATGAGGATATCATAGACTGATCTATTAGGTGTTGTGTCTATGTTTCTGCTCATGGTGTCATGCCTGCATAGGTCTTAATGTAGCTATACCCATCCTCATGAGTTTTGGCTATGACTATTTTCTCATATCTTTCCCCCCTTTTTCCCATTTCTATTTTGCAGCATAGATAGTTGGAACCACCTTTCAGAAACCAACCTCCTCTAAAGATCGACCGCTCTATCCTGAATTGACAGTCATTTTATACTGGTAATGGTTTACCCTTGCGTTAGGTGCAGTGCTAGATTGACGACCAACATGTTGTTATATGCATAGGTCATTTTTCAATAATAAGTCCAATTTCTTGTAATTATATTGGACATAATTATTTTATTAATAATTTTCATTATGATTAACATATTTTACGAAAATATAGGAATAAAAATACAATGGATTTTAGATAAATATGGTTTTCTTAGAAAGAGTAGAGGCTTGGATTATAGGAAGAGAAGAATGAAATATGTTCAGAATTTTTTAAACCTACTATATTTTCTCAAGGCAGTGGAAGGCCTAAATTGTGAATTTAAAAGAGTAGCTAAAAAAATATTGTTAATTTTTAAAAAATAAGTTATATGTCACTTTTATTGGGGCCACTTCCATCAAACTACCAAAATATTATATTTGTTGTAACATGCCTTCTATCACAATTTTTTCATAAAAATGGTAAGCAACAGAATAGTATATATCTTAATATACTAGCCCCTTTAATTCATAATGTAGGGTAGGAATATTTATTTGATATATTCATGTTCAATACGAATAATTCAATTAGTAAAAAAATCAACTCTCTTGAAAATCAATTAGCCGTAGGACCCAGCCCAAAAATAAAAGAGGCTTATGCTTCTCTTATTTCAGTAAGAACAAAGAAAATGGTTATAAATATGATTCAAATTAGCTTGATGAGATACCCCTTTTTTATCACAAAAAAATGGTTCAGTCTAAATTTTGAAAAATAAATCACCTAACAACACATCTTCAAAGAGGTAGAGATGAGGAGGATGAATTAGCTTGGGGCTATGGGAGCCTTAGAGTCTACATAGTGAAATATGGATATGAAAATATCCTTCTAGAACCTCCTCCTCATGCATATTAGGTTGAGGATTGGAGAAATATTTGGCAATCCAAGGGTTGACCAAAAATAAAATTCTTTGCCTAGTAGTTCATGCACAATGAAATTCTTAATTTTGATAATCTGAGACATGGGGAAATTGTTGGTTCATCCCAATTTTTTATGCTACAAAACTAAGGAAACATTTGACCATGTGATTTTTGAGTGCTCGTTCATGCACCAGATCTAGGAACAATGGTTTTTAGCTTATAAAATTTGAGGTAATGGTGATTTGATTTAGATTAATATTTGGGAAATATGGAATAGGGGTAGACTTAAATCTAAAGCTCTTTGTATCAGGTGGAAGCTTATATTAAAATTTATTTAGTGTTAAGTGTGGTTAGAGAGAAATATAAATATTTTTAGAGAAACCTTTTCATCCTTGGATGGTATTTGATAGGTCATTTGGAGCAAAGTCAAGAAAACTATGGCAGTGTATGCTAAAGAGGAAATTCAAGTTTATATAGGGATGATGGAGAAGGAATTCAAAGTACAATAGGGGTAGGATAAAGCTAGTTGGAAATCACCCCTAGAAGTTTAGACAAAGTTAATACTAATGGAGTTGTAAAAGTAAATTTTGGTATAGATGGAATTGAAGTGGTCTGTATGAATCATATTGGGACAATACCCTATTATAAATTTTAAGGTCTAGGAAGGGACACAAATAATGAAACTGAAGCCTTAGCTATCAAATATACTTCTATCTAGGTAGTAAAACAAGGTTATAGGAGGATAATCATAGAATAAAATTCTCAAATCTTAGTAAGAGTTATGGATTGCATGAGGAACTTTTATTTGGAGAAAATAGAGGTTGAGGATTCTTCTTAGCCAAATTAAGGAATTGTGGAGAGAATTAGATGATGTGATTTTTATTTAGGTGTCTAGAGCTCTGAATAAAGTGGTAAACTTCCTAGTTAATATGGGTACTAAGAAGGAGGTAGGGATTCAATGCCATAGTGACATGGCTATTGAGGATGATAGTAGGTATGTTGGTGAAAAAAACTAGTGTTTAGATAATTTGGATAGCCATTGTAGATATATGGTTTAGGATATTTGGATCCAATGCAGATATTTTACTATTGTAAATATTTTTTTTAGCTAATGTTGGGAGGAGTGTCATCCCAACTTTTAATTAATATTGTTTTAATATATTTTTTAAATTTCTTTTTCAAAAAACAACGCATCTTCACAGACCAAGAACTACGAGATCACACCCCTCTAGGGTGACGGAGGGATCGTACTATTCGAGCCTTTTCATGCTTCTTCTTCGGAGGTCCGGAGGAATCAACAATAAATAGGATTTCCCGAATATCCCTTTCCTAAAAGGGATATTTTTAAATTCTATCAATTTTTTTGCAATATATTAAAATGCTACTTACATTTTAAAATCTATGTATCCTCTACTATATATAAACCCTTCCTTAACATTAATATATATATAGGACCTTATTTTTTTGAAAAAGGTGAAAATTTTCTTAAAATACAAATTCAAAGTTATAATAATTGTTCTACCACTTTTGGCCAATCCTAATATCTTAATAAAACTAAATCTAATATTTATTTGGCCACAAATTTCCTAGTGCAATCCAAATAGTAGAAACTCTATCCTGATTATAATTTTCATTAATACTATTCCATAGGACTTGAAATTACTTCACTCTCTCTTACCATGACTTCAGGGGCTATCCCAAATCGAGACTAAGAAAATTATAAGTAAAAACGTTATGATAGACCAAAGGTTAATCATTATAAACATCTACCATAGTTACACACACTTCATTGCCTAAATTATTATTGGCTAGTAATAAAAATTATTTTTTCACCTCCATCCAATCTAAAATATCCCTATTCTGATCAGATTTCAATCAATATCCAACAAGATGCTCACTTCGATTGTATTCTTTCCTTTGTCTACATAAAATAGAATGGCATCCTCAAACTACTAAAAAATGACTTTAATATGACTCACCATATTCTTGATTTGCCATGCACTCGGTCTAAAATTTCTAATCTCATCTAGCAACCCCACCAAAATTTGAGAGTTAGACTCCACTATGATATTTCAAACTCCATTCTCCCAAGCATTGAGAGAGCCTTGTTTGAGTACCAAAGCCTTTGCTTCATAATTTTTTGGTACTCCTAGGTCTTTCAATTACCAATGAATAATCCTCCCCTTGTAGTCTCTTCTAAGGAAACCAATGCCCATGGCCCTTGGGTTATTCTTGGCTGCTCCATTTGTGTTTATTTTTCCTATCCTATGGGTGGGGGTTGTCAAAACCCATGAGTTTACCTCATGGCCATGTTCTCTCCTTGCTTATTTTCTTATGTTAGCTTTTGATGCTATATATTTAATAAAATAACTACCACAAGGTATAAAATGAGCATGCAATATTAAATATATGAAAAAGACAATATACTAAGCATGTAAATAGCATGAGAAAATTCTAAAAATACTCATAAATTAGCCATTAATGAAAGCTCATAAAAATAGTACATTGCTTTAAAATAGAGGTCTCAAACACTCCATATTGCACATACTCTACATTGTATCTACTACTACTCTACCTTGTGCTCTCCAAATTTGTTACTCTCTCTATAAAGTCCTATATATAATGAGATGTGTCTCTTGGCCTTTCACCTACCTACGAATATTTATATTCCTATTCTATGACTCATGTACACATGGACAACATGCACATTTATATCATTGCACTTTCTAGTAATACTGGTGCATTTATTACATTGCATAAAGTAAATATTCAAATCCTAATCTAAGACAAACTTTTAATCTAAACATGTACCCATGGTGGTACATTGTCATGTACCAAATAATGTAATATATTCCAACACCCCCTGTATTACATTATTTGGGTATTGAAGACTTTAATATTCAATATGGATCTTCATATTTTAGATGTTCTTCAACTTGTTCTGGTTCCTATCCTTCTACTGATTTAGTCTTCATTTTATTCTTGGAGCTCATGTTGTCTTTTCTTGTCTTCTTCATTCCACTACTTCTCTATATTTCAAAGTGGTTGATATGATTTTTGTTCTTGAATTTATTCAAGTATCTTTGATGAACAAGGGATCTCATTATCTTGCAAGTCCTAAGTGGATCATAATTGATCCATTTTCTTTCCTTTTGTTGGTTGGATAATATTTCTTCTTGTTCTTCAAAAACTTCAAACTTGAACTCATTATTAGTAGATGCTTCAAAAATTAGAACTTGAAAAAGATAATCTAATATGAATATCAATATTTCTTCAAATATTCTATAGTACTTATCTTTATAGTAATAGAAAAATATGAGTGAGATTTCCTCCATAATATTTACATGGATGGAAAATCCAATTTTTTTTTTCTCATTGTAAAGTGAACTCAACCAACACCGATAAAAGTAGTAAATAAAGGCATATAACAATGTATGTATAAAATAAAAGATCTTATTCATTATAAACTCAAGAAGTCTAGATCTCTACTTTACACATAGATATGTCCCAAATTAGGGGTTACAATACATTGTTTACTTTGATACAATTATTACAATTAGAGGGTTTAAAACCCTCATTCAAATGAATGTTGGTATATCTAGATCATCTTAACTCCAAACAAGTGTGAGTGGGCTTGTGTATCCATGCAGGGCCATTCGAAGCTACACTGTCACTAAAATACCTCTTGTAACCTACACATAGATAGATCAAAATAAATTTAGTAACACATGTACAGTGTGAGGCCCACTAAAACATGAAAGTGGAAAATACTAACCCTAGCTGAAATACTTGCCAAATGAAGTACAAAAATATAGAAAATATAAGTAAAACAATGAAACTTGATACCTTGTCAAAATATACCTGAGTTGCTGGATCTATGCTCTTGATAACTCGATCTAGGGATGTGCAAATATTTGCGAGTGTTCGAGGGTTTTGTGACTATAAAATAATGAACAAAAAATGTATTGTAGCATTTAAGTATGGTTGTGGATGCCCTACAACATTTCAAAAATGCTCGACAAAATTCAAGGAATTCCCTGAAGTTTTTAGGGATTGTGGGGGGATGCTCTATAGAATCCAATCTAGTTTACAGAGGTGGCAAGGAGGGGATGTGTTAGTAGAGTGCTAGGGTTTATAAAATGATGGATGATCAATGCTTTTAGATCTTGACCTCTCAAAAATATTCTGACCTTCATTCATACAAGTGAATGATATTTTATAATTTACCCTTAAAACATGTTAGGGTTTTGACGACACCAACAAGTGGTCAATATTAAAACATGATGAAGGGCTGAGATTATGATTTGATAAGTGACATGGATCATGTTAAATGAATGGTCGAGATTAATACATGATGGGAAAATGAGATTTATCCATATATATTTTATATAAATAAATAAATATATATATATATATATATATAAATATACATATATAAATAAATAATGAATGGCTATGATTTGATGATGCATAGATGACAAGTGGATAGGATTTGGTGTCTACACTCATGACCTATCTTGTTGCAATAAGTACATTGTGAAGATATCCCTACTCCTTTGTTACTTGTCTTTGGAAATTCAAGTTCATCCATTTCCTTGATAAAATGGTAAAACCATTTGTGTACAATTGAAGCTACTCTACCTTTACTTATTTCATAGATTTGTAGGATGTCTTTTTGATCAATATTCTCTTCTACCTTTTGAGTATGGTTTTTGATTTTATTCCCAATATCTCCATTAATATAGTTGTCATCAATTCCTTTCATCATGTCATTGGAAAATGTTTCTATAGAATCTACTTTTGCCAAACTATTAGCTTGTGAGTTCTCAAAAATATTTCTATGCCATATATATTATTCTCTTCTAATTGCATATTTCCTATTATTATTTCTAGAATCAAGTATGTCTCTGAACCATTTTTATTCCTTGAAACCTGTATACTTAATAATATTTTCCATAGTTCTTTTAAAAGTAATATTTCTTGTAATTATTTGATTTAAAAAGAACAATTTTGGTAGAATTTAAAAACTTTAAACCTTTGAGGTTGACTACCTTATGACTCCCTAGTTTTGAGTATATGATCAAGTACTATATTTCAATTCTTCAAATTTTATAGTGTGATTTGTAATTTCTTATTTATAATATTTCAAATCTCTAGGTAGTATTCATTTTGGCTCCCTAGTATAAGATCAAATTTGATAAGATCTTTTAAATTTTATAGAATCACTTTGTGTCTTCCAAGTGTTTTGAATGTACTATGGTCTTGATAAAGTGCTTAGATTTATTAGTTTTTCTTTGATTTGAATCCATTTTATCTCCCTAATGTTCAACTACTATTCTTCACCTTATTTATCCCTATTTGTGAATAGAAATCTAAATATATTTTTGATACACTTTCAATTTATATAATTTTCTATCTTCAAGGCTCTATAGTTAGATTCCTTATGTCTCATTAATTTGAGTAAGATACTAATTCCAATATAGTTTACAACTTTATGTTTTTCTTCCTCTATCCTTTAATATTCAATAGTATAGATTCTGAATTTCAAGATATTTAAATTGGTGTTGAACTCCTTATAACTCCCTGATTAGAAATTTAGAAAACTAATGTATTTAAAAATTTAATATTTATCCGCTCATGTGGAGGAGTTGGAGAGCAAGTGGGTAGTTAAAAATCTCCAGTTGAAATCAGAGGCCCAGGTTCAAATATCTCACCTCACATGTTGCGGATACGCTATGTAAAGGTTATATCATGACAACATAATAATATTATTTCATGTTTTGTGTAGTAATCCTTATATCTCCAAGTTTAATAATTTTTAAATATTTTAATGCAATATGCATTCTATATATTGAATAAAGTAATTTTAATTCTTCTCACTTCTAATATTTTCTAATGCATTCAATACTTTATCTAATATTATAATTTATCACCTTATTCCTCCTACTATTCAAATAACCTTAAGTATAAAAGGCTTAATTAATTTTATCCTCAAAATATGCCTTATACCTCCTTTAAACTTTGTAAATTTTATGAATTAAATAATTTTTACCTTCTGATTTATGATACATACCAAAATTGACTTGCTTTAAATTTATAACCTGCGCTCGAAATAGAATTCTCTCTTGGTACAATTAATGCATCTCCTTGCTCATTCAATTCGGTCTTAAGGTTTGAATCTCCTCTACGCTTTTCAAGCTTCTCAAAGGCACTCAATTCTAATTTCCACATGCTTATTCCATTGTACTAAAGCTATTTTTTATCCATGCACTAATAGACATCCCTAGACGTTACAACTTCCTTCAATCATGATTGGTATTCTGAGTATCAAGTGCCAAGTGGCACCAAAAGTCTTTGCACTTCTTTTTAACATCTCTTGTGGTGCTCTACCCAACTTTATCTTGCTTAACGCTTGGAAAGAGCATTATACTTCATGGGAATGAATGTATTATGAATCCTTTAATATTGCAAATGGAATATTTCTCTCCTCCAATGGAATATGTAACATCCTCCATGTGGTAGATGACTTCTTAATGCTTGACCTTCCTTATCATGCACCTTATGCACCCTAATTTTGATTCTCTTGTTTCTTGGCCTTCAATCACTTGTAACTCCTTTGTGCTTACCAATGTTCATTGAGGTTATTTCGGTTGTTATTTCTCCAAAACTCTCCTCCTATGGTAGTTTCAACCTGGATGATTCCTTTGTAACATGGCTTGCTTCAAATTTGGTGGTGCTATCCTTACCCTAACTTCCTTCTTCTTCAAGGTGGTGGCTCTTGGTGGTGTTATGGTGGTGCTCTTGGTGCTTATATTTTCAATGCCCACTCTTTGATGCTATATTTGTGTATGCCACAACATGTGATGTTATTGATGGTAGTGAGACTATGCTCCTCCTCACACTGGTGGTGCAACCTTGGTGGCTTATGCTGATTGTGGAGCTTGATTAATTTGGAGGTCTTTGTTTCAGCCACACTTGTACCCACTACATGAAATATGAGGGGTGTAGGGGGACATTAGCACCCCCTACTTGTGTCTACCAGGGGGGTCCAAATCGTTTTTTATTAGGTCACATATTGGACAGTAGATTTTAGGTAAGTTTTTTACCCTAAAATTGTAATGCACTTTTATAAGAGGATGTTGTCTAGTGACTGAAATGTAATGTTCGGTGAGTGGTTGTGTACAGAGGGATTTTTATAGATGGAATATAAGGCCTAGTTATTTTCTCCATGGATGTAGCCCACATTGGGTGAACCATGTAAATCTGTGTCTATTGTGTATTGCATTATTTTCTTTTGTGTTTCATTTCCGCATTTTATTGCTTGTATTTTATGCTTTAATACTAAAAACTTAGCCTTGCAATATATGATGGTTTCCAAAAATCTATGCTAGCCAACCAATGAATATTTATCAATGCTCTACATTGTCTTCCTTGGTGCAAATGGCTATCTCCTTGATGGCATTGCTTATGGTAGTTCTTCTACATCTTTGATAACTTAGCATCACCAAAACCTTTTCAATACTTAGCACACTTCTTGGTGTCTTTAGATAATAGAAATACACCCTTTATTTTTCACTATTGAGTCTCTTTATTTTACTCAATAGGACTTAGAAGAATCTATACATAAATTATAAACACAACATATGTTTCTTCTACTTATCACTCCCTTTTAGAGCAAGTTTTAACTTCTACCTTTGCTATTTTATTTTGTAGATTTCAAGATAATAAAGAAGTCTCCTTCCTTGGATTGGAGATACTTGAATAAAACTAGATTTTTCTCCTTAAATAAATCTACTACGGTGCTTTCAAGAGACCTTAAATTAAACTATATTTTAATAATTTAAAAATAAACTTTCATAGCACCACTTTTACACATCTTTTGGCCTCCTTTTGTAACTAGTCATTTTGGTTATTTGGTTCACCTATTTTCTGCCCCGATTTTATGAAATTTTCAGCTCTTCATTTCTATTCAATTGCTGCTTCAAACTTATAAACTTTGCAACTTCACTTCCTTTTGCTTTGCTGCCCTTAATTTTCAATTTGCTAGCTTAAATTGCTGCATATTTCTATTTCAACTATGTTTTCTAAAAATATCTATTTTTGTAGCTATAATGTTGTTCAGGTTGCTTCCCTCTTTCTGTACTAAAATATGTAGTTTACATATTTTAATGGTGCTCTAAAATCAGATTCTATTCTATCTAACGATTCTCTCAAAATTCTCCAAATTGCTGCCTTCTTTGTTGTTAAGCCTTCCTTCAAATTAGATTTTCAAGGGCTCTTCAAAATTTACCCAAATTTTCTCGAAATTGCAACTCTATGTCACCTTGATTTTTATGTCCTGTGACTCTTCAAATTCTATTAAAAAATCAACAATATTCTCATTTGTACATCAGCCTTCAAATCCTTTGTGGCTATCCTCAAAACTCTCAAATCTAGTGGTATCTTCTAGCTCCTTTATCCTTTAATCTCCTTGTCAAATTATAAATTCAAATTGGGCCTCTTTGTTGACCTTATTATCAAGAATATAAATGTATTAAGGTCTTCAATAATCTCTTCCAATATTTAGCAAAATCCTTTCCCAAACCTTCTTTCTTTTGGGCTTGTTGTCAGGTGGCGATAATTATCCCAACTTCTTCTTTGTTAAGTGCTTCTCCTTGCTAGAAATATAATCCCTTGAGCTTTCTAATAATATTATCCAATTACCACTTCTTCAATTTCTCCAATAGGTCTTCTCTAGCATCCTTATTTCTCCTTTTAACTTTTCTTGTGACCTCTTCTTTTGGGTCTTCAAATTCTACAACTTATCAAATATTCAATAAAACATTTTCTAGTCCTCCTCTATCTTCAATATTCAATATTCTATATTCCAAATATGGAAGTTCTTCAATGGGACCTCTTTCTTGGGTCTCCTCCTTCTAGAGCTACTTTCTAATTTCTTCAATCTACAATCTACAGTCTTCAATATTCTATGGGAACCTCCTTGGGCCTCCTTAATCTCCAATATCCAATCTTCTATGGTACTCTGCTTTCTTGAGTCTCTTCTTCCTTAAATATTCAATAGGGCTCCTTTGGCCTCTTTATCTCTTCTTAATATTCAATATGGAATCTTCAATCTTCAATTCTATAACTTTTGCAATAGGACCTTTTTCTTTAGGCCTCCAAATTCTTCAATTTTTGACTTGTTGCTTCAAGTACTGGATCAATTCCAGAGAATATATTCTCCCTAGATATTGTAGGAAGATTCTCAAATTTATTTGAATCAAATTTTCTTTGCAACAAAATATTAGAATATGATAATGCAAATTCTTCAAATATGAAAGTAATGAACTTCACTACTTGATTTGTCAAACTAGTGGAATCAATGTTGAGTCCTAGTCTTCATAAGTTTTTCTACAACTTTGTGGAAATATACTATCCAAAAAGCAATTTTAGAAATTTTGAAAATAAAATCTCTTATATCCTCTTAATCTTCTTGTGGCTCTACCTATGTCCTCTCAATCTCCCTTGTAGATTTGATACCACTGTTATCTTTTAAAGCTATATATTTAATAAAATAACCACCATAAGGTATAAAATGAGCATGCAATATTAAATATATGAAAAATAAAATATACTAAGCATGTAAATAGCATGAGAAAATTTTGAAAATACTCATAATTCAGCCATTAATGAGAGATCACAAAAATAGTAAATTGCTTTGAAATGGAGGTCTCAAACATTGCATATTGCATACATGCTCTACATTGTATCTACTACTACTCTACCTTGTACTCTCCAAAATTGTTACTCTCTTCCTATATATAATAAGATGTGTCTCTTGGCCTTTAACCTACCTATGAATCTTCATCTTCCTATTCTATGACTCATGTACACACAGACAACATGTACATTTACATCACTGCACTTTCTAATATTACTTGTGCATTTATTACATTGCATAAAGTAAATACTCAAATCCTAATATAAGATAAAATCTTAATCTAAACATGTACCCACGGTGGTACATTGACATGTATGAAATAATGTAATATATTCCAATATATTGCTCCCCCACACGATATTTTATTATTTCTATCATATTGTTTAATAGTTTTTGCTAGAATAGTTCTATCAAAGTGTATTCCTCTCTAAAAAATTTGGTATTTCTTTCCAGCAATATGTACCAGTAGATAAAGCTTGGACCTAGAGACCAACCCAACTGAAATAATTTATTTTTAAACCTTCTTTGTTTCTAAACCTCCCATATATTAGTATGTGTTAATTGTTGATTGAGATGGGCCTTGAAGAGATCAACCCATTAGTTCCATAAATTCAAGAAAAAGTCATACTAGAAGAGCAAATGATCTATTTTCTCTTCCTAGGTATTGCACATGATACATTTAGAGGGGCCATGAAAACCCCTTTTTGTAAGTTATCATAAGTAAGGAAGCTTTGATGCATAACCTTCTAGGAAAATAAATTGATTTTTGGTCAACCTTTTGCCAACCATACTCTATCCCATGGAACATCCAACCACACTAGAGGGGGAGTGAGACATTCATTATAATATTTTTGGACTATATAGATGTCTAAATTCCAATGAACCCAAGCTATCTTATCCTCTTCCTCATTTATTAGCAAGTGGTATTGCTTTAATATCCACTTTAAAATCAACAACACATTCTAAAAGATCGATACTGACCACTCTTCCCATTACTTTAGTTGCATTAGAGAGAAGTTATCAATCTACCTTGTATGTAGATAGTATATTATCTTAATCCAACCTATAGCCTCCAAGATTTGTTGAAGGAGCTACAAATTTGAAAGTTCTAAAATTAAGAGGAATATTGGTCCCAATAATTGGTCCAAAAGTTTGCTTTATCCCCTCCACTCACTTTCCAAAATAATTTTTGGTTTTACAACTTTCTATCCTAATTTCAATATTTTCCAAACAACATAATCTTATCCGCTCATAGGAATACGATCTACTTCCTCATGGGGAGTGTTACCCAAATACTTACTTGTAATAAATTTTCTAAACAATGCTTCTTGATTAGAGATCCATCTCTAATAAAGCTTGCCTACTAGAGCTTGGTTATTAAATTTTGCTTTTTAAATTCCTAATACTCCACTTGTTTTAGACTGGTAAATTTTGTCCCTATTTAATAGAGCCCATCACTTACTCATCCTTGGGACATTCTAAAGGAATTTTTGCATAAGCAAGTCCAAATCCCTTAGGATTCCAATCAAAGATGCAAGGGTAGAGAACTTATAAATTTGCATTGCTTGAATCACTGATTGAAGAAGAGTCACTCTTCCTCCAAAATAAATCCAATGATGTATCTAATGATTTACCTTCCCACAAATTCTATCCACTACTATTTTCCATTCTACCATATTTAGCTTCTTATAATGGAGTGGAATCCCTAGGTAGTCCAATGGGAGGGAGTCCTTAGAGAAGCCTAAGATGTTTAGAATCTAATCTTGGATCCCCATTTTGGTATTAAAAAAATCTACCTTGGAATTTATTGCATTCACTTCTTGGCCTATGGCTTCCAAATAAGTATTTAAGGTAACTTTGAGTGCTCTTGCTTCCTTGAAATTGGCCACCCCAAGCAACCATGTATCATCCATAAATTATAATTGGGTTAGATTCATAACTCCCACTTGCACTCCTAATATAACTCCTTATTTCCTATTCCTTCAAAGAAATTTCCCAATCCTTTAGAAAGAATAATAAATAGGTATGGAGATAGGATCTCCAGGCTGAATTCCCCTAGAGGCCTAAAATAAAACCAAGTGAATACCATTGATGACGAATGATATGGAGGTTGAAGAGACACAACTCACAATCCACTCTCTCCAACCTTGAGAGAAACCAAATTTCTCTAAAATTCAATTCAAAAACTACCAAGGGACTCTATCATAAGCCTTAGACATGTCTAATTTGATAAACATATATCTTTGACCTTTTTGATGTAATGCATGAATTGCTTCTTATGCCAAGAATACTCCATCCAAAATTTATCAGCCCTCTATAAATCCTCCTTGCTTTGGAGAGATAATACTATCTAGTACCTTCTTGAGTCTTTCTTTCATTAGTTTGGTAATGATATTGTAAACTACATTGCAAAGTGCAACTGGGTAAAAATATCCAAGGTTGGAAGCCTCTTCCACTTAGGAATTAAAGTAAGAAAAATGTAGTACATAGTCCGTAACATGCTTTTATTTGCATGAGATTATTCCACTACCCTAGTTACATCCTCCCCTATGTCATCCCAAAAATCCTAGAAAAATTCATTTGAGAACCTATCAGGGCTTGGGAACTTACTGATTCTCATGTTGAAAACTATGTGTCTCATATTTTCTAGATCCATAGTTCTAAATAGGGCCTAATTTTGTTTGACTATTATACATTGTGGGATATAATTAGGTATCTATTGTTGCACTACAATATTAAGATGAACAAAAACAAAGAAATAATTTTCAAAGTAGAAATTTGTAGCTTTCTATATACCTAGGATAATGTTCATCACATTACAATGAAGGTATTTTAGGCTAGGTAGTGTGTTGGAGTGTATTCTTACTAAGATCGAGTGATGGAAGAACTTAGTATTTTGGTCACCCTCCAATAGCAAAGAAGTTCTAGCTCTTTATTTCTAATATATCTCTAAATCTAAAAGTCTAATTTATTGTTTCTTTTCCAAATTTTTAGTTGAGCTTTGACATGTTGGAGTTATTTAAAGACTCCAAACAATGTTGTCCCATGAGCAGGGCACCCCTCCTCCCACCAATTTGGTATTTTATTCCTAATATCCTTTTCCAACTAGAAATTCTCAAACCAAAATGGTTTAGAGAAATATTTATGGTCCATATCCCATTCCAAGAGAATTGGAAAGTGGTTTGATTCTATATGATTGAGAATTTTCAGCCTAAGTGGCCATCTTAAAAAAGCCTCTTTAGACACCAAGAATCTATCTAGATTTATCTTCCTATATTTCAATCCCACTTGTTTGTTTTTCCATGTATGAGAAGGCCCTAAACACTGGAGATCAATCAAATTGATCTTATTTACTCTAAAAATCATAAATTAATCCCCTTGATCCAAATATGGGATGCCCCCTTCCTAATCCCTAGCTAAAATCTTAGCATTAAAGTCACCAACCACTATCCAATTCACATTTTCATTTCCTATCCTACTTGATTGTAAAACTTCCCATTGGAGACATTACTCCCCAAAATATTTTGAACCATAGAACTTTGAAATCAACAAAATTTATCTTAAACTCTTACTCTTGAAGAGAGATGTAAGAACCCCTTCTTGCAATGTGATCAATATCAATCTAGTTCAAAGGATTCCACAAAGGTACTATACCCCCTAAAGAATCATAGGTTTCTACAACCATATGCTTTGCCTATCTCCATATTTTCTTGGCTATTCTATCCATCATTTGTATTGAATATTTTATCTCTTGAAGGAGAATACAATTTAATTGATGAATTTCAATTAACTTGTTAACAAAAAATTGATGAGACCTATTATTTAAGCCTCTAATATCCCATAATTGTACAATCATTGAAAATATAGAACCTATTAAGTATCAATTTTCTTTACTCTTCCCTGGTTTACTAGTTGGTCATCCTACATTGCCAATTGCTCCTGGTTTGATTTTTGTTCCACACTCTTGGTTTGGGAGTTTTTTTAATATTTTCTCTGCTTGATCGATTCTAAGAGTAGGTTTCCTTCTATATTTATCTCTATATTTCATAAAGACATCCTATAATGGCTACCCCTTATGGCTGCTCTGTAAATGACTGAATTTTTGTTTGTTTTCTGATTTTTGCAAGGTCTGATTTTTTTGTTTGTTTTTTCTGTTTTGTTGATGCTTTGAATGCAATATATGTTTTTTAGGTTTTTTGATAGATAATGCTTGCAAATGTGCATAAATAAACACTCTATAAAGCATGGAAATAACTGGAAATGAAATAGAACTGAAACCAATTATAAATATGAGCAAACAACATTATTTTATTCAATTTTTATGACCTAGAAACAACTCAGAACAGGTCTGATACAAGTTCTGAAAATGCATTTCCTACAGCTGAAACACAAAAATGTTCATATCTTCCTCAAACGAACTTCGTTTTGCGTGTCGTAAAGTGCAATAGGCTTGTTTTTGATAGGCGCCAAGATCTGAGCAGAAAAACACCTTCAAAACTATAGTATTAATTTTTGGCACAATTCCCAAGAAAGGTATGGCTGAAATGTATGACTGGCTTAGAAAATTCAAACTTGCATTCTAAAAACCTCAAAATACCTCCAACATGATCATTCCGGTCAAGGAAGATGATTTCTAAAATACCCAAAATGATTTTATGATCTCTCGAAAAGATACAAGCAAAACATGGATTCCACAACACACTTGAAATGGTAAGGCCAACTATTACAACACCCCAAAATGCATCTCATATGCCAAAATCGATGCTTACCCAGATGGAAACAAACCAAAACTACAAAACCCAGATGATTACCTCAATCACCCACTGAAGTTGCAAATTTCACAAACCCTACTACTACGATAATGCCCAAATCTGAATCCCCTAAAGTAGAGACTCCCAAAAACTGACTAGGAAGGACCTTTAACCCTCGAAATCAGTGTTGCCAATGGAGGTTTTCGTCCCCAAGAGCCAAATATGCAAGCAAAGGCTTTTTTCTCCTCAGAGAAACCAAGAAAAATATCCAAGAATGAATGAAAATGAGAGCTCCAACACCTTTTTATAACTCCACAACTCACTTTTAGGGTTTTGCACACTTAAAATGTATTTTAAAATCACTTTTATAAAATAACCCCTTATAACTCCTTTTTTCCTAAGTCACTTTATTAATATTTTATTTGCTAAGTGACTTTATGTCCCCCCATCGTTCCTTTTTATAAAATAAGGTTGAACTTTATAAAGTTAAATAAATTATTTAACTTTATTTAATTTATCTTTGCACATTAAAATTTCAACCTTCTGCTCAACCAATCCTCAATCAAGGGATAGAATCGGACACCCATTTCGCCAAAGAATAACACTGCACTGTTCGATCTGCCAAAAACCCTAATAGCTGACTTACTATAAATAGTAAGTACTGCTAAAAATAGTAGTAAACTCTCAAATCACCAAAAACAGCTCAACATGCCTCTCTGAATAGAAACCCTGATAGGATCACCACCACCGACTGTCCAAACCCTAACTTACTAAAAATAGAAAGTGGTGAAGAAATGCTTCGAATCACCTCTAGAAAGAGGTAGAGGAGAGCTGGTGAAGCACTGATCACCAGGGAACAACCCACTTAGGGTTCCCAAACATCCCTATTTAGCCTATGGGAACCCAGGAATAGGCTAAATCACCACTGAACATTGATTGTCTAGAAAGGGGACATTACAGTCCGCCCTTCCCAAAGATTGCTTGTCCTCAAGCAATACTCAAATATACCCCAGTCAACTGTCTGCTCCTGGTTGAGGTCACATAAAATACCTGGATCCCATAACAGCCTCAGAAAGAAACCATCATGCTGACGTTGCGCCACTCTGATCACAACAGTAAATCCACTGTGCTCAGACTGCACATACTGCTCCTGCAACTCAGTAATAAGCTCATCCTCAAAATCTGAACTGGTATGCCTATAAGAACTAAGCTCTGTGTCATGAGACAACTCATGCAGAAGTAACTCAACATGGTCTACTCCTACACTCCCACTGATCAAAATGAAACTGAGCACCTGAGAAAGCATTACACTCAACAAAGAAGTAGGATACCCAGTAAATCTCACCATAGAGGCCCAACCAAAATGCAGACCAATCTCTATCAAGTAACTGGCAAGGTTGTGGACAACAAAGGTAGATCTATAAATAATCATCCTGGGAATGCATCTGCCATAAAAATCGAAAAAATCCACACTGATACTCCATCTCCATGAGTCAAAATGATCATCCCAAGAGTACCAGTACTCCCACTCAGCAATAATCATGAGAGTATCATCAAGAAATACATCAATCATCAACATGAAATGATAGCCACACATACTCGGATGCCCATAAATCCATCCAAAAATGGATCACATTAGCTGCAATTCTTGTTGACCTCATGTTAGACCAAAAACTAACTCCTCCAATAAGTTGAATGGTCTGAAAATGAAGTAATATACCATTGTCCATGACTAAAATCATCATCTCATAATCTGATTTTTGATAAATCAGCATACCACAAAGAGTACATTTACCAAAAATCTGAAGCATGACAGCCAAAATACAAATACTAAACACATCCCAAGCTGAAATTACCTCCCAATTAATCAACAAATCTACAATTCTCTAGTCTTGGCTTAGGATCTCTCTCCAATCCACTTGTATGAACACAAATGGATTCATAACATGGCTGCTCAAGGAGTGAACAGCAGCATACCTTTCATTATTTTGGTCAACCAACTCCCAAGGCATGCACCAACCATCGTCCTCAATGCCCAAAAACACAAACATGCGATCCTGGGTGTGGAAACTCAACTCCCATGTGGCTCTATCATGCTGAGGTAGCTTTGTACTGATCATCAAAGGGACCTCACCAAAAGTGGATCTAGTGATAACCAAAGACCCAATGCTAGGTTCCTCCACCTCAACAACTCCCATAGAACCATAGAACTCCTCTACTTGAGGTGTACCACCAATACCAAACTCCATGCCAAAGAGCTCTACAGGATCATAAATTGACATAGAAGGTGAATCAACACAAGGGTTGTCATCAATCATCTCAAAAGGAATGTTATGATATGAAAGCTCTGCATCCATGCTATGAAGCTCACTGCCTACACATCCATCCTCAAGCTCATGCGGATGTGGGCAACTTGGCTCCAAATGAAAATCCCTATGGAGCTCCTCAATGCCCTCAATCAATTGCTTGATCTCCATGTATCTTGCATCTGATTCTTGTTTCTTATTCATGGCTGCCATAGTTGATTGATTTTCAGCTTGCAAAAGAGAGTGGTGAGTTAGGCTAAGCTCAAGGTATAGCTCATCAATTTCTTTCTCCTTCTCTTGGTATGTGTTCAAGGTGTCTTCTGCAAACTTAACAACCATATCTCTATCAGCAAGCAAGAGTAAAAAATCTGATTTGATTACCTGTAGAGCCTCTCTGATGGTGTGTAGATCGAAAAGAGTGACACCTCCCTGAACTCCCTATTGTCGCTCTTCCCTTTGAACCTTCCAGTAAATATCCTCAATGTAACTGTGCGTGCTATCAAGATGCGATAAGGCTGCCACAACTTGGTCTTCAGTGACTCTCATTTGGCTCTGCAAATGGTGTAGCTCACTATGCTTGTAATCATAATCAACCTCATGCAAAAATAAATCTGATTTATTTTCGAGATTCGCCTTCTCGAAATCAGCTACCTCATTGCCATCCTTTTTGCATGAATCCTGATAAGAAGTTGGAACATTATTGCAGTTAAAAATAAATTCATCCCACATAGGTTCTTCTTTGTATTCAGGTGTCAACACACCCGGATCCCATGGTACTAAGAGCTGATCACTTAATTCTGTCCCAACATGCTCTTTTGGCTCCTCATGCATGATTGTATTTGTACATAATTCACTCTACAAGTCACCAAATAAAATGAAACTATTTGGCATATTCACCTTAATAGGTTCAGTTTGGCAACTAAACCCACAACCGCCAACATGCACTAAATCTGAAAATGCATCATAATCAATAAACCCATCATACACTGAATCATCATGGCTGTCCAAATCTTTGTCATGCTCCGAAATATCATGAGTGTACTCATCGAAAAGGGCTGCTATGAAACCTGTAACTTTGTCATCATGTCCTTTCTCTGCAATGGCGTTAGTAAACTCAACTAATTTGTCATCATATGCATCAAATTCTTTGGTCTCATCTAAGCAATTGGTAGACTTAGAAATTTCATTTGGTAGGTTCAAATCTGAAACCATATCTGCTATTTGGTCTTTTTCCTCGTGCACAATTTCATCATCAAAAGTTGCATGCATGACTAAGGACTCATTTTGGCATTCGGTCATACATACCTCATGTGAAATGTCACTTCCTTCATCACATATTTTTGATCTGATTTTTTCTTCTACAAATACCTTTATTTTTTTAGCTTCATTATCATGGTGTCCTGATACTACGTTCAACTTTTCAGACTCTTCCCTTGCAAACTTCAAAAAAAAATACCTTTTGAAGTCTGGATCCTTCATAATGTCAAATATCTTTTGCATATCATGCTGAACTTCACCCCAAAACTTATAATCAACTGACGATGCCATCATGAGTTCAAACTTAACCACATACTGACAAGAAATGACTGCGCTCTGATACCACTGTAATGGCTACCCCTTATGGCTGCTCTGTAAATGACTGAATTTCTGTTTGTTTTCTGATTTTTGCAAGGTCTGATTTTTTTGTTTGTTTTTCTGTTTTGCTGATGCTTTGAATGCAATATATGTTTTTTTGGTTTTTTGATAGATAATGCTTGCAAACATGCATAAATAAACACTCTATAAAGCATGGAAATAACTGGAAATGAAATAGAACTGGAACCAATTATAAATCTGAGCAAACAACATTATTTTATTCAATTTTTTTGACCTGGAAACAACTCAAAACAGGTCTGATACAAGTTCTGAAAATGCATTTCCTACAGCTGAAACACAAAAATGTTCATATCTTCCTCAAACGAACTCCGTTTTGCATGTCGTAAAGTGCAATAGGCTTGTTTTTGATAGGTGCAAATATCTGAGCAGAAAAACACCTTCAAAACTACAGTATTAATTTTTGGCACAATTCCCAAGAAAGGTACAACTGGCTGAAATGTACGACTGGCTTAGAAAATTCAAACTTGCATTCTAAAAACCTCAAAATGCCTCCAACATGATCGTTCCGGTCAAGGAAGATGATTTCTAAAATACCCAGAATGATTTTATGATCTCCCAAAAATATACAAGCAAAACATGGATTCCACAACACACTTGAAATGGTAAGGCCAACTATTACAACACCCCAAAATGCATCTCATATGCCAAAATCGATGCTTACCCAGATGAAAACAAACCAAAACTACAAAACCCAGATGATTACCTCAATCACCCACTGAAGTTGCAAATTTCACAAACCCTACTGCTGCGATAATGCCCAAATCTGAATCCCCTGAAGTAGAGACTCCCAGAAACTGACTAGGAAGGACCTTTAACCCTCGAAATCAGTGTTGCCAATGGAGGTTTTCATCCCCAAGAGCCAAATCTACAAGCAGAGCTTTTTCTCCTCAGAGAAACCAAGAAAAATATCCAAGCATGAATGAAAATGAGAGCTCCAACACCTTTTTATAACTCCACAACTCACTTTTAGGGTTTTGCACACTTAAAATGTATTTTAAAATCACTTTTATAAAATAACCCCTTATAACTCCTTTTTTCCTAAGTCACTTTATTAATATTTTATTTGCTAAGTGACTTTATGTCCCCCCATCGTTCCTTTTTATAAAATAAGGTTGAACTTTATAAAGTTAAATAAATTATTTAACTTTATTTAATTTATCTTTGCACATTAAAATTTCAACCTTCTGCTCAACCAATCCTCAATCAAGGGATAGAATCGGACACCCATTTCACCAAAGAATAACACTGCACTGTCCGATCTGCCAAAAACCCTAATAGTTGACTTACTATAAATAGTAAGTACTACTAAAAATAATAGTAAACTCTCAAATCACCAAAAATAGCTCAACATGCCTCTCTGAATAGAAACCCTGATAGGATCACCACCACTGATTGTCCAAACCCTAACTTACTAAAAATAGTAAGTTACTAAAAATAGAAAGTGGTGAAGAAATGCTTCAAATCACCTCTAGAAAGAGGCAGAGGAGAGTTGGTGAAGCACTGATCGCCAGGGAACAACCCACTTAGGGTTCCCAAACATCCCTATTTAGCCTATGGGAACCCAGGAATAGGCTAAATCACCACTGAACACTGACTGTCTAGAAAGGGGATATTACATCCCTATCAACCAAGACCATAACAAGGTTGAGGTTCTCTAAAGCTATTATGGCAATATGGTTTGGTATGGGTTGAATATTGGTTTCCAACACTGGTTGAGTTATCATCTATTGGACTACATCTTTTACATTTTTAGAGGGTGGATTTTGCCCTTATGGTTCTCTCATTATAGTCATCTCATTTTACATGCCCATTAGGTTATTGAGAATTTTATACCTATTTAGGTTTCTCTCTTATGTTTGGTTTGATATTAGCACATTATTTTGCTTTTTCTTTCTCTTAGGTGCTTCAAAACCTTCTTCTGATGTATTTAGGCTTGAGGTTGTGGGCTAAGCTTCTACCTTATTATCAAAAATCTTCTCATCATTGAAATTAAACTTCACTGGGATGGAATCCTTTTAGATATTCTTAGGGCAAATCCAAGAAATATGTACATGATTATGACAAACCCTACATCAAAAGAGGTCACTTTATAGTCTATTTTCTAGACTTAGGTTAAATATCCCTTATCTATTTTTATTTCAACTAGAAACATGCGATTAAAAACCATTTCAACATAGATTCAAGCTTAAATGACTAAAGCTCCCATCATCATGTCTCTATCTACTCCTAGATAACATCCCAAGAAATCACCTAATCTTTCAAAACTAGTTTGCACCAATATTTTATTGGTAGAGTATATAATCAAATCCAAAAAACCACTATAGTGGGTTCCATTCTTGGACCAAATATTAGCTTCCACGACTACACAAAAAGGTATGATTTTTTATAGCTTCTCTTCCCTGATTCAAAAGATTTATCTTTGTCTGCTTGTGAAGATAAATTTACTATATAAAATGCATTACTAATGAAGAATATTGAAATATCTCCTAAAGGCTCCTAGTTCTTTTGAATCCATGAGGTCATAAACCCTAGAGATGGTCTCATGATAATAAACCCTAGAGATCATGGTTACTCCTATACAAAATATTTTTAGCCACCAAACTTTGTTCAATACCAAGTTTGGGGTGGTGGAAAGCATGGGGAAGACAACCATTAACTCTGGACTATAAGTCTTTATCCATTGGCTTCTTGGCTATAGTAGAGTAGGTGGATTTTAAGGCATCACTACTCAAAGATTCATCCTTAGCTTCTTGTCTCTCCCTCACTATGTCTACAAAGAATTTCTTGGAAGAAGAGGGCACAGGAAGGGCCCCAAAAGGATCCTCACTAGAAACCATTGACAAGAAGAAAATAATTTTAAACTTTGATTATTATGTGAAAAGATACAAAAAATAGAATTTACCTATAGTTTTTGAATAGTGTTGGATATGAAGAAATCCAAACCAAAGTCCCTTAATCCACATCCATTCCACTTTACTACGACTTCTACATGCAATGGTGGTGGTACCATGTGCAAACCCTAGTAGAGCTCTCGTAACTACAAAATTCTTATGCTAACATTTTTTTTGGTAGTTAACAAAATTGTAATTATCAATTCTTATGCTAACATTTATTTACAAGACCTTAATTGAAATAATAATAATACCTTATTAGATATTAATATTAATAGTAACTTTTTAACATTTTTTTCCCTCAATAAGCAATAACTTATTTTTTGATCAGTTAAATTAAATTAAAAATGGGTTTTTGTCAAGGATCCCAAAACCCGATTACAAAAAGTCATAAGACTAAAATTAAGGCCACAAGGCCAAATAAAAGGACACCAAAATCTAGAGGAAATACATAAGAATGCCTTTCAGGATAGGCTAAGGATAACCTTACAGGAAAGGCTAGAGGACAGCCTTAAAGGACAACATTAATTATTATTATTATTATTTTTTGAATCATTACATTGAAGTCTAGAGCAACACCATCCTGCCTAGAACAAACCAAAAACACACATGCAAAATGACCACCCAAGAAGCATGTGGTAAGAAAATTAAAAAAGGCAATCCCACCCAAAAAAATTGAAACATGGCTATCCCGCCCATTACAATGATTTGAAAAATTCAAATTTGAACTTAAAGTGGAAAACACAAAAAAATCTCGCCTGAAGATGCACAGGGATGCAACAACAGGGACCAACATCTCGAATAGGCTTGCAAGAGGAACAACAACCATGGGACTCTAGAGGCCATGAAATCTCGTTGCAGCAGGGAAACTACTCAAAGGCCCAGGAAGATAGAGGAAACAACAATGCAGAAATGGGAGCCAAGGAAAATGGTGAGGAGGTCCCAAGAGACCTCAACAGAGGAACTATGAAGCATGCGCTACCACCAAAAAGTGTAGGCCCCCCCCTCAGGCCAAAAAAAAGGTAGCAAGAGCTCCACAATAACCTCCAATGCCACCATTGAGCAGCTTCAAGGAACCAGAAGAGGATGATCTATAGGAACACAAAAACAATTAGTACACAGGTTTCCTAAAGCCACGAAAAGCTAAGACCCACCATCAAAACTATAATTAAAAATCCAAAGAGCAACACCACAGGAATAAGCACAAGGCCCCTTCCAAGCCAAAATATATTGTGATGAGTTGCTCATGAAGCCAAAAATCCTAGACACAACATACAACACTAGAAGAACCTCTGATACTTCGTACCAAATAGAATCTTGCAAGAAAAAAGAAAAAAGGGTTCTTGAAAAAAATAAAAAGCCCAAGGGAGAATCTAGGAAAAACTAGGGACATCCCAAAAAAACCTAGGGACATCCCAGTTCACAGGAACCCAAAGGAAAACCCAAAAAAAGGTATGGAAAAGGGTAAACAAGAGAAACATGGATCTCCCAGCCCAAGGAGATCATCTACAAAACCATTCATCCAAGAAGGAGGGAAAAAGAAATTCTAGGGAACTGGGATAGAACCCAAGGATATCCTAGAAAAACCCAGGGATATCCCATATCACAGACACTAGGCAGAACCCTAGCAAACAGTAAGAAAAGTGGTAGACAAATGGAACAGTGACCCTCCACCCCAAGGAGATCGTATGCAATGCCTACCAGTGAAGGAGGAAGGGTAAAGGAAGTGCTAGGTATTTAGGACAAGACCAAGGATCTAGGATAAGGTCAATAACTTCTTAACAATTAATATTTATTTATTTTTCTTTCATCTCTTAAATATATTCTTCAACTTCCTCAAATTACTATGTTTCCACAATTATCTCCTTGACATCATTTTGTTTAAGAGATAAAATATCACTTGGCCAATTGCCTTATAAAATTTGAATTTCATTGGGATGAAGGTTAACACCACAATTCGCTAATTTATCTGCTACCTGATTTTCTTCTCCATAAATATGCTCACGCTTCCAAGAGATTGCCTTTAGTAATAGATGATAATATCAATAGTAATATTACTTTTTATCTAGTTTCCACATCCATTTTTCTTAATAGCATTGATGAGTCCCCCTCAATTGAAATATATTTCCATCCTTTTTCTATTGCAATTTTAATCCTTGTAAGAAGTTCCCTAGCCTCTACATAGTTGTTAGTTGAAGTTCCATATGATTTTGAATAAGTGAGGAGAATTTCACCTTCACTATTTCTAAAAATACCACCTCCACCAACTTTTATTGGATTTCCTTTTGAAGCACCATCAAAATTAATTTTAATAAACCCAATTTTTGGACATTTCCATTTTACCATAGATCAAAGTAGATCCTTTGTTTTAATTCTATTATTGTAGATGACTCTTTCATGTATGTTCAAATTCTGTAGCCAAGTTATTAACATTTTTTTTTGTATTTGAGACTTCCCATAATGAGCACCATATTTGTAGACATTCTATAAGAGAGGAAATAATATGGTTCCAAACTTGGGCATGATTTTGAGATTTATTTTTATGTTATTACTTTCAAGCCATAAATTACAACAAATAATGAGAGGGAAAATCCTCCAAAGAATACATAATGCTTTAGCTTTGAAATAAATAATCCAAAATTTTATCAAATATTTCAATGTTGATGGAGCTACCCAATATAATTTTAGATTTTTTAAAAATAATCCCAAATGGTGTGAGCAAACAGACAATGAAGAATTAAATAGTTTGATGTTTCTAAATATTTCTCAAACAAGGCACATCTAAAGGGTCCACACTAATGTCTTCTTTGTAGACTTTATCCTATAAGAATATTACTTTGAATTGCTAACCAAAGGAATTTTGAGGCCTTAGGGAGAGCCTCTAATGACCAAACATTGTTACAAGGAAAATATTTGGGAGAAGGAAATTTTGGTTGTAAAAAAAAATATTGTTAATTGCAATTAACATAGAATATAATTGATAACTAAATAAAATGGATGATAATGATTTACTATTCATTTGATTATATGGGATTGAAACTGGCATTGTCTATATTAGATCATTTTTTTGGTAGGTAAAATTGATTAAGTGCAGGGTTTAAATGGGTCCCAAACCCAAGTACATAAATTGGTAGCTAAAACAATAGCATAAGATGACACAGGCCTGCATATTTTCCAGAAACAACCTAAATAAAAAGGTCCAAACAATAGCAGAGAAGGGTGGATGGATACCTGATGTCAGAAAAACAAAATGTAATCTAAGAAATACCCATGCAGGGGTTGCTTAAGAGAAGTAACTATCTGAAAAACCTATAAAGTAGTGATTACAAAAACCCGTATAGGGGAAGATCATAAAAGATCCATATAATAGACACCGTGGTCCAGGGCATAGGCAAAGACTCATGATCAACAATAGCACCCTTCCACTTTAAACTCTTCGAATGATTTGGTAAACCCAGGAGCTCAAGTTCCCAATTATGATGATCTCTTCACACTGCTTGCCCTTTCACTGGTAGTTCTTTCACCTTAGTTATCAACTTAATAGTAACTCTGAAATGGAGGTTACTCACAACAACATAACCATTATTCCATGAAATTAAAATGCTTCAATGATCTCTTGCTCAACCCCTTTGAACTTACTTAGAAACTGAATGAGACCATGAACTTCCAAAAAGGTGTGATATAGGGGATCAAGCTGAAGGATAGATGTCTCAAGCAAGGCCATATTGGTAAGATTTAGGAGAAAGGAAGACCAAAAAAACTTCTTACTACCTAGGACACACAACAATGAATAAAACCAGATGGTAATGGATTGATACAGACATAGGATGTAAATATAGATTTTTTTGGTATAATAGATGCTCTTTTTGGAAGCTGAGTTGGTGTGATTGGTAGACCACATAATAATTATTTATAGGTAAACGAAACCAAATATAGACATGGTACAGGATAGACTTCACACATGATAGGGTTGGGAGTGGCAAATGACTAAAAAAATGAATCTCAAATTTCACAAGACATAAATTTAAGCATCTCAAAACTTGATGTATATTGACATTGTTTGATAATATCTAGTTGCACAACCTATACCTACTAAAGGAATTGACATGCTTGTAAAAGACAACCATGAGGTAAACCCACTGATAGGGCCTATCTTGGGATATTGCATACTTCACAAAAGGGAAACAAGAGAACCAAATTCCAACACTAATAGCAAGGCAGAAAGTCGTGCTAATAAAATAACTTCTACCATACGAATTGGAACTAAAGAAACATATCATGCTAAAAACGATAGAGTCAGCATTGGAGAAGCTGACCCACAAAAACCTATGACCACAACTTTTAACCCAAATCATTATTAGTAGCATTTAAAACTTCTTTGGGAAATATTTCTTTCTAAATGGATAGATATTTATGGGTAACTTCCCAATTGGCAAGAATAGTTGTAGGTCTGTTAGCTTTGTGGTACACATGGTTGATAGAGATATCATTGAAATTTTGGGACAAATTATTAGCTTCTTGAACATTAGTTTTGACATTCCAAGAGGACACCCTATTGTTTTTAAAAGAATTTATAATGTTCAAATAATCTCCCTGAATAAAAATGTTGCCTTTATAATACTTGATAATATCTAGTCCTCTCCACAGTGCATGACCTTTAGCAAAATTATTTGTTTGGCACCTAGATACTCAACATAAGCCATAATAACTTGACCACTACTATCTCTAACTAGGACACTTGCACCAGCATCCCATGGGTTTCCTTTGGAGGCACCATCAAAATTAAGTTTCATCCACTCACTTGGGGGAGGAATCCAATGGGCACCCACTCTGGGATGGGGGATGGTAAACTAGAACTGGAGTTGCATGGAATATTTAAAGAAGAGAAAAAAATAGACTCCAACATAGAATTAGGTTGTTTGGTACAAGGGAAGAGTTGGGAATTATCGATAAAAAAGGCAATAGATTTTTTGGATATAAATATGGGATCCTTAGAGGAGGATGAGAAAACCCTAATATTTATTTCAAGCCATAATTACCATAAGATATGATGAAGGCTCACTTTCCATAAATAAGATAATCTAAGATTTTTTAATGGAGCAGACCATTGGGTAAAAAGGTGACTCAACGAATTAGGAGGAACCTAAGAGATGTGAAAAATGGACATAAGGTGATCCAAAGCTATCTTGGAGAAAGGGTACTCCAAAAGGAGGTGATTGGTATATTCCTATAAATTCATGCACAAATAACATCTGTTAGGGATAGACATGCCCATTTTTATAATGTTATCAATCGTTAGAATATTATTTTGAATGGCCAACCAGTTGAAATGAGCAACTTTCAGAATGAGGTATTTAATCCACACTCAATCATAAGGGATATGGACCACTTGATAATAAATAGTTAGATCATGAGCAAATTTAATAGTGAACAACCTAGAATTAGTTTCTTTCTAAAAAGGAGAGTCAAGGGAATTACTAGTGGGGATGACTATTACATTTAGGATGGTTTTGAGAAATTTTGAGGTAGCAAATATTTGACCATTAGAACATGGAATATGAAAATATTTCCAAAACTTGGAATCCTATGAAATTTCAATAAAATATTCAACCTTACTACCAATTAAAATGTTTAGGAAATGCTGTAAGACAACAATTTTATTGTTCTTTGAAATTTGTTGATTAGAAATCCACTTGTTAGTCAAAAAATTAATTTTTCTTACTATGCCTAGTTGCCACCTTATCCCCTTCTGAATAAGAGATCTGGTTTGGATAATTGATTTCCAAAAAGTAGACCCATATCTGGGAATATCATAATCTAGAAAACATCGATTTTGAAGATATTTTTTATTGAAAATTGAGATCCATTCAAGGTTTCTATTGGTGAATACCTTACATGCTTGCTTGACTAACAATGATGTATTCATATTAAACACTCTTCAAAAACCCAATCCCCCATGAATTTTTGGGGAGCACACCTTATCCCAACTAACCAGATAAAAGTTTTTCCTATCCTCGGCACTTGCCCACAAAAATTTCTTTTGGATTTGCTCAATTTTCATGCATATAGCAACAATAACTTTAAATATGAACATGAAACAAAGAGGAATACTTTGGAGACAAGACATTGTCAGGGTGGCTTTGGATTCTTTAGATAGGAGGATCCCTTTCCAACCTGCAAGTTTTTTTTTTATCCTCTCAATAAAATTACTCCACATGGATTCCTTTGAAGCACTGGTGAAAAGAGGGAGGTCCAATTATTAAGTAGGTAACTGAGATATAACACATTGAAAAATGCATGCAATATTTTCTTATCTCTCTTGGGGAGTGTTGATGAAATAGATTTTCATTTTAATATAATGTATTTTCTGACTTGCAACCTCCTCATAAGTATCAAAAATACTCTTAATGATTTTTGCTTCCCACACAGAAGCATTAGTAGCAATGATGGTATCATCAATGAACTGTTGGTGAGATAGGACTCTTAAATTGGATGCGGCCTTAATGCTTGAAATTACACCATTGGAGTAGGAATTTTTGAGATATCTACCCAAGGATTCAACAAGAATTATAAAAAGGATGGGGGAGATAGGATCTCTCTATCTGATGCCCTTGTTACTAGAGAAAAACCCTGCTGCAAATCCATTTACCAGAACTGAAAACCAAGGATTAGAGATGTAATTGTGAACACGATCAACCCATTCCCTATGAAATCCAAATTTAAGAAGGAAAACAATAAAAAAATCTTTGTTAACTCTATCAAATGGCTTATTCATATCAATTTTGAAAAACATTGCAACTTTTTTTGTTAAGGCTAGTAGAATGAAGGATTTCATGTAACATGATAAAACCATCAGTAATATTTCTTCCTTTGACAGAGATACCTTGAAAAGGGTCTATGATCTGAGGAAGGATATCCTTGATTCTTGTAGTCATGGCTTTAGTGAGATTTTTGTAAAGAATATTGCAGAGACTAATGGGTCTAAAATCTAACATAGATTTGCAAACAAGCCCTTTGGAAACTAAGGAAATGAAAGTGGATTTGATACTTCTAGGTATAGATTTAGTTTTCTAAATTTCAATGATGGAATTAAAAATGTTAGGCCCAATGATGTCCCAAAATATCTAGTAGAACGAGGGGGAAAACCCATCAGGACTTGGGGTTTATATATATATATATATATATTTAAAATATATATTTAATTTTTTTTTAGTAAAATGATGTCGCGGGGGCTTGAACCCACGACGTCGGCTGGAACACACGGCCGTATTGACCAGCCGGGCTAGGGCGCCCGATGGGTAGAGAGGGGAGGCCAACGATTCTTAAAATCATGGCCTTCTCTAAGAAGGTTTGAAAACCTTCAGTGGGAATTATCCCACATGAGCTAGGCGATGAGTCTTTGGCACTTTAAAATGAAAAGTGCACACCTTGTCCTTTGATTGCCTTTGGGAAATCAGCCAATAGGACACTCCTTTTGCCACAGAAACAAATTGTTGATCACCATGCATGTGAGACTAAACCAATGATTTATTGCCACTTATCATGTTTTGATTAGTCAACACACCCATGTGTCTTATCCAGGTGTTGGTCGAGTCAGCATCCAGGTGTCAGGTTATTAGTCTACGTGTTCGTAGATGTGGCTACTTTAGCTTACCTCATAGGTCATGCCTGCATGTCTTGGTCCTGCCCTATTAGATTTTTGGCTATGGTGGGATCTTCGATTATGATCATCTTGCCTAGAGGGTGCTCCTGCCCTCAGGGCTCCACCTATGGACTATAACCACGTGGGATTGGGAGTGTGCTCCTACCCTCCTCGTGATCCTGCTAGTTAGTCTATGGGGGAGTGATACCAATGGGCTAGATCTAGCCTCAAGATAGGGAGACTAGTATGCTTTGACCTATCAGGTCGAATGCCATGCGGGCGGTTGGTTGTCATTGATCACCTTGGTGATTGGCCATGGCTGATTGACCCCAAGATGATTTAGGCCATGGCAAGTTGAGTTGACCAGGCCAGAAATGGGCCTTCGATTGCTCCCTTAGCCATCGAGCTCACTTGTTGAGGTGGGTTTGGTGGCATCCAAAATGTCACCAGCTCGTCCTTTGGGCAAGCAAAAAAGTTGGCTCTGATGCCAATGTAATAAAATGCATGAGAAGATTATCAATTTAATCATCAATCCAACATTAGGAATAGCTTACAAATAATAAGCTTTAAGTAGGTTACAAAATAGGCATATTAACCACTTAGCTTAGGAAGCGCTAACGGTGATTAAAATAGATTATTCTAACAACCTAACTAAAATATCATAGGATATTTTAGTTACTAACCTCAGTTAACCAGGAGTTAATTTATGAAACAGTAAATATCTCCTATGGTAAAAAGTAGATGTAATAATCTATGTAGTATAATGCAATATACTACCTATTTTACCCTAATAATTGTTTACTGAAGGTAGTTGGATATACTGAGAGTTTAAGTTTTAAATTTTAGCCCAAACAGAGTCCGAAAGAAGAAACGGTGAGCATTACAAAATGGCTCTGGAGCACTTTTTCTAGTTTATGTGACAGGTGTAAAATCAGTGTCAGAGTCCACTTTGTCAAAGGTAGTGCAAATAATTCATGAAGAGTTAAAATATGAAATTTAAACTGAAGGTAGTCAGTTTATCCAATAATATATGTTTCAATTTTTTTCCCATTTGGAAATTTGAGGAGGAAGTTATGACTGTTACAAAAAGCCCTGTCAGCTCTTTTTGGCAGTTTCTAAGAATATAACGGTTGAGTGGTGCTTTTGTGTAACTAAAAAAAGAGCTACATTTTTTAATGTGTAGCATATATATGTTTTAAAAGAAAAGGGAGAAGAGGGTTTTTTGGAGAAAGGACTATCGATGCATGTTGTGAAGATTTTTTTCTTTGGCATTTTGATTGAAAAATGTGCAAGGTGTGAGATAATCAATGTGTAGAGTTGAGAAGATTGAAAAGGTTAGACAAAATATTTTAGAGGATAATATTTGTGAGCTAGACCACTCAGGGTCTTTTGATGAGATTTAAAACTTTTATCAGAGCTTTTTAAATTTGTCGGATCGATTCTTGGCAACAAGGATCGGTGCTCCTTGCAGTTGGTGCTGCTAAAGTTCGGGTTGGTTGGTGCCATTCCCTGTAGCTGGTGCTACAAAAATATTGTAAAAACAAAATATTTTTGAGGCTAGATTTGGATGGGAGTCCAAACAGTCCATTGGCACAGTGGTTTTTCCAAATTAGGTTTCCACTATAAATATGGTGTTATGTGATGCATGTTTGTGTGATTGCCTATTTTGATTTTATTTCGTAGTTGGATTAAATTTTTAATCCACACTAATTCATACCCCTATCAGTGTCACACTTAATTCAATAATTGGTATCAAATCCACGTTTCTGAATAGGCTTAACCGACTAGGGTGATCTTATAAGTGACACAATGGCAGGTGGTGAAGGCTTATAATCAAACAAAGCACCATTATTTGACGAAACTAATTATGTATTTTGGAGACTTAGGATGTAGACATATCTTTGTGCTTTGGGATATGAAATTTAGGATTTAGTAAATAGTAGATACACAATACCCACCACTTCTCCAATCGATGCTGCTGGTAAGGAACTATTTGAGAATGACTCAAAAGCAAAGAATGCTATCATGTGTGGATTAGTGGACAATGAATTGGTAAATATTATGGGTTGTAAAACGACAAAATAAATATGGGATAAACTGAAGAGCATTCATGAAGGATATGTTAAGATCAAGGAGGTCAAGTTACAAACACATCGAGCTCAATTTGAAGTATTAAAGATGAATGAGGATGAGAATATAGAGGCATATATGCTGAGAGTTAATGAAGTCATTAATGCGATTAGAGGACTCGACGAGGAAATAAAAAAATTTGTCATCGTGAAAAAGGTATTAAGGTCCCTTCCCCAAATATTTGATTCTAAAGTTTTAGCTATAGAAAAATCTAAAGATCTAAATTATTTTAGTATGGATGAGATGCATGGTTCTTTGATTGCATATGATATGAGAATAGAAAAATATAAACCCACAAATAGAGAAGCTTCTTTTAAAGCCTAGAAATATATGAAAGCAAAATAATAATCCGAGGAAGAAGAGACATCAGATGAAATGGAAGCAAACTTTGTTCAAAAACTAAAAAGGGGAAATGGAAAATACAGAGGAAAGTTACCGTTTAAATGTTTCAACTGTGGAGGCATTGGGAATTTTGTAGCTAAATGTCCACTTAATGAGAAGAATAGAAGTGATGAAGGATCACACGGAGAAAGAAGTGAATAGAAGAAAAAATCAAATTTTAGAAAAGGTAACTTAAAGAAGAAAATTTTCATCTCCAAGAAGGTTAGTTCATCAAAAGACAAATCTAGTGAGGATTCTAAAAAAGAAATAGGTGAAGGTCATTTCATGGCATTCAAAGAAGAAAAACCAGAAAAATAACAGGAATGTGATGAAGAAGAAATTGATGTAGAAGTGAATTTGTAAGAGGAACTAATTGCAGCTCTGGATGAATTGAAGACAGAAAGAAAAAGGAATAAAAAAATTTCAAGAAAGCTTGAGGATGCAAATGAAATCATAACAAGTTTGAAAGTGTAGATAAAATAATCCAAGAATATCTCCAAATATCTCGAAGTGCAAATAACCATGAAAATATATTATTGCAACAAGTTATAAGAGGAGATTGTTGGTTTAAGGATGCAGCTAGAAGAGATGAATAAGAAAATTATCTTTTATCACAAACATGAAGAGAGTTCTATGAATCTGGATAACATCATAAATAACTAGAAGAATTCAAGCATCAAATTTGGTTTGGGTTTTGATGAAGGAGAATAATAAAATGGATCAAAGGCCACAAATGAAGAATCCAAAAATAATGAAAAAAAGAAACAAGTTAATCAAGTAAAAATGAATCATGTAAAGGAAAGAAATAGTGCAAGGCACAAAATGAGAATTGACAATGATGGTTTCACCAATGTCACACATCAAAGAAGAAGAAGATTTATGGCTCCTACAACAACATGGCAAAGACCACAACCTAGGTTCAATCGTCCCTTTTCTGGTTAGTATTTTAAATGCAATGGTTATGGACATAAGATTTTAGATTGCAAGTATAATGTAGGACCAAGAAATTTTTCCAATAGAAATGCTGAAGAACACAAGCTTATTCTGAGAGTGGGGGGGTGAATAGTATAATACCTCTTTTTACTTTTTCCTTTATACTTCAAAACAGTAAAGCAATATACCCAAATCAATATCAAAGAAATGCATAATATCATCCACAAAGTGACACCAATTTTAACGTGGTTCACCCAGAATGGCTGGGCTACGTCCACAAAAATTTTCTCTAAAAGTTATCTCAAAGTTCTTTGGGAATCCTTCCCAATTGCAATGTTTATGAGCCTCGGCCCAAAGGAGATACCTTCCCCCAATAAGAATTAATGAGCCTCTGCTCAAAGGAGATACCTTCCCCCAATCAGAATTTATGAGCCTCTGCTCAAAGGAGATACCTTCCCCTCAATCTGGATTTATGAGCCTTTTCTCAAAGGAGATACCTTCCCCTATGCTCTAGAAATGATCCCTCAGAAGATCAACTGCCTCTACCTCTTGCCAGCATGTGGAACTCCTTTCCACCGAAGACCTCCTGTCCTCAATGCTTAGCCTAAGAGACCTCTGCCTTCTATGATCACGTCCACAGTAGCTCAGCAACCTATACAAAACATAGTCAGTCAATCTAGTACAAGTCTTCCTCTGTCTGTCAAATCTGTCCAACTCTTGAACAAATCAATCCTCTGCATACAAGCCTTCTCAAAGACTTGCCAACTATCCTCAGGTTCTTCTCATAGAACCAATGCTCCTCTATCTTCAAGTTCTCTGATAGAACTATCAAAATCAGATCACAAGTCCTCTGCTAGGACCTGTCCAAATCTGCTCACAAGTCCCCACTGGAACCTGTCCAAAAACTACTCACAAGTCCCCACCGGAACCTGTCCAAAACTGCTCACAAGTCCCCACCGAAACTGTCCAAAACTGCTCACAAGTCCCCATTGGAACCTGTCCAAAACTCAACAAGCTCACCAAGAAAAACTTTCTTAGTAGGAAATCACAAAGTGAATTGTTAGAGACCCAATGTGATTTTTCAAACTCATAGAAGCATAAAGAGATTTTTTAGAGACTCAATATGTTCTATACTCAAATCACAATCTCAAAACTCAACTCAAATCAACTCAGCTCAATCTCAATCTCAAATATAAAAACTCAACTCAATATCTAAAATGGATAGGATAGAATGTTTTCTTTCAAGAACATGAAACCCCAACAATTGCCAACTATGCAAAGAATCACATAACAATGATACTCATGTTCTTTTCACCATAAATTAGGGTTTCAACAACAATGCTCATCAAACAAGGTTTAGTCAACCAACACCATTCAACTCAACATCAACCTTGAAGCATTCAACCAATCATCACAAGAAAAGGAAACAAGTAGAAATCCTTTTCCCTCCAAAGATATTTGAACAAAACAGCCACCAACACAATATCACAAAATGCAAAGAATAACTTGCTCAAATCAACTCAATGGAGTAAGCCCAATATCATGAATCAAGTAAAGCAATAACTTGATCAAACAACCTCTATGGAAGCAACTCAACCATCAAACTCAAAACAGCCAACCAAGGGTTCCACCAACTCAATGCAAGTAGCAAGACTCACAAACATAAACCCTAGTGCACAATGCTTCCACCACCTCAAACTAGAATTATGCATTCACCAAAAACTTTCCTTAAGGATAACAATGCATAAGTAGTCTTCAATAAACCAGAAAATAGGAGTTACACCCAACCAAAGGAAACCTAGTTGAAAACCTTTTCACTCCAACCTTATTTCAGAAAAACATACACCAATCATACTCATAAGGAAAATGTGCCCATACCTTTTTGGAGTAGAAGAAAATTGATCCTTAAAGCTGTCACCACACACAACCCTTAAACTTCCAACCAAGTTAGGGTTAGAACCAAGATAAATGAGCATATATAAAAACTTTCCTTAATACACATTTTAGCTCCTCTTCTTTAAAAACAACCACCAAAGAAGCCAAAAACACAACAACCAAAACTTACACCTTATATCTCCATTTTTAAATTTAGCATAGCAAAAGACTAATCTCAAAAATACAACCAAAGAAATATCTCCTTATTTATCCTATGTCTTTTAAACAATGCTAAACAATGCCAAAAATCATATCAAGAAAATAATCACACCTTATAATGGCTGCCCTTGAAGAATATAAAATTCGCGACACAAAACACATTTTAATAAAAACGTGACTAATCCATGCATAGCTCCCTCTGTGGGGATTGAAACGCAGACATCCGCCTATGCAAGGCCCAAACGTAGCCTTCGCTGCCACTAGCCCACAAGGGGCTTATGAAGTCCAAGATGGACTTCCTTCCGCATAAACGGTCAAGCTTTCCAAAAGCTTTTCAAACCACGAGCTTTCCTCTTTCGCAGCGTAAACAAAACATTCGATCGCAGCCAAACCAATTAATTTCCTTCGATTTTCCAAGTGGGTTTAACCTTAGGAACCTTCTCATATTTATAGTCCATATGTGGACTTTAGAACACATTGGCTGCAAAGAAAAGTAATTTCGAATTTAATTGAAATTTGCTTTCTAAAGGGTTAAAAAACCCTTAAGTATTTTTAATAAATTAAAAAATAATTTCTCCCTTAATTAATTAAATTAAAACCTTGAAGGGTTTTAAATAATAATTAAATAAATAATAAAGAGAACCTCCATTGGTTTTAATAAAAATCCTATGCCAATGGAATCTCTCCGGATTCTCTTAAAAGATTCTCTTGGAATCTTCCACCTTTGAAGCCAACACATCCTCTTAACATTAATGCCATTTCCTTTTGACATCAATGACAACTCATAGACAAGAAGCTAGGATCTCAAACCCAAAATTGCCAACAATCTCCCCCCTTGCCATTGATGGCAAACCATGCTTCTCAACAACATAGAAACTCAACATAAACAGCTCCCCCTATCTCGAGACTCTCCCCTTTACTCAAATATCTCCCCCTTTGTCATCAATGGCAAAAGGTCACCTTTGGGGCTCGGGACTAAGAATGAGCCTCTTAGCTTAGTCACTCCCCCACCTCCTGATGAGGTGATTAATTCTTGGGTGGGAGTAAAACTCCCATTAGGCACTGATCATCATCAGCATCTATAACTTCCTTACCGGGCCTTCTCTTGAACTCTTTGTCCATATTCCTATTCCTGTCACTGTTCTTTTTCTTGTTCTCATCCCTATTCTTGTCCATGCCTTGATCCTTGGACATGTTCATACCAATGTTCCTATTCTTGTACCTTGGAAGTTTAGCTCTACACTATCTAGTTGTGTGACCTTCATTGTTGCACTTATAACAAGTAACAATGTTATTTATTTTAGGCATATCTGTTCTTTGAGTCCACCTGTTCTGACTAACCCTGTTCCTGTTATTAGCCTTGCAGAAAATTGCCTTATGCCCAAACTGTTTACAAGAGTAGCAATACCCTTGAAAGAAATTACCACCTCTAAAACTGTCATTTACCTTCCTTGTGTCATGCAATGTGAAGCCATGTGACCAAACCTGTGACAAGCAAAACATCTGCCATTAAAATTTCCTGTAAATGACCTTCTAGGTCCTGTAAACTTTCTCCCCTTTTTCTGTTTCCTATTTTCTGTTTCTGTGCATCTATCACTCAAGGACTCTTTCTCTGAAATACTCTCCTCATCAGAACTCTCTTCTTTTTGGAATCTCTTACTAGATTCCCCAACTTGTTCCTTGTGTTTCTTATCAAAACCAAGACCTGTTTTATTTGTTGCTCTTCTTTGATCTTTGATGATGGACTTTACCTTGTTGGAGCTATCTTGAAACCTGTAAAGCTTATCCTTGTACTCTTTAGTTTCCTCTTTCAAAGAAGCCATTTTCTGTTCTAACTCATTATACTCAAGAACCTTAGACTCTAACTCATCCTTAAGTTCTTGTGTCTTAGCTATAGAGAAGTCAAGACTTTCTATAAGATCATCTCTCTCCATACAACATTCATCTAACTTATCCTTGAGTCTAGCATTCTTCTTTCTTTCCTTTTCCAAAAAACTAAGAGAACTAATAAGTTCACTTTCAAGATCCTTTATTTGATTTCCTTTTGAATCATCAAAGCCTTTTTCAGATTTCTTATCACTAGAGGTGCTACCATTTTCAAAAACCATACATGCATCTTCCTTATAGTTTTCTGAAGCATCCTCATACATACTAGAAACCAAATCATTATTTGTGCAATCATCCTCAAGGTGACCAAAATTTCCACATCTAAGACATTTCATGATAATGAATCTATGTTTCGGTTCTTCCTCTTTTTATGATATGAACAACATCTCATTTTCATCATCATTCATCTTGAGTTGTTCAAACATACCTTTGAAGTGTCTCAACTTGGCCTTTCTGACATTTGTATCACCTGTATGAACCACCTTCAACTGTTTCCACATTTCACTAGCTGTCTTGCAATGAATCACTTTGGTGAGATATGCTTTTTGTAAGCCTTTCAGGATTGCATTCATTACTTTTGAATTGCTGTGATGTAGGAGCCTTTCTTCTTTAGTATTAGGACCATGTTCAGGAATAGTGTACTCATCTTCAATCACTTCCCAAACCTCATTACCAAGTGCCATTAGATGAACCTTCATCTTCGCACTCCAAAGACCAAAATCTGACCCATCAAGAATAGGTCTTGCATTGCCACTTGAATGATCCATTGTGTTCTTTACTAGCTTTTCCTTCAAGTTGTTAAACTTTTCGAAGGCACTTGCTCTGATACCAATTCAAGAACATAAGCTTATACTGAGAGGGGGGTGAACAGTATAAGACCTCTTTTTACTTTTTCCTTTATACTTCAAAATAGTAAAGCAATATACCCAAAAAAATATCAAAGCAATGCACAATATCATCCACAAAGTGACATCAATTTTAACGTGGTTCACCCAGAATGGCTAGGCTACGTCCACAAAACTTTTCTCTAAAATTTATCTCAAAGTTATTTGGGAATCCTTCCCAATTACAATGTTTATGAGCCTCGGCCCAAAGGAGATACCTTCCCCCAATAAGAATTTATGAGCCTCTGCTCAAAGGAGATACCTTCCCCCAATCAAAATTTATGAGCCTCTGCTCAAAGGAGATACCTTCCCCTCAATCTGGATTTATGAGCCTCTGCTCAAAGGAGATACCTTCCCATATACTCTGAAAATGATCCCTCAGAAGATCAACTGCCTCTACCTCTTTCCAGCATGTGGAACTCCTTTCCATCGAAGACCTCTTGTCCTCAATGCTTATCCTAAGATACCTCTGCCTTCTATGATCACGTCCATAGCAGATCAGCAACCTGTACCAAACACAGTCAGTCAGTCAAGTACAAGTCTTCCTCTATCTGTAAGACTTGTCCAACTCTTGAACAAATCAATCCTCTGCATACAAGCCTTCTCAAAGACTTGCCAACTATCCTCAAGTTCTTCTCATAGAACCAATGATCCTCTATCCTCAAGTTCTCTGATAGAACTATCAAACTTAGCTCACAAGTCCTCTGCTAGGACCTGTCCAAATCTGCTCACAAGTCCCCACCGGAACCTGTCCAAAAACTACTCACAAGTCCCCACCGAAACCTGTCCAAAACTACTCACAAGTCCCCACCGAAACCTGTCCAAAATTGCTCACAAGTCCCCACTGGAACCTGTCCAAAACTCAGCAAGCTCACCAAGAAAAAATTTCTTAGTAGGAAATCACAAAGTGAATTGTTAGAGACCCAATGTGATTTGTCAAACTCATAGAAGCATAAAGAGAATTGTTAGAGACTCAATATGTTCTATACTCAAATCATTATATCAAAACTCAACTCAAATCAACTTAGCTCAATATCAATCTCAAATTTGAAAACTCAACTCAATATCTGAAATGGATAGGATATAATGTTTTCTTTCAAGAACATGAAACCCCAACAATTGCCAACTATGCAAAGAATTACATAACAATGATACTCATATTATTTTCACCATCAATTAGGGTTTCAACAACAATGCTCATCAAACAAGGTTTAGTCAACCAACACCATTCAACTCAACATCAACCTTGAAGCATTCAACCAATCATCACAAGAAAAGGAAACAAGTAGAAAACCTTTTCCCTCCAAAGATATTTGAACAAAACAGCCACCAACACAATATCACCAAATGCAAAGAATAACTTGCTCAAATCAACTCAATGGAGTAAGCCCAATATCATGAATCAAGTAAAGCAATGACTTGATCAAACAACCTCTATGGAAGAAACTCAACCATCAAACTCAAAATAGCCAACCAAGGGTTCCACCAACTCAATGCAAGTATCAAGACTCATAAACATAAACCCTAGTGCACAATGCTTCCACTACCTCAAACCAGAATTATGCATTCACCAAAAACTTTCTTTAAGGATAACAATGCATAAGTAGTCTTCTACAAACCAAAAAATAGGATTTACACCCAACCAAAGGAAACCTAGTTGAAAACCTTTTCACTCCAACCTTATTTTAGGAAAACATACACCAATCATACTCATAAGGAAAATGTGCCCATACCTTTTTGGAGTAGAAGAAAATTGATCCTTAAAGTTGTCACCACACACAACCCTCAAACTTCCAACCAAGTTAGGGTTAGAACCAAGATAAATGAGCATATATAAAAACTTTCCTTAATACACATTTTAGCTCCTCTTCTTTAAAAACAACCACCAAAGAAGCCAAAAACACAACAACCAAAACTTACACCTTATATCTCCATTTTTAAATTTAGCATAGCAAAATACTAATCTCAAAAATACAACCAAAGAAATATCCCCTTATTTCTCCTATGTCTTTTAAACAATGCTAAACAATGCCAAAAATCATACCAAGAAAATAATCACACCTTATAATGGCTGCCCTTGAAGAATCTAAAATTCGCGGCACAAAACATGTTTTAATAAAAACATGACTAATCCATGCACAGCTCCCTCCGCGGGGATCGAAACGCAGACCTCCGCCTACACAAGGCCCAAACGCAGCCTTCGCTGCCACTAGCCCACAAGGGGCTTATGAAGTCCAAGACGGACTTCCTTCCACATAAACGGTCAAGCTTTTCGAAAGCTTTTCAAACCACGAGCTCTCCTCTTTCGCAGCGTAAATAGAACATTCGATCGCAACCAAACCAATTAATTTCCTTCGATTTTCCAAGTGGGTTTAACCTTAGGAACCTTCTCATATTTATAGTCCATACGTGGACTTTAGAACACGTCGACTGCAAAGAAAAGTAATTTCGAATTTAATCAAAATTTGCTTTCTAAAGGGTTTAAAAACCCTTAAGTATTTTTAATAAATTAAAAAATAATTTCTCCCTTAATTAATTAAATAATTAATTAATTAAAACCTTGAAGGGTTTTAAATAATAATTAAATAAATAATAAAGAGAACCTCCATTGGTTTTAATAAAAACCCTATGCCAATGGAATCTCTCTAGATTCTCTTAAAAAGATTCTCTTGGAATCTTCCACCTTTGAAGCCAACACATCCTCTTAACATTAATGCCATTTCCTTTTGACATCAATGACAAATCATAGACAAGAAGCTAGGATATCAAACCCAAAATTGCCAACAAATGCTTTTTCACCTTTGATGGATTATGCAGTAGAATGTTAACACTATGATAACTTTGGGCATATTGCAAGAAATTGTCGTAGTACCTATTTTTTAAATCAACCTCAGGAAAGAAAGTTCCAACCACATAGGACAAGACAAAATAGAAAATTTCTTGAAAAAATATGCAAAAGATATTGAAAAAGAAAAGTCAAAACTAGAGCCCAATACCGTAGTCAAAATAGAGTGGAAAGAAAAAGAACAACTTAGGGAAGAAAAGGAATCCTTAATAGTGCATACGATACTTTAAAGGCTAGAATAAATGTGTACCATGGATTCTTGATAGTGGATGCTCAAGTCATATGACGAGTGATAAACAGAAATTTGAAAAACTACAGAAATATGAGGGTGGCTCTGTGAAGTTTGGAAATAATGATGGAGCCAAAATAATAGGAAAAGGATCTGTCAAAATTAGTGATGGGAAAATCAAGTCAGAAGAAGTTTTATTTGTGGATGGTTTGAAACACAACTTGTTAAGTGTCAGTCAAATCTGTGATAAAGGACATGAAGTAGTCTTCAAGAAGCAAGGTTGTGAAGTCAAAAAAACAAACAGTGGGAAATTGATAGCAACTGGTTCAAGGACATCTGGCAACCTGTACACTCTCTCAAAAACTTTAGAAGGTACGTGTTTCATTGGACAAGAAGAAGAGAACTGGTTGTGGCACAAGAGGCTTGGACACATAAGTTTTGATAATTTGGTGAAAATCATCTCAAAACAAGTAGTGAGAGATATTCCAACCATTAGAAAACCTTCAAATAGTATCTGTGCTTCATGTCAAAAGGGAAAGCAAACCAGAGTCTCATTCAAAACAAAAGAGTACCACACTAGCAAGCCTTTGGAACTTATACATACAGACTTATGTGGACCCATGAGAACACAAAGCATAAATGGTGACAAATACTTTATGTTGTGTATCGATGATTATTCCAGGATGACATGGATATTTTTTTTAAAAGATAAAACAGAAGCTTTTGAAATGTTCAGATCTTTCAAACATCTAGTTGAGAATGAAACAGGAAAAAGGATCAAATGTTTACGATTAGATAGAGGAGGAGAATTCATTTCAGATGATTTCACAGAGTATTGTGAAAAACATGGTATCGAGAGACAATATTCAGCAACTAGAACTCCCCAGCAGAATGGTGTTGTAGAAAGAAAGAATAGAACTATGTAGGAAATGGCACGGACAATGTTGATCGAGAGAAAAGGAGTAGATAAATTCTGGAAAGAAGCAGTTCACACTACAGTATACATCCAAAATAGATATATGTTAAGAACTCATGAAAGCAAAACACCTTATGAGTTGTGGTTTGGTAGAAAAGCAACAGCAAAACATCTCAAAGTATTTTGCTGTAAGTGTTACATCAGAAAAACTGATGACAACCTTGGGAAGTTTGAAAATAGAGCAGATGAAGGTGTTTTTGTTGGGTATTCATCAAAAAGCAAAGCTTACAAATGCTACAACAAGAGACTCAAGAAAATTTTGGAAAGTACAGATGTTAAATTCGATGAATGTGTGAAACGAATAACTAGCTTTGAAGAAAACTACCCAATCTATGAAGAAGTCATTGAAGGAGATGAGGTGAATGAAACAGAAAATAAATCTACGTTTGATTTAGATGACTTAATCGATGACTCAGAGGTGCAAGAAAACAAGAAATTCAAAACAGGTAGCTAGCAGAAAAATCACCCAAGAGACCAAATAATTGGAGATCCCACAACTGGTGTTCAGACAAGAAGGAAAGTAATAAGTAATTACTCTCTTTTATCCAGAATTGAGCCCAAAAACATAGATGAAGCAAGCAAAGATGATAGTTGGATGAAGGCAATAAATGAAGAGTTAGATCAGATTGAAAAGAATAGAACTTGGGAATTAGTACCTAGACCTGCGAATAAGAATGTAATCGGCACCAAATGGATATTTCAAAACAAATTAAATGAAGATGGACAGGTCATTAGGAACAAAGCAAGACTGGTTTGTAAAGGCTATGCACAGGTCGAAGGCATTGATTTTGAAGAGACTTTTGCACCAGTGGCCAGACTAGAAGCAATTAGAATGTTTCTGGCCTTAGCAGTCCACAAGAACTTCAGAGTTTATCAGATGGATGTAAAATCTACCTTTTTAAATGGGAAACTTGAAGAAGAGGTCTATATTGAACAACCAGATGGTTTTCAAATTAGTGAAGATCCCAACCTTGTCTGCAAATTAAAGAAAGCTTTATATGGATTAAAACAAGCACCACGGGCATGGTATGCAAGGCTAGACAACTATCTCTCTCAACAGGGATTCAAGAAAGGTTTGGTGGACAGTAATTTGTATGTCAAAATAGAAGGTGGGCATCTAATTGTTCTTGTTGTTTATGTAGATGATATCATATTTGGTAGCAACAAAGATGAATCTTGTAAAGACTTAGTGAATAAGATGCAGAAAGAATTTGAAATGTCTATGATTGGTGAACTGTCTTACTTTCTTGGGTTACAAGTTAATAAAAATGAGAAAGGCATATTCATTTCTCAAATTAAATATGTGAAAGAGATGCTAAAAAGGTTCACAATGGAGGATTGTAAGCCGGTCAGTACTCCCATGACAACAGGCTGCAAGTTGAGCAAAGAAGACAAATCTCCATCGATAGATCAAACTATGTACAGATCAATGATTGGAAGCTTACTATACTTAACAGCTACCAGACCTAATATTTTGTAGACAATTTGCATGGTAGCAAGATTTTAGGCCAGTCCCAAAGAGACTCATGTGACAGCAGTAAAAAGGATTCTTCGAGTATCTCAAGGGTACTATGGAGTATGGGTTATGGTATCCGAAAGGTAAAGACTTCACCCTTATATCTATATTCGGATGCAGAATGGGCAGGATGTGTTGATGATAGGAAGAGTACAAGTGGAGGTGCATTTTATCTCGGTGATAGAGTTGGTTGCTTGGCACAGAAAGAAACAAGAGTCAGTCTCTTTATCCATAGCAGAGGCAAAATATATTGCAGCAACATCATGTTGTACACAAGTTTTTTGGGTGAAGCAAACTTTGAAAGATCTTGGTATTAATTTCTAGTGAGCCAATATAGATTAAGTGTGATAACACCAGTGCAATTAACATCTCCAAGAATCCAGTAATGCATTCATGGACAAAACACATTGCCATCCAGTATCATTTTTTGAAGGAGAAAGTTGCAGAAGGAGAAGTTAAATTGGATTTTGTCCCAACCACAGAACAAGTAGCAGATATTTTCACAAAACCATTGCCCAAGGAAGTGTTTGAGTACCTTCAAAACAAATTGGGAGTGGTCACACTTTGGGGTGGGGTGGGGAGATGTTGAGCAAGGTATTGCAAGAGTATTGTCATTGTTGTCAACACAGTCGATTAGATCTAATGATGCAGTGGACAGGCAGTTCAGAAGTCATTCAGATGCAGAGGACAGAAGTTCAAAGGTTATTCAGAGCATGGACAGTGAGTTTCCAAGAAGACCATAGTTGCCGTTTTGCAAAAAATCAAAGAAAAAGACAAGTAAGAAAAGTGTCGCGATATCGCGACATTTTCAGCAGGCAAGAAAAACTGTCACGATTTCGTGACATGTTTGAGGAGAGAGAAAAAGCAAGCAAAATTGTCATGATTTCGCGACATGGCCGAGGAGAGAGAAGGCAAAAGAAAACTATCGTGATTTTGCGACATGTTTGGAAGAAAAGCGCTAAGGAAGAAAACTGTCGCGATTTCGTGACATGTTTGGAGAAAATGCGCTAAGGAAGAAAACTGTCATGATTTCGTGACATGTTTGGAGAAAAAGCTCCAAGGAGGAAAAGTGTCACGATTTCGTGACATGTCGGGTTTTCGTGACCCGAAGAGGAGAGAGAATGTACAAAGGCAAGTATGTCACGATTTCGTGACATGTTATGTTTTCGCGGGTGAAAGGCAGAAAAGAGCTTAAGGCAGCAAAAGTGTCACGATTTCGTGACATGTCATGTTTTCACGGGTGCAAGCCGAGAAAAGGACAAAGAGGCGAAAAGTGTCACGATTTCGCGACAGGTTGCAAGAAAAGCCTTCGAAAGCTGAAAGCGTCACGATTTCATGACAGGATGAAAGAAAAATGTACGGATGGAAAAAGTGTCACGATTTCATGACAGGCAGTAGTGAAGAAGCTAGCAGGATGAAGATGTCACATTTTCGTGACATGTCACGGTTTCACGACTCTAGGAGGAGAGAGACTGTATGACGCTAGAAATGTCACGATTTCGTGACAAAAGCAGAAGAAGGCCTAGAAGCAAAAAGGGTCACGTTTTCGTGACAAGAGTGAGGATGACGTCAACGAAAGTTAGAAGTGTCACGATTTTGTGACAAGAACGGTGGCAAAGCAGACAAAGGCCAAAAGTGTCGCATTTTCGTGATAGCAGGGTAAAGAAGGCGTACGGCTGCAAAAGGTGTCACGATATCATGACATGTTGTAGTTTCATGAGGAAAGCTATAGAACCAGAGAGGCGGTTGAAGCCGACAGAGTTAAATCTGGGCCGACGAAGATTAGGGTTTTGGAGTCGACATTCATTAGGGTTTTGCAGCCGATGTTCTTTAGGGTTAAAGCCGACTACAGTTTAAGATTTGTTCTTGAAATTTCATCTATAAAAGGAGGGCTGTTTCGAGTTTGAAGTGTGATTTTTGTGAAGAAAATTTGCGCATGTGAAGTTCGTGGTGAGCAGAGAGCGAGTCGTATCGATTCGAGCTGAGTGCGAAGCGGTAGTTCATTTGTGTCGAAGTGAAGTGTGTGAAGCAGTTGCACAGAAGTAGACTAGAGTGCGAAGCATAAGCGCATAGGAGTAGAAGCCATAACTCGGTTGTGTCGAAGCAAAGTGTGCGAAGTAGTAGTGCAAAAGTAGACTGGTGGTGCGAAGCTTTTGCAGTAGAAGCCAGAGTACACAGAAACAACAGACAGTGTGCAAACAATGTGAAGGTATTTTTTTGTATTTTTCTTGAAGTCCAAGTTGCAGCTTGGCATAAGGGGTTGGTGCTCCTTCCAGTAGGTGCTGGTGAATTAGGGGTTGGTGCTCCTTTCTGTTGGTGCAAAAAAATTGAGGGGTTGGTGCTCCTTCCAGTTGGTGCTGGTAAATAAGTTGTAAAGTTGTTGCTTTGCAAAGGCTGGATTTGGATGGTAGTCCAAGCAGTCATTTTTGAGGAGTAGCCACATTGGTGAACCTCGTTAAAATTTTGTGTTGTGTGATGCTCTCTTATTAACTTGCTATTTCTGGTTTAAGTTTGCTTTATTTCATTGCAAGTTTAAAGTTTTAAAAGATCACACTGATTCACCCCCTCTCAGTGTCACTGTAAGTATAACAATTGGTATCAGAGCCAAGTTCCTGAATAGGCTCAATCAGCTAGGGTGATCTTGGAAGTGACGCAATGGCAGGTGGTGAAGGGTTCTCCTCAAACAAAGCACCATTGTTTGACGAAACTAATTATGCGTTCTGGAAGATCAGAATGCAGACATATCTTCGTGCTTTGGGATTTGATATCTGGAGTGCAGTAGTTAATGGTTACACAGCTCCTGACACTGCTCCAACCGACAACACTGGTAAAAAGGCATTTGAAAATGACTCTAAAGCAAAAAATGCCATCATGTGTGGATTAGTTGACAGTGAGTTGGTCAAGATCATAAATTGCGAATCAACAAAAGATGTATGGGACAAACTAGAAAATATTTATGAGGGAGATGACAAGATCAAGGAAGCCAAGCTTCAAACACATCGAGCTCAATTCGAATCATTGAAAATGACCAACGATGAGAACATAGAAGCCTTTATGCAGAGAGTTAATGGAATCACTAATTCAATCAGAGGTCTCGACGAAGATTTGGATGATGCAACTATCGTGAAAAAGGTATTAAGATCGCTTCCCCAAAGATTTGATTCTAAAGTCTCAGCCATAGAAGAAGCTAAAGATCTAAATCACTTCAATATGGATGAGATGCATGGTTCCCTGACTGCTTATGAAATGAGAATAGGAAGATCTAATCCCACAGACAGAGAAGCAGCATTTAAAGCCCTAAAAGGTAAAGACACAAAACAAGAGTCTGAAGAAGAAGAAACTTCGGATGAAATGGAAGCAAATTTTGTCAAAAAACTGAGAAAGGGAAAAGGAAAATACAGAGGAAAGCTTCCTTTCAAATGTTTCAACTGTGGGGGCATTGGACACTTTGCTACCAAATGTCCTCTCAATGAGAAGAACAAAGGTGAGGAAGCATCTCATCAAGAAAGAAGTGAATGGAGAAAGAAAACAAACTTCAGAAAGGGAAACTTCAAAAAGAAAAGTTTCATCTCCAGGAATGCAAATTCTTCAGAGGACAGCTCTAGTGAGGATTCTGAAGAAGGAACAGGTGAAGCTCTATTCATGGCTTTTGAAGTAGAAAAATTAGAAGAGGTAGAAAAATCAGAGAAGAGAGAAGGAATGAACTCTAAAGCATGTGTTGAAAAACCTGAGGCAGAAGTTGATCTAGAAGGTGAACTGGTTTCTGCTCTTGAAGAATGGAAATCTGAGAAAAGAAAGAATTATAAACTTTCAAGAAAGCTTGAGGATGCAAACGACATTATAACCAGTTTAAAAATACAAGCAGAAGAATACAAGAAAATGTTCGAAGATCTTGAAGTTCAGATAACCATGAAGATAGATTACTGTTGTAAACTAGAAGAAGAAAATCTTGGCCTACGAATGCAGATACAAGAGCTGGATCAAAAAATTAGCTGCCATCACAAACGTGAAGAAAGTTCGAAGAAGCTGGATAAAATCTTAAGTGATCAATGACCTGCAGGCATCAAATTTGGTCTGGGCTTCATTGAAGGAGAATCATCAAATGGACCAAAAGCCAAAAATGTTGAAACTATAAGGAGTGAAGATGAGAAACAGGCTGATGAAAGAAAAACAAATCATGCAAAAGAAAGCAGTAATGCCAGGCCCGAAAGGAGAACTGACAATGATGGCTTTACCAAGGTCACAAATCAAAGAAGAAGAAGATCTATGGTTCCTACAACAACCTGGCAAAGACCATCCTTCAGGTTTAATCATTACTTTTCTGGTTTCTGTTTCAAATGTAATGGTTATGGGCACAAAATTGCAGACTGCAAGTATAATGTAGGACCAAGAAGCTTTGTTAGTAGAAATGTTTTTGCACCTCTAACAAATTATGCAGTAGAATGTTTTAGTTATCACAACTATGGGCATATTGCAAGAAATTGTCGTAGTACCTCTGTTTTAAATCAACCTCAGAAAAGAAAGTTCCAACCACATAGGACAAGACAAAATAGAAAATTTTCTGAAAGATATGCAAAAGATATTGAAAAAGGAAAGTCCAAACTAGAGCCCAATACCGTAGTCAAAATAGAGTGGAAACAGAAAGAATAGCTTAGGGAAGAAAAGGAATCCTTAATAGTACAGACAACTTTCAAGGCTCAGAATAAATGTGTACCATGGATTCTTGACAGTGGATGCTCAAGTCATATGACAGGTGATAAACAAAAATTTGAAAAACTACAGAAATATGAGGGTGGCTCTGTGAAGTTTGGAAATAATGATGGAGCCAAAATAATAGGAAAAGGATCTATCAAAATTAGTGATGGGAAAATCAAGTCAGAAGAAGTTTTATTTGTGGATGGTTTGAAACACAACCTGTTAAGTGTCAGTCAAATCTGTGATAAAGGACATGAAGTAGTCTTCAAGAAGCAGGGTTGTGAAGTCAAAAAAATAAACAGTGGGAAATTGATAGCAACTGGTTCAAGGACGTCTGGCAACCTGTACACACTCTCAAAAACTTTAGAAGGTACGTGTTTCATTGGACAAGAAGAAGAGAACTGGCTGTGGCACAAGAGGCTTGGACACATAAGTTTCGATAATTTGGTGAAAATCAGCTCGAAACAAGCAAGTGAGAGATATTCCAACCATTAGAAAACCTTCAAATAGTATCTTGTGCTTCATGTCAGAAGGGAAAGCAAACCAGAGTCTCATTCAAAACAAAAGAGTACCACACTAGCAAGCCTTTGGAACTTATACATACAGACTTATGTGGACCCATGAGAACACAAAGCATAAATGGTGACAAATACTTTATGTTGTGTATCGATGATTATTCCAGAATGACATGGATATTTTTCTTAAAAGATAAAACAGAAGCTTTTGAAATGTTCAGATCTTTCAAACATCTAGTTGAGAATGAAACAGGAAAAAGGATCAAATGTTTACGATCAGATAGAGGAGGAGAATTCATTTCGAATGAATTTATAGAATACTATGAAAAACATGGTATCAGGAGACAATATTCAGCAGCTAGAACTCCCCAGTAGAATGGTGTAGTAGAAAGAAAGAACAGAACTATACAGGAAATGGCACGCACTATGCTGCGAGAAAACAAAATAGCAAGCATGATTCTGGAAAGAAGCAGTTCACACTGCAGTATACATCCAAAACAGATATATGTTAAGAACTCATGAAAGCAAAACACCTTATGAGTTGTGGTTTGGTAGAAAAGCAACAACAAAACATCTCAAAGTATTTGGTTGTAAGTGTTACATCAAAAAAACTGATGACAACCTTGGGAAGTTTGAAAATAGAGCAGATGAAGGTGTTTTTGTTGGGTATTCATCAAAAAGCAAAGCTTACAAATGCTACAACAAGAGACTCAAGAAAATTGTGGACAGTGCAGATGTTAAATTCGATGAAGGTGGGAAACGAATAGCTAACTTTGAAGAAAACTACCCAATCTATGAAGAAGTCATTGAAGGAGATGAGGTGAATGAAATAGAAAATAAATCTACGTTTGATTCAGATGACTTAATCGATGACTCAGAGGTGCAAGAAAACAAGAAATTCAAAATAGGCAGCTGGCAGAAAAATCACCCAAGAGACCAAATAATTGGAGATCCCACAGCTGGTGTTCAGACAAGAAGGAAAGTAATAAGTAATTACTCTCTTTTATCCAACATTGAGCCCAAAAACATAGATGAAGCAAGCAAAGATGATAGCTGGATGAAGGCAATAAATGAAGAGTTAGATCAGATTGAAAAGAATAGAACTTGGGAATTAGTACCTAGACCTGCGAATAAGAATGTAATCGACACCAAATGGATATTTCGAAACAAATTAAATGAAGACGGACAGGTCATTAGGAACAAAGCAAGACTGGTTTGTAAAGGCTATGCACAGGTCGAAGGCATTGATTTTGAAGAGACTTTTGCACCAGTGGCTAGACTAGAAGCAATTAGAATGTTTCTGGCCTTAGCAGTCCACAAGAACTTCAGAGTTTATCAGATGGATGTAAAATCTGCCTTTTTAAATGGGAAACTTGAAGAAGAGGTCTATATTGAACAACCAGATGGTTTTCAAATTAGTGAAGATCCCAACCTTGTCTGCAAATTAAAGAAAGCTTTATATGGATTAAAACAAGCACCACGGGCATGGTATGCAAGGCTAGACAACTATCTCTCTCAACAGGGATTCAAGAAAGGTTTGGTGGACAGTAATCTGTATGTCAAAATAGAAGGTGGGCATCTAATTGTTCTTGTTGTTTATGTAGATGATATCATATTTGGCAGCAGCAAAGATGAATCTTGTAAAGACTTAGCGAATAAGATGCAGAAAGAATTTGAAATGTCTATGATTGGTGAACTGTCTTACTTTCTTGGGTTACAAGTTAATCAAAATGAGAAAGGCATATTCATTTCTCAAATTAAATATGTGAAAGAGATGCTAAAAAGGTTCACAATGGAGGACTGTAAGCCGGTCAGTACTCCCATGACAACAGGCTGCAAGTTGAGCAAAGAAGACAAATCTCCACCTGTAGATCAAACCATGTACAGATCAATGATTGGAAGCTTACTATACTTAACAGCTACCAGACCTGATATTCTACAGGCAGTTTGCATGGTAGCAAGATTTCAGGCCAGTCCCAAAGAGACTCATGTGACAAGTAGTAAAAAGGATTCTCCGATATCTCAAGGGTACCATGGAGTATGGGTTATGGTATCCAAAAGGTAAAGACTTCACTCTTATATCTTATTTAGATGCAGATTGGGCTGGATGCGTAGATGATAGAAAGAGTACCAGTGGAGGTGCGTTCTATCTAGGAGACAGATTGGTTGCATGGCACAGTAAGAAACAAGAGTCAGTCTCTCTATCTACAATTGAGGCAGAATATATTGCAGCAACAACATGTTGTACACAAGTTTTGTGGATGAAACAAACTCTGAAAGATCTTGGCATTAATTTTAGTGAGCCAATATCAGTAAAGTGTGATAACACCAGTGCAATTAACATCTCCAAGAATCTAGTTATGCACTCACGCACAAAGCACATTGCCATCCGGTATCATTTTTTGAAGGAGAAAGTTGCAGAAGGAGAAGTTAAATTGGATTTTGTCCCAACCACAAAACAAGTAGCAGATATTTTCACAAAACCATTGCCCAAGGAAGTGTTTGAGTACCTTCAAAACAAATTGGGAGTGGTCACACTTCCCAAGAAGTGACTAGCTACAGGAATCACCTTCTCAGGGGGAGCAATTGAGTATTTGACTATTCTTTTGCTCATGATCAAAATTTGTGCTAAGTGCAACAAATTATGCCTGAGAATTGTGTGTATGGACTCAGGGGGAGTCTGCAGTAGCCCTTTGGTATTATTGACAAAGGGGGAGAAAAGTTACAGGAATTTTCATAGGTGTTGCCAACAATTCCAAAGGGGGAGATTGTTGAGCAAGGTGTTGCAGGAGTATTGTCATTGTTGTCAACACAGTCAGTTAGATCTAATGATGCAGTGGACAAGCAGTTCAGAAGTCATTCAGATGCAGAGGACAAAAGTTCAAAGGTTATTCAGAGCATGGACAGTGAGTTTCCAAGAAGACCATAGTTGCCGTTTTGCAAAAAATCAAAGAAAAAGACAAGTAAGAAAAGTGTCGCGATATCGCGACATTTTCAGCAGGCAAGAAAAACTGTCACGATTTCGTGACATGTTTGAGGAGAGAGAAAAAGCAAGCAAAATTGTCACGATTTCGTGACATGGCCGAGGAGAGAGAAGGCGCAAGGAAAACTGTCATGATTTCGTGACATGTTTGGAAGAAAAGCGCTAAGGAAGAAAACTGTCGCGATTTCGTGACATGTTTGGAGAAAAAGCGCTAAGGAAGAAAACTGTCATGATTTCGTGACATGTTTGGAGAAAAAGCTCCAAGGAGGAAAAGTGTCACGATTTCGTGACATGTCGGGTTTTCGTGACCCAAAGAGGAGAGAGAATGTACAAAGGCAAGTATGTCACGATTTCGTGACATGTTATGTTTTCGTGGGTGAAAGGTAGAAAAGAGCTTAAGGCAGCAAAAGTGTCACGATTTCGTGACATGTCATGTTTTCGTGGGTGCAAGCCGAGAAAAGGACAAAGAGGCGAAAAGTGTCACGATTTCACGATAGGTTGCAAGAAAAGCCTTCGAAAGCTGAAAGCGTCACGATTTCACGACAGGATGAAAGAAAAATGTACGGATGGAAAAAGTGTCATGATTTCATGACAGGCAGTAGTGAAGAAGCTAGCAGGATGAAGATGTCACATTTTCGTGACATGTCACGGTTTCGCGACTCTAGGAGGAGAGAGACTGTATGACGCCAGAAATGTCACGATTTCATGACAAAAGCGGAGAAGAAGGCCTAGAAGCAAAAAGGGTCACGTTTTCATGACAAGAGTGAGGATGACGTCAACGAAAGTTAGAAGTGTCACGATTTCGTGACAAGAACGGTGGCAAAGCAGACAAAGGCCAAAAGTGTCACATTTTCGCGATAGCAGGGTAAAGAAGGCGTACGACTGCAAAAGGTGTCGCGATATCGTGACATGTTGTAGTTTCGTGAGGAAAGCTACAGAACCAGAGAGGCGGTTGAAGCCGACAGAGTTAAATCTGGGCCGACGAAGATTAGGGTTTTGCAGCCGACATTCATTAGGGTTTTGCAGCCGACATTCATTAGGGTTTTGCAGTCGACGTTCTTTAGGGTTAAAGCCGACTACAGTTTAAGATTTGTTCTTGAAATTTCATCTATAAAAGGAGGGCTATTTCGAGTTTGAAGTGTGATTTTTGTGAAGAAAATTTGCGCATGCGAAGTTCGCGATGAGCAGAGAGCGAGTCGTATCGATTCGAGCTGAGTGCGAAGCGGTAGTTCGTTTGTGTCGAAGCGAAGTGTGCGAAGCAGTTGCACAGAAGCAGACTGGAGTGCGAAGCATAAGCGCACAGGAGCAGAAGCCGTAACTCGGTTGTGTCAAAGCAAAGTGTGCGAAGCAGTAGTGCAGAAGCAGACTGGTGGTGCGAAGCTTTTGTAGAAGAAGCCAGAGTACACAGAAACAGCAGACAGTGTGCAAACAGTGTGAAGGTATTTTTTTGTATTTTTCTTGAAGTCCAAGTTGCAGCTTGGCATAAGGGGTTGGTGCTCCTTCCAGTAGGTGCTGGTGAATTAGGGGTTGGTGCTCCTTTCTGTTGGTGCAAAAAATTGAGGGGTTGGTGCTCCTTCCAGTTGGTGCTGGTAAATAAGTTGTAAAGTTGTTGCTTTGCAAAGGCTGGATTTGGATGGTAGTCCAAGCAGTCATTTTTGAGGAGTAGCCACATTGGTGAACCTCGTTAAAATTTTGTGTTGTGTGATGCTCTCTTATTAACTTGCTATTTCTGGTTTAAGTTTGCTTTATTTCATTGCAAGTTTAAAGTTTTAAAAGATCACACTGATTCACCCCCCTCTCAGTGTCACTGTAAGTATAATAATCACACTTTCCAAGCATTGACTAGCTATTGGGTCCACATTCTCAAGAGGAGAATTTGTGTCTTTGTTTATCTTTTTGCTCATGTTTGTGATTCTTGTTAAGTGTAATAATTTTTGACTGAGAATGTTGTGCATGGACTCAGGGGGGGTTTGTAGCAACCCTTTGGTATTTTTTTCAAAGGGGGATAAGATTTATAGGAAAATGTGCGTGTATTGCCAATAATTCCAAAGGGGGAGATTGTTGAGCAAGGTGCGCGATAGTATTGTCATCGTTGTCAACATGCTTAGATGGATAGGTTGATGTAGTACACAATTTTTCGGAGGTTATTCAGAGTATGTACAAAGGTGTTCAATTATTATGAGGATGTTTTTGATGTTTAGGTGAAGTTGTTATAGGTTGTTCATGCAAATTTGCAAAAGTTGCAAAAATTGTCAGAAAGTTGTCAAAGTAGCAAAATTATCAAAGTTGTAAAAATTGTCAAAGTTGCAACAACACCACTGGAATGTGTTGGACAGACAAAGATACTATTTGGAGGTTTTTTTATCATTATCAAGTGTGGTTGCAGTGTTGGAATGGTCGGTTGCTTCGTCGGTGCATTGTTGGTCAGTTTCATGCTTTGTGACAGGTGTAAAATCTACGTCGGAGGTCACTTTGTGGGAGGAATATTAAGCAATACGTGATGAATTGGACCACAAATTGTTTACTGTAGGTATCTAGATATACTGAGAGCTTAATTTTAATTTTTAGACCAAACGGATTTTGGAAGAAGAAACAAGAGCATTGCAAAACGACTCTAGAGCATTTTTTCTAGTTTATGTGACAGGTGTAAAATTAGCATCAGAGGTCACTTTGTCGGAGGTACTGAGAATAATCCGTGAAGAGTTAAAATATGAAATTTAAATTGAATTTATTCAGTTTATCCAAGAATATATGTTTCAATTTTTAGCCCATTTGAAAATTTGAGGAGGAAGTTATGACTGTTACAAAAAGCTTTATCAGCTCTTTTTGGTAATTTTGGCAGTTTCTAAGAATATAACGGTTGAGTGGTACTTTTGTGTAACTAAAAAAAGAGTTACATTTTTTAATGTGTAGCATATATATGTTTTAAAATAAAATGGAGAAGAGGGTTTTTTGGAGAAAGGACTGTCGATGCATGTTGTGAAGATTTTTTTCTTTGGCATGTTGATTGAAAAATGTGCAAGCTGTGAGATAATCAATATGTAAAGTTGAGAAGATTGAAAAGGTTAGAAAAAAGATTTTAGAGGATAATATTTGTGAGCTAGACCACTCAGGGTATTTTTATGAGATTTAAAACTTTTATTAGAGCTTTTTAAATTTGTTGGGTTGGTGCTTGGCAACAGGGGTCGATGCTCCTTGCAGTTGGTGTTGCTAAAGTCCGGGTTGGTTGGTGCCATTCCCTGTAGTTGGTGCTGCACAAATATTGTAAAGACAAAATATTTTTGAGGATGAATTTGGATGGGAGTCCAAACAGTTCATTGGCACAGTGGTTTTTCCACATTGGGTTTCCACTATAAATCTAGTGTTATGTGATGCATGTTTGTGTGATTGCCTATTTTGATTTGATTTTATAGTTGGATTAAATTTTTAATACACACTAATTCAACTCCCCTCTTAGTGTCATGCTTAGTTCAACAATTGGTATCAGAGCCAAGTTCTTGAATAGGCTTAACCAGCTAGGGTGATCTTGGAAGTGACACAATGGTAGGTGGTGAAGGATTCTCATCAAACAAAGCACCATTGTTTGATGGAACTAATTACGTATTTTGGAGACTCAAGATGCAAACATATCTTTGTGCTTTGGGATACGACATTTGGGATTTAGTAAACAATGGATACACAATACCCACCACTTCTCCAATCGATGTTGTTGGTAAGAAACTGTTTGAGAATGACTCAAAAGCAAAGAATGCTATCATGTGTGGATTAGTGGACAACAAACTGGTAAAGATTATGGGTTGTAAAATGGTAAAGGAAATATGAGACAAACTGAAGAGCATTCATTAAGGAGATGTTAATATCAAGGAGGCCAAGTTACAGACACATCGATCTCGGTTCGAAGGATTAAAGATGAATGAGGATAAAAATATAGAGGCATATATGTTGAGAGTTAATGAAGTCATTAATGCAATTAGAGGACTCGTGAGAAAATTGAAGATTTTGTCATCGTGAAAAAGGTATTAAGGTACCTTCCCCAAATATTTGATTCTAAAGTTTTAGCTATAGAAAATGCTAAATATCTGAATTCTTTTAGTATGGATGAGATGCATGGTTCTTTGACTGCATATGAGATGAGAATAGGAAAATCTAAACCCACAGATAGAAAATTTTCTTTTAAAGCCCAAAAAAATATGAAAGCAAAATAAGAATCCGAGGAAGAAGAGACATCAAATGAAATGGAAGCAACATTTGTTCAAAAAGTAAAAAGGGTTAAAGGAATATATAGAGAAAAGTTACCATTTAAATGTTTCAACTATAGAGGCATTGGGCATTTCGCAGCTAAATGTCCACTTAATGAGAAGAAAAAAAGTGATGAAGGATATCACGGAGAAAGAAGTGACTGGAAGAAAAAATCAAATTTCATAAAAGTTAACTTCAAGAAGAAAATTTTCATCTCCAAGAAGGTCAGTTCATCAGAAGACAGCTCTAGTGAGTATTCTGAAAAAGAAATATGTGAAGCTCTTTTCATGGCATTCGAAGAAGAAAAATCAAAAAATAAAAATGAATGTGATGAAGAAGAAATTGACACAGAAGTGAATTTGGAAGAGGAACTAATTACAACTCTGGATGAATTGAATACAAAAATAAAAAGGAATAAGAAAATTTCAAGAAAGCTTGAGGATGCAAATGAAATCATAACAAGTTTGAAAGTGCAGATAGAAGAATCCAAGAAGGCCTCTTAGGGGTTTAAGTAATATTTCCCACTAAAGTGGGTCAATTTTTTGTGTCTACATTTGCCCCCTCTTTGACGCATTTATGGCATAATAAATGTGTTAAAGAAGAGATGTAAACACACACTCAAAAAAGAAACAAGCGAAAATGGGGTAGCTAGTTTAGAAGAAATGGATAGCATGAAAATAGTGTTATTCCAGACACTTTCTTGGTTTGAATGCAATTTGAGGCATTAGGAAATGCAATGCAGATATCTTAAACCAAATAAAAAAACCTAGTGAATGGTGAAAAAGCAAAAATAAGGGTCGAGACCTCTTAGTAGTTAATCTCTCCTTCAGGCTACGTCACAAATCCACTAGAGTGAAAAACAAATCAGATCAATGTAGCAAAATAAAAAATTCAGACTTAGGAGTTAGATTGCTTGTAGAAGAATAGGAAGTAGATAGAAAAAAATTACGAGCATGTTAGAATAATCACATATAAAAATCATCAAACCCTGTCTCTCAAATGCGAGATAAAACCCTCCTTTCATAGTGAGTTTGAAAGTGAAAAGAGCGGGAATAACCCAATAATGTCGATGCCAAAATGTTCTAGATGGAAGAATTAGGGATTTCATGAGAGTAATCCTAAAAAGTTAAAATCTCACCCTCGATCGCCTATGATTTCACCTATGCAAAGTCGTGACCCATCTTAACCGAACACAATTTCGCATAGAGTAAGAAAAAATAAAAATAAAGGAAAATGGGCCTATCCCTGCCTTAGGAAAGTGTTTAAGGCCTCTTAATGGGTTCAAGGAAGATTACCCACTAATGTGGGTTAATTTTTTGTGTCTACATGTACACCCTCCTTCCATGAATTGAGTGTATTATTCTATCTTCTTTTTGAGATACACCTCCAGTAGCATGTATGATATGAGGCATATATATATATATATATATATATATATATATATATATATATATATAATAAAACTTATGCTTTGATATTGATATGATGTTTTTATTGCTTGTGGTTTGATTTAGATGTTGATGCTTTGATATGTGATTTATGTATTGATGTGTTGATATAGTTGACTTAAATTATTGTAGTCTTGATTGGTTGTAAGATCATGATGATGATGATGAAATGCTAGAGCAAAATTACCCTATTTTGAGAGATGTATTGAGATTTTGGATGATATAGAAGTATGTTGCGAGTGATGATATTTAGATCAGATATAGGAGAATGCTCATGCTTTTAGAGGTAAATGCTTTACCTTTTATGCATTCCCATGTGTGTGAACATGATCTCATTATGTTTAAATGGTGGCCTATAGTACTGCATTCAGGATAGCATTTACGACATAATGAGGTACCTGTAATATGTACATAATGTATAGTTTTTGATAAATATTTTTCCTCTCATCAATGTATAAGTGTCATACTCTATGAAATACTTAACTGCATAGATGAGGTACCTATAGTATTTACATGATATATGTATGTTTTCTTCTCATCAGTGTTCAAGTGCTATTCTCTATGAAACACTTGACTGCATAGATGAGGTACTTGTGATATGATATATAAAGTTTTCTTCTCATCAATATTCAAGTGCCATTATCTATGAAATACTTGACTACATAGATAAGGTACATGTGATATGATATAAAGTTTTCTTCTCATCAATGTTCAAGTGCCATTCTCTATGAAATACTTGATTGTGTAGATGAGGTACATGTATGATTTATTTTGCTCCTTATCAATTTTCAAGTGCCATTCTCTATGAAATACTTGACTATGTAGATAAGGTGTTTGATAGTTATCAATGTTTAAGTACCATTCTTTATGAAACACTTAACTGTGTAGATGAAGTAGTTTGATTTCCATTAATGTCAAAGTGTCATTATCTATGAAACACTTATCTGCATAGATGAAATAGTTTAACTTCCATCAATGTCTATGTGACATTCTCTCTGAAACACTTAGTTGCATAGATGAGATAGTTTGATTTCATCAATGTCTAAGTGCCATACTCTATGAAAAACTTAGTTGCATATATGAAATAGTTTGATTTTCATCAATGTCTAAGTGCCATACTCTATGAAACACTTAGCTATGTAGATGAAATAGTTTGATTTTCATCAATGTCCAAGTGTTGTAATCTATGAAATACTTATCTACGTATATGAAATAGTTTGATTTTCATCAATATCTAAGTGCCATACTCTATGAAACACTTAGTTGCATATATGAAATAGTTTTATTTTCATCAATGTCTAAGTGCCATACTCTATGAAACACTTTGCTACGCAGATGAAATAGATTGATTTTCAAAAATTCTAAGTACCATATTCTATGAAACACTTAGCTGCATGGATGAAATAGTTTGACTTTCATTAATGTCAAAGTATCATACTCTATGAAACACTTAGCTGCATAGATGAAATAGTTTGATTTTCATCAATGTTTAAGTGTCATACTCTATGAAACACTTAGCTACGTAGATGAAATAGTTTGATTTTTGTCAATGTTTAAGTGCCATAATTTATGAAACACTTAGTTGCATAGATGAAATAGTTTTATTTTCATAAATTTCTAAGTGCCATACTATATGAAACACTTAGGTGCATAGATGAAATAGTTTTATTTTCATCAATGTCTAAATGCCATACTTTATACAACACTTAGCTGCATAGATGAAATAGTTTGGTTTTCATAAATATCTAAGTGTCATACTCTATGAAAGACTTAGCTACGTAGATTAAATAGTTTGATTTGTTTCTTATCAATGTTCAAGTGTTGCTCTTTGCAAACATTTGAGGGAGTAGATAAGGTAGTTATTGTTTGTAAGCATTTTTTTGCAAAGCTGTATGATATTTGATGATATTTTTGATGCTAATTATGAGGTGTTTTGTAATATTTTATAATTATTGTAAATGTCTTGCAAAGTGATGAATTGCTTTTGTAAATTATTTTGTATTCTATGCAAATGTTATGCAAAGTGATGAGATGCTTTTGTAATCAATTTTGTAATGCAGTTTTGTTATTGCAAAGTATTTTACAATGTTATGCAAGTTCTTTTTATGCTTGTAAGGTTTTTGCAAGATATCAAGATGATATTTGTAATGTAATGTTAATGCTTATGAGAGGGTAATCATGAGATGCTAAAATTATAATTTGTGAATGGTTTGCAGCATGTTGATGCTTGTAGGTGTTTGCAAAAAGGACTTGCAAAATAATTTTGTAGGGTTCTTTTGCTTTCATTATTTGAAAGTAAAGTATTTTGATGGCTTGATGTTGTCAAATTGATTAACACATGAGAGAGGGTAACAAGAGTATATAATTCCATTACCTAATGCATATGCAAATATTTACATGTACTTGAGGAATTAGACTTAATACTCATTGCCACCTTTGATGTGTTGAAAATTTTGAAAATGTTGTAAATAAAATCTTTTAAATTGAGGGTAACACTCCCATATGGAAAATCCATGAGAATAAGAAGTCCTTATCCTTTTACTGATGTGTGTAAAAATAAATGTATATGCACAGAGCATAGGAAAAAGAAATCCCATTACCTAGGAGGTCCATGTGACAACATTACCCTAAGTATGAAGGATCTTGTTTGAATGAATGAGTATATGAAATCCATGCTGGCTTAGAGGCCACTAGGAAGCACAAATATTTGGTAATAAACTACTTGAAATGGTCAAAAATTATTATGGGTACATGAAGTGTTGATTGATAAATCCCAATATTCCCAAAGGACCCATCATTCAGTCTAGATGTTTTAGTTTTAAAGGAAAGAATAAATGAGAATTCATCATTATTCATAAATATGGAGGAAGTTATCTATCTATTGACTAACATTTTGTACAACCAGATAGAGAATATCTAGCATGCTTGGTGAATGATTATTTTGATATTAAGTGTTTATAGCATATTTGCATAATATACTTGGTTGGAAATAAAATTTTATTGATCTAATAGTTTACCAGGCGAATATCCGATGGAGAGAATGTGATTTGTGGATGCTCTATTATTATAGAAGGTCATGTGGCTACAAGGACAACATAGATATAGTATCTGGTGAAGCATACAAATAATTGTACTTTGACAAGGTATTAGATCCATGTAGCCTCATAGTTTGATAGACTTATTTGAACAATAGTATGTGAGAGATTCTAATATTTGTTTGATAGAGTGTCAATGACAAGATCTAGGAGGCTATGAGGACAATATCGATCCAGTGCTTGGTAAGGCATATAAATGATTGTATATCTACATGATATTGGATCGATAGTCTTCGACAACCTCATGGTCTATCAAAGACAATCAGTGGGATTTATGAAATATGATAGTGTGCTTATGGAATTTATCAAAGAGAAAGTAAATATAACATTGATTCATTTCCTAATGAGATTCACAAGGAATTGCAAACCTATGAGATATTGTATCAATGAAATATTATGATATTTTTTATTATTTTCAAGACGACGTGTGAAGATCTAATTTAGATTGTATAATAAAATGGTATGTCGAACAGGAAAGACTACCCTTAGTCATTCATTCTCATATAAAGATAAAATTAATTATTAATCCATAGGATAATGGATGATTAAGGGTCTCCTAGCCCATGTGACCTATCGAGTGAGTAATCAAGTGATGATATATCATGTATAATTTTGTGAACCTAGATGACAGGCCAATCAAGAAATAGAACCCCATTCAACCAGTAACTAGTGAAATTCACAAATGATTATGAATTCACGATAGATTGGTTGAATTCTTTTCCCCATCCCTGGATGGTATACCAAATGGGTTGTATTTAAATAATGTGATGACTAGATGTCATGATACATTTAATAGACTGCTATTAAATTTCTCTCATGTAGTACAACATTTTATAAATTTACAAAAGATTATTTGTGTATTATAGGAGAGAAAAAGTACCCTTGATAAGTATATTGAATAATGACGAGAGTTGATCGAAAAAAGACTATTTTGTTGAATGATATTGTGGAAATATATTGTTGATATTTTTGTAGTAAAATTTTTATTGATAAATGATGTGACTATGTATAAAATGGAAGAAAGTAGGTTATGTATATTGCTTATCTTGATGAGAGAGAAGAAATATGACCAATGAGAGATAAGTGTATTTGAGTGTTATTTGTTGTTGTCTATCCCAAAGTTGGAACAAAAGAAAAGGAAAAGGCTAGGTCATAAAGACCATGGATGATTGCATCATACATCACTTAGCCTAAGAGAGGGAGAAGAAGATAATAAGTGTGATAGTAGTGAAGTTGGATGTAGAATAATATTTTAGTGGACAAGATTTTTGGATTGAAATGGTTTAATCAACATATGGTTAGCCTAGGTGAATGAAATGCAAATGTATTTGTCATAAGGATTTGTTTTTGCATCATAGTAAACCTTCCTGACTCTATGGATTGATCAATAAAACCAAGTAATCATGCAAGGGGTGGAGTGTATATGATGGTATGATGATATTTATTGTGCGTTTAGTCAAATGATCAAGAAAATGACTTTGTTTTATGCATAGTATCGTTTAAGATGCATGATGTTGATTGGTTATTTATATTCTTGGTCATCCAATATGGCTAGGTGATAGGCCCCTAATTCAAATTTAGTTGTAATTATGAAATGTCCTAACTAGTTAGGTTCAGCATTTTCTTTTAGGTCAACATCAGTGTTAGTGTTCTTTTGATTTTATTTGATGACTAAGTCCTAAAATTCAAAGGATCTTAGATGTGCCTTCTTATCATAGGCCCATAAAAGCCTATTATGGTATATCTTGAGGTGTTCTAAAGCATTGATGCATTTCTCTTCTAAGTGTTCTAGTTGTTGTAAGCAACTTGAGCGATATTCATATCCTACTGAAGAATCCTGCAACAAGACTCTTAGCGAGGGTATCTTAAGTTCAAAGGGAAATACTTCTTCAGTACCATAAATCAAAGTATATGGTATTTCCCATGTGGGAGTATGCACACTTGTGCAATATGCCCATAATATGAGATAGAGTTGCAAATTCCAATATTGGCTACTTTTGTTCACACGCTTCTTGAGGATTTTGATTAACTTTTTGTTGGAGGACTCAACTTGTCCATTCCATTGTGGGTAGTATGGTGTAGACCATATTTGTTGAATTTTGTATTTGGAACACATTTTTGCAACTTCATCATTTATAAAATGGGTACCATTATCTACAATTATGGTAGAAGGGATACCATATCGGCTGATTATTTGATTTAGAATAAACTTTGATACTTGAACTCTTGTCATGGTGGATAGGGACATTGCCTCAACCCACTTAGTAAAATATTTTGTAGTAGTGATGATGAACTTATGTGCATAAAAAAATTGAGGGTTTATCCTACCTATGATATCTAATCTCAAGAGGAGAAAGACCAAGAGATGTGATCGATTGGAGTCCTTGAGAAGGGGCATGAACACGGTTGTCATGTCGTTGAAACTTGTCATATTTATTTACATAGTTGTGAGAATACTTTTCCATAGAGGTCCAAAAATAGCCCATTATTAGGATCTTTTTAGCTATGGATAATCTGCTAAAATATCCATCACATGGTCCATTATGAGCTTCTTTTATTATAGCTTGGGTTTCATTTTAATTTAGGAATCTAAGGAATATACCTTCAAAGGAGCATTGATATAAAATATCCCTAATGATGACATATTTGTAAGATTTTAGCCTAATTTATCTTCAGTTTTGAGAGTTGAAACCCTTAGGGAATGTTCCTTCTTTGAGGAATTTGAATATGTCTTGATACCAGGGTTTTTGAGGTATAGATGTTTCAATATCACATATGTTGAGTTGTTGCATGCATGACTCAATTATGAAAGGCTCATTTATTGACCTTATGATAATATAATATTCTTCATTTTCTAATTCTAAAGGTATGAGTTATGATGCGGTAGCCATAGCATTAGCATGATAGTTACTAGATCATGGTATGGCTTCTATGGTAATTTGGTTGAAGTAAACTTTCAACATGTCTACAATATCTTTGTATAGCTTCAACTTCTCATATTTTGTTTGATAAGTATTGTTTACTTGGTTGATGACCAATTGTGAATCACCATATATCACTAAGTTTTCAATGTTTAGTTTTGTTGTGGCCCTAAGACCTAGGATGAGTGCTTCATATTCAACCATATTATTCGTACATGAGAAGCAAAGTTTAAAGGATAGTGAGATGAGTTTCTATTGTGGAGTGACTAGGACATTTCTACCCTTGCACATTTTGTGCATCTAGATCCATAAAAATATAAGATCCAAGTTTTAGGTTCTTGAGATTTTAATGAAAATAATGTTTCATCTAGAAAATATATGTTTATGGAATGCTTTGATTCTAAAGAGGATGCAACCAATTTATCGGCTATGAATTACCCCTTTAGTGATTCTTGATTTATGAATTCTATATCAAAATCACTAAGGGCTATGATATATTTTGTAGTTATTCCTGATAGATAATATTTCGACATAAGGTAGCACAATGGATCTACTCTTACCAAGACATGTCTTTTGACTAAGTATGTAGTGTCTTAATTTAAGAGATGAGAAGACAACTACTAGGAAAATATTCTCTAGTGGTGTATAGCGAGTTTCGTAGTTTACTAAGGTTCTACTAATATAGTAGATTGCTCTTTCTTGATGTTGTTCATCATATTGTGCTAGTAGAGTTCCAATAGCATGTTTGAGAGTTGCTATGTATAACAATAATGGTTGATTCAGATTTGATGATACCAAGATAGGCGATGTTAGGAGATAAGTTTTTAAAAACTTAAAGGCCTTTTGACATCCTTCGTCCCATTCAAATTTTATTCCTTTCTTTAATAATTTGGAGAAAAGTTGACACTTGTTTGCAAGTTGTGATATGAACCTACAGATGGCTTGTAATTTACCTTGTAATATTCATAATACAATTAGGTTTTTATGTGGTGTTATTTTTGTTATTGTCATGATTTTGAAGGGATCAACTTCAATACCATGATGGGACACAATAAATCCCAATATTTTTTCTGATGTTTCCCCAAATATGCATTTCTTGGATTTTTGACTGACTCTATAACCTTGTAATATTTCAAAGATACATTTGAGATCTTGAACATGATTTTATATTTTCTAAGATCTATTCAAGATGTCATCCATATAGTCTTATATCATTTTATGCATAATATCATGAAAAATATATGTCATGGTTTCATGTCATGGCCCTTTTATATGTCACTCCTGCATTTTTAAGATCACATGGCATTCCCTAATAGTAGAAGGTTCTCCAAGGGGTAGTAAAAGCCATTTTAGATTGATCTTCTGGTGCTATATTGATTTGGTTGTAACCTAAGAGCTAATCCATTAAAGACAATATTTCAAACCCTGTAGTGAAGTCAACTATCATGTCTATGTTGGTAAATGTAAATCATCCTTTGGGTAGGCATTGTTTATATCCCTAAAGTCAATGCAAATTCGAATCGATCCTTCCTTCTTGGTGATAGGAATGATGTTGGATATCCAATTTGAATATTCTATGACCTTTACAAAACCAACATCTAAGAGTTTTTGCAATTTATTTATTACTAAAAGAGCAACCCTTGGATGTATCTTTCTTAATTTTTATTTAACGGATTTTGCATCAGGGTGCACTACCAAATGATGGACTACTAGTGAAGGGTCAAGTCCTATCATGTCATCGTATCCCCAAGAAAAGATATCAAAGAATTATTTTAATAGGTTTGTATATTTTGTTTGTTCTTCTTGAATCAATAATTTTCCAATTTTGATAAGGTGAGGGTCCTAGTCTATCCATATGTTGAATTCTATAGTCTCTTCTATTAAGGCTTGTGACTCATTCTTAAAATGAAGAGTGAAATCTATTATCCCTAACTATTTAAGTTCTTGTAGATCCATAGATGTTTCTTCTAGTTCAAGAAGTTGATCTACATATAAGTTGAAGATTTGTTTGAGAGATTCTTCTATATGATGAACATCCAAATAATATTTAGGATTTTCTTTGGTTGCTATTGATTTTGGATGAACTAATTATAACATGTTGATGCTACCAAATCGTATGTTTTTGTGGGGTGTTCGATTAAGGAGCGACCATAGTTCTTCTTTGTCATCGTCACCCCATTGGAAGCCATGTATTGACTTAGAATAATCATCCATGTCATCTTCTTCTAATATACGATAAGGTTCACTTTTTACAGCGATTAATATGATCCCACATCATGCTGACCAAGGCTCAACTTCTACGGGTTATTTAATACCTTGTTCATAATGACCTAGATCTTTAACTTGATAACCTATATTGGAAAGTATTTATTTGGCTATGGAAAATTAAGGTGGCATATAAGACGTAGCATATGTTCATTCATTAGGCATGAAGTTGTGTCTCTAGATCTTCTCATCAAGGGAATTTCCCCCATGAATGAAAGTACAAGATCTTAACTAGATTTTAAGTCCTTTCCTATTGGGTAGACCTATATCATGAGGAGATAGGAACATGCTTACTAATCCTACGAAAGGATTTGATTTTTGATGAATAAAGTTGACTTGTTCATTGGAAGAGGATGATTGGGAAGTAATCCTCTAAGTTTATGAGAGGTTTCTCTAATATTTCCTTTTATTTATCTGATTTTGGTTGTCTACTAGGCTTAGCTAGTTGTATGGAAGTGCAAAGATTAATCTCTTGTAAGTCGATAGAGTTGCACATGGAAAAAGGTTTCAGCAGGGTTTTGCTTAGTGGAAAATTTTGCAATTTAGTGTGAATTTTAGGATTTCCAAAATGTCAATTTTATGATTTTTGGGACCATAGAGGTCAGCCCGTTTGCCCAAAAATTTTAGGATCTAATTTTTTTAGGGTAAATTCACCCCATTGTCATAAGGTTTCCTACCCAAATTTTGCCTTAAATTTATTTAAAATAAGAAATATTCTGCCCAAATCACCCCTTGTACCCCATTGTATATAGCTAACCCTGAAAATGACTCCCATATAATTACATTTTTTTTGGATAGCGAGCAATACAAAGCAGAGTACTAACAAAACCAGAGTCCACGACTGCTAGAAGGCGACTGGCAGAAGGCGACTGGTAGAAGGTGACTAACAGAAGGCAACTGATAGAAGGCAACTAACAAAAGGTGACTGGTAGAAGGTGACTAATAGAAGGTGACTGGCAGAAGGCAATCGAAGAAGGCGACTGGTAGAAGGCGATTGGCAGAAGGCAACTGATAGAAGGTGACTTGCAGAAGGTGACTGACAAAAGGTGACTGGTAGAATATGACTTGTAGAAGGCAATTGGAAGAAGGTGATTGATAGAAGCTGACTTATTGAAGGTGACTGATAGAAGGTGACTATCAGAAGGTGACTGGCAGAAGGTGACTGACAGAAGGTGACTGACAGAAGGTGACTGATAGAAGGCAACTAGGAGAAGGCAATTGACTAAAGGTGACTGACAGAAGGCAACTAGTATAAGGCGACTAGCAGAAGGTGATTGAAAAAAGGTGACTGGTAGAAGGTGACTAATAGAAGGTTATTTATAATAGGCAAATAGTAGAAGGTGACTGGAAGAAGGTGACTAGCAGAAGGTGACCGACAGAAAGTGACTGGTAGAAGGCGATTGGTAGAAGGTGACTCAATTTATCCGTATGCTTCTTTTACCATTAAATTTCATTTTTCATTTTATTAATGGACACTTAATAAGGAGGTTTATTCTACCTACGAACAATATTCATGGGACAGTCATAGATTTTGTTGTCTCTAGCAGTAGTTCTCTTTTATACCTATTATTTTCATATTTAAAAATGTAGTTGTCTTCTACCAGTCTCCTTCTACCAGTTGCCTTCTACCAGATGCCTTGTGTCAGTCACCTTCTACCACTCGCCTTCTACTAGTCACCTTCTTCCAATCACCTTCTACCAGTCACCTTGTGGTAGTCCCCTTGTGTTAGACGCCTTCTACCAATCATCTTTTTTCCAGTTGCATTGTTTCAGTCACCTTCGACCAGTCGCCTTCTGCCAGTCACCTTTTGCTAGTCACCTTGTGTCAGTCACCTTCTACTAGGTGCCTTCTGCTAGTCACCTTCTATTAGTTGCCTTGTGTCAGTTGCCTTATGCCAATCACCTTCTGCCAGTCACCTTATGTCAGTCGCCTTCTGCTAGTCACCTTGTGTCAGTCGCCTTCTACTAGTCACCTTGTGTTAGTCACCTTCTACCAGTTGCATTCTACCAGTCACCTTATGTCATTCACCTTCTATCAGTCGCCTTCTACCAGTCGCATTTTGATAATTTTGTTGATACTTGTAGTTGAAAAAAAAAATCGCCATGTTTTGAAAAAATTTCTTCAAAAATTTGAAAAATTCACCCCATAGTTTATACAGTTTTCACGTTGATTCGCCCTGATTTGATAAATACATTTTTGGTACTACCCCTTATGCATAACCATGGGTTTTAGATCTCTAGGGATGTGGATAATCCTTCCTTCATTCTCATATTTGATACATTTATGTAAGGTAGAGGGCACTGCCCTCATAACATGTATCCAAGGTCTTTCGAGGAGCATGTTATAGGTTACATCACATGATATGACATGGAAGAGGGTGTTTAGGACACGAGGTCCTACTTTGATAGGTAAAGTAATGGTACCGATCACCTCTCATTCTTCATTGTTGAAGGCCCTAATGATGAGGTCTAACTTTTGCAAGTCGTTCTCTGTTAAGTCAAAGTTCTATGAGAATTTGACATTGCATACATTTAAGTTTTATCCATTCTCTACCAAGACTCTCGATATATTTATCTCCTATTTTATTTATGATATAAAGAGGGGAATCCCTTGATATGATTTTGAGAGAAGTGTCTTATTCATGGAAGGCTAATATAGCATTGTTAATTCTAGCTAACCCAACCATGTTGGATATATCATTTGGAGATAAGTATTGAGGGACTTCTTTTTTTCTTAAGAGTTTCAAAAATATTTCCCTATGATTTGGCGATGTTTTTAGCAATTCTAGGAGAGAGATATTTGCAGGTACCTCCTCCAATTGTTGATGAAGATCGAAGGTATGTAAGGTATTTTTAGAAGGTGTAAGCACCAAAGGTGACTTATTAGATTTGTTGCTATTTGTTCTTAGGATAACCAATGAAGGTTGATTCGAAGATTGATTATTTTCTTGTTGTCTAGTTTTGATATTAGAATATTTAGATAAATGAATGGTGCCTACGAAGTTGGCCAATTTTGATCATGTGTGGGTAAAGGGTTTTGAAATATCCCCATGCCTTTTTTTGGGGTATTATATTTTATTGAATGTTACTTTTCCTTCCTCAATGAGGTCTTGAATAATGTTCTTTAGTGTTCTACATTTTTTGGTGGTGTATCCTTCCATTCAATAAAATTCACAATATTTGTATTATCTATACCAAAAGGTAGATCCCTTGGATAGATCCCAAGGTCTAATAGGAAGAAGTTCTATTATTTTATAATCAAGGAGTACTTTTAGCTTAGATGTTTGAATTTGTCCAGTATTCATATATTTCCTTTGGGATTTTTCTTCCCTTTAGATAACCAACTTTTGAGGAACATTCTGAGTAGTGTTTATATTGTTTTGATGAGATTCGATTACACCATATCCTATGACATGTTTGTTTTTGTATTACCCTATTGTTAGAGGGTTTTCATATAATTTCTTGTTATAGTTAAGTTATTCTTATCTTATGAGGATGATTTCTACTCTTTTAGCCCTATCAACAACTTCTTCAAAGGAGGTTGAGTTTGTCATTTCCAAGGGATATGACAATTGTTCATGAAGGTTTCATATGAAAATATGCAAGAGTTATTTAGGAGGAGAAATTTATTGGAGTTTTCCTACTAATCCTCTCCATTTGGCTAATAAATCCAAAAATTTATCATTCTTATATTGTTTTAAGTTTATAACGGTCATCTATGGTAATATTTCTTCTATATAGATTAAAAATTATTTAAAAAAATCTTCCATAAGTTCTTTGAACTTTATAATGGAGTGGTGAGGTATTTTAAAATACCATTCTAAGGATAAACCACTAATACTTTTAGGGAATTACTTAAGGATAAGTTTTTCATCATGATTGATGTCACTACAAGCTATTTGGAATAACCTTAGATGGTTGATGGGGTCTTGCTTTCCATTGTACATTTAAAATTTGGTAGTTTCAAAGTTCTTTGGAAATATATGGTTGAGGATGGTTGGGTCTAATGGTTCATTGTATAATTCTTCAAAATAGTATTTTAAATTAGACAACTCTTGGAGAGAGGTAATTTGCTCAATTTTTTCAAACTTGGAGTCTCAAGTTCTTCGAGCTTGGAGTCTCTCTTCTCTAAGTATAATATTTTGATTTTGATATCTTGGATATTTTTTGATGATGGATTTACTGGTAATGTTATTATTGGTTGCATTTTTGGTTGATCAAAGGTTTGAATCATAAAAGGTATGTTCATAAGAGCTGAATAATTTTGATTTGATGTTATAGTGGGAGGGACTTGGCCAAATCCCATGTCATGAGTAAAAAAAGGATTTGTAGTATTGATTGTATCATTAGTTGAGAATGGGTTCCCCATATTAGGTATCCCAATAGATGTAGTTGGATGTGTTGTAGAATCAGTAGGTTGAGCCATAGTCAAATTGAGACTTACCAAGTTATTTTGAGTTTCATTTATTTGAGCAACAATTGATTCTTCATTAGAGTATTCTATATTTTCATGCATTGTGGTGGATTCTACTTCTTCTTGTTCCCTAATTTTATACTTAAGAACATCTAAGATGATGTCCTTGTTTCATTTTATATATTCTTTGACATAATATAAATTTTGATAAGATATTCGTTTGATGATTAATTTTTATTCCCTAGGTGCTTGTTGCAACCAAGGATTTACTTATCGTTCAATTTATCCATGAGAGTATGACCCCTCTTGAGAGGTAGTAGGTACACCCTTTTTTTGGATGTTGTAAGATGTTGAGATATGTTTTGAAAGCTTGAATTCAAAGGGATTTGATTTATTAGAGTTTTGTTAATAGAGTACTTATAGCAAATAAGAGAAGATGTTTTATATCCTTATGCCACCTAGATAAGCATCCCTCCTTGTGACTCCCATTAATCCACCATGATATACTTGCCAAAGAATATCGATCCCCTATGGTTCATACTTTGGTTTACTCAAGGGGTCATTATCCTTATCCCAATAGGATTAGTAATTGGTTATGTTATTGTTATCTTAATTTAATATGATGTAAACTAAGCAAGAAAATTAGATGATCTTGTTTAAGTTTAACAAAATTTTGTCTAAGTTAAGGTAAAAGGAGTATTCACATCGAGTTAACAAAATATGTATATGGTTAGAAAAACCTTGTGTTATTTTCATTTTAAGTCTAATTTAATGTCAAGTGTGCATAGGAGAGATTTTCTAGAATATCTGCTTACCCACTTGAGAGTCTCTTTCCAAAGGAGACCCTGAGGGTATGAATATCCTCACCACAACTAGAATCCTACTTGATACTTTTTCCTATGGTTGTGTGTAATTTGATGTAATGCTTGTGTTGTCAGTGTTTTAAGAGTTTAATTACAACAAAAACCTATGGTTTTTAGATCTCTATCTATTTGACTCATTTTCAAGCCTTAACGATTATTTAAACCTAAATCATCAAGTATCATATAAATGCAATATGAAAGCTTAAATTGTATAAATTCATAACAACAAGAGCTAACCTATATGCAGTTCAATTTTGAATGAGATATACTAAGGAGATTTTGATTTTAGGGTAAAGCAAAGAGAAATACAATAAAACAATTTAGCCCAATGCAACTAAATGCTTTTTGTTTCTTTGCCTATGTACTTGAAAATAATGGAAAAGCTAAACTTTGGCTTATGGTTCCTTAATTGACTATTTTAGAGATTTTTTATATGAAAATCGAAGCGTTTTGTAAATAAATTGTAAGGTTTTGTAAACAATTAGGTTTTCTAATTAAATTCCTTGAATTGCCAAAGTAAATGTAATTTCTATTTGAAAAATAGCAAAAAACAAAAATAGAACATAGAATAAAGGAAACTATAGAGCTAAGGAAGGGCCAAATGGCTGAAGTACCTCTCTTGGATAATGTTTGTCAAATTTACCACTATTACCAAATTTGCCACAGGGGTGGTAAATTTGGTAAATATGCACAAAAAGTAAAAAAAAATAGGGTTTCTTATTTAAATGGTCTATCTGAGGGTTGGATAGGGTAGAATATTGTCTAAACAGCTGATCATACCCATTTTTTGATAAAATATGAGTATGCTTACCTCATAGGGTGGAATTTGTCTTGTTGCCAAATTCACCACTAGGTCTACCAAATTTACCACTACTGAATTTGGCCTGAGTAGCAAATTTGGTTTAGTGTATTTTGGCTGCCAAATTCACCACTAATAGTTCAAGCTAGAAAATTTGGTCCTAAGATAGGTTTTTAAGAGTTTCAAAGGTCATTTTGGGCATATTTGACTGTGTTTTGGGTTTAAATTTAGAGGGGAGGATCCTAATATGTTTTGCAAGGTTTGTGATTGAAAAAACTAGAGTATTAAGCCATAGAGATAAATAATTTAAGGACTAAAATTTTAGTATGCATGAAGATAATAAAAATGCCCCAAAATATTGAAAATATAATTAAATGAAAGTATAATAGAATGAAATATGCACATAAATCTATTAGGAATGCTCTTAATGCTATCTATTACTGATATGAGTACAAGATAAATAGATATTGAAGCAAATTATTTACTAATTTATTATTTTAGTGAATGTTTGAATAAAAATATAGGGGAAGTGCTTTTATGATAGTTTTTAATAGTCAATAAGCTTGGTAATGGTGAGCCTTTTGAAAATAGATAGAGGGGTGTGAGACACAAATAAATAATGGATTTGTATCATAAAAACCTTACCTTAAAGGGAGAAGGAAAACTTGCTATGTAGGTGTATTGTGAAACTAGATGAAATGCATGAAAGGAAATGGTAAGTAAAAATTAGATTTATGCTTGCAAATGAAAGAGATATTGAATTAAAGAAGCATGGAGATGAAATTAAATGATTAGTATACTTGAAATGAAAGTAAAACAATGTTGTAGATGAAAATAACAACAAATATTTAGAATGCAAAAGATGTTAGGAAATGCACCAAAAAACTTGTAAAATAGAGGATTAGAGGTAAAGTATGATGATGAAATGAGTGCAAACTAAAATAAACCTACAATGAGATGTTAAATATGATAAAATATGCTACAAATACTTTAAATCAGATTTGCAAGAAATAATGTTAGAACCTACAAAACAAGGGTAAGCTCAACACAATGATAACTATACATAATGAAACAAGGCAATAGCATGTAAATGGATTTAGTGAACATGCAAAGCTTAGTATTAGGAATATATAATAATATTAATGGAAATAAAATAAAGGAGAAATCTATGCTAGATTTCACCTAGCTATGACCTTCCCCCTTGCATGAAGATATTTCCACCAAGCTCCCTTGCCTTGCCTAGTTGCCCTCCACAAATGCTTACTAAATGACTCATAAACACTTGAAATGCTTGAATAAATATCTAAGAATTATAGGAATAAAAGTGCCAAGAGGAAAAAGAGAGAGCTTAGAAACTTTGGTAAAGATTTGCTACAATGAAAATTGATGGAGAGTTCTTTCCCCATGACATCCATTAATAGGATTTGGAGGAGGGTTGGAGGGAGAAATGGATAAGAACAATTCAAAATTATAGATCCTTTTTTAAGCATGCATAATAAATGTTAGAGGTTGAAGGGAGGTCAATCCATGCCTCTCTAGTTCATATGGAATATTATCGACTATTTTTGCCAAATTTGCCACTGTCGACAAAATTTTCCACTGACGAATTTTGTGACCGAGGTGGAGAATTTGGTAAGGAGTGCAAATCTGATTTTGGAAGTTTAAAATTTGAATATTTTCCAAAATTTAAACTAGCCAAATTTACCACTAGTAAATTTGGTAGATGTGGCAAATTTTATCAGGGCTAATTCTGACTATTAGGGGTTGGTTTCTATAGTTTTGCCAAATTCGTCACTCAACCTGTCAAATTCATCACTAGTAAATTTGGTCAAAGTGGTGAATTTGATAAAAGGGGAAATGATGCCAAAAGTGACTAGGGATGGTTATATTGAGGTTTTGGAATGTTTGCAATTGATTTTGGGAAGTTTTGGGATGTTTACGACTAGCTTTTGAGAAATTATGACTAATCTTGAAAGATTGCGATTGTTGTGTCTATAGTAAATATGAAGTCAATCTATAGGGAATTGAATCAGGGTAACCTAGCAGAAAGCACTTGGATTCTACCAACCAACCTATACCTTGATATTTTTTTTGATAAAAAAGGTAAAAATTTTATTCAAAAAAACTCAACCTACCTTTCTTGGCAAGGCTCAAAATGTAGCTTGGCTTTATTTATTTGACTATAAAACTTTTATATGTTCTATTTCCTGCTAGATGATCCCTTAAGGTGTTCCATTCACCCTCTTCTTTTGAAACCTTGGACTTCATCCTAAGAATACAAATCTCTCTTTCTATTTTATACTCCCTTTCTTAGTTTCCATATTGTATTTGCTTTTGGAATTGTGTCCATTTATCAGCTTCATCCTTTCCCATTTGAGAGTCCTCTTGAGTTCTAGCCTACACCATCTCTAATTTTTTTTTAATTAGAGTTCCCCAAATTATTTTTAGAAATAGCTTATATTACATTATTTGGTTCATGTAAATGTACCTTCCTTGGTACATAGTTATGACATTAGACTACTTTAGGGGAAAGTTATCTAGTTACTTCATGCAATGTAATAAATGCACAAGTGTCAATGTGCAAGTTGTAATGTGCAAGGTGTCCACTTGTATAACTAGGTAGAGTGTTGGCCAAGGAACTTATCTTCCTATATAAAGGTCCATAGACATAGAAGAGATAACACAATAGTGTAGGGTTACAGTAGTGTAGGATGGATAGTAGTGTGTGTGTGTGAGCTATATACTCAGAGCTCATTCATTGAGTAGTAGCTTGTATCATAGAGTGTTCATTTCTTTTATACCTACTATTGTACTCATTTTTGACATTTCTATTTATAGCATATTTCAATCATCTCGTAGATTTACTTTATTTATTATTATTATGCATCTTGTGAATGCTATCTCCCATTGCATGTTGTATCAAAATCTAAAAATTCTTTCCTCTCGTCTAGATTTTTCTTTGAAAATACTATTGTTATGTTCCAACCAAAGTTTCCAATAGATGAAACCCAAACCCAAATCCCAAGCTATCTTCAATGTATTTAATTTGAACCTATTAGTCTTCCAATAGTCCTAAAAGTTTTTCTTAGTGGGAATGGATCTTTTTAATTGGAAAAAAATGTTGTACCATAAAATCCATACTGTTTGGGCATAGGGGCACACAAAAAGAAGGTGGCCCATTGTTTCCTCCTCTTGGTGACACATTACAAACCAGTTGGATCCAATAAATACGTGTCTCCTTAAGTTATATTGAGTCATAATACTCTTATGTGAAACCAACCATATTAAGCAGTTTATCGTTGGACATCCTTTGGGTTGCCATAATTTCAACCAAGGGGGTTGTGGACCAATTTGAGTGTTGTGGATAATTTTTCTATAACCTTTTTTGACAATATAAATTCCTAATTGGCTATGCCTCCAACCTAGTTGATCAAGTCCATTCCTCCTTGACCACTTCTATCCAAGATTTATTTTAGTTATATTTTATCCTTTTTCCATTCTTCCCTTAGCCCCTCCTCTAGGACTTTCCACTAACTAATATTAGCCTGTAGTTGATCTGGTGGTTTAAAATAATGGTCTATAAGATACCACCCTTTCCTTTAAAATTTTTCTTTGAGGCCTATTAATTTGGGGGGCTAATCAATTATGGGGGGAAGATATTCCCAAGAATCTTCACATAGTCTAGTAGTCTCGTCATCATCCAATTTTAATATATCCCTTCTTTGATAAGTGACACCCATTTCTTTATAGATTTATAGGTCTTTGTACCTCTCTTGTTATTGAAATATGAGGCAAGTATTCTATATTTTACGAGGGATAGTATTTAGCTTTCAATACTTGCCTCCAAAGTTGGTATTGGTGAGTTAACCATCTCCAATACAATTTGGTCATTAGAGTTTGGTTTTTTGCTGTTGCTACTTTAATTCCTAGACATCGAGATTCCTTTGGCTTACAAACCTTGTCCCAATTGACTAGTGCCCTTATGTGATTACCCTGATCTCCAAACCAAATAAATTATCTCATCATCTTGTCCAAATATTTTAGGATGCTCTTTGGAGCTTCCAAAATGGAGAATTTGTATACTGGAATTGCTTGTAAAACTATTTTTAGCAATGTTAGTCTTCCTCCAAAACTTAGCCACCTATAGACCTAGTGCAAAAGTTTCAAGTGGTTTCTCCCTTATCGATTTTCAATATTTATTTTTAAGGCCCTTCTCTATTAGGGGGATACCCAAATATTCTAAAGGTAGTGATACCTCTAAGAATATAATGATGTGGGTAATATGTTTCCTAAATATTTTTGTCACATTGAAAAACTACTTTTAATTTTACTTCATTTAGTAGTTGTCCAATAGTCGCTATGTAGCACTCCAACACTTCTCTAATATTGGTTGCTTCTCTTATTGATGCTTCCTCTCATATTCCTATCTCATATATATGCTTTAAGTTCCTGGTTATCCTCACCCCTATAATGGTGTTCTCTACTCTTATTTTCTGTCTAAGTCTTCCCAAGCCCTCTGTGAAAATGATGAACAAAAGTGGTCAAATTGGATCCCCTGGTGGGATGCCTATAGAAGCTTTGAATAGTTGGGATGGATTACTGTTAATGAGCACTAAGAAAGAGATTTTAGAGATTCATTCTATAACCCATTTTATCCATTCTTTATTGAAACCAAATTTCTTTAGTATTTGGGCTAAAAATTCCTAACTTAATCTATCATAAGCCTTGGATAAATCTAGCTTAAGGAACATACCTTTGTTCCCCTTTTGGAAAAGCTTGTGAATAATTTTATATGTTATCACAATCCCATCCAAAAATTATCTACCCTACATAAATCTCCCTTGTTATGGAGAGATTAACCTAGGTAAAATTTGCTTTAGCTTTTTTACCATAAATTTGGTTATGATCTTGTAAACCACATTGCAAAGAGAAATTGGTGTATAGTTAGTAAAATTCTCCATATCTCCACATTTTGAGATTAAATCCAAACAAGTGTGATTTTTAAGGATTCTTCCACTAGTTCTAAGTTCTTCTATTGCTTGGGTTAAATATTTTGCTATTTTATCCCAATAGGCTCTATAAAACTCTAATGAAAATCCATATGTACCAAGGACCCTCCCTATTTGCATAGCAAAAATTGTTTCTTTAACTTCCTCATCTCTAATATCTCTTAAGAGCATCGCATTTTGATACTATGATATTAAAACTGGTATGCTTCCTAAAATTTCCTCTTGGTGTTGAGTGGAAAGGTGTGGTTCTATAGTAAATAAAGTTGAAAAGTATTTATTTATAGTTTCTTGCATACCTAGGGTAGTGGTTTCATTATTTATGTCCCTTGTGGATATGACATCAATTTGATTATGGTGGTTGCATGATGTGTTTGAATGATGGAATAACTTGGTGTTTCTATCTCCCTCTTGCAACCAAATTATTCTTTCTCATTGCCTCTAGTAGGCTTCCTCTTCCTTGTCTAACTCTTCTTCCTCTTGCATCAAAATACTTTCTTTATAGAGGAACTCTTCAGAAATAGGTTTTGAGTGGATTATTTTTTCTATTTATTGTATTTGAACTAAGATATTTGCTCTCTACTAATAAAAATCAAACTCATGAAATTGTGTTGTCCTATGTTCAAATTTTCCTTACTGCCACCATAGTTTTATTAGTTTTGGAAAGTCATTATTTTGGAGATATAATGTAATATCCCACCCAAGTTGAGATACAAAATTTTTGCCTTGTTTTGTTATTTTGGAAATTTGCAAGCTTTTCGGATTTTGTGCAATATTTTGATTTTTTGTATTTATTTATTTAAGTACAAAATATGTATAAAAAGGTTAAACCGCCAACTTGAACAACTAATATCTAGCAAACTACTTGGCGGGAATCAATGGAACTTGGAATTTAGATAATATTTATATAAAAATATAAACCCTTTAAAGGACTTTGAAAAGTAACAAAATACCCGAAAGTTGTACAAGACTAAAAATGGCAACTTTATAGCTGAACAACAACACAGGAATATATGTATTTCTTTCCTAGAAATAAATAAAAGATGTCTTTTCACAATATCAATGCAAAGGAAAGCTTCAATCCTTAGACGCCTCAATCACAATCATTAATTGGCAGCAAAACTCTAAATATTAAAAACCACCTTCAATTCCAAGCAAGATATGGTACAACCAGGCTAGAGAAAATTATGGCTAGCAAGAAATGTCTAAAATATGCCCTGAAACCATAAGAAATCCACTCTAAATCGAACAGCTGGAACTGTAGAAGCAAAAAATCCAAGTCACCTTGAAACCCCAACTCAAATCATGGAATCACATACAATAAATGACTCCACTTGTATGGATGTGCTGAGGAATGAATGCTACAACAATGTATGCAAAATATGCTTCAAAATCCCTTCCAAACCCCTTGAAAACCACAGTAAATATACAAATATAAAGCTCCAATGCAACCCCTGAAGTAGAGTTGTTGATGAACACCCTGATAATATCTTTCAACTCCGAGGATGTTGTCCCTGCTGGTGATTTTTGTCACACAAGCTAAATTCGAAACCCCTGCAACTCTACAAGAACTCGTCAAAATTGCTCCAAGAGAATGAATAGCCAAATATGTGAAAATGAATTCAACTTCATTATTTTATTTCCCTTTCACAATTGGGTCGGCCTAGTTTGCTTTTTTTCCCTTTAATTTCATTTGCATTTAAATTTATTTTTAAAGAGCCCCATGAGGGGTCATCCCAAACTCCTAGGGAGATAACATCTTAATTTTAATTTATAACTTACCGTATGACTCCCAAAAATCCCCCTAATAACCCCTTAATAATAAAATATAAGCCCAACATTAGAATATATAAACATTACATTTAAATACTACATTAATAACTTTTGGGCATTAAAATAATAATCCTCCTAAGACCGGACCCAAGAAAAAATACTGGAAATAGAAACCCATTTTGTCAAATAATCCATCCGTAACGTCCACTTCCCAAGATACTATCTCTGATCAACTTACTAAAAATAGTAAGTCCCCCTAAAACCTGTTGGAAATGGTCCTGAAAGCTGTCCACACTAAAAACTGAATGTCCAATAGTAACTCAACAACACCTGAAGGCTTCCAAACCAACGACATTGCCTACGGGAACCATTGTATAGGCAAGTCCATACTGCACCTAGTGGATAGTTAGGAAAGGGGACATTACAGTCCTCCCTCCCCAAAATTGCTTGTCCTCAAGCAATACTTAACATAACATCAACATCATCAGAATCACCTAATCAGAACCACCTATGATTCTAGGGTCCCAAACCAATCTCAACATAATTATTACAGCTACCACTTCTATATAAAAATCAAAACAAAAATCTGAGTGTGAGGCCAAGATGCAAATCAACAATGCATGGACCCAAGGTTGCCTCAAACATTCATCCAAGAATGTTCCCAAACCTGCTTCAAGATGACCAAAGATTGTCTTCATGCTATTCCAAAACTATCCAAATGCTGCAATTGTGCAAAAACTGAGTGGAAATAGGCTCAAAATCTCATAGACCATATCTGAAGTGATGCATAATAGTTATGATTTGTCATGTACAACAATGGTAAGTAAATGTTTAATCTCTTCAAATATGTGTAAACTCAATTCTCCTTTATTTATAATGGCTGTATTATGCAAGAGTGTGATAAAATTAGCAAAGCTAATGAATGAATCAATACCAAAGAGAGTGAAAAGGAAATTATAATCAACAAACTCTGGCTCTCCATATGCATAATTCAAGTACATCACCTCTTCCTTTCCCCAAGGGAAATCCAATACTCCCCAACCTTGAGAAACATTATCAACATCGTAAATGTCAAGTTTTATGACCAAAATACTCCTACATACCTCACTCCATGCTTTTCTTAACTGCTATTCCAAAATGGGACTGAAAGTGCATGTCAATGGCTGAAGCTCTACTTTTCCCATGTTTCAAACTCCAAAACAACTTGCCCCCCAATGTATCAAAACTGAAAATGCAACTTTATCTCCATTATGTGCCATCAAATCCAAGTGTAACAACTGCTCCAACTTCCTCAAAAACTAACAATGCTCCCTCTTCATGTCTTGCAAGTGAGCATACCTGTAAACTACTAACTTATGCTCATACTCAGCTCTAAGAATAGCCTTTAACATTATGAAAGACACCTTATTATATCTCCCAAAAGGGACTAACATAGGCCTCATACAATTCTCACCCAAAACTAAAAACATGTGTGGTGTAGCAATTCCTCTTGTCACCAAAAACTCAGCGAATGTAAGTAAATCAAACCTGATGTGATGTGCATTCGTTGGTGCCTTACTGATCAATCTACGTGAAACCCATATTGTCTCCAATTATGTCTCACAAGGTGTTAAAGATGCAACTCTTTTTTTTTCCAAATGAGACCTTAATTTCTCCATCGTTCCTTCCTTCATAGCCTTCCCAAATGCCGCTTCTGAAATCAGCAGACAATCAGTCCTATTGGTACCAGAATTCTCCCTCACAACAGTCCCAAAATCAATCTTGAAAATTAGCAAAGTGTTTTTACCAAAACAACATTGTTTGGTCATCAAATTTCCTCCACAAAGCTGCACAAAACTCCTTGTATGCTGCCTCCTCATTTGTCTTCACATGTGCAGCCCAAATTGCACCAAGTAATGTAACAAATTACAACACAACCATCCAATAACTCCTATACAAAAACGTCTCATCATAGGCATGTATTACACCAAGTTGAGTGGTAAAAGGCTCCAATTGACCCAACGTCCCTGCTAAGACTGTTCTTGCAAATGCATCCTCTAAAATAAGCAAATATTGTATCTTTTGTGTATCATAAATAGTCTTCATATGTGGCACAAATCTTCTAACAACAATGTGACATCTTTCCTCATCATTTCCTATGGCTATGAAATGTAAAACTTTGAAAAAATCAGTGATGGTGATGAACAAATCTGAAGACTGATCTATATACATGGCTGCCACTAACACATAATTGAATTTTACACCTGGATTCCATGCATTTAAGGGCCGATGCATTCCTTCTGACAAAGTGTGCTCATTGTGAATCCCATGAACAATAATGTGTAAAAGTTGTTCAATGTCCTTAACGTCAACCGAACTCAATTTACTACTTCTATCAAAGACTGTACTATGCAAAAAATGAATAGAACCATCAAAAATTAAGGAGAAATGAGTGAGAAAGAGTTTAAATTTTGAGTCAACAATCTTTGTCTCCTCATTCATGTAATCAGTTTTATACACAAGCATCATATCATCACCAAATGTGAGTGCTTATTTTGTTAATACAGTCCCATCAAGTGCTCCAGCTATCCAAAAACATGCAGCCCATATGATTCTTAACAACAAGGAAGAATGTGGTGCAAGATTCCCATACTTCTCATACATCATTAGTCTTATCAAACACATTGTTGCCACTAATTCATGAGTGCCAAAATATCTCAATCTATTGCTATAAAAATTAGGATGAAGCTCCTACCTGATGGGATTAATATCATGGCTGATCCATGATCCCAATGGATGTAGATATTACTCCAAGTGGTGGCCGTTCTCATCCAAACACCCCAAAACTGAAGATGTACTCTCAACTCTATCCAAGACTAAATCTAATCTAGGTTGGTTGGAAAAGTAGTTGCCACCATTTATTATGAATAAACTTGGCATATTTGGGTGTGTATTGCTCTCTTCTAGGATCTCCAAATTTGAATGCTTTTCTTCAAAAGCTGAAACTGTGAAAGAGAAACCTCCAATGGCCTCCATGCCTTCATCATACCTTGGTACCAAAACACCTGGATCCCAAGGAACTAGGAGCTGATCTGAAAAGGTATGTTCATTGTGATCCTCATGAGGGATTAATTTCTCCCACACATCACTCTCCAAATCCAAGGAGTTGGAACTAGTGTGAACACTTCTATCCAAGGATTTAGTTTGGGAATCTAGAACATATCCATTATCACCACAAACTGATTTGGGAACTTTAATACATTCATATGCATCATGTTATTTCACAACAATCTCATGTGGTGATTCAATCTCTTGGTTAACTATTTCTGATTTGAATTCTTCTTCGTCCAGGGTAGGTACAACTTCAAAATTTTCCATAGAATTCTTCTCCATAGAATTCTTCTTTAGATCCACAAGCTCTTCTTTACTAGCTTCCTCATGTGAAATTTCTACCATGGACTGCTTTTCTCCCCTAATCTCCTCATTGTCCAAGAAAGGTTTCAGCTTCCTCTCACACTGTTTAACAACACTATTAACCAATTCATGTGCAGTAGTGGAAGAAACCAAGTCTTGCCTCCAAACATCCAATAACATTGATAAGAGTGGTTGGTAAATATAATCACTTTCATCTATAATCAAAATCATAATGTCTCTCATAGCTGCAATAACATTATTAACATGTTCTTTTCTAGTTGAAGTAATGAAATGATGAAACATTTCGTAAACCAACTCATCCATGTCCAAATCTAACAAGATGTTGCCCATTCTAGTTTTTGCAAATAATTCAAGTATGGAAACTCTCCTAGAGAAATGAGAACAAGTAACATCCTTCAAACTTTCAAAACTATCAACAAACAACTGAAATATTGTTCTCAATGTGTCATCATTATAAGGAGCTTTAGGAGCTGAAATTCTCAAAATTTCACTCAAGCAAGAAGTTACCATGAGTCTTACCTCCTTATCCATGTGTTTAAACCATCTAGGCTTGCCCAAATACTTCACCATCGAAGTCATAGCTGCTTGTAATATCTGAGAAGGTGATGAATCCATCATATACAAACAATATTCTACCTCCCCTAGGACACAGTAGAGAACATCTTTTGGCTAAGATATGAATCCAAGTTTTCTTCCTGCATTAGTAAGCCTTTCGACAAACTCGTTTTTGACCAATAGTGCCATGATCCACAATTAAAAATTTAATGTTCAAGAACCCTAGGTTTCATTTCAGCAAAATTCCACCACAAAACCTTCAAAAGTGCCCAAAAAATTTTTGAATGCTGATCTACTCAGGGATGCTAAATCCTCCTCATGAAACCCTAATTTAGATATGATCACAAGATGGCAAGAAACCAGCTTTGATACCACTGTAATATCCCACCCAAGCTGAGATACAAAATTTTTGCCTTGTTTTGTTATTTTGGAAATTTGCAAGGTTTTCAGATTTTGTGCAATATTATATTTTTTTGTATTTATTTATTTAAGTATAGAATATGTATAAAAAGGTTAAAATGCCAACTTGAACAAATAATATCTAGTAAACTACTTGGCGGGAATCAATGGAACTTGGAATTCAGATAATATTTATATAAAACTATAAACCCTTTAAAGGACTTTGGAAAGTAACAAAATACCCAGAAGTTGTACAAGACTGAAAATGGCGACTTTATAGCTAAAAAGCAACACAGGAATATATGTATTTCTTTCCCAGCAACAAATAAAATATGTCTTTTTACAATATCAATGCAAAGGAAAGCTTCAATCCTTAGACGCCTCAATCACAATCATTAATTGGCAGCCAAACTCTGAATATTAAAAACCACCTTCAATGCCAGGCAAGATATGGTACGAAAAGGCTAGAGGAAATTATGGCCAGCAAGAAATGTCTGAAATCTGCCCTGAAACCATAAGAAATCCATTCTAAATGGAACAGCTGGAACTGTAGAAGCAAAAAATCCAAGTCACCTTGAAACCCCAACTCAAATCATGGAATCACATACAATAAATGACTCCACTTGTATGACTATGCTGAGGAATGAATGCTACAACAATGTATGCAAAATATGCTTTGAAATCCCTTCAAAACCCCTTGAAAACCACAGTAAATCTATAGATATAAAGCTCCAATGCAACCCTTGAAGTAGAGTTGCTGATGAACACCTTGAGAATATCTTTCAACTTCGAGGATGTTGTCCCTGCTGGTGATTTTTGTCACACAAGATGAATTTGAAACCCCTGCAACTCTACAAGAACTCATAAAAATTGCTCCAAGAGAATGAATAGCCAAAGATGTGAAAATGAATTCAACTTCATTCTTTTATTTCCCTTTCACAATTGGGTCGGCCTAGTTTGCTTTTTTTCCCTTTAATTTCATTTGCATTTAAATTTATTTTTAAAGAGCCCCATGAGGGGTTGTCCCAAACTCCTAGGGAGATAACATCTTAATTTTAATTTATAAATTACTGTATGACTCCCAAAAATCCCCCTAATAACCCCTTAATAATAAAATATAAGCCCAACATTAGAATATTTAAACATTACATTTAAATATTACATTAATAACTTTTGGGCATTAAAATAATAATCCTCCTAAGACCGGACCCAAAAAAAAATACTAGAAAAGGACACCTATTTCATCGAATAATCCATCCGTAATGTTCGCTTCCCAAGATACTACCTCTGATCGACTTACTAAAAATAGTAAGTCCCCCTGAAACCTGTTGGAAACGGTCTTGAAAGCTGTCCACACTGAAAACTAAACATCCAATAGTAACTCCACAACACTTGAAGGCTCCCAAACCAATGACATTGCCTACGGGAACCATTGTATAGGCAAGTCCATACTGTACCTAGTGGCTAGTTAGGAAAGGGGACATTACATATAAAGTCTCAAATATGAAAGGATGATTCTTGAACTAAGGTCTTTTTCCTATTTAGATAGTTATAAAAAAATGGTTAGATGCTAACTGGTTTAATATCTATGATTAATAGTGCCAAAGTATGGAGACTCTCTCCTCTACAAGGAACCTATCTAATCTAGATTTGATGGTGTGATATCCTTTTTTTATTAGTCCATGTATTACTGCATCCCATTGGGGATATGTTAATAAAATCTAGGTACTATGGCTAAGCCATAAGAAGCCTATCCTTCTCATTTAGCTGGGTCAAACCTCCTTGCCTCTACACTAACATTTTATTATTTAGATCCCCTTGCACTATCCAAAAGTCTTTTTGATGGGTTTATCTCATTTGTCATACTACCTTCCATTGAATTTTTTGAGCTCACACCTTTTTCATGCCATAAAATTTATCATCCAAACCACCCTAGAGTCCCTCTCCTTAAGTTTGGTCATGAGGATTCCTTTAGCTAAAGTTGATTCAATCAATCAAAATTATTTGTCATTTCATAAAGTGGTTATTCCTCTTAAAAATCCCTAAGAGGCTTGGGCCATAAAATCTCCCTACCCCCAATATTTCTTATTAATATTTTGCATAGCCTCTAAGGAGGTTCTAGTTTTTGACAAAAAAACCAAATTTGGGTTATTTTACGAAATTATTATCTTAACAGCCAATTGTCTAGAGTGGTTATTTAAACACCTTATATTCCATATGTTTATAATAATTGAGGCTCCCTGTTGTATAAGTTTTCAATTGACTTCACTAGTCCAAATTATCTCATTTGTTCTCCTTGATGTAGTTTTTCCCACCCTTTGTGAACTTGCATTCTCCAATCGCTTTTCTACTTGGTTGATTCCTAGTGTTGGATTCTCTCTATTTTTCTATGCAACTCCCATAAAGACATATTTTTATTTATTTTGATCCTGCACATGCAGTATCATTGCCCCTGCCATGTCATTCTACTAGAACATGGATATCTCTAGTGTTTGTTGTTACTCTACTCAAGCCCCTGACATGTCAAATTGTTGGGGTCTAGATGATTCTTATTCTTGTTGTTGTGTCATAACCTTCTGATTATCTTGGTTGTCCTTCCATATTTTAAAATTTTGATCAGTTGGAGTTTGGGGGGATTTGTCTCCTTTGGTATGGGGGTGTACTCCCCATGGATATTTTGTTCTCTTTCTTACTTTTGAGTCATATCATTGATTGGTTCCATATCTAAAGCCTATTTCCCTTCCATTGGATAATCTAATTTAAGGATTTCATATTTGTTAGAAGATACCCTCTAGTCTAGCCATTGGTTCATTTTTATTGCTTTAGTTGAATTTCATTCTCTTACTTGATAATTATTTCTTTGGGCTTTCCTTGTTACTATTTGAAACCTTTCATCATTTTCCTTTTACGAGGGAGGGTTTTCGAAATTGTTTTTAGGTTGTTGCATTTCGTCTCTCTATTTTGGATGAATTTCTTACTAGATTCCTATACTCATGGTAAGCTCTGCATCTGAAATAAATCAATTTGTAATCCACTTGTTGTGTCCATGTATTTATTTCTACTCTTAATTCAATTTTTGTTAGAAGTAATTTTTCTAGGTCCATCTCCACACATATCCTTGCATATGCTGATGATCCTCTTCTATCAATTCTCATGATCTTCCTATGTATGTGCCTAGAAGGTTACCATTCATCCCAAGGATATCCTATCTCCAAAATTCAATTAGGAGATCAAAGAGCTTTAGCCATATTGAGATTGCAAATGACTCCACACGAGGATCAAACGCAGGTCACCAGGGTTGCATGAATAAACTTACTAATCCAGTGTTGTATGGTCCCCTTTCAAAAGCCTTATTCCTATTTGATACCATTATGAAATTTGCAACAAAGTACCCATTTGAAAGAAGCAGGATATCAACTTCTCCTTGTGGATCCTAATGTTTCCTTGCTCAGTTGTACAATAAATGGTGGGACGACCTCAAACCCACAAATTTGCATATCAAAGCACATGTGGATTTGTACACAATGTCTTCTATAATTAATTCTCCTACTATCTCAAGGATAAGAACTGGGTTTTCTTGAGGAACACATCCATTTATCCATGTTTTCTATGCTTTAGTGTATTTTGTTTTATCAACTTCTAGCATTCATTTTCTGGCTTGTACCTTTGTATGAACCTCTCTCCTACTACTACCCTTAATTGTTTCTACAAATTGGTTGAAGGGCACATCTTCGTGATTGAATCATGAATCACCAGCAATAAAAAATTCTTAGGATGTTGCATGGGTTTCATTTTTGCTCGTCTTATCCCCCACAGAACCAACACTATTTGATTGTCCACCAGGGTTTGGGGTAATTGAAAACCATAGAATATTGATCAAATCGTAACAGTTCACACCAAGAAAAAAAATAGAAAAGCAAAAATTACTTGCACTTTTTATAAATAATGTTTGATGTGAAGAAATCCCACCATAAGCCTCTCGCAACCATTCTCGATCCAACCTCATTCAAATGCATTAAATATTTAAATATTTTTCTTAAAATTTGAAGAACATGACCAATTAAATTAATACCACATTAGATGAAGAAGAGCATTTTTTTTGTTTTGCATAAGGAACCTCTATAATCCCTAGTTTATTGGGCAAATACAAAGTTAATGGGACCCGGATATCTAGGGAATCAAATTCGAGTAGCCTTCTAACAAGCACTCAACCGCTATGAACTGGCCTAACCTTTTTTTGTTAAAACTTTTGAGTTAAAAAAGTGGATTTTTATGAGGGATCCTGGTCCCTTGCACCGAGGTTTGAACTTAGATCTCCTACATGAAAATCCAAATATATACCACTATAGTATCCCTGGTGGGATTAAAAATTTTAGGGTAAAGTGTAGGTTTTTGAAAGGGTCTTGATTCCTTGTGCAGTGGTTTGAACCTAAGTTGTTGAATAAGAACCCAAAAAAATACCACTATGGTATCCCAATAGGGGTAAGTAGAGTATTTATTAATAAAGGCCACAAAGGCATAATCAAGCAAAATATTCATTTCTTTTTATCTTTAACTAAAGATTTCTAAAATTCTAAACAATAAAAACATTTACAATATTATTTAACTTATGCCTTAATAAGATGGTAAGAATTAAACATATAAGTTCAAAGTTAAGGAGAGTACTCATTAACAAAGGTTGTTTATATATATTTTAGGTTTAAATTTTTTATATATATTTTAGGTTTAAAAAAAATTAACTAAATTTTAAGTTTTAAATATATTAGAAAATGTAAAAGATAAAGTAGTTTTTAACATTAATAAGACTATAAGTCATATAAGATAGATATTATTTAGCAATATATGGTTATCCCAACCATATATATAATGTACAACACAACCCTACTCCTCATGATTCAAACCTTGAACTGTAAGAAGGAATAATCTAATGTAATTTTAATATTTTTATTACAAATTTTTATTGTGAAAAATAATGGATTTGTTGGTATATTGTGAAATTTTTTGAATACATTATTTAAGTTTAGGAAAATTAGAACTTGTGGTCAATATTTAAGTAAATTATAATATAATATTAATAATTAATGGATTTTTAAGTATTTAAGAAATAAATTTACCATATTACATCATGACCACATAGTGGTATTACAATAATTTGGAGAACTATATATGTATTATTTAACCTTCTTGATCCAACCATTAATTCTCAATTCAAAGATTCACATTTAGGTATCTTTCTTGAAAGTTGAGGAATATGACTAGTTGAGCTAAAGCCATATGATCTTATATATCTTTTTATTTTTTATTTTATTTAAAAAAATAAAATTATATTATATACATATACTTTTATATTATAATTGAACAACAATATAACAATTAATAAATTATGTCAACACGTTCATTAGTGTGAGCTTAGGTCTTAAAAATTAATTTAGTTACTCATGAGCATTAGGTTATGGTTATTGGTTATTTCAGTCTATAGATAGAGTTATATTATAGTTGAGACATCAATAAAGGTATGGGACTACATGATTTTCAAAGACAAGGTTTTACTTTATCTTCTAGATGGATTTTTCGAGCCTTCTAGATTGATTTTTCGAGCCTTAAGTGGTTCTGAAGCTTGGAAAGTTTTAATTCGACACTGCATTTCCATTGGTTTACTTCTTTGTAGGAAGGCTTGAATGGTATGAATTTTCAATTCCCTTGGTTGCTCCTACCCTAGTTAAAATTCAAGGCTCTTTAATCATTCAAAGCATATGGTGGGTTTGGGAGAAAATTAAGCTCTGGTTGTGTTGGCTAGGGGATGGGCATTGAAAAGGTGCTTCTATTTCCACTTATAATGTTTAGTGGTCACCTATTATTACTTTTCAAGGTTTTCCTCTTGCTTCTATGCAATGGATTCATGCTCAACGGTTCTTCAGAAAAGGGATTTCAACAGTGAGTTTTTTTTTGAGATATTCCAAGGATTGGATCCCATGGGATGATTTCAAAAGATTTTTTGGTAGGCGATCAAATGATAATAATACTTATGACACTATTTTGGATTGTATCCCTTTTCCCTTTGGCCCATGATCTGTAGACATTCTCAAAAGCCTTAGTGGTCTTATTGGGGATGGTTTAAGAAAATCCCACGTATTAATTACAAACCTAAGTTAGGGTATGCTTGGCTTAATCCCAATGTCCTTATGGTTCAAATACTCAATGAGCGATGGGATATTATTTCCACTTAGACTCGTTGGATTCTAATATTTAAAATGTCTTGGGCAGGGTATATTGAACCTAAAAAAGCTTTCTTTTCCTGGAGCTTATTATCATATCATATTCCTCTTGGAAAAAGATTAAAATACCTTGGAATAAATAATCCCACCTACCATTTTTACGGTGCTCCAGAGGACCCCCTTCATATTTATTGGTAGTGCAGGAAAGCTTGAATGGCCTGGGATTAGATTGAGTTCTTCTTTTGACCTCATATGACTAATCCATTCACCTGCCATCATGCTTTACTTGGTGATCCACCAGATTTTTCCTTGCCCTTGTTGGAAGTGTGAAACATTCTTCGCATCAGTGTACTCTTTCATATTTGGAAAAATCATAATAGAATTCTTTTTTCTCAGTAGCATAGTTCATTTGAATTTTCAATTGTTGATAAGTGCATAGTTTATTTTAATTTTTGGCTCCAAATTTTAGTTCAAGTGGAGAAAGTTCATATGGACATGGAGCATCTTCGCACTCTTATGTAGCACTGGGGCAATACCCTATGTACGGTCAGTTGAGTTCCTTCTATAGAACCTTCTCAATCTCACAAAGTTTCTTGATTGCGCTCTCGTCGATGACTTCCCTCTTGATTTGTATAAATACATTGGTCTCAGTCGTCTCCTATTCGATAACCCCAAGAAAACATTGGTGCTAGTACATCTCATCATGGTAGTGTGAGAGGTTCACCAGGTGGAGTCAGATCTAGTTGTTGGTTGGGGAGATACTCTTTCAACATGCCCAATTGCTTCAAATAATATGGTGGGATAGGGTGTATTTGATGGTATTTATGGCTCTGGTATAGGTTATAATGTTCGCATGCTTGGGGAGGATGGGTGGCCCATTTCCATTTCTTCTAATATCGATTGGAAAAATATGGAAGGTGATGGAATTTCACCTTGTGAACATGCCCCCCATAATTGACATTATTTAATACATGCTTTTTGGTGCTATGGTTGGTAACGAGTTTGAACTTGTTTTTTTATATTTTGAGTATCTGCTTCCTAACTCAACCTGAGTTAGTGTGACTACCTATTGGGGTGTGCCTATCCACCCATTTTTTTGGTTGAAAAGACTTGTATTTTTTAATTAATTAAAAGTTAGGTTGTTACATTTAAAAAATTTGTGTTTGGTATGCATATAAGACTTCACCCTCTCCAAGTGTCTATGAGACTTTACCATATTCAACTTACTAAAAATTTTATTAATTTAGAATCTACAATCTATCACTTGCAATATTTGCTTTCATATTATAGAGACTAATGTATTGTTTTAGTGTATTTTTCTTCTACGTATTTGTGAGTTTTGCTATTGCTTTTGCTATTTCTAAAGTTATTTTTCTATTATAAATAAATATTTTGTGTCATTTTTTTTTTTTTGAAAAAATTGAAAAAACTTGTATTAAAACAAAGATCAGTTACAATTGGGAGTAGACACATCCCAGCCGAGAACAAAGAAAGCACATGATTACAAGGCACGAAAACGCGACACTTTCCACCGCAGACCGCAAAAAGTCAACATGGCGCGAAAACATGACATGTCACAAAATCGTGACATGTCGCGATATCGCAACAACAATCCATCCTTGGCCGCGCTAGAGCAACAAGTCGCGAAATCGTGACATGTCGCGATATCGCGGTAGCCTGTCCCCATGGCGCCTAATCTCCAAAAGTGTCACGAAATCGCGACGACTTATCCTCTTGGTGCCCAAACTCCAAAAGTGTCACGATATCGCGATGACTCAACCCCATGGCGCCTATTCTCCAGAAGTGTCGCGATATCGCGACGAGTTTTCCCCTTGGCGCCCATTCTTCAAAAGTGTCACGATATCGCGACGACTTTTCCCATGGCGCCTATTCTCCAAAAGTGTCGCGATATCGCGACGAGTTTTCCCCTTGGCGCCCATTCTTCAAAAGTGTCGCGATATCGCGACGAGTTTTCCCCTTGGCGCCCATTCTTCAAAAGTGTCACGATATCGCGACGGATTTTCCCCTTGGCGCCCATTCTCCAAAAGTGTCGCGATATCGCGACGACTTTTCCCCTTGGCGCCCCATCTTCAAAAGTGTCGCGATATCGCGACGAGTTTTCCCCTTGGCGCCCATTCTTCAAAAGTGTCGCGATATCGCGACGATTTTTCCCCATGGCGCCAATTCTCCAAAAGTGTCGCGATATCGCGACGAGTTTTCCCCTTGGCGCCCATTCTTCAAAAGTGTCGCGATATCGCGACGAGTTTTCCCCTTGGCGCCCATTCTTCAAAAGTGTCACGAAATCGCGACGGCTTTTCCCCTTGGTGCCAATTCTCCAAAAGTGTCGCGATATCGCGACGACTTTTCCCCTTGGCGCCCCATCTCCAAAAGTGTCGCGATATCGCGACGAATTTTCCCCTTGGCGCTCATTCTCCAAAAGTGTCGCGATATCGCGACGATTTTTCCCCATGGCGCCAGTTCTCCAAAAGTGTCGCGATATCGCGACGATTTTTCCCCTTGGCGCCCATTCTTCAAAAGTGTCGCGATATCGCGACGAGTTTTCCCCTTGGCGCCCATTCTCCAAAAGTGTCGCGATATCGCGACGGCTTTTCCCCTTGGTGCCCATTCTCCAAAAGTGTCGCGATATCGCGACGACTTTTCCCCTTGGCGCCCCATCTCCAAAAGTGTCGCGATATCGCGACGACTTTTCCCCTTGGTGCCCATTCTTCAAAAGTGTCGCGATATCGCGACGACTTTTCCCCATGGCGCCGATTCTCCAAAAGTGTCGCGATATCGCGACGATTTTTCCCCTTGGCGCCCATTCTTCAAAAGTGTCGCGATATCGCGACAGCTTTCCTCCAGCGGCCGCGACGGCACAGCATGTCGCGATATCGCGACAACTTTCCTCCAGCGCCCGCGACGTCCCAACATGTCGCGATATCGCGACAAAAATAGGTCGCGATATCGTGACAAAAACCACCCTTAGCTTTTTCATTGATCATTGGTTCAAGGATCTTTCAAGACCCTGCCGAATCACCTCATCCTCAATAGGCATGTCACTATGCAGCTGCACCCCAACCTCTTTCTCAGAACCCATCTTAGCCAGGAAATCAGTCGCTTTGTTAAGATTTCTACTCACATAAACTGGAATCACATCATCTAATTCCCTCCATAATTCCTTGATTTGAGAGACCAGAATCCTCAACCTCCATGCTTTCAAAGCAAAGTTCCTCATGCAATCAAGAGCTCCAACCAGTATTTGAGAATCAGATTCAATAATTATCCTCCTGTGGCCCTGATTAACTGCCCAAATAGAAGCAGCTTTGATAGCAATGGCTTCAGCTTCATTGTTTGTGGCTCTTCCCAAGCCTTGCAGTTCCCAGTAGAGCACGGATCCCTCGTGATTCTGGCAGACCACACCAATGCCAGCACTGCCCGGATTGCCCTTTGCAGCTCCATCAGTATTGATTTTAATCCAACCGTCGGGAGGAGGTTTCCAGCTAGCTCTGACCTGTCCCTCTTGCTTTTCAACTCCCTCATCCATTGGCCCCGGATCAACCTGAGTTTCCTCATTAGCGTGGATGGCAACTATTTCTGTGACTTTGCTCCAGATGACCTGCCAAACACCATCAAGCGTGGAAAACGTTTCTCAAAAAATTCTAGCATTTCTCTCCAACCACACTTGCCACCAAATGAAGTTTAAGCCAAGCTCCCAACCAATTCGAAGAGCTTTAGATTTAAATCTACCCCTCTTCCATCTTTCCAAAATATTAATCCGATTCAAATCACCATTAAGCTGGATTTTATAGTGAGAGAACCAACGCTTCCAGATCTGACGCGTGAAAGGGCATTCAAACATCAGGTGATCAGCTGTTTCCTCGTTCTTATGGCATAAAACACATTGAGATGGACCGATGATTCCTCTACACCTGAGATTGTCGAAAGTGAGAATTCCATTGTGCATAAACTGCCAGGCAAAAAAGTTCACTTTCGGCCAGCCCTTGGAGTGCCAAATCTTTCTCCAATCCTCAACCGGATAAGCAAGGGGGGGAGGCTCAGGGAGGATCTTATCATATCCGTATTTTACAGTATATACGCCAAGGCTCCCATAGCCCCAAGCTAATTCATCCTCCTCGTCTCTCCCTGTGAGAAACCTTTCTGTCAAGATTTTGGTCAAGATGGGTGCCAACTCCGGAGGGATTGAAATTGGCCACTCCTCCAACCTCTTAAACTTCTTAAACTTATACCCCCCCAGCTGAGTAGTATTGAAATAACTTTCAATTTGGACCCAACCCTTGGATTCTATGGCAGATTTTATTGGGAGTAACTCGGGGAATTCAACCATGATGGGTGGAAACTGATCCCATGAATCTGTCCAAAAACGGGCCTTCTCCCCTCTCCCCACTTTCCAAAATAGCTGGTCTTTAATAACCTGAGATCCTAGCTTGAGAGCCTGCCACACTAAGGATCCAGAACCCTCCAAAGGGAAACGGCCCACCTCATTGGGGTTGACATGACCCAAGTATTTACTAGTGAGGATTCTACTGAATAAGGAAGTTGGTTGGGAAATCCACCTCCAGTACAACTTTCCAGCCAAAGCTTTATTATTTAACCTGGATCCTCTCAGTCCCAGCCCACCTTTTACCTTGGGCTGGGTAACTTTATCCCAGCCCACTAAGGCCCACTTTCTCTCTCCCTTTGCTCCTTCCCACAAAAACTTTCTAGCCATCCTGTCCAACTCTTTCCAGATTGTAAGCGGGGCAGCCAAGATAGAGAATTTGTAGATAGGCATGGCTTGAATGACTGACTGTAAGAAAGTTACTCTGCCACCATAGCTTAACCACTTGTGAGACCAGTGATTAATTCTGTCCTTGATACACTCAAGCAAATTCCTCCATGTGTCTAGTTTCAGCTTCTTAAAGTGCAAGGGGATCCCCAAGTAAACCACAGGGAGAGCAGTCCTAGTAAATCCCAGGATTTCTAAAATTCTGTTCTGAAGCCTTTGCTCCAGATTGAAAAAGACCACTTTGGATTTCTTGTCATTAATGACCTGTTGAGTAGCCCTGAGATATACATTAAGAGTATCCCTAATCGATCTTGCTTCCCTGAAGCTGGCAACTCCCATCAGACCAGTGTCATCCACAAACTGCAGATGCGATAAAACTTCGTCCCCCACCCTAACACCCAATAATCTACCTTGTTGTCTTCTCCTCAAGAAAAGTCTGCCAAGACCTTCAGCCATAATCAGAAACAGATAAGGAGAACAAGGATCCCCCTGGCGGAGACCCCGAGAGGCTCCAAAAGGTTGCGAAGGAAGGCCCTTGATTAGAACAGAGTAAGTCGGGGAAGAGACACAGCTCATGACCCACTCTATCCAGTCCTGAGAGAAACCAAAGGCAGCCATCATTTTGGCCAGGAAACTCCATTCAACCCTGTCATAAGCCTTAGACATGTCCAGTTTTATGAACATCCCTTTATTCCCAGAAGTGTGCATTGAATGTATTGCTTCCTGGGCCAGAACCACCCCATCCAGAATCTGCCGACCCTCAACAAAACCCCCTTGCTCAGAGGAGATAATGCTGTGAAGAAGGGGTTTTAGTCGCTCAGCCATTACCTTGGTGATTATTTTATACAGCACATTACATAAGGCAATAGGCCTATAATCTGAAATATGAACCCCCTCCTCCCCTTTTGGAATTAAGGTAATGAAAGTGTGGTTTATAGCTTTAAGCATTCTCTTATTTTCTCTGGATTCTTCAACAACAGCTCTAACATCTTCCTCTAAGTAATCCCAGAAGGCCTGAAAAAACTCAATGGGGAAACCGTCTGGACCTGGAGTTTTACCAGTACTCATTCCAAAGACCACAGCTGTCAGTTCATCTCTATCAATGGGTTTGAGGAGGGCCTGATTTTCATCCTCAGAAATGAGAGCAGGAATGACAGAAATAACTTCATTTTGGGCCTCAACATCTTGAACCACACTTTCCTTAAAAAGCTTTGAGAAATAGTCCATAGCATGGGAGTGTATAGCTGGAAGAGTATCAAAGGAATGACCATTCTCATCTTGAAGGGCCTCCATCTTATTCATCTGTCTTCGAGCACAAGCAGTCCGATGAAAGAATTTTGTATTTCGGTCCCCTTCCAATAACCAGGTAGTTCTTGCTCTCTGCCTCCAATAGGTCTCCTCCTGGTTGTCAATGTCCTCCACCGCTCTACGCAAGGCATCATCCTCATCTTTGAGCTGGTCTGTAATTACTCCTTCTCTGAACTATTTTTGGACCTCATCCCATCGGGCCACCAACGGAGCTCTTTGGGCCTGGAAGTCAGATTTATTAGAACGCCTCCAATATTTCAACTGAGTTTTGACATATTGAAGTTGTTTGTGGATTCTGAACATTGCTCTTCCATAAGCTGGGCGGCCTTCTTCCCACCACTGTGGGATTTTCTCCCGAAGTTCTTCTTTCTGAAGCCAAAAATTCTCAAATCTGAAAGGTTTGTGATGGTGTCCCCTCCCAGTCCCACCTTCCAACAGAATAGGACAGTGATCAGAAACAGGGCCTGCTAAAATCTGAAAATTGATATTCCATTTTACAAACGTCTCTTCTGAAAGCAGAAAGTGGTCTAGCTTCACCTTCCTACTATGTGGCTCCCGCCTTTTATTAGTCCAAGTGAAGTTATTGCCAGGACATTTGATGTCCACTAGGTGCAAAGCCTGGACTTGAGCAATCATGAAACGGTCCCCTGGATCCAAAAGAGGTGTTCCCCCTTCCTGGTCTCTAGAAGATAATTTAGCGTTAAAGTCCCCCGCTATAATCCAGTCTAGATCTTCCCTGGATGCTCGCATATCATGCACAGCCTTCCACTGCCGCCTCTGACCCTCAAGGTTTTGAGATCCATAAAAGTTAGTGATTAGAACGACTTTCGCCGAGACATTATTCCTAAAAAGAGAAGTGAGAACACCCCTCCAGGCAAGGTGATCTATTGCAGACCATTCCAGAGAGTTCCACAGAGTAACAATCCCCCCTGAGGCACCTTGGGCAGCCACATCCATGTGACTAGCACCCCTCCAGATTCTGTTGATTGTTTTAGACATAAGATCCAAAGACATCTTAGTCTCTTGTAAAAGCAAAAAATCAGTATTGCTATTCTCTAATAGCCTTTGAACAGCAGATTGATGGGTTCTGCTGTTTAAACCCCTCACATTCCAAGATTGTATAATCATGGGTTACCCTGGGAGCAATAAGATTCAATTGTCCTCATCGATCCTCCCATGATCAATTTGTCTCCTTGGGCTGCTAGCAGCTCCTTATTGGATCTTCTACCTGCTCCCTGAGAATTGCTATTTTTTGGTCTTTTTTCTACCTGGGTTATCCCCAAAGATGGCCTTTCCCTATTCTTCTCTGCTATCCCCATGTGAACATCCTGAGATACTGACTGCTCCGGGTTATGGACTACTAAGGCACCAGAAGACACTGGTTGTGATACCTCACAGAGATCAACTATCTGTTGTATGACGGGAGAAGATGAGAGGGGGAGATGCCCAGGAATATTAGAAGTTTCCTTGAAACCCTCCAAGCCCTCCATAGAGTGATCCTCTTCATCAACCAATGACTTAAAAATCTCATACCTATTGGCAGGCCTGAGATGAGATTGCTCCTTTCCCTCCTTTTTCTTTGTCCGTCTTCTTCTTCTGGGCTGTTCAAAACCCTCTCTCGGAGCGTTCTGGCCCTGACCGATGCTATTAGGATCTGTATTAGGAGCAGCCTTATCCTCCTTAGGCAGGTTTGGCATTCCTGAAGGGGCCTCCATTTTGGCATTCATATTAATAGGACAGAAACGGGCTAGATGTCCATGCTTATGGCAAACCCTACATCTGAAGGGTAGGGCCTCATAGTCTAGCTGTTGGATCCAGGTGAGACCTGCTAGTTCAATATCCAACTCAGCCGGCAAAGGCTGGCTGAGATCCATCTCAACACAGATTCGAGCGTACACCGCCATGCTCCCTTCAATAGTGTCTCTGGCAACACCCAGATGTCTACCAATCGTATTGCCAATCATGGCCAATACCTGCTCACCCCAGAACTCCATTGGAAGGGCATATAATCGAATCCACACTGGTACAGCAGTAGGTTCAACACGAGGATCGAAACCCACCCGCCATGGTTGAACAAATAGCCCTGTCGGGCCATGGTTTTTCTTCTCCGACTCGAAAGCCTTATTTCTATCGGCCAGAGCCGAGAAGCTGACAATAAAATAACCATTACTAATAAACCACAATGAGTACTCACCGTGGGGCTCCCAGTTTTGACGGATCCAGGAATGCAGGAAGTTCAGGGAAGGGCGAATACCCATGAACTTGCAGATTAGATCATGGTTCGCTCTGTAGAGAACTGATTCTTCAACCATGCTGGGCTCAATGACGATTTTTGGCCTGGATTCGGCCTACGGCAAACAACCATTCACCCGATGAGCTGACGACCGATTCCCAGCAGCCGTGAAGAGCTTTTTGTATGCCATCTTTTGGGCTTCAACGGTCTTCGGAGAAGAATCGTCTTTAAACAGATCAGCGTAAGAGCTGGTGCTTCCTGGGCAAGGAGCCGGAGAAGTCCCCATTGGACCCTCCTGGGGCACCGATCTGATCTTCAGATCCCCCGTACCCCAAAGGCACTTCAGCAAATCAGCAGAAACCAGAGATTTTTTGAGGATGCAGAAACCCTGGTTCAGAGGAGAAAATCGCCAGAGCTCGTTTTCCCGCCCAAACTTTTCATGATCAATCACTTTGCTAATTATTTTAGGACATACCACTTCATCAGCATGTTACCACCTAATTATGTTCAAGTTGTAGCCAAACAGGATTACTCCCTTAACTTATCAATCAAATCATGGACTTATATTAACCCCACTAGGGGCATGACATTTCTCCCCTCAAGTGAGTTATCTAAAATGCCCATTTGCATGAGCATTTTTGGAAACAACCATTTGGGTGAGCTCATATTTTGTGTCATTTTAATTTTTTGTATTTTTTAATTTTTTTTTTATTAAATATGTTTAATTTTTTATTATAATTGGTCAACAATATAATATATAATAAATAATATATTAGAAAAAAAAATGACTGTATTCAACCTTTGCACTAATGTGATAGATGAATTTATACATGCATGATTAAGAACGGAGAGGACTAGAATTACAAACAACAATCCTTGCAATTGTTTACATAATCAAAAAAAATATTAATAACATACCCTCTTATTTTTTAAAATTTTATTTTTATTTTTGGATTCGGGTAGTGTGCTAAACATGCTTAGGTTTGAACAATCCCCTCCCAAACATGACCCCTTCAGAATTTTGAGAGTTATGCTTATCAATAAGGAATTAACACACAATCCATTGAGGCATAACCCAACAGTTTCGAAATATCTTCCTCTTCATGTATTTCTCCATTTCCAATATTTTCCTAAGCTACCACCTAAAAAATGGACATTATTGTTAAAATTGAGGACAAAAAGGATAAAAAGGAGGAATTTATCCTACTCTATCCAGGTATTCTACTCTAGGCCAATTTGAATCAAACCAAATATCAAAGTCAAATTTTAGCCCGCAAGAGCTTGGTGTTTCATCACTTCTAATAGCCCGCAATAACTCCATATCATGCTTATACCCAAGCTAAGACTTAATAATCTTCCCTCCCAATATCTGGGGAAAATCACTTCTCCACACTTTAAGACTATTCTTCTAGACTCTAAGTTGGCAAGGCCATCAACAACCCTAATTCCCACCTTGTAGGTGTGAGCTATTTGAATCTCCTCCATTTATTGGTACAATATTTTAGCCTCTGTTATCAAGTTTAATATTTTCTATTTGGGATGAATAATATATTTGAGAGTATTTATTATGAATAGAGAGTCCCCCTCAATAATTAGTTTTTGAAAAATTACATTTTCCATTAATAACATTCCTTGATATAAAGCTTTGGCCTGGAAAAAATTGTAAATTTGATCTTTAATATTTTCTACAAAGGCAAGGAGAATTGAGCCCTTGCCATGTCTAAATAGTTCTTGGGTTGCCTTTGGAAGAACCATAAAAATTGAATTTAATCCAATTGAGAGGTGGGGAAACCCACTTAGTTTGTGATCTCAACTTAGGCTGAATTGAATTAGGCCCTCTAGGCCTCAATAAAACTAATTTTTAGTTCAATCTTCTCTTCCTTCATATCCTCTACCATCAGTTCCAAAGGAAGCTTTGAGATGCTTCCTACCATCACAAAAATAGCTTTTGAAAACATCATGACCACATTATTTTTTATTTTTAAAAATCTTGTTGTTTCTTTCTTTCCAAATTCTCCACATGAGATAGGGTAAGCTAAAATACTAGACCAGTTTCAGCCTCGGGTCCAGAAATGGTGAAGACCATCAAAGGCTCAAGTCAGTCACACAATATGGAGCCATCCAACTAACTCCTAAGAGCTAAAAATTTATCCAAAATAGCAGAAGAAAAAAGACATTGAAAGAAGAGATGGTCTGAGGATTCAACCCATGATCCATAGAGAAAGCACCTATTTGTTAAATACATCCCTCTCTTCTAAATATTGTCAATGGTAAGTACTTTATTATGAATAACCAACCAATAAAATATGTTGATCTTAGGAGTAAGGCCTTTTTGCCAAACTTTGAAGGGAGGGGGAGGAATTAGGTTGGCTGAATCCAATAGTAAATATACCGATTTCACCTAGAAAAGCCTATTCTTCTCCTCTTTCATAGTAGAATATCTTCCTCATCTTGAGAAACCTCAAATTTTCTATAATAAAAAACCAAACCTCCTTCACAAGAGGACTTAGGTTATCAGTTCTTAGACTCTTCCATTTTTTAACTCCTACCACAACTTCCAAAGAGTCAACAACTTTCATTTTTTAACTCCTGCCACAACTTCCATTTTTAAATTTTATTTTACACTTGCAAGTGACTTTGTCAAAATTTCTATAGGTTGCTTCTTAGTTGGAAAAATGTGAATCCAAATGTTGTGTTCTTAAACATGTTTAGAAATGAAATGACATTGAACTTTAACGTGTTCCTTTCACTCATGAAAATGGATTGCAAATACATTATAAAATTCCTTGGTTGTCATGACGCAAGATCATCAGTTGCTTTTGTGGCATACTCATTCTTGACAAGATACAATGTAATAATAATATCTTGTAGATATCTCCTCTTGCAATGTAATATTCAATTAAGAATTTAGAGTGAATTCCAAAAAGAATACATTTCTAGAAGTGGATCTCCTATAATCAATGAGTACTTTATAGCACACATTCATGAAACTTGTTAATAAGAATTGATTAATCTTCATCTACAAGGCTTTGGGAGCTTCTTTTAACCTATAGAGATATTTGTTGAGTTGGTACCTAAGGATAGGTATATGAGGATATGATATTATTATGTTGATGAGAATAAAGTTTTATAACAACCTGTGTACTTTTCTCTCCTAACCATATATGATGAATCCTTTTTGTTGTGTCATCTAGACTTTTTTAATGAGGTCACCATTAAGGAATGCACTCTTCATATTCGTTTGATTCAATTTCCAACCAAAATGCATAGTTATTATGCAAAACCATCCAAATGGTCTTCATCTTTGTTGTTGGTGCAAAAGTTTCATCATAATTGATTTCTTCTTTTTAGCCTTGATTTATGTTTATTGATGCTCTCATTAGTTTTGTATTTGATATTGAATACCCACTTACAACTAATGGGTTTCTTTTTAGATGGAAGATTAAAAAATTACCATGTCTTATTCTTCACCAGTTCTTGATATTTGACATTCATGACATTCTTCCACTCTTTCGATGCACGGGCTTCTCCAATTATTGAATATTCATAGGTTTTCACCATTGTGCTCATCAGAGCTAGGTTGATCTAATTTTGAATATTGCTTTGAGTTCTCAACCTTGTAAGATATATATATGAAACACCATATAAGTTTGTATCATGATCTGTATTAAGATACCACTTAGACATACAAGTGGTACTCAAAGTGAATGGTTTCAATTATAATTTGATTTATTAAAAAATTTGAAAAAATATTAATATACCTTTGGCATATATTAATAACATTAGCTACAAGCATTGCACGAGTTCAACCAATTGATCAATTTTAAAGACAAGACTCTCATCAAATATTATTATCAAAAATACTATTATAATAACATTATATTATTTATGTAATATGGATGCAACCCATTTCAATCCATATAACTAATTTAAAAAGAAACCAAGGTAAAAACAAAACTAAATTAATATAAAATTCAAAATTAATAAAACTATTCCAAATAAACATTTATGTTCAATCAAATTTTAAACTTAATTTAATCTTAAAACATTAAAATTATTTACATATATATTTTTTAAATTAATAAAATATATATTTTTAAATTTCTTCAATACATAATATCTAAATAAAAATAAAATTTAAAAATAAAAAAATATTGTTCTTAATGCACTTAACAATGTACTCCTTATACCTTGTTGACATGATTGCTTATAAGTTATACTTTACTAAAATTAACCTACATTAATGTTTTAATTAATATTCAACTTTTGAGGGCTCTGGTCCCTCCCCTGCTCCCCCTCCCATGGCTCCTGGTTCCTGCCCAGTCCCTGGCTCAACCCAGGTCATCCCTCCCGGGGAGTGGTTGTTTGCAGATGATCTCCTGGAGGGAGATCCTTCTCCACTATCTGCGCCCCTCCCAGTCGGCTAGGGTTTCCTTGGTTGTTTTTTCGGACTGGTGCTTCCCAGGGATCCTTGTTTGGTTGGGGATCCCTTCCCTTTTTCCCTCAGGCTTCCCCCTGGGGTTTTTTGCAGGTTATTCGCGTGGATCTGGTCCCCTGTGTTTCTCGGTGCGGTGGAGGTGATGGTTTAGGGTTTGGACAACTTCCCACTATTTTGGTTCCTAAGGATCCCATCCCTGTGACTGGTTCCTCTTCCCGCTCGAGATTCCTAGTCCCTAGATCCCTGGTCCCTTAACCTGCTGTTTCTTTTTGTTTTGCCGGGACGGGATCCTCTTCTTTTTTCCCGGGGCGGGTTCATCGTGGTGCAGCTCTCTAGTCACTTCCCGATGGGCTGGATTCTCTCTGTGCTGGCTGTCGACTTCCTGCAAGATGGCTCTCGCAGAACGAAATGTTTTCTCGATGGGCGGGATGGTTTCTCCACAGGGCGGGATCCGCCAAATCCGTCGGTTTTCCCACGAGGCGGGATCCTTTCTTTTCTGTTGGTTTCCCGGATGGCGGGATTTCCCTGCTGCTTCCCGCTAGGCGGGACTGTTTGTGGTGGTTTTTACTGCTTCTCGCGAGGCGGGATTTTATTGTAACGGTTTTTCTTTGCTTCCTGCTAGGCGGGATCTTCTCGATGGTGGTTTTTGGCTACTCCCCGCTGGGCGGGATCTCCAAAACTACTTTATTTCTTATTTGTTTGTTTCCCGTTGAGAGGGATTGTTTCATGCTTACTGTTACCGTTGGGTGGGATTTCTGTTTTGGTGTTTAGTTTTAAGGGATTGATGCCCTCGGCCCATTGCTTATGTAATCAGGTTTTGGGATCCTTGTTAAAACCCACTTTAAATACAAACACTACTTACCAAAAAAATATTCTTCAACTTTTAAATAAATAGATTTTGGGCACTTACGAGGAGGAGACCTAGGTTCAAACCTTGTGGGCATGCTCACTTTGTGCTAAAGGTAGTAGTTTTTGAGTGCGCGCTAACTGACGATGACGGTACGGATCTCAAAACAACGGTGGTCTCCATATCACGCCGGTTAACCTTAACCGAGACAGACAGATTTGGTGGTTGCAGTCCCTAATTTAAACCCTGCATTGGGCAATTATTAAAAGCTATTACCAACTCTCCTATGTAATAAAAAAATTAAATAAATAATTTTAAATTTAATTTTAAATTATTATATTATATATAATTAACAAATAATTATATAATTATAATTTCAATCCTATCTCATTTAAAAGATAATGCTTTTTAAACATTAAACATATCCTTTTCCACAATAGATATTAAACTATTTTGTAGAATATTTATTGAGCAAGGCAGAACATACCATCTTCTCTCTTTAAAATAAAATACACACCCTTATTTTTTTTTATTTGGGTAGTGTGAGAAATCCTTAGGATCAATAGGGTTGAGTAGGTTATATTTATCAATAAGGAATTTAACACAAAGCCATCATACATCATCCCTGATACACTCATCACACCACGGTTTGAACCTTGGAATTTGATTTGAAAGTGCAAACCATTGGACTATCCCCATAAGATATACAAACCTCCACTTTAAACATAGTTATTTTTTAATTTAATTTAATTTAATTATGGAAGATGTTTTTATAAATTTTAGTTTTTTTTGGTGGATTCAATCATTTAAGAAATTTAATTGTAACAATATAAAGACAAAGGTCCGAGGTGTAGACCAATTGGTTCATTCAAACCCCATAAGGGGGGTAGGGGTCCAAGGTTTAAATCTCAGGGTCTGGTCGGACTGAATGTTTGTCCCTTTCCGGTGCTTTCAGCACGGCGTAAAAAGTTTAAAATCATTGTGGCATGGTGGTTATAGGGACGGAATATGCGAAGATCTGTGGTCATAAAAACTGGACAGCCTACCCGAATTCGTGGCGGCTACCGATTCCACCAGATATATAAAAAAAAAAAGACAAATATAAATACTTGATCTTTACCAATTAACCATTTTTTCCTAATTTTGATTATTACATCTATAGGGTTTCGTGCAATGCCATCTATTGCATTCAAATTACCAATTAACCATTTTTTTCCAATTTTGATTATTACATCTATAGGGTTTCGTGCAATGCCATCTATTGCATTCAAATCAAAACAATTTCAATGGCAGCAAAAAAAAAAATTATCAAAAGGGATGCAGCTCATTATACTTTTCGTAACATCAAAACCAATTTCAATGGCAGCAAAAAAAAATTATCGAAAGGGATGCAACTCATTATACTTTTCCTAACTGCATGGTCACCAAGTGATAATGATAATGCTGTGTGCTATCAGGTTACCGTTTAATTTGGCAATGGCTATCCAGTAAAAAGATAATGACATGTACCGTATTTTCATCATTTTATGTGGGATTGGAGTTGACATAAAGGTAAAAGCAAAAAAAAAACAAAAGCAACATCCATTCCATAAATTTTAGTTTTAGGATGTTTACTTTGATGGTCCTCAAAAGCACTTTTAGAAAAAATAATATATTTATTCTAAATGGTTAGAAGGAATTAAGTTTGTTAATTATTTTTGGTTTAATGTTAAAATATATAAGTGATATAGTTTATATAAAAAATTTAATATAACTCAATTTCTGTGAGTGTGGTTTACAGGCACCATAATGGATGTATATAAAAAATATTACTTAAAAAATATAACTCAATATAATTACTTAAAATGACTTATTATACTAAAACAAAATTCTTTCTGAATCCTTTAGCATTAATTAAAAAAATAATTCAACATCATCCTAAAGGTGACGGTGGTGCTGTTTTTTCCTACTATGCATAATTCTGATAAAGAGAGCACTCTTTGTCTTTTTGGAAGTAGGGTTAGTGTCGGCGACAATCACTTTCTGTGCTCATTAGCTGGCTGTATAAGATTCCACACTTTAGTAGCTTTAGGGAGCCGCCCCACCCATGTTTAGATTGGCTTTTTTTTGTCACACAGCCAAAGAGGAGAGTAGACAGCACAGCATTTTGGAGTCATCTGGGAAAATATATATAAGATTGTGCCAACAGTTTTCTTCTTCTACTTCCTTTTGCTTTGAATTGCTTGCTTAAGAAGCTTCCCTTGTTTGGAAGTTAAAACTGGAGATATTGATCAGATCTGTGATCACATTTGGATGGAGAGTGGATTGGGGCATGGATCAACCTTTGTTTCAGCATAGAATGGTTTGTGGCTGGTGTACTGATCAGAAGGATCGGGCATGGAAGTGGGTGTTTTAAGATATGAAAAGAAAAGTGATTTTGCTGGGTATTTCAGATCAAGGTTGGTTACATGGTAGAGAGTTTCATACTTGCTAGCAGCAGCAGCAGATAGTGGAGATCATAATGACCAATTGTGAATAGGGTTATAAACTTGTAACATGTTGCAGAATATTGAGATTTTCATGGTTGCTAACAGTGAAAGTTGTGACAAAGATCCTGAATAGGCTGGTTACACGGTGTGGAGTTTCATCCCTGCTATTAGCATATAGTGGAGATTGTGACAGTCGATTCTGAATAGGCTATACCAGTGGAAGATGGTGAAAATGGTGACTAGGGATAGTGCATAGGTTGGTTATATGGTGTAGAGTTCTATCCTTGCTAATAGCAATAGTGGGGATAGAACCTAGCAACGGTGAATTGGCTGGTTACATGGTGTAGACTGTAGAGCTCTTGACAGTTTGGAAAATTTCATAGCCTGGTTTGAGGGATAGCTTGACAGCAAGTTTGTTGTATGTTAAATCTTCTCTGCTCCTGTAGTTTTATCTCTATAGTCTTTGATTTTTGATCTGAAGGTAGTGGATCTCACCTTATTGCATGCTATCCTAGTGACCCATGAATTACACTTAATCACAAGAGGAATCACTTTATCAAGGAGAACAGCTTGAGCAAAGTGACCTAGGGATTGCAGCTAACCACAAGAATCAGCTAACCACAAGAATTACCTCGGATTCTGTATCTCATCACAAGAGGAATCACTTTAGCTGCCTAATCACAAAAAGAATCACCAAAGATTGGATCTCATCACAAGAGGAATCACTTCAGCCTTGAGTGAGTAAGTGCTTATCAGTTACTCTTGCACTTACACTCTAGTGCTTGATTTATTATAAACAGCTTCAACATGGCTACCATGCAACCTATACTACCACAGCCTCCACCTGCTAGTGCTGTGTATGAGCAGCAAGCTGTGTCTAATGGGCACCCTCCAAGTGGGTCTGTGGGAATGGTCATAGTGGTTTTGGCAGTGATAACAATTCTGGGGGTGGTAGCAGGGATGGTGGGTCGCCTGTGTGCAGGGAGGAGATTCAGTAGCGACAGTGAATATGATTTTGAGGGATGGGTTGAGAAGAAATGCTCTACTTGTATTGATGGCAATCTTGGTGGTGGAGGCGGCCAGGTTCTCATTCCCATAGGTAGACCTACAGAGAATGGTGAATCCAAGCCTCCTGATGGAGACCCAGCTCCAGCTCCACCTCCTCCAACTTGATATGAAAGTTGTAAGCCTTTGACAGACTTAGCTGTTATTGTATTCAGCCCTACTGTGGATCTTGTAAACATTCAATAAGTCTGGCTTTTTTTGGGAGCAAGCATTCATCTTTTAAAAGAGATTTTGTTATTATTGTTCTTCACTCATACTCTTTCAGTTCTGTAGTTTCTCATTTGGAAAGAAAGATATGTCCCGCTGAGTATCTTCCTTCAAAAATGGATTAATAGTGGTTATGTTTGAGATTTTTGTCTTTTGTCTAAACTAAAATTGACTATTAAAGTTGCCAATTGTTAATGCTTCTAGTCTTCTCTTATATTTTTAAATTACAAAACTGTAATATTTGTGGTTAGCTGGATATCCAGGTACCAAACTCCTGTAAATGTTAGAATATAAACTTCCAAAGTCCATCATGAAACTCAGCATTGTCTCGACAATGAATAGCTCGTATCTGTAATTTTTTTCTACCATAACTCTTGTCAATTGTTAAGAAAAGTATATGTGTACGAGGAACTCTTTTCTGTAAGCTGTATTAAGAACCCATCTCTATAATTTTTTTAAAAACCATTAATCACGATGATGGATCAAGAAAAACAACCCCAAATGTTAACTTTTGAATCTTAACTGTGTCTTTCCAACAATTTGTTATTTGATGTATTACATGCGTTGAAATCTGAACATATTTACACATCCATACATAAGGAAGTTTCATCATTAAATCTATAGTGGCATATCACTACGCAGATTCTTTAAGTGGTCTAGATACTTCCATGCTTGTAACAGTGAATTTGCACCTCATCAAAACCATTTTGATAGACAGATGTTTAAGTTATATAGAAATATAATGCAAATCACACTGTAATCTTGAAGTAGCTTCAGGGAAAATAGGGAATAGGCCTAGTTCAACTTCAAATTAGTCTGAATATAACCGTTAAAATATATATACCTATATAAATTTATATCTGTGTGGATGAAATAATGATAGGACAACTTTTTGTACTGGCAAGACCAATTTCAAAATACACTCAATTAAACATTTGAATATCTATATATATATATATGAACCCCACACATGAGATGAGTCAAAATTTCTGTTTAAGACATAAACAATCGTTCAATTCTACCGTTGTGTTCTACTTGCAGGAAAGGTCCGTTGTGCTCCACTTGCAGGAAAGGCACAGTTGTTGAAGATGAAAACACAACAGTTTATTGTTTAAAAATCACAAGTAAAACTATTACAATCAATAATGAAGGTATGCACACTATACCCACTGCTTTTATAAATGATTTCATAATTGAGAATGATACAGATGGTTTCAATCAATAATGAAGTTATTATAAATGATTTTATAATGGAGGATGATACAGATGATTTCAATCAATAATGAAGTTATTATAAATGATTTTATAATGGAGGATGATACAGATGATTTCAATCAATAATGAAGTGATTACATAGTTGAAGATGACAATAAATATATGTAATGTTTAATCATTTTTAAGGAAATTTAATGTCACAAAAAATAAGGTTTCACTACGCAATAGATCCAAGTTTAACTTTTATAGACCAAAAATTTTCAAATTTAACAAACATACAAATTTAAATAAATTAAAAAACTTAAAAGTAAAGATATTACTTTATCATTTTGAAAAGCCTATTAAACCCTGGTTAACAAAATTCGAACTTTAAAACTATATTTAAATTTTCAAATCTTATTAAACTAGGACAACAGATTGTCCACGCAAAAAGCGAGAAGCTAGCGATACTGGACAGACTTGAACATGGGTTGCAGCTGTAAGCACGAGTGTCACTTATTTCTTCTTGACTAGAAACAAGATATAAAGATGATACGGAATAGACTTTTGTAAGATGTCACTTATTTCTTGTTGAAACGTGTTTTCTCTGTCTCAATTAACAATGAGAGTGATGGGTGATTCAAAACTATCATAAAAATATATATATTTTTAATAGAAATGAAACACAACCTAAAGTTGATATATCTCAATAGAGATAAACACAAACACAAACTATGAAAATTAAGATAAATTTGTTGAATATACAGTTTCAAATTCAGATTGTATTGCGATTCAATAGTAAATATATTGAGCATATTGATTAATTCAAATTGTTTAACTTGCAGGTTGAAAAAGCCTGAGAGTCTATCCCAAGATCTTGACTGTTTTCAATGTGTGGATAATAGACACAGTACTGGAATCCTAACGAGCTAACCTCATCTCATCCAGCCAAGATCACATATACAGCATATGCTTAGTACCTTGATAGTACTTTTTGCATGTGTGGGCTGTATGAAAGATGCAATTTGTTTTATTAAAGCACTATAAAGTGAAAGTTCTTGAGGTCCAAGATCTATACCCCACATGGTGGGTGGATAGATAAGCATTTGGCACCTCAAAAGTCAGATTCTGTGGTCACATTATTAGGTTTGAAATTGTATTTTTGACTGCTTGACTTTAAGGTTTATAGGGATCTGTGTTTGATGGCATTCGAATGATACGGTTGGTGTAAATGGCATTTTCACTGATCATGGTAATAGGCATGAATATTTTTATGTAAATATATAATTATCTATTATGAGAATTCAAATTTTGACTTCAAGGTTTATAGGGATCTGTATTTGTTGACAATGGAATGATTGAGTTGGTGTAATGGCATTTCACTGATCATGGTAATGGGCATGAATATTTTTATGTAAATACGCAATTATTTATTAGGACTTTGTGAACTAGGTAGAGTGGTGATACTAGGTTAAGTTATTTTAAAGTTATTTCAGTGAGTTGGTAAATATACATGGATGATTATGGTGACATCAAGCATATGTGAAGCTCTCTTTATCCTGTGGGGTTGTATCTAAATTTTAAATTATTCGATAGAGCATTTATTTTATGTGAAATTGTTTATTAGAGTGTCGAAGATATTCAAAGAATAAAACATGTAGGGAGCGAAAGTAAACAAGTAAGATAGTTAAAAAATAAAGTTGTTTGATTTATAGAGTAGAGTTTAAGGTTTAAATATTAGAAAGATAAAGTTGTATAGTTTATATATTATTAATAATTATATATGGAATAAGTAATATGTTTTATAAGAATTTTTTTGATAGATAGAAAGGGTTTTGAAAGGAACCTTAAATTTTTTATAAAGCCAACAATAACGAGGGAGTCAACAACAACGAGAGAGCCATTATAGGACCATCTTCAAAAACCCAAAGCAAGATAGATTTTCTAGCAGAAAACCCATAACCCCAAAGAACATCTTTGGGAAACACTGAAGGAGATGAAAGGACAAACAAAACCAGGGAAGAAGAGTCCCAGATGGACTCCAAGACGAGTGCCGAAGGACCATAGTTACTCAGATGTCTTAGATCGCTGGCAGTGGCAGAGATATCATCGACTGCCTTGGCGTTCCCCTTCTTGTTCATCTTGATAGCATTGACCATCTTTACAACTTTTTGGAGAATGGTCCAAGTCATGTTGAAGGTCATGGACATATTATCCAACATATTTTCCAAAAGAATTGATGGATCAGTGTTGGTCTTCATCTGGGTATCGTCCTTTTTCAAGGAAAGAACCTGATGGGGTTTTCGTCAACCTTGGGATTTTTACGTTTGACTAGAGTGTCATCATCAAAAGAAACCTGGTCATGCTTAACCTGCTTGCTAGCATATCCCTTAGCTCTGGAAGAGTGGCACTTGGATTCTATTTTAACAGAAGGCAGGGTGGGTCCAAAACATTTTTACCTTTTGAGTTCATAGTGTTAGCGGATGCCTTCTCATCTTCGTCACTCAAGGTAATCCTTGGGTGGTTGTCATAACTTGGACTAGAGGCAAGGAGCTCATCGAGATTACCAATATCAATGATGGTGGTCTTTTGGACCTCTTTCTGTAAGACATGCGTATACAAAATCAAATGGAACCCTTGATGCTTTGGGTGGGTTTATGAGCTATCTCTGATGCTCTCTACCGATAGTTCCATTGATCTTAGTAGGCATTCTAGAACGTTGATATCTTTAATATCCCTCAAATTGTTCATGAAAGCTAGTTGAAAGCTTTTGAGAGGGATATTGACCTTCTCTATAGTGAAATATTTCATAATCAGTATTATAACCCTATTCCAGGGCATAAGAAGCCCCTCTTTGATGATCTCACCCTTATCTTTGGCCAACTTCTTGCCCTTGAAATAATATAGTTCTCATTCCAAATAGTGTCTATCACAATGAATGATTTTCCCATCATTGGGGAGCTCCATCACCTCAAAAAGCAGCTACGTACTCATCTTGAATTTGAGCCCCCGAATAAAAACACAACCTTTTTTCCAAACATTAGTGAATTCAAGGGATAGCTCAAGGTCATTCTTGTAGAATTTTTGTAGGAAGAGCATGAACCCATGGGTATTCAATATTTTCTCAACATCGGTGTCCAAATTCAAAGATTCAAGCTCAAGGAGCACCATTACAATACTCTCTACTTCTACTGAAGGATTTGAGAATAATTTACTATGTTCATCATCCTTGAGAATGTTCAATTAACATGAAATTGGAAAACCAAAGGAACTAGAACATCTTGAATGTGCCTATCGCTAGATCCAAAAAAATCATTATTCCATGACTGTTGATGGTACCATACGATATTTAGCATGTGAGCTGAGTAAGAATTAGGGTTCTTACGTCCAATGGCAATAAATTTCAATTTGAAATACAATCTCTCATGGTCAAAAATGACATTGGGAAAGATGGTGCAATTAGTCCCTTTGTTGATTCAAAGTTTATTTAACATGGAAGACCAATTTTTGAAACACTCCTTTTTGAAGCTAGTTTGACAATTGTGCTTCTAGTTGTATGAAGTGGTCCATTTATAATTTTGGAAATATGTGGACATGTGCATGATCCTCTTATCATGTTGATTTTTTGTGGATTTCCATGAATGCTTGTTCCACTTGCTCCCATTATTCCACTTGTCATGATGATTGGAATTGGATTACCACATATGTTTATGGGAACAAAGGGACCCACTTTCAATAAAATGATTCATGGAGCTAGATTGCCATAAATTGTGATTGCTTCACTTGTTGTGTTGTTTGGAATTGGATCACCACATTTGCTTACGGGGTCTTGACTTGAAGCCCACCAAAATTTTAAGGAGATGAGTACTAGGCTTGGGCAAAGTCTTCTCAACCTAACAATCATGTTGGAAAGGATAGATGCTCATGATGAGAGTGTCACCCCTAGACTTGAGCTAGCAATGTTGTTGATGGGGACACATATACAAGAGGTTGATCACACAAGTGTCAATATGGCATTGCTCAAGCAACCACCCCAATATTAAGATGACATTATAGTAAGGATATTTCTCCATCATTATCACAAACATGAAGACTTTAGGGAAAATTAACCCACCACACACAAAGGGATTCTTCATCCACACCTAAGTTTACAAGCACATTAGTGGATTTGTTCCCTTATCTGTACACATGTTGGATTGTTAGATTTTTGTATTTGTAAAGGAACCTTCTAGATTCACCAATGAGATTGTAAACCTTCCAAACCAGAGTTTGAATTCCTTTTAAGTAGTTAATGACATTCAGTGAGTCACCTTCTATGATGAGGTGATCAAGACTTAGGTCATCCATGATTGAAAGACCTTGGTATAGTGTTCTAGCTTCGACCATATTATTATATTGAATGCCAATATTTTTAGCAAATGTGAGTATGATTCTTCCATGGTTATCTCTAACAATGCCACCACCTTCGGCCTTGCCTAGATTACCTTTGGCCGTACCATCAAAATTGAACTTGATCTAGTCCACAAGAGGGGGAGACAATATGATCATGGATCTATCAATAGGAGGAACAAAGGGTCTAACAGAGATAGATGGAAGCTTGAAAGAAGAAAATAGATGGTTCTCCAATCCATTCTTAGGGGTGTCAAAAGAATTGACCAATTGGATATTTTCAATGGCCAAGGTGAGGACACAAAGGTAAACAGAGTGGGTATCCTTAGATTTATCACAAAACGCACTACTATTCTGCTCTAAAAAAATTACCAAAGGTAATGGGGCAAACATAAAGACCAAAGAGATTTGAGTTGAATGTTGAAGAAGGGATTGGGTCATAATTCACACAAATCTAAGATTGACTTCAGTTGAACCCATGCAAGACTATTCACCTCAAAAATATTATTCAGGATAATAAGGGAAAACGAGCACTCAAGAAATAAGTGATATACAGATTTCCAAATGGATTTTTAGAGGTGGCATCGGTTAGGAAGAGTCAAACCCCTAGTTAGGAGGTTATCAATGGTTAAAATTTTGTTCTAGATGATAAGCCAATAAAAGAAAGTGATCTTGGGAATGAGCTTTTTGAGCCAAACACATCTGATGAGGGGCCAAAAATCTAAGGGACAATCCTAGATGTGATACATAGATTTAATAGTGAATTGGCCATCATAATAGTGTCTCTAGATAGGAGTGTCTTTGGAGGGCCCATTTGAGATGACATGCATACTGAGCAGATTAGAAATTTCTTTAGCAGTTTTCTTTTGGCCATTGCTTAGATTATTTAGAGGAATGGACTTCCACACCCATAAATGAGAGGAATGAGAGAAAAATTAGAAATTTTATCACTAAAGAGTTTATCAGTAATGGGATTTAGGATATCCATATTGGTATCATTGAGCAGTGGTTGATCCTTCAACCAAGGATCGCTCCAAAAATTAATGCGTCTTCCACAACCTAGTCGTCATATTAACCTATTTTTGATAATGGATCTGGTTTTAATAATAGAGTTCCAAAACCACAACCCATGAGGAAGAGGTTGGTCATCAAGGAAGGAGTTTTGTTGAATATATTTTCCTTTGATGATATCAATCCATGTAGTTTGGACATTTTTAATGATCCTCCATCCTTGTTTGGCCATGAGGGCCATATTCATTTTTTTCACCTTCTGAAAGCCCAACCCACCTTGATCTTTCTTTGTGTAGATCCTGTCCCATGCCACCAAGGGAAACCTTCTATGATTTTTAGTCCCAACCCAAAGGAAGTTCTTTTGAATTTGTTTGATATTTTGGTAGGTGGAAGTTGGAGCTTTGAAAATGAACATGAAGAAGACTGGAATGCTCTAAAGACAAGCTTGAACGAGCATGAATTTAGTTTCTTGGTTGAGAAGGGTCCCTTTCCATCCAGTTAGTTTCCTAAGGATTCAATCGATGACATTATTCCACATGTTCTCAGTAGGATTACCTTGGAAAAGAGGAAGACCCAAATATGTAGAAGGTAAGCTTGAGATGGTGCATCCTAGAATTCTAGCAATTTTGAGTTGTTTGTCAATATGAGTGTTTAGATTATTTTTTTGAAAGTTGATCTTTTGCCCAACTACTTCCTCATAGAAGTTAAGAATGACTTTGATGGCTTTGGCTTCTAGGATAGAAGAAAGAGTCGCCAAGATAGTGTCATCAACAAATTGCTAGTGAGTAATGGGATTAGTAACAAAAGAAGCCTTGATACCTAGGTTAGTAACAAAAGAAGCCTTGATACCTAGGATATTACCTAGGAACAAGCAAATTTGAGGGATCTACCAAGAGAATACACCATAATGATAAAGAGGAAGGGCGATAGAGGATCCCCTTATCTTAGACCTTTGAAAATTTTGAAGTAACCTATAGTAGAGCAATTGATGATGATAAAAAAAAATATATACGTTAAGCATTTTTTTATTAGGGCAATCCAGTCCTCATGGAAATCAAATTTGGCTAGAACAGCAAGGAGGAAGTCCCAAGAGACTCTATCAAAGACTTTGTTCAAGTCTAGATTTAGGAAGAGGCCAACTTTCTTGCTTTTAGAGATGGAATGGATGAGCTCATGGATGATAATGATACCATCAGTGATGAGTATACCCTTAACAAAACTTCCTTGGAAAGGATTAATAATGAATGGTAGGATTTCTGTTAATTGGTTAGCAATGATTTTAGATATAAGCTTGTAGATAACATTGCAGAGACTAATTGGCCCATAGTCAGACATTGATCGATAAATAGGGGATTTTGGGATAAGAGAAAGGAAGGTTGAATTGACATATCTAGGAAAATAATTGGTCCTTTGAACTTATTGAAAAATTTTACAAATGTCTTGGTTGACAATATCCCAAAAATATTGATAGAAATGGGGAGGAAACCCATCAAGACTAGGGGTTTTGTTAGGGGATATGGAAAACAGGGCTGATTTAATCTCTTCATAAGTGAAGTTTCATAGAAGGTGGTCATTGATATTAGGAGAGATGAGACAAGGGATATTCTTAAGGAGAAAATTTTGGGCTTGAGAAGAGCAAGGGTGGAAAGGCCCTAGAATGTTCTCAAAGTGAGTAGCTACTTCAGCCCTAATCTCGATAATATTACTAGTGATGGATCCATCATTCTTGGACAATTCTCTAATTTTTTTGGTACTTCTATGCCTGATCATTGAAGCATGAAAGTATTTGGTGTTGGAGACACCTTCTCACAACCATAAAGCTCTAGAATTTTATCTCTAGAAGACCTCTTCTTTGGCTAGAATTTTATGATACTCAAACAAGAGGTCTTTTTATTTTTTTGGAGTTTAGGATGATTATTCCTATTTTGAATATGGTTTTTGATTGTTCTAAGCTATCCTAAAATATTCTACTTACAGTCAAATATGTTCTTGAACACTTCTTTATTCTAAATTTTAAGATTAATCTTGATGAAGCCTAGTTTTTGGCTATTTGGGATTTGAGTGGGCTAGAAAAATATTTGCTTCACCACTCCTTTATTTGATTTTTAAGATCAAGTTGCTGAAGCCACATGGACTCAAATTTTAATGATGTTTTGAAGGAAGATGCCCATCAGGGACCTTCTAGGACTAAAGGATTATGATCTAATCCAATTTTAGGAAGGGAGTGAAGAGTGGCATTGCCAAAGAGGTGAATTACTTCTTTGGATAGGAGGAATCTATCAAGTCTAAACTAAATGAGTTGATTACCCAACCTCCTATTGACCACGTGAATTTAGTTCCTTTTATATGGATATCCATTAACTCATTCTCATTCATAAACTCAGAAAAATATTCAAAACATCTTGGTGTAATGGGGTCCCTATACTTTTATCAAAAGGATAGAGGAGGGTGTTGAAATCACCAACCAACATCTACGCTTCATTTCAAAAAATATTTTTCATTTGAATCAATTTGTTCCATAAGGTCAGTTGCCCTGAGGAGTTATTGGGAGTGTATATGTTTGAAAGGACCCATTGGACTTTGGTGTCTTTACTATAAAAAAGAATGTTGATAATCCTATCAGATGAAGATAAGAGTCTACCCTCTAATTTGCTCAGGTCCCACATGCAAAGGATACCTTTAGAAGTGCCATGAGCTGGGCTAGTTATGAATTCACCGTTTGGCCATATTGGTTTGGAAATACTCTCACTACTATCTATGTTAATATTAGATTCTTGGAGCAATATGAACTAGGTCTATGTTGATTCCTCACGAATGAAACCAATCTCTATTTGGATAGCCCATAGAGGCCTCTCACGTTCCATGAAATAATCTTCATCTATGATTTTTGGAGGAATATTTTTCCCCCTCCATGGCCATAGGAGGGAGGTTTGAATCATTTTCCATCCTCCTTAGGAGAATATTTTCTTGATTGATCTACAAGGGACAATAAGAGAGTGGATTGGATGCCATTGGTGATATCATCCTCAATTTATTTCCTTCTAATATCCTGATTGGAAGAATGACATTTCTTCTTCTTGTTGTCTACATCGGTAGAAAATTTCTTATGACTCTTGGTTATCAACTTTGGAGAACTTGAATATTTCTATGGATCAGGGCAGTTGATGATATTGGTATGGAACACAATGTGATCATTCTGAAGAATTTTTTCATATAACCTATGGCCTTATGATTTTGGAGTAAGTAATTATTATTATTTTTTAAATTAAAAATATAAAAGTTTATTTTACGTGAAAGTATTTATATTAATTTTTTAAATTTTAAAATCAACTAAAAAACACTTTAATCAATTTCAAAGTTCATTATTGACAAAGTAGTTACCCCACATACACTTAATAGTAAGGATATGTTTAAATTTTAAAGGATTTTACAAAATATTTATATAAAATTACCTAGTTGTAGATGAATAGAGTTCTTAGTTACCCCATATATGAATTTTCTATCAGTGTTCCTTATATACAATTGATAATTTAATTGAATTTTTCATATGCACATTAAAGGAATCATATATTTTGACACGAGTTAAAATAGAATAATGTAATTAAAATATTAATTAGCCAATGGGATCTTGGTTCAATGGTTGAGACATATGGATGATACAGCTCAAACCAATATTCAAATCCCAACATCACCAAATGGGTTGTATAGCCCTATGTGACTAGTTGATGTAAAAGAAAAAGGGCGTCCCTTTCATAACCCTACTTTAAAAAAATATTAATTATATATATATATATATATATATATATATATATATATATATATATATATATATATATATATAATATTAGAAAAAAAGGGTTGTACTTGGATCTCCCATCCTTGACAAATCACAACTCTTTCCTTTAGAGCTTGATATTTTATAAATAAATTCAATTCTAATCTTAATTGAGTTGCTATAGCTAGATGCCTATATATATATATATATTCTAAATTCTTGATTTTCATTTTGTAAATCTTCTTCAATTTTCTTTGTAAATACAAATATTCCAAAATTCAGCATCCTTCTTCTTGACATTTTCCTACAACAGCCTTCACAATACCAAAACCTTAACTCTATTGTCTATGCACTATATATTAGTAGAGTAATATTTCCAAAACTTCATGTTATCATAGTCCACTTTACCAGATATGGACTGCTAGTTTCCTTATTGAAGCATAATTGCAACCACAAGAATTGTAATAAATAGTGTATATGAAAACACATTAATGATACAAAATACAAGAATGACAAATGGAAATCATTAAAGTAAATCTTAATTATTATTTGATTTAGGTAAACAACATTTTCTTGTTAGCTTCAGCTAAACTTATTACTTCCTCTAACAATGAAAAAGAGAATTTAACTTCATGATCCTCTATTAAAACCCTTCTATTAGATAACCTATCTACACATTTTTTCCCTTCCCTTAACTTATGTGTAAACCTAATTTCTTAAAACTCTATAACAAGGTCTTATATTTCCACAATGATCTCTTGCATGTTCCATGGAGCCTTTGCTTTCCTAAAAATTACATTTATTACTATTAGTGAATCATCTTTCATCCATATTCTATTCCATTTAATTTTTTTTGTATATTTTTAACCCTTCTAAAGCTGCCCAAATTTCATCCTTATTATTTGTGTTAAATCTATTACTAAAAGTGTAATGTGAAAATATACCACCCCTATTATTTCTAATTATTCCTCCTTCTAGTTGTCCTAGATTTCTTTTATATGCTCCATCAAAATTCTTCTTGATCAACTTCACATCTAGTGGTTTCCACTTTATATTATTTGCCTTCCTTTTGTTTATCCTGTACCCAACATCATAATTCCATTTGATGACTTGAAATCATCTATCCAGGATCTCTAGTTCAATATTAAGTATTAGGTGATTTGATAGGATTGATTTAGACTCCTCTATGGCTAAAAAAATCTTCCTTTTCATTACCTTTAAATTAATTTTCTTTCCTTTCAATGTTCTTCTGTTCCTTTTCAGTAAAAAAATCTAAAGTATTGTATCTTTTGATATATCCTATATTGTTTATAATACCTCACTTTTAGAATTTCTATGTCATTGCTTTAGCCATTCTTCAAATTTATCATTCATCACTATGCATTTATAAAATATATAAAGAATATATTGCCATAGTTTATAGACTATTGAACAGTATCCCAAGAGATGGTCTATACTCTCCTCCTCTTTTTTACATAGAACACATTATGAGGGGGCATGAAAACCCCTTTTCATTAGGTTATTATAGCATAAAAGTTTCCTATGACCTACTAGCCATACACATATTTTTAATTTTGGAATGCTTGGGCTATCTCAAATTTCTATCCATATTTTTGTGGTTTTTCTTTTGTTTTTGTGATTTACATTATATTCGCTTCTTGGTATGTATTCTCTTGAGCTATTTCACTCCCAAATTAGCTTATCCTCAGGTATCCTTAGAATAATCACTATTGTTATTCTTTTTTCCAACTACCTCCTAGCAACAATATCCAATATACTTGTCAAAATTTCATATTTCCATTTGTATCTTCCTTCATAATCCTTGTACATAATGTATGAATCCCTATGACCATATTTATCTTGAAGTAATCTCATCCATGATTTTAAAAATAGATCTAGGTTGATTATTTTTTTATCAAACCAAATATTCATTTAAATATAAAATATTCTCCAATTCCCACCATCCATCTTAGACCTTAAATCACTAGATTAATTTATTTTTTAAACCATTCTATAGTATAGAACGATCTAGTAGTGAGAATTTAGTAAATATTAAGCTTGGGTCATTGGTCTCAATGTACTTACTCAAAAAAAATCTTATTCATTGTCTTTGTCTCTCTTTGTACAATCTCCAAATTACATTTTTCCTTAAAACTAAGTTTGCATTCGTAAGAACTCTTAAACTAATATCTCCCCTAGTTTTATCATCACATTCATTGCTCCATTTCACCAAAGGAAATTTCATTTTATCATGTAATCCTAACAATAAAAATAATTGCATAATATAGACTAAACTTTTTCTATTGATTTTGGCATAATATACAAAGATATATAATATGTTGGAATGACCTGTAAGACTGATTTAATTATCTACACTCTTCCTGCTAATGATAACCATCTACCTTTCCATGTCGGTATTTTATTTTAAACTTTTATTTTAATGATATTCTATAGTTCTATCCTCATTTTCTCATCAAATAGGGGTATGTTGCTAGGAAATTTGCCTCCATTTGAAGTAATGTGAATATCCCTACATTGACTCTAGTTGGAATGTTTAAGAAGTAAATAATAGATTTTGTCCTATTAAATTTATACCTTGAACCTCTTTCATATTTATTTAATATGTTATTCAAAGCTTTGGCCTTGTTTTTATCTGCCCTCCCAAAAAGGGTTGTATCATCTAAAAACTATTGATGAGTGATGTTGTCGATGTTATTACTAGCCCTAAGTCCTCTTATTAGCCCATCATTGTATGTCACCTTCAAGTTCCTTCCCAATAACTTTTCCATAATAATGAACAACTATGGTGATGGAGGATATCCTTGTATAAGTCACCTCTTGGCTTTAAATAATTTTGTTACTATCCCATTGAAAAACACTATATATGATACTATAGAGACACAAGCTTTAACCCATCTAACACAATTTTTCCAAATCCAAATTTTTCTAACACTATAAAAATAAAATACATTTTAACTCTTGTCATAGGGTTTATTCATATAAGTGTTAAGATCATTTCTCTTTTAGTGTGGATCATGAAATTATGATCAAATTGTATTGCAAAATAGTATATATTTATAGGCATAAAATGCTTGATTACAAACCATGGTTTGGGCAAAACCATGAGCCCAAAACCATGTGCATATTAAATGCTGGTATATATCTATTTTATATAATATATGATGAGGAATATTCTAGAAAATAGATAACTACCCGTATTTAATACACACATGGTTTTTCCCAAACCATGGTTTGTAATAAGGTATTTTATACCTATAAATATGTACTATTTTATTGGTGTGGATCATGAAATTTTGATTGAATTGTATTGCAAAATAGTACATATTTATAGGCATAAAATGCTTTATTACAAACCATAATCCCAAAACCATGTGTGTATTAAATGTTGGTAGCTATCTATTTTCTTGATTTTTCTTTAGGACCAAGACACATTTTCACTAAAAAAATATTAAGTTCTGGGAATTGACTCTAACATTCTTGAACCAAACACAATCACACATCTTAAAAAAATCTTGTGTCAAAGAGGGATAACACCATGTTTGGGTTGAATCTCGAAGTGAAAAGGGTATTCCTTGCTTGTCCCATTATGCACATAGTCAATAATATATCCAAGAGGTATAAATACCCAAATAATAAGTGACCTTAGGTTAAGGTTAAAGAATTGATCTTATGCTTAAATTTTAGAATATTATAATAAAAATTTAGGTAAAGTGCAATACCTCTATCTCTTAGTATACTCATAGGTCAAGTGAAATAGCTCTATCTTATGCAAAATTTTTGGGGATTAAGTGCAATAGCTCTATCTCTAGTATACTCAGTTTGAGTGTACAATTTGCCAGGGCTTCGCTGCTCAAATATCCAATGCTTTCTTCTCGTATTCTCTCCATTTGGAGGGGGTATTTATAGCATGCCCCTAGGGCTAGGGGTGGCTTCATGGAGAAGCCAAGACCAAGAAGGGTGGTTAGGACAGTTGGGATGGAAGCCTTTGGAATCTTTTGTCCTTCAACTGCCTTCTTCTAGATATTTTTTCCATTCTAACCAATTTGGATCGGATGGAAGGCCTAACTGAACTTTAGTTAAGATCGTAGATCACAGTTGCGGTCCAGACTATAGACCATAGATGTCAACCATGGTTTAGACTGGAGACCGCAATTTTGGGCTGCGGTTCAGACTGATTAGGCCAAAATGCTCTATCTTGGAGACTGTCCAAGATCCTCCATATGGTCTTGTAGCATGTCCATATGAGTAGTCGCCCTCATCATGATGCATTTTAGGTGTCTACAGAGGCCCCTTTTGAGATGTGTTGTGATATTGAACAACGCTGAACAAAAATATACATCCTAAAACTATGCCTAAGGTTTTATGATGATCATTAGTTGGATCAACATTAGATTCCCCAGGTCTAGCAAAAGGATGCACATCTTGGAATCATTGCTTCCAACTCATGAAAGGCTTACATTTTGATAATTCTACACTCATCATCAGACGTTCGGATAGCATCAATGCCAAGTATGAGTATCTTTTGACCCATAAATCTAAAGGATGAGAATTACAAACCAATTATCATATTTGCTATTTTCCCCAAGAAAAGGGGGAATCTTATGTAGTTGTTGACAATGATTTGCAAGAACGAACACAATTTTGACAAGATCAGGGGATCTATGATCTCAGGGATCTTCTACTAACTTTGATTATGATTATGAAATTATGACTACCCCCTCAAGTGACGAGTCAATGAGGGTAATGACAATGTATGAAGTGATGAAATTGCTTGACCATAATGAATGATCTTGAAAAAATTTATATTCGAGCCTTTTAATGCCTTGGCTAGGCCTAGTTCAGCTTATGATTGCAACTCTTAGTAGTATTTGCACATTTCTATCCCATGGAGTAGTTAGGCTACAATAGTCGTATTAAGGAATCAAAATGATACAAATGCAATTAGACTTGTGTTGAATCATATTTGTCGATGATTTGTTGAAATATGTCATAAAAGAAATGACAATTTTACCCCAAATGTCCTTATGATGATTTACTCATCTTGTCGGATTGCATGGATCGCAACTCGCTGCAACCACCAAGTGTATAGGATAAATCACTGAATATGAGGCACATTTGGTTTTTAATTATTTGATTTTTTTGTTTTAATTTTGCATTTATTTGATTAATCTTGGTGCTTTTAACATCACCAAATTTACAATTTTAATCATTGATTTTGAATTTTTATCCTATGAGAGTCATTAATTTACTCTTTTAGACCTTCCTACGATGGGTTTTGAGTGCATTTAATACTAGCTGCATACTGCGGGTATGGTGTGCAATTTAATTTTTCAAATTTTGGGAACTACGGGTCAGACCTACGGGTGAAAAACCCTAGTTCCAGAACTACAGGTTTTAGTTGCGCTTCACCGAGACTAGGAGAACCTATAAATTAAATTCCCATTTGAAATTTTTCATTATTTTCCTGTAAGCACTAGCAATTTGGGAGCTTTGAGAGTGAAATAACCTTCCCTGATCTAAAACTCTACCACACTCTACCATAATTACACTCGTCTACCTCGATGGTGGATCCTGATCAGCCATCTACTAGTCAAGGCTAGGGTGCGGTAAGGTAACTTGAAACTGAGACCTCACACTCAATACCAGTAAAATGAACCATATTAATTAATGCGGATAATAAACCTCACTAAACTAATGCTAAGGAACCCCATTAGTATAGGTTAGCTTAGGATTTTAATTTTGTGACTTAGTGGACTAGGAGGGTACCCGAAATGGGTGCCTCTCCTAAACCACATCTGGTAGTTGTGGTTCCCAATTGGAAAATTAGGGACCACAGGTTTCAGCTATGATTTTGTTTATATATATATATATATTTGTCATTTTTAGCATTATTTTTAGCTCTATTTAGCTAGATTTTGTTTTACATTATGCTTTTTATTTTAGAGATTGACTTATAGAGCTTGGGATCCTAACATTCTAAAGACTCTCCATGAGGCTCTGTTTGATGACGACCGATATTGGTTCCGAGTTATCGAGTTTGGCTATGTCATGGATCTGCCCACTATTAGGGTAGATCAAGCCTACTTGACTACGTTGGCCCAATGTTGGAATGTGCGGACCAACACATTTCACCTACCTATAGGTGAAATTATTGTTACCTTGGAGGATGTCTATAGGATCTTCAGGATCCCCATTGATGGCGAGGCCATCGTCTCCTCTACCTCCAAGGTAAAGGAGGTTGTTTTTTATTCTATCTTCGATGACCAGAGCAAGGATGCTTAAGATGCGATTGACCACGGAGGGGTGCACATTGGTGAGTGGTATCACAAGGATGTCTTCTCTACATGGGAAGCCCTCTTCATGCACCTTATAGTACAAATTGTCCTTCTAGACTCCTTGGGCATGAGGATTCCTTGGAACCTCTTATCCACTGCCTGGAGGGTTCTTCAGAGTTCTATAGAGGAGCCCTTACTTCTATCATTGGGGAGCACCCTACTATGTCAACTCTATAGGGAGTTGTATCAAATTACTAAGCATAGCCATAAGGGCATCAATTGCAGTCTTCTATTGCAAATCTAGGGGTGGTAGCACATTTGGATCGAGCATCCTATAGATCTTCCACTATGCATCACTTCTATTGTTGACGATCATCAGTGTTATGCCACTTGTTGACATCGTGAGGAGGATGGTACCCATAGTCAGATCCATGCTGGTGACATCCAACATTATATCACTCAGTTCACTACACTTGGCCCGAACAATATTCAGTGGCGGTCCTATATAGATTGGCCAATATGATCGAAGGAGGGCTGATGGCTGAGACAAGTGCACCACGATAGATGGCTAATCATCGTAAGGCCAAGATTCGAGAGTACCCATTCTACTCTCAGGTCATGTGATAGTTTAGGCTCATACATGATATTCTAGATATCCCACTTAGATACAGATGCTTGGTCATGGAGCACGATCTACAGTGGATCATTCTTAAGACTCTCAAAGATGCTACAAATGACTACTAGGAGACTAGATTTGAGACTTTTGGGACCACTCCAGAGTATTATGGGTGGTTTTCCATGTTCATATGGTATGACATAGGGCCTTTAGGCTGAGAGCCATATTAGGCAGAGGTAGAGGTGGATCCCGACAGGCGTAGGGTGCACCAGTGGATAGAGGGCGACTGGGGCATAGAGGCCACCACTAAGGAGGCTCCTGAGATTGACCCAGATGAGGAGGCTCTAGAGGAGGGTTAGTTCCCTCCTAACAGTGTAGAGGGTCTACTCTTAGCTTAGGTGGTTGACTTGTAGAGTTAGCTCAGACGATTCCATACATAATAGTTAGAACGAGATACTACTACCGCCACTCTAGAGATGAAGGTATCTGACAAGGATAGGTACCTGATCGAGGTGTAGGGTCAGATACAAGATTTTACTATGCAGGCCATATATGTAGAGGCCCAATTTTAGAGACTACAAACTACCCTAGAGTTAGCATAGGCATAGCGAACTACAGTAGAGGCAGAGAGGGATCTCCTTCGAGTATCGAGGGGAGCTATGCCGCCTCCTCAGGTTACTATGGGGCCTTTGATAGCACTAGTGATAGCTACAATAGGTGTTTAGGATCCTATGGTTGAGGTAGAGAAACTGTGCAGCATGGTCATGAGGACCAATGAGATGCATTCATCCCGACTTGCTCATATTGATCATCTAGTCGGCTACATTGAGATACATGGGCTATAGGTTCCTGAGGATACTTTCACTTTAGAGTCTCAGCAAACCAGGTCTAGCACCTCAAGATAGTCTATGGCAAGCTTTAGTCATAGGACTCATAGGACTGAGAGGATGCACAGGTCCTCTAGCACACATGGTGTGACCTCACGTGCCAGGACTAGAGATGTAGGGCAAACTTTAGGTGCCACTGGTTAGAGGACTAGCCTACTGTAGTTACTAGTTTCTTGTGTGCTGGGTGCCTTAGGATTTGAAGGTAGGCAAGATCCACAAAAATATCCACCATGGGTGCTATAGCAAACAGGAGAGCAGGCTCCAGAGCATAGTGCTGAGGGAGGTAGCGAGAGCTCCGGTATAGGGGGAGCAGACTAGATTTGGGCTTTGCTAGATGCAGGCTACATTTTTGATTTACCATATTTATTTTAGGTGTAAGGTCGAGGACCTACACACTTTGTAGCCTATGGGAATTTTGATACACTCCCTATGTACTCTTTTGGACACATGTAAATATATGACTTGATCATTTATGGCTCATTATATGTACCAATATTTATTTTTGATTTTATATTTATTTGATGCACATGAATGCAAAGCTTATGTTGATGCTATGTTTATATGATGTGATGTATGGATGACATGCACTATATTTCTATCTTATTTATGATGATATGCAGTGATCTAGATGATTAGATGTTCCATGTATGATGTATGCATATGGATGCACTATGAAGAACACAAGCTTATACTGAGAGGGGGGGTGAACAGTATAAGACCTCTTTTTACTTTTTCCTTTATACTTCAAAATAGTAAAGCAATATACCCAAAGCAATATCAAAACAATGCACAATATCATCCACAAAGTGACACCAATTTTAACGTGGTTCACCCAAAATGCCTGGGCTACGTCCACAAAACATTTTCTCTAAAAGTTATCTCAAAGTTCTTTGGGAAACCTTCCCAATTACAATGTTTATGAGCCTCGGCCCAAAGGAGATACCTTCCCCCAATCTAAATTTATGAGCCTCTGCTCAAAGGAGATACCTTCCCCTCTATCTAAATTTATGAGCCTCTGCTCAAAGGAGATACCTTCCCCTCTGCTCTAGAAATGATCCCTCAAAAGATCAACTGCCTCTACCTCTTGCCAGCACGTGGAACTCCTTTCCACCGAAGACCTCCTGTCCTCAATGCTTAGCCTAAGAGACCTCTGCCTTCTATGATCACGTCCACAACAGCTTAGCAACCTATACCAAACACAGTCAGTCGGTCTAGTACAAGTCTTCCTCTATCTGTCAGATCTGTCCAACTCTTGAACAAATCAATCCTCTACACACAAGCCTTCTCAAAGACTTGCCAAATCTGTCCTCGAGTTCTTCTCAAAGAACCAATGCTCCTCTGTCCTCAAGTTCTCTGATAGAACTCTCAAAAACTCAGCTCACAAGTCCTCTGCTAGGACCTGTCCAAATCTGCTCACAACCCCATTCACTCACAAGTCCCCATCGAAACCTGTCCAAAACTGCTCACAAGTCCCCATCGAAACCTGTCCAAAACTTGCTCACAAGTCCCCACCGAAACCTGTCCAAAACCTCAACAAGCTCACCAAGAAAAACTTGCTTAGCATGAACCCACAAAGAGAATTGTTAGAGACCCAATGTGATTCATCAACCTCATAGAAGCATAAAGAGAATTGTTAGAGACTCAATATGTTCTATACTTAACTCCCAATCTCAATCTCAAATCTCATAGAAACATAAAGAGAATTGTTAGAGACTCAATATGTTCTATACTTAACTCCCAATATCAATCTCAACTCAATCTCAAATCTCATAGAAACATAAAGAGAATTGTTAGAGACTCAATATGTTCTATACTTAACTCCCAATATCAATCTCAACTCAATCTCAATCTCAAAAGAATAAGATAGATGTAGTATGCTTTTCTCAAGAACATGAAACACAACCCAACAATTGCCAACCATGCAATATCTCATATAACAATGATACTCATGTTCTTTTCACCCAACCAATTAGGGTTTCAACAACAATGCTCATCAAACAAGGTTTAGTCAACCAACACCATTCAACTCAACATCAACCTTGAAGCATTCAACCAATCATCACAAGAAAAGGAAACAAGTAGAAATCCTTTTCCCTCCAAGGATATTTGAACAAAACAACCACCAACACAATATCACCAAATGCAAAGAAATAACTTGCTCAAATCAACTCAATGGAGTAAGCCCAAATCATGTATCAAGTAAAGCACTAACTTGATCAAAACAACCTCTATGGAAGCAACTCAACCATCAATATCAAAATAGCCAACTAAGGGTTTCACCATCTCAATGCAAGTAGCAAGACTTACTAACATAAACCCTAGTGCAAAAATGCTTCCTCTTCCTCAACCAGAATTATGCATTCACCCAAAAACTCATCAATGATTTTAATGCATAAACAATCTTCAATATCCAGAAAATAGGATTTACACCAACAAAAATACCTAGTAGACAACCTTTTCACTCCAAACTCAATTTCAGAAAATACACCATCAACAATATACATGGAAGAAGTTGCCCATACCTTTACTTTGATGAAGAAGGAGAACTCAAAAACTATCACAACACTTGGCCAACCTTAGTTCTCCAACCTTTGGAGAAAAATGAATAACACCACCACATATGCTAAAGCGCTTTCATTGCTGCTATCCTCGTGCATCACGACCAAAATGAAATTGCCCACAACATGGGTCAAACTTGGCACCTCTGCTCAATGCTTCTTCACTCAACACACCACCACCATTGGAGCACAAGTGCCCAATGAAAAATATAATGTAATCCTATGTGTTGTCTTCCTTCAATCACCAAGGATTTGAAAACGTAAACGTTTTCCTCAAGCCACCACCATCATCATGAGCGCTGTCCAAAAACGTAACTCCCAGAAAACACAGTTCGCAGTCTTATCAAATGTCAGAGAAACGCAATCTGTCGGACGTCAAGCGCACGAAAAGCTTGGGCCATTCAATATGGATGGACAACGAAATACAGTGAAAACATCGCTTTTACGGAGGACACAGAGCTACGAAATTGCATCGATCGAAGGTACCATCACTTTAGAAAATCATCCCCACTTATATAGCCATTTCTCCTTAACTGTTTGACGTCGGCGCTCCTCCAACGATGGCAACACGTCGGCGAATGAATTCTTTATCTGCGTCGCTTAAGGGTTAAAAGACCCTTTAATAATAATTAAAATAATAATAATTATTATTTTATTAATAATAAATTAAACTTAGACCTTTGTCAAAGGTTTGAGTTAATTTAATTATTAATAATAAACATGGACCTTCAAGGTTTTTCAAGAAGTAAAAACCTTTGCATTAAGTTAAGCTTGGTTTTAATAAAAACCCTTAATGAGTCCAAATGGTTTTAAGAAAAACCTTTAACCTTGTCACCATGGTTTTAATAAAAACCCTTTAACATTATGAAGCTTCTCAAGATATTTTTGACATCACACTCTTTTTGATATCAACACAAAAATGCCTTTTGACATCAATGACAACTTATACACTTGAGCAAAGGCAATGTACCCAAAGTACCCAAAATTGCCAACAATCTCCCCCTTTGTCATTGATGGCAAACCTTTACTGAAAACACTTCTCAAGAGCCAAAACTAAAACCAACTGTGCTAACAACTGACCAACTGTGCCCACAACTGAGAATCTTCCTTTGAAGTTTTGCTCCCCCCGACTTGAAGCTTTCCTCTTCACTTTGAAGCTCTCCCCCTTACTCATATCTCTCCCCCTTTGTCATCAATGGCAAAGGGCCACCTTTGGGGCTCGGGACTAAGAATGAGCCTCTTAGCTTAGTCCCTCCCCCACCTCCTGATGAGGTGATTAATTCTGGGGTGGGAGTAAAACTCCCATTAGGCACTGATCATCATCAGCGTCTATAACTTCCTTGTCGGGCCTTCTCTTGAACTCTTTGTCCATATTCCTGTTCTTGTCACTGTTCTTGTTCTTGTTCTCATCCCTGTTCTTGTCCATGCCTTGATCCTTGGACCTGTTCATACCACTATTCCTGTTCTTGTACCTTGGAAGTTCAGCTCTACACTGTCTAGCTGTGTGACCTTCATTGTTGCACTTATAACAAGTAACAATGTTATTTCTTTTAGGCATACCTGTTCTTTGAATCCACCTGTTCGACTAAACCTTTGACCAAACCTGTTAAACAAAAATGTTGACCAAACCTGTTCTGACCAAACCTGTTCTGATCAAACCTATTCTGACCAAACCTGTTCTGATCAAACCTGTTCTTGTTATTTGCCTTGCAATAAACTGCCTTGTGCCCAAACTGTTGACAAGAGTAGCAATACCCTTGAAAGTAACTAGCACTTCTAAAACTGTCATTTACCTTCTTCACTTGAGCCATGCAATGTGAAGCCATGTGACCAAACTCGTGACAAGCAAAACATCTGCCTTGAAACTTTCCTTTAATTGACCTCTTAGGTCCTAAAAATCTTCTTCTCATTTTGAATTCTATTTTCTATTTCTGTGCATCTATCATTCAAGGACTCCTTATCTGAAATACTTTCCTCATTCGAACTCTCTTCCTTTTGGAGTCTCTTACTAGACTCTCCAACTTGTTCCTTGTGTGGCTTAACAAAACCAAGGCCTGTTTTATCTGTTGTCTTTCTTTGACCTTTGATGAGTGACTTAACCTTTTTGGAGCTATCTTGAAACCCGTGAAGCTTATCCTTGTACTCTTTAGTTTCCTCTTTCAAAGAAGCCATTTTCTGTTCTAACTCACTATACTCAAGAACCTTAGACTCTAACTCATCCTTGAGTTCTTGTGTCTTAGCTATAGAGAAGTCAAGACTTTCTATAAGATCATCTCTCTCCATACAACATTCATCTAACTTATCCTTGAGTCTAGCATTCTTCTTTCTTTCCTTTTTCAAAGCACTAAGAGCACTAATAAGTTCACCTTTAAGATCTACTTCACCTTCCTCTATATGTTTGCTTTTTGAATCATCAAAGCCTTTTTCAGATTTCTTATCACTAGAGGTGCTACCCTTTTCAAAAACCATACATGCATCTTCCTTATAGTTTTCTGAAGCATCCTCATACATACTAGAAACCAAATCATTATTTGTGCAATCATCCTCAAGGTGACCAAAATTTCCACATCTAAGACATTTCATGATAATGAATCTATGTTTCGGTTCTTCCTCTTTTTCTGATATGAACAACATCTCATTTTCATTATCACTTGAAGAACTTTCACTATCACTACTAGAACACTTACTTGCTTTGTCTAGGTAGAAACTCTTCTTGTGCTTGTGAGAATACCTCTTTCCTTGATTGTTGTGCTCATCTTTGTTCTTCCTGTGATGCTTGTGCTTTTCGACTCTCTTAGAATCTTGTTTATCTTCATCACTTTCATTCTTGGGAATAGTACAATCAGTAGCATAATGACCAAACTTTCCACAATTGAAACATCTTATATTTTTCATACTTTTGTGCTTTCTAGAGAACTTGCCTTTCTTGTTGTAATATGCCTCTTCATCACTAGAAGACTCATCACGAATAGGTCTTGAAGCTATTTACCCTTGGAATGATCCATTGTGTTCTTTACTAGCTTTTCCTTCAAGCTTTTAAACTTTTCGAAGGCACCGGCTCTGATACCAATTGAAGAACACAAGCTTATACTGAGAGGGGGGTGAATAGTATAAGACCTCTTTTTACTTTTTCCTTTATACTTCAAAATAGTAAAGCAATATACCCAAAGCAATATCAAAACAATGCACAATATCATCCACAAAGTGACACCAATTTTAACGTGGTTCACCCAGAATGGTCAGGCTACGTCCACAAAACTTTTCTCTAAAAGTTATCTCAAAGTTCTTTGGGAAACCTTCCCAATTACAATGTTTATGAGCCTCGGCCCAAAGGAGATACCTTCCCCCAATCTGAATTTATGAGCCTCTGCTCAAAGGAGATACCTTCCCCTCTATCTAAATTTATGAGCCTCTGCTCAAAGGAGATACCTTCCCCTCTACTCTGGAAATGATCCCTCAGAAGATCAACTGCCTCTACCTCTTGCCAGCACGTGGAACTCCTTTCCATCGAAGACCTCCTATCCTCAATGCTTAGCCTAAGAGACCTCTGCCTTCTATGATCACGTCCACAGCAGCTTAGCAACCTGTACCAAACACAGTCAGTCGGTCTAGTACAAGTCTTCCTCTGTCTGTCAGATCTGTCCAACTCTTGAACAAATCAATCCTCTACACACAAGCCTTCTCAAAGACTTGCCAAATCTATCCTCGGGTTCTTCTCAAAGAACCAATGCTCCTCTGTCCTCAAGTTCTCTGATAGAACTCTCAAAAACTCAGCTCACAAGTCCTCTGCTAGGACCTGTCCAAATCTGCTCACAAGTCCCCACCGAAACCTGTCCAAAAACTGCTCACAAGTCCCCACCCTGTCCAAAACCTGCTCACAAGTCCCCACCGAAACCTGTCCAAAACCTCAGCAAGCTCACCAAGAAAAACTTGCTTAGCATGAACCCACAAAGAGAATTGTTAGAGACCCAATGTGATTCATCAACCTCATAGAAGCATAAAGAGAATTGTTAGAGACTCAATATGTTCTATACTTAACTCCCAATAAAAAATATCAATCTCAACTCAATCTCAATCTCAAAAAAATAAGATAGATGTAGTATGCTTTTCTCAAGAACATGAAACACAACCCAACAATTGCCAACCATGCAATATCTCATATAACAATGATACTCATGTTCTTTTCACCAACAATTAGGGTTTCAACAACAATGCTCATCAGACAAGGTTTAGTCAACCAACACCATTCAACTCAACATCAACCTTGAAGCATTCAACCAATCATCACAAGAAAAGGAAACAAGTAGAAATCCTTTTCCCTCCAAGGATATTTGAACAAAATAGCCACCAACACAATATCACCAAATGCAAAGAATAACTTGCTCAAATCAACTCAATGGAGTAAGCCCAAATCATGTATCAAGTAAAGCACTAACTTGATCAAAACAACCTCTATGGAAGCAACTCAACCATCAATATCAAAACAGCCAACTAAGGGTTTCACCATCTCAATGCAAGTAGCAAGACTTACTAACATAAACCCTAGTGCAAAAATGCTTCCTCTTCCTCAACCAGAATTATGCATTCACCCAAAAACTCATCAATGATTTTAATGCATAAACAATCTTCAATATCCAGAAAATAGGATTTACACCAACAAAAATACCTAGTAGACAACCTTTTCACTCCAAACTCAATTTCAGAAAATACACCATCAACAATATACATGGAAGAAGTTGCCCATACCTTTACTTTGATGAAGAAGGAGAACTCAAAACCTATCACAACACTTGGCCAACCTTAGTTCTCCAACCTTTGGAGAAAAATGAATAACACCACCACATATGCTAAAGCGCTTTCATTGCTGCTATCCTCGTGCATCACGACCAAAACGAAATTGCCCACAACACGGGTCAAACTTGGCACCTCTGCTCAATGCTTCTTCACTCAACACACAACCACCATTGGATCCTATGTGTTGTCTTCCTTCAATCACCAAGGATTTGAAAACGTAAACGTTTTCCTCAAGCCACCACCATCATCATGAGCGCTGTCCAAAAACGTAACTCCCAGAAAACATAGTTTGCAGTCTTATCAAATGTCAGAGAAACGCGATCTGTCGGACGTCAAGCGCACGAAAAGCTTGGGCCATTCAATATGGATGGACAACGAAATACAACGAAAACATCGCTTTTACGGAGGACACAGAGCTACGAAAATTGCATCGATCGAAGGTACCATCACTTTAGAAAATCATCCCCACTTATATAGCCATTTCTCCTTAACTGTTTGACGTCGGCGCTCCTCCAACGATGGCAACACGTCGGCGAATGAATTCTTTATCTGCGTCGCTTAAGGGTTAAAAGACCCTTTAATAATAATTAAAATAATAATAATTATTATTTTATTAATAATAAATTAAACTTAGACCTTTGTCAAAGGTTTGAGTTAATTTAATTATTAATAATAAACATGGACCTTCAAGGTTTTTCAAGAAGTAAAAACCTTTGCATTAAGTTAAGCTTGGTTTTAATAAAAACCCTTAATGAGTCCAAATGGTTTTAAGAAAAACCTTTAACCTTGTCACCATGGTTTTAATAAAAACCCTTTAACATTATGAAGCTTCTCAAGATATTTTTGACATCACACTCTTTTTGATATCAACACAAAAATGCCTTTTGACATCAATGACAACTTATACACTTGAGCAAAGGCAATGTACCCAAAGTACCCAAAATTGCCAACACACTATTTATTTTTAACGCATATTTGTTTTTTCTTTGTGGGCATGCGTTTATTTTTATGAAGTTATGGTATGCTATGCAATGTATGGTAATGCATTATGTACATAATCGTAATCTAATGGGAATGAACCTGTATGCTTTAATCACTTAAAACATAAGGAATGAATGTAAACTGTGTATATCAATTTTAAAATACGACACCACAGAATGTATAAAAATCATGCAAAATAATTGATAATTCTCATTACAAGAACTTAATCAATTAATCACCCATATATGAAATGCAGTGAAATGGATTGGTATAATGCTAATGAATGAATATGTCATTCTGTATATTTTTCTTTGTTGCACTATATAGTCAGTGGTCGTCTAAACATCATTTCTAATATTCATGTGGTATCTATCCTATATGTTTGATTGTGCTTTGTAAAATGCATTCTGATAAATGAATGACTCGTATTTTTGATGTCTAATGATATTTGGTATTTTGTTGCTATTAGAGAACTTTTTGAGGTTTTCCATGAGACTCAAACACCCTAGTAGACTTCTCCAAAAATCACATACTAACTGTACAAGGCTTTTATTGGACAAGGCTTTTGTCGTGACAGACCCAACTATTCATTATCCCTGTGTGTGCATGTGAGTATTTTTAGATAGACCATAAGCATACCCCGTATGTCAGTCGGGACTCTTTCAACCCATATGTGAGATAGGGTTCCTCATACGATCGTACCATCCTTGTTTCAGCTTTGATTAGACTTATACAACTAGACAAACCTAGGCACCTAGAGCTAGCTCATCTTGCAAATTGATCAGGGCTACCCCTCCAAATGCAGGCGGGACTCTTTCAACCCATTGCTACGTTTGGGGATCACCCAATAGAACTACCCCTCCGATTGCAGGTGGGACTCTTCCAACCCATTGTTGCGATCGGGGATCACTCTATGGCTTTCAAAAGGTGGACAATCCAGGGATTCAAGTTCTCACCCTTCTTACTTGCTCATATGTAGTGATAAAAATCATTGTTAGTCCACGTGTTACCATTTTCTTTGAGCAAGGGATTTTTATAGTGCTTTTGATTCACTATGTCACTTTACATTTGATTTGAACTTTGTACTTTGAAATTTGCACTTTGTAACTTGGGATTTAAACTTTGTAACTTTGGGATTTATAGGGGAAATTCTTGTCCTTTTGCCAAAGTTCACCACTCTAGACCGAACTATTTGCAAGATAAGCAGGTCATGAAACCCATCTCTCTAGATACCTAAGACCGCTTTCGTAGCTTTCATCATCTCTTGTCTTAGCAGGATTTTATATTGTTTTGCTTAGTGACGGGATCCTGATATGTTGAAGCACTATCCCAACTAATGACCTCATCTATAAAAGCAAAGCAAGCTTTCTACAATATCTGAAGAACCCACTAGGTATGTTTGAGTGACTGGAAAACTTAATATACATACATATTTCTCCGCAATAGGTATCGTGTATGAATGCAATGAATTATGATAAATGCAAGGGTGCATGATTGAAACACAAATGTGCGACCATTTGTAAGATTTTGATAGACACATTACACTCTACTGTGGAATGCAATGGATGACAAATGCCTAAATGCAATATGATGAGGTGAATGCATGTATGAAAATGCAAACTGCAAAAGCAAATGTTTTTGGATTTTATGCTTTACCAATTTTTTTTGGAATTTTATATATTTTCAAATTTTTATGAATTTTTGAGCTTTCATATTTGACCAAACGATGAGTATATATGCCTTTGGAGATTTTTGGGGTTGACCAAGCGATTTTTAGAAATCCTTGGAGCTTTTTGGATTGACCAAAGGGCTTACAGATGCCTTTGGAACCTTTTAGTTGACCAAACTCTCAGCAAGAGAGCTTGGAGCCTTTTAGGATGACCGAGAAGCTATAGGAACTCTCGGAGCCTTTGGGTTGACCAAGCGATTTTTTAGAAATCCTTGGTGCCTTTTTGGGATGATCGAGTGGCTTTAAGCAACCCTCGAAGCCTTTGGGTTGACCAAGTGATTTTTAGAAATCCTTGGTGCCTTTTTGGGATGATCGAGTGGCTTTAAGCAACCCTCAGAGCCTTTGGGTTGACCAAGTAATTTTTAGAAATCCTTGGTGCCTTTTTGATGACCAAAGGGCTTATAGATGCCTTTGGAGCTTTTTAGACATGACCAAATCACTCGAATGAGAGCTTGGAGCCTTTTGGGATGACCGAGTAGTTTGAAAGGAACTCTCGGAGCCTTTGGGTTGACCAAGCGATTTTTAGAAATCCTTGGTGCCTTTTTGACTGACCAAAGGGCTTACAGATGCCTTTGGAGCCTTTTTTGCTACACTCTCTAAGCATAGAATGCCTTAATATGGATGATGTTGAGAGGTTCAGGCTCTTCAACACCCCCTAGCGACGTCAGGTGATAGGTACCTGGACCAATATTTTTAGATATGATATAGGGTCCTAGCCAATTAGCCATAAATTTGTCTCGCATATCGGGTAACAAATTCGAGTTCTGTTGGTTTTCTTTCAACACAAGATCCCCAACTTCAAAGTCTCTCTGGTGGACTTTGATATTGTAAGCTCATTTTAATCGCTCTTGATAGACGTGGAGATGCTCTAGGGCATTCATGCGATGTTCATCCAGTAGCATCAATTGATCTAGTCGAGCTTGTCGTGCGGTGTCATCATCGATGAACTCTTTCAATGCGATGCGCAGCATTGGAATTTCCAACTCTAAGGGCATAATGGCCTCAATGCCATATACTAGTGAAAATGGAGTCGCCCTAGTGGGAGTCCGAATGCTAGTCCTATAAGCCCATAATGCAAGGGGTAGCTATATATGCCAATCCTTGTGGTGTTCTTGCACTGTCTTTTTCAAGATGGCTACCATAGTCTTGTTTGAGGCCTCAGCTTGCCCATTTTCCTATGGATAGTATGGAGTTGCAAAACTATGTTTGATGTGGTACTTAGATGTTAAAGCTCACATAGTTTTGTTCTTAAAAGAAGTTCCATTATCCGAAACTATTTTGGATGGTATCCCAAAATGACTTATGATATGCTCCATTATGAACTCTGCTATGCGAGCTCCAGTGGTCATTGTTAAGGGAATGGCTTCCACCCACTTTGTAAAATACTCAGTAGCCATAATAATGAATGTATGTCAGCTTGATGATGGAGGAGAGATCTTGCCAATTAGATCAAACCCCCACTGAGCAAATGGCCAAGCCGCTTGGATGGGTTGTAAGGCCTATGATGGCAAGTGCATAAGATTAGCATGATGCTGATATTTGATGCATTTCTTGACATATACATTGCAATCCTTCTCCATAGTGGGCCAATAATAACCCATTCAAAGGATGCGCTTGACGATGGCCATGCCATTGAAATGGCCACCACATGTACCATCATGAGCTTCTAAAATTGCCCAAGATGACTCTTGGGGCTCAAGACAATGAAGGAGAACTCCATCGTAACTTTGGCGGTACAAAATATCTCCTATCAAGATATATTTAGTCACTTTCTATTTAAATGTGCATCTTGCAACATGCGACAATCCCTTCGAGACAAAACCAAGTCTTAGGAAGTCTTGAATCTGTGACATCCAATTATGATGAGCCTCAACTTTGACTGCTAAGACAACTTGTACCCCTTATGTATTTACTTTTGTAAATGCATATTGGGAAACAACCTTGTGGTGAATGGTGGTGCCACTCCCCGTAGGACTCTAGGAGGTTAAAGACCCCTAAGGTGCTTTCTTGAGAAAGTCTTCAGCTTTGCAGAACCAATCAGCTTTTGGCTCCACACTAATCATGTTGACTGATTCTTTGTTATCAAAGGTTGCACGCTCTATTGCAGGATGCGAGAGCATCTTGACATGGATGGTAGTGAAGTCAGTAGATGGATTCTGAGGGATCAAGGATCCCAAAGATGCCATGGTGTCTGCGAACCTATTTGATGAATGAGGGATTGCCTCGATGTCGTACCATTCTAGTTTAGCTAGATATGTGGCAACAAGATCTTTGTAGGCTTTCAGTATCGAACATCGACACTGAAATAGTCCCTTCACTTGGTTAATTATGAGCAAGGAATCACCAAAGATGTTTAGTCTCTTGATATTCATGGCGATGGCTGTATGGAGGCCCAAAAGTAGGGCTTCATATTCAGCATTATTGTTGGTGCATGGGAAGTCTAGTTTGAATGACAAGGGCATTGGAGCTCCTTGCGGCATGAAAAACACTATCCCTATACCAGCTCCTTGCTCACATTTCGAACCATCAAAGAACAGAGTCATATCAACATTGTTCTCTAGTTCTTCTGGTTTGGGAGCTTCGGATACTACAAACACTACATCATCCGAAAGCTCGATTGTTAGAGGCCTACTATTGGATAGTGGCACCTCAGCTAACTGATCTGCTATGACCTATCCCTTAATGGACTTCTGGCTTATGAATTCTAGATCAAATTCTATCAATAGCATGATCCACTTTGTAGTACGTGTATTATGATATGTCTTGCTCATCATATACTGCAAAGGATTTTGTTTTGATATCACATATGTCGTGTGACTTAACATGTAGTGCCACAATTTCTTGGTAGCGAACACTACTGCTAAACATAGTTTTTCCACATATGCATATCCTAGCTCGTAACTCACCAAGGTTCGGCTAATGTAATATATGGCTTGCTCTTTGCCTTGTACATTCTTTTGGGCCAACATGGTCCCTAACGCAAAGTCTGTTGCCGATATATATAGCAGAAAAGGCTCTTCTAGCCTTGGTGGAGCTAACACTGGCGATGTCGCTAGGTATTGCTTTATCTCAGTGAAGGCTACCTTGCAGTCCTCATCCCAGTTGAATGGGACACCCTTATGTAGCAGTCGATTCATGGGTCGACATTTATCCGATAGTTGGGTGATAAATCACTTTATCGAGGCTACCTTGCCTTGAAGGCTCCTTAATTCCTTAATATTGGTGGGAGGACGCATTTCCAAAATGGCCTTGACCTTCATTGGGTCTACTTCGATGCCTCTCTTGGAGATAATGAACCCTAGTAATTTTCTAGAAGTTACACCAAATACGCACTTCTTAGGATTCAGCCTGACGTTGTGCTCTATCAGGCGATCGAAGACTTTTCTTAAGACCTCCGCATGCTCTTCTCATAGCAATGACTTGGCTAGCAAATCATCGATATAATATTCAAGAATTTTGTGCATATAGTCATGAAAAATGTATGTCATGGCCCGCTGGTATGTGGCACCAACATTTTTGAGACCAAATGGCATAACTTTGTAGCAAAATGTTCCCCATGGCATTATAAATATGGTTTTGTGCTGGTCTTCGGGCTTAATCCAAATTTGATTGTAACCAAAAAAACCATCCATTAAGGAGAGCATTTCATGACCTATAGTAGAGTCTACTAGAGCATCGATATTGGGCAATGAAAATGAATCTTTGGGTGTTGCCTTGTTGAGATCTCTAAAATCCATACAAATACGGATCCTTCCATCTGGTTTTCCTACAGGCACCATATTGGATACCCATTCTGGATAGTCGATGGAAATGACAAATTCTACATCCAACAATTTTTGCAATTCATCTTTCACCATTAAGGCTATTGTTGGATGCATCTTTCTGAGCTTCTCTTGATGGGCTTCTTGGATGGGTCTAGCGAAAGGTTATGAGTAACCAATTTTGGGTCTAGACCGGGCATATCTTTGTATGTCCAAGAAAAAAGGTCAGGTCTCTCTTTCAGTAGAGGGATGATGCTAGCACGCTCATCTGGAGTGAGACTCATTCCAAATTTAACCTTCATTGGATTGGTGGGGTCATTACCGATATCCACTTCGAAGGTTTCCTCTACTGACATATGGGATCCCTCCTCAAGCTGATGAGGCATAGGGATCAAATGGATGTCATCAGCTGGATTTATATGTTCTTCATTGGAAGCATGTTCAGCGTGATAGACATCATAAGCACAGCCTGGTCCAAAATGAAATGGTTGCAACATCTCTTCATTCGAGAAGAAGTCTTCAGGCTCTACTAGCGAATCAGCGTGATCCCAATCGATAGCATCCATGTTTAGATGCAATGGTTTGGATGGATCTACTAGATTGTGGAGTGGAGTGGTCAAATCAATGGAGACCATGTTGATGGAATGGAATTGATCTCCAGGACCACATGGACTGAACTCTACATCATCTGTGTAGCTTTCATACCCAAGATCTGGCTCGGATGGTATGGGGATGAATGGGTCCTCCCTATGGGATGCCCAAACAACTGGATCCTCCCTATGCACTAACTACAAAATGGGATCTCTCAGCTCAAGTAGCTCAGCATAAGTAGGTGGATGGGGAAAGAGTCTTTGATATTCCTCTTCCAGATTTATTCTTTCCCTGAGGCGACGCTGGAGATTAATCTCTCGACGCAAACCCATAGCTGTAATAGGTGGCGGACCCCGAGGTGGATTCCGATTACGTAGGTGATGAGGCCCCAAATAGGCCATCTCCAATGAATCCTCATCATCACTATATAGATATAATCCTTCACTTCCCCCATATGCAAGGGGTGATCTACCAGATGTGGCCCCATGTATCTGATTCTACGGTCACTATCATCACTATCCAGATAAACCAGATAAAATGATCGTATATATGACACCAATGCAAAAATTGGCTCTGCTTCCTCTTTAGAGTGATCAGTGTTAAGAGGCACTTCTTCTATAACATACTCTGACTCTGTAGGCAATAGATGTAGCAGATATACTAGCCTCGGATCGGTCATCTCAACCTCATCGCTATGATTGCTACTATGAGTAGACCACTCTATCGTGTCCATAAATATTGGGAGATTAGCTGGATGAGGCCTTAAGTAGGCCTACTCTGTCTCATCTTCATAATCACTATCGACTATGAAATGCTCTTGTATCTCATCTAATTGCTCTCTAGGTAGCAAATGGCATAGAAATATCGAAACCATGAAGGCTCGATCAATTTCCTCCTTAGATTGATCATTATTTGAGGACTCACCATCTGCATCATAACTTGGTCCACTTATTTTAGAGGTGGACTCCTCTCCATATTCACTACAAATATCTCCTAAATTGAGATCACCTAGAATGGTGGGGTTGTGCCCCTGCATACTAGTATCATCGATTGTGATACGATTTTGATGACCTAGGTTGCCTCTGGGGTTCTGCTCTGAGAACTCTTCATGTTCAAGCTCCGGTCTCTCAATGGTGATGACTGACACCATTGGGTTGTTGCCCCAAAGACTAGACATGTTAGGATGATATGGATTAAAATCCACGTCGTCCCCTAGACTCAGGTATAAATGATCCAATGATGCAATGAGTAAATCATCATGTCCCTGAATCTGCAATCCCAATCCGAACCTATCAGTTGCCAACTGATAACGTAGTTCAAGAGGGGTTCTTCATCCTTGTTCAAAAATACCAAGGTCGTATCCATGCCAATGATAGAGCTCAAAAATGTGCATGGCATACTCTGGGTTGGACAAGTACCGAACGTTCATCGTGAACTATTCCTCATCATCCATCTCCATGGGTGCTCACGTTGGAACTTGATCCAACCCAGCATAGATGAAGTTTGTTTGGTTGGGTGGCTCACCCAATGGTACTATGGATCCAACTGGATATCGATGGGCTATCGGTCGACCCATGTCTCGTGCAGTCTCTAAAATAGGACCAAAGGTCACATTTTGCACAAGATACTCACCCAGACCTGTATTGGCTAGGTGAACAGTCACCCGTGGTGTGGATGACCCTATTGATGATGTAGGAGAAGTAGGCTGAGGTGCCTCCTCGACTTGATCCTGGGCTTCCTCCACCTCCATGGGAGTGGCAGCCTCAATGGCGACTGGTTTGGGCACGTTCTTTGCTTCTTTCCTACCCAATTTCACCTTTAATTTCTTGTCATCCTGATGCATTTCTGATGCACTCGGTCTCAGAGAAGTTGTAGTGGTATGTTCAGATCTATTTGATATAGATATCGATGGTTGAACATGCACCACCTGTTTACCTCTTGGAACCCTTATCGATGACGTGGGCCGTATGTCCAAGTGCGTTGATGGGAGTACGAAGCCCCCTGGAAAATCTGCTAAGTTCATGAACTTGAATGGTTCTTCATCTGATGAAACCATGTGAACTTGTCCCTCATGTATATACTTGACACACTGATGCAATATCGAGGGAACACAATGCATTTCATGAATCCAAGGCCTCCCTAGTAGGATGTTATACTGCAAGGCACCCTCTATCATGTGACACATTACAGGAATGGTCTTTAGTCCCACCTGAATAGGTAGGACAATCATGCCAACCATAGAGCATAGTGCATCGTTAAATGCTCTCAATGTAAAGGTGGTTGGTACGATGAGTGATTTAGGCAATTTCAAATGGTGTAGTGCCTTAGTCATGATTATATTGATCGATGAACCAGTGTCAATCAAGACCCTTTTGAATGGCATGTGGTTAACACATGCAATGATATGTAGTGGCGGGTCAGCCATGCTTGTAAAAACCATTTTCACTTCATGATCATAGAATTGGATCATTGGTTCCTAGCACTATTGTACGTGCCCCACAAAGTTTGTGAACACCTGTGCATCCTAGGACTGTACCTCAATGGACCTTAGAATGTCCATAAGAGTCTCCCTGTGCCTAGGGGACTGTTGTATAAGCTCATATATTGACAACTTCGTAGGAGTCATCTGCAGGTTTTGAACCAACCTACTCCTAATGGTCACCACCGGTCTCGTTGGTGGGCCTAGAATATTTTGTGCCTATCGCTGCTGGGGCATGGCCTGTATTTGAATGGGAGCATGAGGTTGATTCGGCTGTTCATACCTCCCATGTCTGGTAACAACATTGACCATGCCGACGAACCCTTGGGTAGGTGGTTCGACTCGCACTTGATTGACGTGGCCAGCGTGGTTACGGGGCACCTCATGGTTTGGTAATGGATTTTTAAAAATCCCCATGTTTTGGTTGTCCGATGCCTGGGGATTTCCTGGTACCACAAGCTCTCCCCTTTCTATCATATTTTGCACAATATGTTTGAAAGACCAACATACCTCGATGTCATGGCCTTTCGCTCTATGAAATATGCAAAATAGATCTTCCTGATAGTCTTTGGGCTTGGGCTGATTAGGATCAACCATCTTGACTTCGGGTAATCTTATTGCCTTGGCCTCATATAGCTGATAAAAAATTGATGTCAATGATTTCGTCAATGGCATGAATATGCGAGGTGGGCGTTGCTCTTTGTTCTTGCCCTTGTAGTTATTCTTGCACTGGTCGTATTGCATAGGAGGAGGATGGGCTTGATAATTCTATTTCTTTTGCCCCTTATCCTCATTTTGGAGATTTAGTACCACCTGATTCACATGGGCCTGCTTGCCCTGTTGCTTTGAGGTACTCTTCCTATATCCCTCTTTCCTAGTTTTGAGCTTCAAGTTGCCCTCCTACAACTTGATGTCCTCAATTACCTTGGCTTGCACCAAAGCTTCTTCGAATGTAGCATACTACTGCAGCTACAATAGTAGCGAGATGTGCTTGGCACAACTCTTTGTAAACATTCAGGTTAATTCTATGGTAGGAATCAGGAATGACAACTTTACCATTAATCTCCTCCACCTCTTCCCATACTATTCTATTGGCTCATCGTCGCATTGAGCTAGCACAGCCAAATCGGAAAGGTTGGCCTATTTCTTGATGTCGAAGGAATAGCGTTCAAGAAAGGCATCAGCTAATTGCTCAAAATTTGTTATGCTATGTTTCTTTAGCTGATTGAACCACTCTCGGGCTGGACCAGAGAGAGTCATGACAAATGTACACAATAACAGTGCATCATTGTTCTCTATCTGGAAGCAAGCATCCAGAAAGCTCATGACATGTTCTTGCACCTCTTCATCACCCTTGAATTTTTCTAACCTGGGCATCTCAAAATGCTCAGGGTATGGGGGCGTAGGCATCGAGGGATCTAAAGGTTCATTGTGAATTTTCCTCAGTGTCGGCTTTTGGACAGCTGCACCTTGTTTCTCAATTGCTTTGACCTTCTTAGCCAAAGCTTTGTAAGCCTTAGAAGATAGAAAGTCCTCCTCCCTAAGTCGATGTGAAGGTGGTTTGGGAGGTACACTCCTCTTCTATCGAGGTGGAGGGTATTGCTCTTCCTCCTCCTCAGCTCGAGAACTCTCAGGATATTCCTGGTTGCATCTGTTCCCCTCTTGTTCCTCATAATGTTGCTACCTCTGATTGTCGATCGAGGGTGGTCACTCTCTCTGATGGGCAATGATATGAGTGTGAACGCTTACGCACTCATGGTGCATGTCGGCTTGCGAAAGAGCCTTCCTGTGCACCTACTCTCTATGCTCATCCTGAGAATATAGGTCGGCCCTAGCCAACCTATCTTCCTGCTCTACACGCTCCTTCTGGATGAGGATGCGCTCCTCGTGCAAGCGCTGCTCATACAACCTCTGTCTAGTAAGCCTATGCACCTGAAGATCTTCATCTTCAATGCGCTGCCTCTCTAGGTGAGCATCCTCCAATTGATCTTGGAGGAGTTGGCATTTCTGTTCAGAGGCCAGTCGATATGATCTTTCGACCTGGTCAGCCGTAGGAGGCCTTTGGTATGCTTGCTCTATACGAGCGACCTTGTGGGTTCTGTACCCATCGAACTGATGTGTTGTGCCTTTGCCTCTATCTGTGAAGATGACATCGACATCATGTTGTGTCCTGTGCTGCATGCCACCATGCATGGATGGTGGACGTGAGACATGAGGGTGCTTAGAAGCCTCTCCATGCTCTCTAGTAGTTCTAATGGTGCTCCCGCTATGCTCACTCGGAGCACGAGTGGGCGGAGCCGAAGGCTTGCAGCCTAGCTGCTCTAACACACTACCTAGACCGTCTAGCTATCTAGACCTCCACCTCTCATGGGGTGGTGTTCCATTAGCTCCCACCTTCGATATATCGATGGTGATCTTGCATGCTATAGTACGCATGGGAGTATGGGTAGACTTGCGCTCAGTAGGGAGCCCATCTACTTGCCCCTGAATGGGCGGATCTCTATTCCTTCTATACTCAAAAGGTGGGGGTATAGTACACCCTATAGACTTAGTGTGAATGGGTACCAATCTGGTCCCCTACATGACATACTCTTCGGCCGATCCCATGGACGTGCATGCACTACGGTCTCGGTAATGGCTTTCGAGTGGAGCACCCTCAGGCTGAGAAGCTCCATGCTCTAATCTACGTCTAACAGAATGCACTGATGCTAGTCTATCAGGGGTACGCTCAATGGGATCCCCTCATGTCGAGTTGTCTCCTCTAATGCTCATCGAATGACGTTCGGTTTGCTCATGTGGTTGAGGACTAGACACGTGTATTTGTGAATCGGTTGGGGCTTGGTCATTGGCTTCAGGCTTGCACCTTTGCCGACCACCCCGTGTATCCACCATAGTGTACCTAACGTCTAGATGTATCTTTTATTATCAAACAAGGTATACAATGATGCTTATCTTATTTTTAAATTTTAAAATGAGCCCTAAACTGTTTGATGTTGTTTCAAAATGTGTTGTATCAGTATGAGAAACTCTCGCGTGTTTTGCAAAATCATTGGATTTTATTCTCAGTTTAATTGGCTTTCACCTATATACTCGCACAAGCCGAATATGGGAATGAAGTCCATACTCAACGAGGTAGCATAGGTACTACCAACCCTCACCCAACACATCGTGCACAGTGATACACTCTTTCGAAGATGAGTGCATGCTATTTTGCATGGATAGGACAGTTCTTGGGTCGGCCTTGGCAATGAGCGGGTCCCGATAATACAATTTCAAATGAGCCAACCAAGTGGTAATGACATCCACTGTTGGTCTCAATAAAATGGGTTGGATGTGAGAGCCCAATGCCACTGATGTTTAAATGAAACGTGGTGTGTGTGGTTCATTTTACTTTGCATAAAGACAAATGCATAAAAGAGCATTCATATGATCATTCCTACATGATATGCATAAAAATAAAAGGAACATTTCAAATTCAGAAAGCTATGCATGCTATGTCCTACATGATGTTATGACAATGCGATTACGATGACATGGCCTCTAATTGGGCCTCAAGCATGCAAACGACCACTCAATTTTTATCAAGGTCACTGTATTCTAGGGCGGACTACAATCAGAGGTCCATTGTTCCTAGCAGTGCCTTTCTAATGGAAGGAATGCGAAAGCAAACTAGGACTATTCATTCACCCTTTTTCTTTAGTGTACCTAATTTGCAATCGATTTAAAGCTTACTATAAAAACATAAAGAAGAAAATATATAATAGAGAATAAAAATAGAGCCTACCTCAGCTCCTGATCTGATGCCAAGTGGTTTCTCTGCTGTCTGTTGCTTCTACTATAAACCGTAGCTCTGGTCTATGGGCTATAGTGTGAACCATGGGTGAAAGCTATGGGCCAACAAATAACCATAGCTGTTAGCTACGGTTAGCACTTGAGATAAGAAAATTCAAGAATGTCAGCACTCAGGGGCTACAAATGCGGAGTTCCATCGTGATCACCTTCTGACATAACCAAAAAGCATGCTCCTATCTACTATATTAGTCTATAGTCATCATAAAAGCGTAAAAATCTTGACACATTGCATAAATTCAACAAAATGATATTTCTTATATTGATTATGAATGAATCTCTGTTACAAATATGCCCCTCTTAGGGTCACTTGAATGATGATACAATTTATACAATTGCCAATGCCCTCAATAGGGTAGGCACATTAATATTGCCCTTTGACTAGTCACAAACTGCCTTGGGGTGGAGTTGACCCCCTTCTTCATGATGTGGAAGGATTATGATATAGACTCCTCTTGTACCTGTCTTCCTACGATCAAGAAACAACAACACATGATCAAAAATATAGATAGCCTCTCATGATGAGGCCCTTTAAGGAAACATACATGATAATGCCATTTAAACTAATAATCAAGAAAACATAAAGAAAACCTTTAAACTATGCTAATTGAATCAAGATTTGTAATATAGCATAAAGGAGATCATTAGACAAATAATGCATGGATCAGATAACAAAATAGAAGCATAGAGGTGCATAAAAGATCCACAAATGTCCTAATTAATGCAAAGCATAAACTATCTATTCTAAGCTAATTCCTACGGTCATAATTCTTCTAAACTACAATTAAACCTAAGAAATGATTAATCTAACCTATTTAACCAGACAAAAATGAAAAGAGTAAGGTGATATATCACCTATTGCAAACACATCTCTGGTGAGCGGTCTGCACTATGAACCGTTATTGACAACCATGGTTTGACCTTTGATAGGTTTACCCTCAAAATCAGGGGTAGTGGGCTTGATCTCCTTGTCCAAATTGATGTTCAAGGGTCACCTTCATTGTCCTCAGACTGATTTGGTGGTCAATTCGATGTGAAGGGCCTTCGTTTGCCTAGATTTGTGTTTCTTGATCCTCCTAGGCACCTAGGGCATCCATAATGCAATTCATCATGAATGTTGGCAAAAGGGTCGAGGATTAAGTGCAATAGCTCTATCTCTTAGTATACTCAGTTTGAGTGTACAATTTTCCAGGGCTTCGCTGCTCAAATATCCAATGCTTGCTTCTCTTTTTCTCCCCATTTGGAGGGGGTATTTATAGCATGCCCCTAGGGCTAGGGGTGGCTTCATGGAGAAGCCAAGACCAAGAAGGGTGGTTAGGACAGTTGGGATGGAAGCCTCTAGAATATTCCATCCTTCAACTGCCTTCTTCTAGATATTTTGGCCGTTCCAACCAATTTGGCTCGGATGGAAGGCCTAACTGAACTTCAGTTAAGACCGTAGGTCACAGTTGCGGTCCAGACTATAGACCGCAGGTGTCAACCATGGTTTAGACTGGAGACCATAGGTCTAGGCTGCGGTTCAGACTGATTAGGCCAAAATGCCTAAATTGAGTGGTTAGAACCACTGCTCTATCTTGGAGTCTATCCAAGATCCTCCATATGGTCTTGTAGCATGTCCATATGAGTAGTCGCCCTCGACATGACGCGTTTTAGGTGTCTACACAAACACAATCACACATCTTAAAAACATCTTGTGTCAAAGAGGGTTAACACCATGTTTGGGTTGAATCTCGAAGTGAAAAGGGTATTCCTTGCTTGTCCCATTATGCAAATAGTCAATAATATATCCAAGAGGTATAAATACCCAAATAATAAGTGACCTTAAGTTAAGGTTAAAGAATTGATTTTATGCTTAAATTTTAGGATATTATAATAAAAAGTTAGGTCACTTATTATTTTCTCAAACACTAAATGTAGACCCTACTAAACTAACTGAAACAAGATAGATATTTTGCTTGCCTATTAGGCTTTGGGCAAGTGGTGGGAAGCAATGATTTTTGTACCATAAACTAAGGTTCAAGTGGGGGGGAGAAAGGAGTTTAATCATAAGCTAACATAGAAAATTGGTGCTTACCATCTGAAACAATGGATAAAATAGCAAAAGAACTTGCTAATTACTTAGTCCTGTGTCATTGACCACGGTACAACCTGTCTCAACCACTCAAGCTCAGTTCAATGGATAATGAATAAAATATTAAGGTTCACCATGGGATTGGTCTCCTTTCTAGAAGCTACTGAATTCATTACTTCATGAGCTACTATGATCCCATCTAGAATATGTCTCAATTTTAAAAATCCTTCTTGCTCTTCTTATTGGAAGTATTATATTATTTGGCCTCCTTTGTAAATATTAGTTTGGTAGTTGATTTATATTTTATATAATGTGTGTCAATATGAGAGAAAGTGTAAGGTGTCAAGAGAGAATGAAGTCACATTGATATGTGGCAATATGAGAGTTTTGACACAATATAAGGAATATGAAAGGATGCATCTCCCATATACTAGAGGAGAGCAATAGTCAAAGTACTAAAAAGTCATGTAAATTATATATTGATGATAAAACTTGAGGAAACGTAATCTATCAGTATCATTCTTGTAATCTTGTGATATAGAATATATTTGATATATATTTCATTTTTGTAATTCATTATTATTTAATGTGAGTCATTTGATTTATTCTTTATGAAAGATAAGGTTCATGAGAGAAAATAGTCTTAGAAAGCTAACAATGGTATCAAATCCATGGAGTGGGATGAAAAATCTCTTCATAGCAATAAGCATGGAGATTGGAGCACAAGCATAGTTAAAAAATTGTGAGCAATTTATAGCTACATACATTCCATAAGGTATTCTAAAGTTAAGTGTTTAATTAAATATGTAATTAAGTTTATGGAGTTATAAGGTATGATAGAATAGTTAAAAGATTTAATTCATTTATGGAGTGATAAGTATTTAGTTTTTTGAGTTTTTAATTTTTTATGTTAGAGATATGGATTAATAAGGATGTCTACTTAAATTTTTTATTATTTGAAATATTAAAAGAGTTAGAAGATTTATTTTCTGAAGTTTGGAGTGAGGAATTCAACTAGTTTGTTTAAAAGTTTTTAGAAGAAGTTTAAAGTTTTTTAATATTTGAAAAAGATCCATTATATAAAAAAAAAACTTCAAAAATTTGCTTTGAAGTTGCTATGATATCTGGTCCATAGAACCAATAAATTACGTAGACATCACCAGTAAAAGTAAAAAGAATAAAAAAGGGAAAAGAGAAGAAGAAATCATGTTGATTAGAGAAGGAAATTAAAATTAAAATAAAAAACATTGAAGAAAAGAGATTTATACAAAAAGAGATATCTGATAGGAAGTAAAAGAGAAGAAGAAGCTTAAAGTATTTGATATAGATTTGGATTAAGAGTCCAGGAAAAAGAAAATAAATATTTAGTATAAATATTTGAAGGACATTAGAACGATCATTTGATTGAGCATATAACAGAGAAAAAGAGCGTAGGAGCTACGATTACATAGAAGATAAAGTGGAAGAGCAGAACGTATAACAAGATATAGAAGAAATTTAGTTCTAAAAAAAGAGTCTATAATGCAGTCTTAAAGAGAATGCTATTAGGCTTAAGACAAGGCAAAATAGCTCGATGCTTGGTTCTTAAATGTAAAATTCATCTGTAGTACACAAATTTTTTTCAAAGGAAACATTTGATAGACTGAGTCATTCAACATTGAAAGGCAACATTCAGATATTTTAGACATAGGAATTTGATTCAAGTCGTTATTCTATTTAACATAGAGATAAAGAGAAACATAAAGATGTGAACATGGAAAAGAGCTAATTTCAAGAAATAAAATTAACAATGCAAGGAGGTTAGCATTCAAGAGTTGGATAGCACCCTGAGATTGGATAACATACTCAAGTTTGGATAGCGCCCTAAAATTAGACAACATGCTCAAATTTGATAGTGCCTAGAATATAGAACAACAACATGCTCAAATTTGACAATGCTCAAAGATAGGAGAACATCCTGTTATTGAATAGTGTCTAAGAATCTACAATTCTCACAGTAAAAACATTCTTCAAAGTAATCTATGTTGAGTGATATTGCAGTAGCAGACAACAATGTTGGGCAACACTCAAAATTGGAAAATAGTGAAGAAGGTGAAAAGTTCATTACAAAGGGAAAGCACTTTCTCAAAGATTGAATAAAGAATATGAAATGATAGTGTAACGTTTTGATTAGCGTTAGATTTTTATTTGAGGACCATGCATAATTTAATTTTTGGTAACACTCAAGGTATAGGTAGAATGACATAGCAATTAGGGTAATCAATACCAGGTAACACCACCTTGCCAAGTAACACAACCTTACAAAGTAATGTCACTTCAAAAAATAATTTCACCTATGCATGCATGGAGATGAAACATTCCTAACTAGATCTCCTAGAAACATGTGTCAGTGAAACTAACTTGTTAAGAGCCTCCACGAGTTCTTTTGAATTTAATATTCGTAAAGCAAAGTCATAGAGATAAGCATAAAAGTAAGAGAATGCTAGAGGTACTAAATTTTAGGGTTCTTTTTTGGTATGGTATTAATAAAGGGGTTTTTGAAAGGAACCCCAAAAACCTTATTTACAAAATATGGAGCACTAGGTAGCCCAGGACAAATCTAGAGGTTCCCCATAAAACTAGTAGGTCTCACAACCCAATAAAACTAACCAACAATCCAACAACTAATTTTTTGAAGCCAACTTTCCTTGAAGGAACCACTAACCACACTCCAACTAACAACAACAACTATAGATAACATAAGAGGAATAGGCCATCCAAGCCATGTAGGCTCCCAACCCAACAATAACACTACCACAACCAATGAAAACTAAGTTTGTTGTATCCAATCTACCTCAAATCAAAAAGGGATACCATCCAACAATAATTTAAAATTAAAAAAAAATACAAATCCCACCAAGGCCAGGAATATGAATCTACTCCAAGAAAATTCAAAGAAGTCCAAAGGCATGATTCCCACCCACAAGAAATGGGGACCAACCGAGCCAAGGGACTTATTGTAGCACAAAACCAAAAAAAATCTAGCTCACCAAGAGAGCTCCACCAACTATTGGGTATACATCCCAAGGCCACAAGAAATTTTACTACCAAAAACCACATCCTTAAAATTTGAAATAGTAACCAACAACATGGATACTACATTGAAACACCATTGAATCCACCAATTTCCAAGGGAAGAGGTTATGAGAGAAGAGCCACAAAGACCTCCCCCAAATTTAATAATTGAGAAGGAAACTCCAACCCTCCCTGACTCAAGATAAATAAACTCCAACATCTACAAAATATAAAAAAATTATAGATCCATAAAATGACCCAACATCTAAATAAAACTAGAAATACTCTAGATCCACTCAAGGACCCATGATGGCAGAAAAATCAACAAGGATCAATGGTAGTTATGGCTAGGATCCCATTCGCAATAGCACCATAATGAGATCCCAAAAAATGGGATGAACCACACTCAGGTCCCAAGAAGATAGACCAACCCAACACAAACTATAGAACAGGGTCATCAGTTAGATGAAGAAGACCAAGAGGGAAGTCCCTCCTCCATACAATGAGACCAGACTGAGATGTCCTCAGGTTAGCAAGAAAATCAGCAACACCATTGCCTTCTCTATAGATATGCTGGAGATGAACATCAACCCAAGAGTGCATCAATCTCTTAGCTTCCCAAATTATGTTTGAAATATTCCAACTAGGGGTCTGGGACCCTTTCATGGTGTTAATAATATTAAGGGAATCTCCCTCAACAATAACTCTTCTAATATCTAGAGAGCTCACCAAAAATAGGCCTTGATAAAGAGCTCTAGCCTCGATGAAATGACAGGTTTGGATATCCAAGTTTTCTACAAAAGCTAGAAGTAGAGCCCCTTTATCATCCCTGATCACCCCCTCTGCACCTACCAACCCTGGGTTCCCCTTCGAGGCTCCATCAAAATTTAACTTAACCCATCCTAGAGGAGGTGGTTCCCATTTAACATAATCTCTCAGTTTGGGTTGAGTATTACCAACCCTCGGTCTTGGTTTGAGATCCAGAGCCAACTCCAATATTATCTCATCCTCCCCACCTCCATTTAAGTCCACCTTGATGCAAGATACATTTTCAATTATAGCTGACATCATTTTGAGGTATACAATGGTGATATCTCTACTAGAATTGTTAAAGGCCCTTCTATTCTTTCTCCTTCCAAATGTTCTAACAAATAAATGGGAAATAAAATTACCATATTAATTTTAACCTTGGAGCCGAGAAAGGAGTAAGCCATTGTTCCCAATAGTCTAAGAAAATTTTCGAAGGGATCCAACAAACTCCTAGAGAATTTAGCATAGAAGTCAACACCCCATGCAAAAAGGGACATTGAAAGAAAATATGGGTAACTGACTCCTCCTTTGAGTTATAGAGATAACACCTATTTGGAAAATACATTCCTCTTTTTTGCAAGTTATCCATAGTCAAAATTTTGTTTTGAATAGCCATCCAGAAGAACATGTTAACTTTAGGAGTGATGCCTTTTATCCAAATTTTAACTGAAGGAAACTAGTGCCTAGGATTAGAATCCAAGTTGAGATAGGCTGATTTAATAGAGAATGAACCATCTTTCTCTCCCTTCCAAAACCTAAAATCCTCTTCTTCCCCATTCTTAATAACCTAAAATTTCAACTTACCTAAAATTTCAACTTACCTAAAATAAAGCACCAAGTATCCTTCTCCATCTCATATAGGGTAGATGTATCCAAGGACTTCCACCTCTTCAAACCATTGACTATTTCTAAATACTCATCCACTTTGACCCCGAGGTAAGCTCTAGTAATAGGTTTCACACAAGATAGATTATCATAGAGTGAAAGAGGCCAATCCAAAAGCCAAGAGTCATCCCAAAAATCAATGGTTTGACCATTGCCCAAACACCATCTACTCCCATTAACAATAGTAGACCTCAACTTTAGCAATCCTTTCCAAAAATTAGAACCCAAGGGTGGAATATGTTCCCTAAAAAAATCACCATCATCCCATAAATATTTAGCTAACATAATTTGGACCCAACCAACATTCTCCTTACTAACTAATTTCCATGCTTGTTTGGCCAGGAGGGCCTTGTTCATTAAATGGATCTTCTTGATGCCCAACCCACCTTGAACCTTACTACTATAGGCATGTTCCTAGGACACTAGGTGGATTCGATTTTTTCATCAACCCTTGACCACAAAAAATATTTTTGGATGCACTTGACCTTGCACAGGATTTTCTTTGGAATATGGAAAATGGACATAAAGTACACTGGAATACTTTGTAAGGAGGATTTGACAAGCATAGCCTTACCCACAGAGCTCAATAGAGCACCCTTCCACCCAATGAGTTTCTTACTAAATATATCAATCATAGGATCCCAAAATCTCTCTTTGAATCTACCTTTAAATAGAGGTAGCCCAAGATACATAGAAGGGAGGCTTGCAATATCACACCCCAAGATATTGGTGATTCTTCTCTGTCTAGTCATTGGGGTATTGAAGAAGAAAATATTACTTTTCAAAAATTTAATTTTTTGACCTATTGCTTTCTCAAATGATATCAAAATATTCTTCACCACTCTGGCCTAAAGGACCAAGGCAAAAAAGGAAAGGAGAGTGTCATCCACAAATTGGTGATGCAAAATTAGATTTAGAGAAAGAGTAGGTTTAATACCCTCCACCTCAGATGATGCCTTAATGGGTCTTCCTAGTACCTCTACCAAAAGGATGAAGAGATATGGAGAGATAGGACCCCTCTCCTATACCTCTACAACTACTAAAATAACCCATTGGGGAGCCATTGATGATGACTAAAAATTTTACAGAAGATAAGCATACCTTAATAAGATTTATCCAATCTGGGCAAAATCCAAAGTTGGACAACACTTTCAACAAAAAATCCTAGGACACCCTATCATATGCTTTGTTCATATCCAGCTTTAAGAATACCCTTGATCTCCCACTTTTATCCACAAAATGCACCAATTCATGAACAACAATGACACCATCCAAAATTTATCTCCCAAGAACAAAACCAGACTGGGATTCATCAATTAGAATAGGCAAAAGCAGTTTTAACCTATTAGCCAACACTTTCATCAAGATTTTATAGAGAGTATTGCATAAACTGATGGGTCTAAAATATCTGAAGTCTTTCACCTCAACCGACTTCAAAATCAAAGTCAAAAAAGTGGAATTTACCCCATAGGGAATAAATTTCATCCTCTGAATCTCTCTTAAGGCCTCTGCTACTTTATTGCCCAAAATGTGCCAATACTTCTAAAAAACAAAGGGGGAAATCCTTTAGGTCCAGGGGCCTTCAACCCCTCCATAGAAAAACTGTAGTTCTAATCTCTTCATCATTAAAAGGAGTAGTTAGTGAAGAATTCATGTCTAGAGTCACCAAAGATGGAATATTCCTAAGAAGGTAACCCTCTGCCTCTCTATCCCCATCATATTTGACCCCAAGGAGAGCTTTGAAAAAGGAGACTGCTTCCACTCTAATTTCTTGGACCTTAGACACTTTGGACCCATCCTCCTTTGTGATTTTCCTGATTCTATTAGCAACTCTATGCCTCAAAGTGGATGCATGAAAGAATTTTGTATTTCTATCACCCTCATTAAGCCAACACAGTCTTGATTTCTATTTCCACATTAGTTCCTCCTATGCTAACGTATTATGAAGATCCACCAATATCCATTTTTCTTTGATTCAGGTATCTTCAGAAAATGTCCCTTCTTCCACCTTCACTTCGACTAGCTTGAGTTTAGATTTCAATGACTCTTTCCTTATAGTAACATTACCAAAAATGACTTTGTTCCACTCCTTGAGCTTGGACTTGATGACTTTCAGTTTAAACACCACTTGTAAAGCTTTAGGACCCAAAACTACAACATTCCACCACTCCACTCTATGTTCAAGGTCTAGATGATCACACCACATAGCCTCAAACTTGAAAGGCCTAGGGAAGAAATCCACATCCTATTGTGACTCAAACCACAAAGGGCTATGATCTGAGCCTATTCTAGGGAGGGAACAAAGAGTAGCATCCCCAAAGAAAGAAAGACACTCCCTAGAAAGTAAATTTATGTCCAACCTAATATGAATGAGTCAATAGGAGGGCGAAGCCCTCCCTGGGGGTGTCGTGGGGGTCTGGGGGGGATGGGGGTACCCCCCCGGCCACACCGAAGGCTGTTTTTGGAAACGTCAAAAAAAAATTCCTCCCTTTTTTTGGAGTGATTGGCGGAGTGATTGTTAGGATTCCCATGGTTGGTGGGTGGTTGGTGGGTGTGGGTGGTTTAGCCCATGGTATTGTGCCCATTGTATTCTAATACCACATAGTGGTTAAGGGTTGTGAGATTTTCCTTTATATTTTATTGTAATGTCCCATTTTTGAGAAAAATAAAGAGAATAATAATATCAAGGAGGAGTGGCTCTTGTTTTGCTGGAGTAGACCACATCGGGTGAACCAGGGTCGATCTCGTGTGGCATATGTGCATTGTGTGGTGTCATTTCTTCTAAGTTATTTATTTCTACATTATTTTTGGAGTAGCCCACATCGGGTGAACCAAGGTAAATTAATAGAATGGGTTCTACAGGTGGATTGTGAAGATATTATATTTTAATTTTGCAAATTTCATGAGACTGAACACATGGCAAGAGATTGCAAAGTAAAAATGATGGAGAAAGAGATGAAAAAATTTGATCATATGGAAATGAAACAAGGAGATCATATCATAGTTAAATGTAACAACCCTCCAAAAATATATTCCTTGTACGCCTAATTTGTCTTCAAGGATGAGATACTGCTAATGTATCCGTGGTTGTAGGAGACAAGTTTTATTACTGGCAAGACAATGCAAAGGAAAGTGATTTTGTCAATAGGTTAAAAGAATGATTTCGATGAGAGGTAAGTCAAGGTAGATGATGAGCGGTGGTGTATTCACCAATTGATAGGGGTAATGAACCCTATGGGCAATGCATTCGCCAACGGTCCATGTAGTATGCATATCATATAGTTGCATTCATAGGAGTGTTTGATGTTTGATATTTTGTGAAACTATGATGTTGAATGACAATGAAGATGCTTAATGCATGGGAGCCATAGTTAACAAAATTAATGAAACAAATGGAAAATGATTAATTTTTTTTCGAGGTTTAAAGGAAACATATGTGTGTTCTATTGAGAAATGAATTTGTTAAGACTTAATAATATACTTGTATATTTTTATATATATTAAAATATAATTTCTGGTATGAACACCAATATATATATATATATATATAATTTTTATAAAAAAATAAATTATGATATTTGCTTTATGGATGTTTTGGAGGTAATGTAAACAAAAGGCTCTAAGCAATGTTATATTAAAAATTAATATAAAAAAAATGAAATGATGAATGCAATAATGATCCGAACATTAAAGGATAGCTTGGGCATTCTTTGCAAAAGATAAGTAGGGACTTTTTAGTATAGCAACGGAGGTTAGATAGTTGTTAGAAGGGAGTAGTGCCAACCACTTGGCAAAGTGTTAGAAGAACAAGATTGAAAACTGCCATCGATTCTTACGTACGAAGGTGGTGGGAAAAAAACATTATTTTAATGGCAAAAAGAGAGGAGAAAGTGGTGGAACATGGTGTGTGGTTTCTCAGTAGAAGAAGAAAGTGAAATTTGGAAGAAAAGAAGGGATTAGAGAATAGGGAAAAAAAGAAGTCAAGTTGGAGGTAAGGCTGAATTGGTAAGGGCTCTTATATAATTAAAATTAAAAAAACTTCTGATGGAAAATTCAATTGTGTGTTGAATGAATGACTCAAGGAAAGCAAATAAGAAAAATCGATCAAAATGTGTGAAGCTTATATTGCATCTACTCTTAAATATTCATTGATTTATTTGATTTATGTGATGGAGAATGGCTAAAGGCTGGTTTAATGAAAACTTAATGAAATTTAAATATTTTGATTTGTTGTTGCTACATGTTGGTTGATTGAAAACTAAAATTGAATTTAAATCCTCTAGATTTACTGTGATACATGTACTTATGAATTTAAGAAATGGGAGGTTGTTGTGTGAATATATGATGGAAATTGAGATTGTTTTGCCTTCTCTAAAATATGAATTAAGACTGCATGTTGTGTGATGTGTCGTGGAGTGTTTATAGTGATGAAGGAATGTAAAAGAAAAACTATTGCATGTTGTTTTGTGTTCTAAAAATGATGGGTGCATATATTCATAGATGCATTACATGGTAGAATGAACGTTTTGACCCTTGAATTCACTAGATAATTAAAGGATGTGAAAGAATTATGTGGAGATTTGTAAAACCTTATGCATACCATTTCCTTTGAGACTACTTCAGCATTGGGTGCCAAGATTTATGCATATAGAGTTGATAGAAATGATGTGAAATTTCTTTTGGGAACCTGGAGACTACACTAAGAAAAATATTGATATTTGAATCACAAATGATTACATTTAACCCGTTTCATGTATTAATATTGAGAACGTGGCTCATGGGAGGAAAATAGAATATAGATTGTATATTGTGTTTTGATACTGAACATAAATTCTAGATATAAGTGCATGGTAGTACCCACAAGCATGATGTAAAGAATTATAGTTTCAGATATTTTTATTAATTTATATCCAGTCATAAATCTTGAAGTAGAGGAAAGTAACTTGTGTTATTATTTTATATGAGACTAAATATAGAGCATCTTATTTTTCACTGGTCACGTTGAGCATGAATACTTTAGTGATGTGTATAAATATTTGGATTCAACTATAATATGATCATTTGATATGAGGAGTGAATACAAAGATGTGATTGTTTCATGCCACTTTGTAAATCAAAGATACAAGTCTCTATTTTAAATCTAATGGTTAATTTAGATCTGGAAACTTAATTTAGTATTCTATGAACGATGTATTTTTCTATTTATTCAACTGAGAAGTTACATGTTTGGAAACTACGACGGTTCATGGTTCATTTAGCATGAAGATAGTTTATCATGAAATTTAGTAAGGTTCATGTATGGATTTTAGTTTCCATAATTTATTCAAAGGAAACAAGTCTTCTTTTTAAAGGCTTTCCAGACCATGCATTGTGGAGCTTATACCCAACACTTAGTCAGTTGAGAGATAACGTTTAGTCACTTATTGTGTAGTGTAAGTGTTGTGGAACTATAATGATTGAAAGGATGTTTTTCTTCTCACTATATTTAGAGGCAGTTTTGATTTGAATATAGAACATAATTCAATAGTAATATTGGAATAAGATAGTAATGTGGAATTGTGATTTTGTAATTTATTTACTATAATTTCAAGTTATTTTAATTTTTGATTAGCTTTATCCGCAATTAGAGGAAGTTGGAATCTAGAAAGCGTACGATAACTTATTGAGTTACAAACCAATATAGAGTGGTGAATATTAAACTCTTAAAAGGTTAAACCTTTATAATCAATTCCAACTATAGCTAATCTTATGAAAAGTGAATTTTAAAATTTAGGACTGACCAAACCATAAATGCAACCTAAGGTTGTGGGTAGAACAACCTTGTTAAATATCAATATTGTGAGAAGGACAATCTTGGGAAGATACAATAATTGGTGTTGCGGGTAGGCAATCACCATGGAAACAAGTTTTAATGATGAGGCGGGAAGGCAATCATCATGGAACAAGGCTATAGCTATATTTCTAATGTGAAAAAGGTCATAATGAGAGGTAACTAAGAGTTGTATGAGAATATATTCTATGTTAACCCTTCTAGTGAAGAGTGATGAAATGTGTTAAACTAGGTGAGACCGATAGCGTGATGGTATGGGACATCATGTTGTTTAATCTACACAAGATGTCAGGTGCTACCAGGGTATGGGTAAGACCTTAGATGATGCTGCAAAAATAATGGATGATCGTCTAGCTCAAGCATTTATGTGCTAAGTCTTACATGACATAAAGATACAAATTCATAAATTCATGTAAAGACACGAGAAAGTTGTGTCACACATCTAGGTGTTATGGGCCCTAGAGGAAAAGAAACCCACTACCTAAACTTGGAATCTAGGGAGGAGAGTGAAGTTAAAAAGAGGTAAATATGTAGGATCTGGCCAATCTCAGTCTCATGAGTATTTCAAATGCAGTGAAATGGCACTCATGAAGATGAAATTAACATGCTCATACTAGAAAAATGAAATAATATTTTTAAAAATAAAAAGATTTTTTTTATCAAAATTATAGCCTCTGATGTTGGACAACCAAGTGGGTAGACTTGGGGTGAATGGAAAACCAAGTGGGCAGACTTGGGGTGTTACATTTGGTATTAGATCAAAGGTTGTGAATCTTTTAAATAATAAAATTTTAGAAAGCCATGTTAAAACTAAATTAACATTATGAATGTGTTCACCTAAGACTTGATAAGTTGACAAGGCTCATGTTTTTGCTGGGCAAGCAATGGCATTCGGATAGAAAGCTAGTTCCTAAAAAAAAATTGTGGTGGTTTAGCAAGAAGGGATGAACGAGAACCTTAGAAGGGTCATACAAAAATTTATGCTGATTGGGGCATCAGAGAAAGTCGTAGAACATCCTCAAGAAAAGAGGAAAAAAAGAACCAATTAGAAAGGAAAAAGAACCGGTTAATAAGGAGGATAAAATGGTCTAGATGATGCAACTATTGTGGGAGCAAATGAGTCAACAAAAAAAAAAAATGGAGCAAAAAAATGCTCAAATGGCTGAACACATGGCACAAAAAAATATCCAAATGATAGAACATATGAAAAAAAAAATCTCAGTTGGCTCAGCAACAAGAAATGATATCCCATAAGTAGGAAATAATAGAAAATTTGTCCAAAAGTAAAGAAACGGTAATACTTGAGGATGAGCCAACTATTGACCTAGGAAAGAAATAAGTAGGTTTAGAATTGGACAAGGATATGCGACGAATTTATATAACCAAATTCAATGGCAAAGGTGATGAGGAAGAGGCTAAAAGGTGATTGCAATGCAATTTAAGAGAGCTATGAAAAATGGTAGTAGATTATTTGTGGTTAAACTTAATAAAAAGTAAGAAAATAAATATGGAGCAAGTCTATTCCAAACATATCTAGTGTTAAATGACTTTTGCAATATTTTTCTTGAAGAATTACCTGGTCTTCTACCTTGGAAGGAGTTTGAATTTACCATAGACCTTTTTCCAGGAGCAATGCCAGTAGCTCGAGCACCTTATCGGATGACCACATTAGAATTGCAAGAGCTAAAAACTCAACTCAAAAACTTTTGGAAAAAGGATATATTAAACCTAGTGTTTCACCATGGGGTGCACTAGCATTGTTTGTGAAAAAGAAAGACGGGACATTAAGGTTATGTACTGATTGTAGGATGTTAAACGAAATGACTATTAAGAAAAAGTACTCTCTACCCAGAATAGATGAATTGTTTGATTAGTTGAAAGGAGCCATAATTTTCTCCAAAATTGATCTTAAATCTGGATATCATCAGTTAAGAATTCGAGAGGAAGATACCCATAAAACTACTTTCCGAACTAGATATGGACATTATGAATTCACAGTGTTTCCTTTTGGATTGATAAATGCTCCAGGAACCTTTATGAATTTTATGAATAGTGTGTTTTGAGAACAACTGGATCGATTTGTGTTAATATTTCTAGATGACATATTGATCTATTCCAAGAGCAAGGAAGAACATGATTTACACATAAGGACTATTCTTGAAATACTTAGAAAGAATCAATTATATGGAAAAATATCCAAATGCAAATTTTATGCAACCCAGGTATAGTATTTGGGACATGTAATCTCATTTGAAGGGATGTCCATTTACCTAAGGAATATTGAGGCTATTATTGATTGGCCTATTCCCACAAATGTCTTTGAGGTGAGAAGCTTTATGGGGATGACTCGATATTATCATCGTTTTATTTAGAATTTTTCTAAGATAGCTTATCCAATAACCAATCTCCAAAAGAAAGTAAAAAAATTTAAATGGATAGAACGATGTGAGGAAGCCATCTAAAATCTTAAAGAAAAGATAACGACAACACCTATTCTCAAAATAGTAGATCCTAAGCAACCATTTGTTGTATATACTAATGCTTCTTTGAAAGGATTATGTGGGGTTATCTTGCAAGGGGACTGTGTCATTGCTTGTGTCCTAAAAACATAATAATCATGAACTAAACTATGCCATACATGACTTAGAATTAGCTACGGTGGTGCATGCTCTAGAAATGTAGCATCATTATCTACTAGGTAAGTATTTTGAGCTAAGAATAAACCATCAAAGTCTAAGATATATCTTTACTCAACCAATGCTCAATGCTAGAAAAAGGTGTTGGATGGAGTTTTTGGTGGAATATGACTTTGGCATAGAGTATATTAAGGAAAAAGAAAATAAATTGGTAGATTATTTAAGTAGAAAAAGGCATCTCTATGCTATGTCACATTGTAATGAAGAAAACAAGCTTATACTGAGAGGGGGGGTGAACAGTATAAGACCACTTTTTACTTTTTCTTTAATTCAACTTTCAAAATAGTATTATGTAGTGTAGAGATAGCAGAAATAAAAGCAGCAATTAAAGTAATGCACAACACACCATCCACAAAGAGACACAACAATTTACGTGGTTCACCCAAGGTGGGCTACTCCACGGATAAAACTTTCCTCTAAAAGTTATATCAAAGTCCTCTAGGAATCCTTCCCGATTACAATTTTTATCTCAGCTCAAAGGAGATATCTTCCCCTATATCTGCTTTGGCTGGTGATCCTCTAGAATACTTCTACCTCCTCTACCCTTAGCAAGTGGAACTCTATCCACAGAAGACACCTGTCTTCCCTGCTCTGGCTGGAGATCTCTGTCCTCAACTCTGTCACCTCAAAGCTGGTCCTCGAATTTGCACCAAAACATAGTCCTTTGGTCTGGCACAAATGCCCTCTTCCTCTTTCTCTAATTTACACCTAAAGATAGTCCTTCAGTCTGACACAGGTCTGTCCTCTTCCTCTGTTCTGCATAAAATACAGTCCTTCGCTATTTTCTCGCAGTCACAGCTACACTCGATCGAACAACGACCTTTGCACTTCTACGCATTCATAGTAGTATCATCTTCATGCACTCTATTTCCTTACAGTCTCCTACACTTAGAAGATTCGACGAAATGCACTCTTATACTGCTATTGATCTTCGCACTCTGCTTTTCTGACGATCAAACTTTGTTGTCGCACTAAATCTATGAACGTCACTCTTCGAACGCACACTTCGATCGATACACAAAACATTCAAATAGCCCTCCTTTTATACTCACAATATAAAGATTAGAACCTTGATCTTAGTCAACTGCACATCCCTAAAACAACGTCGATGCAAAACTCTACGCTATGTCGGCCTAGATTTAACTCTGTCAGCTTCACTACCTCCCTATAGTTTCTGGCGTGAAACTACAACATGTTGCGATATCGTGACATTTGTACAGCCATACACCTTCTATAGCCTGCTATCGCAAAATCGTGACACCTTAGCCTTTAATGACTTCTTTTGTGCTTCTATCACGAAATCACGACATCTTTGCCTTTTGCTGATGTCATCTCACTTCTGTCGTGAAATCATGACACTTTAGTCTTCATGACCTTCCTCTCTGCTTTTGTCATGAAATCGTGACACTCCTTCCTTTTGCTGATGTCATCATCATTCCTGTCATGAAATCATGACACTTCTATCTTCATGGCCTTCCTCTCCGCTTTTGTCATGAAATCGTGACACTCCTTCCTTTTGCTAACGTCATCATCATTCCTATCGCAAAATCATGACACTTCTATCTTCATGGCCTTCTTCGAGGCTTGCACTAGCGAAAATGAAACATGTCACAAAATTGTGATGCTTTCGCCTTCAAGCTCTTCCTTCTTGACTTCGTCATGAAATTGCGACGCTTCTTCTGATGAAGACTTGCTATCAGTTTCTGTCATGAAATCGTGACATTTTTGCCAACTGAAAGCTGCCAACTCAACTTGTCACGAAATCGTGACACTTTCTACATCCATACAACTTCTTTACTGCTTGTCGTGAAATCGCGACACTTCTGGATTCCAGCTCTTCTCTTTGTTGCATATCGCAAAATCGTGACACTTCTAGCTTCCATATGCTTTCTCCACTACCTGTCACAAAATTGTGACACTACTCCTTTCAGGCTCTTCTCTTTGCTGCATGTCGCAAAATCGCAATAGTCCTCAACTTGAATTATGCAGCATGTCACGAAAATGCGATAGCCCTTCCTTAGAACTTTGCATCATGTCACAAAATCGTGACAGTTCCTGAAACACTTTCTCTCTCTTCAATCTTATTGCAAAATCATGACAGATCATACTACGGACTTCCTCTTCTACAACATGTCACAAAATCATGACACTTTCTTGTTCGTACAACCTCCTTTGTAGAATGTCGCAAAATCATGACACTTTTCTTTCTCTGCCTTCCTGCACTGTCCGAGTCACGAAAATGCAACATGTCACGAAATCATGACAGTTTTGCCTGCTTCATCTCTGCCTTTCCGCATGTCGTGAAATCACGACACATTTGCCCGAACTTTCTCTCTCCTAAAACATGTCATGAAATCATGACAGTTTTTCTAGCCGCCTGCATACTTTTTCTAACTTATCTTTTTCTTGATCTTTTGCAATTGGACTACTCTGATCTTCTTGGAAACTCATTGTCCATGCTGAAACCTTCATCAAGACACATTCTTTGACATCAAACCAAATTACTTCAAGACCTTCTTGACATCAATGACAACAACTACACTTAGAGCAAGAGCAATGTACCCAAGGTACCCAAAATTGCCAACAATCTCCCCCTTTGTCATTGATGGCAAACCTTAACTGAAAACACTACTCAAGAGCCAAAACTAAAACTAACTATGCCAACAGCTGAGAATCTGAAAAAGAAGTTTTTGCTCTCCTGACTTGAAGCTCTCTTCTTCACTATGAAGCTCTCCCCCTTACTCATATCTCTCCCCCTTTGTCATCAATGGCAAAGGGTCACCTTTGGGGCTTGGGACTAAGAATGAGCCTCTTAGCTTAGTCCCTCCCCCACCTCATGATGAGGTGATTTAAAACAGGTTTGGGAGTGAGACTCCCATTAGAAACTCATCATCATTAGTGTCTAAAAATTCTTTTTCGGGCCTTCTCTTGAGCTCTTTGTCAATGTTTCTGTTCTTGACACATTTCTTGTTCTTGTTCTCATCTCTTTTCTTGTCCACACCTTGATCCTTGGACCTGTTTATATCACTGTTCTTATTCTTGTACCTTGGAAGATCAGCTCTACACTGTCTGGTTGTGTGACCTATATTGTTGCACTTATAGCAAGTAACAATATTATTTCTTTCAGGCATAGCTGTTATTTGAATCCGCTTGTTCTGACTAACCCAGTTCCTGATATTTGCCTTGCAAAAAATTGCTTTATGCCCAAATTGATTGCAAGAGTAACAATACCCTTGGAAGAAATTACCACTTCTAAAATTATTGTTAACTCTCTTCATTTGAGACATGCAATGTTTAGCCATGTGTCCAAACTTGTAACACGCAAAACATCTGCCATGAAATTTTCTTTTATACGACCTCTTGGATCCTGAAAACTTTTTCTTCGCATTCTAAATTTCATTTTCTATTTTTGCGCATTGATCACTCACGGACTCATGTTCTAAAGTACTTTCATCATCAGAACTCTCTTCCTTTTGGAATCTCTTGCTAGATTCCCTGACCTGTTCTTTGAGTGGTTTAACAAATCCAAGACCTGTTTTATCTGTTGGATTTCTTTGTCCTTTGATGAGAGATTTAACCTTCTTGGAGCTATCTTGAAATCTATAGAGCTTATCCTTGTACTCTTTATTTTCTTCTTTCAAAGAAGCCATTTTTTGCTCTAACTCATTATACTCAAGAATCTTAGACTCTAACTCATCCTTGAGTTCCTGTGTTTTAGCTATAGAGAAGTCAAGACTTTCTATAAGATTGTCTCTCTCCATACAACATTCATCTAACTTAATCTTGAGTCTATCATTCTTCTTTCTTTCCTTTTTCAAAATACTAAGAGCATTATTGAGTTCACATTCAAGATCCTCTATTTGATTGCACTTTGAATTATCAAGGCCTTTTTTAGATTTCTTATCACTAGAGGTGCTACCCTTTTCAAAAACCATACATACATTTTCCTTATCATTTTCTGAAGTATCCTCATACATACTAGCAACCAATTCATTATTTGTGCAGTCATCCTCAAGGTGCCCAAAATTTCCACATCTAAAACATTTCATGACAGTGAATTTATGTTTCGGTTCTTCCTCCTTTTTTGAAATGAACAGCATCTCATTTTCATTATCACTGTAAGAGCTTTCACTATCACTGCTAGAACACTTACTTGCTTTGTCCAGATAGAAGCTCTTCTTGTTCTTGTGTAAATACCTCTTTCCTTGATTGTTGTGCTCATCTTTGTTCTTTCTGTAATACTTGTGCTTTTCAGAATCCTTGCTCTTAACATCCTGTATATCTTCATCACTTTCATTCTTGGAAACAATACAATCAGTAGCATAATGACCAAATTTTCCACAGTTGAAACATATTATATTTTTCTTGCTTTTGTGCTTTTTAGAGAACTTGCCTTTCTTGCTGTAATAAGCCTCTTCCTCACTAGAAGACTCATCACTCTCTTGAATCTATTTGCCTTTTGATTTCTTGGTAGCTTTGAAAGTTGCCTCTTTCTTTACATCAACTTTTACTTGAGTTCTCAGCTCAAATATTGCAAGAATACTATGGAGCTCATCCTTTTTCAACTTATCTAAATCTTTAGCTTCCTCAATAGCAGAAATATTTTCACTAAATCTATTAGGAAGAGATATTAAAATCTTATCACACACATCATTTTTAGCAAGTTCAAGGCCTAAGTCTTTCATAGAATTAACAACTTCATCCATACGGAGCATGTAGTCACTAATATTTTCATCATCATTCATCTTGAGTTGTTCAAACATACCTTTGAAATGTCTCAACTTGGCCTTCGGACATTTGCATCACCTGTATGAACAACCTGCAATTGTTTCCACATTTCACTAGCTGTCTTGCAGTGAATAACTTTGGTAAGATCAACCTTCTGTAAACCCTTCAGGATTGCATTCATGGCTTTTGAGTTGCTGTGATGTAGGATCTTGTATTATTTAGTATAAGTACCATTTGCAGGAATGGTGTACCCATCTTCAATAACTTCCCATACCTCATTACCAAGTGCCATTAGATAGACTTTCATTCTTGCACTCCATAGATCGAAATCTTATCCATCAAGAACAAGTGCTGCATTGCCACTTGAATAATCCATTGTGTTCTTTGCAAGCTTTTCCTTCAAGTTGTTAAAATTTTTGAAGGTACTAGCTCTAATACCAATTGAAGAACACAAGCTTATACTGAGAGGGGGGGTGAACAGTATAAGACCACTTTTTACTTTTGCTTTAATTCAACTTTCAAAATAGTATTATGTAGTGTAGAGATAGCAAAAATAAAAGTAGCAATTAAAGCAATGCACAACACACCATCCACAAAGAGACATAGCAATTTACGTGGTTCACCCAAGGTGGGCTACTCCACGGATAAAACTTTCCTCTAAAAGTTATATCAAAGTCCTCTGGGAATCCTTCCCGATTACAATGTTTATGAGCCTCAACTCAAAGGAGATATCTTCCCCTAAATCTGCTTTGGCTGGTGATCCTCTAAAAGACCTCTACCTCCTCTACCCTTAGCAAGTGGAACTCTATCCATAGAAGACACCTGTCTTCCCTACTCTGGCTGGAGATCTCTGTCCTCAATTATGTCACCTCAAAGCTGGTCCTCAAATTTGCACCAAAACACAGTCCTTTGGTCTGGCACAAATGCCCTCTTCCTCTTTCTATGATCTGCACCTAAACACAGTCCTTCGATCTGGCACAGGTCTGTCCTCTTCCTCTGTTCTGCATAAAATACAGTCCTTCACTATTTTCTTACAGTCATGACTACACTCGATCGAACAATGACCTTTGCACTTCTACGCATTCACAGTAGTATCATCTTCGTGCACTCTATTTCCTTATAGTCTCCTACACTTAGAAGATTTGACGAAATGCACTCTTATACTGCTATTGATCTTCACACTCTGCTTTTTCGACGATTGAACTTTGCTGTCGCACTAAATCTGTGAACGTCACTCTTCGAACGGAAACTTTAATCGATACACAAAACATTCAAACAACCCTCTTTTTATACTCACAATCTCAAGATTAGAACCTTGATCTTAGTCGGCTGCACATCCCTAAAACAATGTCGATGCAAAAACCTACGCTGCATCGGCCCAGATTTAACTCTGTAGGCTTCACTGCATCCCTGTAGCTTCTAGCACGAAACTACATGTCGTGATATCATGACATTTTTATAGCCGTACACCTTCTATAGCCTGCTATCACAAAATCGTGACACCTTGGCCTTTGATGACTTCTTTTGTGCTTCTGTCGTGAAATCATGACATCTTTGCCTTTTGCTGACGTCATCTCACTTCTGTCGTGAAATCATGACACTTTAGTCTTCCTGACCTTCCTCTTCGCTTTTGTCGTGAAATCACGACACTCCTTCCTTTTGCTAACGTCATCATCATTCCTGTCGTGAAATCATGACACTTCTATCTTCATGGCCTTCCTCTCCACTTTTGTCATGAAATCGCGACACTCCTTCCTTTTGCTGACGTCATCATCATTCCTGTCGTGAAATCATGACACTTCTATCTTCATGGCCTTCCTCTCCACTTTTGTCATGAAATCATGACACTTCTTCCTTTTGCTGACATCATCATAATTTATTTCTATCATGAAATCATGACACTTCTGTCTTCATGGCCTTCTCCAAGGCTTGCACTAGCAAAAATAGAACATGTCACGAAATCGCGATGCTTTCACCTTCAAGCTCTTCCTTCTTGACTTTGTCACAAAATCGTGATGCTTCTTCTGATGAAGACTTGCTATCAGTTTCTATCACAAAATCATGACATTTCTGCCAACTGAAAGCTGCCAACTCAACCTGTGACAAAATAGTGACACTTTCTGCATCCGTACAACTTCTTTACTGCCTGTCGTGAAATAGTGACACTTATGGCTTTTGGCTCTTCTCTTTGTTGCATGTCACAAAATCATGACACTTCTGGCTTCCATATGCTTTCTCCACTTCCTGTCACGAAATCACGATGCTGCTCCTTTTAGGCTCTTCTCTTTGCTGCATGTCATGAATCGTGACAGTCCTCAACTTGACCTATGCAGCATGTCGCAAAAATGCGACAGCCCTTCCTTAGAACTTTGCATCATGTCACGAAATCGCAACAGTTCCTGAAACACTTTCTATCTCTTCAATATTATCGCTAAATCATGATATATCATACTACAGACTTCCTCTTCTGTAACATGTCACGAAATCGTGACACTTTCTTGTTCGTACAGCCTCCTTTGCAGAATGTCGCGAAATCGTGACACTTTTCTTTCTCTGCATTCCTGCACTGTCCGAGTCGTGAAAATGCGACATGTCGCGAAATCACGATAGTTTTTCCTACTTTGTCTCTGCCTTTTTGCATGTCGTGAAATCATGACACATTTGCCCAAACTTTCTCTCTCCTAAAACATGTCGCGAAATCGCGATAGTTTTTCCAGCCACCTGCATACTTTTTCTAACTTATATTTTTCTTGATCTTTTGCAACTGGGCTACTCTGATCTTCTTGGAAACTCATTATCCATGATGAAACCTTAATCAAGACACATTCTTTGACATGAAACCAAATTACTTCAAGACCTTCTTGACATCAATGACAACAACTACACTTAGAGCAAGAGCAATGTACCCAAAATTGCCAACATGTAAATATACTATAATCGACCAAATAAGAGAATTAAAAATTCAAGATGAATATTCTCAAAAGTATCGAGACTTAGTTCAAAAAAAATTTGAAAAAGCAAAGGAATTTAAGATCTAGAATGATACATTGTTCTTCAAAAATAGGATAGTGGTACCTGATGATCAGGACATGAGAAATGTGATCCTACAAGAAGCACATAGTACTCCATATTCTGCACATCCAGGCTATGTGAAGATGTATGAAAATTTAAAAAAAGAATATTACTGGTCAAGAATGAAAAAGGACATTGCTGAATTTGTGGCTAAGTGTTTAGAATGTCAAAAAGTGAAAGCGAAACATTTACATCCAACTGGATGCTTATTTTCACATGACATTCCACAATACAAATGGCAAGTGGTAACTATGGATTTTATAGTCGGATTGCCTAAAAATTGTTTCCAACATGATGCCATTCTGGTAGTAGTTGACAAATTGACTAAGGTGGCACATTTTCTACCAGGAAATATAAAATATGGAGCTCCTGTTGTAGCCCAAAAAATTTCCATGGAAGTGGTAAGGCTACATGGATTCCCTAAAACCATTATATCAGATAGGGACTCTCGATTCACATCTGAGTTTTGGTAGGTTTTACACCAGGCATGGGGAACGAAACTCAATATTAGTACTGCCTATCACCCAGAAATAGATGGACAAACTAAAAGGGTGAATCAAGTCTTAGAGGATATGCTCCGCATGTACTGTATGGACCATCAGACAAAGTGGGAAGATTATCTTTTTCTAGTTGAGTTTACCTATAATAATAGTTATCATACTTATTTAGGTATGGCTCCATTTGAGGCTCTGTATGGGAGGAGGTGCAGAATGCCATTGTCATGGAGTAATCTAGAGGATCGGGTGGTGATCGGACTGGATATGGTCAGGGAAATGGAAGACCAACTCAACAAAATTTGTCAAAGGCTCAAGGAAGCCTCAGATCGACAAAAGAGTTATGTGGACTTGAAGAGAACGCCAAGGGAATTATCTATGGGAGATAGAGTATTCCTAAGAGTTAAACCTACTAAAAGTTCTATCAAATCCTCTAAACTTAGTCCATGATTTGTAGGGCCTTTTGAAATTGTTGAAAAATTGAACCCAGTTGCCTACAAATTAGACTTGCCACCTAATTTATCAAAAATTCATGATACGTTCCATGTGTCCCTTCTCAAGAAATATGTTCTTGATCCCTCACATGTTTGGAATATTGATCAATTGCAGATGGACGATCCCCTGTGCATTGAGGTACGACCAATCAGGATCCTTGGATATTGTACCAAGTAGTTGAGAAAAAGAAACATTGAGCAATGCAGGGTCTAGTGGGACCAATTTTTTGAGAATAGTGCCACGTGGGAAGATGTGGCCATTATGAAGAGACAATTTCCATTTTTGTTTGAATAGTATTCAAACATTATGATCATCATGAGATAGTTTTATTTTGATCAAATAGTAACAGTATCATATCTTGGTTTGTGAAGTGTGATACATAGATCTGATATTTGTGCATATCATATTGCTCTTAAGTTTTGTTTTGAATATTATTATAGCTTGAGTTATGCAAAATAATACATGTATTTAGTATTCATGCATGTTTTGATAATGAATGATGAACCACATTGGGAGTAATGTAAATTGGAAAAATGTGATGGATTGAATTTGTATGATTATGGCATTAACTTTTTATTTATTTATGTTTTTAATGGTGAATGTAAACATAGGGATTGTGTTTAATCTTAGGGGGAGTATGTAACAACCCTCCAAAACTCTATTCCCTATACGCCTAATTTGTCTTCAAGGATGAGATACTGCTAATGTATCTGTGGTTGCAGGAGATAGGTTTTATTACTGGCAAGACAATGCAAAGGAAAGTGGTCTCCTCAACAGGGTAAAATAATTATTCCGGTGAGAGGTAAGTCAAGGGAGATGATGAGTGGTGATGTATTCTCCAGTTGATAGGGGTAATGAACCCTATGGGCAATGCATTCGCCAACGGTCCATGTAGTATGCATATCATATAGCTGCATTCATAGGAGTGTTTGATGTTTGATATTTTGTGAAACTGTGATGTTGAATGGCAATGAAGATGCTTAATGCATGGGAGTCGTAGTTAACAAAATTAATGAAACAAATGGAAAATGATTAAAAATAATTTTGAGGTTTAAAGGAAACATATGTGTGTTCTTTTGAGAAATGAATTTGTTTAAGACTTAATTATATACTTGTATATTTTTATATATATTAAAATATAATTTATGGTATAAACACCAATATATATATATATATATATAAGTTTTATAAAAAAATAAATTATGATATTTGCTTTATGGATGTTTTGGAGGTAATGTAAACAAAAGGCTCTAAGCAATGTTATATTAAAAATTAATATAAAAAAAATGATGAATGCAATAATGATCCGAACATTAAAGGAGAGCTTGGGTATTCTTTGCAAAAGACAAGTAGGGACTTTTCGGTATAGAAATAGAGGTTAGATGGCTGTTAGAAGGGAGTAGTGGTGACCACTTGGCAAAGTGTTAGAAGAACAAGCTTGAAACTGTCATCGATTCTTACGTATGAAGGTGGTGGGAAAAACCATCATTTTGATGGCAAACGGAGAGGAGAAAGTGGTGGAAGATGGTGTGTGGTTTCTCAGTGGAAGAAGAAAGTGAACTTTGGAAGGAAATAAGGGATTAGAGAATAGGGAAAAGAAGAAGTCGAGTTGGAGGTAAGGCTGAATCGGTAAGGGCTCTTATATTATTAAAATTAAAAAAAAATCTGATGGAAAATTCAATTGTGTGTTGAATGAACGACTCAGGGAAAGCAAATAAGAAAAATCGATCAAAATGTGTGAAGCCTGTATTGCATGTGCTCTTAAAGATTCATTGCTTTATTTGATTTATGTGATGGAGAATGGCTAAAGGTTGGTTGAATGAAAACTTAACGAAATTTAAATCTTTTGATTTGTTGTTGCTACATGTTGGTTGATTGAAAACTAAAATCAAATTTAAATCCTCTGGATTTACTGTGATACATGTACTTATGAATTTAAGCAACGGGAGGTTGTTGTGTGAATATATGGATGGAAACTGAGATCATTTTGCCTTCTCTAAAATATGAATTAAGACTACATGTTGTGTGATGTGTCATGGAGTGTTTATAGTGATGAAGGAATGTAAAAGAAAAACTATTGCATGTTGTTTTGTGTTCTAAAAATGATGGGTGCATATAGTCATAGATGCATTGCATGGTAGAACGACCATTCTGACCCTTGAATTCACCGGATAATTGGATGATGTGAAAGAATTATGTGGAGCTTTGCAAAACCTTATGCATGTCATTTCCTTTGAGACTACTTCAGCGTTGGGTGCCAAGATTTATGCATATAGAGTTGATAGAAATACTATGAAATTTCTTTTGGGAACCTGGAGACTCCACTCAGAAAAATATTGATATCTGAATCACAAAGGGTTACAGTTAACCCGTTCCATGCATTAATATTGAAAACGTGGCTCATGGGAGGAAAACATAACATAGATTGTATATTGTGTTTTGATATTGAACATAAAGTCTGGACATAAGTGCATGGTTGTACCCAGAACCCTGATGTAAAGCATTATAGTTTCAGATGTTTTTATTGATTTATTTCCAGTCATAAATCTTGACGTAGAGGAAAGTAACTTGTGTTATTATTTTATATGAGACTAAGTACAGAGCATCTTATTTTTCACTGGTCACGTTGAGCGTGAATACATCAGTGTTGTGTATAAATATTTAGATTCAACTATAATATGGTCATTTGATATGAGGAGTGAATACAAAGATGTGATTGTTTCATGTCACTTTGTAAATTAAAGGTACAAGTCTCTGTTTTAAATCTAATGCTTAATTTAGTTCTAGAAACTTAATTTAGTATGCTATGAACGATGTCTTTTTCCATTTATTCAACTGAGATGTTACATGTTTGGAAACCACGATGGTAAACTTGGTTCTAGTTTACACCAGTTCAAATTGGAAATGAAAGGATTTAGTTGTTTATCTAAAACTCCCCAAATAAACCTTAAAACTCTACGTAGGAGTGGGGAAACCGTGTAAAACTTTGGGGAACAAAAGAATGGGTTTGGACTGACATTTGATTTGCAGTCTACTTCGTCTATTCAAAAGCAGTGTAACAAGATTATGGTATAGTTTAAAAATAGACATTACTGAAACAATTAGAAGGGAAGTTTCAGTTTAGCATACCATGAAAGTTTATTTTCTTATAGAAATATATTCAATTTAAAAAAATTCGGGTATGAGAGTTCATTGGAAAAGTTTTTCAGATTAAAACCAAGCATAAACTCATTAGTGACAATAGTCGAAAACCTTAGCGTGAAGATAGTTTATCATGAAATTTAGTAAGGTTCATGTATGGATTTTAGTTTCCTTAATTTAATCAAAGGAAATAAGTCTTCTTTTTAAAGGCTTTCCAGACCATTCATTGTGGAGCTTATACCCAACACTTAGTCAGTTGAGAGAAAATGTTTAGTCACTTATTGTGTAGTGTAAGTGTTGTGGAACTATAATGATTGAAAGGATGTTTTTCTTCTCACTATATTTAGAGGCAGTTTTGATTTGAATATAGAACATAATTCAATAGTAATATTGGAATAAGATAGTAATGTGGAATTGTGATTTTGTAATTTATTTACTATACTTTCAAGTTCTTTTAATTTTTGATTAGCTTTATCCACAATTAGAGGAAGTTGGAATCTAGAAAGCGTACGATAACTTATTGAGTTACAAACCAATATAGAGTGGTGAATATTAAACTCTTAAAAGGTCAAACCTTTATAGTCAATTCCAACTATAGCTAATTTTGTGAAAAGTGAATTTCAAAATTGAGGACTGATCAAACCATAAACGCAACCTAAGGTTGTGGGTAGAACAACCTTGTTAAATATCAAGATTGCAGGAAGGTCAATCTTGAGAAGATAAAATAATTGGTGTTGCGGGTAGGCAATCACCATGGAAACAAGTTTTAATGATGAGACGGGTAGGCAATCATCATGGAACAGGGCTCTAACTATATTTTTGATGGGAAAAAGGTCATAACGGGAGGTAACGAAGAGTTGTATGGGCATCTCTTCTAGGTTAACCCTGCTAGTGAAGAGTGGTGAAATGTGTTAGACTAGGTGAGACCGACAACGCGATGGTATGGGACATCATGTTGGTTAATCTACACAAGACATCGGGTGCTACCAGGGTATTGGTAAGACCTTAGATGATGCTCCAAAAAGAATGGATGATCGTCTAGCTCGAGCATGTATGCGCTAAGTCTTACATGACATAAAGATACAAATTCATAAATTCATGTAAAGACATGAGAAAGTTATGCATCACACCTCTAGGTGTTATGGGCCCTAGAGGAAAAGAAACCCACTGCCTAAACTTGGAATCTCGGGAGGAGAGTGAAGTTCAAAAGAGGCAACTATGCGGGATCTAGCCAATCTCGATCTCATGAGTATTTCGACTGCAATGGAATGGCACTCATGAAGATGAAATTAACATGCTCATACTAGAAAAATGAAATAAGGTTTTTAAAAAGAAAAATAAATTTTTTTATCAAAATTACAACCTCTGATGTTGGACAACCAAGTGGGTAGACTTGGGGTGAATGGACAACCAAGTGGGCATACTTGGGGTGTTACATGAAATATGGGTTAAATCAAGGATTTTCTACTCCTAAGAAAGTTCCAAAAAAATCCTTTGCATCATCAAATTGTAAAGGCCATTATAGTTCACTTGAATCAATTATTAGAAGAAAAAATGACACAAGGGTTGAGGAAGTACAATGCATAATTTCAAATATAGAAGGATTTAAATATACAAAGGAATATGTAAAAATGAGGTAAAGTATGTCAAGGTTAATTCAAGTAAATCATCTTCATTTTATCATGTATCATAAGATTATCCTTACAATAAAATTAGAGATAGTACAAAATGTATCCATTGCACTTTAATGTTTTTAGAACAACATGATAAAGAAATTCATATGGATTATATCCATGGAAATATATGGTTTCCAAGTAGCATAAGAAAGTTATTACTATGGATGATTATCCTTGCACTTTAGGTTTTTAAGGACAACATAAAGAAGAAAGGGTTTATTAGGTTATTCCGTGTACTTCATATTTTTAGGGCAACATAAATATTTAGAAGATAAATCTCATTATAAACAATATGTAAAAGTAGATGATGTTGATGACGATGAAAGTGTTGGTCATAATGAGAAAACAGGGAGGAAGGCTATGAAAACATGAACAAAGAGAAAAAGAAACTTAAATGTTGCAGGTGTTACCAAGAATTGAGACTAAGTCCACTAATATAAATAAAAGGTGATGATGAAAATGATATTGTGGAATGTTAGGGATAAGAATGAGACCTCTAAAAAATATTTATTAAGGAATTAATAGGTTGTTATAGCCCTAAGTTTATTTTAATACAAGAATTAAAATTAATTAGTGAGTAATGTAAGGATGCTTTAAAAAATATTTGGAAGATGGATGATTGTCTAGCAATATATTCCATAAGAGCTTCATGTCATATTACAATAATATGGGACAAACAAAAGTGATATGGATAATATTTAGAAGTAAAAAATAAATGGCTTGTTAGACTATTTTGTAGGAAAGAGGAAAACATTAAATTTTTTGTTATAAATGTATATGCTTCCACTATAGTTACTCCTCATGAAAGATGTTGGAAGGACCTTAGTATATTTTTATCAAACACAACGATGATTCATAATTATGATTTATGAATGTGACTTCAACATATTTCTATCACCTTTGGAAAAGAAGGATGGTAATCCAAAATGGTCTAAATCAATGAAATATTTAGATTCATTTATCAATTCAAATGGCATTTGGGATGTTAGTTGTTCAAATTTTCAAGGTACATTGGAAAAAAATCATATCGCAAAAATATTGGATAGATTATTTTCATCCAAATATGGTTACAAATAAAGTATATAATTGTTGGTCACGAATCTACCTAGTTACAAGATCTATGCCTTGTGCACCCTAGACCCGACTAACATTGAAATTTCAGAGAAAAAATGTCGTTTGGGCCAATCTCCATACAGGGTTGGCTCCCTTACTAATCCTAAATTGGGTATAAGTTTAAATAAATGGGAAATAAATGGTAAATTACATAAAGAAATGGGAAATATGGCTATAAGATAGCAAAATAGGATGGGGATAGACTAACAACCGAATTTCCACCAAGTGATTAGCATCATATAACAGAAACACGAACATAGAAACTTCTAACAATCATGCAAGAAAATAACCCTTAGAGTGCATTCCAGTGTTTACCCCCACACAAGCAAAGACTAAATTCAGAAACATAATTCACTCACAACAAATAATGGGAATAAAAGCTTTTAGAAATCACACACAGAAAACTATCAAATGCAAAATCTTTCGAAGAACTAGAATTTGAGTTGTTTCTAGTAATGCAAAAAACTTGGAGTATTTTTCTGTAGAGTGTTCAACCTTCCATCGCTTTTACAATTAAAAATGATTGGTATTTATAGAGAAATTTTACCTCTACCAATTAATGCATATACAACAAAATGTTGGTAGATAAAAAACCAGCATGCGTATTTTTCTCCTCGAAATTAGTGGCATTCTGGTCAAAACATTCTGTAAAGAAACCATGATTTGGATTTGACAGGGGAAAAATCACACAAAGAAGTCAATAGGAGTAAATTCTTGAAGTAATCTTGGACATCAGTGCATCAGGATGCAACAAAATAGCCTGAGAATCGGGCATGAATTCTCTTGGCCATGCACCTTGGAAATTCATTTTCACTAGAAAAATCCACCAAGCATTAAATCTACTTTGAAAATTATCAAGGTTGATAGTCGGTGCATTTGGAATGAGCAAGAATTACCTCTGGTTTCTCGACCTTGAAGCAGATATTCTGGAAGCGCTTATCTACATTGATTTAGGAATTAAATTTCATCTTTCCTCACCCCTTTCCCAGAAGATCAATAGAATCACATATTTGGAAGCTATATCTTTATCAAAGAATTGATTTTTCCCAAAGACAGGGTGAAATAGTATTTTTGGGACAACAAAAGATGACATCATAGCTGGTCTTGACATTTGAGCAATTTTACCCTTGAATTATCCTCTTTATAATCATCTTTTTTATTTCACCTCGAAATAGGGTGATAGAGACTCTCACCCTTCTGGAGAGGCAACATCTCTTTTAAATTTGATATGGAGCATTGTGCAATGATTTTTACCCAAAACCGAACCTTCAAGACCCCATTCACCCCTTAGAAAGGTGAAACTACCTGGTACCTCTTCATAGGGGTGAATTCAATTTACTGCAGTCTAAACTTACATTAGGCGGTATGTTTTTTCTCTGCCTAGTCATGGATGAAATTGTTAATTATATTGAAATGGATCTTTATGACTTCAACCTCCTTTTTTGGCCCTCAAAACCCTAGAAATAATCTTTCACCCTAAGGAGGGGTGATGAAGAGTTTCACCCCTCACTTAGGGTGAAAGTGCCTCTTATTTTATGTTAGCGCCTAGCTCACAAATTTTCTTTAACATTACGTTTTTACCCCAAATAAAGGTGACAAATACTTTTACCCCTCACTTGGGATGAAAGCACCTTTTGAAACTTTACTTTGTTTCATAGGCGTTCGGCCCTCGTGGCGCTGCCTTTGCATTGCATGTCACTCCAAAGAGGGACACCAAGGAGTTTCGCCCCTCTGTTGGGATGAAAGCGTATTCAACCTTTTTACATAGAGCCTTTTAATTGATCTTTGACATTTCCAACACGTAAAATGACTTTCAACCCAAAGAGGGGTGACAAGAGGTTTCACCCCTCACTTGGGGTGAAAGCGCCTTATTCCTCTATTTTGCTTTTGAATTCTTTACTCCTTCCCATAGGGAAAATCTATTTCTTTAAGGTTTGTTTCACCTCCAAGAGAGGCGACAGAGATATTCGCCCCTAAATTGGGATGAAAACACTTCTCCACTCGCTTATTGAAATTCAAACATGATCTTATTATTTTTTGAAGTGAAACTTATTGGGGCAAATGTGCCCAATGTTGTCGCTCTTTCTCTCTGAGATACTTCTCCTTTGAAAATAAACTTCTTGCCAGCATTTGCATTCCTTAGCAGTTTTAAAAAAAATTTCTTCATTGCTTACATGATTTCGATGTTATTTACAGTAATGCAATATTACAAAAGTAAAATACAAAAAATTAAAACTGCATTAAAACTACAATGCCTTCATTGGAAAATTCATCAAAATTTTACAATCAATCATCAAAACAAAATTGTAATGTGGTAAAGTTTGTAAAACTGCCAATATTCTTGGTGGCTCATGGGGTATCCAGCTCGCATGGATGCAATCGACCCCAAGCATTCATCCATTGGGCATAAGAGTTATCTCCACCAGGTGCATCAGGCTACTTGTTGCTTGTTTTAGCGTCTTGTTTCTCGACCTCTTTTTTTGTAACTTCTTCCTCTAAGAGAAATAAAACTGTAGCCTTGTACACTGCAATGATGTTATACCAAGCCTCTATGGTTATTATCTCTGGGCCATTAAGCAAATCCACCAGGTACCTAAAAATATCCACCTACCCCATGTCAATGTAATTTATCCACTTATTGACTCCAATAAATTAGAATCAATGCGTGTCAACTTCCTCATTAGCAGAAACACATGGTCTTTAGTAAGTGGCTCCTCCCAATCAACTTTGGAGGTGTCATCAATAAAGACCATCCGAGATGCTTCTAGGTCAACATTTGACAGAATGTTTCCCCTATCATCAGTGAAACTAGGGAAACCATTATCGAGCACTATATTGCAACATGTCATTGAAATTCTTCTCTTTCTCAAACATGTCAAGTAGCTTGCGGTCCTCCTTCACCTGATCCAGTTTAAAAAATAACTAGTTTAGTACAACTTTGGTGCTTTCCCAAGCTTGGGCCATATCACTCATGGGGTAAAATCAAAGACCAAATCTATATGGCATCTGCATCTGTGATGCTTTTACCAAGAGAGGCTCCAGGTGCTCCTCACCAAGCTCCACTATATACTGGCCATATGATATGATAGTATAAATTTCTTGAAGGTACATGAGGACCTATGTTGCTCTTGCTTCTTAGGTCTTACAATGAGTAAGAAACTGGTTGTGTGTCTCCTTGAATTTTTCTTTCATTAAAACTATGGCCTATGTTGCTTTCATAGCCAGCTGATCCTACACATTCTGGAGTTCGCTCTTTAATGCCTCAATATACTATTTTGCCCCTCCTTTGTCCTATCGATGCTTTTGGAACATATCCTCCAGCTCTTCTAATCTTTTCTACTAATGAGTTACTTTTGACTGTGTGGACTGCAGCTGTGCTCGACATTTTACCAAAGACTCCTCCAGATCAGCGATCTTGACTTCAGCCTCAAAGAAGAGATTCTTGTAATGTTCTCCATGCAATAACAAGGATCTTATATCCACTTGAATGTTTCCCACTATCTCCATGGTGTCGAGCTTTGTGAGATCCTTGGTAACAATTTCATAATGATAATTGTTTGAAGTCATCTCACCCTAAGGATTCTGAACTTGGGGAATCATCTTCATAGTATGGGCCTCCATGGTGGTGGGATCAAAGGAAACCTATTTCAAAGGCTTCACTAGCACCATGGTTTCTCTTCTCTTCTTAATTTTTAGCCATTATGATGAACTTAAGTGAGCTTGGCTTATTTTTGTCATAATGGGCTACACTGGTACAACTGCTATCGTTGATTCAGGCACCACCTACAATTCCAAAAATGGGATGAACATGAAAAAATATAGCTGTGTATTTGGCTCAAGGGAAGTGGAAAATAGCATAGTGGAGATGGTGGTAGAAATGGAACTGGTGGTGAAAACGGAGGCAAGGGGTTTGGCCATAGTTACACTCACTTAAGGGGGAGATTGTGTACTTACAATGGTAACAAATATTACTTGGGTTGATGATACGAAAAGTGAAAATGGATTCGGAGTGGAGGTGAAAGAATTGAAAGAAAGGGAATTAGAAGAAGTGGGAATAGAAGGAGAAAGAGCGATGGTGACCAATGGCTAGTAAATGGAAGGTGAAATTTAAGTGGAGGGTATACCAAATGGAGGGGATATAGAAGCAAAAAATAGAAGAAGGAAAATAATAGTCACCACTCGCTCGAGAAGAGGAGAAAGAGAATAAAATGTACCTTCAGGATTTGATGCCTTTTGAGCCAGTAGGGATGTATACAGTTGTGACACCAGATATTCTTCCACTTGATCCTTTGGTTCTGTTGCAACGTCCTCATCAATATTGATAACATCAGTTATTTGAACAAACAAATTTTCTTGAATCAAAGGAATGGATTCTAGTAACTTTGTATGCTCAACAAAAAAAGTAGGAGGGTTTGATGAAATTTTAATAACAGATAACTTTTCCTGCCTGCTTTTCTCCTTTTGCTACAATGACTCTTCTAAAACTTGTTCCTCTTATTCAAGATCAAGTGGTGTTTCCTGGACCACGGGATGCTCTCCTTCGGCCATGTCTTTCTCATTGGTTGACTTTTGTAAACTCTTAGGCACAATGCAAGTGAATTTAATTGAATAGTAACTGGAATAAAACTCATCACAAGTGTCCAAAAATGTTCCATCCATTACTAGGCCATACTATGACCTAGTTTTCCTTCGATGAGCTCACATGATCCACCAGTTTGTGATTTTTTTGGACCAACCTAGAAGCTGCTCTTTCATTTGGAGGAATCTAATTTTTATGCACAGTAGGGTTATATTCAGCATCCATTTCATAGAAATTATGCCAAAGTGGAAGTGACATCATGTTTTCCACATACCAATCCAAGTCATGCCCCTCTGGATTATTTTAGCACTTTTCAATATCTGGTCTTAGGCAACAGTGAAATCTTTTGATCTTGATGTGCTTAGTAAAAATATCCAAAGGATCATACTTCAATTTGTGTGGTAGGTCCACCATACCGATATCATAAAAGGCTTCAGTTATCAATCGGTTCTAGCCCACCTGGCTCACATCAACCCCCCAAAATGAAAAGGCATAACGCACATAGTTTTTTTTTCCATACACCGTCCCATACACGTCATTAATATAATCATGTTTTTGAACAACCTCCAAAGCAAACAAATGTCCTATGGTAAAATATGAGAGCAAAATTGGCTTGCCAATATAGTCAAAAATACGCAATACAACACCTTATGTCAATAAAGATATATTGCTACTTTGCTTTGAGATGATTTCTTCCCTAATTGCCCTCAGTACTCTCTCACTCTTGAAAAAAATAATCTCCAAGGAAGGACCCACAAACATACGATTGAAATTATAGAAATACTCCTGCCTTGACAAACTAGAAGTCCACATATACACTGGCAATTTTCTATTTTCCTTATCAACATGTTTACTTGCAATGAAAGAAAACTTCTTATGTAGGTGGAATAAGAAATACCAAATTAGAAAGGATGTATGCTTGAATACCTTCGTGCCTTTTCTCTACATTTTCTCCAACTAGGAATGCATTCTTTTAGAAATATGATCAGCTCGATCAAATAAAATGGGATTCATCCTTTTTATCATTTCCACTAGGGCATAGAAGTTGACCTACAATATGCATTACACCAATTCTACCTGCCACTTGTGTACTGTAGAGTCTAATGGAATACCTATGACCCAAGCCACCATGGAGAACAAGTTTGAACTCTTAAATATATCAATGGTTTCAACAACATTGGTAACTCACCATGTTGGGGTGTCTTAATCAACTATGTCTCCATGAATTGGTGTAATGCCATAGTCAAATAAAATATTTCTTCTTGTTCATCGATGTGTGACTTATTAAAAATAAAATACAAGGGTGGTGTAGTTCCATAGGTGAATTCCTCATGGAAATATTCAACTGTGATGGTGAACAATGCATCACATTTTGCGTTTTGCACCATCTTGGTCTTCAAATTATAAAACCTTGAAATGGCCTCCAACAAATCTGGGTAGGAGTGAATTGAAATGCATAAGAACCAAAAGATATGAGCATGGTATGCTATCATGATAGGGTTCTCCGGAATTAACCCCTATCGCACTACAACGTCCACATCCTAGCATAATTTTTCAACACCCTTGTTTGTAATAATGTAGTCTCCACCCAGGTGTTGTAGGTGAGTTGGAGAGGAGAGGACAATCCTCCAAGGAAGGTCCTAGGTTAAAATCTCCACCCTACCAAAAAGCTAAATTGGGTATCCAAAATCCAATTGATAATATTAGTGCGGGTAGGGTTGGGTGTGACTCATGAGTGAATTTGACAATGTAGAACCCCCTGTTCATGGTCTCTCAGACCAAGGTGGCCCCGTAAGGGTTTTTTTGCTTAAAAAAATAAAAAATAACGCAGTCTCCCACCTGAGCCTGAGCCAACATATTAGAATATGAGTCCAAGTCATCATTTTCATGGTGCATTTCCTTATTAGATTTCTTTCCTCCCTCTACCTTCTTCTTTGCCTTCTTTGGCTTTTCAGTGCTAGCATATTCAATGGTTCTCTTTTCCATTTTCTACAATGCTCAAGCCTTGAGTAGCTTCTACAACAATATCACCTCAATGTAACAACGCTTTATAAAAATATAAAACTTTTTACCTTCTTCTCGTAGGAGCATCAAATTTATAATTGTGCCTTACCGACCGAATTAAATACACATGCTAATTTGTGAAGGAATGGAGCGAATGTGTGTTTCAATATTTGTGTCGGGTATGATCTTTAATGATTTTTTAACTATCTTAGAACTTCTTCTACCCAAAATCTTCCTCGATTGTTGTGCTTTAGCTACCTTCAGTCTTGAAAAGAAATTTTATGGACCTCAACGAGCAACCTCGAGAAAAAAAATGCCAGTTGTCTACTCAGGGTGTGCCTTGGGATGTGAACAAATAACCTCCAATTTCAATATTTGAAATTATATTTCGAGGAAAAATAGGTAAAATTTAAATTCTCCAAGTGCTATTAATTTCAAAACAACATCAAAATGCTTTTGAAGTCATTTCCTAGAGAAAAGGATCTTCAACGAGCGTGCTTCGCTTTACAAAAATGTCTTCGAGCGAAATAAAACTATGCTTTCCTCCTTCCCTATTAGCTACATTCCTGATGCCTTCCTTCCTATAGCTTGGTAGAAATAAGAGTCGATGTGCCCTTTTAAACAATTATTTCTTCCTTATTTGGCTTTGAAAAGTGCCTTTTTTAGAAAAAATGAGCTTTCTACTTTTACTTTTTAGGAAAACCCAAAAAAATCATTTTTGCCCCCTTTTAAAATTTTAATTGGTGGTTTTTCTCTTTTTTTCTCTATTTTTGCCTCCAACAGTTGTACTTTTATAATATAAATTTTTGCTCCATTTTTAGAAAAACTACATGGCAAAAAACTTAGGGCAAAATAATTTTATTGCTTTCTTCTCTTTTTTTTTTTAATATTTTTATAACTATCACCAAGAAAATAGGGCGCTCACAACTTTCACCCTATATCGGAGGGGAAACACCTTTAAATATTATGTCGCACCCAAAATACGTGAATACGACTTTCGTCTCTTAATTGGTGCGACAACACACCCTCTTTTTTTTTTACTTCGTATATATATATCTTCCCAACTACATCACTGAACATAAACAAAAAACTTTCTTAGGGCGAAATCAAATTTTACCCTGAAGACATATTTTTGAGGGGAGACAAAATAAGACCATATTCCTTTTTTTTTCTCTTTATATATAAGCATAACGTACTTACAAAAAATACAAGGATAAAATTGTGCATATATACATACTTGAACCTTGATAGCTTCAGTGGTGGTAAGTCTTTAGATGAAGACCATTTACAATGATCGACAACTCTTGACCATCCATATCCTAAATATAATAGGCATTAACAGAATTTTCCCCTGAGATCTGGAATGGGCCCTCCCATATCACCTCAAACTTATGGTGCTTTTTAGGTTTTGCTTTATTTGAATTCCACTTCAACACCAAGTCATTGACTTTAAACGTCCTTTAAGACATATTTTTCTCAAACCACTTCTGTGTTGTTTTGGCGTGCTCCATGAAGGTGTTATATGCTTTTTCTCTTTCTTCTTCGAGATACAGGAGTTGCACTAATATCGTGCTCATGGGATCAATTTTGTCACCCTCATTACTAAGCAACTACAAATTTTGCAGGATAGAAAGTTTAATATGAGTAGGCAAAACTACCTCCTTTCCATATACTAGAGAATAAGAAGAAGTTTTAATTAACTTATTCACTGATATGCGATCTGCTCACAAAGCTTGGTCTAGTAGTAGGTGCCAACTTATTTTATTGCTCCCAAGTTTTATTTTCAGTATTCGAAGCAGATTCTTGTTGGTAGACTCAACTAAGCCATTTCCTTATGGGTAATAATTGGAATATGCTTTTAAATAAATTCCATATCTACTTGCAAATTCAGTAATCTTCGCTCCAGTGAAGGGAGTCCCATTATCATTCACAATGGCATCTGGTACACCAAAATGGGTAATCAATCCTTCAAGGAAAGAAATAACTATTGCTTGGTCTGTTCTCTTTTTTGGTATGGCCTCTGCCCACCAGGTAAAGTATTTTATCACTGTTAAAATGTATTTATGCTTAGTATAAGAGTTAGGATCAATGACCCCAATGAAGTCTAAGCCCAACTATTGAAATGGAGCTTCTACTTGGATCAGATGTAAAGGGAAATATGCCTTCTTACTCCTATCAACATACCATTGATAATTATCACAACTTTGACTCACCTTATGTGTATCTATGAAAATGGTGGGCCAAAAATATCCAACTTAGATGATCTTCAAGGGCATGGGCCTTCCTGCATAATATCCACCGAACAAACCAAAATTAAACTCCTATAATATTTTCTACTTCTTTGACTCTTTCACAAAAATGAGGAGTACTCCATCTATATTTTTGTGGAATAAACCACTTGGTAATAGGATGTACTTAAGCACCTATAATCTAAATCTTCTCCTCTGTGAGGAGTTGACGTGAGAGGAAAATATTCTATATGTGAAGAACTTGATAAGTTATTCTATCCAGTCACGATCACCTACAACTTGGTTGGAAACATTACTCTCATTGATAACTTCATCATGTAGTGGTACTAGCGACTGAGAAGTTGCGCTCTCGACCAACTCTTGATAGAGTGCCCGATCGTGAACCCATTTGGTTGGAAAAATCTCCACATCATACTCTTGGATCTTTGAAACCCAACTTACTATTTTATCACCAAGCTCTCTTTGTATAATAAAACTCCTGACGTCTGGATGAATGACAGACAATCGTTTTGCTTTGAGATACAAAATTTCAGAAAATTTTAAGAGATTTCATAACCGCATACACCTATTTTTAATAAAGTTATACTTTTATTGGTGCAACTAAATAACTTAGCTTAGGAAAGTTATAGGTTTTTCCTCTCCATCATCTTGCTTTTGTGTAAGAACAATGACATAACTCTCCTGCTCACCCACTGCATAAAGAATAAAATCCTTGTAGTCTGGATTGATCAATACGGGTGCTTGGACTATCCTTTTTTAATTTCTTGGAATGTTTGCCTCCTATTTTTTGTACATTTGAAATCCACATTTTTCTTCAGGAGATCCATCATCGATTTCACCACCTAGGCAAAGTCAGCGATGAATTTTTAGATAGAAATACTACATGTCTCTTTTGTTAGCTGGCAGTGGTAGTTTTAGAAGAGCTTCAACTGTCGCAGGATCAATGGATAGTCCCTCCTTTGAGATCGCATGTCCTAAGAGCTTTCCTTCCTTGATAGAAAAAATAGATTTCTTTGGGTTAATAGAAATAACAAATTCCTAGCACTTTTCAAACACCTGTCTAAGATGAGATACATGCTCTTCCGTACGATGTGAGAAAATAGTCATATCGTCAAGATAAATTATAATAATCTGATTCAAAAACTCACCAAAGGCAACATCCATGGCTCTTTGAAATGTGGTGCCAGCATTTGAAATATCGAAAGGTATTCTTTGATAGGCAAAAGTGCCCCACTTGGTAGTAAATGCTATCTTGTGTTGGTCCTCATCCTTTACCCAAATCTGGTTGTAGTTGAAGAAACCATCAAGTAGTGAAAATCTTTGTGCTCTAGCAACAATGTGAAGAATTTGATCAATCTATGACAAAGGGTAGTGATATTTCAACGATGCTTGATTCAGATTGCAAAAATCCATGCATATGTGAATATCTCCATTCTTCTTCCAAACTAGAACCAATTTTGCCACCCAAATTGAATGCTTGATAGGGTAAATGATTTTTACCTCTAGCATTTTTAGTAGCTCTACTTTCATGAGAACCTCAATATTTGGATTAACAGGCCTTTGCTTCTACCAAAAGGCTTCACCCCTTACTGTAAATCGATGGTGTGCTCGATTACATCTTTTTCATATCCTTTCAGATCATGATAGCTCCATGCAATAATGTCGGGCACTCACGACATAGTTTTTTGATTCCTTCAAGCTCCCCTAGAAAACAATTTATCCCAAATTTGATGACTTTGTTCGACTCCAACTTTAGCTCAGTGTATTCCTTTATGTCCACCTTGATCCGATGCTTTTTCACTCTATAATTTTGATCAAAGAGACTTTATAATATAATAAATCCTCTGAGGATATGATTATTTCTGAGCTGGATCATACCTTCAGTTTCATCTCCATATAATGTTCTTCCCTCCACATTATCGACTTCTTTAATTAGAAATTTTACGATATGTTCATCGTTATCAAAAAATTTCTAGTATATGTTCTTTTCAAGGACTAAAGGTCTATAAATCAACCTTACGATCTTAAGCTTTTGCATCACACTCTCAATAGGAGATAAGTTTGCACCAAGGGATGCCAGGATATTCACATGCTTATTTTGTTCTCACAAAATTGCTTGAACATTTAATGCATCAAATGATTCAAAAAAGTCCCATACCTTATTACGATATACCTTCAAGTAGTGCTACTTTGAAACACACTTGCTGGTCACTTGGTTGACAATAATTTTATATAAAAATGGGCAAATAAAAGTCTTGAAGAATAATTTGAAGCTCATTTAATATTTTTTTGAATTCATATCCTTAAAAAATTATTGTAGCAATAACAATTTGTTTACTATGAACAAAACCACCTTGTTTCTCTGAGATAACATAATCTAGAATTCTTTACAATTTATTTTCCATAATTTTTAAAATAATATTATAAATCATATTACAAAGGTTTATTGGATAAAAATTATCAAAACATTTTGTCTCACCTTTCTTGTGAACCAATGCAATAAAGGTGTCATTGATCTCACTTATTGTAGCCTCTTCCACTACAACTAGCATATGGTTCTTCAACAAATCCAATTTATTTAAAATATAATTGTAGGAAATCCATCAAGGTCTAGTTTTTTATTAGGTGGAAATAGAAACTCGCCTCCTATAGTTCCTCTATAAAGATCTTCCTCATAAAACTTTCATTTTTACTTTGTTGATCAAACTTTCATTTTATTGATGGTATATTTTATAAAAGTTTACCTTAAGCATATTTATCTTGATAAAATTTTAATATAATATTTTTGAAATTTTGATTTGATGATAATATAAATCTATTTTATATGTAGTACAAAAAAAATTATATTTCTATTGCCTTTCTTAAGGAATGCCCCCCAAAAAATTTTGGTCAATATGTTTATTCCTTTTGTAATTCATTATGGTAGTAAAAATAAAATTTCTTTTCTCGCATATAGGTATCTTGGTCCATTTTATTATTTTCTATTTTCTCTTGTAAATTTTTGACCTTGGATTTATTTATTTTATTTAATTTTAAATATGTTACCAAAAGATTAAATACATTCCAAATCTTCATTTCCCCCTTTAAATATTTCATATTTTGAACAAACCGATGCATACATGATCCTTTGAACCTTGTTTAATCCCACAATAACACATCCATTTGGAAGAAATCAAGATCTTGGAGACACATGGAATAAGATCAAAATGGATTTAGATGGCCATTATTGAATAGATCACGTTTCAATAGAATGAGTTGTGATATAATCATATTCATGATAAAATGTTTGAATAGATTTTATACTCTATTTGTAACCATGTATTAGAAAACAAAAATCTACCCAATATTTCAACTATATGAGTTTATCCAATACTTTTATTATCCCATGTATATCAAAATGTTGAAGGAATATCATGCCAAAGGCCATTTGAATTGACAAAGGAAACAAATTATGCATTTATATAGACCACCTTGGAGTACAATCCTTATTTTTTAAAGGATATATAACCATATTGAAGTCCCCCCAAGAATCCATACAACATATTTATGAACGATCATTTAACTGAACATAAATAAATTAATTTATTTCAAACATCTATCATGAAGAGCAACTATAGTTGAAGCATAGAAATTTATAACTTCAACTTTGATATTTTCCTCTTTCCTATAAAAAAGACAAGCAACACAATTACTTGCTTCTAAAATTACACAACATATTATCCAATCTTGTTGTAATACCTCATAAAGGTTCTATATTAGAAATTACTAGACAATCTCCCATCTTCCAGTTTTTTAAACACATCCTTACATTCTTCACTAACTTTTGTATCTTGTAGTAAAATAAACTATGTAATATAAAAACCTATTAATTCCTTGATAACTCTTGTTTATGGGTCTTATTGATGCCCCTAATATACCAATATATCATCTTCATCATCACTTTTTATTCTTATATATGGGTTTAGTCTCATTTTATTGTTAACATTTGTGATATGTATTTCTAGTTTCATAAATTGATATTTGTCTCATTACATTTGAGGTATAAGAATGTCATGTTTTCATAATGCATTTTTTGAACCTATTATTTCATTCAAATTTAATCCTAATAGATTTTGATAAAGGTTTTGAAATATCCATGATAATATAAAATCTAGGTGTATCCAGCATGATTTTCTCTTTAATAGTTGGTCCTTCCTAAATGAGTTCCACTGGAGTGTTACCATTATTCTTCAAAATATCCTTATTGATAAATTGATAATAAAGTTCAAAAATCCTAACCACATTGGAAGCATTTTGATATTATCTTCCTTCATAAAGAAAAATCTCAATCTATGATGTTGAATATAGTCCATATCCCCCATTACATAATGTACCACCATCCATTATTTTATCACTAATTTTCAAATTAGAGAAGATGATGGGAAAAAATCCTTTCATAAGAAATGTTGTGCAATATTGCTTTTTATTAGTGGAAATGATTTTGAAAGGGTCCCTAAACCTTCTATGGGACGAACAAGGGTGGAAAACAAATTTTTTTCACCACAAGAAACAATTAACAAGGGCATCGTAAATAGGAAATGATAGAGTACCAAAACCTAAGATAAACCACACAAAAGAAGAGAGGAAACCAAACCAAGACATCTACAATAGAGAAGAAACAAAAACATGATTCCCAAGAGGGTTAATATGTCATTTTCTTCGACCTTCCTTCTCCATGACTGATAGCTTTGAAAGAGTCATTGTGGCTGGTAGTTATTGCCTTAGACACATGAATTACATGTTGTAGGCTTATATTGGTCTTACAATGGCCTTCATAAATATTTTATAGCATTTCAATCAAAATTATTGAAGGATCACGTTTGGCTTTGGATATAATCTTGGAACCCTTCAAAGATTGATCAATTCAAGATCGATGCTCTTAGTCATAGTGGATAAATTTTCAAAGGGTTTCATGATTTTACCTATACTCTTTATTTTGAAGCCAAGGATATAGGAGAGTAGCACCGGTTGCTAGAGATGATTATTCATCAATTTATCGATCGATATTTTCTCCTCTTCTTTAAATACCGAGATAGTGTCATTGAAAGACACATTGGATGCAACATTCTATAACATGTATTTGTACATAATAAAGAAAAGATATTGGTGCTTGACATGAGGAGTGGACCCCTTTTTGACTCTCTCAATAGAGACCTCAATAGACCTTTTGAAATATTCAAGTACATTAATGTCTTTGACATCCCTAAGATGATTTAGGAATACCAAATGGAAATTTCTAAGTGGTTCATAAACCTTATCCATTGTATAGTACTGCATCACAAAAATAAAAACTCTATTCCATGGCTCTGGTAACTCCTTTTTGATAATTCCCCTTTGATATCTTACCAGTTTTTTTCTCTATCTGTGAAATACTTCAATTCTTCCTGGATGGTGCGGTTGTCCGGGTGGAGTTTGAAACCGTTGTTAGGAACCTATGATATCTCAACAAGTAAGGTTGCAGTGACCTTGAAATTCAATCCTTTAATAATTACCTACCCATTATTCCAAGATTTGACAAAGTCTTGGGAAACTTCATCATCAATGTCACCAAATTTTTCCAAAAAATGCCATGAAGCCATGGTTATTATAAACACTTCAACATCAAGATCCATGTTCAGGGTGTCAGGTTCAACCAAGGCCATATCATCAGTGGGGTAAACATGGTCCAATAGGGAAGAAATTAAATTGTAGGTTTCAAGCAGCTTTGGGATGAGAAAGACTTGGGATTTCCTTAAGATAAACTTAAGCTACACATACATGCCACTAGATTTGGGACATGTAATACTCCAAAGTTTGAAATTAGATCTTTGGGTGACCCTATGAGAGAAATGATGATTCATATACATTTTGATCAGGGTATTTAGGACTTCATGACTAATTTAGCAATTTCCTCAATGAAATGATACTTAACATGGTACATTTTTTTCTTTTCCCATGTTGTCAAGAAAAATGAATTTTTAGGGATGGTGAATAGATTTTTGTTGGTAAAACTAGGCCATAAGAAAACCTCCCTTCTATCTTGGTAAGGAAATATACACACTCTGAAATCCTGTGAATCATCCATGTTTGGAAATTAGGGATTAAGGCCATGTCTCGTGATATATTGGGGAATTGGGGTTCTATTGGTGCCATTGCTTTGATGAGGAAAATTGTGATCATGAAAATAAATGTTTTTGAAGCCAACCATACGCTTTCTTTGGTCCTTATGAACCATGGAAACCTATGAAATTGAATATTTACAATTGTCAAAACTTAAAAACAAAGGGTTGCAACTGCATCCCCAATAGTACTGGAGGTTTGAAAATGAATCAATGCCATTGCTTTGGTAATGGAGGTTGCTAATTTAGAAGTAAATTTCCTTCTCCTCAAAATTCCTTCAAACCTTGATATTGTGAGTGACTTGGAAACACTTCTTGAAGATGATTTGATTACTCATGCTTCATGTTAGTGCATCTAACTTCAATCTTGATATAGGCTCCCAAAGGAACAATGGTTGCTGACTAGGATTGATAACATTGATATTTTTTGAAGACCTATGCTAGGATCGATTCTCCAAAGTAACACTATTAGAGGAAGCAAATATTATTATTGCTATTCATTACTTTAAAGGCCTATAGTAAATCCACATGCTATATCCAAAGGGTTCTTCCCTAACACCTTTGTTGGAAATCTAGTCAGTAGCCTTGTTCCCTTCTTTGTAAATGTGTTGAATGACAATATTGTGGAATTTGTTGATAAGACTTTTGCACTCATCCATGACGTTTCTCAAGCTCTAGGAATGATATTGGTTGGTCTTGAGGTAATTGATGATGTGTAAAGAATCCCCTTAAATTATTAACTTATCAATAGCAATCTCATCTAGAAGTAGCAGACCTTGATAAAGGGCTCTGGCTTCAGCCACATTGTTTTATTGGAGACCATTATTTGTAGTAGGGTCCAACACCATTTTCCCTAATAATTTTTGAGAATGCCTCCTCCACCAGCTACACCAAGATTCATTTTTTTGACTCCATTGAAATTGAACTTGGGCCACCCTACAGGAGGAGGAGTCCAAAGGAATTTGAGTTGAGAATTGTAAAAAGGTTTTGGCTATTTCTGGAAGAATTAGATAAGTGTTGATGGTTGAACCTAGGTTATAGTAATGAATTCAAACAAAATATTCAAAATAGACAATGAGAAAGGGTATTCCAAAAATAGGTGTGAGGTTGATTCCTAGCTAGACTTGCATAGATGACAATGATTAGGAATATATAGGCCTCTAGAAATTAGATTGTCCATAGTTAGGATTTTATTTTGGGAAGTAAGACAAGAAAAGAAGCCAACTTTAGGAATCAAAATTTTTAACCAAATATGTTTGGCAAGGTCCCAAAATACGAGAAGAGGATATTGGATATAATAAGTTAATTTCACGATGAAGTTGCCTTCCTCAGATAGCTTCCAGATGGGATAATATTTAGAATGATTATTTAGGATAACAAAGATACACAAAATATTTTGAATGGTTTTAGAAACAATATTAATCTCATTGTTGAGATTATTAGTAGGAATAAATATTTTATTGTCGATGATTAGAAACTTGGGTTATGAAATTTGAGACTCTGCTGCCAAAGATTGGTTTTGTGATAGGTTTGAGGATTATTAAATTAGTATAATTGAGTAAATGTTGGTCTTTCACCCAATAATCCTCCAAAAATATGATGAGTCTGCCATAACCTAGCTACCAATGTAACTCTTTCTTGATTATGTCCTTAGTTTGAACAATAGAATTACAAAAACAAGATCTAGTAGGAATACAATGATCGCCCATGAAGGAGGAATGTTGAAGATATTTCTCTTTGATTATATCAATCCATGATGCTTTATCATCTAGAAAAACCCTCCATGCTTGCTTGGCTATCAAATCTAGATCCATCTTGTGGACCTTCCTAAAACCTAAACCTCCAAGCAACCAGGGGAACCTGTTATAATTTTCAATACTAGACCAGAGAAAATTCCTTTGAATTTATTTAATTTTATGGTAGATATAAGTTGGAGCCTTGAATATTGACAAAAAAAACATAGGGATGCTTTGCAGACAAGCTTGGACAAGTGTGGCTTTGGCTACTTGACTTAACATTACCTTTTTCCATCCTACCAATTTCTTGCTTATGCGTTCAAAGACATTATTCCACATATTAACAGTGATGCTTCTATGGAATAATGACATATCAGGGTAGGTAGTTGGTAAATCAGATATGGTACAACCTAGAATTCTTGCAATTTTGATTTACCAGTGGATTGGGGTGTTCAAAAAATAAATTCGGCTTTTGTCAAAATTGATTTTCTATCTTGCAACTTCTTCATAGAAATTAAGGATAGTTTTTATTATTTTTGCTTCAAGAATTGAGGATAAGAATATCACAATGATGTCATCTACAAATTGTTGATATGTGATAGCCCTAGTTACAGAAGAAGGTTTGATACCTAATAGAAGTCCCATTGAGAAAGCCTTTGTAAGGGATCTACCAAGAGTTTCTGCCATAATTATGAAAAGGAACGGTGACAAAGGGTCACCCTATCTAATGCCTCTAGAGCTCTTGAAATAACTAGCAGGTGAGCCATTGATGATAATTGAAAACTAGGCGAAGGTGATGAATTCTCTAATTAATGCAATCCATTCTTAGTGGAACCAAAATTTGGCAAGCACAACAAAGAGGAACTGCTAGGAAATTTTATCAAAAGCTTTGTTCATGTCAAGTTTTAAGAATAGGTTAGGTTTTTTACTCTTGGCGACCGTGTGGATAAGCTCATGAATAGTAATCACTCCATCTATTATAAATCTACCTTTAACAAAGCTACCTTGATAGTGGTCAATTATGGATGGAAGAACATCCTTAAGTCTATTAGCCATGACCTTAGTAATAAGCTTATAAATAACATTGCATAGGCTAATGGGTCTAAAATTAGAAATGGACTTACAAATTTGGGTTTTAGGGACGAGGGCTAAAAAGTTGGAGTTGACATCCTTTGGTAAGGATTTGGAGTTCTGAAAATCTTGCACTGCTTTCATAACATCTTGCCCAACAATATCCCAAAAATGCTGAAAGAAGCATGGAGGAAACCCATCAGGTCCAGGAGATTTATCAGGGTTCATGGAGAACAAAGCTTCTTTGATTTCATCATTTGAGAGTCTTTTGAGGAGGCCCATATTGACGTCCTGGGAAACCAGACATGGAATGTTTTGCAAGAGGGCATTGCCAGCATGGGGGGGAACAAAGGACTTGGTCCCAAAATGTTTTAAAAGTGGGAAACTCCTTCAAATCTTATTTCCTCAACGTTATTGGACTTGGAATAGTCACTTTTGGTCAATTCCTTAATTTTGTTTGTGCTTTTGTGCCTGAGTGTTGATGCGTGGAAATATTTAGTGTTAGAGTCCCCTTCCTTAAACCATAATGCTTAGGATTTTCATCTCCAAAATGTTTCTTTTTTGGTTAAAATATTGTGAAACTCAACAAGTAGGTTCTTCTCTTCCTGCATTAGATTAGGGTCAGTGCTTCCATTATGGTAATACGTTTCAATGATACTCAACCTTTCAAATATTCATTGTTTGTTTTGGAATAAGTTCCCAAAGACATCTTTGTTCTAGAATTTAAGCTTAAGCTTAATGAAACAAAGTATCCTGTAAAGTTGTGTTAAAGGAGACCTTGAGAAGACCTCTTTCCACCATTTTGATTTGTAGTTCCCAATTTTTGGATGTTGTAGCCACATTTTTTCAAATCTGAAAGGTGTTTTGAAAGGATGTGCTAGGTGGAAATAGTGGGGAGATCAAAGGATTGTGGTCTGATCCAATTTTAGGGAGTGATTGTAGGTTGGCATCTCCTAAAAATTGAATAGCTTCCTTGGACAATAAAAATCTGTCAAGTCTTAGCTGAATTAATTGATTGCCTAGTCTCCTGTTGCTCCAAGTGAACTTCAAGACTTTTAAATGAATGTCCATTAAATCATTTTCATCCACGAAATCAGTAAATTCTTCATAATGTAGACACTAAAATCATGTCAATCCGATTAGGCGACCGAAAGCATTGGCTAATTGACATCATATGGCCCCCTTGGGCAACCCTCAGAGGTTTAATAGTGGTCCTAACCACTCTTGGAAGGCTCTACCCCACTTTTGGGAGGTTTTGGGCCACATAGGCATGATCGTCCCACCCTAGGATGGTCATAGTTCATGGTCATCCCACCCAGGGATGGTGGCAAACCGGTCATCCCTGGGTGGGACGACCACAAGGTTTGACTCCCAAAAAGTCAAATTTGGACAAATGGCACCCAGAAACTACCATTTATCCCACCTATTCGAGCATGCAAGACCTAAGGGCACAGAATCCTTATGACATGCTGTAGAATGGAGGCCAAAATGGGAGATTCTCTTCCCCTTCCAATGCATGCTTAGTTTTTGACAAGTGGCACCTCTTGCCATGCATGCCCTTGCATGCCCATTTTCCCAAAGGCCCCCTTTGGCTATAAAGTGGATCCATTTTCCACCCAAAATATAGAGAGGAGTTTTGAGACATAGCAACGAAGTGCTGCCAAGATTTCCCCTCACCCTTTTGTGCCTTTTTCCCTCGAAATCTCTACCTAGCGAAGGAGGTTTGCGAGTGATTTAAGAGGCACAATTTGTTTACAAAACTAAATCATCTGAGTGAATTTCACCACCAAATTTGATGAAAACACTATTGAGAGGGTTTGTGACCAATCCATAGAGGAATTGGTGGTAAATTAGGTGCATAATTGGTGGTCGTCCCACCCTAGGATGGTCCCCATTCTATGATAGTCACCACCGTCCTTGCAAGGTATGGTGATATATATGTGCATTATTTTTCTACTATTTTTAATTAGGTATATTCTAGGTTATATTATGAACATGTTGTCCAAATTTCATGCAATTTGGAGTTATATTGAGTGAGATATTGCATTTTTAAGTTTTTGCAGGCTTTCGGGGACCATCTGAAGATGCACATGAAACTATGACTTATTTTGCAAATATGACCATATGGGTCCTCTTAAAATATCATTTTATGTATACTTTCCAAGTTTTGTTTGATTTGGAGGTGTTTTGGTCCATAAATTGCTTGTTTTGGGTTTTGTAGGCTTCGTAGGTGCACTACGAATGCGACATCAATTCGGATGCAATTTCTATTCTATTTTCAATTATATCTTCCCAAAATCATATATTATGCATATCTAAAATTTCAGATCATTTTGAGTTGTTTTAGATAGGCACATTACATATTTACACTTTCTAGCTTATAGTTGCATGTATGGCTTTTGCATGTTTCACATTCTACGCACTTGCTATTTAATAAATCTGGTTTCCTTGTGTGTAGGTGCAGGTTTTATAGTATATGAGGAAGGAATACAAGATCATAATATTGAAGAATAAAGTGGTGGCATCATAGGTTCACCCACCTCAATTGTGGGTATGAGGAAGAACATTGGAAGTGCACACGAGCTTGTTTGAAAGGACTTGATCCTTGGGCACCCATTTTTGTAAACAATTGTATCAAAATAAGAGCCCTCAAGGGGAAATCTATGTAACCATGATTCTGATTTATCAAATGAAATAAAGAGAAACACCTTTTTCTTGCACTTATTTGGCTTCCATGGTTGCTTGAATGTTTCCTTTTATAATGCTTGATTAATACCGGATATAGATGCATCTTGTTTAGCATTCTTAGGTGCACCATTTTTCCCCTACTTCAGTGGTGATCATGGTGGGACCCTATCCCTATTGATTTGGTTAAATATTTAACCCTATTTTTGCCTTTTTTCTATTGTAGGAATTGGTCGTTCTGGCCTGAAATGACCTCTAGACTACTGAATGTCTTAGACAACCATAAAACTGGCCATCATCCCACCCTAGGATGGTCACAAAATAGGAGCTTTTCTACTCCAAATTCCAAAAATAGTAGGCTTATAGGCCATTGAGGTAAGTACCAAAACCCTCTGTTTTCATTTCTACTGTTCAAAATTGCTGAAATCTGGTTTTTCTTGCCTCTTTTGATTGCTTGAAAAGTAGAAGATAGGTTTTGCTTTTCTATAATTGCAAAAACAACAAAAATAAGAAGAAAAACTGAAAAGGAACTAAGTAGAAATGCACTTCTATGGTTTGCTTGCTTGTAGCCTACCTAATGGGTAGGTTATCATTTAGGATATGCATTTTGTAGGTTGCTTTTTATCTAACATTTCTGAAAGTAAAATGTACCTTCTCCTTGCATTTAGTGAAAGATCATTGAGTGCTTCATTGTTTACTTTCTTTAAGCATAAAAGGAACCACACACACTTGCACGTATCACAATAACATTGGTAAGGTTGGATTTCATCACCAACCTCCAATTCAGACCGGTGACGTTGGATTTCACCTCCTTCCACTGGATTAGCCCCTCGACACCTTAGATAGAATAGGGCACTCTCTTAAGATGGAATAGGTCACTAGTGTTCAAACTCCCTCCCACTATTGGAAACGCTTGTCGTTTCAGAGTGGAAGAGCTAGGTGAACCCTCCACTCATTGTGGGTTTTAAGCGGTGTACCCTAGACTCTTTTGAGAACCTCATGTTTGGCACTAGTGTTCCTAGTCACCACTTTGGTTGAGTTCCCTCATTCTAAGTCCAAAACATGAACAAGAAAGCAAGAGCAACAACAAATCTAAACACACCAAATAACTTAGGGATTCACATCTAAAACTTAAAGGAGATAATCACATTGTTTGCTTGTGTGCTTCTTTGATCATTTGATTGTGTGTTCTTAAGATTTAAAAGAGATAATCATACACATCTAATCCTTAAAATAGATAATCATATTGTCTACTTTGTGTGTTTCTTTATTGTTTGGGTAATCAACATAAGATCCTTGATCTAGGACCAAACCCTAATTTTTCAAAAAATCTACTTTTTGATTCTGCATCCAATGGATCGAGAATCATGCAAATCGGAGCTATAACAAAAAAGTTATGTTGGTTTTATGATTACTCTATTTTTGAAGTCGAAAATAGGGAAAAACTACACTAAAATGGTCTAGACAACTCCAAAAATTGCCAAATTTATTTTGTTGTCTTAGTTAGCTCCTTCTGCACCTCTCATAAAAATTTTGAGTCCTAACTCTTCATGCTTCAAAATTTCCCAAAAATTCCTAAAATTGGGCATTTCCCCACGAGCCCCGGTTGGCCAAATATTTCAAAAATACAAATTTTTGACCCAAAAGTCAAATTTTGGAGCCCTAGCCCATTGTGATCAGCTCATCATACTGATCATTTTGATATATAACACTTATAACCTTTTTTTTGAAAAGTCAAAATTTTCTAAAAATGGTCGATGGACCCCCTTTTATGGATTTGGTCCAAATGCGGTTGAAAACAAGACCTCCAATTCAGAGAGAGATTCAAGCTCCATAACCAATGAATATCTCCAAATAAGTCTAGAGGACATGCCCATCCCTGAATGGCATCCCAAGTTTTATCATAACAACAATACCATCCTCATGGGGGCAAACCTTCGAGATACCCCTACTAGGGAAGCACCCATAGGTCCTCTAGGAAACCTTCCTGACTTGGATACCCTGATAGAATTCTATATAGCGAATAATCCACCCATTGAGGGGTCTAGTAGGTCAATATCATGGATTCACATCCCAACTTGCTCTATACATCAATCGGAATATGACCATGAGACTACACCATGGCCTAGCTTGGATGAGCAAACCACCCCGTCTGATCGAGCAAGTCACCCCCATACTCCTCACAGAGAGCACTCAATATACACACATCATGCTTCTATGCAGCCTAAATATATAGAGCTTACATCCAAAATTGAATATGAAGCTTTCCTCATAGATGAGGAAGAAGACCCAAGTCATCCTCCTACTCCTCGTGAAGAGTACTTGGTGCAACCACATGATGGCTCTACATCATCGGACTATACAGATCTGATTCATAAACTAGAGTCTCAGGTCAATGCAACCTTTAGGGAGTATGGAAAACAAGCAATAGATCCTACTAGGGGGAAAGACATGATAAACCCATCCATATTTCAAATACAAGGGCACACAAACCCCATACAATTGAGCAATGAAATCATATTCATCAGGCACTTAGGCCAAATATTAATAGACAACAATATACGGATCAACTCCAGTTGGATCAACAACAAAGAAATCAATAATGGGTGGACTCACAATGAGCACACCTACAAAGGTTGTATCAACAAAAGATACAAGAACAACAAAATATACAACAAGAGCAATTGCAATATGCATTACATGAAGTGGTGCTTACACCTAGCACCTATAAGATGCAACAATGTGCAAGGTATCCAATACAATCTCAAATGTTGCCCCCTAGACCTCCTAGGCCTAATCGAGACTTGCCTCCTAGGCCTAACATAGATCACCTTCCATAGGTGCTTACCCCTCCTTATAGGCTAGTTCAAGAAACACCCTATGGGGCCTACAATGAGCTTGAACCTAGAGAAGAATACCATGAAGCACCCTATAGAGGCATGGTGGATGACATTCAACCACTATGCAATAGGCTTGGTATCCCTCACCCTCCCTCATAGGGCTAGAACAAATATGAGGAGCTCGAGTCCTCTAAAGCATTTAAAGCATTGCTAGAACACATGGAGTCAATTGAAAACAAGACCTCTGGGTCTGGGTCTCAGAAGCCCACTTTGCACTAGTTACATAGTCAACCACTCCATCCTTCCATGCCTACCCCTTCCTATCTAGAATAGTTTAAAATGCCCCACTTGGCTAACTTTAAAGGGGAGGAAGATGCGTAGGAGCATGTCACCAAATTCTTGAACCAATGCTTTGGCATCTAGGATAATGATGCTTTACTCTTGAGGATATTCTTGACTACCCTCTTCGATCCAACCATGGAGTGGTACAACCAACTCTTAAAGCATAGCATCTACAATCTTGACCAATTCATAGATGTATTCTTGGAATGCTTTACCTTCAACACTAAGTGAAAGGTGACATTGGCTGACCTCGTGGGGTTGAAGCAATATGATGATGAGTCAATCACCGACTATGGCAATAGGTGGTAAATACTTCTTGCTAAGCTACCATACATACTACCCATGTCTGAGTTGACTGGCATGTTTTCTAAGAGTTGTCTAAAGCCTATCTCCTTATTGCTGTAACTCCAATAGTATCCAACTCTTGAAGATGCTCTAGCGCAAGCTAGAATAATTGAAGACATCAAAATTCAAGAGGGAGAAATTGTGAAGCCATGCAAGGAGTGGACTAAGAATACCAAAAACAACCTAGTACAACCAAAGTTGACATCAATCAATCAAGTTGCTATTAGTATTCTAGGGCCTACGCAACCTACATCACCTCAGAAGCCCAACTATCAAGCCACACCTAGAAACTATGACAACAACAATCAAACAAACCAAAGACAAGACCAACCGCATCGGCCACCATGACAATATACTCATTTTTTAGAGCCCTTAGCATCGATCTTCAATCGATTGTATGAGGCACAAGCAATCACGCTTCCCGAGATCCATCCATTGAAACCTAATAAGCGTAGATCAAAGGTGCACAGGAAAAATCTATACTATGTTTACCATCGACAAAGAGGCCATGACATCCAGACATGTTATCCCTTTAGAGATGTAGTTCAGGATATGATCGAGAGGCAAGAGCTTTCGATGGGCAATCCTCTTGCTCCAAACAACCAACCAATAGGAGACTTCCAAGACCTCTGGCCCACACACGAAGCAAAAACAACACCTACCAACCATGTTGAGCAACCCAATCAGGTGCATAACAACCCACCTCCCCAAGAGTCTGTGGGAATGATCAGTATTGTAACAAAGGACTAAGAATATCAAAATCGATCTACACAATCGATGATTTCATCCAATGTTTCACCTTCACCTATCTCATCTCATCGGAACATGGGCATTGCTGACTATATTGCAGTGGATAAAATGCACATTGGGGGTCCCAAAGGTAGCATACCTTCCCCACCATCCACATCACAACCAATGAAGCATAGTGAGAACTCTAAAGGTATCACACCTTTCTCACTTTCGTTGAGTAGCACACACACTAGGGGTGCCTAAGGTATCATGCCTTCCCCTCACAAAACATTCAAAAATAAAAAAACAATTGAAAACATCAAAATTTCAAACAAATCATAAAATATCAAAATCCAAAAATATTCAAAATAATCAAAATTTCAAAAACAATTTAAAACATAAAAAATCCAAACAAATCAAAAAACATCAAACTTTCAAAAACAATCTAAAACATTAAAAACACAAAAACATTTGCATTTACATTTTGCATATGCATTCATTTACTTGCATTGCATTAGGCATGTTCATCCATTGCATTTGCATTAGGATAGGTTGTGTTTACAATCTTACAAATGACACCACATTTGTATGCCAATCATGCATCTATAAAATCATCATCATCCATTCACCCTTGTGAGTAATTGTGTTTCTCAACACAACCCCTTCCTGTTGCTATAAGGAATATACTAGGGTTTTCTAGTCATTCAACCATACCTAGTGATCTTCTCAGATTTTGTAGAAAGCTATCTTCACTTTCAGAAGATGAGGTCTAGTTCTGATAGCACCTAGCATATCTCAAAATCCCATCACTAATCAAACACTAATAATCCTAGTTTGGACAAGGAAATATGAACACTACAAAGTGGTCTAGGGTACCTTAAGTGAAAGGTTTTTACTTGCTCACCTTGTGATGCGCATGGTCTAGGATGTTGATCATTGACAAAAGGACAAGCTCCCCCTTACCCAAATAAATCCCTTGCTTTCATCAAAATAAGAAAAATCCCAAAAAACAAAAATCAAAAGAAAAATAAATAGTGATTTTCATCACTAAACAAATCCCTTGCTCAAAGAAAACAAAATACAAAATAAATAATGATTTTCATCACTAAGCATGAGCAAGTATCCCTGAAATCAATGTGAAGAAAAGAAGGGAGTATTGAAGAGCTTGAATCCCTAGAATTGTTAATATTTGATAAACCATCGAGGTGATCCCCAGTACAACAATGGGTTGAATGAATCTCGCCTGGCATTGGGGTAGTTCTAAGCAATGTTTACATAGGATGAGCTAGCTTTAGGTGGCTTGTATCACCTAGTGGTCTAATCCAACTAAGTCCAAACTTAGGATCATGATGAACATAGGGTGATCCTCATTACAGCAATGGGCTGAATGAATCTCGCCTGGCAATGAGGTAGTCTTATGTCTCATCTAATATATTCATTTGCACACACAGGGATAATGAATATCTTGGTCTTCATAACAAAAGCTTTTATCTTTCAGGAGTCCTGTATAGTCATTATACAACTTTTGATTAATCAACTAGGGTGTTTGAGTCTCATGGAAAACCTCAAAAATTCCCTAATAGCAACAAATCATTACATCAATCATACACATTTACACATCTCACAATCATCTCATTTCACATATGGATGCTTAAATGATTAATTCTTATGATAAGAGTTATCATTTTCATTCATGATTTTCATACATTCTGTGGTGTCATCTATCAGTTTGTCAAAACACATATTAATTGCATTCCTTATGTTTTAAGTGATTAAAGCATACAGGTTCATTTACATTAGATCATCATCATGTAAATAATGCATTACATACATTGCATTCACCATATCATATCAACATAAATTAAGTGCATAAACAATTGAAACAAATTAAACATGCATTTAACATTCACCATTGCATCCATATATGCATACATAGTAGAGCATCTACACATCTAGATCACAACATCTAATCATACATTTATCATCTAGCTAGTGCATGTCATCAGTACATCACATACATATAGCATATTCACATCATCAATAGGTATTACATCCATTAATGCATCCATAAATCATAACACATAATGCATCTAATGGTCCAAAATCACACAATTGCAAATCACACAAACATTTTTAAACATCAACTAGGGCATTATTGGTATCATACCTCCCCTAATCAGCAATCAAACAGTTAAGCAATCAACCTCAAAAATCCCCAAGGGTATCTATAAACCACTTGGTCAACCCAAAATGCTCCTAGGTGGTCTATGACCATCTAGGTCACCCCAAAATGCTCCAAGGGTATCTATAAACTACTTGGTCAACCCAAAATGCTCCTAGGTAGTCTATGACCATCTAGGTCACCTAAAATGCTCCAAGGGTATCTATAAACTACTTGGTCAACCAAAATCTCCTAAGGTGGTCTATGACTATCTAGGTCACCCAAAAATCCCCAAGGGTATCTATAAACCCTTTGGTCAACCCAAAATGCTCCTAAGTGGTCTATGACTATCTAGGTCACCCCAAAATGCTCCAAGGGTATCTATAAACTTCTTGGTCAACCCAAAATGCTCCTAGGTGGTCTATGACCATCTAGGTCACCCAAAAATGCTCCAAGGGTATCTATCAACCCTTGGTCAACCAAAATGCTCCTAGGTGGTCTAATAATATCTTGGTCACCCCAAAATGCTCAAGGTTATTCCAAACCACTTGGTCAACCCAAATCTGGCTCCCCCAAAGTCATGTATAAACCACCCCATTCCAGGGTATCTACAAACTGGTCACCAAATCCTAGGGTCCACTAAAATCCGGTCATTTATAAATTCCCAATAACATCCACTAAGCCCATTGGTCATAATAACAACATGTATAATCCAAATCAATAATTGATAACTTAATCAAGTTAATCATGTTCATCTTATGAATCATTGTCGAAGATAATCATGCACCCTCCTTGCTTGGGGAAAATAAGCAAAAGATCAAAAGCAAATTCAAGCAAACTGAGCAACTTGTCTCCTAATTGCCATCAAGGCTAGGATTTGACTTAAGCTTATCTCCTAATTGCCATCAAGGCTAGGATTTGACTTAAGCTTATCTCCTAATTGCCATCAAGGCTAGGATTTAACTTAAGCTTATCTCCTAATTGCCATCAAGGCTAGGATTTGACTTAAGCTTATCTCCTAATTACCATCAAGGCTAGGATTTGACTTAAGCTTTCTCTCCTAATTGCCATCAAGGCTAGGATTTGACTTAAGCTTATCTCCTAATTGCCATCAAGGCTAGGATTTGACTTAAGCTTATCTCCTAATTGCCATCAAGGCTAGGATTTGACTTAAGCTTATCTCCTAATTTCCATCAAGGCTAGGATTTGACTTAAGCTTATCTCCTAATTGCCATCAAGGCTAGGATTAGACTTAATCTTGTTTGCCAATATCCCAAAGATTACCAAAATCAAGTTCCTTAACTTGTCGGAGGTAATGATTCTATGATGCATACCCTTTCCATGATTGGGGCATCTAACATTGATGAGGTATTATTCTATGAAATATCATAAAAAATAAAAAATTCAAAAATAATTGAACAATCAAAATTCAAAAACAACACAAAAATCAAAGAAAAGGGTCCAAAACCCACCAAAAACAAGTCAAATCTGATGGAATTCACTCAGGATCAAGATGGAACCCAAATTCTTCATGGATGAATTGAAAAGTTACTACTTCAATCCCTAAGAAGGCCATTGTGGCTGGACCACCCCATGGGAATGAGGTTTTCAACTCCTTTCTTCCATGAAACATCAACAAAATCATCAAAATCCTCTCAAAAATGCTCCATTTCACAATGGGTAAAACTGAAGGAAACCCTAACCAAGTCATATGTGTCAAGCGACTCATCACTTTTATCACTGGTCATTCCCTCATCGACTCATCGCTTGAGGGGGTAGTCATACTTAACAAATTCATAATCAAAATCAACAATCAAACACTCAATCATGCAAATTGTGTTCATTCAATGAATCATTGACAAAGACAATCACGCCCTTGCTTGGGGTAGCAAACAAGCAAAAATTTCAATTAAACACATAACTTGGTAGATGAACCTACTTATTGGTACACCTCAAAAGTTACCAAAATACTTAGTATTCTCTAATGCCTAGGGTTATAAGTCCCCTGAGAATACTTGGAAGCTGAAGAGAAACCAAAATCAATTTCCTTAGCTAGTTAAAAGCAAGGATTCAAGAACACATGCTCTTTCCATGATTGGGGCATCTAAAGTTGGTTAGGTTATTGAATAACCCTAATCATTTAATATTTTAGTCATCTATTTTTTCTCAGCATTGTGTTGCACACAATGCATCTCAAAAAGGGGCATCTGTAGACACTAAAATCATGTCAATCCGATTAGGTGACCAAAAGCATTGGCTAATTGACATCATATGGCCCCCTTGGGCAACCCTCAGAGGTTTAATAGTGGTCCTAACCACTCTTGGAAGGCTCTACCCCACTTTTGGGAGGTTTTGGGCCACATAGGCATGATCGTCCCACCCTAGGATGGTCACAGTTCATGGTCATCCCACCCAGGGACGGTGGCAAAGCGGTCATCCCTGGGTGGGACGACCACAAGGTTTGACTCCCAAAAAGTCAAATTTGGACAAATGGCACCCAAAAACTACCATTTATCCTACCTATTCAAGCATGAAGACCTAAGGGCATAAAATCCTTATGACATGTTGTAGAATGGAGGCCAAAATGGGAGATTCTCTTCCCCCTCCAATGCATGCTCAGTTTTTGACAAGTGGCACCTCTTGCCCTGCATGCCCATTTGCCCAAAGGCCCCCTTTGGCTATAAAGTGGATCCATTTTCCACCCAAATTATAGAGAGGAGTTTTGAGACATAGCAATGAAGTGCTGCCAAGATTTCCCCTCACCCTTTTGTGCCTTTTTCCCTTGAAATATCTACCTAGTGAAGGAGGTTTGTGAGTGATTCAAGAGGCACAATTTGTTTATAAAACTGAATCATTTGAGTGAATTTCACCACCAAATTTGATGACAACACTATTGAGAGGGTTTTTGACCAATTCATAGAGGAATTGGTGGTAAATAAGGAGCATAATTGGTGGTCATCCCACCCCAGGATGGTCCCCATTCTATGATAGTCACCACCGTCCTTGCAAGGTATGGTGATATATATATGCATGATTTTTTTACTATTTTTAATTAGGTATATTCTAGGTTATATTATGAACATACTATCCAAATTTCATGTAATTTGGAGTTATATTGAGTGAGATATTGCATTTTTAAGTTTTTGTAGGCTTTCGAGGACCATCTGAAGATGCACATGAAACTGTGATTGATTTTGCAAATATGACCATATGGGTCCTCTTAAAATATCATTTTATGCATACTATCCAAGTTTGGTTTGATTTGGAGGTGTTTTGGTCCAGAAATTGCTTGTTTTGGGTTTTGTAGGCTTCGTAGGTGCACTGCGAATGCGACACCGATTTGGAGGTAATTTCTGTTCTATTTTCAATTAGATCTTCCCAAAATCATCTATTATACATATATCTACAATTTCAGATCATTTGGAGTTGTTTTAGATAGGCGCATTGCATATTTACACTTTCTAGCTTATAGTTGCATGTATGGCTTTTGCATGTTTCACATTCTACGCACTTGCTATTTAACAAATCTGGTTTCCTTGTGTGTAGGTGCAGGTTTTACAGTGCATGAGGAAGGAATACAAGATCAGAACATCGAAGAACAAAGCGGCGGCATCATAGGTTCACCCACCTCAATTGTGGGTACGAGGAAGAACATTGGAAGTGCACACGAGCTTGTTTGAAAGGACTTGATCCTTGGGCACCCATTTTTGTAAACAAGTGTATCAAACTAAGAGCCCTCAAGGGGACATCTATGTAACCATGATTCTGATTTATCAAATGAAATAAAGAGAAACACCCTTTTTCTTGCACTTATTTGGCTTCCATGGTTGCTTGAATGTGTCCTTTTATAATGCTTGATTCATACCAGATATAGATGCATCTTGTTTAGCATTCTTAGGTGCACCATTTTTCCCCTACTTCAGTGGTGATCATGGTGGGACCGTATCCCATTTAATTTTTTTAAATATCTGACCCTATTTTTTTCTTGGTTATGTTGTAGGAACTGGTTATTCTGGCCTAAAATGATCTTTGAACTGCTGACCGTCCCACCCAAGAATGGCCACACAACCATCCCACCCTTGGATGGCCATCAAACTAGCCACCATACCACCCTGGTATGGTCACAAAATAGGAGCTTTTGTACTTCAAATTATAAAAAAAACATGCTTATAGGCCATTGAGGTAGGTATAAAACCCCTCTATTTTCATTTTTGTATTTCAAAATTGTTGAAAACTAGTTTTTCTTACCTCTTTTGATTGCTTGGAAAGTAGAATATAGGTTTTGTTTTTCTATAATTAAAAAAACAACAAAAATAAGAAGAAAAACTGAAAAGGAACTTAGTAGAGATGCATTTGAGTGGCTTTCTTGCTTGTAGCCTACCTAATGGGTAGGTTATAATTTAGAATTTGCACTTTGTAGGTTGCCTTTAATCTAACATTTTTGAAAGTAAAACGTACCTTTCCTTGCATTTAGTGAAAGATCATTGGTTGCTTCATTATTTACTTTATTTAAGATTAAAGGAACCACACACACTTGCATGTATATCAATAACATTGGTAAAGTTGGATTTAATCACCAACCTCCAATTCATACTGGTGATGTTGGATTTCACCTCCTTCCACCGGCTTACCCATAGACACCTTAGATAGAATAGGAAAATTTCTTAAGATGGAATAGGTCACTAGTGTTCAAACTCTCTCCCACTATTGGAAACACTTGTCATTTCAGAGTGGAAGAGCTAGGCGAACCCTCCATTCATTGTGGGTTTTAAGCGGTGTATCCTAGAATATTTTGAGAACCTCATGTTTGGCACTAGTATTACTAGTCACCACTTTGGTTGAGTTCTCTCATTTTAAGTCCAAAACACGAACAAGAAAGCAAGAGCAACAACAAATATAAACACACCAAACAGCTTAGGGATTCACATATAAAACTTAAAGAAGATAATCACATTGTTTTCTTGTGTGCTTATTTGATAATTTTCTTGTGTGTTTCTAATATTTAAAAGAGATAATCATACACATCTAATCCTTAAAAGAGATAATCATATTATCAACTTTGTGTGTTTCCTTATTATTTGGGTAATAAATGTAAGATCCTTGATCTGTGACCAAACTTTTTTTTTTTTTTTTTTAAATCTACTTTTTGATTCTGCATCCAACGGATTGAGAATAATTCTAATAGGAGCTATAACAAAAAATATATGTTGGTTTTATGATTACTCTATTTTTAAGTCAAAAATAGGGAAAAACTACACTAAAACGATCATAAAATGGTCTAGACAACCCCAAAAATTACCAAATTTGTTTTGTTGTCTTAGTTAACTCCTTCTGCACATCTCACAGAAATTTTGAGTCCTAACTCTTCATTCTTCAAAATTTCCTAAAATTTCCTAAAAGTGGGAATTTCCCCACAACCCCGATTGGCCAAATATTCCAAAAATACAATTTTTTGATCCAAAAGTTAAATTTTGGAGTTCTATCCCATTGTGATCAGCTCATCGCGCTGATCTTTTTTATATATAACACTTATAACCTTTTTTGAAAATTCAAAATTTTCTAAAAATGGTCGATGGACCCCCCTTTTATGGATTTGGTCCAAATGCGGTTGAAAACAAGACCTCCAATTCAAAGAGAGATTCAAGATCCATTACTAGTGAATATCTCCAAATAAGTCTAGAGGACATGCCCATACCTTAATGGCATCCCAAGTTTTATCATAACAACAATACCATCCTTAGGGGGGTAAACCTTCGAGACACCCCTTCAATATTATCATAAAAAACCCCTTGGAAAAGTGACCAACTCTATGTTGCTAGAGGAATGCCATTTCAACACAACCTATTTGTGGATGGATTCTATGTTGGGATGGTCATTGAAAAACTTCTCAATTAGAGATAGGGATTCCTCTAAAATTAAAGGATCCATTACCTCATGGGGGAAGGAAAATTCTTTGCTTGAGACTAAAAAAGGGATTGAAATTTTATCAGTTGAAAACCCTACGATATTGCAAAATTTATCCACAAAGGACACTGAGTTAGCATTCCAAGGAGGAACTTTTGAGGGCCCCTCCCTGACACCCATACTTTTACACTACCATCAGAAACATCCGCATCTTATTTATCATCGACATCTTCATCATTTTCAACAGGGCCCTCGTGACCACCCTCTACATCACTAGGATTATTGCCTCCAAAAATTTCAAATTGCTAGTTTTCACCACCTACTTTTTCCGTATCTTTTTTCTTAACCTCAGAATTGTGCAATAATTTGAATCCAATCCCCACTTCTATTTAACCCACCTTTAAATCTCTAAAATATATGGCTCACATTCATGGAACTTCCACAGTTACCATTTTATTTTAAAATCCATTATATCATGCTCATTTATCTCATTCTTTATAATCATTTTTTTTTGTAGCATATACTATCTAGACAGGGATTACCATACATTCACTCTTCCTCTTATATGCATCTAGGCATTCATACTTCTAGGTAGGGTTGTGTAGGGATTCCTTACTTCTAGTTAGGAATTTCATAAATGACTCTCCTTTCATGATATTTAACTTTTATTCATAAAATTCCTTCATTTTTAATTTTTTTGAAGATCTAGAATATGAAAATATGAGGTATGCATCTTTACCTCACTCACTCGCTTGTAATAAATCATAAGCCAACAATATTTGAAGATATAGTATTGACTAAAATAATTGAAAACATTATTAATATAATTTTTTAAATAAAACTTATTATTCATTTTATACATTTTTGAAAATATATACAAAAATGCTGATATTTCTTTAGTCTAAATTGTTATTATAGTTCCTTCCAGAATATAGTTTTAAATTGCTATTGCAAATCATTTTAGAAGAAGTTGTAAAATCTTCGGTGCTCATGTTTTCAAAAAGAGCATAACATAAAAAAATGATACTATAGACTTATCCATATCTATTTGATGGTTATAATTATATTTTAAAGTGATTACAACTAATAATATTTTTAGATTGACATCAATTGTCAACATCTATTCAAAGGTCATATTATTTTTTTTTTCTAATTTTTCTAGGATAGAACATGTTAAGCAAGTGTAGTGGTATGATTACTAGGGATAAGTACATAGGAATATCATATTGTATTGTATATGGCTATTATGAATAGTTTGAATGGACCACACATAACCTAAACATAAATTTTTTAAGGGTTAATGAGTCATATAGGATTAGGTTTACTCCCTCCCCTAGAGTTATTAGGAGAAGAGTATATAAATAAGGGATTGTGGAACTTTAATAAAGTATTACTGATAAAATTTAAAGTATTACTTTGTAATTATTTTTTCCTATTGAGTGGCCCTCTTTTCTTGGGAGATCTTGTGGAGTAATTCTTTCCTCGATTATTGTTTTATGTTGCCCTACCTTAAGGATATTACCTATCTTTGTAGTTTTGTGGATGGTTTATTTTTCATTTTAGTATATTTGTAGATGATTTATATTTATGATCATCAAGGTTCATAATAGAAATCTAGGTGGATACTGCATGTAGATATCATCTTGATGTTCTTCATGAAGAAAAATACTCTTCATTTTCATATGATGAACTTCCCATCCATAGGAAGCAGTAATAGAGAGAATCATATACACAAATCCATATATTCCATAGGTACAAAGTTATCTTAGTAATCAACTCCCTCATTTGAGATAAATTGTTTGCAATAACATACACTTATACTTCTTAATATGAACATATATAGAATTGAGTTTTATATATTTACTTCTATTCAACAATATTTTTATGCTTAGGTAGAGGTATTGGAATATGTGATGGTTAAGCTTCTTTTGAGGTCATGATCAATTTTTGTGTTATATTGTTCATATAAGCACTTTATCCCTTGTAAACCTTGAAAAATATATTTTTAGAGTATTTTATTATATGAATCATGAAGGTCAGTCTTTCAACCTTGACCTAATTCTAACTTGTATTCATGTATAAATAACCCTCATACCAACCATTTTGATCAATTTATTAGAGTGTAGTTCTATTCTTTGATATTTATGTCCATGGGCATCCCCATATACTATGTGCATTACTTTGTGTGTACTTCTTCTTAGTAATACTAGGTAATGTGTTAATTCCATATATTTCTATAAATTACTATGAAATATAGCATGGTATCAGAGTGGTGTGAATCTCCATTACTCGATTCCTTTCTATTGACAAATTGAATTCTATGGCTTCTCCCAAGGATAACTATATTTGGAGTAGTCAATAAGATTTTTGGAAGGTCAAAAATGGGATTAGAAGAAGGGTTTTTTGATAAAAACCTAGGTGGACTTAGATTATGAGGATCTCATGAGATTTAGTAGATTTTCTCTAGCCAAAATATTCTCTAAGACGTTCCTTTGTTCTTCTCAATGGTACTCAATCCTCTTTGTTTCTTCCCAATCAATGCCCTAGTTTTAGGATTGAGTTTTTTGATATTTTTTAAAAATATCATTTGAATTTTATAAAAAAATTCAAAAATCCATTTCCTTTTCTATTTTGACTTATTTTTTCCAAAAATAGCATAGGTAAGAGGATAAAATACTTGGCCATTGGGAAATAAGAATAAAAGAAGTTGAATTTTTTTAGATAGACTCCTAGTGCCAAATAAGCCACAGGGTGATTGTTATGCTTGTAAAATACCTCTAAGCATCTTGATAATGTTGCTAAAATGGTCTAGAAACATTTTGGTTGCATATGCATGAGGGGATATCCTTATGGGTTGCATTCAACAAAAATATTATGTAGGGAAAACCATTATATATACAAATAAATAGTCAACATTTTTAGATTATCTAAGAAATTTTAAAAGGATCCTAATTCAACACTTTTGTTCATTCTACCTCTAGTTACCTCATTTTTACATTTGAAAATTATTCATTTTTCCTTCCAAAATTGTAAATGTTAAATTTTGAAAAAGGAACATGCTAGGGAATATTCCTTGGACTGGTGGGAGCAAAATAATGTGCACACATGCATGCCTTATAATAATACATATCTACATCACACAAAGGTAATAAAATGTTTCTTATTGACTATGCTTTGTTTAAGTATAATATTTACCACTTATTTTCTATGGGGCACCTTGGGGATAATGGCTAGCTGAGCCCATGCTAAGGTGTTAAAAAGAGATCTTAGGTTTGAACCCCTAATTCCATACCTAATGATGTCTATCATTTGCAAGCACATCCTAATATGGTATAAAACATGGTGGTATGTATGATTGACATGGCATTTTATACAGGTAACATGGCATCCAAGGTGGCATAGCACATGGGAGTTGATGCAAACACTGACATGGGAGGTGGAGAGAGGGATGGAATGGTAGGTTGTACAACTATCCAGTTGTAGGTTGTACACCACTTGTTATGTATAAATATCACATTGACCAATCTATTGGATTTTTAAGCCTTACTACCACAAAATATCATAAGTTTCAATATAAAATAGCCATAATATTAAAGATCAAAATAAACATATAATCAATAGAATAATATATGAGAAATTTAATATGTATATATCCAATATAATAAATAAATTATAATTCACTTATATAATCAAATATGAATGTAAATGGCCCAAGTCATTCATGAACTGCATGAAGAGAACTTACAATATTAATTGCTCAAAATTTGTATACAACCTTTATTCCTTTTCTATATACTATTCTTTACAATTGGATAATCATATTGCTCTTCTATTTATTTCTTATGGAGCATTGTCTCCATAATAAAGTCATAGTAATATGAATATTCAAGTACTTGACTCTTTCTCTTCATATAACAAGTCCCATGATCTTTGGCTTATCATCTTGGCACTTGCATACTAGACTCTTCATTTTCTTCTTACATGGACACTTGACTCTATGACACTTGCACACATCTACATGACTCTTACACTTCTACATGCACTCCTAATTTAAGACACTTGTGCACATTCTCACATTACATATATGCACACTTATATACATGACACATGCATTTCCTGCACATTGACACTTACATGAAAGGAAAAATATAAATCACACATCTAAAATAAGGACTCAATCCTAATCAATACATATTTACAATTGTACCATGAAGGTACCATTGGAGTACTTTAGCATGTACCAAATAATGTAATATTCCTCAACAACCCCCTATATTATATTATTTGGTTATTGAATACTTTAGTCTTCAATCTTGATCTTCATCTTTTTCTTCAATATTCAAGTGATCTTGCACTATTCATGAAACTCTATTTGAGATTCATATTTAGCTTCTTTGAGTTCAACTCTGAGTTATTTTTCATCTTCTATATTTATTTTTTCATCCTTTGTAACTTCATGATCTAGATCATGAACTGCTTGAGCTTCTTTTTATTTGGTTTTAGGTTCATGTGCATGAATAACCTGAACTTTGTCTTTGACCTCTAGATCATGTATTTCATTTGATCTAGTTTTCTTATAATATTGATATTATCTTGTATCTATTGAACATTCACTTAGAGCATCATAATAGTTTCCTAAATTAGATGAACTTGAAATGTCAATATTGCATGAAGAATGAAATACTATTTTTAGAGATGATTCACTTGATTCAATTGTATCAATCTCTATTTTCCTTTTTAGAGTTTCAATCAACTCTTTTTGTTTTATATTTTCATCTTTATGAAGTTCAAGTGAAAGCAATGCCATATACATTATACTACCTATATCAATAGATATTATAATATCATCCTTTGAGTTATCAATTGCTCCAACCAATTTTGAATGTAAATAGTATTCAAATGTCTCAAAAATTTCATCTATAGCTTCTCTATATATGAATTGTAATACTATATATATATATATATATATATATATATATATATATATATAATATATATAATTAAGAGAAAAACCCCTTGCGGGGCTGCCTTGGCCTGAGAGACCACGAACAAGGAATTCTACACCGTCAAAGTCACTCGGGAGTCGCACTCGACCCTGCCCGCACCAACATTATCAATTGGATTTTGGATACCCAATTCAGATTTTTGGTAGGGTGGAGATTTGAACCTGGGACCTCTCTTGGAGGATTTCCATCTCCTCTCCAACTCACCTACAACACTTGGGTCTATATATATATATATTACCCTTAGATTTTTAAATTAATTTTCCAATGACATATTTTATAATTTCTAATCTTTCCTTTTTGATTATGGACTCCATATTTTTTCCATAATAATAAAAGTTTGTAATTCAATTCTTTTGAAGTAGTAAACCTTATAACTCCCAAGTTAAGAAATAACTCAAATATGAAATTTGCAAATTCTAAAATTTCTAATATTTTGATATAGAAAACCCTTAATTTCCTTATTAAATTTGCAAAATTTCAAATTTTAAAATTCCAAATGTTTAAAAAAATTTAAATTTCAAAAAATCTAAGTTTTTAAAGTTTTCAAAAATTTTCTAAAGAACTTTAAAAAATTTCAAATAACTTTAAATATTCAAAATAAAAAACTTAATAACCTTAGCTCCTTATAACTCCTTCACTTTCTAATTTTCAATTGTTTCAAATATTAAAAAACTCAATAAGAAAAAACTTTAAATAACCCTTATTACTCCATACCTTATAATATAATCTTTAAAAACTTTAGCACTTTAAATTTTTGAATGTTTTTCAAACTTTATTCATTCCCTCCAAAAATGAGTGTCAAATGTAATGTCCATATGTTACTTGTGAATAAGCCAATAAAAATATAGCTGGTTATTATTGTTTTCAATGTTGTGGCCTCATTGTAGTGAAATATTCAACAAAACTTTAGACCTCATATTGTTCCTCACCTTATTGCACTCCTTTTGTGAAACACTATCTAGCTACACACTACTTCAAAATGGAACTTCTTGCATGGACATTTCCTATTCAACTTCAGGATGCTTGTTATTTGTTCAAAGGTTCATTTGGTTGGACAAATACCTATAAGTGGCTTAGGTCTACTTCACTTTTATTCTCAAGTGACTTACCCAGATTTTATTTGCTTTTTCTTAGGTGGTCTACCTTCTGGTTTACCCTCTTCTCAGGAGGTTTGTCTCAGGAAATATGATGATTGGTTCACCTATTTCTCAAGCGAATTATGATTGGTTTGTCCTAGTTCACATTTTTCTTAGGAAAATTATGATTGGTTTTCCCTAGTTTACCTCTCTCTTAGGTAACTTGTAATTGGCTTGCCCTAGTTCACATTTTTATCAAGTGACTTGACTTATGGCATGTTCTCTGCCTCTTATCATGTTTTGGAGACTTGGCTCATTTGTACTTTATTTATTTTAGTTCTCTATTTATTCCATTGTCATTACCCAATAACTTATATTATATTTCATTTTTATTAAAACCTATTCTTGTAGCATCATAGACCTTATATTTTGATTTATCTAGTATTGTGTGCTTTCACTAGATCTATGTACTTTCTCTAGCACCTTATAAATAATTCTACAAACATTTTATGTTGCTTTCATGTAGGCCATGTGTGACTCTTCACTTATGTAGGCCTCTTCTTAAATATAGGCCTCTTGAGACTCTTCTTCAATGCAGGCCTCTTAGGTATTTTTCTTCAATGCAAGCCTCTTAGACATTTTCTACAATGTAGGCCTCTTGGACTTTTTCTTCAACGTAGGCCTCTTGGACCTTTTCTTCAATGAAGGCTACTTGGGATCATTTCTTGATGCAAACCTTTTAATATTTGATCTATAAAACCTATGTATTTTTGTTGTTCCTTTATCATTTTTTTCTACTATTTGTTGTTTCAAATTCTTGTAATTAAAAATATTTGAATGCTTATCTATCCTTGTAGCAATGTTGCTCCTTTTTCAATCTAAAATATTTAATATATTAGGTCACACCTAAGAATCCAATATGATTATCCTCCTTGTTAGATAACCCAGTATCAATGTTAGGGTAACTTTGAATTTTTCCAAATGACCAATTTTCTCTTGAGTTGGTTCTTCCTTAATCTTTAATATCCAAATTTTCTTCTAATTTGGCTTCCTCTATCAAATTGTCTAGATTTTATCCTAAGTTGGTCCTTTCTATCAATATAGCTAAGTCCTAGTCTTCACTAGTTTTCCTTCAACTAGGTGGAAAGACCCTAGCATCCAAAACAAGGTGACTATTCCTTGTTCCCTCAATTTCTACTTAATCAAACCTTTAAAAATAGAGTCTAAGTCTGCACTACCTTCAAAGTGGATAAAATCTAAATTAACTTTATAAAAAATGGATAAAGTTAAATATTGATAATGGTGGCTAATGAAATCTATCAAAATGGATAGATTCAGGTGGTAGCTCTAATACTTTTTGGATTTTGAACCAACTCATTTCATGAAAACCTTAAAAAACTGACATTTTGTTCCCAATTAGCCTCCACAAGGTTGATCCAGTGATCCAGCTATCTAATCCACCAATCGATCAGGCCATTTTAGTAGTAGCTTGTAGCATTGATTCTCCAGTCATTTAGCCTATCCACAATCATCCGATCGATTCATGTGAATCGATCTGTATTGTATTGATCTAAGACAAAGAGCTGGTAGTTTTGGGTCTTAGGCATATTTTTAGTATTTTCTCCATATTTAGACTTTAGGTTTCCATGAGATTTGGTGTGTTAGCTATTGTTTACTAGTAGAATGGATTGTAATGGTTTAGAATTGATGGTTTGGTGGAATCTACATCATTTTGTAGTAAATAGTTGATTTTTATTTTGTTTGTATTTTCTATGAGAATATCATTCTCACTTATTACTTTGTTGTTTTGTTTATTCAAGGATTGTATCTGGTATTGAACTAGAACTATATATTGATGTAATGGCTTGAAACATAATAATATACATTTACAATTATCATTGTGGTATCAGAGCCTGGTTTGGTTTTAGTGGGTTAGAGAAATCCTATGGATTGTTTATGAGGATTTATCAAGATCTTGCAAAGTGTGATTCAAGGTTTCTTACTGTGTTTGATATAATGGCCACCAATGCTAACTCATTGCCAATTCTAGAATTCAATGGAGAAGATTATGAATATTGGAGCATCAAGATGAAGACTTTGTTGTTGGGCAAAGGAGTTTGGGATATTGTAGAATAAGGATACACAGAGCCTTATTGGAGCATTGTTATAACTATTGATAGTCCAAAAAAGAGAGAAGCACAAAATAAGAATAACTTTGCTCTCTATCATATTCAAACAACCTTGGATAAAAGCCTTTTTCTAAGGATAGCTAGTTGTACAATAGCTAGTGAAGCTTGGAAAGCTTTGAAGTATGGCTACCAAGGAAGTGATCAAGTGAAGCAAGTTAAATTGTAAACTATTAAAAGAGAGTTTGAGAATTTTAGAATGAAAGAAGATGAAAATGTTGGTGACTATTGTGTGAGAGTGAAGGCTTGTGTGAACAAGATGGAGACTCTTGGTGAAGAGGTGAAGAATGAATTTGTTGTGAAGAAAGTGTTGAGAACACTTCTACAAAAATGGAATCATGTGGCTATCATAATTGAAGAGAGCAAGAATTTGTCTACTCTTAATTATGATCATTTGATAGGTTCTCTTATGTCTCATGAGGAGAGACTAAAATAATCTACATCTTCTAATGTTGGTGGTGCTTAAGAAAAATCTTTTGCATCCAAGGAGGGTGAAGCTAGTGCAAGTGGACAAGGAAGAGGCCAAGTCCAAGGTCAAGGGAGAGGTCAATCTCCTTCAAGAGGAAGAGGTAGAGGAAGAAGATGTGGTGCTCAAGGAAGAGGAAGAGGAAGAGGTGACAAGATAGACAAGCAATGTTACTATTGTAAAAAGTATGGACATTATGAAAGAGAGTGTAGATTGAAGGTATCCCATGAAGGAAGGAGTAGTGCACACTATGGAGAGGAGGAAGGATCCTCAAATTTATTTTTTTCATATGGAAAATTATATCAAAATATACATGAAACATGGATTCTAGATACTGGTTGCTCAAACCACATGACCGACAAGGAGGAGTTATTTTCTACAATGGACAATTCCTACAAGTCCAAGATCAAGCTTGGAGATGACAAAGCTTTGCAAGTTAAAGGAAAAGGAGAAATGGAGGTGCACACCAATGAAGGCAAAAAGGAGGTGAATGATATCTACTATACTCCAAATTTGAAACACAATTTGTTGAGTGTAGGCCAAATCATGGAGAAAAACTGCAAGATAGTTTTTGAAGATAGAAAATGTGTAATCTATGACAAGAATCATGGGAATAAGCTTGTCACTATTGTTCCTATGACAAACAATAGATTATTTCTTTTGAATTTTGGAGGACAAGGAGCCAATATTGCAAATGTTGCCATAGAGAACAAGAGTTGGTTGTGGCATCTAAGATATGGGTACTTGAATTTCCCTAGTTTGAGATTGTTGGTATCTCAAGAGATGGTTTATGGATTGCCTAAGGTTGAATATCACAAAGGTGTTTGTGAAGGATGTGCTTTGGAAAAGCACTCGAGGATGATTTTTTCTAAATGGAAAGCATGGAGAGCCTCTTATTCACTTCAATTGGTGCATTCTAATATTTTTGGGCCTATGCAAACTAAGAGTTTGGGTAAGAATTTATATTTTCTTACCTTCATTGATGATTTTTCAAGAATGTGTTGGGTGTATTTATTGAAAATAAAGGATGAGGCATTTGATTGTTTTAAATATTTCAAAAATCATGTTGAAAATCAAAGTGGGTGCTACATAAAATGTTTGAGGACTGATAGGGGTGGAGAATTTTGTTCAAATGAATTTCTCCAATTTTGTAAAGATTGTGATGTTAAAATGTAACTCACTATTGCCTATACTCCACAAAAAAAATGGGGTGGCTAAAAGGAAGAATAGAATGGTTGTAAATATGGCAAGGAGCATGCTACAAATAAAGAAATTGAGTAATATGTATTGGGATGATGTAGTGAGGACAACCATCTACATATTGAATAGAAGTCCCACTAGTAGCTTGGATGGCATCACTCCATATGAAGCATGGTATGAAAAGAAACCAAATGTAAATCATTTCAAAGTGTTTGGTTGTTTGGTTTATGTACATGTTCTTGATGAACATAGGAAGAAGCTTGATCCTAAGAGTGAGGCATGCATTTTTATTGGGTATTGTGAGAATACCAAAGCATATAGGCTTTATAATCCAAAAACTCACAAGGTTGTGTTGTCTAGAGATGTGATTTTTTTATGAAGGGGGAGTATATGGTCATCAAAAAGCTTTATGTTGATGATGATGCCAATGGTGAAAACTCCTCAAATGTGCAGCCCAATGTTCAAACCAGCAAACAACTTCCAAGTCTTCCAAGTCCATCAAAGAGTTCTTCCACAAGCACTCCAACAAGTCCTTCAAGTTCTTCTTTGAGTGATAATTATTCAAGTGAAGTGTTGAAGACAACAAAGAAAGGTAAAAGACTACTTCAAAGCCATCCATCTTCTCAAATGTTAGATTCAAATTTTCAAAGAAGACTTACAAGAGGTCAAGCACAAGAGGTAGATCAAGTTGTGAGAAGACTTGAAAACTTGCATATGTATGGTGATGAAAATGATGGTGAGCCAAAATGTGATGTTGTGAATTATGCTTTGATGACTAGTGTTGAATTAGAACCATCTAGTTATGAACAAGCATGTACTAATGATGTGTGGATGAAAGTAATGCAAGAGGAGATCAATTCCATCAAGAAGAATGATACATGGGAGCTTGTGGAACTCCCAAAAGGTAAGAAGTGTGTGGGATCTAAATGGGTCTACAAAACAAAGTATAACAGTGATGGAAGCATTGAGAGACACAAGGTAAGGCTTGTGGTTAAAGGTTTCACACAAAGGTATGACATTTATTATGAAGAGACTTTAGAAGTTGTTGCAAGACAATAAATAGTGAAGATGGTTATTTTCATGGCTGACCATAAAGGTTAGAAGGTACATCACATGGATGTAAAGAGTGTATTATTAAATGGTTAATTTGGATGAGGAGGTTTATGTGCAACAACCTCAAGGTTTTTAAGTGAAAGGAAAAGAGAATCTTGTGTATAGGTTGAAGAAGGCCTTGTATGGTCTTAAGTAAGCTCCAAGAGCTTGGTATTCAAGAATTGATGGATACTTTCATCAATATGGTTTCATGAGAAGTAAAAGTGATCCAACCTTATACTACAAGAAAGAAGGTAATGATATTTTTCTTGTTTATTTATATGTTGATGATTTGATCTATATGGGTAGTAATTCAAAGTTGAATGATGATTTCAAGAATGCAATGATGAAAGAGTTTGAAATAAAGGATTTAGGTTTGATGCATTATTTCCTTGGTATGGAGGTGTATCAAAGAGATGGTGAAATATTCATTTGTCAAACTAAATATGCTAATGATATGTTGAAGAAATTTGGCATGGAGAATTGTAAACTAGTTCCTACACCAATAGCTCATGGTGAGTTGTTGTGTAAATATGATGGAGCTGAAAAAGTTGATGTGACCACTTATAGAAGCATTGTTGGGAGCTTGATGTTTCTCACAAATTCTAGACCTAATATTGCTCATGTTGTTTCACTTGTATCAAGGTATATGAGTGATCCTTCTGAATTGCACTTAAAAGCAACTAAGAGAATTGTGATATATGTAAAAGGAACAATTGATTTTGGTATTCATTATTACAAAAGTGATGAGGTGAAACTAGTTGGCTTTAGTGATTCATATTGGGGAAGTAATTTGGATGATAGGAAGTCTACTTCAGGAAATTGTTTTAGTCTTGGGTCTAAAATTATTACATGGAGTTCAAGAAAGCAAGGTTCAGTTGCTCTCTCTTCTACAGAAGTTGAGTATATTGCAATCACAAGTGCTAGTGCTCAAGCATTGTGGTTGAGAAAAGTGTTGGAGGAAATTGGTGAGAAACAAAGTGGTCCTACTATTTTATTTTGTGATAACATGAGCACCATTCAATTGGGAAAAAATCCAGTCCACCATAGCAGGTCCAAACATTTTGATATGAAGTATCATTTCATTCATGATATGGTGGAAAAGAAAGTGATTGATCTTAGACATTGTAATACTCCTGATAATATTTTGGATGTGTTCACAAAAGGGATTGTCAAAGCTTAGATTTTAAAGCTGAAAAACTCTCTTGTGAGTCCTCTCAGCATCAAGAGGGAGAATATTAGAGTTTCAACCAGCTCACTTCATGCAAATCTCACAAAATCGATATTTTATTCCCAAAAAACCTCCACAAAGTTGATCCAGTGATCCAAATATCCAATCCACCAATAAATTAAGCCATTTTAGTAGCATCTTGCAACATTTATTCTCTAGTAATATAACCAATCTGCTAATCATATGGTTGATCCATATGAATCGATCTATACTATACTGATCTGAGACAAAGAGCTGGCATATTCGGGTCTTAGGCGTATTTTTGGTGTTTTCTCCATATTTAGACTTTTGTTTTCCATGATATTTGATGTGTTAGCTATTTTTTACCAGTAGAATGGATTGTAGTGGTTTAGCGTTGATAGTTTGGTGTAATCTACGTATTTTTGTAGTAGATAGTTGATTTTTATTTTTGTTTGTGATGTCCATAAGAATATCATTCTCACTTATTACTTTGTTGTTTTTTTTATTTGGGGATTGTATATGGTATTGAACCAGAACTATATATTGATGTAATGGATTGAAACATAATTATATACATTTGCAATTCTTAATACCACTATTGGATTTTTAAGCCTTACTACCACAAAATATCATAGGTCCCAATATAAAATAGCCACAACATTAAAGGTCAAAATAAGAATATAATGAGTAGAATAATATATGAGAAATTTAATATGTATATCAAGGTCAATATAATAAAGAAAATAACATTCACTTATATAATCAAATATGAATGTAAATGGTCTAAGTCATTCATGAACTATGCATGAAGAAAACTTACAATATTAATTGCTCAAAATCTATATACAAGCTTTATTTCTTTTATGAATCTTCCTCTTTACAATTGGATAATCATATTTATCTTCTATTTATTTCTTATGGATAATTGTCTCCATAACATAGCCATAGTAATGTGACTCTTTAAGTACTTGACTCTTGCTCTACAAATGACAAGTCCCATGACCTTTGGATTATCATATTGTCACTTTCATACTAGAATCTTTACTTTCTTCTCACATGGACACTTGACTCTATGCCAATTGCACACATATACATGAATATTACACTTATACATGCACTCCTAATCTAATATACTTGTGCACATCCTCATATTACATATTTTTACACTTACATACATGACACTTGTGCATTTCTTGCATATTGACACTTACATGAAAGTGCAAATATAAATCACACATATAAACTAAACACTCGATACTAATATATTATATATTTACAATTATACCATGAAGGTACATTGGGGGTAAATTAGCATATACTAAATAATATAATATTTCTCAACACAATCAGATCTTGCCAAATCATTAAACTTGGTAAGTCATTTGCATAGTCAATAGTAGAGCTGGTGAATCAAAAACTTCATATAAAATTAGGGTGTGACAAGTGGTATAGCATGGTTCATAGATTTAAGAGCTAATTATAGCATGAAAATTGGTACATTCTAGTTTATTAGTACCCTACCCAGTGGACTACACATTTAGTGCATAGGTGGCAAACCCCTAATCATGATAAGTGGAATTAGACAATTTGATGGTAAGTTGTGAAGTTAGCATACAATTGGCATCCTCTCATCCACTCATGCAGTGACACATGAAAGCCTCTCATGAATATATTTTTTTTGGTAGATAAGATACTTTAGCATTAATACTAGGTTTTACAGGTTGACCCAAAACCTTTTACAAAAATCAGCCCAAGGCTATTGATGAACATGTCCTTACTAAGGATCCTATATATGTAAAATATACATACCGCCAAAGCCATTACATCCGGTAAGGCACATAGCCTGTTATAAAAAAGAAACTTCCCATACAAAATTTTGGGTATACCCCGAGAAAACACACATGCATCATAATTACAAAAAAATAAATAGACATAGATCCCTTCCTTGAAACTGTGGAGAAACAAAAAGCTGTAGACACACATAGCAGAGTGCTGAAAAAAACTCCCACAAGCTCTATATGGATAGTTACTCTTAATAATTATTTGGTAATTGCTTTATTTCATATATGACATGCTTTGGGACCACATCCTATCTTGGCCAATTAGCCTTGGAGAAGTGAACCTGTTGGCTAGATTTATGGTAGTGTCTATCTAGTGGTCCATGTGGCTCTGGTTCAAAGTCTTATATTGTTGTTTCTTTCCTGCCCTATGATTATCAACCAACCTAAAATTACTAAGATGACTAGAAGCCATGTTATCTAACATGTGACTATCCCTATTAGTCTTTGTGGTATTTCCAAGCAGCATCCACCAAGACTGACAACTCGGATAAATTTTATTGTGAGTCCATTTCAAAAAGAGACGAGAATACTCATAGCCTTCGAACTTATAGTTCCTTACCTGTTGGTAAATTTGACTATATTTCTTGGCATTCATGTTGAATAAGCTCCTATACTTCACTCGATACAATGTGTTCCCATTTGAAAAGTCTATCACCATCGACACCCAAATTGGCTAGCTTATCAACAACTTTGTTAGCTTCCCGAAAGACATGCTGGGATTTTCTATCTTGTCTTCCCTAGAAAATGATCTTAGTCTCTTCAACAATTGTTTTAATCCTCCAAGGAGGTGTTTTCCCATTATTGAGGAGATTTATAACATGCATAGAGTCTCCTTATATGATCAAATTGCCTTCTAAGTCTTGAGTCATTTGAAGACCTCTCCACATAGCTCTAGATTTAGCTTCATTGTTTGTCCTTGTTCCCAAATATTCAAAAAATGCAAGCATAATATTCCCATTAAGATCTCATGCAATGCTACCAGCGCCTGCTCTGCGAGGATTGTCCTTAGCCGCTCCATCAAAATTAAGCTTAAACCAACCTGTAGGAGGTGGGGACCACTTAACATTGGCTCTGGGGTTGACTACCCTAGGCACAAACTCATCTAACAAGGTTAAGCTTAAATATTGAGCAATCATGGTCTCCTACATATGAGGTTTACGACTATCAAAAGGGATAATGTTCACATTATCATTGGTAAATGATATGATCCTGGCAATGATAGTTTGATGATCATGGATAGAATCATTAAAGACTCTATGGTTCCTTTCTAACCACACCTGCAAAAGATAGTGATTGAGACAAATTTTCCACATGTATCTAAGTCTTTGGTTTGAAAAGGGGCAAGGCCAATGGATGAACAAATCAAGTATGGTGGCTAGTTTTACCCATGAAATATTGAAGGCCTGAAAAACCCCATATAGGTAGTAAAATATTTTCAAATTTTTCTTAGGTTATCGATACATTTTGTGTAACTTTTTGGGCCATAACTTTTGTACATAAGCATTTTAAGCCCCATTTTTTTAAATTCACATGATTTTTAGAAAGATTTATATTAGTGGTGTTGTTTTTGGTTATAAATGCATGTAATATTTTTTATTTTGGTAGGGATAGTTATAGATTACTAGGTAACCTGATTGAGTGGTTCAAACTATGCTACATGGAAAATCAAGATTGAAGTTTTGGTCCAAAGTAAGAGGTTACTAAAATATGTAAATAAGCAACATTATGCTACTAATTTTGAAGAAATAAATTAGGTCTATAGGGATAAGAAGAAAGATATTTATGCTGTTATAAATCTTCATGTTGACAATATTATGACATCCATGTTAGCAACACCATAAACCCCAAGGAGTTACTTGATAAATTTTATGAATTGTGTTATCGTATTATTTCTACACAAATAAGTAGGTTAAAAATTTATCTATGGATTAATTGGATACTATTGATGAGTATATTAGTTGCTTGAAGAATTGTAAGATATTCGTATTGTAAGAGGGTTACCCATTGTGACAAGAGAAGAACAAGAAGCCATGAAGGAAAAGAACATTGAACTACTAAATATTATCTTCAATAATATTTTAAAGATATGAGATAGTTTATTTTGTATTTGGCATGCTTTAAGTGTACTTTCCCAATTCTCCTACATCAATTGATGAGGTATTCAAGTACTTTTTCATCACTAGGCTAGAATACAAAGGTGTAAGGGCACTTCTTTGATCACTCAAACCCATACAAAGGAAGATATTGCCAAATATTAAAATGCAAAGAAGACAAAATAGAATGAGAAGAATCCTAATCATCCCTTGAAAAATCCAACATGCAAGTTTTGCAAGAAGGAAATATATAAAGAGAAGTTTTGTTGGATTCACATTAAGAAGCTTGAAGAAGTAGCAATAAAGGAGGTTTTAATGTTGCTCTCTTGTATGCATAGGGTGAGGAAAAATTTGATGGAGAGACCTCACATATTCATGTTATTGTTCATTCAATATGTTGGAAATCTACTTCTTTTGAAGAGTGGATTGAAAATTCATGAGAAACTAGGTACATGACAAAGCACAAAAATCTCTTACAGGGGTAAAAAAAATTACATTCAAGGGATCATGTTGTTATTGGAGATAATTATTCATTGCAGATTATGGGATATATAGATATTAGCATTAGATATTATTTTTTGATGAGGTACTTCATGCTCCTAATGTTGTACCTAATCTATTATCTATTTATCTCATTACTTATACAAATAAAAGGTATAATTTTGTCTTGATTACTTTGTAATTAAGGATATAGTACAATGGATTTAAAACTATTCATTTATTTATTGTGATGAGTTAGACCAAGTTATATGTTAGGATAAAGACCCATCTCTTTTTTTTCTTCTTCAAGGAAGAAATACTTTATAGGTATGGTTGTACATGCTAATAATGTATTTTAGAGGTGACACCATAGTCTTAGGAATATCAACTATTTACGTTTGAGAAACATGCATTGTTTTCAGATGGTCATTGGAATTCTACACATATTCCCTCCAAGTGGTGCATGCAAAGTATGTATTCTAGGGAAGCATCAAAGGGATAATTTTTCAAAAGTGATTCCAAAATAGTCTTCTCAACAATTGGAGGTCATATACAGTGACATTTGCAGACCTATGGGTACATCATATATTTCTAGAAATAGGTACTTCCTCCTTATTGATGAGTTTTCTAGGTATGTGTGGTTGTATACTATTTGCACTAAGAATGAGGTCTTTGAAATATTCAAGGATTTTGTAGAGAATTAGTTGGATAGAAGAAAAGTTTCATAGGATAGATGGAGGAGATGAGTACATAAGTCATGCCTTTCATGATTATTTGAATTTTAATGGGATTTATATCAAAGGACTATTCACTATACTTTTGAGCAAAATGGTATGGTTGAAAAGTATGAATAGGGTGATCATGGAGATGGTATGATGTGTGATTCATGCCAAGGGTATGGAGTGTAAATTTTAAGGTGAATTCATTACTTATACAACATATATTCTTAAAAAGGTTTCCATGAGGGCAATATAGAGCATGCCACCTCTTGAGATAATGATAGGAGATAAGCCTAATGTGTCTCATTTTTGCATCTTTGGGTTTTTATCATGGTCTCACATACCCAAATATATTCATAGGAAGGGGGAATAAAAGAGTCATAGATGCATATTTGTGGGGTATTCAAAAAATCAAATGCATATCACCTTTATGACCCTTGAAGACATGAGATTTAGATTTAGAGAGATGTAATTTTTGATGAGGTTATTCAAAGTGCTCCTTCAATTCCACCATTTTATCTTTTAGCAGATGAATATTTTGATCCTATATCTAATATAGACTCAAGTATTCCTTTAGATATTTTGGTAGGATATATTCTTATTAGATCATCTTTTTCATCTTCATCCTTCAATGAAGGCCCATCACCTGTTGATTTATCCCCATCATGTGCAACACCATTGATAACACATTCTTTTCCAAATTTAGGATGTGTTGAGCAGGAAAAAATAGTTCAAAGTGTTTTACTTTGCATTATGAGGCAAGTAGTGATATTGATTTGGATCCTTTAGATTTTTCTTTTGATGTTGCTTTTCCATAAACATGAATCTTCCTCAGTTCAACCAATACCTCAGTGGGTTAACATGTTTTTGAAGGAAGCCCAAACCTTTATATATCTAGAATGATATTTTAAGGAGCATTCTCAAGTATTTATCTCAAAGGTTACTCATTCTCATGATCCTCTCATATATTCTTAAGCTAAGGATTGGCCAGAGTGTGAAGATGCTAAACTTGTAGAGTATAAGGCCTTGATGAGGAACAATAAATGAGAGTTGGTTCCTCTTTTAGAAGGGAAGAATAATTTATTGTAAATGGGTGTATAGACCAAGTATAATTTGGTTGGTAAGGTGGAGAATTGATAAGGAAATATATCAATAGGAGGGAATGGAATATAGATTATTCCAATACATTTGCACCAATAGATAAGATGGACTTAATCAGGATGATTCTCTCTATTGTTGTTTCATATGAATGGAAGGTTCAATTTATGGATGTGAAAAGTGCCTTTCGACATAGGGATATTTAGGAGGATATATATATGCAATAATTATATAAATTTGAGCTTGAGAGCCTTACTCTTTTGGTTTTCACCTAACTAGATCCTTGTACAAAAATAAGTAGGATCCTCCCACATGGTATGATAAGATCCATTTTTTTTCTCAATTATAGGTTTTAACAATGTGAGGCCAAGAAACCATTAGCTAGTAATCAACAAAGTTGTAGACATGGAAAATTGACCCACTTTGAGTGGGAAATCTTCCTTAGTGCCCCTAAGAGGCCCTCAACCACCCCTACCAAGAGCAAGGGAAGACCTCTTTGCCCCTCCCTTTTTATTTATTTTGTCTTTTAGCGAAATCATGCCCCATATTTACGAGGCGCGACTTCGTTGTTTTTAACCTAATTTTTAATTTAATTTTATTTTATTCTTTTGAGCCCACTTAGACCCAGGTTTAAACCCTCCAACGTGTTTTGGCATCGGCTTTGGGTTTATTTTTCCCACCTTTTTCCCTCCGATTTCATCTATAAAAGGAAGGATGTTCTTGCCAAATCATAAGATGTGAAGTTTTTAAGGATAATGCGATATGCGAGTAATGCAAAATTTTGATTATTGATTAAGCTCAAAATATTTATGATAGTTCATTCTTCTTCCTTTGTTTTCTCTACTGCAAGCTAACCTCGAAGTGCGAATTTTGGATTTGATCTTCTATTGCATGGATTGGATTGATTTGTTGTGTGACTTGGTGGATCCATGGTGTAGTTCGAAGAGATAGAGTGCCCGCTCGGATACTTCAATCTTCTCTACCTACTTCTGTGATGTCCATTAGGGTTTGCTTACTTTGTTTTTGGCATTTATTTCATCTTCTACACTCACTTTTTATTTTTCATTAGTCTATAGTGATATCATACCTGACATTAGCGAGGTATGACTTCACTTGCCCTAATTAGGGTAAATTAGTCTACAGAAGTGAAATCGTACCCCATCCAAGTAGGGTATGACTTTGCTACTGCGTTATCATGCCCACTCTAAGCGAGGCATGATTTTGCCCTAGGGCACACTAGGGGTAATTTCTAGATTCTATTTTCACTATTGCATTCCATTTTGCTTCTAGATCATACTGTTGCATTCTATTTTCTATTTTCTATTACTATATTTCTATTTTATGATTAATTCTCCAAAGGTCAATTTTCTATTTTGTATTAAAATGTCATCTAAAAGGACCTAGGGGGCTTGACTGTTGCACCTCCAAGATCTATTACATAACGGCCTAAGCAGGCCCCCTAATGCTAATTCTATTTTTTAGTGTTTCATGAGTGATCTTGCAGAAATAGGTATTCTTGATATCATTGGACAAGAGGTAGAAAAAGCTAAATCAACCATCGGTCTAGATAAGTGCTCTAATCATTCTATTGGTTGAAGATCTGATTTAATTATTGATTCTTAGGCATCTGAAAGTGAAAGGCATTTAGTTTGCATCTAGGGATAATTTTTGTGCATCTATTTTGTATATCTCTGCTTTAAAGGTTTTCTGAAATTAAACCCTAGGTTAGTGAGCATTCAAAATAAAGAATCATTTTTAGGCTAGCTCTTGTATGCTTGCATTCTATTTTCAGCTGTCTTATTCTATTTTTTGCATTGTCCTTTATATTTTCTAGCTTAGATCTAGAAAGGCCAAACTTAGGTGTTTGTCTTGAAATTGAATACATCAAACTATCTCGAATATCCTGAGGACTTGGAGCGAGTCCTTAAACCATTCTTGGTGAACCCTTCCCCCTAGCATCGAGTGTAGAGTACAACATACCCCCATGGTTCACCCCACTAAAGGTTCTCTCCTTGCGGATCTAACCTTTTGTTTGGAATTGTATGTGGTAGGGCAGTTTTCCCCTCTACATATTTGGTGAACCCGATGTGAACACCTCCTTTTCTTTTAAACACTAAGCAAGATCATTAATTCTATTTGGAAAATATTTAAGTAATTAAGAATTTGTTTGTTAGTGTTTTCCCCTATTTGTTTTTCACTACTTCTAATGGCTCCTTTCCTTAGAAGTCAGAGGAAATAATTAGAGTCTGATTATGTTCCTTTGGAAGATGATCATATTGATAGGGAAGACCCTAATGTAGATCTAGAAGAGCAAGAAGAGGTAGACATGGAAACTGAAACTAATCTTGATCCTTTTGTTGGACCTAATGGAAGTTATGTCTTTTCATCATTTGATCACATTTGGGAATTCATGAAAGCTCATAAGGAAAAACTATTGGAATATGTGGAACGAGAAGCTCATCTTGAAAAAGAGGATGCTACTCCTTCCCCTCCCAATAGGTCTCCTTTGCTTCATCATGGTATTCCTACATCTCAATCCTTGCATCAAAACAATTTTAAGAACCAAGTGACTTGTGCCATTACTAATACCACCAATGTTGGAGGGAATCTGCAAGTCCCTCTAACTAGTAGTGGCCCAAAAAATTATTCTCAATTTCCTCCTTCATCCTCTAATATCAATACTATTGCTTCTATTCCACCAAATGTTAGTTATCCTCAAAGTGCCACATACAACCAAAGTATCCAAAGTTTGAATCCAACATCAGGGTTTCAACATACATACATTCCTCCTTTGGGAAGTCTAGGGAACATACATAGTAATTCAGAAATGCAAAATTTGACAAGTGTTGTGAATCAATTGGTTTCAAGGATGGATATGATTCAACCTTCAGGGTTTACATACAACTATAAAGAAATGTGTAGTCAGCCATTGGATCCTATTGTTGCTGCTAGACCTTATCCTAAGAATTTTCCTATGCCAGTATTGCCAATCTATAAAGGGATTGAAGATCCAATAGAGCATTTGAGAGGATTCAGGATAGCTTGTCATGATCTTATTTATGATGATATGCTCTTATTGAAAACATTTCCAAAGAGTCTTGTTGGAATGGCATTAGAATGGTATTATCGGTTGCCCAACTATTCTTTGAAAAGTTTTGAGAAGACTGTAGAGATGTTTGTTCATCAGTTTAGTGCTTATATTGAAAAGGAAGTAACTATGAGAGATTTATATGATTTAAAGCAAAGTAAAGAAGAATTTTTTTCAGAATTCTTAGCTCGTTGGAGAAGTTTAGTTGGCCGATTAAGACAACTTATGTCTCATAAATATATGCTTGATATATTCATTGGTAATTTACAAGAACAATTATCTTATGCTCTAGAAACTACTACTATCACATCTTTAGATCAAGCAATTGAGTTAGCAAGAAAAGTGGAACAAGCTCTCATTAGAAGAGGTCAACTCAAGGTTAAAGAAGATAAGCCAATTAAGTCTCAACCTAAGAATAAGCATATAGGAGGTAATAGTGATAGTAGGCCTGTTAACAATGTCACTAACAACCTACAAAATATTGTACTTTAGAAACCTCCTCAAAGGAACTTCACAAGACTTAATATCCCTATGGAAGCAGTTTTAAAGCAACTATTGGATGCTAAAGCAATAGAATTACCTCTAGTAAGATAGCCAGATACTACAACTCATTGGTATAAGGTAGGTCAATATTGCACTTATCATAGAGTAGAAGGACATTGGATGAACACTTGTAAGAAGTTGAAGCATGTGGTTCAAGATTTGATTGATGTAGGATGCATTGATTTAGGAAATCTCCAATCAATAAGTAATCAAACTCCTACTCAACAAGTTCCAACAACAAATCAAGATATGGGGATATTTAAGGATCCTCTACCTAAGCATGAGCAACAAGCAACCAATCAGGTGGCTCATCAAGATGATTCCCTACGCCATAGCAATGTGGTTGGTATGGTTGGGGTGACTACAAGGAAACAGGCTCAGAATCAACAACATCAGCAAGGACAGAGTTCAGTATCTCAGCCCAGTATAGTTTTAAAGGAGAATCAGAGAAGAGATTCAGCTACAAGGATTCCACCTATAGTGTTGAGGCCACAGTCACAGGTTTCATTTGATCTTCAGAAGTAGTTAGCTAGTACGCCAACAAAGATATCAGTGTTAGAGCTTTTGTAGACTTCTCTCGATCATAAAAATGCTTTAATGAAATTTTTACAACAATAATCTATTTCCCCAGACATCCCTCTTGATGCCATAGTTGACACCGTAGGTTCTTTTGGGATACATCATGTCTCATTCTCGGATGATGATAAACCTTCCTCAAACTTACATGGAGATTCATCACTTTACATCACCACACTTATTGGGGATACCCTTATCAAGCGAGTTTTGATTGATAATGGTTCATCCCTCAATTTGTGTACATATCAATTCTTTCAAAAATTTGGATTAAAAGAGGAAGATTTAACAAAAACTGATATCATCATTAAAGCTTTCAACAATGAGTCCCAAGAGGCCTATGGTGTCATATCTCTCCCCTTAAAAGTGGGGCCAAGAATATTGGATACTTTGTTTTATGTGGTACATTATCCTGCATCTTTTAATCTTCTTCTTGGGTGACCTTGGATCCATGCTATGAAGGTCATCCCTTCTACTTTTCATCAATGTCTCAAGTTTGAATTCAAGAATCAAGTTATCACCATTCCGGTGACCCTCGACCATTTGAATTTTGTTCAAATATAGAGTTAGCTCAAATAGATTCTTATTCTTGTCCTTCTATTTCTTCAACAATTTCCCCATGTTCCTCATCTCAAATTTTTGAGCATTTTCAAAGTTTAAAAGTGAGTGAGGAACATAAGACCCATTCTTTCTCCTTGGATCATGATAATCAGTTTCTTCAAGAGCCTCTTCTGGATCTAGCCAAGCTACCACCTTCACCTCGAACTATGGGCTTACCTCATAAGAAGGGTGATGTTGTACACATTGGCATGTGTGCTTTTATCTTCGGAGGTATGGCTTCTAAAGAGAAGCTTCATGGTAGCAACCCATCTCTCAATGAGCACTCTTTTGCTCAATGCTATCTCACTAATGACTATCCCCTTCCTAAGCAGATCCTGTCCGGTATGGGATATGCAGGTAAAGGATTGGGACCACAATAGAAGGGTATTCAAGAACCCTTGGATGTTGAGATTTGGCCTGGGAGATGTGGTATAGGTTTTATACCTAATAAGAATGAACCTTTACCTTTTGAGGATGATGACCATCTTATGACTTATGCAGAATATATGGAATATCAAAAGTTGTCAATAGATGATAATAAAAGTGTTAATTTTTCTTTTCCTTCAAATATAATGTCTTGTAATATGGTTGGCTCTATCTGTTCTAAAGATAACTTTGCTTCTGTGCTAGAGAATGATGAATCTTTGTATGATGTCTTTTATGCTAAAAGGAATGGTGCTATTAGAAAATGTTGTGATTATCGTGCCATGAATGTTGAACGAAGAGCCTTAAAAGAGCTTCTCCATGATTTTGAGGATGTCTTCGATCCAACACCTCATGGCACACCCATTTATTTTGATAATATGTATGGTGCATTTAGGCTTTGCATTGATTTTAACTCTCCATAAAAAAAAAAACTTTCATATAGTTGCATCTTCATTTTCCATTGCATTTTTCTCTTGCTTGCTCATATTGCATTATTTCTTGTCATCCTTGCATGATTGCTTGACATCTAAACTAACACCTTGCATGTCTTCCTATCATAAATGCATGATTGATTGTTCATGACTGCTTGCTCATATAGATTTTGGGGATCTTGCGACAATGGCATGTGATGATACCTAGTTAGGTCATAGCTCACATGCATTGCACTTCTCACTAGGACTCTAATGCCTAGCAAGATCCCCCCTAGGGATTCTTTCCTTCTTCTTTTCTTCTTATGATCACTTATTCTCCTTTTCTCGATTTCTTCATGATGTTGTCCAAAATATTTCTCAAAGTCCCAATCTGGGATAGCACTTGCATAATATTTTTACACATATTACACCCCATATGGGATACTTATACATCCTAGTGGGTATTGCACTATTTATGATCTTCTATCAGGTCATACTCTCTTTTGACTCAGTAGGCTCAACACCCCATTATAGGATAAGCTCCTTGGTCATTTTTAGTAGACCTCGACATACATCCTAGTGGGTAATCACCTCACAATAGTCAATAAGGGAGCAACCACCCATAGTGGATCAAACCTCCACACACTTTTTCACATTGATGCAAGTGCTACACCCATAGCGGGTCTAGCTACCTCATTTATCCGATCCATAGTGTCTGGCTACACTGGTTCATTGCAACCTACGCTAGCCTTATACTTTGGATCATTCATTCTTCTCCTTTTTTTATGGTTGACCTTTGGACCTCCCTATTTTCTCTTCTTCTTCTCTTCTTCTTCTCTTCTTCTTCTCTTTCCTTCTCTTCTTCTCTCTTTCTTCTCTCTTTCTTTTCTTTCTTCTTTCTTCTCTCCTTTTTTCTTCTTTCTTTCTCTTGTTTTTCTCTTGCTTGATCTCATTTCTCCTTCCTTCTTCTCCTTGTTCTTATTCTTTTGCATTCATTCATCCTTCATGTAGTGTGCATTAGGATAGTTTACATACATAAAAACACTTAAAATAAACAAGCAAAACATATAAAAATATGCATTAAAACATTACACATAGAACACATAAAATCATAATAAATCCATAGCTATGTATTACTCGTAGGAAAAAGAGTACATCATGTGAGGTTGGTGTACCACAATCTAGACTCGGTACACTCAACCTAGGGATGCACACCATAATAAAAATTGGTGCATCATCTCGATCCCTAGCCTATCCTAGCTCTGAGAGCTAGCTCCCTCTAGCCCTCCTTGGGGTGGAGGCAATCTCAGTTGTGCCATCGACTACTGAGATGTCATCGGTGCCCATGATTGGGATCATGACCTACTCATTGACTAAAGGGATGGAGGAGGCTCCATCCTTCACTCTAGAGGGATAGTTGCATAGTAAGCCATCTCAAAAAATATGGCTCTCTGAATGGTTATCTCCAACCTATCATTGGTACATCGTAATTCTACCTGAAGGAGTTGCATCGTATCCCCTACTTAGCTGCTCCTAATGGTAGCCATCCCCTTAGCCTTGGCCTATTGGCACTCTCCATCTAGTTGGGCTACCTCTCCCTATAGTCGGGTAACCTCTTCTAGTGTAGTGTCCCTCTCAACCTATAGCTAGGCCATCTGTGTTTGTAGAGAAGCTAGTTGTACTCATAACTCCTCTATCCCTTAGCTCTGGCCTCTTACCATTGTTGATGTGGATGCCTACTCTAGGGTCTCTAACCTATGGCCCCTCTACTTATGTGGGGGTATCTCACCCCTCCCTCTCTGGTCCCTACTCTTGGGATGGTCTCCTCTACCACCTAGATTCGGACCCATGTCAACCTCTATCTAGGTATAGTAGGAGCCTATTGTGCCCTCTCTGTGGCCCTATGAGCTACCTCTCAGAATACTTACTGCATGCCTAGGTCCATCACTTGGTACCTCTATACTAGTATGGGTGGGAAGATCCTCTAGGGTGTAACTCCTCTGTACCATTACCTATACTCGATGGCCACCCTTACATCACCTACCCTTGGGTCAATGTAAGGAGGATCATCTATGTCCTCCTCAGCCCATCTGGTGAGGTCTGGCTCACCTCCAACCCCTATTGGATCTTGGGTCACCCTTCGGTACTAGTAGTCCCCTAGGTCTAGGATTCCTTGTAAGATCTTAAACTACCATAGGACTCGATCAAACCTGAGTACCTCTGGCTCTCCCCTCTCTGACCTTAGCCATCTGATCCTCCTCACCCTTACTAGCTCTATCCTATCATCTACCCATCTAGGGTGAAGCCTCCATGGTCACTATATGAGCTGTGTATCTCATAACTCATCGATCACCCACCTCGCTAGTGGTAGGTTCCCTACATAGGCCCTCGTGGTCCTCTCTAGGGATCTCGACCATCTATATGTTGTTGGCCACTCTAGGTCGAGTGATGGTCCTGGTAGTGCTAATGGTCTCTACACCATGATGTGCTCCTAGCACCACACCTGGAGCAAATTCATACACACCAATCCTATACACCACTTATACATGATGTTGTACAACATCTTGTATAGGTGGGCCAACACATAAGGGCCCCATGCAAATCAAACTCCCTGATATCACATGTCTATCACTACTCCTACCAGTGCCCATGGCAAGTATCATCTACTAGTGTGGTAGGTCAAGAGACCAGCCACAACCCTTGAGAGTACCATGATCAGAGGGTCTACTCCATAGATCGACCAATCAACTACTATGGTGCCCTCTCGCACCTGGTGGGTGAAACCTATGGAAAACTATTGTAGAGTAGCTACCTTCCCATGGGCCCTATAAACCTCATTCTCCTTGATGGGGATCCTCAAGATCTACCACACATCCTCTAGTGTGATGGTCATCTCCCCTATTGGTAGCCAAAATGTAGAAGTCTTCGGATACCATCGCTCTACTAGGGTGGTCAACATAGCCCTATCCATCTCTATCTATGGCATCCTCGCCATGTGGTCTAGCCCAACCACCTCTAGTCTAGCCCTCTCCCTACCCCTAGAGCATCTAGCTCTACCAAAGCCCTTGCTCACCACTCTCGACTCTCGAGAATACCTAGCTACATTCAACAAACAAAATAAAATTTAATCAGTTCCATCATAAAGTTAAAGAAATTAAAATTAATTCAACATCATTTATTAAGCATATGGAAATTACAATTCAAAATTTACACTTTGGGTTTTACTTGTTTGTTCTTCCTTTTTATCTTTTTCCTTTTGATTTTCTTCTTTTTCCTTAGTTTTCGTGAAATCATGTCCCCTTTTTAGGGTGCGTGACTTCGCTTTCATGAAATCATGCCCATATTTTGGTGTGACTTATGAAGTCATGCCTAGTTTTTCCAGGTATGATTTTTCAGATGTTCACCCAAGGTGAAATCATGATTGGGCCACAAAGTCATGCCCGGGTTGTGGCATAAATTTATCGATTTTTACGGTGATTTCCTCTGAAAATTCCTCAAAACCCTAATTGAATCATAAAAAAAAGGAAAAATAAAGTAAAAGGAGGGTCAAAAGCAATCCTTACCCGTTCTCGAGCCTCGACCTCACCCCTCATAGTCATCGCTCGGTGAACTAGAAGCACCATTGTCTTTTTCTCCTAGAGCTCTATTTTCTCTCCTCCTCGTGGTAAAAATGAATTAGGGTTTTACCCTTGTTTACCTTTTTAACCCTATTTTTTTCTTTTTCCCATTTTTTTTCTTGGCTGATTGTCACTCTTTCTCTCTCTCTTCTTTCTCAGTTCTTTTGAGTTTTTATGAAACATCACTTTTTCATAAAAACTCGAGGGGCACCTCGGCCTATAGAGGCATTAATGTCCCTAATGCCTCGATTTACATGTAAATTAAAAAGTGTCTAGAATGACACCATTTTTGCACCACTCCTTTCTTCTAACCTGACCACCCCATTTTCACTTGTTGTTTTTCCATGTGTGCCTACATCCTTTCTTTGATGCATTTAATAGGCCATAAATGCATCAAAGAGGGGTAAAATGTAGACATAAAAAATTGACCCACTTTGAGTGGGCAATCTTCCTTAGTACCTTTAAGAGGCCCTCAACCTCTACCAAGAGCAAGGGAAGACCTCTTTGCCCCTCACTTTTGGTTTGTTTATCTTTTTAGTGAAATCGTGCCCCATATTTATGAGGTATGACTTCGTGCAAGCGATATCATGCCCCATTAGGATGGGGCGCGACTTCGCTATTTTTAACCTAATTTTTAATTTAATTTAATTTTATTCTTTTGAGCCTGCTTAGACCCAGGTTTAAACCCTCTAGCATGTTTTGGCATCGGCTTTGGGTTTATTTTTCTCACCTTTTTCCCTCCGATTTCATCTATAAAAGGAAGGATGTTCTTGCTAAATCATAAGATGCAAAGTTTTTAAGTGCAATGTGATATGCGAGTAATGCAAAATTTTGATTATTGATTAAGCTCAAAATATTTATGATAGTTCATTCTTCTTCCTTTGTTTTCTCTACTGCAAGCTAACCCCAAAGTGCAAATTTTAGATTTGATCTTCTATTGCATGGATTGGATTGATTTGTTGTGTGACTTGGTGGATCCGTGGTGTAGTTCGGAGAGATAGAGTGCCCGCTCGGATACTTCAATCTTCTCTGCCTACTTCTGCGATGTCCATTAGGGTTTGCTTACTTTGTTTTTGGCATTTATTTCATCTTCTGCACTCACTTTTTATTTTTCATTAGTCTGCAATGATATCACACCCGACATTAGCGAGGCACGACTTCGCTTGCCCTAATTAGGGTAAATTAGTCTACAGAAGTGAAATCGTGCCCCATCCAGGCAGGGCATGACTTTGTTGCTACGTTATCATGCCCACTCTAGGCGAGGCACGATTTTTCCCTAGGGCACATCGGGGGTAATTTCAAGATTCTATTTTCACTGTTGCATTCCATTCTGCTTCTAGATCATACTGTTGCATTCTGTTTTCTGTTCTCTATTACTGTATTTCTATTTTATGATTAATTCTCCAAAGGTCAATTTTTGCTTTTGTATTAAAAGGTCATCTAAAAGGACCTAGGGGGCTTGACTGCTACGCCTCCAAGATCTGTTACACAATGGCCTAAGCAGGCCCCCTAATGCTAATTCTATTTTTTAGTGTTTCATGAGTGATCTTGCAGAAATAGGTATTCTTGATATCATTGGACAAGAGGCAGAAAAAGCTAAATCAACCACCGGTCTAGATAAGTGCTCTAATCATTCTATTGGTTGAAGATCTGATTTAATTATTGATTCCTAGGCATCTGAAAGTGAAAGGCATTTAGTTTGCATCTAGGGATAATTTTTGTGCATCTATTTTGTATATCTCTGCTTTAAAGGTTTTCTAAAATAAACCCTAGGTTAGTGAGCATCCAAAATAAAGAATCATTTTTAGGCTAGCTCTTGTATGCCTGCATTCTATTTTCAGCTATCCTATTCTATTTTCTGCATTGTCCTTTATCTTTTCTAGCTTAGATCTAGAAAGGCCAAACTTAGGTGTTTGTCTTGAAACTGAATACATCAAACTATCCCGAATATCCTGAGGACTTGGAGCGAGTCCTTAAACCATTCCTGGTGAACCCTTCCCCCTAGCACCGAGTGTAGAGAACAACATACCCCCGTGGTTCACCCCACAAGGTTTCTCTCCTTGCGGATCCAGCCTTTTGTTTGGGAATTGTATGCGGTAGGGCAGTTTTCCCCCTCTACACAAGTTGATGGTGTTTATCAAAATAGTTGCAATAATACCAAGCCATATAAATAAATCATCAACAAGATAATGGTTACTTTCAACAAAATCACCATTAAAGCTATCCCTAGATCTAGTAACAACCATGCCAATGCTATGGCCTTGGTTGCATCCCTTATACATTGAGATCTATATGATGAATAAGATATGATAATCATTCAAAAAATTAGATAACCTTCAACCTTATAATCTAGTTATCTTTCTTTATAGGTATTCTTTATAGAAGTGGCTCCGTCCCTTGATCCTTGGTATAACGATATCTTTGCCTGCCTTAAGGATGGTACTTTGCCTGATGATTTGAATTGCAATGAGTACAAGAACCTCAAGGAAAAAACCTATAGAAATATTATCATTAGTGATATATTATATCATTGTATCCTTAAGGGAATTTTTATTAGATGCTTAACCTCAGTTGAAGCACACACAATCATAATATAAGCCCATGATGAATCAAGTAGTGGGCACTTTAGTAGTGTCTCCATCACCAATAAAATATTATAGAAGGGTTATTATTGGAATTTCATTGAAAAAGATTCTTGTGATTATGTTAGATGTGATAAATATCAAAAGCATGACAATATTATCCACATTTCATCTGAAGCTCTCCAGTCCTTAACCTCTCCATTGCCTTTCACCATATATGGATTGGATATCACTAGAAACATAAACCCTATGTTTTTTATGGGCATAAATTTATCATCATGGATATTGAATACTTTACTATATGGGTCAAAGCTTTTATTTTAGCCTCAACCACTAGATTCTAAGTCTCCAAGTTCATTCTCAACTAGATCCTTAGCCATTATGGCATCCCTTATATGCTAATATTTAATAATGAAACACCCTTCAAGAACAAGGATATCCAAAATATTTGTGCTAAATACAAAATTAAGCACTAATGATCCTTGCATTACTATTATTAAGGCAATGACTAAGCTAAAGATTCTAACAACAATCTTGTCAAAATCATCAAGAAGATCTTCATCAAAACTAGTAGATATTGTCATATCTAGTTGTATTCTACCCTATGGGCATATCACATTAGTTTCAAAAATATCATTGGGGTGGTACCCTATGCTTTTGTTTATATAATTTAAGAAATATTTCCTTTTGACCTAGAGGTTCCTTGAACATTTTATTGCAAGATGTCTCTATTGGAGATTAACACTATCTCACACATCTTAGCCAATTGGAATTACTTGAAAAAATAGCCCTAGAAAACCTACAAGTATACCAACAAAGGCTTAAGTGTGCTTATAGAAAGAAGGTGAAATCTCATTCCTTTGAAGTTAGTGACCTTGTCCTGAAAAATAATCAAAAAATTATAAATTCCATAACTAAGCTCAAAGGAAAACTTGAGCCTAATTGGATAGGTCCATACATCATAATAGCTAAGTATGGTTTAAATTATCACCATGCCACACGTGATAGAAAATAACTTAAAGAACCGATGAGCATAATGCATTTTAAAAGATATTACATCTAAGTCTACATAGAATTCTTGCTTGTCTACTTATATCTCCTTATCATTGTTTGTTTAAATTTTCTCAACTTCATATCTAACTACATGCACATGCCTATATTTGCTTAGTTTACCACTTGCATATCATATTTGAGATCCATGATGACATATAAATGATGATCCTAGTTAGGATAGCTTATTTCCCATTCACTATGTAAATTTTGCAAGCATTTTCTCCTAGTCCTATTTTGTATATCAATCATGGTCTACACAATATCAATCTATATCCTTAATCTTATTTAACTATAGATTTATCTTCATCTATTCTTCTATCCTTCCAATCACCAATATATTATTGTATGATGTGACCTCTAAGGTTTGTAGGTGATGATGGTAAGTTAAATCGACTCAAGCTCTTCTATCTCATTAATCTCTTATTGCATGATGAATACTATGATATTCATAGGTGTTGATAGCAAGATCAATAATATCCCATCATGCCTCCTATGTACCACCATTAATGCAAACAACATGTTAACATTGGATTCCTCCTCCTGATTGGGTGTATAAACCATAGTCAATCTCAAATCACAATCCCTCTATGATACTTCTATTTGAGGTAGATCAATCCAAGAAAAAGTCCTTTAAGAATTTTTTTAAATAAAAATATCTTAGCTAAATTAAAAGTCCTATGGGATAAGAAAAATTTAATTATGCATTTATTTAAAGGTAAATCTCTAAGCCAAATTATAATTCCTATGGTCAAAAAAAGTCCTTTAAGTATTTGTTTAAATGTATTTTTTTGAGAGATATTACATTGTTTGGTACATGCTAATGTACCCCCATGGTACCTTCATGGTACAATTGTAAATATGTAATATATTAGGTTTGAGTCTATATTTTAGGTGAGTGATTTATATTTCCCCTTTTATGTAAGTGTCAATGTGTAGGAAATGCACAAGTTTCATGTAAGAGTGCAATGCATAAGAAATACACAAGTGGCACATAAGTTATAGTGAAAGAGTTGATTGAGATAATGTGCACAAGTGTGATGTATGTAAGAGTACAAATATGTAATGTGAGGATGTGCACAAGTGTCTTAAATTAGGAGTGCATGTAGAAGTGTAACATTCATGTTTAATTGTGCAAGTCACTTAGGGTCAAGTATCCATGTAAAAGAAAGTGAAAAGTCTAGTATGCAAATGGCAAGATGATAAGTCAAAGGTCATAGTGCTTATCATATGGAGAATAATAGTCAAGTACTTGAAGAGTCACATTACTATGGCTATATCATGGAGATAATGATCTATAAGAAATTATTAAATGTAATCCAAATATCAGATTACAAAGTTGTAATAGGAAGAAAAGGAATAAAGCTTGTATATATATTCTAGAGTAATTTATATTGCAATTTTTCTTCATGCATAGTTCATGAATGAATTAGACCAATTACATTCATATTTTATTATATAAATGAATGTTATTTGTTTTTTATATAGGCTTTGATATACATATTAATTTGCTCATATATTATTATACTCTTCAATTATTATTTTGAGCTTTAATGTTGTGGATATTTTATATTAGGACCTATGACATGTTTTGGTAGTAAGGCTTAAATAGCCAACAAAATTTTGTAAGCTAAATTAGAATTCCTATGGGTAAAGATAAATCAAAATTCCTCTAGGTAAAGCTAAATCAAAATTCCTATGGTCCAAGTAGACGTCCTTTAGATGTTTTTATAAGGGTAAATTTTTATCTTTATTTTACACATCTTTGCATATATGTTTGTACATATTTTGTATCATAGAAATATAACTAAAATTCCTCCATGCAAAGCTAACTAAAGTCCCCCTAAGCAAGTCTTAAATATAACTAGAAGGTTTCTAGGAAAAGCTAATTAGAGTCCCCTTGGAAAAATATTTAAGCAAATTCCTATCTATCATATGCATGCGTACATCTATCATGCATATAATAATATCATATTTCTTGAATTTTATCATAATAATTAGATCATTTTAACATTAAATATCCCATCATCATCAATAATTAATCATTCCTGCATTAAACATAAATCAATAATAATTACATCATACATTTCTCATCAAATGCATAATTATTATCATAACATAATAATTTTTACCATTTCATCCATATACTCTTAAATAATTATAATTACATTAATTAGTAATCAATCCCCAGTTAGTCCTCATCATATTTCATCAATATAAAGTAGACATTATTAAATATACACAAAAATCAGTTAAAAAACATACATCATAATAAAATTGACACATCATAGTGAATCAAAAGATTAACATATAAGAAAATTAATGCATATATAATGTTAATGTACATATTTACATATCATAATATAAAATCATAGACAATATAGTATATATAAACTTATCTAGCTTTAGTATATCATGTTTAGAACTCCCATAGATCCTCCTCTTCATATAGATGGTGGCATCCTAATCGATTGTTAGAAGTGGCATGCCATAGAGTAAGGGTGTCCATGACCGTATCTACGTCAATGATGGCAGACACTTGTCAATAACAACAACTATATGGTAAGGTGATCTATAATAGTCTACTTTCTTGATCTCTACCTAAATGTCCCTCTATATCTATGACATTTTGTGTATTAAATTTTGGACCACCAAACTCCTCCTAGTTTCTATTGCTATTGCTATGACCCCCATTGTCATTGTGTCTCACTAAATAGTCAGATCCTAAATGATTTTCTACATCTCAATAACCTATTCCACTAGCCAATATCTATCTATCATCCATTATATTGCCTCTACCTCAATGAATCCTAGTACAACTTTTAGAGTCATCATTTTCCTAAATAAGACATCCTACTTTGTCTTTACGATAGATTGATGTGACCTAATAAATCTTGCCTTGCATTCCATGCTCATTGATAGTACTAGTAGTGTTAGTCCTCTTGTTGTTATTACTATTATTGCTACATATGCCTCTCTCTATATTTGATACTATCTATATCATAAAACCAAAATTGGAACTATTTCTCATGCCTTGCCAGGTATCCACTACTCACTTAGCTACAACCTAGTGATGGTCAATTTTTATGGTCTAATGCTCCAATAATATCTCCAATATCCTTTTCTAGCACTAGGATCAGCATTGGATAGATCTGGTATAGTCAAATAATTAATATCAATATCTATGTATGAGTCTAGGTATGGCAATGGCTTTAAACCTCTCTCTTGGGTAAATATATGGTAATAAATTTAACCAATTAGGATCCCTTATCTAGCACTAAATTGGTAGACCATGTGATCAAATTTAAAGAGCTCCCACTCTCCTTGTGGTCCTACTAGCCACCTAACTTGTATTATGTGAGTTAACTAGTACACATCATCCAGTCAACCAATATGATACCTATATGGACACCATATGACCTACTTTAGCCTTAGGTCATCCACTACCTTCCTAGCCACTACCAAAATATCCCTATTGGGCCTACTCTATTCCACCTCAAAATATCAATTCCATCTATATGTTGTTAGTGCCTTGGTATCTACCACTTGCCCTATCAAACCTAGTTATATCATAGCTCCTACATGATCCCAAGCCAACACCTAGAGAAACATGCAACAAGTGAGACCCCTCTTTCCTCTATATACTATCCAATGTAGTGGATGATAGGGTTTTTACAATACCATAAGTCCCCATGCAAATATTATTTGTTGATCCTTCATATCAACCACTATATCACCCTACCTTCAATGGACCATGTGTCTATTGGTATCTACAATCAATATTCCAAAAAACTAGGCACATAAGAGTATGGTCTATCTATCAATGTGACCTCCTACATAGGTGGAATTGGTATCAACTCCTAATATAATGATTTGAAAGTTCATGTTCCCTATGATCCTCTCTAAGTAGTACCTTTGGTCTTCACTAATGTGAACCCACACTCATTTGATGGTGACCTAGAGGATCTTTGAAATATTTTCTAGCATAATTCTCATCTTGTTGATGGGCAGCTAAAGATATTCATCTTTGAATACTAGTTCTGAACCAATGCTATAAGTAGGGCATAATAAAACTCGACCTTAGGGATCAAGTCCATATGATAGTCCCAATGCTACCAAAAGAGCATGCTTGAAAAATCCTATGAAATATTATATGGTATCTAGTGTATGAAGATACCTCTCTTAGTAGTTCAAGGACTGTAGCCATGCCTACATCTAAAACTAGTCATCTAGTTAACCTCATACCTTGCAAAATTAACAAAAATAAAATAATTCTTGAACAAGCAAAAGTGCCACCGCCTAGGTGAAAGGACCACTAGGTGGTAAAACCACAATTAGGAATTAAAAGCATAACTTTGGTTGTGGTAGTGTAATCATGTGGTAAAAGAACCACTGGGTGTGAAAGGACCACTAACACACAAAAATGCTAGTGTGCTAGTACTACCGGTGCATGAAATCAATGCATCATTCATTTTTTGAGCAGATTTTTTGAGGCATTTTCCTAGCCTAAAGATTGATTTTATTATTTGTACCTATGTTGGTGCTCCCCATCTAGGTGTGGGTGCCCTCACCTAGTTAGCTCGATGCAATGGGTGTGTCTATTAGGCCATCAAATATTTGACTACTACCCATGCTCCATAGCTCCTTTTATCTCCTCTCCATAGTAAAAATTAATTTAATTTTACCCCTTGGCATTCTTGTCCAATTTTACTATTTGTCCTCATTTTTTCATCATAGCTCTAGTGTGGATCATAATCAAGTTGAGTTTTCTTAGTTCAACTTAATTTTCCTTTCAAAATATGAGGGGACACACTTAGGCATGACATCATTTAATGTTTCCAAAAATACAAAATTTAATATAATATCTAAATAAAAAATCAAATCATCTATCATATTTCATTACTAATACTAAGCAACAACATTCTTTCTATCTTAAAATTGTGATATCAATGTAAATATTTAACGTATTTATTATTCAATGAATGCATAAAAAAATTAAATATAGACATAATTTTTATCACATCATCAATCTCTAATCTTGCGAATATATTCATAAAATAGGAAATCTATTATCCAATTTAAATCAATCATATCCAAGGTCATATTGGGATCATTTTTACTCTGAAGCAAAAGTGTTACTAGTGTTTTCACCTCCCTAGTAGCACTTTCACAAAATTTAACTTTTTGAACCTTTTACTACCTAATTTAACTAGCAATGGTCATTTTAGTAAGATTTTTGTAGTATTAGTAGCATCAGTGCTATCGTCATATAGCTCTTTTGACTATCATGCAAAAAAAAAAAAAAAGTTGATTGTTAGTAACTTCTAAGCCACCCACCATTAATGGATATGATCATCAATATTCAATTCACAATCCTAGTAGATATCATGAGCCAAGATTTTCTATTTACAATCTTCCTCCATTAATAGCATATTGATACTATTTTATATTCTTATCTTCACCAATCCTATCATCTTTAATGCAATCCTTCCTCTAAGGAGCTATGTTTTCCTATAAAACCATCACGTGGGGTGCCCAATCAATAATGGTTTTGAAAGAAATAAAATTCTACAAAATTTAATCTAGATTTATGAGAATTCATTTAGCTTAGCATCTCATTTTTTTGTTATTGCTAGATTGAAGTTTGAACAAACAATTTGATCAGACCTTGAAATGCCTCATCTTGTATACCAAAGAAATTATTTTGACTCCTTTAATGTTTTGATAAAGAATAATTAACTATGGATTAGATTGTAATTTGTACTAATATTTTGAATAGACATGGTGAATAGGTAAAATATATTACTTTTTTATTTTAGAAAGATTTTATGGGATTTTGGGTTTAGTTTTACATTTAATTGTGATTATTTGGTTTATAAATATTAGACTAACAAAAACAATAGAAATATGATATCGTGTATGTCCCTAAGTTTTGATATGCTAGAATCAGATATGCACCAAAATAAGTAATGCACCATAATCATATAGTGCACTAGAATTTGCAATGTACCAAAAATAAGCAATGCACAAAAATTGTCTAGCATCAAAATATACATCAAAATATATGCAAGAATGGTCTAGCACCTGAATATATACTGGAATAGTTTGAGCCAAAATATGCATCAAAATGGTCTAGCACCTGAATATATACTGGAATGGTCTAAGCCAAAATATGCATCAAAATGGATTTGCACTAGAATATACATAAAAAATAACGTGCTAAAATAATATGAAATTATCCAAAAATATTCCTTAATGGATACCTACTAAAATGGTGTTTTTAGTTTTAATAATTTCTCCCAAATATTGGTCTAAATTTTTGTAGTTAATTCCAAGATATAAGGGAAGTTAGTTCCAATATATGGGGGAGATTCCTCCCAAATAAAAGGAGTGTAAAGTGCCACTTGTCTTATTCATGCTAGTTCTTAGAAAGTGGTTGATATGCTCTCAATAGAATAGGAGTGTAAAGTGTCACTTGTATTATCCATGCTAATTATTAGCAAGTGGTTAAGAGAGAATAGGAGTGTAAAGTGTCACTTGTATTATCCATGCTAATTATTAGCAAGTGGTTGAGAGAGAATAGGGATGTAAAGTGCCACTTGTATTATCCATGCTAATTATTAGCAAGTGGTTGAGAAATGATAGCAGTGTAAAGTACCACTTGTATTGTCCATGCTAATTATAATAAAGTAATTGAGAGGGAATATGGATGTAAAGTTTTTATTTGTATTATTAATGTTAGTTCGTAGAAAGTGGTCGATAAAGTGTAGGGATGTAGTTAGGCATCACTTGTATATAAATATGCCTAACTTATGTAGGATGTTTTTTAGAGAAGGACAAGGAAGAAAATAAAGAAAGGAAGGATGCATTTGGATTGAAGATTTTGTAAAGGGGTGATTCCCTCTTTTTTTTTAATAAGCTATGTGTGGTTTCTATTGGGGACCACTCCTATTACAAAAAGAAAATATTACATTACTCTCATTACATTTCTAACAAGTTAATTAAAACATACCCAACTTTACCTTTATATAAAATATATTCTTCATTTGCATTTCTATCAATAATATTCTCCATCTTCTTCAAATTGTTAAGTTTCCATAATCAACTCATTTTAGATTCCTTCCAATATTTAAATTATTTCAAGATGAAATTCAACACCACGCTAAAATATTTGTTTTCCAACTTCTATATCTATAAATGTCTTATCTATAATAACCTTACAATTTCTTAATACCATTTTTTTTGGTAAGTTGGAATTATATTACAAGTGGGTTTTGAAAGGATCCCAAAAACCTTCTTACAACAGGTCAAAAGACCAAACCGAGGGTTAAAACCCAAATGACACATCCCACCCAGTGGGAGACTCATTACAAGGATGAAGATAAAATCCCATCTGGCATGAAACATCCGAAGACCACCACAAAGGAAATCCTGCCCAACAGGAAAAACCGGAAGTCAAAAAGGGAAAATCCTGCCCAGTGGGGACCCTAGCAAATTTAAAAACCTTCCTAGCAGGGAAAACAATAGAAAAAATTACAATCCCGCCTCATGGGGAAAAAATCGCACAATCTGGAAATCCTACCACGTGGGGAAAACAAGCATGTTTAGGAATCCCGCCAAGCAGGAAAGGCACACAAACCCTAAACCAACATGTTTGAGAAATCCTGCCTAGTGGGAAAACCAGCAAAATTGGAAGATCCCACCTATGGGAAAACCACCAAACCAACCCTAAACCGGGTGTGAAGGGTCCCGCCCAACGGGAAAAAAAACTAGCAACAAGGGAAGGTCCTGCCCCGCGGGAAACCCAATAGCAACAGGAAAAACCGCCTTGCAGGAAAAAAATAGCAGCATGCCTAGAATCTTGCCTTCAGAGAAACCAGCAAGATAAGGTGAACCCACCCAACAGGAAAAACCAGTAGTATGCCCAAGACCTGCAGAAAAACCCACGACCCTGAACCTGTAGAAAATCCCACGAACTCTTGGATCTCGCCCAGCGGGAAAACCAGAAGCATGCCTAGAAGAACACAACCCCTACCAAACAGTAACCCCGAACTGGGATGCAAGTTGCAGAGGAGAGACAGGGAAGCTGTCTTGTGAGTGTCCATGACTGAGAAGGATTTTGACGGGTAGAAAAAATAGCGAAAGCCATTGCATTGTATTATATTGAGCCCCCATCCCAAGATCAAACCCTAAAAGGAAACAAGCCATTAAAACCACCATCAAGAAAACTTCTAGCCCCACCATTGTCTGTTAGGGAATGGATCCAAGGAGAGATGTAGCTGCATGCATGGGCACCCCCCCAGGACCCAAACAACAGACTACAAAAAGATCCCTGAGATCCATCCACAAGAACAAACAAACCCTGGATCTACAAGGAGATCCCTAAGACAAGGGTTTCATGGGGCGACTGGGAAAACCATCTATGGGAAAAGGCACCCCTCGAATCCAACAGAATGCATATGAAGATCCTGAGCAGCAACCAGAAAACCAGAGCCAACCCTCTTCCAACAGCCCCAAAAGCACAATGGAAACCCGTCGAACCAGGAAAATCAGGGCAAGAAACCACCAAACCCTCCTTGTAGACCAGCAACCCCGTCAAGAGGGAAACCTGAGAAAATAGGGGAACCTAGAAACTAGGCCTGAGAGCAGACCCGGGAGGGGGGCAGGGAAATGGAGAAGTGGGACTGGTCAGACCTAGGGAACCTGGTGCTGGAGCCATCCCTCCCTTGCCCCCCCCCCACCTTGTATGTTACCATTCTTAATACCATTTTTAGGGTTCTTATTCATTTCCCTAATATTCCAAAATATTATTTTCATTATTATTTTTTGTTTTTATTTATGGGTTTAGCCCCACTTCTTTTTATCACTTGTGATATTTGTTTTTGTTTTCCCATATCAATATCCCTCTAGGTTTATTTTTCTTTTTCATTTTGCTTCTTGGGTCTTCCTCTCTTTTTTTCATTCCCATAAATTCTTTCATCTTCATAACTATATTGAATCTTATCACACTGCTCATAGTAAGACTTATTATCTTTAGGTTTACCTTGTTCCGAGTGCAAGAAGTAACTTCAAAAGCACAATCTTATTTATGTTTTTCTAGAAATCCTAAAGTGCAAGGATGCTCTTCTATAGCAATTATCTTCTTATTATACCCTAAAAAATCTAAATTGTTATGGGTTTCTTCCATCCTCATTTCTTTATTATGCTACTCTTGAAATCTTAAAGTGTAAGGGATAACATCTTCACCCCTTTCACTTTTATTACCTAGAGAGGATGTTATAATACTTGAGAAAAATGAAGATAATTTACCTGTAATAAAATTGACCTCTTTTTTCATATTCATTTTAGAAATTATCTCCACGTCTTATTTTACACCTTAAATTCTTTTTGAACTTGCCAAATTATATCGTAGATATGCTTTCTTTTCCTCTTATTTCAGAGTGGGATATCCTTGATTTGATATAGCTTATATTATTGTATGATTTTCTTGCTTTGTCTTGAATTTTATCTCATGGCTAGAATTTTTTATCTCTTTATTTATAGTTTTCACTTTGCAAACTCTTGCCATGTGTTCAATCTCATAATAATTGTGGCAACAAAATGCAATATTTTCATAATATACTTGTTGATCCCATTATATTGATTTAGAGCTAATATTAATTGATTATGGAAAAGGTTTTGAAATATCCATAGCAACACATATTCAAGTATATGTAGAATGATTTCCCTAAGTATTTAGTCCTTCCTTGATGAATCCCCCTAGGGTATTTCCAATTTTCTTTAAAATATCCTTATTTGTAAGTTGATATGGAAGTCCAAAAAGCCTAACATACTAGAATATTCTTAATGGTTTATGTCTCAACAAAAAAAATTAATTACATGGTCTTAAATAAAGTGCATCTCTTCCCCTAAACCATGGGACACCAACCATTATTTTATGCCTAATTTTTAAACTAGAAAAGATGATGAGAAAATACGTTTAGAAAGAAAAGTCACTGAGTTATTTGAATTTAATCCCCACTTCCACTTTATTTAATTTTGAATCTTCAAATTCCTTGGACATGATCTATGGAACTTACATATTAACCCTCTAATTTTAAGAACCATCATATCATTATCAATCATATCATCCTTGATACTTACTTATGGTGTAACATATTCTACCTAGATCAAACTTCCCATGTATTCACTTTTTTTCTTATCTCCAACTTGGATCTCCATACTTCCAATTAGGGAAACCTGACTTCTGATTAGGGATTTTAAATATGACTTTCCTTCCATACTAGCTAATGGGTCTTGCTCTTGGCTTGCACTCCCTCTTGGTTTACATTCCTTCTCAACTTGCACTCTCTCCTAGCTTGCATTCCCTCTTGGCTCGCAATAGCCCCTACCTCTTCTTTTTATTGATGTTCCTTTGCTTTAGAAATTTTTTAGAAACAATGTTTCATGCATTCATGGTAAGGGTTTAAAGTATTGATGCACTCTAGATGAACTCACCACTCTTCTTCCATGACTAAATATTAGGCTCGCACTCCTATTATCTCACACTTCCTATTGGTTTGCACTCTCTCTTCGATCCCACTTCCTCACAACTTGCACTTCCTCTTACCTTACACTCCTTATTAGCTCCCACTTCCTTTTAGAATATATATATATATATATATATATATATATATATATATATATATATATATATATATATATATATATATATATATATATATATATTTCCAATTGGTTATATGAGATTGAAATAGGCCCCACCCATATTACATCATCACCACATACTGGTATTAATATAAATCTTGGATATTATCCATGTATCTCTTGGCAAGATTCAAATCTTGGTCTCCTCCTTGAATGTTGAGGAATTTAACTAGTTGAGCTAAGGCCATTTGATACGAAAATATATTTTATTTTAATTTCTTCCCCATTTTAATAAATAATGATTTTGTCATTTTGTCATCTCTATGTATTTTTAGTTGAAATTTACTTTTAATTAGGCTCATGAGTAAAATCCCACTCCATCAACACAAATGGTTTTTGAAAGGGCCCCAAAACCTTTTACAAAAGAGGACAAGTTATCCGACCAAACACACAACACAATGCTGATGAATAGGGCACATGGCCATAGAAAAAATAAACAAAATTGAAGGGTAGACAACCACAATGGATAAAAAATAAAACAAGATCCATCATAAGGATCCCAACCGGGTGATCCCATGTGCAAGTGTGATTTTTATTTCAGCAAGTAGGACACCTTAAATTATCCCATACCAAGATATATTTCCTTTCTCTCTAGCATGTACAACCATTGGAAACCACCCTATATTGACAATATAAAGTGTAAGCATTAATGAAACTCATCATGTTTTGGCACCATTTTTGAGGATGCAATGTTGCTAGCAAGTTTTAGTGATCAAAATTATCACCCTTCTTGAAAATTCTCATTTTAGTCAAACTGTAGAGACATGTGCTAAACCATATCTTATTATTTTGCATCTTTATAGATTATCATTGATCCATTGTCACAAACAAAATGTGATCCTATAAATATGCTATCATCATTAATAACCCAATGAGATAAAGTGCTAAATCACATATCCCTATTCATAGACCATTTTAGTTATAGTTGATTTGTTGCTACCCCTAAAATAAAAAATTATTTTTTTGAAGATGGTCCTAAATTTTTTCTTTTAGTCAGATTAGTGACCTATGATACCTAAATTATTTTAATGTTTTTATAGAAAGAAGAGTAAGTCTAAAAATAGAGTTTGCATAAGGATCATTATGATGCCAAGGAGTAAGTTAAGGTGTTAGATCTTTTAATAATTAATGGTTTGTACTTTTATTTGTTTTAACAAGTTATTTTCTTTTATGTTAAATTATAATGCATGAATAGATATAATGATATGTTAATCAAAAACTCCCATGAGCATAGGAAACAAGCATCAATGTTAAGAGGTTGAAAAAATAGTAAATTTCCCATAGATGATACAAACATAGGAAAAATTTCTAGTAGAGAACAACCATCACCAACTTTTGATTATTTGGAGCTTGAAAGTCATGAGAAATAATTAGGCACCTAATCAAGTACATTTTCCCTTTAAGTCCATACAAGATACCATCTTACCAAGTTTTTAAGAAAATCTATAATATTGTTGGGAAAACATTATGGTGGAAGGACAAAATGTTGAACAAGATAACAATGTAGCTAGAACATTTGCATATTAGATTTGGTTAGATCTTGAAATAGAAGCTCCTATAAAGAGCATTTCACCATAAATATTACCAAATTTTAAGGGAATTACATAAAAATATCCTAAGAAATTCTTGTTTATATTCTAATTACTTTATCATCTATGTCAAATTTATTTCCATAAACTCCTAAATACTCAACTATAATAAGCTAAACAACTTATATCTCTTGCATAACCTGTGGCTAGTCCAAAATAATAGACAAGCATCACCTATCTATGCCATAAAAACTTGAAATTATAGGTATATCTACAAATTGTAGAAAAGGTATCCTCTTCCTATATAGGTTCTCACAAAAAGAAGAATAATTCTAGGTCAAAATATTCATGATAAGTTTAGCTTTTGATGACTTTGAGCCTTGCTTTTCAATGATGGATGCACACGATCCATTCTGGTACATAAAGATATGCATTTTGATTTTTTGTTATTATCTATATTAATATTATGCATAACCACATATATATGCACATTCAATTTTTATAGTGTATATAATGCAAACTCAGTGGCATAAGAAAACAAATAGGTGATCCTTAATGTTTAGAAGGTATTCGAGAACTTCTAAACAAACATGCATCAAATGGCTACATATTGAGTGTTAGAAATATTTTAATACTACAATGTTAAAACTGTAGATTCTGAAAGCTAATAGCAACATCAAATGGAGTGCCAAAGTATTCAAAGCACTGGTGCACTAGAAATATTGTGAAATATTCACCAAAAAAGTTTAGTGCTAGATTTTTGTAGAAATTTGAAAATGATTATCAAAATTACATAGAGTTCCATAAGAGGATGAGATATTGGTGCACTAAAAAATATTATCTACATGAAAATTCCAAATCATAGAAAAAACCCAGTTATAAAAATCCCTTATGGATGCAACTAGATCAAAATATGATTGAAAATAAAAAATGGTGGCCTCTTATGTTTAAAAAAAGAAAAATGTTGTAGTTTGCAATACAAGGCCATGATTAAATCCAAGTTGGAGGAGGTGTTTCAACCATCATTATACCACATCAACAAGGACATACCATCACATACATCTCCATAAAATAAGGATGCATGAGACTATGCATCATTTTCAATTGTAGAAGCGATGAGTCCAACACCTCATTTTGAGAAATAAGGAAGAAAATATTAATAAGAGGTTTTTAGATCAATTTAAGGATCACCATATAATTATAGCTTTACAAAACTAGAAAAATATAGAATATCAAAAAATGCTAAAAAATCGACGATGGCGGGAACGGGAGCGGGTGCGTCTGTGGACGATGGTGATGGCGATGGCGACGTTGGAGGGACGCTGGAGGGTTCTGGTCTGGAAGGTTTGTCCTCGGGTCTTACAGTTGGTGTTGGGCCTACTACAAGCCCACTCAGCAAATGTCGCGGTGAAGACCCAAACTGCATGGTGAAACCGACGTCTGATAACGTTAGGGTTTCACCCTCCTCTCCTTCCAAAGCATGACCTTGGTCTTTGTCCTTTGCGAATAAAGTTAGGTCTTCGACAGGAGTGTTTTATTTCCAAACTCCTTTGCCCTTCTCTATTACGGGCACTGAAGTCTCTTTTCCAAGTGAGGTTATGGAGCCACTAATCTTCGAAGAGTCCCTCTCTTTGGTTGGGAAATTTGTCGGTGCTAGACCTGATATGGAAACTATCCGAGAGTGGGATATTTCCAAATGGTGGCTTTCGGGCAGCTTGGAGTTAGTGGCTTTTCCTAGGGGGTTTTTCATGATAAGGCTAAACAATGCCCTTGACACCCATCGCATTCTTACTGGAGGACCTTGGTTTTTCGGCCATCGTAGCCTGTTTCTGCGAAGATGGGGGGAAGACTTTGACCCTGAAACCCAGTCTATCAACATCGCTCCGATTTGGATCAAACTCCATGGGCTTCCCCCATAGTTCTTCTACAATGATGCACTCAAAGGCTCACCCAACCGATTGGGGATTTAGTCGCCATCAACCTTGCTACCCAAGCCAAAACCAGAATGACCTATGCTCATGTCTGCGTCATGGCTAATCTGGATTCGGCTTTGCCTACCTGCATCGACATCAACTACGGGAGCTATAGAATACGTCAAGGAGTTGAGTATGAGAACAAGCCCGCTTTTTGTTTGGAGTGCAACACTCAGGGCCACCTGGCTTCTCAATGCCCTTCCCGAAAAAAAGATATCCCTAGTGATTCGGACCAAAAGAAGGATTACCAGATCCCCAACACCTAAAAAAATGCTTTTGGTCAGGGTCGTGGCCGATCTGCAGGCCCTCCTAAAACCTCTGCTTCAAATCATGGCAAACCCAATAATGTAAGTGCTCTGCCTTCTCGTTCTAATCAATTTGCTCCCCTAAATAATATTCATACTAGAGAGGACATCTCCGATGACCTTCCCATAGATCCAAATGTCTCATCCACACCCACTGTGATTTAGTCTCCCTTATCCAAAGGTAAGGCTACAATGACCTTCCCAAACTCACCCATCGATTCTGGTCCCTCTCACCTTCCTCTTCCCTTCCCACCCCTTCCCTTGACTCAGAACCATCCTCTTTCCCTCTCCCCTGAGCCTGTTGCCCTATGCCAGTCTCCCCACTCTCCATCCCCCCATCGGCCTGCCCTTGGGACTGATACTACCGACATTCTCCAAACATCCAGCCCGTTGAAATCTCCCATTCTCGAACCCAAAGCTGACGTCAACAAAGAACAGAGAAGGGGAAGACCATCCAATGCAAAAAAGCTTGCCAAAGTAGCTGAGATCGAAATGGCTGATGGCTCTATGCCTACCTCCTTGGGACCTATTTCTGAACAACCCACCCACCAAGACTTGGATGAAGTCAGACCTAAACTTACTTCGTCTCAAGGAAGAGGTAGAGGTCGCAAAGCAAACCCCAAGTCAACTTGATGAAGTTCATCTCTTGGAATGTTAGAGGCCTCAATGGAAATGCTAAATAGAGGACTGTCAAATCAATAAGGAAAAACCTAAAACCAAATATCATGTTTCTTCAAGAATCCAAACTGGACGAGAATAGCAGCACTCAAGTTTGCAAGCTAATTTGGGAAAACAACCATTTTGCCTTTTGTCCCTCCTCAAGGGCATCTGGGGGTCTCCTTTGTTTGTGGGATCCGACAACTATTGAGGGGAGAGTTCTTTCAGTATCTGACAAAACCATCAACATTTTGTTCACTAATAAAGTCACTAACCTCCAATGGATTGCCACCAATGTTTATGGACCAAACAACCCTGTCAATAGAAGATTGTTGTGGGATAACATTTCCACAATGCACAATAACTTTCCTGACTTTCCATGGATGCTCTGTGGTGATTTCAATACTCCCCTTCACATGTTTGACAAGCAAGGAGGCAACCCGATCACTAGTAGCTGCATTGAAGATTTCAGTGAATTTTTCAACCACAATGAGCTAATGGACATGCCGCTCCAAGGATGCAACTACACATGGAGCAACAGACGGGTGGGCATTTATCACATCCAAATTTGGCTTGACAAATTTCTCTTATCCAAAGAACTCATTCCTATTTTTGGCGATGCCAGGATTCATAGCCACCCAAAAATTGGATCCGATCATAACCCCTTAATTCTGGATTGTTCCCACCCCCAGCAAATCTTCAAAACCCCTTTTAGGTTTGAAAATATGTGGCTCACCCATCCAGATTTAGGTCGGTGTATTCGACAATGGTGGCAGCAAAACCTTTGTCCAAACCCTCTCACGAATCTGTTCCTCAAACTCAAAGCGGTTAAGCTCAAGCTGAAATGCTGGAACAGGGAGGTTTTCGGCAACCTCTTTACCGAAAAAAATCATCTGATGGATGAGATCAAAAGGGTGAAAAATCTAATTCAGGGAGGGGATCATAGGGTCAAAACTTTCATGGAAGAAAAAAGCCTCATTTCAAACTTTCACAATACCTTGGATAAGGAAGAGTCCTACTGGAGGCAAAAATCCAAAAGCCTCTGGCTCAAAGAAGGAGACACCAACACGAAGTTTTTCCATGCTTCCACCATGTGCCACAGAGGCTCAAATAAAATCTCTGAGTTGACCAAGGCTAATGGAACCATTGTCTTTGACATCCATGCTATCAGACAGGAAGCTGTGCACCACTTCCAAGAAATCTTAGGTCCAAGTGTTGACTGCCACCCCCGCACAACAAGTTTTCTACTTCAGAACATACCAAAGTTGGTGTTTAACGATGATAATGGGAAATTGATCCAATTCTTCACTAAAGAGGAGATCAAAGATGCTCTATTTGCAATGGAACCTGACAAGGCCCCTGGACCCGATGGCTTCCCACCCCAATTTTTTCAACACTTTTGGGATATTGTGGGCCTTGATGTTGTTGTTGTGGTTAAATTCTTCCAGAGATCCAAAAAGATGCCGAGAGAAGCCAATTCCACCTTCATTGTTTTAATTCCCAAGTCCAATGATCGTGCTTCTCTCTCCGACTTTAGACCTATTAGTCTTTGTAGTGTCATCTACAAACTTATCACCAAAGTTATGGCAAATAGGTTGAGAGACATCCTTCCCTCCATCATCGGAAAATTCCAAGGGAGCTCGATAAAAGGTAGATTCATTTATGATGGAGTGATAACCGTCCATGAATTGGCCCATTCGACATCTAAAAATAAAAAACCCAGTATGTTCCTTAAGCTTGACATGAACAAGGCTTTTGATTGGGTTTCCTGGAAATTCCTATTCGAGGTCCTAGAGAAGTTTGGGTTTCACAAAGAATGGATCAAGATGGTTCGTGAATGTATCTCTACTGCTTGGTTCTCTGTTCTTATCAATGGTTCACCCGTCGGCTTCTTCCAAAGTTCCAAAGGCATCCGTCAAGGGGACCCTCTGTCACCCTTCCTCTTCATCATTTTGGCCGAAACCCTTGGAAGAACCCTTACTGCTGCTTGCAACAGTGGAATCGTATCTGGGATCAAACCAACCTCAACAACCAATGCCATTTCCCACCAACAGTTTGTGGATGATACTATTCTATCCTCTCATGCTTCCGTTCCCGAAGCAAAAATCATTAAGAACATTCTTGATTCTTATGAAGAGGTGGCTGGCCAGAAAGTCAATTATCGCAAAAGCAAGCTATACTTTCTCAATACTCCCATCCACAGGAAAAATAGGATTGTTGATATCCTTGGGTGTATCATTGGGAGCCTCCCAACTACTTATCTTGGATTACCGCTTTTCCATGGCAAATTGGTCTTGGCTATGTGGAACCCTATTTTAGTTCGCCTCAACAAGAAACTTGCAGGTTGTAAAAGTTCAATGCTCAGTCAGGAAACCAAAGCCACTCTGGTCTAGGATTGCCTGCAAAGTATTCCTATTTTTTTCTTATCTATCTTCAAAGCTCCAGCTTCCATCTGCCAAAGAATTGAGCAAATTCAATGCAAATTCCTTTGGGCGGGAAACGAAAACAAGAACAAATTTTCCCTTGTTTCTTGGGATAGGGTTTGTTCCAAGAAAAAGGATGGAGGACTTGGATTCAGGGACATCAAGCGGATGAACATGGCCCTCATTGCCAAGAAGTCCTGGAGACTTACCACCAATGAAAAAGTCACTTGGATTGACATCATCAAAGCTAAGTAACTCCATCAGGTTCCCTTTCTTGGAGAGCACAACCTTCCTAGTGGATCTTATTTCTAGAATGGCGTCACCAAAATAAGGAAGATCATCATGGAAGGCTTAAGGTGGTGTCTTGGAAATGGAACGACCATTTATTTTTGGGATGACCCATGGATCCGTGACAAACCTCTTAGCCAAGATCCTCATCTTGCAGTGCTCAAGACGGTTACCGAAGCCACCTTTGGTGATAAGGTGTGTCATTTCATTAACCCAGGTATTACAAGACATGAATGGAAACACCTGGATCTTAATGGGCCTAGCCATATCACATCGGTGCTCAGGTAGTTACAAAACTTGCTGAGGACTTGCATCATCCCAAGCTCTCACAAAGATGATTCCATGGTATGGAACCTTGAAGATTCAAGGAATTTCACTGTTAAATCAGCCTACTACAGTCAAGAAACTCCCAATGATGGTCGAGACTTATCTAATCAGGTCTGGGTTCCCAAGGTCAAATTATTCTACTGGTTGGCCATCCAAAACAGAATCCTCACCACTGACAACTTGATATCAGAGGGTTACTCATCCCCAATTGGTGCATCCTGTGTAAAAATGCTTGTGAGTCAACTTCGCATGTTTTTCTCGGAATGTCCCTTCTCTCTTGCAGTGCTCAACCAGGTTCTTAACACCTTCGTCATCTTCGTAGCCCTCCCTCATTCCATTCCCCTCATTTTTCAACAATGGCCTCGACCTTTCAAGAACAATCAACTTAAATTCATGTGGCAAGCTTGCCTTCACATTTTCCTGTGGCAGATTTGGCTTGAGAGAAATGCTAGAATTTTCAAAAACCAAGCCACTGATATGAAGATTGTTGTTGCCAAAATCTTAGCCCTTGCTATGGAGAATGCCTCTCTTGTCTTGTCTTCCAAACCCCCCCCGCCTGGCCTTGAATTGGACCTAACAAAACTTTTCAATCTTTCCAATTTCTCTGTCACACCCCGTACTTCTATTGACAGGTCTGTCATCAAGTGGGTCTTACCTCCTACTGGGTGGCACAAGCTTAATTTTTATGGTGTGGCCAAAGGCAACCCAGGAGCGGCTAGCAGAGGAGGAATTCTCAAAAATCACAGAGGAGAAATAATTTTGGCCTTTGCTCAGAACCTAGGAATTCAATCTAACAATATGGCAGAGGCTTGGGCTCTGCTCCAAAGCTTGATTCTCTTGGAAGGCTTGACCATCAATAAACTTATCATAGAAGGAGACTCACTGCACTGCATCAACTGGCTCAATGGGACTTCTGTGCCTCCTTGGGCCCTTGTTTCGATCTTCCAAGAATGCAAGGCACTAATTGGCATTTACCCAGAACTAGTCATTAAGCATCAGTACCGGGAAGGCAACAAAGCTACGGACTGGCTTGCTAACAAGGGAGTTGGCGAAATGGACATTCATGTTTGGAGAGACTCCTTTCCCATTGGCCTAAGGGATGCTTCTACAAGTTCCAATGTCTGCACAATGTGAGTGGTTAACAGGGGACCGAGTTTGTTTACTCTTGGAACTCGTCGAGTTTTCACGTCCTTTCTTCCTTCTTCTCCCCCTTTGGCTGTGTTTTGGCAACTTGTCACGATATCACGACACTTTTCACCGTTGGCCATGAAATTTTAGCTTGTCACGATATCGCGACACTTTTTTCTCCTTCGAAAGCGGTCTTTCAACTTGTCGCGATATCGCGACACTTTTTTCTCCTTCGAAAGTGGTCTTTCAACTTGTCGCGATATCGCGACACTTTTTCTCTCTGGCTACGGTTTTACAACATGTCGTGATATCGTGACACTTTTTCTCTTCGGCCGCAATTTTGCAACATGTCGCAATATTGCGACACCTTTTCTCTTCGGGTGCATCTTTGCAACATGTCGTGATATCGCGACACCTTTTCTCTTTGGGTGCGTCTTTGCAACATGTCGCGATATCGTGAAACTTTTTCTCTTTAGGTGTGTTTTTGCAACATGTCACGATATCGTGACACTTTTTCTCTTCAGGTATTTTTTCTCTTTGGCTATGGTCATCCATTTTGTCGTGATATCACGACACATTTTCTCCTTGGTAGCGGTCTTCCATCTTGTCACGATATCGCGACACTTTTTCTCTTTCTTGCATCATGTCGTGATATCGTGACACTTTTTCTCCTTGGCTACGGTTTTCCATATTGTCGCGATATCGCGACACTTTTTCTCTTTGGCAGCGGTCTTCCATCTTGTCGCGATTTCGTGACACTTTTTCTCTTCGGCTACGGTCTTCCATCTTGTCGCGATATCGCGACACCTTTTCTCTTTGGTAGCGGTCTTCCATAATGTCGCGATATCGTGACACTTTTTCTCTTCGATAGCGGTCTTCCATCTTGTCACGATTTCACGACACCCTTTCTCTTTGGCAGCGGTCTTCCATAATTGTCGCGATATCATGACACTTTTTCTCTTCGGCTGTGGTCTTCCTTCTTGTCACGATTTCATGACACCTCTTCTCTTCGACAGCGGTCTTACTTCTTGTCGCGATTTTGTGACACCTTTTCTGTCCGGTCATGGTTTTCCTTCATGTCACGATTTCGCGACTCTTCTTCTCTTTCGGCTCCAACCTAGCAACACGTCGCGATATCGCGGTACTTCCTATCTTCTGGCAGCAACCTTGCAACATGTCGCGATATCGCGACTCGGCTTCGATGGCGCTTCTTGTCACAATTTCGTGGCATCCTTTCTTCTCTTGGCAGCAACGGTGCAACTTGTCACGATTTCGCGACATCACCAATTTGGTCACGATTTCGCGACACCTTTCCTTGTGTGGAGGTTTGCTTGCTCTTTGATCTTTATTTCTTGGATCACCTCGGTCGATCTGGAATTCATGTAATTTTTCTTGTACAAGGTTCAGGGACCTTTCAACACCCTTTCAACCAATCAAAAAAAAAATATATATATTCTAATGCTAGATTGTAGCATGCCAAAATTTACACTTAAAATGTTGCATCAAATTTTTATCTGGTGATAGAATTTTAGTTTCCTTCTTCATGCAAAAAAAAGAGTTTAGTGGTAACAACCTCTTTGATGTGCTACTATACCAAGTATTGTATGAAAATAATTTTTTTGGTGTGTTTGTATTCACTAAAAAATAAAAAACTCGGTTGTGAAAATCCTTTATGGATGCAACTAGGGAAAAATATGGTTGAAAACTAGAAATATCAACCTATTCTATTAAATTATATATAATAAAAAAAAATTCGGTTTACACAAGCCAACTACCAATGATAGATCTAGATTCTTGCTCTTATGGCCAACTTCATGATGCCAATGTTTAAAGCTACCCTAAAAGAGCATCGAGCCATTTATGATAACAAGGTATGCATTTTGCTTTTCATTATTGCATAGTTTAAATACTATGTATAATTACATCTAGTCCACAATATACATACAAAACATTCTTCAATGGGGTACCTTGCACAATTAGAGTTTAAAAAAACTATTAATTGATATACCAAAAAATGTTTGCACTTCACAAGCATAAGAAATATTCCAACACCTATTTTGGTGCCTGATGCCATAATGACACTTTTATAGCCCCCACTATTTCCCAAAAAAAGAGATGGAAAAAAGATTACAAAAATGGACATATTTCCCTTCAATTTGAGGGGAGCATAGCATCTGTTAAGTTGGGGGGAAAGGAGGGAGAAAAAATAATATCAACACAATGTTACCACCATATTACAAAAATTGAAGAAAGAGATGCATGAGGACATGCATCAATTTCCATTGGGGGAGTGATGAGGCCTTGAAATGCCTAATATTATGTACAAAAGAAACAATTTTTTTTTTTTTTGGTAAGTAAGAGAATATTTATAATTAACACCAGGTTTTAACTGGTTGACCAAAAACCATTTTACAAAATAGGGTCCACTGACCAACTGGACAAAGGCCAAGCCCTAAAATTTTAAACTGACAACAAAAAGGGCCAAGACCTACTCTTCCAACAGAATACAACCAAACTAAACTATGGAAGCCTAATATTATGGCCATCAGAAAAGAAAGACGCAAAATAGAACTAACAAAGACAAAATCCACTTTGAGCCTTCCAATCTAAAATTTTTCATTATCTATCACCATTGAGACCGCATGAGGAAGATTTTCAGTCCACGTGATCAAATTTGCTGCTACAATGCCTTCATTTGCCAGCCTATCAGCTGCCATGTTTGCTTTCCGGAAGGTATGCAAAATTATGGCCTCAGATCGATCATGAATTAGAGCCCTTGCTTCGTGGATGTAGTCATAAAATCTCCAAGGAGCTCTCTTAGTGTTCTTTAGAAGATTTATAATAATAAGAGAATCACCTTCCACCAACAGTTTCCCTAGATAATTCTCTGCCACCTTGAGGCTCCTCCAAACTGCCCTCGCTTTAGCCACATTGTTAGTTTGAGCTCCAAGATGTTCAGCAAAAGCTACAAGCACCTCACCCTTGTGGTATCTAAGTAAGCCACCAGCCCCAGCTTCACCTAGGTTGCCCCTAGATGCCCCATCAAAATTTAACTTAATCCACCCTAGGGGGGGTGGGGTCCATGTGATCATGGTTCTAGGACAGACTTGAGGATGATTGAGGCCATCAGTGAGAGGTAAGTTTAATGACTGGCCTAATGAAGCTTCAAAAGGATTTGGAGGTCTAGATGCTGTAGGCACTAAACAAGCATTCTCATTAGCATATACTAAAATTTTTGACAGGACAGAGGATGACTGAGAAACCTTATCCAAGAAGGCCCGACGATTCCTTTCCAACCATATCTGCCACAAGTAGTGATGAAGGCAGATATTCCACATATACCTAAGATGCCTATTCAAAAAGGGAGAAGGCCACTGGACAAATAAGTCAAAAATGGACTGAGGATGGACCTAATAAATATGAAACACTTGTAACAGACCTAACAATATTGAGACAGAAAAATTACAATACAGAAACAAATGATCAATAGACTCCCACTCAGACATACAAAGATAACACCTATTAACAACAATCACACCTCTTTTTATTAAGTTATCCATGGTGAGGATCTTATTTTGGATGGCCAACCATGCAAAAAACCCAACCTTCGGAACAATGCTTTTGGGCCAAACTTCCAAGTGAGGGAAAGTAGGTTCATCATTATCAATAAGCATCAGATAAGCAGTCTTGATAGAAAATTCCCCATTGTCTGAAGCTTCCCAGATAATCTGGTCCTCAAGAATGCCAGAAGGGAGTAAATACTATCTTAATTCATTCTCCAGTATTATTGATGCCCCTGGTAGATCATTGTTCATTATTGGCTTCCAAACCCTTCTATTGTTTGACAAAGTAATAAAATCTGCAACTTTGGTACCAAAAACTTCAATTGTCCAAGCTCTAAGGGTTGAAAGGATGAGGTTTGCAGAGAGGGGATAGTCCTTTAACCATTTTTGGTCCCAAAAATCAATGTTTCTTCCATTTCCCAGTTTCCAACGTAGCCCTTTGCTTAGCAAGTTTTTAGTTTGAAGGATTGATTTCCAAAAAATTGATCCCCTGGGAGGAAAGGAATAACTTAAAAATTCAGTTTCTTGCAAATACTTTCTTCTGATTATAGTAATCCATTCTGCATTTGCATTTGTCAGAAGATGCCATGCTTGTTTGGCCAGGAGGGCCATGTTTAAATGTTGTATTCTCCTTAGCACAATACCTCCAAACTCCCTTGGTTTGCAAACCCTATCCCAGGACACCAAGTGAAAGCGCTGCTTAGATTTAGAACCAGTCCATAGGAACCTCTTCTGGATCTATTCAATTTTAGTGTAGACACTTGTAGGAGCTTTAAAAATAGAGAGAAAGTAGACAGGGATGCTTTGAATGGAAAACCTGGTGAGAACTGCCTTGCCAGCTTGAGATAACAAATTCCCTTTCCATCCAGCCAGCTTCCTCTGAATTCTTTCAATTACATTAGTCCACATGGAATCAGTAGCTCTGCCTGTAAATAAAGGAAGGCCTAAGTATGTGGATGGAAGAGTAGACACTGAGCATCCAAGAATCCTAGCAATATTAATCTGCCTCTGAATGGGAGTGTTAAATAAATAAATTTTACTCTTTGAAAAATTTACCTTTTGCCCCATGACATCCTCATATAGCTCTAGAATATGTTTTATGACCTTAGCCTCAAAAGCGATGCAAGAGTTAACAAAAAGTATCATCCACAAAGCTGTTCATGTGTAACTGCCTGTGTTTGTGATGATGCTTTAATTCCTGAAATAAGACCAATATTACAGGCGACTTTGATTGTCCTCCCAAGGGCTTCAGCCACAATGATAAACAACATGGGAGAGATAGGGTCACCTTGCCTTAGGCCCGTTTTACTTTGAAAGTATCCAGCAGGAGCACCATTAACAAGGACTGAAAACCAAGGTTTCATAAAACATCCTTCCAAAAGCTTGATCCATTCATGATGAAAACCAAATTTTTGAAGAATGGCAGAGACAAAACTCCAATTTATGCGGTCATAAGCCTTGTTCATATCCATCTTGAGAGCAAAAGCAGGTTTTTTAGTCTGGACTACCGAATGGAGGGCTTCATGAACTGTTATGACACCATCAAGGATGGACCTTCCAGGGACTGAACTGCCTTGACAAACATCAATAAACATAGGAAGGATCTTCCTCATTCTATTTGCAATCGCCTTGGTCAAAATTTTATAAACAACATTACAAAGGCTAATAGGTCTAAAATCCATCATAGATCTAGGAGTAGGAATATTTGGGATTAAAGAAATAAAAGTGGAGTTAAAACTTCTCGGAATATGCTTTGTGGACTGAAATTCCTTGATAGTAGCACATACATCAAAACCTACAATATCCCAAAAAGCCTAAAAAAAATGAGGTGAAAACCCGTCTGGACCTGGAGCTTTATCAGGGCTCATTGAGAAGAGGGCCTCTTTGATTTCTTCATCCGTGAAAGGCTTAATTAACTCCCCATTCAAGTCATAAAAAATTAAATGAGGAATATGGTAAAGCATTGATTCTGAAGCTAAGGTAGAACTGAAATGTTCTTCTCCTAAAAGATTCTGAAAATAGGAAACTGCTTCATTTCTGATCTCATTAGGACTAGAAAGGGATGATCCATCATCTCTAACAAGTTCTTTAATTCTATTGTGGCTTCTGTTCCTTAAGGTAGATGCATGAAAAAATCTTGTGTTGGCATCACCTTCTTTTAGCCAAGTAGCTCTAGACTTTTGCCGCCAAAAAGTCTCCTCGCAGGCTAAAACATTATGGTACTCAGCAAGGGCTTTCTTTTCATCTTCCTGTAGGGAAGGGTCTGGAAATCCCTCTTCAAGTTTTTTCTCAATGGTTGATAACCTTTCAGAGATGACTTTCTTGTTTTCAAAAATATTTCCAAAAATTTCTTTATTCCAGATCCTTAGATTTTCTTTCACCACTTTAAGTTTCTGTGCTAATCACAATTTTGACTCCCTTAATGTGTTGGTAAAAAATAATTAACTATGGACTAGGCTATAATTTGTACTAATATTTTGACTAGACATGGTGAATAGGTAAAATGTATTACTATGTTATTTTAGAAATATTTAATGTGATTTTGGGTTTAGTTTTATATTTAGTTTATAAATATTATAATAATAAAACCAAATGACCCAGGGAATGATTGATGAAGGAAGGATGTTGAGAGGACGTGGAGCTCGAGGGCGAGGAAGGGCATCGGTCTTTACCGACAGAGGATCGCGAGGGGATGATGGCACAGATGACGATTTTTTCCTTGATCGGGAGGGCGACGTGAGTCTGCTTCAACTTCAGCATGAAGGGAAGTCTAAGGAGATGGGCAGTGTGGTTACGGGGTTTGAAAACCCTCTTTTTTTAGATAGTTCCTTCGACAAAAAGAATGCAGATGCAGTTGCGGGTAAATTTAATGCTTCGAAGCAAAAGATTTCACCTGTTATTAAAGACAATGGAGAGTTGAATAAAAAATTATCGTCGTTGCAGTGGGGAGACTCCACAATGAATGAGGGTTTGCAGGAAGTGCAAACCACGATTGCCATAACTGACGCAACTCCTAGAGCCGGGAACACTTCGCCAGGGAAGAGGAATAAGGCACGAAGTCTGGATACGAAGTCACCTGCGAAAGAGCATGAGAAATTGCCTTCATCGGCCAAGCCGAATTTGTTTCAGACATCCCCAGCAAAACCCTCGATTAATAATGAATCGATTGAGGTTTTGCATGGAGTTGTTGAGTCTAAAACCTTTGCGACCACCTTAAAGAAGGACATGGGAGGCGATTTATTGATGAAGGGTATGGATTCCAAAGTTTATAACTTGGGTGGGGATAATATTCCATTTTTTGGAGACCCGGATGAAGACCTAGCTTTAAAACTGGATCGCATGGATTCAATTTTGGCTGATGCGGAGGATGAGTTCACATTTTGTGCTACGGAGTTTGAAGAATACAGGAACACAAGAAGGGAATTGGAAGCTAACGAGATTATTTTATTCTTCTTGCGTAAGGTTCCATCAGAGGCAGACTTCCAAAATTGGATCCGGTTGAACTGGGAGTCCAAGGGGTTGCATGTCAAATCATTTTGGGGCTTGGGAGGGAGGTATGTGTCGGTTTTGTTTGAACGAGCAGATATCGCGAGACATGTGCTACAATTTGGGACTTGGAACATTGTTGGCTCCATGGCCTTTGTGCAAACTTGGCATCCAAATTTTGATCCCAGGGATGGTTCTCAGGCTCATTACCCCCTGTGGATTGAATTTGTCGCCATGAAGTCGAAACTCAGGTGCATGTTAAGTTCTATGGCGCAGCGCTTTGGGAAAGTTCTGCTGGATCCGACAGGGAATAAATCTCTCAGATTTAGTCCACGGGTGTGTGTGGAGGTGGATTTGAGCAGGAAGCTTCCTCAACATCTTAAGATTATCACACCCGAGGGTTTGGTGCAGCAAGAGGTAAGGTATCTAAACCTCCCTAATGCTTGTTTTGGTTGTCAATATTTAGATCATATGGTAAGGTATTGCCCTTTTAAAAAAGTTCAAAAATCTAAGGAGATCGAAAAAGACAATAAGAAAGAAGAGGAAGAGACAGTTTTAGAGCAAGAGGGTAAAGAGGAAATGGAGGTGGATGAAGGATCTCAAGCACGAGATCAACCTGCCAATTCTTCCATTATGCAGCAGGAATGGAAGGTGGTTCAGAAGAGAAAGGATGTTCGTGGCTCCCCTTCTAAGCCTAGTAAAACCCGAAAAGGTTCAGTTTTAGGGGATGGTGTAAATCCCACTCAACAAAGTCACTCGTCAACATCTGAGATTGAAGATGAAGGTAAAAAGGTTGTTTTTGTTGATCAGGGAGGCTCTTTGCAGGTTTCTCCTTTGCAGGGAAGGAATGGAGGTATTGGTATTGACGGGAATCAGTTTCAGGTCCTTGGTTCCTTAAGTTCTTAATGAAGTTCAACATTACATCTTGGAATGTGAGAGGGATGACTATCCCCACTCGTAAAAGGATGGTCAGTAGTTTTTTGAAGTCTATTTTTGTTGATGTTGTATGTCTTCAGGAAATTAAAGTTGATGGTTTTGAGTTGCACAGTTGCTTGAATAGTTCTTGGAAGGGCACTTGGTGGAGCTCATCTCACCATCAGGGGTCCGGAGGAGTTGTTCTTGTGGTTAGACAGTGGCTTGCTTCACTTCTGCTTAACAGGGGTGAAGATCCAGAAGGTCGTATTGTTTGGGCTACTTTTGTTGTAGTTGGGCAGGTGATTGGTGTGTGTTCTATTTATGGGCCTAATATTGCTTGTGATAGGGTCCGCTTGTGGGATTGGATGCAATGTAATATTCCAGAGGCGTGTTGGTTCCTTGGTGGGGATTTTAACATGGTGGAATGGGATGGAGATAGAGAAGGTGGTTTGGGTTGTTGTCTTGCTGGAGCTGAAAAAGAGTCTTGGGCCAAAATGAAAGTGGCTCTACAAGTTTTTGATGTTAATTTCAAACAAAAACATTATGACTCTGGCGGGTGGTTTACTTGGTCTAACAGGAGGGCTGGCATGGATAGGGTGTTTGCGAGGATTGACAGGTTCTACGCTGATCCTCTTTTCACTTGTGAAGGTAGAGGGAAGAGATCTGTGGATGTGGATCTTGGAGTCACGGGTTCTGATCATGCGCCCATCCATACTTGTGTGCATATTGGGGCCATGCTTGTAGAGAAAAGGAATTTTCCATATAAACTGAATGTCTCGCACTTGGATTCCATTGACTATAGGGAGTTGATCAGGTGTGTTTGGAATTTGGAGCCGAGACCTTCTGGGTAGGGGTGGATTGCTTGGTGGGATGTTGTTGTTCGAAGGGTGGTCAAGTTTTTAAGAGGATGGGGAAGATTGTTGGCTAAAGGGCGATGAAGGAAAATGAAATCTCTTCGGAAGAATTTGGAAGCTGATAGAAAGAAGCTTGAGATTGACCCCTTCAACTCTTCTCTTCAGGAGAAGGTTGCTCTCTAGGAAGGAGAAATCAAAAAATTAGAAGATTACATTGGCAAGGGGGCTCATATTAGGAGCAGGCTTCACTGGCTGAAAGAAGGGGATGCGCCTACGCAATTTTTCTTTAATTACATTCGTAGGAAAAATGCTACAGAAAATATTCTAACTCTGCAAAAGGAGGATTCCACTCATACTGAGGATGAGACTGAAATAAGGAATTTGTTTGAAAATCATTTTAAGCAGATTTTTGTTGTCTATGAGAACTCTTTACCGGTCCAACAGGCTAGAGATCTGTTCAAAGAATGTGTGCCCAAAAATATCGTCAGTTTTGAAAATGACAGGATGGCAACTGATTTTTCTAAGGAAGAGCTCTTTTATGCTTTATCGAGGATGAAGAATGGTAAGTCTCCCGGGCCTGATGGTCTCTCAGCTAAATTTTATAAGTATATGTGGGACTGTATTGGAGATGATTATGTAAGAATGGTTCAGGAAGTGTTTTATGGAGCTAGATTTTCTTCTTGGATGAATCAAGGGGTGATCAAGTTAATTCCTAAAGGGAGTAATAAAGACAAAATTGGGGGTTGGAGGTCGATTACCCTTTTAAATGTCTCTTATAAAATAGTGGCTAAAGCTTTAGCCCTTCGGTTGTGAGACATTGCTGCTAGAATTGTTCGAGAGGAACATACTGGGTTTGTTAAAGGTAGATTCATTCTAGATATGGTGCTTTCAGTTTGGGAAGCTATGGATTGGGTAGAGGAGTCAAATCAATAGGCTTTGTTCTTAAAAATTGATTTTGATAAAGCTTATGATAGAATGGATTGGACCTTTATTTTTAATATGTTGCAATGGCTTGGATTTAATAGGACAACAGTTCATAAAATACAAATGCTTTTCTCCTCAGCCTCGGCTAGAGTGGTGGTTAATGGTAAAATGTCAGAAGACATTCAGTTGTTCAGATCTATCAGACAGGGCTGCCCATTGGCTCCTCTTCTTTTTGTTCTTTCCATCGATGCTTTGGGTTATATGCTAGAACAAAGGAGGTTGGCTGGTCAAATTAGAGGAATTGCTATTCCTGGTGGTCATCTTATGAACAACCACTTTGCAGATGATTCATTCTTTACTGTTCAGATAGATAAGGACTCGATTGTTGGCCTATAGGATTGTCTCAGTCAGTTTTGTCTTGCTTCTGGTGTTGTGGTTAGTGAGACTAAATCTGACTACTGGTTGGTAGGAGTTGAGTCCTTGCCCAAAGAAATTCATACAGGTTGGTAAAAATTTAGGGATGGAGAGATTGTTAGATATTTGGGCATCCCATTTGGTAGAAGGGTTTCCCTTAAATCTATGTGGGATTGGTGTATGAGCAGATTTGAGAAAAAAATTCAAATTTGGAAAAGTAAGATGATCTCCTTTGCAGGGAAACTTACTGTGGTAAGTAAGATTCTTCAGACGTGCCACATGTACTATTCCTCTTGTTGGCTTCCAAACCCTACTCAATATAGAAGACTAGAGACCTGTATCAGGAATTTTTTATGGGCAAATATGGATGGTTCTAGGCGGGTTCCTCTAGTTGCATGGAAGTATTGTACTATTCCTAAGAAGGAGGGTGGCCTTGGGTTGCTCAACATCCAGGTTCAAGGTAAGGTTCTTGCTTCTAAGTGGGTCATTAGGTGTTTGGAGGGTGATTTTGGCTGGCAAAGGTTGTTGCATCACCGGATCAAGAACTGTGTGAATATTGATGGAGTCAAGGGAAATTTTAGTTTTGAAGATATTGTTGGTCACCCCAGGAAATTTAAAATTAGAGGTTGCATCCTAATTAAAATAATATGGGAGGCTTGGAAATATGTAGTCGGCTTGGTTAAATGGGACTTTTTGGATGATAGACGAGGTTGGACTCTTTGCTCCAAAGCAATTTGCCTTTGGAAAAAAAATGGGACGTATGCAGCAGATATGCCTACCTTGCAGTGCAAGAGACTTGGTAAGAAGGGAATTTTCAAGTGGGTGGATCTTTGGGATGGAAACACTGGTATTTGGACTCCGTGGCAATAGTTGGTTGTTAAATTTAAACTGAAGTCCTCCGATAGGTATGCAGTGCAACAAATGCAAAGTCTTCTTCCGATGGAGCAACTGTACAAGCTTTCCAATGGTCTTGTAGGTCCTATCTGGAAGGATTGGAGGTGGAAATATGGAAAACCAATTTGGTGTTTTAAAGCCTCTAATATTTATCAGTTGATGGTTCCTGGAATCTCGTTTGGTGACATTCTGAACATCATATGGGGTTTGAGTTGTTCTTGCAAAAAATGGAAGAAGCGTCTCGTTGGGGTGTGGATGTTCCAGGTTTCTATGCAGTTGAAGGTGTTTGCCTAGTTAGTTATTATGCAGGGTCTTCATAGTAAGGCTCATCTAGCCAAATGGATGCTTACATCGGATGCTTGTTCTAGCTGTGGAAAAAGTGAAACAATTAAGCATATTTTTTGGGAATGTTCGAGAACGAGAAAGGTATGGAGAAAGGCAGTCTGGTTGTATGACAATGTTGTTCAGGGGCAGCTAAGGTGGAAGGCAGTGTTGTTTGGAGACTCCATTGACTGTGCGAGCCACAGAAGGATATTTTGACATATTATCAGACTCTCTATCTTGTTCAGTATTTGGAAAGATAGATGTAGTCTAATTTTTAAAAATGAGGAGGTGTCGGTTGTTGTTACTATTAGCAAAGTTGTTGAGCTTGTTTCTAGTCAACTTAAGGTGTTTAGGTCTGAGATTATTCAGGATTGTATTAGAATTGATAAAAGTGTTAGATCTGATTGTTTGCTGCTCATTCGCAAACTGTTGTAGTGTTGCTATGATGATGTATTCTCTGATTATTCATTAATATGAAGTATTTTTTCAATAAAAATAATAATAAAACCAAATAGAAAAATGATTACTTTCAAGTCTCTAAGTGCTAATGCACTAGAATTAGACAGTGCACCATAATGAGCAATGCATTCGAATCAAATTGTGTGCCATAATTTGTAGTGCGCCAAAAATAGATAATGTATCCGAATTATCTAGCATTGGAATGGTTTGACACCTAAATATGTACTTGAATGGTCTAGGGTCAGATGGTATGATACCAAGATTTGCATTAGAAATAATGCACCAAAATTATATCAAATTATCCTACAATATTCCATAATGGATGCTTGTTAAAATCATGTTGTTAGTTTTAGTGATTCCTTTCAAATATTGGGCTAAAAATACTTAGTTAGTTCCAAGATATGAGGGAAGTTAGTTCCAAGACATGGGGGAGAGTCCTTCCAAATAAAAGGAGTGTAAAGTTCCACTTGAATTATTCATGTTATTTCTTAGCAACTGGTTGAGATGCTATCAATAGATTATGAGTGTAAAATGTCACTTATTTTATCCATGCTAAATATTAAGAAGTGGTTAAGAGAATATAAGTGTAAAGTGTCACTTGTATTATCAATGCTAATTATTAGCAAGTGGTTGAGAGAGAATAGGAATGTAAAGTGCCACTTGTATTATCCATGTTAATTATTTATTTTATTTTTTTTGAAAAAATGAAAAACTTGTATTAATACAAAGAACGGTTACAAAAGCCAACAAGGCGCGAAAACGCGACATGTCACGAAATCGCGACATGTCACGAAATCGCGACAACCAAACCAGCCTTAGCCACTACAGGGAAACAAGCCGCGAAATCGTGACAAGTCACAAAATCGTGACATGTCGCGATATCGCTACAATCAAACCAGCCTTGGCCGCTTCCGAGCAATAGGTCACGAATTCGCGACATGTCGCGAAATCGTGACATGTCGCAATATCGCACCAGTAAGACCCCGCGAAGCCTTATCACTAAAAATGTCACAAAATCGTGACGGCTGCTCCCCTTTGCGCCTCAACATCATAGGTGCCGCGAAATCGTGACACGTTTTCCATCTGGCATCTGAACTCCAAAATTGTCACGAAATCACGACGAGTTTTCTCCTCCGCGCCCACCCATCAAAGGTGTCGCGATATCGCGACGAGAAATCCACTTGGCGCCCAGTCATCAAAGGTGTCGCGATATCGCGATGATTTTTCCCCCTGCACGAGTTTTCCTCTCTGCGCCTGATCGCCATAAATGTCGCGATATCGCGACGAGTTTTCCCAGCAGCTCCCAGTCCTCAAAAATGTCACGAAATCACGACGGTTTTTCCACTTTGCGCCCGGTCTTCAAAAATGTCACGAAATCACGACAGCTTTCCAGCAGAGGCCGCGACAGCGCAACATGTCGCGAAATCGCGACAGTATCTCTCCAAAGGCCGCGAGAACGCAACATGTCACGAAATCGTGACAGCTTTCCAGCAAAGGCCGCGACGGCGCAACATGTCACGAAATCGCGACAACTTTCCAGCAAAGGCCGTGACAGCACAACATGTCGCAAAATCGCGACAGCTTCTCTCCAAAGGCCACGACAGTGCAACATGTCACGAAATCGTGACAGCTTTCCAGCAAAGGCCACGACAGCGCAACAAGTCACGATATCATGACAAAAACCACCCTTAGCATTTTTCTTACTCATTGTCACAAGGATCGTTCCAGACCCTGCCTGATCACTTCATCCACCAGAGGCATGTCACTGTGCAGCTGCACCCCTACCTCTTTCTCAGCACCCATCTTCGCAAGGAAATCGACCACCTTATTTAAATCTCTACTCACATAGACAGGGATCACGTCATCTAATTCCCTCCATAGTTCCTTGATTTGAGAGATCAGAATCCGTAGCCTCCAAGCTTTCGAAGAAAAGTTCCTCATACAATCAAGAGCGCCAACCAGGACTTGAGAATCGAATTCGAGAATTATCCTCTTGTGACCATGCTCAACAGCCCAGATGGAAGCAGCTCTGATGGCAATGGCTTCGGCTTCATTGTTAGTGGCTCTACCCAAACCAAGCAGTTCCCAGTAGAGCACTGAACCAGCATGATCCCGGCAAACTACCCCAATACCGGCACTGCCCGGATTGCCTTTTGCAGCTCCATCAGTGTTGATTTTGATCCAGCCTTCTGGAGGAGGTTTCCAACTAGCTCTGTCTTGTCTCTCTTGCTCTTCAGCTCTCTCTTCCAGAGACCCAGGACCAACCTGATTTTCTTCTTCAACATAAATGGCAACAGTTTCTGTGACTTTGCTCCAGATAACCTGCCAAACTCCGTCAATCGAGGAGAAAGTTTCTCTAAAGATCCGGGCGTTTCTCTCCAGCCACACTTGCCACCAGATGAAAAGTAAGCCAAGCTCCCAACCAGTTCGGAGAGCTATAGAATTAAATCTGCCCCTTTTCCATTTTTCCCAAATATTGGCTCGATTCAGATCACCATGAGCCTGGAGATTAAAGTGAGAAAACCAGCGTTTCCAGATCTGACGCGTGAAAGGGCACTCGAACATCAGGTGATCCATTGTTTCCTCATGCTTGTGGCATAAAACACACTGAGAAGGACCGATAATTCCTCTGCTTCGGAGATTGTCAAAGGTGAGAATCCCATTGTGCATAAACTGCCAGGCAAAGAAATTAACTTTCGGCCAGCCCTTAGAATGCCAAATCTTTCTCCAATCCTGAATCAGAAACGAGTGTGGGGGAGGCGCTAGGACGATCTTTTCATATCCGTACTTTACAGTATACACCCCAAGGTTCCCATAGCCCCAGGCTAATTCATCCTCCTCATCCCTCCCTGTGAGGAACCTTTCAGTCAGGATTTTGTTCAAGATGAATGCCAGCTCCGGAGGTATAGCAATTGGCCACTCCTCCCACCTCTTAAACTTTTTAAACTTATACTCCCCCATCTGGCTGGTGTTAAAATAGCTTTCAATTTGAATCCAGCCCTTGGCTTCTATAGCGGATTTGATTGGTTGTAATTCAGGAAATGAAGCAATGATGGGTGGAAATTGGTCCCAAGAATCAGTCCAAAAACGAGCCTTATCCCCTCTCCCCACTTTCCAAAATAATTGGTCTTTGATAACCTGAGCTCCAAGCTTGAGAGTCTGCCACACTAAGGAACCATTACCATCCAGGGGGAAACGGCTCACCTCATTGGGGTGGACAGGACCCAAATATTTACTGGTGAGGATTCTGCTAAATAAGGAGGTTGGCTGGGAAATCCACCTCCAATACAATTTTCCAGCCAAAGCTTTGTTATTAAGCTTGGAGCTTCTCAGTCCCAGCCCTCCTTTAACCTTGGGCTGGGTAACTTTATCCCACGCAACCAAGGCCCATTTTTTCTCCCCTTTTGCACCTTCCCATAAAAATCTTCTTGCCATTTTGTCCAGCTCTTTCCATATGGTATTAGGGGCAGCCAAGATAGAGAATTTATAGATTGGCATGGCCTGAATAACTGACTGTAAGAAAGTTAATCTACCCCCATAGCTTAACCATTTATGGGACCAATGATTCATTCTTTCTTTGATACCTTCCAAAAGGTCCTTCCAGATGTCTATTTTCAATTTTTTGAAATGCAAGGGAACTCCCAAGTAAACTATTGGAAGAGTAGTCCTTGTGAATCCCAGGATTTCAATAACTCTGTCCTGCAGCCTTTGGTCGAGATTGAAAAAGACCACTTTGGACTTCTTGTCATTGAGGGCCTGGTTTGAGGCCCTAAGGTAGACATTAAGAGTATCTCTGATACCTCTAGCTTCCCTGAAACTGGCCACACCAACTAATCCAGTATCATCCACAAACTGCAAGTGAGTCAGAGTTTCCTCCCCTACCTTGATACCTGTTAAGAGGCCTTGATGCCTTCTCTTCAAGAAAAGTCTACCTAATCCTTCAGCCAAAATGAGGAAAAGATAGGGAGAGCAGGGGTCTCCTTGGCGAAGACCACGAGTGGCTCCAAAAGGTTGCGAGGGCAGGCCCTTGATAAGAACAGAATAAGAGGGTGTTGAAACACAACTCATGACCCAATCAATCCAGTCCTGGGAGAAGCCAAAGGCTGCCATCATTTTAGACAAGAAGCTCCACTCCACCCGATCATAAGCCTTGGACATATCCAGTTTAATAAACATCCCTTTATTACCAGATTTTTGCATTGTGTGGATAGCCTCCTGAGCGAGAACCACCCCATCCAAGATTTGTCTTCCCTCAACAAAACCCCCTTGTTCTGAAGAAATGATGTTATGAAGGAGAGGTTTGAGCCGCTCAACCATTATCTTAGTGATTATTTTATAAATCACGTTGCATAAGGCAATAGGTCTGAAATCAGAGATATGAGTCCCCTCCTCCCCTTTAGGGATTAAGGTGATGAAGGTATGATTTATTGCCCTAAGCATTCTTTTATTAGTTCTGGATTCCTCTGTGACAACCAAAACATCCTCCTCCAAAGTATCCCAAAAGGCCTGAAAAAACTCAATAGGAAAGCCATCTGGACCTGGAGATTTGCCAGTACTCATGCCAAAGACCACATTTTTCAATTCATCTCTATCAATGGGTCTGAGAAGGGCCTAATTTTCTTCTTCAGAAATAATAGAAGGTATGACATTAATAACTTCGTTCTGAGCCTCAACATCCTGCTCCATACTTTCCCTAAAAAGTTTAGAAAAGTAATCAATTGAATGGGAATGCATACCCGGAAGAGTATCAAAGGAATGACCATTCTCATCTTTAAGGGCTTCCATGTTATTCATCTGTCTCCTAGCACAAGCTGACCGATGAAAAAATTTGGTATTTCTATCCCCTTCTAATAACCAAGTATTTCTTGCTCGCTGTCTCCAATAAATCTCCTCTTGGTTATCAATGTACTCAACCGCTTTGCGTAAGGCATCATCCTCGGATTTAAGTTGCTCAGTAATTGCTCCTTCCCCAAAGAGTTTTTGAACCTCCTCCCATCTGGCTACCAAGGGGGCTCGTTGGAGCTGGAAATCTGACCTATTATTTTTCCTCCATTGTTTCAGTTGAAGTTTGACAAAATGAAGCTGTTTGTGAAATTTAAACATTGCTGTCCCAAAAGGTGGACGGCCTTCTTCCCACCATTGTGGAATTTTCTCTCGAAGGTCCTCCTTCTGTAACCAAAAATTCTCAAATTTAAAAGGCCTGTGATGCTGCCCAGTCAAAGTCCCTCCCTCCAACAAAATGGGAAAGTGATCTAAAACTGGGCCCTCCAAAACCTGGAATTTAGTGTTCCACTTTACAAATGCCTCCTCCGAAACCAGAAAATGATCTAACTTGACCTTCCTGCTGTGTGGCTCCGTCCTCTTGTTAGTCCAAGTAAAGTAGGTTCCAGGACCTTTAACATCCACTAATTGATAGGCTTGGACTTGGGCAATCAGAAGCCGATCCCCTGGATCCAAAATTGGGGATCCACCTTCTTGATCTCGAGCAGATAATTTTGCATTGAAATCCCCAGCAATAATCCAGTCTAAGTCTTCCCTGGAGGACCTCATGTTCTGTACAGCTTTCCATTGGAGCCTCTGACCATCAAGATCTTGGGCCCCATAAAAATTAGTGATTAAGACATGTTCAGCTGTGATATTATTCCTAAAATGAGATGTGAGAACACCCCTCCAAGCTATATGTTCTAGTGCAGTCCACTCCAGAGGGTTCCAAAGAGTAACAATCCCCCCTGAAGCACCTTGGGCAGCCACATCCATATGGCCAGCGCCCCTCCAGATTCTATTAACTATTTTACTCATAAGATCTAAAGACATTTTCGTCTCTTGAAGAAGCAAAAAGTCTGTTTTACATTTTCCTAATAGTCTTAGAACAACAGATTGATGGGTTCTACTGTTTAAACCCCTAACATTCCAAGATTGAATAATCATTGAAAACCTTGGGAGCAGTAGGAATCAATTGTCCTCATCGATCCTCCATTGATCAGCCTGTCTCCTTGAGCTGCAATCAAATCCTTATTTGACTTTCTGCCCGCTCCTTGAGTATTACTATTTTTGGATCTCTTTTCCACCTGAGATATCCCCAGGGCTGGCCTTTCTCTATTTTTTTTTGCAATTCCCATGCTGACATCCTTAACTACTGGTGGCGCTTGGGAGTGCACTATCAGTGCCCCTGCATCTTCTGGTTGCAGTAACTCAGTGGGCTCAATCACCTGTTCTAAGACAGGAGGAGATGAAGGAGAAACATGAGTGTGGATGTTATGGACCTCAATATTCCCATCCACTCCTTCCATGTCTTGGTCTTCCTGATCCACTAATGTCTTAAAAATTTCATATCTGTTGGATGGCTTGGGTAGTAATTGCTCCTTGCCGTTTTTCTTCTGCTTTCTCTTTCTTTTGGCCTGCTCAAAGCCATCTTTCTGTCCCTCATTACCTTGAGGAGTATTGGCTATTTCTTTGGCAGGAGTAGACTTCCCCTCTCTAGGGCGATTTGGCATTCCAGACGGGGCTTCCGTTTTAGTGTTCAAAATATTTGGACAAAATCGGGCCAAATGCCCATGCTTGTGGCAGACTCTGCATCGGAAAGGCAGAGCCTCATAGTCTAACTGTTGGATCCAAGATGTTTCTGCCAGTTCCAGTTCCACCTCTGTCGGTAGAGGCTGGCTAATATCCATTTCCACACAGATTCTAGCAAAGACACCAGAGTTCCCTTCTATGGTGTCCTTGGAGATGCCCAGGTGTCTACCAAGGGAGTTACCAATCATTTCCAGGACCTGCTCCCCCCAAAACTCCATTGGAAGAGCGTACAGACGGATCCAAACCGGGACAACCGTGGGTTCGATGCGAGGATCGAATCCCACCCTCCAGGGTTGAACAAATAACCTTGCCGGACCGTGGTTTCTCTTCTCTGACTCAAATGCCCTGTTTCTATCAGCTAAAGAAGAAAAGCTAACAATGAAATACCCGTTACTAATAAACCACAGAGAGTACTCACCATGGGGCTCCCAGTTCTGTCTGACCCAGGTGTGCAAGAAATTCAGGGTGGGTCGGATACCCATGAATTTACAAATCAAATCATGGTTGGCTTTGTAGAGGATTGTGTCTTCGACCAACTTTGGTTCGATTACAATCTTGGGTCTTGATGCGGATTGTGGGAGACATCCGTTAACTCGATGCGCTGCTGAGCTCTTGCCAGCGTTCTTGAATATCGTATTGAGAGTCTGTCTCTGGGCTTCGCCGTTGGAAGACGAAGGATTGTCTTTCAGCAGTTCAGCATAAGAGCTCTTCCTCCCCGAGAGAGGGTCTGGAGGAGACCCCATTGGGCCCTCCTGAGGCAGCAAACGATCCTTCAGATCCACAATAACAAAACACTACAGTAATCCTCCCGATGTCCTGGACCTTCCTTCGCTCCACAAACCCTAGAACATCGCCTGTCGCCTACGCAGAGAGTTTCCCGCCAAATCGCCAGAGCTCGAAACCAAATGTTGCAAGTTAAAGTGTCTATCCATGTTAATTATTAGCAAGTGGTTGAGAGAGAATAGGAGTGTAAAGTACCACTTGTATTATCCATGCTAATCATTAGTAAGTGTTTGAGAGAGAATAAGAGTGTAAAGTTCCATTTGTATTATCCATGCTAATTATTATTTTTTAATTTAGCTAAAAATCCCTTATGGGGCTGCCTTGGTCTGATAAACCACGTCCAGGGGGTTCTACACCATTAAAACCACTTGGGAATCGCACCCGGTCCTAATCACACTATTATTACCAACTAGATTTTGGGTACCCGATGTGCATTTGGTAGGGTGGATATTCAAACTAGGGACCTCCCTTGGAGGATTTCCCTACCCTCTCCAACTCACCTACAACACGTGGGTTATCCATGCTAATTATTAGAAAATGGTTTAAAGAGAATAAGGATGTAAAGTGCTACTTGTATTATCAATGCTAATTCTTAGCAAGTGGTTGAGCAAGTGTAGGGATGTAGTTAGGCATCACTTATATATAATTATACCTGACTTATGTGATATGTTTTTAGAGAAGGACAAGAAAGAAAATAAATAAAGGGAGGATGCATTTGGATTGAATATTTTGTAAAGGGGTAATTCCCTTCTCTTTTTAATAAATAATGATATTTTCCATTTTTCATTTGTATGTATTTTTAATTGTATTTTGAGTTAAATTTTTCTTTTCATTGGGTTGAGGAGTATGGGCCCATTCCATCAGCACAATGGAAAGTATTATTTCTTGTAAATATTTTTATAAAATAATTGATGAATTTTTATTTATTTATTTTAATACTTTTTGTATATGATTTTAATTTATATTTAACTTATATATATATAGATATGGTTGCTTAGGGAACCTCTATAATCCCTAGCCCATTGGGTAAAGACAAAATTAATGAGATCCTCAACCCTTCAGGGAATTGAAGTAGGGTAGTCCATTGGAAAGCACTTGACCACTACCTACTGACCTATCCCTTTCTAGGCTTTAAATAATTTGTATATGAATTTTATTTGTAATTATTTGTAAATTATTTTAATTATTTATTTTTTGAGTTAGTTTTACACAACTACTAGATTAGCTTTTATTTTCTTGCAAGCATGAAAATTTATTTTTCTATATGTTAAATTAATTTTCAAAAAGTGTGTTATTTAATTTGCAAATGTGATTTACATTTTTGTAAGTATGCATTTAAATCTTTGCAAGTGTGATTTAAATTTTTGCAAGTGCGATTTAAATTTCTACAAGTGTACATTTATATTTTTGCAAGTGTGCATTAAAATTTCTACAAGTGTGATTTAAATTTATGCAAGTGTGGTTTTTATTTTAGCAAGTAAAAAACCTTAAAAGATCCTCTATCGAGATACGTTTTGTTGCTCTCTAACACATACAACCATCGAATGAGACCCTGCATAAACAATTTAAAGTGTGAGAATTAACAACACTCGCTAAAATATTTCTATTTTACTACATATAGCAAGGTCCTTATACCTCTTGGTTAGGGAACTTCTTTGCATCTTCCATAAATATCCTAAATTTTGTATTAATTTTATTTTGCTACACATTTAAGTGAAATAATTTTTAGATTATAGATTTGATGATGCTATTACTCTTTCATTTAGATATAGTTAAAGAGAGAAAAAATGTTATCTATTTACAAAAGCATCAATACCACTATTGCTAGTCCAATGACACTTTTGCTACTAATCATGCAATCCATGCTTGTATATTTTTATCAATTTTTATATCCTATCTGAATAGGTCTAATACTAACCAAGGGAAGCTCATACTATCCTCTAGCTTAGATAGACCCCTTTACCATTGATTTGTTTTGTTTCTATCTATTTTTGGAGGAAAGTGAAAGCACCACCATGACACAATAGTACTGACCATGTTTTTGTGGGATCAATAGTGCTTCTACTTTTGTGGTAGAACTAAGTTCTTTATAAGTCCCATCTATTTCATTTTATCATTTAAACTATAAATTTATTTGTTATTTGTAAAAAATAGTTTGAGTTTCTATATTTTCTATTATTTATTAATATAAAAAAAGAACTAGCTAGTCTTAATCATTTAGGAGACCATCCTTAATCTTGTTATCATCAAAATTAGAATGAATATAGTTGCATTTAAATTGTTTGGTGTATCCTTCTTGAGATTTTATCATTACTTTCATCACTAAATAAATATAATTTTAGTTTTAGTCCTTGTTTGTTGTATTTTTATGGTGCAAGAGGACTATATTAAGGTTAAGAATTTCTAAGAAAATATTAGGAGGAACATAGGTGTTCTTCAACTAATCCATAAATTATACTACCCTATCCTAACATAACCATCATTATGTAATGTTGCACCTTGGGTCTTGTTGGCATTTTTGCCACATTGATTGTCATTGATTAATGCATTAGTGTATTGTTGGAAATCTGACCTTTGATATCAGCTTTGATGCAGCTTGGGCGAAAAAAGGAGAAAAATTGAGCAAAAAATGGTTAAGTCAAAAAACTGCAGCGACGCGCTGACATGTTGCAGAATCGCGGTCAACGCAGTCAACGCAGGCAGGTTGGGCGGAACCGTCGCGATATCGCGACGTGTTTCGGAATCGCGGGTCGGTCGGCGTCGAAGGCATTAAGTCAAAACTTGCAGCGCGTCGCTGACATGTCAGCGAATCACGACGAAAAAAGGCGATGGAGGAGCTAATGACGGAAACATGTAGCGAAATCGCTACATGTTCCGTTTTCGCGGAGCAAGCTTGCGATGGCGAAGAGGAAGCCGGAGACGTAGCGAAATCGCTACATGTGCCATTTTCGTGAGTCAAAGGCGGTCAAAGCGTACGACATTATAAGATGTCGCGATTTCACGACACGTCGCGTTTTCGCGACCTGTAACTGTTTTCCCGCCAAGTGCAGTATGAACGGCCGAGGAGATATTTTTGGTTTCCGACGATTTAATGCTGACCCGAATTTAATAATTTGCGGATTTCCGATGCGGTTAAGGTCGAAGAGTGCCCAGGCCACCAAAATTAAAGGGTTTATTGGTTCGAAGTTGCTGTTCGTGGATTAATTCAACGGTTTTCATGCACATGTTCGAAGAATCGTATTTAATGAAGGACCGCGAACGTTTCATGGCATTTAATTTTTATTTCTTCGAGACTGCGATTAAGGGGATCATGTTCCTCATTTCCTTCGCATAATTGTAGATCTCAAGAAGGTCGGTTTAAAATATTTAATGCTGCAAAGAGGACGGACCTCTATAAAAACCAATGTAATTCTCATTCACAAAGGTTGGAAGTTTTGCTAAAAACTGGAAGTGCATTTGCAAGAATAAATTATTGGCTTCAAATTTTTCAAGCAGTTGTTTGGGTGATTGTCTTTTCTGGTTCGTTGCATTTCTAATCGAATTTATATTTCTTGAGTGTCGTTACATTCAAATTCTGCATATTGGATTTGAATCTTGCTTGTAAGGATATGATTCCTGGAGTGTAATCTTGGAGAGATTTTCTGCATACAGTTGTGTGAGAGTTGAGTCATTATATTCTATCGCTTGCTGTTGCTGCACTTTAAGTTTTCTACTGTTGTTCTTTCGATCCCATAACTCCGGCCTATGGCCATATTTACATTTCTTTCTGCAACTTTTAATTTCTTTCCAGCAACCCTTATCTTCAAACAGAAATTTAGATTAGTAAAGGGAACCAGCCCACTCTGGAGATTGGTCTGGGAGCCATTTCTTGCTTCTAGCCTTTCAATGTTGGCCAGGTCTAGGGTGCATTTGTAAAATCCTTTTCTATGGAAGATTTTGGACCAACAATTTTTGGCACGCCCGGTGGGACAGACTGTTTCTGTCTCCAAGAATTCATAATCGGTGGGATACGCATAATTTTCCAAAGTGATAACCCCACCGGTGCCAACAGTTTTGGCACGCTTTTAACACCCGGAGGTCTCAAGATTTGATGAGCTGTCTTGACCTCATAGCGGAGATTTGTAAGTTCATCTGGCGACTTTGCTGAGTTGAAGATCTGTTCGTGGACGCCTGTTTTAGTTTAAAAAAAAAAAAAAAACATTTCAAAGAATGTTTTTTCTGGCGACTCTCACTTAATGGCGATGGCCGTGATTCCGCAGACCACTGCCACAAAGGCGAGGGTTTTTCCTAGATGGGATGATCCTGGTCCTCTGAATCTCCAAGTTTGGCATGAAATTCCCGAAGGTGTCCTGAAGAATCTGGCAAAATATGATGGTACCGAAGGCATGGCTCTGGCACATGTTGAAGACATTGCTACTCTGTCCATGATCCATGTCATAGAACACGAAGATGTCATGATCCGACTTCTGGTTCAGTCTTTGGAAGGAAGAGCATTGCAATGGTACAGATTGCTCAAACATCAAAGCATCAGCTCATGGGACGATCTAGCGGGAGCACTGATCAAAATATTTGATGAAGATCCTTTCTACAGTTCTTTGGATCTCTACCATTTTTTCATGTACATCAAGAGAGCACATCAAGAGAGCATCACGGAATTCAATGTCCGATTCTTGATAAGTTGGAAGAGAATTCCAGAGAAGATCCGTCCATCACCCACCCAAGCCCACCTCTTTTATGTTCAAGCTTTTAATTCTGACATAGGTCTCTTTTTGCTGCAGTCAGGTGAACAACGGTTCCCACAAATCTTTGAGGAAGCAGTGCGAGCGGAACAACTGTTGCTCTTATCAAGAAAGTTACCGTGGGGAGAAACTCCATTACCCTCTCCGGTGGTTGCTGCTCCTGTTTACCCTGCACAGTATTTTTCATGCCAGATCCCTTATACTGAGCAAAAACCTGAGATGCAGTCATGTGGAGTTCAAGGGACAGATCTCGTCCAAAGTCAAGGATTGGGACATGCAAGCACTTTTCCAGCAATGAACAATATGATTGCTTGCAGTTTTCATCAAGAGATGGGCCAAGTAGAAGAACAAATGCAAATTTCAAAGCCTGAGGAGATCCCAGAATCAAATTTCTCCCTTGAAGAGCCCTGTGATCACATCAAGGAGTTAGAGGAGCCTGTACTCAGCCCACAGCCAGTAAAGTCTGTAGAGTGGTGGTGTTGGTTCCAACCACTACATCCAGCACCTGAAGAAGTCCTCCATGTGGGTACTAGTAAGAAGGATAATCTGCTGCATTGCATCCTATTCGCACCATGGAGAACTTCAGGAAGGAGCCAGCCCAATTTCAAGAACCGACTTAAGTATGATCAAATCTGGTCGGGACATTGCAGATTTACCGGATAACATTCTGAGATTGGGTGTCTGGTGGCGACATGCCAATCATGTCGTGAATTATTGTATATAGTATTTTGAAAAAAACAAAAAAAATAGAAAAAAGAAGAAAAAAAAAAAAAGAGTGGTATTGTTTTTATTTGTTCATCTCGGCTATTGTTGCCTGTGAGCCGTAGATGCTTGTTTTTCCTTTGTTTTTCTCCTCCCAACAGTTTGGTGGCTTTATAGCACTTTCTTCTTTTCCCTTCCCCATTTCCTCTCTTTCCTTTCTTCCTCTTCTTCCTTCTGTTTCTTCTACATTAAACCAAAATAAGCCACGACTGTTGTTTCTTTTTCCCTTTTCTATTTTTCCCCGTTCCTTCTTATCCCTTTCTTCTCAGTTTGTTTTTGTTTTAAAAAGCATTTATTTTCCAGCTTGGTTCATTTTCATTTCACGCTTCAAAACTTCCACTTCTGTTCCATCCATTCGTTCATTCCATCTATTTCCGCTGGTAGTGTATCAACATGATGTTGTTATGTCTATCTCATCACTTGCTTACTTCCACATCACTCCATTGCAGTCACCGCTTGCGCAATCGCAAGAGCTCACTTCACCATCATATTCCATTTCTTCAGTTTATAACCGCTTCTATGCAGGTTCTTCCGGTTCTAGTTTTTCAGCAGCAGAAGAAGTTTTGCAGCAGTCCCCTGACATGTTTTGCAGCAGCTAGTTTACAGTTCCAATATGACTCTGTGCCCAATGGACTAAGGCCTGGATTCTTGCATACAGCGAGCTGTATACCCCGCGAGCCGCCAAGAATGTTGGCATTTTTGCCACATTGATTCTCATTGATTAATGCATTAGTGTATTGTTGGAAATCTGACCTTTGATATCAGCTTTGATGCAGCTTGGGCGAAAAAAGGAGAAAAATTGAGCAAAAAATGGTTAAGTCAAAAAACTACAGCGACGCGCTGACATGTTGCAGAATCGCGGTCAACGCAGTCAACGCAGGCAGGTTGGGCGGAACCGTCGCGATATCACGACGTGTTTCGGAATCGCGGGTCGGTCGGCGTCGAAGGCATTAAGTCAAAACTTGCAGCGCGTCGCTGACATGTCAGCGAATCGCGACGAAAAAAGGCGATTGGGGAGGAGCTAACGACGGAAACATGTAGCGAAATCGCTACATGTTCCGTTTTCGCGGAGCAAGCTTACGATGGCGAAGAGGAAGCCGGAGACGTAGCGAAATCGCTACATGTGCCATTTTTGTGAGTCAAAGGCGGTCAAAGCGTACGACATTATAAGATGTCACGATTTCGCGACACGTCTCGATTTCGCGACCCATCGCGTTTTCGCGACCTGTAACTGTTTTCCCGCCAAGTGCAGTATGAACGGCCGAGGAGATATTTTTGGGTTTCCGACGATTTAATGCTGACCCAAATTTAATAATTTGCGGATTTCCGATGCGGTTAAGGTCGAAGAGTGCCCAAGCCACCAAAATTAAAGGGTTTATTGGTTCGAAGTTGCTGTTCGTGGATTAATTCAACGGTTTTCATGCACATGTTCGAAGAATCGTATTTAATGAAGGACCGCGAACGTTTCATGGCATTTAATTTTTATTTCTTCGAGACTGCGATTAAGGGGATCATGTTCCTCATTTCCTTCGCATAATTGTAGATCTCAAGAAGGTCGGTTTAAAATATTTAATGCTGCAAAGAGGACGGACCTCTATAAAAACCAATGTAATTCTCATTTACAAAGGTTGGAAGTTTTGCTAAAAACTGGAAGTGCATTTGCAAGAATAAATTATTGGCTTCAGATTTTTCAAGCAGTTGTTTGGGTGATTGTCTTTTCTGTTCGTTGCATTTCTAATCGAATTTATATTCCTTGAGTGCTGTTACATTCAAATTCTGCATATTGGATTTGAATCTTGCTTGTAAGGATATGATTCCTGGAGTGTAATCTTGGAGAGATTTTCTGCATACAGTTGTGTGAGAGTTGAGTCATTATATTCTGTCACTTGTTGTTGCTGCACTTTAAGTTTTCTGCTGTTGTTCTTTCGATCCCATAACTCCGGCCTGTGGCCATATTTACATTTCTTTCTGCAACTTTTAATTTCTTTCCAAGCAACCCTTATCTTCAAACAGAAATTTAGATTAGTAAAGGGAACCATCCCACTCTGGAGATTGGTCTGGGAGCCATTTCTTGCTTCTAGCCTTTCAATGTTGGCCAGGTCTAGGGTGCATTTGTAAAATCCTTTCCTGTGGCAGATTTTGGACCAACAGGTGCCTAGTGTGTATGGGCCCATTATGATGTAACCACTACTTTTATTATAAGTGGGTGTTAGTAATGATGTAAGTAGGAGAATGATGTAACAATTACTTTATTGTAAGTAGGAGTTATTATAATGATGTAATAGTTATTTATTATAAAGAAGAGTCTATATAAGATAGAGGTGGAAAGGAATGAACCATATTGTATTTTATATTGTATTGAATATCTACTTCCAAGGAGGTTGCCCCCTCAAAGAGGCATGTGATTTCTATTATTCTTGAGTAATATAGGTTTTCCATATTTCCAATTAGTTATTTTCTTAAACACTTACGTTTTTTTATTTTCACTAATTCCTGCATTGCTATTGTGGATTATGCATATTTTTATCTAAAGGTTCCTAAAAATCAAACTTTAGACTCTAATATTAAAAACTACCCCTATCATTGAGGTGATCAAAGGAAAGGAAAAGCATCACAAAGATGTCCTTCATGATCCTTTTTCCATTTTCCTTCACTTACAAATTTGTATTTATTTGAATCTAGTATTTGATTACCTGCATATTTAATTTGTTGGTATTGGATCAAAATTTATTGTTATCAGTGGATGTTGTTTATTGTGCACTATTGATTTGCTATTTCCATTAATTCATTTCTTGAATTTGTTTAATTACATAGGAAAAACTAAAAATAACTTTGTTTTTAAATGATAATCCCTCTACATGTACCTTTCAACATAATTTTTTGTGAATTTAGCAAGGTTGATTAACACTTTGATATTTTTCCATGCTTTATGTGAGTTACATCTCTACATTTGAAAGTTTACAAATGACTTAGATTTATTTTCATCTCTAAGAAAATATATCTTCAAGAATATTTATGAGTTGTTATTTTTCAATGACTTCTTGAGGACAAAGCTCAAATTCCAAGAAAAATAAATCCTTGCCATGGATAATTTTTAAGTTATAGAAAATATAGTCCATTTTGAAACCATAAAGAATTATAGGTATAGTCCCATGATTTTTTTAAGCTTGCATTTGTTAAATGTTTAATGAATGGTCCATGGAATGCATTTTATAGAAGCAAGAGGTTAAGTGTGTGAAGGTTGCATGATGAGAAAATATCATAAAGAGATATATCCAATAAGAATAAAATGGACAACACCATATCCATTAAAATTGATTCATTCACATATTTATAGTTCAATGCATACACCAAGTGTTGGTAAATATTTCTACTTTATCACTTTAGTTGATCATCATTCTAGAAAAACCTGGGTATAAATTTTGAAGAATAAGAGTGAGGCTTTATAAGTATTCAAGAGCATCAAATCCATAAGAGAGTTAAAGCACATATAGAATTATAACATTAAGCACTAAGCATGGTGTTGAGTATTTTTCTAAGAAATATATTCAATTTTATGATGAGCATGGGGATAAGAAGATAATTGACAATAACCTATGCACCTTATCAAAATTTAGTGGTAGAAAGGAAGAATAAGACAATCATGGACATGGAAACAAGCATGCTACTATCAAAAGGTTTGGTATGGAATGAATCCTTACATAAGTCATTTGAGAGTGTTTGGTTGTTTGTCTTATGTTAATATTGAATATAAGAAAAGGAACAAGTTAGATACAAAAGTCAACCATAGATTTTTGTTGGTCATTATTAAGAAAGCAAGGAATATAGATGTTATGATCTAAAATCTAAATAATGCATTACATCTAGATATGTGAATTTTATATAAGCATGAACATGGGAACAATAAGGAAAAAAGTTGAGAAAAAATCTTGGTTTTCATTCAAAATCAAAGCACATTAAGTTGAGGCATTATTAGAGACTTAGTTAAAGAAAAGGAAGTTGAATTAAAAAACTACAATTCTAAATATTATTATGCAATTTTTTTTTAAAAATGTAGTGACAAAAGACCAATTTATTTTAATGATAGAAGGAAAATTTTCCATTTTATATCAAGGGGATAATTTTTGAAATTTGATGTTAAATGAGAAAAAACTTTAAACAAGATATGAATACGATAAAAAACAAAATATAATAAAATTGGAGTTACGAATGAGAGTTAAATATAAAAATGTTCTCACCCCAATTTGGAGAGAATACGAAGCATCAAGAGTCTCTTGGGAGAAGAATGATATATCCTATTGTATGTTTACAAGTATAGTGCATTGTGTTGAAGAATTGTGTGTAGATTTAAATATGATTGAAGAGTTTTCTCTTAGGTTTTTATGCAAATTAATTTTCTAATTATGTTTCCCTTTCTATGCTATGTTAATATTTGAACTGGAGTATTACCACATCCCACAAAAGATTCTATGTATTTGCAGAGATGTGTGTGGGTAACTTTAATTTGTAAAAATAATTTGAAAATATATACATATCCCTTACACGAATATATTATCTTAATAGAAAATACATTGTAATTTTAGAATTAATGTAGATTAGAGACATCATATCCATACAAATATATTATATTATGATTATGGAATTCAATATCATACTACTTGTATGCATTTTGAATATAATATCTCTTATAACTATTGTATAATGTTTAGTGTATATGTATTTTAACCAACATATTCCTAATTTCTAGTCTTATCAAACCACTTGGTTTCTCAAATACGAATTTTTAATTTTAATTGATCTATAGGAGATAATATTATGATTCATATCTATGCACAAAACTTCAATTATTTTATAAGTTATTTATCAACTATAATATTTGCATTCCACATCTGAAAGCATTATTGGGTCATTGATGACTTTCTATTTTATTATTTTAGATTGGGATGCATGAAACCTTTTTGAGTGCTAAGGAATATTTTATTTTTAATTGAATATTATCATTGTTTATGAACCAAGTGTATTAGATTTCATCATCAATAAATATAAATATTTCATTATTGTAGAAAACAAGAATCTAAGATATGAAATTAATATAGAAATTACATTATAGTGTCTTGATGTGTAAACAAGTATTTTTAATCAAATTCATTTTTGTTAATTAATGTTTTAAGATCCAAAGTAGTTTGTATTCCCCTGATCCATTAAATGATGAGCATGGTGATAAGAAGGTAATTGACAAAAACCTATATGCCTTAGAAAAATGGGGTTATGGAAAGAAGGGATATGACAATCATGATGATGGAAAGAAGTATGGTACTAGCAAAAGGTTTGGAAAATCATTTGTGGGATGAAGTAGTTGCAACAATAGTGCACTTCCTAGGTAGAAGTCCTATAATTTTAGTAAAAAAAAGTCTCATAATGAGGTATGGTAAAGTGACTTTAGAGTGCTTGGTTGTTTAACATATGTTAATATTGAAGAAAAGAAAATGAATAAATTAGATCTAAAGTGTCAAACATGTATTTTTATTAATAATTGTGAAAGAAAGTAAAGCATGTCGATGTTATGACCCTAAATCAAGACAATGCATTGTAAGTAAAGATGTGATTTTTGATGAAGTAGAAAATAATAAGAATAAAATCATCATTGAATATGTTGGGGTGATAAACATATCAAGTGGAGACACAACTATTTCTCCAAAGATAAATGTAAAAGGGAATATAACATTACAATTACATCCAAGATACCAAATATTGGATCAAAATTTTAACAGGAGGTTTGTAAGAAGGAAAGCACAAGCCTAGGAATAAATGGCATTGTTACAAGAAGATCATATGGTGAACTACGCACTATTATTCAAAATTAAAATAAAACCTTTATTTTTTTAAGAAGCAACCCAAAATAAGATATTGACCAAAACCATGAAAAAATATCTAATTGCAAAGAAAATTTTTATACTTGGGAGTTATGTGAACTTTGAAATAACAAGGAGGTAATGGAATGAAGTAGGTGTTTAATATTAAGTATACTAATAATTAATAAATTAAAATGTACAAAGCAAGGCTAGTGGAAAATGGTTATCCACAACTAATTTGTGATAAACCTCATTTTCCAACCATCTTGAGAGAGAATTATTTTTATATACTCATAAGTATAGTCTATGTTCAAGGGTTATGCAAGAATGTACTCAATGTGAGATGTAAGGTAATACTTCACAAAGAGATAACATGGCCAGTGTCTACCTCTTGTTAATAGGAGTGGCCAAACTCCTATAAGACCTACGGGTTTACCTTCATACCTCCACGGTATAAGGACACCTTAAATAGTCACCCTATATTTCCTACATTCTCCACAAATGGGGAAAGTCTTGACCATAGTGTTTAGGGATTCTCCTCTTCTCAATACCCTCAAGAATAGGATAGTCATTTCCATCTTACTAACTTAAGTCCATATAAGTTAGTCCCAACCTAAGTCCATCTAGGTTGATGTTAGGCGTATGCCTTACTGATTATATATTACACCACTAATATGGGGTATTTATCATTTATAGTTTTTTGTTACCATCATCTCCACAATGGGGTAGCTAAGGTGGTCATCATTTTCTAATGATAAACTAATATAGACCATCGATTATCTAATGCCTAACTTACTTGCATAAGACTCTCCTAACCTTCACAATAGGAGATAAGATCTAAACTAGACCTTCCAAAATTACCCTTTTTGATCCCTACTTATGTTTCACACTACAAATGTAACTTATGCAAACATTCTAGGTATTTCCTTCCTAAAACTAACTCATGTATAGATTTTAACATTATTTTATTGCACATATCCCTCAAGTACATAAATAGGGTGTTTATTTAATCCCATCTACTTAAATAATTTAACATCTATATCTTCATCAAGAAGTCACTTAAATAATATGTAATCCCTATTTCCATTATCAATCCATAAAACATGATAATTTGCATAGCATCATAAATCGTAGTACAAAGCTACATCATTCATATTTTGAGCATAATTGTAATTCCATTATTTACATATCTTATAGAGAGTAAAGCAATACATCCATTTCAGATTACAAAATAATACTCATGCTAGAAATTTATTCTAAAAAATAGCCTTTCATTATAAAATCCCTAGTACAACATATATCAAAGGGATCAATGTCTAGTTTGTATAAGACTCCACTAGTCCTTATTGCATCTCCATCGCTCTATTGATGGTGATAAGGGATCAAGATAGTTCATGATAATCATGTAGTTTTACCTTAAATTCAATTTTCTATATTGTATGTCATAAGGCAATCCATGCGATTTTAACATTTGAATGCATCCATGCAACATACATTCACCAGAACGTAACCATACACTATACATTTATTTTATCAAAGGAAGGAAACCCCTTAATTTCTCAAGAAAGAATTTCCCATACATTCTTTTATCACATACCCTTTTTCCATAAAAAATATTCCTTCGATAGAAAAATTACAATTACAAACACTTCTAGTCCAAGCAAGAGAGAACCCCATAAATTCCCTCAAAGAATAGATTCCCTACCCATTATTTTTTGTTCATAACTTAGAAGATACTTTTAAAATCAAATTCCCTTAATTTCATTCACTCAGAAATAGAATTTATACCAATGTATCAAACATTTGATCTTTCCATAAAATCTTGATCTATAAGCCATCCAAATTTTCCACAAAATTGTTTGTAAATATAGCATTCACTTTTTTCCACAAAACATTCATTTAATTAGCATTCAATTATTCTATAAAATTCTTTCAACTAGCATTCAATTTTTCCACAAAATTGTCCTATCTAACATGCAAATTCTCCATAAAATTGCTCTATAATTTTCCTACAAATTTTCCACCAAATTGCCCTATAATTGAATTTCAATTTTTACACAAAATTGTTTCATCATAGTATTCAATTTCTCCACAAAATTGTACTATATTTAACATACAATTTCTCCACAAAACTATCCTATAGTTAACCTACAATTTATCCACAAAATTATATTATAGTTAACTTGCAATCTATCCACAAAATTATCCTATAGTTCCTCTACAATTTCTCCACAAAATTGTCATATAGTTCACTTACAATTTCTCCATTAAATTATCCTATAGTTAACCTAAAATGTCTCTACAAAATTTTCCTATAGTTAACCTACAATTTCTCCACAAAATTATTCGATAGTTAACCTACAATTTCTCTAAAAAATTGTACTATAGCTATCTTACAATTTCTCCACAAAATTACCCTAACTAATATTCAATTTTCCCTAAAAATTACCTTTATTTAGCATTCATATTTTCCACAAAATGTTCTACAAATGCATTCAAGTTTTCCCCAAAAATTGACCTATAGATGCATTCAATTTTTCCACTATCTTTTTTTCTTTTTAGATGGTGGAATCGGTAGCCACCACAAATCCAGGTAGGCTATCCAAATTTGATGGTTGCCATAGTATTCTGCGTTGTTCACCCTGAAAGCTGTCACACAGATATTTGCACAGTCCACCCCTATAACCGCCATGCCACAATCATTTTAAACCTTGTACGCCACTGAAAGCACCAAGAAATGGACAAGCGTTCAGTACGATGAGGACCGAGATTTGAACCTTGGAATTTTTCCACTATCTTTGACCCATAGTTTTATTTATTTTTTTCAAGGTTTGCTCTAAGATACTCAAAACTTGGTCTATCCTTAAGTTCAATTTTTAGCTCTAAAAAATTTCTCCTTTGGCAAAAATGGATGTCTTAGAGAAATCAAAAACCTTCTATCCTCCCAAGCAATTAAATTGGCAAATAAAAAGAAATATTTTTCTTCCAATAAATATAGATTTGTTTTACCAAAAATAAGGGGTTATATAGAGTCAACAATGAAGCTTCAAACTAGCCCAATTTAACTAGATTCCAACTAGTTAGGCTACAAAGTTTGTTCTTTTATTCCTATGCAACCAGTGCTAACCAAACAACCTAAAAATTTAAGATAAGCCATTCATAACACTCCACATGGCAGGTGAGTCAACATAACCTCAAGGTTGCGAGTGGGTCAAGGGGGTATGGAGATATTAGACAACTTTGAATGGCTTAGCCAAGTGCCTAGGCACTTGGCTATTAGCCACTATGCACTTTACACCCTTTAAATCGTGTTTATCCCACTGAACCATGCATGTGGGATAAACATCATCACTTTTATAAAAGAAAATTCCCACCATATTCTCATTTGAAACCCCAAGTAGTCAACATGAATAGTTAAAAAAACTAGAAAGTGCCACTTGTTAGTATCCTTAGATGTATAGAGCTCAATAGCCACCAACCTAGAACTCTTGCAAAGTAATATTTCTCCTAATGATTACACTCCATATGTTTCCTCTTGTAGCCTCCTAATGTCTTGCTCTTCCTTCTTCCTAGGACTCCACTAAGCCTTCCTTCATGAATTTAAAGGGATTTCTCTCCCTTAAAGTAATATACCCTCTATTAAAAAAATAATTTCCCCCATGCTAGGTAAAACCAAATTAAAACATTATTTAATCCTAATAATGTAAAGGTGATCAATCCTTTTGTTTCTTGCCCCCTTTTCAAGAATATTGACAAATTTAAAACTATTAACGAAGAAAAAAGTGAATCTCTTTTTAAAATTAACCGCCATGAAGCAACCATGGAGAAGGATGAATAATCCTCTAATTTAATAAAATAATCATTATAATATTAAATTATCTTAGTGCTATTTTGGTCCAATCAAAATTAGACAAATTTTGTGAAGACAAAAATCATCTAATTGCATTCCAAAACTTACCAAATCAATGAGGTAATAAGTAATTAGATTAATTAAGCCATAATTAATTGATTTACTTTTATTTTTACCAAAATATATTTCTTAAAATATATCTTTCACAAAAGCATCAATTTACTTCACAAAACATTACAAAACTAAGAATTAGGTCCTATTTCATCATGTAAAAGGGTCTTTCCAAGGTGGGTCATGACATACTACCCCCCTTGGACTAAACATAGTCCTTTGTATTTCTCATAATAGAAAGCATAAAGCAATCATAAGCATTACAAATAAATAAGTAAGCAATATCAATCATAGGTATCAAATGCATTCTCAATGTTTCACACCATTGTTTTATCCTTATGTGGGCAACCTCTTTTAAGATAGACTCAACTAACATTGACCAACTCTAAGGAGACTAGTACTAGATGTCATGGTACAATGGTACAAACATGAGCATATGTAAAATATAATGCAACTACATGAGGGTAATATTTTATGTTACCCTAAGTTGTCTTTATCATCATTTTCCTTTTCCAATATACCATTCCCGATGGTCAATCATCTTCTTCTACCCATGAGAGTATCTCGATCTATAATTCAAAAAAATATTAGTAGTGCCATATCCTCAATGTAATAAAACATCCATATTGTATAAAAAATAATTATTGAAACATCCATTAGTAAATAAATCTCATCATAGAGTCAAATCATCAAAATATCTATCAATGCATAGTCAAACTATAATAGAGTCCTCTAATAATAGAATTACAATTTTTTTCATAGAGATGATATGAAATCATATTTCCATAATACTTTAGACACAATAGGTATAAATACAACTAGGTTTATCAAAATATCTCACAAAGGAGTCCCAACCTATGATTTGGTGGTCCTTATCATAAGTTAACCTCAAAGTAAACATGTTTCATCAAAGAAAAAAACATAATATCATAAATCTCACTTTAGGATATCCATATATCCTGAAATTATCTTTGGAAAAGAAATTTACCACCACTAGTGCATCATCCTTGATGTCCTCTAGTATACATCCTTAGTCAACTTATTGACTAATGTTAGAATTATATTAGGTTCATACCTCAAGAGACACAAATTCCAAGTGAGGTACTCAAAAGAGTCTAAGGCACACTACTTAAGACCCATAAAATATGGAGGGTTTGCTTAGGTCTTCCCCTTGATTCACCAATGGTTCCAATCATGGGAGGAAAAGACTTGAACCATTAAATATTTTCACATAGGATTCTCATATAAAAATATCAATAATACCACATGCACTGTGTTGTGGTATAAACCATTATTTAAATGGTGCACAATACGCTATTAAACTCGACCACAACCTAGTGGTTAGGTGGCATATTGCTCTATTTCATAGATGATGATATTTTATGGTCTCTTAGCCATGGTAAAGGTTCTATTTATCTCTATATTCATATGTTATGGGGTATATTTAAGTTTCATGTTGGCCATGTCTATGCATTATTTCACCATGGCTAGGATGTTAAACTTATTTTTCTAGCCAAAGGCCATGTTTGTATTGTAACATGGCCCAATAAAATAAAATATTCTTTTATTGTTCTATAGTCTCTATTGGAGTTTCTCAAATTATCCCATCAAGGTCTAACTTTAGCTTCATCCTAACTAGTTGATCATGAATTCTAAGAAGATCCTCTTCTTAACCATTTATCAACAATATCAATGGTCACACTTACACCACATAAGGTGCCATTCCAATAATATTATCATCCACTGATAATATCTATGACTACACTTACTCCATGTAAGGTGTCATTCCAAAATTATTATCATCTGCTAATAATAGAAATGGTCACACTTTACTCCATGTAAGGTGCCAACACAAACTTGTGACCATAACCCATACCTTCAAGGTAGGATAATTAGTCCAAGCTTTCCTGCTTCGGACTTTTCAAAAGCTTTCTTGTTTTTTGGAATTCTCTAGTCTAAACCACACAGAATATAAAAAGAAAACTTGAGTGTTGCCTACCACATATCCCCTCAAAAATGTTTGAGTTAAGAAAGTTTCCATCCCATGGGCTCATGAGTCCACAAGGAACCTTAATATTTCTATTAAGCTTAAATGTGTTTTTGAACGATTAATATAGTCTCATAATATGGTACATTCTTAAATATATTAAATAAAGGATCTCATACTCCTCTCAAGAATAGGTTTCCCACCTATTCTTTTTTATTAAGAATGTTCAATAGACTCATCATCTATTCCTTTTCATTAAGTATAGTCAGCTTAACTAAGAATAGATTTTCCAAAGAGGTGTGTTCATGCTAAAATAGGCTACATATACCACAATCATATATATCAAGCATTGGGTAAACATTGATTTATATATAAAATACATGTTTATATGTTACATTTACAAATTCCATAGGAATACACACCGTACATCATTAGAGTACACAAATAGTGGTATATTATCCTCACCATAAAACAAGCCTCACTACTGCTATCTCTTGGTCCACTCACTAATTTGTGCTAGCCCTAGTTCTCTTAGAGAATTTGTTCAAGCTTTTCCTTGCAACCTTGCTTGTATTGCTCATGTTGTTCTTCTATAGCCACATTCTTCTTTGGTAGTAGGTTGTGATGGAGTGAGCAAGCCATGGCTCACTAGTGCATCAAAACATGAAGTCAAGTATACATTTTTGTACTCTCCCATGGCTTGTCATAGTTGTGCATTCTTAGCATGTATGGTTGTTGATGCTCTCCAACCACTTATTTGTGCTACCTACTATTGGAGTCTATATCACTCTACAATGGTGGCATCCCTTTCAAACTCTAATCTCATCTTTTCTTGTACCCAATTTTTTTTTGCTCAACCTATTGTGATTCCAGTTGTCAAACTTGATGCCTCAAATATTTCACTTCAGGTAGTCCATCCATCATGGAATTCCAATCATAATATTCTTGATAGTTTGATGGATCCACTTATGTCTCTATCCGATGATGTATATGTCATCTAGGAAGTTCCTCTTCTACTTCATTTTCTATACCCTCAGGTTTAAACTATTTTCCATAAATGGTCTCAGCTATCTCTCTTGCTACTCCACCATTTTCTCCCTCAATAATTTTCTCTTTTTGACATGGCTATGTGGTCCACCATCTATCATACTTTGTATTTGTACCAACATAATTCTCATCTAGTACATATATGACATTGTTATCCTCAATGGTTCCATTTGTGGAGGTACTACTTTACTCCTTTTTTTCATGTATATCACAAGTGGATCTAGTATTCTTTATCTAATACCAAACTATTATACTACTTGATTATATTGAAAATACTCTTAATGCATACTCATTCATCCAATTATCCATATTGCTTTTCACACATGAGTTAGTTGCATTCCATCTTCTACCCATACTAGGCCCTTCCTCCATGGTCTCCAGAATACATATTGGAGTTGTAAAATTTTTCAAATAGAGGGATACCACTCTCTATTGTCTTTAGGTGGTTTTTTAATGTTCAATTGTTTCTCCTTATACCACCTTCATGCATAAGGTATACCTGATCATACCAAATTATGTGCATCATAAGGCAACCCTCAAGGTCATTCCTTAGTCACATTTTCCTAGGCCCATACTTGTAGTAAGAGGTAACAACTCATCCCTACTCACTTCATAATTCATATCTCAAATAACTCTCTATAATTCTGGGCCAACAAGGCTAGTGCTAATGCAAACATGATTGAAATCTCCACTAGGTCCTACACAAATCCTAGCACATTCTAGAGAAATTGTGTGCCTAATAAATCAGGTAAAATAATAATTGATATAAGTGCCAGCATCATATTCTATCTATGTGGCAATATACCAAACACATAATACAACTCATACATTATACTACCTTTCTCAATGTTCACATCTCTCCACTCTGATCCAAACACTCTTTTCAAAATCTACTCCTTCATTACTTCAACTATAGCGATCACCGTACATCCCTCTAATGGTAACCAATATATTCAGTACACATATTCTAGAGTGATGGTCATCTCTCTAGTGGGTAATTGGAATGTTCCCCTATCGAGATTCCATATTTTGATCAAGGTTTATAGATAACATCTATCTACACACACCAGCTCTAGATGTGTTGCTCCTTCTAATCCTATTTCTTTCAACCACTATCAATCATCAACATCCAATATATTCTGCACATCCTAGAATATGGCTCTAAATTTATTGTGTGGTCTAACAATATTTAGTGGCCTTATTTCCTTTGGCTTTACGTTGCCTCCCAAAATTTTTCTAGTATCATTAGAAGTCATCTTATCTTATCAAAGTATATGCACCATTAGATCGACAATTAGAAGCAAAAGAATCATAAAATATACTATAGAATTTACTTTGAATATAATCAATATTAACAACAAAAATCCTAATATGAATATAATTGCATTAAACACCATGAGTAATTTATGAGGTAATTCTTTGAATAAAAATCCTCCAAGATTTTTTTTATATTCATCCCATTTTCTTGACACTAAAAAGTTAGCATTACTCCTTCGATCAATGTCAAGTGTCTAACCAATCACTGGTTTATGACACATTGATATTGCTCAACCGTCTAGCCGATCACATCTCGATATCTCAAGTCTCTACATTCATCCTCCATGGATCATGTCTCAATCATATTAGGCTGCCTTATTCCTCTTTGGTCGCCCATCGTCATTCTTGTATTAATTAACTAGGGACATATACTTTCTTTAAAGTGCCTCAGGCTATAATGTTTTCCAATGTGATTGAAATCCTATTATTTATTCATGTGTGTCCTATATTTATGGTATTTTAACCCATTTGATATATCATCATATAATTCCATCAATCTATATTGTATAAACCTATTTATACAAATTATCCATGGGTGCCATTTTAAATTCTAACAATTATCACTTTTCTAACAATAATCTAGGTCATGCTTGCCTACCCGTAAGGTGCCATATCAAAATTTTTGCACTTTATCATTCATTCTATAATGATTAGGGTTACAAAAAGTTGAGTTTAGTTACTTATAGTTAGTTATTTATCCCTAAAAACTAAATTTTCTCATTATCATTTGATAATGGCTGTGGTTATTCTTGATCTATGTAAGACATTATTCCTAGATATGCTTTAACATAAGTGTTTGAAGAACACAAGATTATATTGAGAGGGGGTGAATAGTATAAGACCACTTTTTACTTTTCTTTCCAAATCAATAATATGCAATGTATCAATAGCAATATCAACAATAGTAATTAAAGAAATGCACAAATCACCACACACAATAGAAACATCAATTTAATGTAGTTCACCCAATGTGGGCTACTCCACGGAGAAAATCTTTCACTAAAATTTTCTCAACAAATATCTTGGAAATCCTTTCCCTATTACAATGTTTATGGACCTCTGTCCAAAGGAGACACCAATACCCTAATCAAGTTCATGGATCTCTATCCATATGAGAACTCTTTCTCCTTAGCTCTGGTTGATGATCTTCTAGAAGAACTATTGCCTCAACTATACTAGCTTATGGATATCTATCCACTGAAGACTCTTGCCCTCACACAAAAGACCTATCTTCAGTACCCTAGCTAATGGACCTCTATCCACTGGATACTGTTGTCTTCTATACTTTGACACCTCCATAGATTGCTCTCAGCTCTGTCACAAATATGTACTAAACACATTCCTTAGGTCTAGAACAAATCTGCTCAATCTCTATCCTCAAATATCCACTAAACACAATACTTCGGTCTAGCACAAATTTTCTCAATATCTATCCTCAAATATGCACTAAACACAGTCCTTCGGTCTAGCACAAATCTGCTCAATATTTGTCCTTAAATCTATACTAAACACAATCCTTCGGTCTAGCACAAATATGCTCAATCTCTATCCTCAAATCTGTACTAAACACAGTCCTTCGGTCTAGCACAAATCTGTCCTCAAGCCTTAACACAAGGCTTGAATCAATTACAAATAAACTCTGCTAAATTTACCCCAAACCTTAATCGAAGGTTTGAACAAATCAATAAATCAACTCTTCTCACAAGTCTTCCAAAAGACTTGTCTCAAATATGCCTTGTAAGATTCCACAAAAAACTCACACTAATCTATCCACAAGTCTTCACCAAGACTTGCCTTAACTCTGCTCCACAATTCCTCACTAGAACTTATCCAATATTCTCAACAAATATTCACTAAGACTTGCTTTAAATCTGTATTGTAAGATTCCACAAAAGCTTACTCACCTCAACTCACACAAGCATCACACAAAATTTTTTTCAATCTCCCAAAAACATATAGAGAATTGTTAGAGACTCAATATGCTTCACACTCATCACAATGCCTAATCACTTTCAATATTTTTCTCAAATCAAATAATAATATAGAACAATTTCTTTCACATAATTAGAACTATCACTTCAACACTTCTACTTGACTAGGCTCAATCAAATCCACTCAATCAATTACTCAATGAAATACTTATTTCTTACAAACCCTAGTCCAAGCATATAAACACTCACTCAAATATTTCCAACAATGTTTATCAACCAATCTTACATAACAATGATACTCATTCTCTTTCACAAACCCTAGATCAAGATAGTTCACAACTTCACATAACAATGATGCTCATGTTCTTGCACAAATCCTAGTCATGCATATGAAGGTTCATTCAATGTTTCTAGCAATGCTTATCAAACAAGGTTTCTATATTCAACCTTTATTCTAGAAAAACCTTTAACAATCAAACTCAACAATGCTTATCAAACAACCCTTTTCACTCCAACTTAGCATTCACAACATCCAACAATCATTCACAGGGAAGATGTGCCCATACCTTTTTTTTTGATGAAGTGCCCTTAAAAACCTGTCTCAATCATAATTATTCTTTTTTTCAATTTCGAGGGTTAGGTAGTAAATTACTTCTTAGAATTTAATCAATAATTTCCTCACAAATTATTTTCACCATTCACAACATGAGAACTCAATTAAACTTATTACTCCTTTCAAATACTAAACAAAATATAACTTTATTTTGAAATAACATTCAAAACCATCTAATACCTTATCACTCCATTCAATATTCTAATAACAATATAAAAATAAATTTTTACAACCCTTATATCTCCCTAAAAACCTTAAGTCAAAATAACCTTAGGACAAAAATTAAATTGAAAAATTTAAATACCTTTTGCCCTTGATGGGAATCGAACCCATGTTGTCCTTCCACTAGCACCCTAGCCGTGGCTCCAACCACCGCGTGAGCTAGGCGCTCATCTTGGGAGAAAATAACACCACATGCTCTTTATTCTCCCCTCTTGGCACCTAAACAAAAATGAGCTACTTCCTTTCGTTCTCAAACAAAACACTCACGCATACTACCGTCGAGATTCGATCATGGGTCCTCTCACTCACCAAAGTACTCAGTCACAACTGTTTGCCACCAGGCCAACCTGTCGGATGGATATGAGGCTTGGAGCCTCACTAAATTTATTCCTTCACTGGTGCACACAAGACAAAAAAAATTTCTTCTTCCTCGCACGAAATCATATAAATCACCTTAATCGTAGGCCTTTTAGAATTCGAATGAAGGTAAGTATTTTCCACTAAGGCATATGGTATTTATACCATTATGCCACCATTTTTTTTAGACATCTATGGAGGGATTTTATTTATGACATCGACACATTTATTTTTGCCTTGTAACCCTAACTTTAGGGTTAATTAAATTATATTATAATTTAATTAATAATAAAATTATTACAATTAACTTATAATAAATTTAATAACCATAGGGATAATTAAATTAAATTACAAATTAATTTATAATGAAATTATTATAATTAATTTAATTTCCTAGTTCTTTCCATTAGTCCTTTAAATTATTATAAAACATTATAATATTATTTTTCTTGGGCCTTCTAAATTTTCCTGTAAACCTTATCTAATCACCTTCTTATTTCTTAAAATGACTCTTGAAATCCTTCTTCTTGCACTGCTCATTGTAACTGACTTTTGACATCAATGACAAAAAATCTTGCTCATATTTCCAACAATCTCCCCCTTTGTCATTGATGGCAACCCAATTTCCTTTTACCATTCCTTTTACATTTTTTTGTTCTTCTCCCCCTCAAAAACTTCTCCCCCTAACTGAATGCTCTCCCCCTAACTCAAATATCTCCCTCTTTGTCATAAATGGCAAAGGGTCACCTTTGGGGCTTAGGGCTAAGAATGAGACTCTTAGCTTAGCCCCTCCCCCACCTCCTCTTAAGGTGGTTAATTTTTGGGTGGGAGTATTTCTACTCCCAGCATGCATTGCTCTTTTCCTTTGTTCACTTTTATCCTCATATGATCCTTTTGATTCCTCTGACTATTCCTGTTCCTGCTTGTCCTTGGAATTTTTGCTCTACACCATTTTGTTGTATGTCCATAATTATTGCACTTATAACACTTAATATTATTATTCCTTGGAGGTGGAAATATCTTTGTATTTCTCCTGGTGAAGCCATATCCATTCCTATCATGAACCTTGCAATTCATTGCCTTGTGACCAAACTGATTACAAGAGTAGCAATACCCTTGGAAAAGTTGTATGTTTTTTAATTTCCCATATTCTTGTCTTTCATGTATCCTACAATGAGAAGCTTTGTGCCCAAACCTATGACATGAGAAGCATCATCCATTGAAATTACCTTGCCTTGACCTCATGAATATTTTAGTCTCTTTTACCTTGTGCAGGTTCCTATTCCATCTATTCCTCTTTTGTTCATTGTTCCTTTCTTTGTTGAACTTCCTGTTGTCCAACTCATCTTCTGAAGTCTCACTTTCTCTTACGCTCTCTTCTTCTGAAGTTTCTTCTTCTTTAGAACTTGAGGTTGACTCCTCTCTTTGTTTTTTTTGTACTTGTTCAAAACCAAAACCTATTTTGTTTGTTGACCATATTTGTACCTTGATCATCTTATCTATGATCTTTGAGCTCTTTCCATACCTGTGTAACTTATCCTTAGAATCTTTTATTTCTTCCCTTAGTAGAGCCACTTCATGCTTTAACTTTTCACATTCTAAGACCTTTGCTTCTAACTTATCTTTAAGCTTCCTTATCTTAGCAATTGACTTATTTAGATCATCTATAAGCTTTCCTTTCTCTTCATCACATTCTTGAAACTGAAGCTTAAGTTGGGAATTTTTCTTTATTACCTTCTTTAATGCATCAATAGCATGAACAAGCTCTCCCTCAAGATCAACTTCTCCCTTCTCTAATTCTTCCTCTATTTTTTTGCCTTTGAAAACATCTTCATTATTTTCTGAATTGTCTTCTTTAGGATTACCTCCTCCTTCTTCTAGTGCCATGAGAAGATTCTCTTCTAGTCCTTCAAGTGTATCTTCATATTAATCATCATTGAAACTAAAACCACTCTTTGTAAAACTATCCTCAAGATGATCAAAGTTACCACATCTAAAACATTGGATTATTGATGTTATTTTTCTAACCACTTCTTTTTGTTTTTCCAAAAATAGAATTTCATCTCTATCATTATATGAGGAAATATCATCACTATCAGTTGAGTGCTTACTTGCTTAATCTGCATAGAAACTTCTCTTGTCTCTGGAAGAACTTCTTTCCTTGTATATCTTGTCCATCCCTGGTTTTCTTTTGGTACCGGTGCCTTCCTATATCCTTGTTATTATGATCCTATTTCTCATCACCATAGTTATTTCCAGCTTCTGGATAATCAGATGCATAGTGACCATATTTTCCACATTTAAAACATCTAACTTATTTCGAACCTTTATATTTTATCGAGTCCTTTTCCTTCTGCCATAATTGGATTCTTCATCACTGGATAACTCATTGCTTGAATCTAACTTCTTACCCTTAGTCTTCTTAGTGGCTTTAAATATTGCTTCTTTATGGGGAATAGGTTCCTCTTTTATTCTTATCTCAAATATTGTGAGAATGCCATGTAATTCATCTCTTGTCAAATGATCAATATATTTTGACTCTTCTATAGCTGAAATATTTTCACTAAAACTTTTTAGAAGTGACCGTAGAATATTATCACACACATCAGGTTCTGAAACTTCATGCCCAAGTCATTGCATGGATCTAACAAACTCATCCACATGATGTAGATATCCCATAATATTTTCTTCATCCTTCATTTTTAGGTCTTCAAATTCTCTCTTGAAATTTTACAACTTTGCCCTTTTGACCTTTTTATCTCCTTTATATATGCCTTGAAACTTATCCCAAATATCCTTTACTGATTTGCAATGCATAATAATTATAAACTTTGTTTCATGTAAGCCCTTTTGAATTGCATTTATTTCTTTTGAATTATAATTATATAAAATCTTACCATATTTATTTGTAGGTGGAGTTGTTGGTGGTGTGTATCCATTTTCAACTGCTTCTCATACTTCATTTCCAAGTGCCATTAGATGAAACTTCATCCTTATGCTCCATAGTGTATAATTGTTACCATTGAACAATGGTGATGAATTTCTTGAGGATCCACTCTGAGAATCCATATGTGTTCTTGTAAGATTTTCCTTCAAGCTATTAAACTCTTTCGAAGGAACCTCTCTCTGATACCAATTGAAGAACACAAGATTATATTGAGAGGGGGGTGAAAAGTATAAGACCACTTTTTACTTTTATTTCCAAATCAATATTATACAATGTATCAATAGATATCAACAACAGTAATCAAAGCAATACAAAAATCACCATACACAATAGAGACACCAGTTTAACATGGTTCACCCAATGTGGGCTACCCCACGGAGAAATATTTCACTAAAATTTTCTCAACAAATATATTGGGAATCCTTTCCCTATTACAATTTTTATGGACCTCTATACAAATGAGACACCAATCCCCTAATCAAGTTTATGGATCTCTATCCACAAGATAACTCTTTCTCCTTAGCTCTAGCTGGTGATCTTCTAGAAGAACTTCTACCTCCACTGCACTGGCTTATGGATCTCTATCCACTGAAGACTCTTGCCCTCACACAGAAGGCCTATCTTCACTACCCTGTCTAATGGACCTATATCCACTAGAAACTATTGTCCTCTATACTCTGTCACCTCTAAAGCTTGCTCTTAGCTCTATCACAAATCTATACTAAACATAATCCTTCAGTCTAGCACAAATCTACTCAATATATCCACTAAACATAGTCATTCGATCTAGCACAAATCTGCTCAATCTCTGTCCTCAAATATGCACTAAACACAATCCTTTGGTCTAGCACAAATATGCTTAATATATGTCCTCAAATTTATACTAAACATATTCCTTCAGTCTAGCAAAAATATGCTCAATATTTATTCTCAAATCTGCACTAAAAATAGTCCTTCGGTCTAGCACAAATCTATCCTCAAGATTTAACACAAGGCTTGACTCAATCATAAATCAAATTTTCTAGATCTGCCATAATTCTTAATCTAAGGTTTGAACAAATCAAGCAATCAACTCTATTCACAAGTCTTCTAAAATACTTGTCTCAAATCTGCCTTGTAAGCTTCCACAAAAAGCTCATACTAATCTGTCCATCTTCACCAAGACTTGCCTCAACTCTACTCCATAAGTCCTCACTAGAACCTGTCCAATACTCTCAAAAAGTATTCACCAAGAATTACTTCAAATCTGTATTGTAAGCTTCCACAAAAGCTTACTCACCTCAACTCACACAAGCTTCACACAAAAACTTGTTTATCTCCCAAAAAAATATAGAGAATTGTTAGAGACTCAGGAAAATTCACACTCATGACAATGCTTAACCACTTTTAATCTCTTTCTCAAATAAAATAAGAATATAGAACAATTTGTTTCACAAAATTAGAACTATCACTTCAACACTTCCATTTGACTAGGCTCAATCAACTCCACTCAATAAATCACTCAATGAAATACTTCTTGCTTACAAACCCTAGTCCAAGCATATAAACACTCACTCAAATATTTCCAACAATGTTTATCAACCAATCTCACATAACAATGATACTCATGTTCTTTCACAAACCCTTTATCAAGATAGTTCACAACTTCACATAACAATGATATTCATGTTCTTGCACAAATCCTAATAATGCATATGAAGGTTCATTCAATATTTCCAATAATGCTTATCAAACAAGGTTTCTATCTTCAACCGTTATTCTAGAAAAACCTTTAACAATAAAAATCAACAATGCTTATCAAAAAACCATTTTCACTCCAACTTAGCATTCACAACATCCAACAATCACTCACAAGGAATATGTGCCCATACCTTTTTGTTTGATGAATAAGTGCCCTTAAAAACCTGTCTCAATCATAATTATTCTTTTAGCCAATTCCAAGGGTTAGGTAGTAAAAACCTTCTTAGAATTTAATCAATAATTTCCTCACAAATTATTTTCACCATTCACAACATGAGAACTCAATTAACCTTATTAATCCTTTCAAATACTAAACAAAATAAAACTTTATTTTGAAATAACATTTAAAACCATCTGATGCCTTATCACTCCATTCAATATTCTAATCACAATATAAAAATCAATTTTTACAGCCCTTATATCTCCCTAAAAACCTTATGTCAAAACAACCTTAGGATAAAAATTAAATTGAAAAATTTAAATACCGTTTGCCCTTGGTGGGAATCGAACCCACGCTATGCTTCCATTAGTGCCTTAGCCACAACTCCAACCATCACGTGAGCTAGGCAATCACCTTGGGAGAAAAGAGCACCACATGCTCTTTATCCTCCCCTTGTGGTGCCTAAACAAAAATGCGCTGCTTCCTTTGGCACCCAAACAAAACACTCACAAAAACTATTGTTGAGATTCGATCGTGGGTCCTCCCACTCACCAAAGTACTAAGTCACAAACGTTTGCTACTAGGCCAACCTGCTAGATGGTTATGAAGCTTGGAGCCTCACCGAATTTATTCCTTCGTTGGCGCACACAAGAAAAAAATTTATCTTCTTCCTCGCACAAAATCACATAAATCACATTAATCGTAGGCCTTTTAGAATTCGAATGAAGATAAGTATTTACCACTAAGTCATATTGTATTTATACCATTATTCCATCATTGTTTTTAGACATCGATGGAGGGATTTTATTTATGATGTCGGCACGTTTCGTTTGCCTTGCAACCCTAAATTTAGGGTTAATTAAATTATATTATAATTTAATTAATAATAAAACTATTAGAATTAACTTATAATAAATTTAATAACATAGGGTTAATTAAATTAAATTACAAATTAATTTATAATGAAATTATTATAATTAATTTATAATTAATTTAATTTCCTTAGATCTTTTCATTAGACCTTTAATATTATAATAAAATATTATACTATTATTTTTCTTGGGCCTTCTAACTTCTCATGTAAACCTTATCTAATCACCTTCTTATTTCTGAAACTAACTCTTGAAATCCTTCTTCTTGCACTGCTCACTGTAACTGACTTTTGACATCAATAACAACAAATCTTGCTCATATTTCCAACACTGTTAATATTGAATGCTATACTTGCTCCATGCAAGATTCCCTAATAAAAGCATACCCAATCTAGGAATATGCAAAGCAATATTTAGCTTTACCTAAAGTAATTTATAGCTTTATTATCTAGAGTTCTTTCATGGAAGCTTTTAGTCCTATGACCATGCTATGATACCAATTGTAACGAACCTCATTTTTCAACCATATTGAGAGAGAATTTTATTTTTATATACTCATAAATATAGTCTAGGTTCAAGGGTTATGCAAGAATGTACTCAATGTAAGTTGTAAGGCAAAAATTCACAAAGAGATAATATGGTCAGTGTCTACGTCTTGTAAATAGGAGTGGCCAAACTCATATAAGACCTACGGGTTTACCTTCATACCTCCACAGTATAAGTACACCTTAAATGATCACCCTACCTTTCCTACATTCTCCAAAAATGGGGAAATTCTTGACCATAGCGTTTAGGTATTCTCCTCTTCTCAATACCTTTGAGAATAGGATAGTCATTTCCCTCTTACCAACTTAAGTCTATCTATATTAGTCTTAACCTAATTCCATATAGGTTTATGTTATGTGTATGCCTTACTGATTATATATTGCACCACTAATATGGGGTATTTATAATTTATAGTGCTTTGTTACCCTCATCTACAAATAGGGTAGCTAATGTGATTATCATTTTCTAATGATAAACTCATATAGACCATTGATTTTCTAATGCCTAACTTACTTGCATAAGACTCTCCTAATATTTACAATAGGAGATAAAATCTAAACTAGACCTTCCAAATATTACCCTCTTTGGGCCCCACTTGAGTACCACACTACAAGTGTAACTTATGAAAACATTCTAGGTATTTCCTTCTCGCAACTACCACATGTATAGACTCTAACATTATTTCCTTGAACAAATATCTCAAATAAATATCTCTCAAATAAATAAATAGGATGTTTATCTAAGCCCATTTACTGAAATAATTTAACATCTATATCTTCATCAAGTCATTTTATTAAGATGTAATCTCTATTTCCATTATCAATCCATAAAACATGATAATTTGCATAGCATCATAAATCATAGTATAAAGCTACATCATTCATATTTTGAGCATAACTGGAATTTCATCATTTACATATATTATAGAGAGTAAAGCAATACATCCATTCTATATTACAAAATAATACTCATGCTAGAAATTTCTTTTACAAAAATCCTTCCATCATGAAAGCCCTAGTACAACATATGTTAAATTTATCAATGTCTAGTTTATATAAGTCTTCACTAGTCCTTCTTGCCTCTCCATGGCTTAATTTATGGCATTATGGGATTAGGACAACTCATGATAATCATGTATTTTTCCCTTAAATTCACTTTGTTGTATGGTCTATCATAAAGTAATCCATGCAATTTTAACATTTGAATGCATCCATGCAACACACATTAATCAAAATGTAACCATGCAATATACATTCATTTCATAAAAGGAAGGAAACCCATCCCAAGAAAAAATTCCTCATCCATTCTTTTATCACATACCCTTTTTCCACAAAATGATATTCCTTTGATAGAAAAATTACAATTACAAACACTTATATTCCAAGCAAGAGAGAACCCCATAAATTCCCCCAAAGAATAGATTCCCTACCCATATTTCTTGTTCATAACTTAGAAGATGCTTTTACAATCAAATTCCTTAAATTTCATTCACATAGAAATAGCATTTAAATAAATGAATCAAGGATTTGATATTTCCATAAAATATTGATATATAAGACATCTATTTTTTTTACAAAATTATTTGTAGATATAGCATTCAATTTTTCCACAAAATATTCCTTTAATTAGCATTAAATTATTCCACAAAAATTCCTTCACATAACATTCAGTTTTTCCACAAAGATGTCCTAGCTAACATATAAATTCTCCACAAAATTTCTCTAAATTTTTCCTACAATTTTTCTAACAAATTTCCCTACAATTGAGTTACAATTTTTCCACAAAATTGTTTCATCATAGTATTCAATTTCTCCACAAAATGGTCCTATAGTTAACTTACAATTTCTCCATAAAATTATCCTATAGTTAACCTACAATTTCTCCACAAAATTATACTATATTTAACTTACAATTTTTCCACAAAATTGTCCTATAGTTCCTCTATAATTTCTCCATAAAATTGTCCTGTAGATCACTTATATTTTTTCCACAAAATTATCCTATAGTTAACCTACAATTTCTCCATAAAATTATCCTATAGTTAACCTACAATTTCTCCACAAAATTGTCCTATAGTTAACCTAAAATTTCTCCACAAACTTGTCCTATAGTTAACCTACAATTTCTCCACAAAATTATCCTAACTAACATTCAATCCCAAAAATTGCCTTTAGTTAGCATTCATTTTTTCCAAAAAATGTTTTACAAATGCATTCAAAATTTTTCTAAAAATTGTCCTTTAGGTACATTCAAGTCTTCCACAAAGTATTTTACAAATGCATTCAAATTTTTCCTAAATTTTGACTTATAGATACATTTAATTATTCCACTATATTTGACCCATACTTTTATTTATTTTATTTTTACAAGGTTTGCTCTAAGATACTCAAAACTTGGTCTATCCTTAAGTTCAAGTTTTAGCTCTAACAAATTTCTCCTTTGGAAAAAGGGATGTCTTAGAGAAACCAAAAACCTTCTATCCTCCCAAGCAAAGGATTAAATTGGAAAATAAAAAGAAACATTAATCTTCCAATAAATATAGATTTATTTTACCAAAAATAAGGGGTTATATAGAGTCAATAGTTAAGCTTCAAACTAATCCAATCCAACCGACTTCCAACCAATTACACTATAAAGGTTTGTTTTTTATAACTCTACATGATAAATGCTAACCAAAAAAACTAAACCTCGAATACAAGCCATTCACAACACTCCACCTGGCGAGTGAGTCAACATAACCTCAAGGTTTCAAGAAAATAAAGAGGGCATAGAGGGCTTAGACAACTTTGGAGGGCATAGCCAACTTTTGGGGGCTTAGCAAAGTGCCTATATGCTTCGCTATTAGCCACTAAAAATTATGCACCCTTTAAACCATGTTTATCCCACTGCACCATGCATGTGGGATGCTCATTTGAAACCCTAGGTGGTCAACATGAATAGTCAAATAAACCAAAAAGTGCCACTTATCAACATCCTCAAGAATCTAGAGCTTGGTAGCCACCAAGTGGCTCATCCTTGATCACTAACTATGGTCAAAGATTTATGGGAGCTTAGTTCTCTTTAAACCCTTAAGTGGCTCGAGCACATCCTATGGGACAATGCTCATGGAAGGCCATGAATACCTTCTAATTGATCATTTCAAGCATAGAACAAAGCACCATGGTAGCTTAGGACCGAACATAGAGGTCGTTGGACTGAACATAGAGGTCGTCAAACCAAATTGAAGATGCCTTGAAGGAGCAAAACTAGTAAACAAATCATATACCCAAGGTGAATGGACATATTCCAAGTCAGGTTTCAACATCTCAAAGTGACTGAAAAATATAGGCAAAGGGGATGCTTAAGCTTGAGTTTTGCAGAGTAGATAGAGATGATACCTCCAGAGGTCTTAGAAATAGTAAGAGACCAAATTCTAAGCAAACTCAAATAATTAATATGCCTCCCAACACAACACACAAGCATCAAACATATCATGATGATTTTGAATTAATAATAAATATTTTAAACCCTTAATAAAAGACTTTATGAACTTAGAAAAAACTTAAAATAGGGCTTAATTATTTCAAATTTTTACATTCACAAAAGTCTTAGAAAGCCATTATAGAGCATCTACAAAGGAGACTTTTTCAAGAAGTAAAAAGAGAGATTGACTATGAAATAACCAATTTATAATCCATAAATCAAAGCATCCATAAACAAATCATAAGTAAGAATCTCCAAACTAGAACTCTTGCAAAGTAAGTTTTCTCCTTATGATTATATTCCTTCTTACTAGACTTCCACTAAGCCTTCCTTCATGAATTTAAATGGATTTTTCTCCCTTAAAGTAATATTCCATCTATTAAAAAAATAATTTCCCCCATGCTAGATAAAAATAATTCAAAAATTTATTTAATCCTAATAATGTAAAGGTGATAAATTATTTTCTTTCTTTCCCTCTTCTCAAGAACATTGAAAAATTTAAAACTATTTAAAAAGAAAAAAAAGAATCTCTTTTAATAATTAACCGCCATGAAGCAACCATGGAAAAGGAAGGATAATCCTCTAATTTAATAATATAATAATTATAATATTAAATTGTCTTAGTGCTATTTTGGTCCAATAAAAATTAGACAAATTTTGTGAAGACAAAACTCCCCTAATTGTATTCCAAAATTTACCAAATCAATGAGGTAATAAGCAATTAGATTATATAAACCATAATTAATTATATGCTTTTCTTTTTTTCAAAACATATTTCCTAAAATAAATCTTTCACAAAAGCATAAATTTACTTCACAAAACAATATAAAACTAAGAATTAGGTCCTAGTTCATCATGTAAAAGGGTCTTGCCAAGGTGGGTCATGACATAATTGACATAAATTATGACAAGAAATATGAGCTTATTACAAGGCAAGACATGGTAAAAAAGGTCTTAGTCTTGCAAACTAAAAAAATGGACTATACATCAACTTGATGTAAAAAGTGTATTCTTGAATGAAAATATTGAGGAATTGTATGTAGAACAACCATATGGATTTGAAGTGAAAGGTAGAGAAGGACATGTCTACAAGTTGATAAAAATATTAAATGGACTCAACCAAACACCAAGGGAGTGGTATTCAAGAATGGATTCATACTTCTTGAAGTGTAGATTCATGACAAGAAAGAGTGAGCCACCATTGTACTAGAAAAATATAGGTAATGATAATTTGATTGCTTATTTGTATATTGATTATCTATTTTAAGTGGAAGTTCATTAAGAATAAATAGAGAGTTCAAACAAGCTATGAAACAATAATTTAAAATGAGTGATTTTTTGGTGGTATTACATTATTTAGTACCATGAGTATCATTGTAAATATTTATATTAGGAAGTGTATTTATTATTTGTGTCAATAGTAGGTGTCAAGTTATGAAGTGTGTTTATGTGTCATGTAATCAAGTGTGAGTTATGAGTGAAAGGTGTCATGTGTACAAGTGTGAGTTATGAGTGAAAGATGTCATGTGTGTAAGTGAAGAGTCATATGTGCAAGTGGAGAGTCATGTGTGAGGTGTCAAGATTAGAAGTAGGGAGTTATGTAATCATAATACTCTTTTCCATTATGTAAGACAAGCATATGAAAGGATATGACTTTGTTATTATGTAAGAAAGGCATATGAAAGGTTGCATCTCCTGTGAGTTTGAGAAGAGCAAAAGTTAGGAGTATTGAAGAGTCTCATGTAAGGTTAAATATTGATGCCAAAGCTCTATGCTATGTAAAAAAATAGAATGTAATAGATTATCAATAAATATTTTTATTTTATGCAATATTGGTGTTATTATTGAATGATATTATATGCATGATATTATGATCTTGGGAAATATAGACCTATGATATTTGGACCTATTTTCTAACAATTGTGTTAGATCCATATTAGTGAGATCCACCTTGTTGGTGAAAGGCACTTTGGTTTAGCCATATAAGAAGGATATAATATGATGAGTTGAGAGGAGTGAGATAGTGGAGTTGAGGAAGGATTGATGGAGTAATATCCATTTGCTACATTGAAAAAGAAGCATTAGAGGAGACAAGATTATTGGTGGACAAATATTAGAGCATTGGAGAACATTATTGGAGAACAAATACTAGAGCAATGGAGTGATTATTATTATTATTAGAGTAGATATTTGATGAATATTCAAGCAAAGGAGAATGAGGTGAGCATGCCTGGAACTAGTGTAATAAGATTCTACAATATGATATTTGGAGAAGAATTGAAGAGCAACATATTGGAGAAATGTTGAATTAATTTAAAGAAAGATTTGAATGCTATAGACTAGTGGTATGAATTGAAAGTAACAAGTGATGAGGAATATTTTAATGCTACAGATTGGTGATTCGAATTTAAAACTATGAGTGATGAAATATTGTAGTTGAAGGCTATGGACTGGTGGTCTAAATTCAATTGGAAACTAGGAATAATGGAGAATTTTTGGAAATTGTATGAAACAACAAATTGAAGAGTGCAGCTCTGAGGAATGAGGAAAGGTACTTGAGAAGCATCTAGAGCAAAGTGTATCAAAATAAAGATGTCAAAGCCAAATATTCGAAGGAAGACCTGAGTGCAGGAGAGTGCCAAAGACCTAAAGTATTGGAGCCTAAGAGATTTGCAGCTAAAAATAACCATTGGGATGTAGAGAAAAATTAAATTTATATAGACTATTGTAATTCCTTGACCAATTCCTTATTCACATGAAAAATTTAATATATGTGAGAATATTTAGTGCATAAATCAAGTAAACATGGCACTACATTTAGGTATTCTTTAATTTTAATAAGGGCACATTTGATTGAAATTTTTAGATGCATTGTTGAAACATTTTTTAATTAAAGGAACAAATTTGGGAGACAACACATTTTAAAATTAATTAAAAGAAGTAGGAGTTATAAGGAAATTTGATGAAATTAAATATGTGAAAGTGGAATTCAAACAAACTTTGAAGGAATAAATTTAATTGAAAATTAGGGAGACATGAGAAAGTTGAAAGTTGAAATTGATTAAGAATTGAATTTGATTGATTTATGTTGAATGAAATATTCGAATTTAAAAGGAAGAAGAAGAGTTAAAAAAAATGAATTTGAGAAAATCATATATTGAATAATAGAATTAGTTTTATTATGGAAAATACAAAAATATTTCTTTTTGAATCACAACTTTTGAAAGGACCAAATTTTACATCATGGAAAAATAAAATGAAATCAATTCTCATTGTTGAAAAACTTTGGGATATAGTAAATGGAACAAATAACATGCTAGAATATGAAATTGGAAAACAAAAATTTAAAGATGATGATGCAAAAGCTCTTATGTTAATCACATTTGGCATAACAAATGAAATTCAACCGTATATAAGTAGAGACTTCAAAAGTGCTTGGATAAAACAATGCAAAATATTTGAAGGAAGGAATGAAGCGATCATTTTGCATTTGCAATTACAATTGTACTCTTTAAAAGTTCATAATGGAGAAATTATAGGACTTTTTATTTGAAGGATAGCAAAATTAAAATCTAAGTTACAAACTATGGGAGAAAATATAGAAGAAACGTTTCTTGTCCAAGTCATTAAGAACAATTCTAGAAATATTCAAAACTTTAGTCACTTCTCTTCAAGTTGTAAATAAAACCATATATTTTGATGAATTAGTTAACATTCATCAAGAATATGAAGTGGAATATCTAGTCAAAGATGAAATAACTAATAATGCTTTGACATCAAATAAAAATGTATCAAATACTATTGTTGGATATCTCAATCTCATATGTCATATATGAAATATAGAAGGTCATACCACAAGCTATTGCAGATATGGAAGGAGAAGATATTGTCATATTTGCAAATACCTGAATGGAGGAGAATATATTATCATATATGCAATATGGAAGGTCATACCACAAGCTATTGTAGATATAATTATTTGAATCAAAGGAATCAAATGAATAGACCTTTTCAAAGGTTCCAACCAAGACAATATCAATCTTGATATCCACCTATGCAACAACAATGACCAAAAGAAGAAAATAAGAAAGGAAACTTAGTTCAAGAGATTCAAGAAACAAAAAATGAGAATGAAAATGAAATAAGAGCCCTTATGGGAAGGATTATAGACAATGAAAATATAGATCAAATTGAGGAAAAATGTGACAAGAATGATAATACAAATCATTCAAAAAATTCTAAAGACACTGATGTTTCTACTAACAAAATAAAAGTTGCTAAAAAAATAAAAATAGAAAGAAATTAAAGGCATGGATCAAAACTATGAATATTTCAAAAATCGTAAGATCTGTGAGAAGATTACACCAAAAATATGTCACAAGAAAAAATTTAAGTGCATTATGGATGGATCATTAAATTAGAATGGAACAAAAATTGAGGACATGTTAAAAAAAAATTATGGAAAAAGAGAAAGTTTGACAAGTATTGCAAGGAACAAGTCAATATAACAATGCGAGCACTTCAAGGAGTATGAAATCCAGATTTGAAGAAAAAAAACAAGAGTGAAATATTGAAGGAAAATACATCCACACCAAATAATGTAATATACAGGGTGTTGGTGGTATTGCATTATTTGGTACCATGTGTACCATTGCAAATATTTATACTAGTAAGTGTGTTTAATATTTGTTTCAATAGTAGGTATCAAGTTATCGAGTGTGTTTATGTATCATGTAATAAAGTGTAAGTTATGAGTGAAAGGTGTCATGTGTTGAAGTGAAGAGTCATATGTGTAAGTTAGAGTAATGTGTGTTGTGTCAAGATTAGAAGTAGGAAGTTATGTAATCATAATAGACTTTGTCATTATGTAAGAAAGGTATATGAAAGTCTATATCTCTCATGATTTTGAGGAGAACAAAAGTTAGGAGTGTTGAAGAGTCTCATGTAAGGTCATATATTGATGACAAAGCTCTATTGTATGTAAATTTTTTTGGAATGTAATAGATTATCAATAAAGCTTTTTTTGTGCAATATTGGTGTTATTATTGAATGAGATCAAGGTTATGCATAAGGGGTCAATCCCAAAATGTATTTATAAAAAATTGGTGAATTAGTTTCAAAATCCAGGTGAATAGTATCGAAACACATGTAGAAGGTTAACTATTATTAGGGGTAATGTTGGAAATTTAAACTTAAAATGGTCAAATTATTATAAAATTGGGGCAAATTGACCCCCTCCAAAAAAATTGCACCCAAAATGTTTTGGCTAATGGGCCTTGGTCAAGGGTCCCAAATATTAGCCAATTCCAAATTTCAAAAATCCTAATTTTAGCCAATTGGCTATAAATAGCCGCTATGCATAACCCTGAATGAGATTATATGCATGAGATTATGATCCTAGGAAATATAGAGCTATGATATTTGGGTCTATTTTTTAACATAATTTACGTTTGTTGAATTATTCTGTTGGCATGGAGGTACAAAAAACACATGATGTGATCTGCATTTTCCAATCTAAATACCTACATTATATGTTGAAGTTTGAAATGGAAAGTTGCAAATATATTTTTAACCCACTTGCACAAGGTAAATGAATATATAAGGATCATAAAAGTGGAAGAGCATATGAGAGGAAGTATAGAAGTCTGATTGAAAACCTTGTGTACTTGACAACAAAAAACTGAATATTGCATATTCATTCTCTTTAGCTTCATGTGTTAAATTATAATTTGATTCATGGCCATGAGCCAATGTTGTGTGATGTATTCGATAGGCCTAAGGGAATTTAATTATAAAATGTATTTATTAATATTTTATCATGTAATCCCAACGGGCCTTGGTTAATGTTATTATGGTTAAATCCTATTTATTATTTATAATTAACCTAAAGCCCACTCATTATGTCAACTTAGGTAAAAACTTATCATGTAATTAAGATTTTGGTATTGCTATATATACCCCCTCATACTCATTTCTCATCGAAGTGTTGTGCAATATAATCTATGGTTAGTGATTATTTATGGTGTCTATGGGAGCCTACCATACTTTTCTCTTTTTTATCATATATTTTCTCTATAATATTTGAGTGGATGGATTTATTCTATTAATTTATAGAAAAATATTGTGAATTCTAACATGCTATCAGAGTGGATATGGAGCTACCTCACTTTTTCATATAGAAATATTGTTTAGAGCCTATGATTCATTGGATTATTTTTTCCTCAAATCCTCATGAGCCATTTCTACATAAGAGGCAAAAGGGATCTTTTCCTTTATAAAAGCATTGGAGAAATTTTTTTTGACTTCACTCTTTAGACCATCAAAGTAGATTATTCCAAGGCACGAGACTATAGAAAGGTGTTTATTGGTTCTTGAAAATTCATGTGTGGAATTTGAATTCATTTTTTTATTTAGTGCACTATTCTTGCACTGTCTTGGCTCCCTCTTGATCAGAGGTGTGCTTTCCCTTATTCAAGTATAAGGGGCATAACTTAACATGGTCAATAAAAGTGATATTATGGATAGGAAAATGCCCTACAAGGCATTGTGTAGTCAAAATATGGGTTCAAATATTTATGTTGCTCAATTTCTAAAGAAAATACTTTTTTGAATGTCTAAATATATGAGATAAAGTCGAAGATCTAAAGACTTCATTCCCTCTCTATTTATTGTTGTGGTATCTATCTAGATTTGAGAGAACAATTCAAAGAAATAAATACTCCATTCCCTCTCTATTTCCTATTGTGGTGTGGTGATATGCATTATGGTTTGAAGGCAAAGGGGTGTAAGCTTGAATCTTGTAAACTTTTCCTTTTATTATAGGATACCAATTGGAAGTGCTACTATGGGAATGATGGCATCTTAGTCACACCAATATGGGCTGGAATGTTGGTAAATGGACCATTCTTGTACAAAATAGATCATGCATTCAAAACACGTGCACATTCTTTCTTTTGACATGGAACTAATAGTCATGTAAAAGAGAATTTATTTTGCTTGCAAATGGTCAACATGGAAAGATGGTTGGCACAATAGTTTTGGCACAAAAAAGACTCAAGTTTGAGTCCCTTCAATGCTCATTTATTTTTTTCAAAGCAAGGAAGTTATACAACTAACATGATGATCTATCCAAACTTGAGTTTGAGTCCTTCCAATGCTCCTTTATTCTTTTTCAATGTAATGCAATTATATGGCCAACATGACAATATTTCTTGCCACATTACTCTTTTTATAATACTTATACTAGCTTAAGAAATAAAATTGCAACATGTGGCAGAGTTTCAACTAGTCAAATATGACCAAATAACACATAATCAATGGTTGTCACTAGCGAATGAGTGGTTTCCAAATGGAAGATTTGGATTTGTTGCAAATGTTTCTAAGGTTTGAGGCTTGAATTTGTTTTTTTTTTAGGATTATTAGGGAAAATATTCTTGAGCCCATATTTGTATACGAAAGTATTTTGAACCATTTGTTTTTCAAACTACATGATTTTTTAATATCTATACATTGGTAACATCAATTTATGGACCCATTTCAGTATTTAGGGTCAATTGTGTTGAATAATCCTCAAGCTCTATTGCCCTGATTTGAAGGGGTAAATTTACATTTTTCTATGTAACCATAGCCTTTGGTTTGGTTTTCTAGGGTATATAGATGGATTTGAGATAATTGTAGTACTTTTTGAATCTTTTGGAGGTTTGCGAGAAAAGGATTTAGTATATGTTTTAGTAAATCCCTATTTCTCCTTTAGGCAATTGATTCAATTTATTCATGAAGATTTAATATTTCATGATATCTTCCTTCTACTATTCTTTGCCTAGATTCTCTTAAAAGTTTGTTACAAATATTATTTTAAGTAGGTCATGCAAATCCTTTTTTGGTGACTAAAATCAAGTGCCTCACACATAAGAGGAAGTCTTCGTGTAGGGTAATGCAAATTTTGAATGGGAAATTTGTTCTTTCAATACATGTATTATGCAATAATGGAATATTGAAAGAGATTTTATGTAAAAGAGGAGATGATTTTGGTTCTTATTCTTCATTCGAAATCCTAGTGAAGTTATTTGTGGCTATGTGTAGGAGTGTCTAATAATTATAGTGATGACTATAGTCTAGCCTAAGAAGACTTTTGCACAAGAAGGAGACTTTTGGGCAAGAAACATTTTTTAGTAGCAGATTTCAGATGATGGGGATCTGAATTAATCTACCTAAAAATATGAAGGTCCATTAGAGCATCCATTATGGGAAGGACATGGTATTATCACTAATATTTGGCCCTTTAGTTTACATTATGAGGTGGTGTTGAAATTATAATTTGATTCATAGCCAATTTATGACATTGTGTGATGTATTGGATAGGCCTAAGGGTATTTCATTATATAATATATTCATTATTTTGTAATATTTTATTATGTAAGGCCAATAGGCCTTGGTTAACCTTGTTATGGTTAAACCCTATTTATTTTTTGTAATTAATGTAAAACCCACTTATTATGTCGGCTTAGGTTAAACCTTATATTGTAATTGGGATTTTGGTATTGCTATAAAAAACCCCCTTCACACTCCTCATTTCTCATCCGAGAGTTGTGCAATATAATCTATGGATAGTGATTATTTATGGTGCCTGTAGGTGCCCATCATATCTCTTTCTATTTCATCCTATTTTATGTTTTTTGTATAATATTTGAGTGGATGGATTGATTATGTTCATTTCTAGAAAAAATTGTGAATTTCATTATCAATATTCCATTAGTCAACCAAAGATCATACAAGAGTAGTTAAGAGAGTTTTTATGTATGTGAAAGGAGTATTAAATTATAGAACCCATTGTACTTCAACCAATAAGATTGAGTTGTTGGTATAGTGATTTAGATTAGAGAGGCTCAATTGATGATAGGAAATTTGCATCAAGAAATTGTTTCCAATTGAGAAATGGATTGGTAACTTAGAATTAAAAAACAAAACAATGTTTTCACTCTCAACATCAGAGGAAAAATATATATAACATCTAAATCAATAAGCATGCAAGCAATATGGTTAAGGCTAATCTTAGAAGACTTAGATAAAAAACATGAGTGTAATTCAATTGACTAATTTTTTTTTTTTTTCATACAAGATCAAAGAACACTAAGTTGAGTCATCATATTATTAGAGAATAATTTTATAATCGAGAAGATTACTATACAAACATTTTAACAAAAAAAATAGCAAAGGATCAATTTATTCACTTATATATATAATGGAAAATTTTCCTTAAGATCTTTAATCTTAAGGAGAGAATGCAAAAATATATGATATTTTTTGAGATGAAAATAAGATGAGAAAAAATTAAAACAAGACAAAAATAGAACAAGACAAAATTGTAGCTACAAGTAAATTGTGAAAAGCCTCCTCACCCAAATTTGGAGAGGAAGTGAAGCATGGAGACTCTGTTAGGAGAACTTGGTAGTAAAGTGGAACATAATTTCATCATAGGAATATGCCACAAGAAATAACATCTTATAGAAAGAAGAGCATTAAATTGGCTGGTTAAAAATCAAGAGGACCAACTACCAACTTGGTAATAAAGTGGAACATAATTCCATCATAGGAATATGTCACAAGAATAACATCTTATAGAAAGAAGAGCATTAAATTTATTGGTTAAAAATCAAGAGGACCAACTACCTTCCACACACATGCCACAACATGTTAATACCACAACATGTTAATAGAGATGAAAAATCCTACATAAATGAGTCAAAGGACTTACACCTCTAAGCTTGCTATCCCATTGACAAAGAATTTGACAAATGATGGACTAATAAATAGTATATATAAATTTAAATATTATTAAAATATTTTTAAAAAATTATACAAACCTTATTTGTTTTTGCAGTATGCGATAAAAAATCATATATATATATATATAATCAAAGCAATAATAAAAATTAAATTAGTTTTTAACCTCTTTAAAACCATAAGTCATATAAAAGAACCTGGTGGAGGAAGTTGCTTTACCCTATATAGTTATTCAATCATACTCTAACTATATAAAAGGACCTCTTGGAAGACTTTAACCTATATGGTTATTCAATCATACTCTAACTACAAAAAAGAAGCTAAACATCTTTTAAAAAAAAAAAAATTCATAAGGTTCCAACCTTTAAACCCACCCAATGACATCTCCTATGTAAGAATCTATTATCTCAATAGAAAATATCTTATATTTTTAAAATTGGTGTAGCACAGAGCCCTCATATCCACACACTATGGAATTCAATATCAAAATGTTTAGTATTGTGTTAGACCAACGTCTTCCTAGTCTTCAGTCCTATCAAGGCACCTGTTTTATAAATTCTTTATGAACTATAGCTTTTGCAGTCCACATCTGAAAGCATTACTGGCTTTCTACTTTATTCGTTTATATTGGGTTGCACAAAACTTTTTGAGTGCAAAGTTCGTCATATACAAGAAGGATCCAAGAACTGGGTGATGGTATATACAACTGTATAAGATTTATCTTGAAACTGAATGGGTATCAATATTATTTTTTTCTAAACTAGTAGTTGGTTTTAAAAGATTAGGAAAAAATATTTGAAACAATTTCTTGGAAAAGAAAGCTAACTCTATTAGTCGTTATGGAAGTATTCATTATGTTAAGAATTTTTTTTCTGTTTTGTTCTTTGAACTAAAAATCTCTTTCAACAAATGCAATGCTGAGTGTGAGTTAATGATTGTAAGCTTCTTGCAGTAGGTTATCTGGTTAAATAATTTCTATTTTAAATTAAAAATAATTATTATATATTTAAAAATATAGTAATTAATGACATTATGTAATAACTTATTTTTACTATGCATCCAAAATACAATGTTAAATGTCCTTTTTTATTATATATATGAAAATATTTAATATAAGAATCTTTAATAAAATTTATTATTTTTAATTACTATAGATACTAAACAAGAAAATGCGTTTATTTGGTATCATTTCATAAAAATATTAGGGTTTTCTACGGGATGGAAAGATGCTTACTATAAGAGTGTAGGCGAAGCTTTTGAAGGCGAAGCTTTTGATTTGAAAAAAGTGTGAGCAAGCCAACGTAGTGGAGGGGTTTGTCAAAGCCCAGGAGATTTTTGGTGTTGTTGGTTTACCGGTTGTGTTGCTTGCTTCAGTGACTTGTGTTGGAGGAGGGGCTCCCGAGTGGTGGTGTCAGCGCATGTGAAGTTAGTGAGGTGGTATGCCACGGACCTATGGGTAATGCAGATAATCATGGGCCTACTGTTGTCACTTAGGAGGGTGGGGTGCTTCTTAAGCTTTTTGATCCCAGTAATTCTTTTGCTTCGAAAGGCAGTAAGAGCATGGGTTGAAGAGTCCCTTTGATCTTTCTCCAGTCCAGAACAAGATCAGGATTCCAAAGGACTTGTTGAATATTAAGTTGAACGAAGGTACCTAGAATTTAGTGGGAAGTTTCAAGAAGGTAGGTTGGATCTTGATTCTATCTGAAAATGGACTGTAGCTAAATGGAAACCGTTGGGATCGCTGGAAATAGTTGCCTGCTTAAAGCTTTCTTCATCATTAAACTTAATTGTAAAGAGGATTCAAAGTGAATTTTGGGTGGAGGTCTTTGGTTCTTTGGCAAAAGAGGATTGTTTCTCAAAAGATGAGGGATGGATTTCGACACGAATACCCAGAAGATTAACTCGGTTCTCCTCTAGGTTAATCTTCCAGGATTTCCCTTATGCCTATGGTATGACTAAGGCAACAGGGGATATAATTTTGATCGGTACGAATACTAGAGCGAAAACAAGGATGGTCTTTGCTTGAATGTGCATGATGGCAGACCCTCCACTCTTTGTTTGAGTTAGAAACCCTCTTGGGTTCCTGGACTCTGTCTGTTGTATATGAAAATAAACCCAATGTCTGTTTAGGATGTAAATTGTGATGTCATACTATGAAGCATTGTCCTTGGCAAGGGTTGAAGTCGAAACCTAAACCCTAATAAATGAATCTAGAAATATTCTAAGAAGCTTATGATTGATGAAACTCCATGAATAAAACTGATGGGCCAAAATTTCTCTAGAGCCTCAAAAGGTGGTAAAATATCGAAAACTAGGAGATATGGCCCTTGTGAATATACCTGGGCAAAATTTGGAGGATGATACGGTCCAAGAAGTATCGAGTGGGGCATCTGATGAGGATTTGGTGACTAGGACCCAGCCAAATGTTATCTTTTCAGCTCTCCTTTTTGAGGTAAGCCTTTCAGACCTTATTACTGAAGTCTTGGTGTCCAATGATCTCCTTCATAACTCTTTTGGTTGTTTGGGGGAGGATGAACCAATTGCTCATATGGTTGCTCATCCCTATGAGTTATTAGGGGGTTCTCCAAAGGTTAATATAAAGGGATCTTTTGGTTCCAAAACTCATAGCCAAAGGAAATGCTAGGTCGACATTAGGGTTGAGAAGAAGGTCGGACAACCTTCCAATAAATTAACTGAGAAAGAAAGAGTTAGAATCAGATATTGATGATGGGTCCTAAGCCATCTTAAAAGTACAGGCGAAAAGATGTGGGAGTGAAGCAACTTAAAATATAGTCCTACAAGCCTTAGTGGCTTTGAGAGGTAAGAAGTAGGTCCCTAAAACCCGCAAATGAAAAATTTATCTTAGAATATTAGAGGACTCAATGGTCATCCTAAACAACGTTTGGTTAGCTCTATCAAAAGGGAGTCTTGTCTGGATATTATTTTTTTCCAAAAGATAAAGATCAAAGAGTGCAATATAGAGTTAGTGAGAAATATGATTTGGAAGGAAGCAAGTTTTGCATTTAGGCTAACACAGACTATTTTTGGGGTTTTTTTGGTTTTGGAATCCTAAAAATCTTGATGGTTTGTTATTTCTTCTAATGACAAAGTTATAAACAATTTTTTTTCTCTACATATTTTTGGGCAGAGATGGGTAATGTTGAACATCTATGCTCTTAATTGGATAACTAGTAGAAGTTTGTTGTGGTCATCTCTAAGCATCATGAAAGGGGTCTTTAGGCCTAAATTCTAGGTCTTGATTGGGTATTTTAATTCCCCCATGTTTTTTTCTCATAGAAAAGGGGGAAACCCAACCTTATCCAAGGGAATGGAAGAGTTCTAGGATTTTGTTTTTAAAAATGAACTTCTAGATATGGACTTGAAAGGTTCTAAATACACTTAGAGTAACAGAAGAATAGGCTCTCAGCTCATTCAAATCAAGCTAGACAAAATTTTACTTTCTAAGGAGTGTATTTCTTTCTTTGGGGATGCTACTCTTTGTTCCCTTTCTAAAATTTGTTTGAATAGTAACCCTTTGTGGTTTGAGCTGCAATAGGATGTGGATTTCTTCCCTAGATATTTTAGGTTCAAGGCTATGTGGTGTGAGCATCCAGATATTGAAAATAGAGTGAGGGAATGGTGGAATGTCTCAATTTTAGGTCCTAAAGCTAGTGATGTTCAAACTAAAATTCATCAATTCCAAGCTCAAGGGGTGGAACAATGTCATTTTTTATAATTTTACTATAAGGAAAGAGTCTCTGGAATTTGAACTCAAGTTAGCCAAGTCAAAGGTGGAAGAAGTAACTTTTTTTGAAGATACCCAAATTAAAGAAAAATAGATTTTGGACAATCTTCATAATACATTAGCACATGAAGAACTAATATGGAAATAGAAAGCAAGACTGCGCGAGTTTGGTGAGGGTGACAGAAATACAAAATTATTTCATGCGTCCACTTTGAGGTATAGAGATACTGATAGAATCAAGGAAGTCACAAAGGAGGATGAGTCCAAAGTGTTAAATATCTAGGAAATTAAAGCAAAAGTAGTCTCCTTTTTCAAATCTCTTCTTGGGCTCAAAGATGGCGGGATAGAGATGTAGAGTGTAACCTCCTTAGGAATATTCCATCATTGGTGACTCCAAGGGTTATGCATAATGGTGAATCATCATTAATTCACAAATATTAGAATTTTTAAATTTAAAATTGGTAAATTTGATGACCCTAGAAGTGTGTCCATTTGCTCAAAATTTTTGGGTCCAAATTTTTTTAGGGGTCGGCTCGCCACATGTTGATAATAATTTAAATTCTTGTTATTTTAAATTGTCAACACTCCCATCTAAATTCGGACCTTTTTCACCTTGAAATTATAAAAAAAAATATTTCTCCAGCCATATTCACCTCTTATACCGCTAGTATATATACTTAATGTGATAGATACTTATTCATGTAAAACATTCAAACTCTTCAAAAAATAAGGTGCAGTAGTGAAAACCTTCCAAAAAAAAAAATTAACTGGGCTTAGATTTTTATCAATCTTTGAATGGATGAAGAATTCAACTTATCTAAGGTCAGGTGCAGAAAGAAAATGAAATCTGATTAGGTGTAAAATCTAGTTGAACTCCGATTGGGTGCAAAAACCAGTCGATATTTGATCAGGTGCAAAAACCAAATGAACTTTGATTGGGTGTAGAAACAAGTCGATATGCGACCAAGTGCAGAAACCATGTAAACTCCAACCAGGTGTAGAAATCAAATGAAATATTATTGGATGAAAAAACCAATCGAACTCCGATTGGACGCAAAACCCTGTTGATATCCGACAAAGTGTAGAAACTAGATGAACTCTGATTGGGTGCAAAAACTAACTGATATTCGACTAGGTGCAGACAACATATGAAATCCAACTGGGTGTAGAAATCAATTGATATTCGACTGGGTGTAGAAACCAGATGAAGTTTGATTAGGTGCAAAAACCAACCGATATCTGATTGGGTGTAGAAAGTAGACAAAATATGATCGGATGCAGAAACGAGTCGAACTTTGACTGGATGCAAAAACCAATCGATATATAAGGGTGCAATATTCTAGGAGGTATAACTTTTGATCTAGAGCTCCATTTGTTTTTTAAACCACCAAGCTTGATGAGATCTACACTTCAAACAATTAAAATAATGATTTAGCCCTCGGTAAAATCCTCAAAAAACCCTCAGAAGACCTTTAAAATAAGCTTTGAAGTTGCTAAAGTGTAATACTACTAAAAAAAAAAGTAGAGATCTAGTAAGGGTAATGTGTAGAAACCCTTAAAGGATGCTAGGTGGTATCACACTTTAACTTTAATTTTATAAATAGATTTTAGGTCTAACCCCTTATGCATAACCTTAGTGACTCCATACGTGAACTCTTCGCTAACTACTCCATTTAATGATGAAGAGATTAGAAATGCAATATTTTCATTGGAAGGGTTGAAAGCTTTTGGACCTAATAGATTTTTACCTTTATTTTTGTAGATGTATTGGCACATTTTGGGCAACGAAGTAGCAAAGGCCTTAAGAGAGATTTAGAGGATGAAATTTATTCCTTATGGGGTAAATTCCACATTTTTGGAATTGATCCTCAAGTCAGTTGAGGTGAAAGAATTCAAATATTTTAGACCCATTAGTTTATGCAATACTCTCTATAAAATCTTAATGAAGGTTTTGGCTAATAGGAAAAAATTATTTTTGCCTATTCTAATCAATGAAGCCCAGTTTGGCTTTGTTCCTGGGAGATAAATTTGGATGGTATCATTGTTGTTCATGAATTGTTGCACTCTATGGATAAAATTGGTATACCAAAGGTATTCTTAAAGTTGGATATGAGAAAATCATATGATAGGGTATCGACCACAGTTGTAGATAGTGCTTCTACACTACCTATGAATTATGAAACATAATATAAGAGACAAGAAGCAGTCTCTGACAAGAGAAATACTCTTGATACACAACCAAATGACATTTATAGTTGTCTACCATAGTTGCATATAGTTCACCTACAATGCCTATGAAACTGAAGAAAAAGAGCTTTGGATAAAAGAATAATGTAAGAAGAATACTCTACCAATTTTCAATCGTGAATTCTCTATAACCGATAGCACTATGCTGATTGACACACTTTTGTAATGGGTCAGACCATAGACACACCTCTACAACCGATAAAATTTTGTTGACAAACTCTTCTCTGCAACTGATCATCTTAGGCCAATAAATGAATCTCTACAACCTTGTGCCAACAGACACTGCTTTGCAACTAATCGGCTTATGTCGACAGACACTTCTTTGCAATCAATTGACTTATACCAATCAACATGTCTCTACAATCGATCGACTTATGCCAATTGACACCTCTGAAATCGATAAACTAATGATGATCGACATGTCCTTGCAACCGATAGACTAATGTCGATCGACACATCCCTACAATTGATAAACTAATATCGATTGACACCTCTACAACTGATAGACTGATGTCGATCGACACGTCCTTGCAATCGATAAACTAATTTTTATCGACACCTATGTAACTAATAGACTAATACTTATCGATTGTCCCTACAATCGATAGGCTGATGCAATCGATACCTATGCAATCGATCGACTAATGCCAATCAATACGTCCATACAAATGATATACTAATGCGGATCGACACCTCTACAACCAATCATCTAATTCTAATCGACACATCCCTACAACTAATATACTAATGCCAAGCAACACCTCTACAACCGAATGACACATCTCTACAACTGATCATCTTTTATCGATAGACACGTCTCTACAACTGATCGGCTTATGCCGATCATCTTGCACCGATTTCCACTCCTCTAAAATCGATCGACTTATGTTGACATACACTCCTCTGCAACCTTACCAATTTTTTTGTTGTTTTAGAGCTATTTTCAAGTTAGAGTATTTTAGATGTATGTTTATCGATACCCACTATAGTATATATATGGGTAGTATATGAGGTGATTTGGGCAGGAAAAACAAAATCATTTATAATTTGAAGACGAATTGGGTGGGAAAAACAAAATCATTTATAATTTGAAGGTGAATTGGGTGGGAAAAACAAAATCATTTATAATTTGAAGGTGAATTGGGTGGGAAAAACAAAATCATTTATAATTTGAAGGTGAATTGTCCATGGAATGGGGTGAAAGTGGTCAACAAATTAAAATAAAAATAGGTTAATTATTATCAACGATGGGCGAATTTACCCTAAAAAAACTTCCACCCCGTAAATTTTGGGCGAATGGACCCCAGTGAAAGGATCCAAAACTAGCCAATTTAAAATTTTGAAAATCCTAAATAGAGCCAATTTACCATATTTTGTGCTTATGCATAACCCTGCTCCTAAAACCAACCATAAGACAAGGGGAACCTAGGAACAACCAAATTATAAAGAATAAAACAAGAACCAAAAAGAGATGGGTAGGGAAATGCTAGGGATCAAGAGATAGGGGAGCCTCTCAAGGGGACCAAATCATTAGGATCTGCCTCTCCTTAAAAAATTTCTCATGGTGGCTAGTAGCTCACATTCCAAGATGGTGTCTTTAAATGTAGATCTAAGTTTATTCTTTTTTGAAGTCTTGTAATGAGGTTATGTCTCCTTTTATTTCCAACAACTACATTCCCTACTTTTTGAAATTTTGTAATAGGGCGAGGAATGCAAAGCTTGTTACCAATATTTTGATTCATGAAATATGGAATTGGGATTTCTAGATCTTGTCAACACTGGGGCTTAGAGACATTTGGGGTTGGAGAGTCCAAATCAAGTGAAATGGATTATGTGGGAATTACAGGGGCTCCAAGTTGAGGTTCCACGAATTCCTTTTATATTGAAAGAGTCTCTCCCTCTAGGTAAGCAAAAGGATTTTCCTAATAGATAGGGAGCTTCCTAGGGTTGAGGGATGCCAAGATGAAATCTAATTCATGCTTAAAGTAGGAACATATTCTAGAGGTTTTTTAGAGTATCTAGAGGGCAACTTGGAATCCTTACTGAACCTATATTTATTGGAATCTATATGGATTTTAGAATATGGATACCAAGAGGAGACGTGTCCTTACTTCCTGCATATGAAGCAAAACGAATATTTGTTTTCATACTCAATTTCATGATTTTAGGAGGAGATATTAGAAATTAACTTTGGTAGATCAGATTCTAGATTAACATTGATGCACATTCTTGTGAAGATCATTCTTGACTTTGCTTTTATAGCCAGTTCAAAAGAGACTAGCTCCTTTATGGCTCTCACAATCCCAATGAGGATATATTTTGCTAGAACTAGACCAAAAAACTAGAGATTTTGATCCATATTGGAGTAGAAATGACCATGATTTTATTACTATACATCCATGGATATAGTGGTGACTTCTACAATATTATTTTTAATGGTAATTTCTATCATGCAGAAAATGATTTCTTTTCTTTTTTGGATCCATAAGGAGTTGGTTACATCCACAGTCCTTTTCTACTACTAAGCAGGGTTCAAATATTAGATTTAATCCCAATGACACCTATTACACCTTATTTTTATTTAACCCGACATGAGGAAGTTCATCGGGAGCTCGAGATTGGTACCATTGTTATCAGGCTAGTGCACACTCAATGAAAATAGGTCATTCTACTAACTTTGCACAAATAAGCATTCCCCCAGGGTTTGAACCTAGGTTTATTCTTAGTAAGCAACAAAACTTACCATTCCACCTTACCCCCAAGGACATGCATAAAATGAGTTCTATTGTATATGCTACAAAAATTAAAACTAGCATGCACCATGATGAAGAATTGGTCAAAGAGATTGTAGTTACTTTGGATATATTTTGGTATGGTATTTTGCAAATTCAATATAGAAAAAATAGTTTTATATGTGAATATCATATACAACAATCTATATTCATTAGCTTTCCAACAAAAACCATACTAAATGCTTGATTAAAGGATAATTCAATTTATAAAATTTATCCATTAATTTATTAGCACTCACGTTAGATTTTATAACTTCAATCTTGTTTAACTCATCCTCTTGATTGATTTTGTATGTTATGTATCATAACAATTGATATTTATTAGCTTGCTAACAAAAACCATACATATGCTTGAGAAAAAGGTAATTCATTTTATATAATCTATCCATAAATTGATTAGCACTCACATCATACTCTATAAGATTGATATTTTTTTACTCACCTCTTTGATTGTATTTTTTTTATAATCATATAATAGAAAATGTATCTATAAATAAAAAATATAATAAATATGCCCATGGGGTTTAGAACAATTGGTTTCAAGTGAAGTGTTTAACATCTTAAACTATGGTTCAAATCTCATAGGTGAACCTTAACATTTTATCCCATGGGGTTTAGAGGAATTGGTTGAAGTGAAGAGTTTCACAATCTAAACCTAGGTTCAAATATCATGCATGAACCTTAACATTTTGAGCCCATGGGAATTAGGATAATTAGATGGATATGAAGAATTCACACCATAATCCAATTTTCAAATATTATGGGTGAACATTAACATTTTCAAACCAATGTTAAAATCTCATAGGTGAATGTTAACAAGCCTATGATATTTAAAACAAATTGTAGAAATAAAAAGTTTCATACCATAATCCAAAGTACAAATCTTATAGGATAACCTTAACATTTTTTCCATGGGCCTTAGATCAAGTGGTTAGGAGTGAAGATTTTCTTACCAAAAGCCGAAGTTAAAATCTCATGGGTGAACCTTAACACTTGCCCATGGTTTTATAGAATTTGCAATAGAATGAAGAGTTTCACAACCTAAAACCAAGGTTCAAATATCATAAGTGAACCTTAATATTTATATCAAATGGCATAAGCTCAAATTATAAAATTCCTTCACTTTCAAAGAGGAGACCAAGATTTAAATCTTGCCAAGCAATGCATGCATAATTTCCAAGTTGTAATACCATTATGTGGTCATAATGTAATATTAGTTGGGTCCATTTCAATCTCATACAACTAGTTAAAAAAACTAATAGATATCATTTAAATATTTGTAAAATATGTTATTTCATACAAGCAATACTATATATAAACATAAAATATTAAATGTGAATCACATAGCTTTTTCATTTAACCTAGAAAGTATATGAAGAGTCAGTATTATTTGATGTAAAATTTAAAATATTCCCACATGAAGAGAAATTACCATCCATACAATTATTTTGGTAATATAATGTTGCATCCTCCCTTTTGCAAAATAATTTTTGGATGAATAGTCTCGGTTACACATTGACAAGAGGAAACATTGGTTTTCTATTTTATATAATATTTATAAAACTTTCAAGGTGGAACTCATTAAATATAGTATCTACAATATGTCTTCCTAAATTTATTTGCCTTGAAAAACCAAGGTTTTACTTTTTCAAGTAGCCTTTACTCAATTTTTATATCATAATAGTTTTTACAAAAACTTGCAAAGCTATCAATATCTCAAATTTAAAAATTGGTTTGAATATAGTTCCATTTATTTTTGAACAAGAGATCAAGATTAACTTAATTCTTATCAAGTACAATGTGAGTTTCTCCTCCCAAAATGTAGTGATGATATTTTGTATAGCTTCATCTATTCAATAATTATTATAAGACCTACAAATAAATGCATAATTGGATTCAATATCTTCCTCTACGTTTTGTGATGGCTCTAATAAAGCCATGTTAGCTATATTTATTTTTAATTAGCTTTAAACCTAGGTTTAGATAGTTGACCCTTGAGCATTAGTCTTAGGGTTAATGTTGATTCAATCTATAAATAAGAAGATTTATGTGGTAGTTGGAATCACCTTTAATATTCAAATCTAAGTCATGTCTACTACACATGATACTTCACCCTCTCTAAGTGGTTATCAAACTTTTCCATTTCTAAGTGGCTAAGGATTTGCATTGATTTGAATCTCAAATTTGATTATTGCATATTTGATTTTCTGGAAATTGGTTCTAAATTATTAATACCATTTAGGTAGTGTTATTTGTACACTATAAGATTGTTACTACTATTACTACAATTTTTAAAGTTGTTTTATAACAACTGGTATCAGAGTTTGATCTCAATTCTCTATCAGGTGTGAATTTTTAGTAAAAAGTCATGTGAACCATTCCAAAATATCTGCCAAACGTTATTATTGTTTGTGTCTTGGTAATTTTGTTATAATTTTTTTTGTCCATATTGTAGTGTAATTATCCTCTATAATATTATGAACTTGCTATTGTTATGTCCTTCTCCCAAAGACAATTTAAAAAAGTATCATGTGTCATTGGACTCTTATGAAAGATATATACCATTGCAATCATCTCTTCCAGATGATAAAAATAAGGGGTATATTCAACAACACATTTTTGTAATATGAGTGTCTTAGGACCCTTGAAGGAGATCTTTCTCTTTGCAATCATATCTTCAAGCTGATAAAAATAAGAGGTATTTTTCATAACACTTTCTCGGTAGCATTCCAAATATTTTCTATGTTTTTGAATTACCCCTAGTATATGAATGAACATACTACCACTACTGGTTGGGCATGAATCAACCATCAATTATAGTGTACTATTCATTCAAAAAATGTGTGTGAGTACCATCAAGTGGCATTAGCTCAACCAGTTAGATTCCTCAATATTTCAAGGAGACCAAGTTCAAATATTTCCAAATGATATTGGATAATATCTAATATATGTTATAATAGCACTATGTGGTGATGATGTAATATGGGTGGGATATGTTTCAATCCCATATAACCCATTGAAAAAAAGATGTGTGTGAGTAGAAAGAAGTGCCAACCCAATAATCTTGGTAATAATTACAATACTTCCTTAAATATCAATATTTTTGACCAATATCTTCTTTCTTCCTTATAATACATGGCTTTACCTCCTCCTAACACCTCAAGTTCTTCCTCTCCTTCTCCACAACCTCCACCTATTCATAGTCCTCCACACTCCTATGGAAGTTCCTATGACCTAGGATTTGCTTCTAATATGGATTCATCAGTATGAGGTAATTCTAATATTTTTGAATGACCTCATGATTCTCCTATGCCTCACATCTATGTTACTACCTTTAGAGGTGTTAATCCTCGAGGGTGACTACCCAAAATGGAATGTCTTGTGTATATGTATCATGTTTCTAAAGTAGGTTGTTTCACATTAGTAGCTTCTAAGTTTAGAAATCTAATCTCATTAATAGTTTTTGTAATAGCTCTACTCACATGAGGGTTCTCTTTTATGTCCTAACTTAAAAGAATTATTTCTTTAAATATTTGAAAAAGGATCTTCTACATCATATGTGATTTATCTTATCCAAAAAAAGCAAATATACTTAGTGGAGTATTGCTTTGAGTTCACAATTCTTATCACCTATACCCATCAATTGAATCCAATTGTGGTGGTCTCAACCTTTTATGGTATTAAGGATAAAATTTTAAAGAAATTCAACATGTTCAATCTCTATATTCTTGACAACGATCAACACATAGCTTTGGCAATAGAACAAAAACTCCAAGCTTTTGGTCCCCACATAAACATAACTTTAACTCTTATCATCCTTACCACAATAATGATCATTCTTAGGTATTCTTATATTTCAAATATTATTCTTACCAAGCCCATGGTCAAACCTATGAAGAACATTATAAATTTCAAGTGAAAGGTATAGATACAACATTATATGAAGATGGAGACTCATTATAACAACAACATTAGATAAAATTAGTTGAGGAAAACATGAAGATGATACCATGGATCTCTCTACTCATGCTCTTAAGGGGATCCAATCTCATCATACTATCAAGGTACAAATATGTATTAAACAACAATGGATTAATGTGTTGATTGATTTAGGTAGCACATAAAACTTTATAGATAAAAGACAATTAAGTCCTTGGGCTTGTATATCAATATTTTAAATCAGGATAAATTTCAAGTCTTAGTTGATAATGGTGGTATCACTCAGTGTGGTTTAAATGACTAAATTTAACATTCAAATGGATAATTATACTTGGTCAGATAATCTCTTTTCCATGAACCTAGGTAGTTCAAATATCATCTTGGGACCACAATGGCTATCTCAAATTAGGTATGTTGCTTCTAATTTACAACTATATATCAAGTAGATAGAGAATATAAAAGTAATATTTCTATAAGGAATACAATCCCCTCATTCCAAGGTGATTAGTTCACATATCATGGAAAATACATTGAAGAAAGGTGAGTGTGGATTTTTTACTCAAGTCAATTGGATAGAGGTTTAGTCTTTAGAGACAGTTCTTCCAACTATTCCTTCAAATTTATAGAACATTATAGATGATTATGAGGATGTATATAATGATTCCATAGGTCTTCATTCTAAGAAAACACATGATCACCCATACACATTATTCTAGTAATTCAACCTCCTAATATATGTCTTTACCACTATTCCTAACCCTAAAAGTTAAAAATTGAGAATCTAGTTCAAGAAAAATTGGAACAAGAAACCATTTTTCCAAGCATAATTCCATATTCATGTCTAGTGGTGATGGTATAACACAAGTATAACTCATGGCATATGTATCTTGATTCTTATCCTATCAACAAAATTACTATCAAAGATAAGTTTATCATACCTATTATAGATGATTTGTTGGTTGAATTGCATGGTGCTAAATACTTTATAAAACTAGACTTTCATTTTGGGTTTCATCAAATCAGGGTTAGAGAATATGATATCCTAAGACTACTTTTCATATACATTAGGTTGTTATGAATTCCTAGTCATATTTCTTGGTATCACTAAAGCTCCTTCCCCTTTCCAAAATATCATAAACTCTATATTTTGTCCTTTTATTTTCAAGTTTATCTTTGTTTTCTCTGATTACCTTAATTTTTAACAAGTCTTTGGTGGATTATTGAGTTCATATTGATAAAGTTCTTCACCTATTATAAAAGGATTTTTTTTTTGTCAAAATTAAAAAATGTTCCTTTGGGTTCCAATATGTAGAATACTTGGGACATATAGTATATAAGGAAGGAGTCAAGGTAGTTCCTAACAAGATCAAAGCTATGCAATATTGGAGCTTTCGTAAATTCCTTAAACAAATTTATGGTTTCTTAGGAATCATAGGATACTATAGAATATTTGTCTATAACTATGAAAAAATATTGCTGCTCTCACTAAAAAAAATATTTTATTTTTTAGATGAAGCCACATCTCAAGCCTTCCAAGCCCTCAAATAATTTATATGTACTACTCCTATTTTGGCCACCCTTGATTTTAGCAAATTTTTTATCATTGACTGTGATGCTTTTGGCACATGTATTAGAGTCAGTTTATACAAGATGGAAACCCATTAGTCTTTCAAAGTAAGCAAATTTTAAGCAAGAATATACGATGATCCACTTATGAGAAGGAAATACTAGATATTTTGCATGTCATATAGAAATGAAGGCTTTATTGTTACAACATTGCTTCATCATCAAGACTAATCATAGTAGCCTTAAGCATTTCTAAGAGTAATGTCTCTCATACCTTGAGTAGAATAAATGGATAATCAAACTCTTGGGGTATGATTTTATTATTGAATACAAGAAAGAAAAGGAGAATGTGGTGGTTGATGCCTTGTCTTAGAAATATAAAGATGTTATTTTTGGTAATGTTATATCAATTCCTCTTCCCTAATGGATTTCAAAACTTCAAAAGGATTGGATTTATGACTTGGAGACTAGGCTTATCATTGCATTTTTGTTTCTCATATGCCAATGGAGTACTTCACAAAAAGGATCACATTTATCTTGAATTGTTGGCTAATAAATCAAATTTTCTCCATGAAATGCATACATTTCCTTTGGCTGGATATTTAAGATTATCAAAAATGTACTAGTAGGTGAAGTAATATTTTTCTTGGAAAGGATTAAAAGTAGATATCAAGACGTTTGTAGGTGAGTGTGATGTGTGTCCACATAACAAGAAGGAAATAAATATATCTCCTAGATTTTTGCAACCCTTGCCAATACTTGACTGTTAATGGGAACACATATACATGAATTTCATTAACATCCTTTTCAAATCTAAGGGGAAATTTATGATATTTATGATAGTATATTGAAATTCCAACTATGGTTACAACATCCCTATTCAACAAGTAATATTCAACAAGTAAGGAAATTAAGGTATTTATTGATTTTTTTTTTAAATTACAAGGTATGCCCAAAAATATTGTGAGTGATCGTGACCCTATTTTCATAGTAAATTTTGGAAATAATTATGTTGTCTTAGTGGAACTAAGTTGACTATGTCATATTCTTATTACCCTTAATCATATGGTCATACAAATTTTGTTAATAATTGTTTAGGGACTTACCTCCATTATTTTTCTCAAGACAAGTAGTATCATTGGGTTCATTGGCTCTCATTAGTTGAATGGTGGTATAATAATTCATACCATGCATCCCACTAGATGTCCTCATTTGAAGTATTGTATTGGTCAAAAACCTCCATCAATGGTAAACTATGTTTTAGGATCATTTAAGGTTGCCTCGTTAAATGATTTGCTATAATAATGATGTCTTATGTTTTAACTTTTTTAAGGGTACTTTGACCTAAAAGCAACACCAATTGGAGAAACAAAAAAATTCAAACCAATTTGAGAAAAAAAATACCATAAGAGATATGGCTTTTTTCTGCCTATAACCATACAAGCAAATACCCTTGAAGACCAAGACCAATCAAAAGCAAGTTGCTTTATTTTATGTTCCCTACAAGGAGGTTTATAAAATGTGAAGTGGCATATCAACTAGAGCTTACTCCCTCATCTTGAATTCATTCTATCTTTCATGTATCTTGTCTAAGATAGATAATTGGCCAAAATATGCAGTCCCAGATGGAGTTTCCAATACTTGATAAAGAAGGTCAAATCACTCTCTAGCCTAAAGCAATGTTACAATCTAGAGTTCATCATCTTTGGTATCAATAAATTCAAGAGCTCCTCATCAAGTGGTAGTAACTTCCACAATAAGATCCTATGTAGGAGGTTGAGAGCATTTTCTAGTATTTTCGAGCTTTGAGGACAAAGCTTTCTAATGGGAGGAGTCATGTAATGGCTCAATTATAGCCATGTTGGCTATATTTATTTTTATTAGATTGGGCCTTAGGTTTAGATATTCACCCCTTGATCATTAGGGTTAGGGTTAATGTTGATTTAATATATAAATAGAAAGAGTTATGTGGTAGTATGAATCATTTTTTGTATTTGAATTTGAGCCGCATTTTCTACACATATGAGACTTTGCCTTCTCTAAGTGGCTAAATATTTACATAGGTATGAACCTAGAATCTAATTATTGCATATTTAATTTTTTTGCAATTGGATCTAAATTCTTATCATCATTTGGATAATGTTATTTAGACATTATTGGATTGTTACTACTATTGCTATAATTTTTAAATTTGGTTCATAACACATTCATCCTCTTTAAATACTTTTAAATTATCTTTTTAAAGTACTAAATAATCAAGTAATTAATTTATTTATTTTTCTTATATCTATACTAATAATTATTGTTAGTAAAACTCTCCTAGCTATATTGTGATCTTGATTGTGAGTTTTCCTTGCAATCTTGATTAACCTAAAATCAGGGTTATGCACAGTGGCGAATATTCACATATTGGGTGAATATTAGGATTTCTAAAATTGGAAACTGGTGAATATAAGGACCCTTGACGTCGGCCCATTCACCTAAAATTTTTAGGACCAATTTTTTCTTAGGGTTAATTCACCACAATATATATCCAAACATAGGCATATTTGTACTCATTGGAAAGCTCTTTTCAAGCCTGATATAATGGTGGTGTTTTTATGAAGTTATAAGATAATTTAATAGGTCAAAAGTGGTCCCAAATATGAATTTACATTTTAGGGCTTCAAATACCCCAAATTTTGGTATGAAGATGCTTGATTTGATTTTCTTAGGATTATCCATGATTCACCTTGATTTTGATTAGGATTCACCATATTTTTACAAGTACATTTTGAGTCCAATTTCTTATGCATAACCCTACCTAAAACCTTAACTAGTAACTGCACATTTGACTAGCAATAGATTTTAGTCAAAATGGTACTTTTTTAAATCTAAACACCATATTTGTATATTATTTTCAAGGGTAATTTTAGTATTTTAATATTGTGTAGAATTAAAGGATTAAGACAAGCTTGTGTTGTATATTTAGAAGAAATAAACCCGATTTGATGGTTCTTGGGTCTTAATTTAAGTGTGTGGTGGTTCTAGAATATTTGTAATATTACTTTCACTTTCACGTTGATCATGAGAAGGAACCTAGTATTTAGGTTCATCCTCAATTTATTTTCAATTGATGTAAATAGGATTTTGAAAGGTCCTCAAACCTTTTATAGAGTCATTACAAAAAGAGGAAACCCAGGAGGGGATCCCACAGAGAGACTAAAGGACATAATCCAAGAAAGAATAGGTACTGAAAATATAGTCCTAAACAATAAGCCGAGGTAGAAAGAGAGAAAAATCCTATCGAAAACAAGAAATGCATACAAAACATGAAGGCCAATGGAATCAAATATAGGCCTCATGAACAATATTCTTACCAGCGTCAGCTCCCTGGGAAGGTGGAACTAGGATTGGAAAAATGCAGGTTTATGTGGCTCCCTTTTAGGAATAAATCATTGGTTTGGAACATCGTGATGAAGATAAAATTCAATGATTTCACTAGGGAAATATTTGTCCTAAAATCGGAGGATAGTTTGTTTCAGGTTTATATTTGCCATGACATCAACCGCTCTATTGCCTTCTTTGTAGATATGCTGAACTAAAGATAGATCAAGGTGACTTATAATCCTTTTCAACTCTAAAATAACATCAACAATAGACCAAGCAGGAGGAGAGGAACCCCTGACAAAGTTGATGGTGTTCAATGAATCTCCTTCAATTATAAGAAGGAACTTATATTGATAAGCATGAGGATCATCCTCAATTTGAACATAAGAAGAAACTTATATTTAGGTTGAGTCTAATTTTGGTTGTATAAAGCTTACCAAATCTTACTTCCTTCAACATTGATAGTACCTCCGTTTCTTAAGATTTTTAAAATTCACTAACTCTTGTTTGTTTCATTTCATATATTTTGTAGGATCTTTTTTATGATCAAATTTGTTTACTCTTATTGACTTGCTACACATCTTGAATGTATCTAATTGATGTGCATATAAATGTTCCACAAAAATAAATAAAATTAGTTACAAATATAAATTAAATTAAAATAGAATTTACTAGGATAAGACTTATCAAATCTTAAGTGTTTCCATGGGTTTCTTGTTGGAACTAGATAAAATGCATATAGAGCTACCAAAACAAGCCATCTATTTCATATTCAAGAAAAAAATTATAATTAAATTAGATTTAAACATAAAAATAATATTTGGGATACCTAAAAATAGATTTCCATCTACAAATGTCCATGATCATAATTTTTTAATTTAACATTAAAAAACACAAGATGCCTAAAGCTCATTTTAATTAAGTTATACAATTTCCTTAAATTTAAAATATTATAAGTCATTAAAACAAAATACCATGATATCTATTTAAGAAGGAAACCAAAGTTCAAATCTTGTCAAATGATACATGGATAATATCCAAGCTTTGTTGTAATACCACTATGTGGTGCTGATGTAATACAGGTGGGACCCATTTGAATATCATATAACTAATTGAAAAAAACATACCATGAGATCTATACTAATAAATGGGCCATCTATTATAATGCTACCTAAGTAACTAGTCTTTTAATTTTTTAAGAACGTATAGATATAATGAAAATATAAAATCAAAACCTACTTAATTTTAGTCCTATCTCTTATAGGATAAAATACAAAGTAAATTAAAATTTAATAATATAAGGCTTATTTTGAATGACACAAACATAATTCACAAGAAATTATCAAAGAAGAACCTTGGGATAAAAATGGACACAATAAAATAATGAACATTCAATATAAGAGAATACTATCTTTAAAAACCAATAATAGAGGATGAACTATAGATTCAATTATAAATTAAGAGGCACCACAAAAATGCTTAAAATTCTAAAATTGAAGAACACAAGCTTATACTGAGAGGGGGTGAACAGTATAAGACCACTTTTTACTTTTCTTTCCCAATCAATATTATGCAATGTATAGATAGCAATATCAATAGCAGTAATCAAAGCAATGCACAAATCACCACACACAATAGAGACACCAATTTAACGTGGTTCACCCAATGTGGGCTACTCCACGGAGAAAATATTTCACTAAAATTTTCTCAATCAATCTCTTGGGAATCCTTTCCCTATTACAATATTTATGGATCTCTATCCAAAGGAGACACCAATCCCCTAATCAAGTTCATGGATATCTATCCACAGGAGAACTCCTTTCTCCTTAGCTCTAACTGGTGATCTTCTAGAAGAACTATTGCCCCCACTACTCTAGCTAATGGATCTCTATCCACTGAAGACACCTATCCTCACTACCCTAGCTAATGGATCTCTATCCACTGGAGACTATCATCCTCTATACTCTATCACCTTCAAAGCTCTATCTCAAATCTGCACTAAACATAGTCCTTCGATCTAGCACAAATCTGCTCAATCTCTATCTCTAGTCTGGCACAAACCTGTCCTCAAATCTGCACCAAACTCTATCCTCGAATCTATACTAAACACAGTCCTTTGGTCTAGCACAAATCTATCCTCAATATCTATCCTCTGATCTGCACTAAACACAGTCCTTCGGTCTAGCACAAATCTATCCTCAATCTCTATCCTCAAGCCTTAACACAAAGCTTGACTTAATCTCAAATCAACTCTGCTAGATCTACCCCAAACCTTAACCTAAGGTTTGAACAAATCAATCAACTCTACTCTCAAGTCTTCTCAAAGACTTATCTCAAATATACCTTGTAAGCTTCCACAAAATCTCACACTAATCTATCCACAAGTCCTCTCTAGAACTTGTCCAAATCTCTCAACAAGTCCTCACTAGAACTTGTCCAAATCTTCTCAACAAGTCCTCACTAGAACTTGTCCAAATCTGCTCTCAATTTGTATTGTAAGCTTCCACAAAAGCTCACACAAATCTGTCCACAAGTCTTCTCAAAGACTTACCTTAAATCTACTCAATAAGTCCACACTAGAACTTATCCAATCTCATAGAAACATAAAGAGAATTGTTAGAGACTCAATATGCTTCACATTCATCACAATGCTCAATCACTTTCAATCACTCTTTTAGAAACATATAGAGAATTGTTAGAGACTCAATATGCTTCACACTCACAAACTCTCAATCACTTTCAATCACTCTTTTAGAAACATATAGAGAATTGTTAGAGACTCAATATGTTTCACACTCATCAACTCTCAACCTCTTTCTCAAATCAATTCAGAATATAGAATAATTTGTTTCATAGAACTTGAACAATCACTTTAACATATTCACTTGACTAGGCTCAACCAACTCTACTCAACCAATCACTCAATGAAATAATCCTTGCTCACAAACCCTAGTCCAAACATATGAACACTCACTCAAAATATTTCCAACAATGCTTATCAACCAATCTCACATAACAATGATACTCATGTTCTTTCCAAACCCTAGTTCAAGTTCTTCACTCAACAACTCACTTCAACAACAATGCTTATAAAACAAGGTTTTATCAACAACTCTTAATTCCAGAAAACCTTGAAGCATTAATTAAAAACACACTCAACAATGCTTAACCAAACAATCCTTTTCACTCCAACTTTTCATTCACAATTTTCAACAATCACTCACTAGGAAGAATATGCCCATACCTTTTGTTGGATGTAAAAGTACCTTTAGAAAACTTGTCTCAATCACAATTTTCTTCTTTCCAATTCCAATGGTTAGACACAACAATATTACTTCAACACTTTCCCAAAAGTATTCCTTAGACACAAAACAATCACAACTCAATTTATGCCTTATTGCTCCCTTTTAAAATAACACTCATCATACCATACATAAAGATAATTTCTTGATACACCTTATAAACTCCAACTTAAAATAATATCCAACACCATAAAACATCAACCAAACACCTTACAATCCTTTCAAAACATTTGAGCAAATAACATTAAAAATTTAATTTTGCAAAACCCTTATAACTCCCTTTGCAACCTTAGAACCAATTAAAATATGCAAAAATTAATTTTTAAATGCCCAAACTATATTCCTAAAATTTTTGGTGCCCAAGATTAAAGCATACCTCTTTCTTCCCCAAAAAGGGGTTTCGGCGAGATTCGATCCATCGTCTCCTCAAGCCTAAGCGCCTTAGCGCTTGGGAGCCCACCGCGTGGGCTACTAATACCCACGTGAAGGAAGGAAGAGTCCCTTCCTCTTATGCCTTCATCGTCATTTGACTTTCCATGAAACTCGCACACTCTAACTCCGCTTTGGATGCAGCGCAATTCTTAAAGCTCACAATAATATTCGAAGGCATGGTAAGGTTTGGTAAGGTGGGAGTTCCCCCTTATATACACGTTTTAATTTTCTCCTCACGTCGGTGCTTTGTAATTCGAAATCAAATTTCAAATTTTAATTTTAATAACCCACCTTAGGGTTATTTAACCTTAGCTTAAATTAATTTATAATTAATAATTAAATTAATTTAAAAAAATTTTTTAAGTTAAATTAATTAATTAATAAATTAATTTATAATTAATTTTAAACTTCCTTTGCATAATATTATAAAATAATATTATAATATTATTTACTTGGGCTTTTTCTTGCACTTTGGACCTCATCTGACTTCCTGGAACCGGGTCTTGAAACTGAAACCAAATTATCCTTTTGCATTTATTTGAGAACCTAAAATGGATGCTGCCAACTAAAACTACCATTGACTAGTGTTGAAAGTTTGACATCAATGACCACTCACTCTTGACATCAATGACAACTTATCACTCAAAATGTCCAACAATCTCCCCCTTTGTCATTGATGGCAACCCAAATTATTTTTACCAAAACTTGACCTTTTTCCTGTTCTGCTCCCCTTGGGAAATTACTCCCCTGACTCAATGCTCTCTCCTTAAACAAAATCTCTCCCCCTTACTCAAATATCTCCCCCTTTGACATCAATGGCAAAGGGTCACCTTTGGGGCTCAGGGCTAAGAATGAGTCTCTTAGCTTAGCCCCTCCCCCACCTCCTCTTGAGGTGGTTAATTCTGGGGTGGGAGTATTTCTACTCCCAACAAGCACTGGTCTTTACCTTTGTCCTCTTTCCTTCTTATCTGATCCTTTTGATTCCTTTGATTGTTCCTGTCCATGTCCATACTCCTATTCCTGTTCATGTCCAGATCCCTATTTCTGTTCATGTTCCTGTTCACATCCACATTCTTGTTCCTGTTCCTATTCTTGTTCTTGTTCCTGTTCCTATTCCTATTCCTATCCATGTCCATATTCCTGTTCCTGTTCCTATTTTTGTTCCTATTCATGTTCGTGTTTATGTTCATATCCATATTCTTGTTTCTATTCTTGTTCCTATTCATGTTCATGTATTTGGTTCTGGAATGTCTGCTCTACACCACTTTGTTGTATGTCCATCATTATTGCACTTATAACACTTAATGTTATTATTCCTTGGAGGTGCAAATATCTTGGGATTTCTCCTGGTGAAGCCATATCCTTTTCTGTCATGAACCCTGCAATTCATTGCCTTGTGACCAAACTGATTACATGAGTAGCAATACCCATGGAAAAGTTGCCTATTTCTGAAGTTCCCATATTCTTGTCTTTCATGTGTCCTGCACTGTGAAGCCATGTGCCCAAATCTATGACATGAGAAACATCTTCCATTGAAACTTCCTTGTCTTGACCTCATTGGTCTCTTAGTCTCTCTTAACCTATTCTGATTGTTGTTCCATCTATTTCTTCTTTGTGCATTGTTCCTTTCCTTGTTGAACTTTTTATTGTCCAACTCATCCTCAGAAGTCTCACTTTCTCTTACACTATCTTCTTCTGAAGTTTCTTCTTCTTCAGAACTTGAGGTTGACTCTTCTTCTTGTTTCTTTTGAGCATGTTCAAAACCAAGACCTATTTTGTTTGTTGACCTTCTTTGTACCTTGATCATCTTATCCACAATATTTGAACTCTTTCCAAACTTGTGTAGCTTATCCTTGGATTTTTCTAAATCTTCCCTTAGTAGAGCTACTTCTTGTTCTAACCTTTCACATTCTAAGACCTTTGCTTCTAACTTATCCTTGAACTTCTTTGTCTTAGCCATTGACTTGTTTAGATCCTCTATAAGCCTTTCTCTTTCTTCATCACATTCTTGAAACTGAAACTCAAGCTTAGAGTTTTGCTTTCTTACCTTCTTTACTATGTCAAGAGCATAAATAAGTTCTGCCTTCAGATCAAATCCTTCTTTTTCTGATTCTTCCTCTATTTTTTTGCCTTTGTCTACATCTTCATTTTATTTTGACTTGTCTTCTATAGGCTCACCTTCTTCTTCTTCTAGTGCTATTAGAATATTTTCTTCTGGTCCTTCAAGTGCATCCTCATATTCATCATCACTGAAACTAAAACCATTCCTTGTACAACTATCTTCAAGATGTCCAAAATTACCACATCTAAAACACTTGAGAATTATTGGTGACCTTTTCTTGACTTCTTCTTTTTCTTCAATCATAAATAGGACTTCATATTTATCATTATCTGAAAAACTATTATCACTATCACTTGAGTACTTACTTGCCTTGTCTGCATAGTAGCTCCTCTTTTGTCTTTGAAAGAACTTATTTCCTTGTCTACTTTGTCCATCCTTGCCTTTCCTTTGGTACCTATATTTTTTTGATTCCCTATTCCTGTGATCCTATTTTTCTTCATCATTGTTATTTTTAGCTTCTTGAAAATCAGTTGCATAGTGACCATACTTTCCATAATTGAAACATCTAACAGATTTTGCATCTTTAGATCTTCTTGAATATTTATTCCTTCTACCATAATTTGCTTCTTCATCACTGGATGACTCATTGCTTGATTCTGACTTCTTACCCTTTGTCTTCTTAATTGCTTTGAAGGTTGCTTCCTTCCGAATATTAGGTTCCTCTTTTGTTCTCAACTCAAATGTTGTAAGAATACCAAGTAACATATCTCTTGTCAAAGAATCACCATCTTTTGATTCTTCTATAGCAGAAATATTTTCACTAAATATTTTTGGAAGAGATCTTAAGATCTTATTACAAATATCAGATTCTTCAGTCTGATATCCAAGTCCTTCCAAGGCATTAACAACCTCATCCACACGAAGTAGATAAGCACTAATGTTTTCCTCATCCTTCATTCTTAACTCTTCAAATTGTCCTTTGAGATTTTGTATCTTTGCTTTCTTGACACCTTTATCTCCTTCATATATGCTTTGCAACTTATCCCAAATTCCTTTTGCATCTTTATAATGCATAAATTTTATTGATTATGTTCTATGCAAGCCTCTCAAAAGTGCATTCATTGCTTTTGAATTGTAATGTTATAGAAGCTTACCTTCCTTATCTGTAGGTGGATCAACTGGTGGTATGTATCCATTTTCAACTACTTCCCAAATTTCATTGCCAAGTGCCATTAGGTGAACCTTCATTCTCATACTCCAATATATATAATCACTTCCATCAAATATTGGTGTTGAATTATCTGAGGACACATTCTTAGAATCCATTATGTTCTTGAAAGCTTTTCCTTCAAGTTGTTAAACTCTTCTGAAGGAACCCACTCTGATACCAATTGAAGAACACAAGCTTATATTGAGAGGGGGGTGAACAGTATAAGACCACTTTTTACTTTTCTTTCCCAATCAATATTATGCAATGTATAGATAGCAATATCAATAGTAGTAATCAAAGCAATGCATAAATCACCACACACAATAGAGACACCAATTTAATATGGTTCACCCAATGTGGGCTACTCCACGGAGAAAATATTTCACTAAAATTTTCTCAATCAATCTCTTGGGAATCCTTTCCCTATTACAATGTTTATGGATCTCTATCCAAAGGAGACACCAATCCCCTAATCAAGTTCATGGATCTCTATCCATAGGAGAACTCCTTTCTCCTTAGCTCTGACTGGTGATCTTCTAGAAGAACTGTTGCCCCCACTACTCTGGCTAATGGATCTCTATCCACTGAAGACACATGTCCTCACTACCTTGGCTAATGGATCTCTATCCACTAGAGACTATCATCCTCTATACTCTATCACCTTCAAATATCTATCTCAAATCTGCACTAAACACAGTCCTTCGATCTAGCACAAATCTGCTCAATCTCTATCTCTGGTCTAGCACAAACCTATCCTCAAATATACACCAAACTCTATCCTCGAATCTATACTAAACATAGTCCTTTGATCTAGCACAAATCTATCCTCAATATCTATCCTCTGATCTATACTAAACATAGTCCTTTGTTCTAGCACAAATCTATCCTCAATCTCTATCTTCAAGCCTTAACTCAAAGCTTGACTTAATCTCAAATCAACTCTACTAGATCTGCCCCAAACCTTAACCTAAGGTTTGAAAAAATCAATCAACTCTACTCACAAGTCTTCTCAAAGACTTATCTCAAATCTACCTTGTAAGCTTCCACAAAATCTCACACTAATCTATCCATAAGTCCTCTCTAGAACTTGTCCAAATCTGCTCAACAAGTCCTCACTAGAACTTGTCCAAATCTGCTCAACAAGTCCTCACTAGAACTTGTCCAAATCTGCTCTCAATCTGTATTGTAAGCTTCCACAAAATCTCACACAAATCTATCCACAAGTCTTCTCTAAGACTTACCTCAAATCTTCTCAATAAGTCCACACTAGAACTTATCCAATCTCATAGAAACATAAAGAGAATTGTTAGAGACTCAATATGCTTCACATTCATCACAATGCTCAATCACTTTCAATCACTCTTTTAGAAACATATAGATAATTGTTAGAGACTCAATATGCTTCACACTCACAAACTCTCAATCACTTTCAATCACTCTCTTAGAAACATATAGATAATTGTTAGAGACTCAATATGTTTCACACTCATCAACTCTCAACCTCTTTCTCAAATCAATTCAGAATATAGAATAATTTGTTTCATAGAACTTGAACAATCACTTTAACATATTCACTTGACTAGGCTCAACCAACTCTACTCAACCAATCACTCAATGAAATAATCCTTGCTCACAAACCCTAGTCCAAACATATGAACACTCACTCAAAATATTTCCAACAATGCTTATCAACCAATCTCACATAACAATGATACTCATGTTCTTTCCAAACCCTAGTTCAAGTTCTTCACTCAACTCAATCACTTCAACAACAATGCTTATAAAACAAGGTTTTATCAACAACTCTTAATTCCAGAAAACCTTGAAGCATTAATTAAAAACACACTCAACAATGCTTAACCAAACAATCCTTTTCACTCCAACTTTTCATTCACAATTTTCAACAATCACTCACTAGGAAGAATATGCCCATACCTTTTGTTGGATGTAAAAGTGCCTTTAGAAAACCTATCTCAATCACAATTTTCTTCTTTCCAATTCCAATGGTTAGACACAACAATATTACTTCAACACTTTCCCAAAAGTATTCCTTAGACACAAAACAATCACAACTCAATTTATGCCTTATTGCTCCCTTTTAAAATAACACTCATCATACCATACATAAAGATAATTTCTTGATACACCTTATAAACTCCAACTTAAAATAATATCCAACACCATAAAACATCAACCAAACACCTTACAATCCTTTCAAAACATTTGAGAAAATAACATTAAAAATTTAATTTTGCAAAACCCTTATAACTCCCTTTGCAACCTTAGAACCAATTAAAATATGCAAAAATTAATTTTTAAATGCCCAAACTATATTCCCAAAATTTTTGGTGCCCAAGATTAAAGCATACCTCTTTCTTCCCCAAAAGGGGTTTCGACGAGATTCGATCCATCGTCTCCTCAAGCCTAAGCACCTTAGCGCTTGGGAGCCCACCGCGTGGGCTACTAATGCCCACGTGAAGGAAGGAAGAGTCCCTTCCTCTTATGCCTTCGCCATCGTTTGACTTTCCATGAAACTCGCACACTCTAACTCCGCTTTGGACGCAACGCAATTCTTAAAGCTCGCAATAATATTCGAAGGCATGGTAAGGTTTGGTAAGGTGGGAGTTCCCCCCTTATATACACGTTTTAATTTTCTCCTCACATCGGTGCTTTGTAATTCGAAATCGAATTTTGAATTTTAATTTTAATAACCCACCTTAGGGTTATTTAACCTTAGCTTAAATTAATTTATAATTAATAATTAAATTAATTAATAATTAATTTAAATAACTTTATAAGTTAAGTAAATTAACTAATAAATTAATTTATAATTAATTTTAAACTTCCTTTGCATAATATTATAAAATAATATTATAATATTATTTACTTGGGCTTTTTCTTGCACTTTGGACCTCATCTGACTTCCTAGAACCGGGTCTTGAAACTGAAACCGAATTATCCTTTTGCATTTATTTGAGAACCTAAAATGGATGCTGCCAACTGAAACTACCACTGACTGGTGCTGAAATTTCGACATCAATGACCACTCACTCTTGACATCAATGACAACTTATCACTCAAAATGTCCAACAAAAATATGATTAAAAATTTTGAGGAGTTAGGCTAAATGATAGGAAAAACATGTTGATTGGATATTTTGTTAATATATCTAAATGATGTATCCTTATCAATATTTTAAATTAGGGTTCCTACAAATTCTATCAAATCAGTAAAAAAATAATTTAATAATAAACCTTATAATTATAAATGATTTAAATTTTATTTATTTATTGTATTGGAACCAATAATTATATTCAATAAAAATAAAAGAGGTTACAATAAAAAGGAGCTGGAAAGATCACAGCTCAGGGTGCAATTCCACCCATACGATCAAAATCGGAACCAATCCCTAAAAGGGTAAAAAAAAAACATAACTAAGCATAGAAAATAAACTAGAGTAAAAAAATCTTAAATTATAAAACTATAACTTTAGGCACCAAGTAGACTTATTGCTCCTTCATCCTATGTGTTGGAATTGTTGGGTTGAATGGGTGAAACATTTTTTTGGATAGATTATCTCCATCTTATTTCCCCTGTCAAGGACTACGAGAACATCGAAACCACATAGAAAGGGAGGGATATTTAGATTTTGCTTCCTCCTTAGAAATTGCTAATTCCATCAATGATGGCTCTACATCCATTGACATATCCTCACTATCACTAAGATACTATAATACACTATAGTTGTTGGATGAATCAGGAACATAACTACCTAATTGAACACTAGTCATATGAAGTTGCTTCTCTAGAGTGACATCTTCATATGTAGATTCCCTTCTCGAGCTATATGAGCACATTGCACTAGTTGGGGAGAATGTACTGGAGGAATGGTTGATTGGAAATAATATGAAGCAATCACTATTATAGCCCTTTGGGTATGAATCTATTGAGATTGAGGAGCCTCATCATTGGTAGTTTCGATTGGGGAACCAAATTTTTCCTTTTCATACCCTTTTTCTATTTATTTTGAGACATGTGTCGACTTGGATTGTGTACCTTTAGAAGCATCCAAACGTGCATTTAACACCCTCCCACCATCATCCAACCATCCTCTTAAGATTTAGGAGTGGGCGCACTTGGTGTGGTAGGGCTTTGCTTGTCCCTATTATGTGGTATCAAGGGACAATCTCTGATCTTGTGTGTTGAGGACTGGTACCAAAAATATATGTATGTCAATAGTCTCCTTGAGATCTCAAGATATATCAATCTAAATGCAAACACATTTTTAAGGGTGTGCATGGAAAAATTTGTCTACCTCCACCAAAACAACACACCCTAAAGGGGATGTTATGTGACTGAGAAAGGACCACAGAGGTGGACGGATTCCTAGGAATTCCATCCACATAGAGACTTTGGTAGATATTTCCTCAAAAATAGAAAATTCACGTGTCCAAGAAGAAAAAACAAGTAGAGAGATTATCATGTACCAAGGGCCATGCTCATAAATTACCTTAACATGGGATGTTTCCGCAACGCGAAACAAAAAAATCCCTTTGTAAGATTTTGAACCATTGTTATTTTGACTCCATGAGGATCCCAAGTTGTGTTAACCTATATCCTAAGGGAAGACTCATTAGGGATGCATCCAAAAAATACCCAACAAGGATGAATGATTTTAAACAATGACATGCATAATCAAATTCAGGCAATGGAATAATTACATCATGAGAACAAGGGTTACCTTGTGGACAAAAATTAATGCATAAGTACAAATGATATTACCTCTCCCTCGATAAACTTCAAAAGACAAGCAATAGATTATATATAATCTAAAGTGTATCTCTTATGAACCCTAAACCTTCATTTGCTCATATTAGAGTAAATTTGAATATATATATATATATATATATATATATATATATATATATATATATATATATATATATATATATATATATATATATATATATATATAGAGGAGTTGGTTACATCACTATTTTTAGTAACTATCAAGTGTAGGGTTCAAACCATAGGGGCTGCCTTCAACAAGCTTATACCACCTTATTATTTTATAACCTGTTGTGAAGAGGACCATCGGTTGCTCAAGATTCGTACCGTAGTCATTGATTTGGCATGCACTCAAAATATTTAGATCAAACTATACCTTTGTAAACAAGCATGCCCCCAAGGTTTGATCCTAGGTCTCTTCTAGATAAATGCCTTGCCAATTACCAATCCACCTAACCCTTAGAAATAATTTGGAAAAATATTTACTAAGGTTTGAATTTGGTGGGATGTATAAGTTATGATTGAAGAGGGGAGAACCCCTTTGAGAGCATTGTTGCTAGGGAGGTGTAGGGAGGCCATTGGGGGAGGTGAGGGTGGCTAATAATAATGTTCAATTAAACAAAATTATACTTAATCATACATTTTTTGGTTGTATAGTATTTGGTCAAGCATGGTACCCTAAATCAAGAAATGTCCTTTTATGCTAGGAAACCATTTTTCTACAAATTTAAAGGCCATTAATAGTGTTTGAAAACATTTTTTTCTCTCTAAGTGTATAGGGAACCTTTATAGTCCTCATCAATTAGTAAAGATAAATTCAACAGTACATTGATACGTTGACCATCAGGGTATCGAACTAGGGTAGTCTACCATCTAGCACTTGGTTGCTATCAACCGACCTATTCTTTTAAACAAAAATTTAAGTTAAAAAAAATTAATATAGTTTTTAAATACATAGAACTATATATTTATATTTGAATCATATAACTTTAGTAATATGTTATTGAGTTTTAATAACATATTTTTTTTAATTTTCAACTTAAAATGATTGGTGCATATGCACAATTGACATTTGAATGTAACACAACTAAAATATTTATTATAAAAACATTTCATTGAAATAATTTAAAAAATAATTATCACATTCCTTTAGATGTATAATTTATTAGAAAATATTGTTCTCTAAACATTTGTGCATGTACAAAAATTATAATATGGTATAACAATTCACTCTTTACATTTAAATAATTTTATTGTCTTATTAAAAATTTATGTACATATAAAGGAATTTTTTGTTTTTTTAGAAAATAAAAAAATATAGCCATAATATACAATGTACATTCAAAATGATTCAATTCATTAGTTACCATCTTTTTCAAATACTAATTATAAGTATCTTTAAAAATTAATATTGTAGTGATACAAACAAGTTTTAGTGGAACAAAAAGGGCCAAAAGTGGGACATAACTTCTTGCACTTGCCTATTTAGAAATTGGTTTAAGGATGAAACCAAAATGGAACTTGACTTCCATGATCCTCAAACAATTTGTGATAAGAAAGATAGCCCAAGATAGCAAACAAAACTCAATGTATCAAGATTTTTAAAACAATGAGACTTCAATATATGATAATTATATTTCAACCTCATAGGGGAAGAATAGGTAGCAAGACTTGTTTGCTTTAATTCTAGGCCCACTTAATGTAAATACCAAGTTTGTGATGAGAAAATTTTTTAAACATAGACATGGAAGAGAAAGGACAAGTCAAAGGTTTCATTCATAAGCATAGAGAAGATAAAGATACAAGCCTTGCTAAGGATACATAGGAGGATGACTAGCTAAGCTTTTCAATCTTCATACTGATGGATATTCCAACCCATAAAAATAATTAAAGTGTTAAATTTTATTAAAAATTAAAGAGTTATTATATTCATTAATTTGGATAAAACTCAAAATTTTATTAGTAGAGATATTTCAAAGAGGTTCGGGTTATATGTCCATATTAAAAAAACTAATGTAATAACTACCAATGATGGAAAATTTTCTTGTACTTGAAAAGCATCCAATAGCAGGATCACTATGGTAGTTATACATGGAATGAGAAACTAGATGTGTTGGATTTAGAAGGTGTAGATGCAACCTTTATTTTTAATAGATAGTTCAATTTGAATATGTTATGGTGAGTCTTCAAAGGCTATATGTATAATGGATGAAATTTTTAGGAATTATTACATCATAGCCCATATGACATGAGTGTGGTATAACCACCCGTCACAAGGACTATGCATGACCTGTAGGACAAGGGTAGTTGTAATTTTAGTTAGTAGGTTGTTATACGAAACCTTGGGCATTCTATGTATTTGAATATCTACCATTTCGTAATGTGAATCATCAAAGCATTGAGTTCTAACATGTGGTGTCCAAGCCAGTAGAAGGAAGATTCCTCTTCTTCTGATCCTCCTCAAGCTTCAATATAGGGAAGTATAAAAATAACTCTATGTTAGAGGAAAAGAGTTTTCAAGGTAAAATAACCCTATCAAAGATCGATTAGGTAAACCTCAAGAAGACAGGTAAATATATTATTCATTTAATAATTTCATGGAAGAATCCAAAGCAACACTTGGAGAGGAACTAACATTCCTAAAGAAAAGAAAATATTTTATTATTTTAAGTAAAGGACTCCAGAATTAAAAAACAAATATAGTAAATTTTTCCTAGGAAAGATGTTTTACCCTAAGAATATTAACTAATAAGAAGGGACATGCATACAATAATGAGGAATAAAAAGTATTTGAATATGTTTAACACTCAAAGCATGGATTTAGCTTCCCTTTGAGAGGTCCAAGTTTCAAACCCCACTCAGTATGATGGGACCATGACCCCTCATAAAAACATATGTAAACTCATTAAAAAATTAATTAAGTTGCAAGCTTACCATAGTGGTAAAAGTTCTTGGGTTTTCATTAAGGAGACCATAGTTAAAACCCCACTCAGTACGAGGGGACTGGGACCCCTCATAAAAACCCATGAAAACTTTATACCCCTACCTCCTTAGGTCTTACCCGAAAGTGGAATCCCTTCTGGGATGTTTTCCACAAAAAATAAAAATATGTTTGGCACTCAAAACATGGTTATGAAAAGTAGTAAAACATGTTCAACACTCATAAGAGCATTATGCAAAGAAGAAATCAAATACATTTAGAACTTAGAATAATAAATGAGACTAAAGGAAGAAACATAGTGCCCTATCATAGTAGACAAGTATAACCTTCCAAGAAGGGATTTCTCAAAACAATTTCTCACCATTTCATGAGGTTACAAAGACATCATTTGATTTTTCATGAGATAAGGAACACCAATTGATTTCAACAATATATTTAGTGCTCATGATAATAAATGAGATTAAAGAATGAAAAATATGTGTCATATCATAGTAGATAGGTATAAGCTTCTAGGAAGGGATTTCTCAAATTGATTGCTCACCAATTCACGAGGTTACAAAGATGTCATTTAATTTTGCACAAGATAAGGAATATTAATTTATTTCAACAACCACATTTAACAAGAAGACAAGAGAAGACCAATATTCATTTTGCACATGATAAGGAATATCAATTGGTTTCAAAACCACATTTGACAAGAAGACAAGAGGATATCAATATTCTGTTAGGATCCTCAATCCTAACATTATTAGTTAGTATTAGTTAGTATTATTAATCATTTAATTATTATATTATTAACTTATAAAGTGAACCATCACAACCCTTCATAACGTGAACCATCACGTCTCTTCATACGTGAACCATCATGTCTCTTCACCAATGTAGCTTTAGGGTTGATATATATATTAGGTTGGTCATCCATATCAAATCATCCAAGAAGAATAATAATAAGCATAGATTCTAAGGAGGGAGCCCCCTATAGTGGAAAAGCAATTACAAGGGATCCCCCTTTAAGCGGCTTGCGATTACATTTACATTAATTTGTTAATAATTTTATAGTAAGACCTTGGGATCTTACTATTTGGTATCAGAGCCATGTGGGATCCAACCATGTGGTGTTTGATCAAAGATATTCATCAAATCACTTATGTGCATGAGTATAAAAATTGGTTTGAGGATATCACCAAACACAACACAAGATTGTATGAATCAATTCTCATAAATGGCTTCATTAGGGGATTAAAAGAGGAAATTAGAATGGAGGTGACAAGGTTCAATCCCTATACCATGATGCAGACCTATGGATTGGCAAAATTAGCTGAAGATAAAATCAATGCACAACAATGATTAGGGAAACCACTTGTGGAAAAATTGTCGACCACTTACATCGCTCCCAAACCTATGCATAATGTAAGGACACAAAGCACTTACACAACCCCCAAATCTAATAAAACTTTATGAATTAAACATCTTAGCTTTGAGGAAATGAAGGAATGACGAGCAAAAGGACTTTGTGATAGTTGTGATGAACAATTTGGACCCCACCATAAATGTGCTATACTAACATTGTATTTATTGAAGGAAGTTGATCCCTGTCTCTCCATAGAGCAAGCAAATGAGGTAGTTGTGTTCAAAGCGACCAGTGCACCTACTCATCGCAATGAAGACAATGAGGTCGATGTGCAAGAAGTGATTGATGTACCAAGCAAGGATGAGGTATACATACCCAAAGTGATCAATGCTAGCCAAACATGCACTCTACAAGACCTACACATACCTTCCTCACCAATAGTGAGTTCTTGCCATATGACAAAACCTATTTGGAACCAATGCAGAGTGACTACACACTCCTTCTCTGTTGGCTCTACCAAGGAACCAAAAAAGGATATGAAATCATTACCATCACTTTTGATGCATCATTCTAAAGTATTTGAGGAACCCCAAGGGTTGCCCTCCCATCATCGTCATGATTTTCCTAAGGAAGATTCTACTATTGTTCTTGGCAACCCCCTGCTAATGCTTCATCCTTCTGGATATCCCTACCTGCGAAAGGATGCCATTAAAAGAGTCCAAGAACTTACACAAATCCTTCTTGGAAAACAAAGGACAAAGCTTCTCACTTTGAGCTTTGAGGACAAATCTCTTTTTAAGGAGGGTGGCATGTTAGGATCCTCAATCCTAACATTATTAGTTAGTATTATTTAGTATTATTAATCATTTAATTATTATATTATTAACTTATAAAGTGAACCATCACAACCCTTCATAACATGAACCATCACGTCTCTTCATACGTGAACCATCATGTCTCTTCACCAACGTAGCTTTAGGTTTGATATATATATTAGTTTGGCCATCCATATCAAATCATCCAAGAAGAAGAATAATAAGCATAAATTCTAAGGAGGGAGCCCCCTATAGTGGCAAAGTGATTACAAGAGAGCCCCCTTTGAGTGGCATGCAATTACATTTACATTAATTTGTTAATAATTTTATAGTAAGACCTTGAGGTCTTACCATATTCACACACATAACACAAACACAATAACACGCGTTAGAAATATCAAAATATTATATCCTAGGAACTTCATGAAATAATGTCACACATTGGGTGATATATATTGCAAAGGAGATATATTTGTGTCCAAAACCAAGAAGAAGGCACTTAGATTCAAAGCACTTTGAGGAGCTAGATGTCAAAGCATTCATAGAAACCTAGACATCGAATCATTCATAAAAAATAAGACAACAAAGCAAAAGAGTTATGATGCTATATAAAAGGTGTTAGCTACTAACAAAAATGTGAGTTTCTAGTAGATGCTCTTATTTGTGAATGATCCATTTTTAAAATATAAGAAACATATAAAACATCTCAAACGAGACATCAAACACACTTCAAAGAAATATGTACTAAAGGATCAATTTCAAACAAGGTATGTCTCAGACCTCAAGAGAAGAACTAAACAACTGATTATAGCAAAAATACATGAGACCAATTGCATTGAAACTTCTAGATGAAGTTAAACATTGACAACACTTCAAGAATAATCACAAACTATAATCATAGTTTTTTGGTCCTTCTAAAGAATGTTTGAACCCAGAAGCAACATTTATTCCAATGTCAAAGCAATTTATTAACATCCAAGGAAGATTATTCATTTTGCCCAAATATTTTCAACATGTCATCAACTAGGTGTTGAGTGATATTTTTGTCCAATCACAAGAATATACTCATAGTCATGATTCTACCCAAATATCCTCTCTTACAAGGAAACATTTATGATTTTACCAAGGTTTTGTTTAATGTGTTAATCTGCTTGCAATGCTTAGTGAAAAATGTGAAATGCCAAAAGTTAGTTGGATATCTCAGTGTTGCATATGCATGTTAACAAGGGGCCTATTTTGGTTGATTTGATTTGCAATGATTTTATTGTTCATGGAATTTATGAGAAAATGTGAAATTATTGATCAAATATTTACTTTGAAATAACAACCTTTGAAATTTAATAAATATTTGATTTTAACCTTTAAAAATTTGATTTTAATTGATTTTATCTCAAATTGTTAATCAAATTTTATCTCAAATTGTTAAGATTTGCATGAGAATAATCAAAATGAAATAATTAAATCTAAACTTTGCAATGTAAACTTTAAAATATCATATTAATTATTCACTTTAATGAAAATTTGAAATTTATTGAAATTTTAATTTTACGTAAAATGAAATTAAATGATTATTTGAAAACTATGCAAAGTTAAAACTTCAAATTTTCATCAAAAATGTAAATTTACGTAAAAATGAAAATTTTAATTTTAATTTTAATTTTAATTTTAAAACTTATGTATTTTTTTTTTAGGGTTTTGATTTTATTTGATGAAAATTTTAATAAAAATAGAAAAAAGCTAGGGTTAAAAAAATAAATAAAATAAACTGGAATAAAAATGTGCAGAACAAAATGGAATAGAATTTTTTGTAATGATAATGCTTAACCCTGAATCTATAGAACTGATTCTCTAAAAATTTAAACCTAATCTAATTTGATCTGAATTCACACAATCAAAACTAGATTAAGTGCAATATTCTAAGGAAATAAATAATATATTAAATTAATTAGAAAGGCTACCATTTGCATGCATAAACCTCACTAAATAAATCAATATATTAAAGTTTAAAGAAAAATATTCAATAAGCTTTATTTCAGAAAACCTTATGGCGAAACCTTCAATGCAACAATTCGGTGAAGTCTTCTTCAACAAATGTTCTTCAACTTTCCTTACTCCAAAAATATTCTTCTCCAAAATATTCGAACCTCTTCTTCTCGGGTCTCAATGGGTATTTATAATTTTAAATTTTTAGTTTGTACAGTTTCAAAACCATTTCTATAATAGGTTTTGTAACTATATATTCTCCTTGTATTTCTGAACTTGTTATGGAAATGTTATAAATCTTATCATTAATATTTTTTTTCGTTCCCTTGTATTACCTACATAATGACGTATTCATCTTAAGATTAAGATAAAGTCAACATTTATTTTATTTATTATTCATTCTCCTTCGTAACTTTCCTTTTGCCCAAAATTGAGTCAAAATTTAAAGTTCTCATATTTTAATGAAAATTTCCATGCATCTAATTAGGGCAAATAGGTACTCAAAATCACAGAGATCATCCAAATTTATCACGTTTCATGAGATATGATATTTTAAAGTTCACAAGCTATTATAGTAAACTATTATTTTTGGGTGAAATTGATATCTAAAATCTTATAAGTTTGGTACCATTAGAAATATAAAATCAATATATTTCTACCAAGTTTTGAATGAGCTCAAACGGAGTTGTCTAGCTCAAGATATGTCCATTTCAATTTTGCATCAATTTTAGGGCAAAAGTGAAAATTTGAATAACCCTAAAATGAAATTTAATTATTTAAACCTTTGAAAACCTTTGAAAATCCAAAATTTCTAAATTATTTGATTTGAAATAATGCAACTAAGATGCAAATATTTAAAAATTGCAACTAAATTCAAGCCTTCACGATGCAAATATCTCAACAATCTCAAAATCTCAATGTAATCAAAATTCTATAAAAATCTTGGTGTAAGCAAATTTTCAAAGAACTTGATGCGAGCAAAATTGGATAAAACAAAAAATAAAAAAAAACCAAAATTTTGAGTGGGTCCTGAAATTGGGGTACATTGTGCGATGGCAACAACAAATGACAACTTTGCTAGAAAATGCTCGTGAACATTTTGGATAAAGAACCCAATATAAAATCAAGAAAACCAAAGATCAACGAAACATAAATCATCTAGTAATATCTAAGAAGTATAAGTTTGAATAGTATCAATTGAAAGTAAATACTCCACTTGCTTCCACTTAGTGTGTGTTTTGTGAAATCATTCTTTTTTTTATTCGATCAAAATTATATCATGTGTTTTGTAATTAGGCTTTTAAAATATCACTCAAAAATATTAACCTTTGCATTGCTCCACTGTCAGTCAAACATCCATAGCTCTAGTGGATATGACCTTGATATCTTCTAGATCTTGCTCTACTGCTAGCTAGACATCTATAGCCTCAGTAGAGATTGTTTGAAATACCTAGGCATTCGATTGATTTGCATTATATATATATATATAAGAATTTGATTGCTTTGCAAATATTATATGCACCTTTTGGGTTAGAGATCATCTAAGTCTTAAGATTGAGTGTATAAATTTTTGCCTAATCAACAAACCAGAATGATTTTATCCTTCAAGATCAAAAATATTATTTTAAATGTGGTGTTACATGTGAAGCTTCAAAATAATATTGTATTACTTCAATATCCCCAATATTAATCCATAACCCAAGAATAACTACTAAATAATATAATTTCACCGACTTCAATTTCACATAATTGCAAACAAGTAATTCATCTTCTACTACTTAGAAACATTTCCTTCAGAGGGACCAAGAGCCCATTGCAGTTACACAATTATACCACAATCAAAGGAGCAAAACAAAACATAAAATAAAAGTAACTTAAAAACATCAACTCTAGTAAATATCCTGAACTCAAATGCCCAAATATCTTATGCCAAAGAGAAGTGGCCTCCTTTGTGGTTACTGCCATTGCAGTATGGGTAGAGGAAATTGCATCTAAGACAAACAAACCATGTTTGTATGAACTTTTTGCTATCTGTTTTCCATTTTTAGTGATAAAACAACGTTTCTTTTCTTTGTCCACTGTAAGATTGACATTCATATTGTTGTCCAGGATTTTTGGAACTGACAAGAGATTATTTTTCAATCCTAGAACATAAAGAACTTTTTGAATATTACATTCTCCATCTGGAAGGAATACAGAAACACTTCCTTCTCCCTGAACTCGATAGGTCTGATCATCAACAATGATGATCGGTCTACCTTCTCGAGCCTCAAATGTTGCAAACCAAGATTTATCGCCAGTCATATGTTTAATGGTGCCTGAATCTATGTCCCACATAGAGTCCTTGTGGGAGGAATCTATATGGGTCATGAGCACTTTGTGTGCTCTCTCAGAATTTGAACTAGAATCTTCAGCTGCAATGTGTCCCTTTTGTTGTTTGTTCTTGTTCTTAGGTTTGCATTGGCCCTTTTTGTTTCCTTGTTCATTGGGCGATTTGTTCTTAAACCAACATCTTTTGGTTTCATGAGTGTCTTTGTCACAAATTTTACAATACTACTTCTTCTTCGGAATCTCTTTGGCTTTACCCTTTTCTTGATTAGAAGAAGAACCTTTTTGTTGATTCCACTTTTTCTTACCACCTTATATTTTGAGAAAATAGCATTGTTAGATGCCTCACCTCTTTTTAGTTGATTAGCTTCTTCTGTTTGAAGCATGTTTACCAACTCGACAAAATTTGTTGTCCTACCAAAAACTTGCAGTGAGGTGATCAACATTCGGTAGGAATAAGGAAGAGCTCTCAAAATGATTGAGTTCAAGACTTGGTCTTCTAGTTTCTCTCCTAAGGATTGCAGTTTTGTTTTCAATTTTACAACTCTGTAGAGGAATAGCTCTACTATTTCTCCTGATTTCATATGTAGAGTATGAAGTTGTGTTTGAAGGTTAAGAATTGTTGATTGATTCTTTCCCTCAAAGATGGTACTTAAGGCATCCCATGCTGCCTTATCAGTTGTAGCTTCACTGATATGAGGTTGGATATCATCAGTAATAGCAAGCAAGATCATTAAGGATAGTTTTTTTATATTTTTTTATCAAAGTCTCTTTGATATTGTCCAGGTGATTGAGGTCTAGTGACACTTCCATCCACTATTGACCACAATTCCTTTACAGTTAAGATAGCTTTCATCTTAGTCTTCCAATCTGAATAATTTGAACCTTTGAGCAGTTGGCTCTCAGTGACATACTTGTGTATCATGGCCATGGTTTAGGTTTCAAATTTGATAGGACTAATATGGTGACATCTTACACTATACCCTCAAAAGAGTATATGGAAGTTGTTTTCAATTTGCCTCTATAAGTTATTTAATGGCACCTGCCTTAAAACCCTTACCAAGGGATGAAAAGTTGGAGGAATTTTAAGCCAAAAAAAATAGAGCAAATGAAACAGGGGTAGGTTTGTAAAACTTTTTTATTTTTCCCTCTAGGATATTTAATGGCACCTGCTTTAACACCTTGTAAAGAAGGATGAAAATTTTGAGGTTATTAAGCCAAAAAAAGAGAGTGAATCAAGGTGATTTGAAGTTTTGACCTTTTGATGGGGAGTAAAAAATGACTTGTTTTAACCTATGCAAAGTTTAGCATGGTTTTTGAGTGAAGTTTGGGTTTTGTGAAATGCTTCTTTTAATGTTATATTTGAATTTTTAATTGCACAGAAAAAACATAAGTGTTTAGTGCAATAATCAAAACATGAGAGCAACCCAAATTTGTATCACTCTAGGTGTCGGATGCAACCGAAAATGCACCTAGTACAAGCAATTTTTAAGAGAAGGTGTCGAGTAAAATCGAGAATGCACATTTCTTACTCTGAAATATCCCCCCTTTTTCGTTACAATTTTGTAAACTATAGAATAAAAAAAACATGAATTCTATCCCCCCTTAATGTTTACAAAATGTAGAATTTAGAGCACCCCTTTCAAGACAAGTCGACACATGACCCATTTTTGAAAGGCTCCCAGAACTAGTCGACACATGACTTAGTCTTTATGGGCCTGAGGTTACAAGTTCTAAAATTTGCAAAAAAAAAAAAAATAGATGTGCAATTTTATGTATTATATCTCCTTGGAGAAAACAAATGCACTCTTTGAACTTTGATTTTTACAAAAAATTTCAGTCTCCTTGTTTTCTAATTTGGCAAGAAAGAATCAAATTTCTATGATTTTGTCCCTCTTGGATTTTGCAAAACTAACAAGGTTGAGAAGAATCAAGGTTACCTAAATTGCAGAAAAAAAATAATGTGCTATTTATTTGTCTTGTATCTCAAAAATGTGAGAAAACAAAAACACATGATATTTGTATTTGGCAATGATTTGATGCACCTTGATGTTTGTTTTTGTTTTGCAATTTTTGTTTAATTAATTTAAAAAATAATTTACTATAAGCTCAAAAAATCAATTAATTAAGTTAAAAAATAATTGATTTAAGGCTAATATGATAAATTATTAATCAAATAATTAAAATATATATATTGAATGTGCAAAAACAAAAAAAATTGTACCTCATTTTTCGATTGCGGTGTGAGCAAAATGTCTTTGGCGCGGCGCTCGTGGGGTTCGATCCCTCGATGTGGTGTGTCGCATCTTAGCTTCGGACCCTCAACCAGTCATGCTACATGTGCCAACTGGTGGGAAATAGGAACGCCACCTTTATTCACCTCCCATCATGCATCAAGAAAAAAAACACTTATGCTTGGCATGTGCGGGATTTGAACCCGTGGTCTGGTGGGCGTCAGGGCCCTGCTAGCGAGCACCCGACCAACTCAACTAGAGAGTTGGATGGGAGCTAAGGGAAAGCTCCTCCATTTTAGCTCCTTTCTTGCCGATCGACGAGAAAATAAAAAAGAATGTGGGACGATTAGTCCCACATTCATGAGGACGAAAACATTTTTCTTTATAAAAGAATTCCCCCCCCCTTATTAACATGATTTCCTACGGGTAATCAACGATGGAAAACACTCCTTTTTCCGCCCATGGAGCAAATGAAGATGCACCACATCACTTCACACCGGGGATCGCACTACCCACGTCACCAGCTCGAGATCGCCATGTCAAACCCAAATCAATAGTAGGCCTTTAGCTCGCTCACCACCTAGATGAATCAAGTGTTTTTCATTGAGATCGTTCGCCTCGGGCTGTGGGCTAGTGCCACGTTAGCTCACCTCGGTCTACGGGTCCCATTATAGATATCGGAGGGCCTCCTGCCCTCTCGAATCTCATGGTCGATTGGGCCTCGAGGGGAGGGTGCTCCTGCCCTCTCTCCTCGCCCGTGAGATGGCCACGTGTCGTCAGACTAGCCTGCATGAGAGCCGAGGTGATTACGCCTTAAGGCTTGTGATCATAGGGCCTGGTCTATTGATTGCGGGCCTATTAGTCTCGTGTTGCTGTAAGGGCTTGGTCGATCGCCAGGGGTTGCCCATGCTGGGCATTGGCCGGGAAGTTGCCTAGTCCCTGGTCAACCCAGCATGAGGCCTGGTCCCGCCATCAGCTCGCCTGTTGAGGTGGGATGGTGATTCCTCACCAGCTCGTCCTTCGGGTGGGCAAAAATGGCTTTTCAGCTCTGATGCCAATGTAGTTAGAACTTAACCCAGAGTTGAACAATAAAACATAATATTATTCATTCCAACATTAGAATTGATAGAATAATCAATCCAATTTATAGGTTACAAAATAGGTCTTCTAACAAAGTAGCGTAGTATGTGCTAACAACCTGGTAAATAGAATATGCCAAATAACCAACTAAAATATCTCAGGATATTTTAGTTATTAACCTAAGTTAAACTAGGAGGTAATTTATACAATGGTAAATAACTCCTAAGGTAGAAAAGTAAATGTAATAACCCCATGTAGTGTAATTCAATACACTACCTTATTTTACCCTAATATGTTCAACATAGCAACCTTGTTACTAGTGTGAGTAGGAATTAACTCTAATTCTTTGTTAACCACAAATTACATTTCATTATCAACAACATTTGAAACCAATATGCAATTATGCAAACTTTTACCTGGAATTCAAATGGTTGAACAGAAAGGTTGAGATTCAATATTTTGTGCATTTCCATTTACTAGGACTTGATGAGCCTTTGTAATTTCTTATTTTCCTCATGGTATTCATCATTATCATCTTGAATTCTTTTGTCTTCATCAATACCCAATTTTAAAAAACACCAGTATTAGTCACAAAAATTAAAAATTATGCCCATTATTTACAAACAATAAATCTTGCTAGTCAAGGGATGTTTTAAATAACAAATCTTCTTGATCAATTACCTGAGTCGTCTCAAATGGAGCAACATTTTCCTTTGAGTCATCAACAATATCAAATCCAAACCATTTATATTTTGAAGTTTTCTCTATTTGAGATAGTATAGGTATTATAGGATTATTAAGTGGGACAAAGCTTTCAATTTCTTACACATAAAATGGGAAAAAAGTGAGTGATTCCCCTTCCTTGTCTTGAATAATATAATCATTATATTTCTGAAAAAAATGGTGCAATTTCATTCCTTCTTTCATGCCATCTTCAGATTCTTCTTCAGATTCAATGTCATTCAGGCTATAACCTTCTTCAGATTCATCTTCATCCATTTTTTAATGTTCATATGTTTCTAATACTAAATTAATATTTGTATTTTAATTAACTTGATTACCATAATCCTCGTTTATGATTAATGATTCTAATTTTTTTCTTTATTTTTGATCATTTTTTAGAACAAGTTGGATTTCTTGATAATCAATTTTAGTAAGTGCATCTAAATTTATAGAAGCTCCTAGGTTGTCATATGTTTCATTGCTAGTTAGATCTAGAACTCCTCCATTGTCTGAGAGAGTATCCCATTGAGTATCATTGGATTGGACATTGAAATTCGTATCATGAACATGATTTGAAGTATTATCAAGAAGTGTACTTTGAGGTACTTGTTTTTGTAATTGAACCATGTCTCTACTAAGTTGTAGAACTAACCTTTGTAGATTATCTATTTAAGGGTTGATATCATTAACTTGAGCTATAGTAGTCTGGTTCATTGCATCACTAAAAGACATTGAGGTATTTTGAAATTGATTGGAACTTGGGAATGATGGTATATTCTAAGTGGTAGATTGATATGAAGAAATAGTAGGGTGGGTAGGGGTGGTAATGATATTAAATTATTGATGATTATATGATGGTATTTGACTCACACCAAAACCTTGAGAAATCAACTACTATTTGAATGTTATTACCTCATTATAAGCCTTAGGTAAGGATGTAATTTGAGGAATCCCTCTCAAATACATGGAAATTGATGGATCCAGAGTATTGAAATACATCTGGATGGTTGCTTCCTCTGTAGGAATGAAAGGTGATTCCATATTTGTATACAACTTATGGAACCTCTCAATGAATAGCTTCAAATATTCATTAGATTCTCTATGAGCAGAGACAAACTTATGGTATATCATAATTGGGTCAGCTAATTTTTTGAAATGACTAAGAAATATTACCTCTAGTTGAGCCTACGGGGTAATAGATTCGAAAGGTAAGTTGATATACCAATCATATGCAAACTCATATAATGTGTATGGAAATATTTCACAAGCAACATCTTCATGCATAATTTATAAATGAATTAAAGTGTTTCTGTATGCCTAAATATGTTCTTCAACTGATATCATTCCATCATGCCTAAACTGGGGAAGATATCTCTCAAAATTATAGGCATATCATGTGCAGGCCCAGGTATGCACAAAGGGCTATTGCCTATCATCCAAAGCAAAAACTGTCATTAATGGACCTTAAAGAATATAAAATTTTCAAAATTTTAATGGATAAATCATTATAATGCATCAATTAAATCATAACCATAAGGAATATTCTCAAATTGTAAAATATTAGAATCAATGAATCATGAATTAGAGAATTTCCAGCAATAAATGTGAACAACTTAAAAAAAATTTGTAAATCAAATCAATTACCTTCAAGTGGGCCCTTCTAGCGTAAATTTTGTTGAGTGATATTTTTGTTTGATCACAACAATATACTCATAGTTAGAATTCTTCCTGGGTATCCTCTCTTGCAAAGAACCATTTATGATTTCCCCAAGGTTCTGTTTAATATGTTAATCTACTTGCAATGCTTAGTGAAAATATGAAATGCCAAAAGTTAGTTGGATACCTTACTATTGCATATGTGTGTTAACAAGGAGTCTTTTTTGGTTGATTTGATTTACAATGATTTTATTGTGCATGGAATTTATGAGAAAATATGAAATTATTGATCAAATATTTATTTTGAAATAAAAACCTTTGAAATTTAATAGATATTTGATTTTTAACCTTTGAAAATTTGAATTTAAATGATTTTATCTCAAATTGTTAATCAAATTTTATCTCAAATTGTTAATATTTGCATGAGAATAATCAAAATGAAATAATTAAATCTAAAATTTGCAATGTAAAAACTTTAAAATATCATATTAATTATTCACTTTAATGAAAATTTGAAATTTATTGAAATTTCAATTTTACGTAAAATGAAATTAAATGATTATTTGAAAACTATGCAAAGTTAGAACTTCAAATTTTCATCAAAAATGTAAATTTACGTAAAAATGAAAATTTTAATTTTAATTTTGAAACTTACATATTTCTTTTTAGGGTTTTGATTTTTATTTGATGAAACTTTAATAAAAATAAAAAGGCTAGGGTTAGAAAAATAAATAAAATAAACTGAAATAAAACTGTGCAGAATAAAATGGAACAGAAACAAAGAAATATTTATTGTAATGAAAATTCTTAACCCTGAATCTACATAATTGATTCTCTAAAAATTTAAACCTAATCTAATTTGATTTGAATTCACATAATCAAAACTAGATTAAGTGCAATCTTCTGTGAAAATAAATAATATATTAAATTAATTAGAAAGGCTACCATTCACATGCATAAACCTCTCTAAATAAATCAACATATTAAAGTAATATATATATATATATATATATATTCAATAAGCTTTATTTCAGAAAACCTTGCATTATGCAGTTACAATGGTGAAACCTTCAATGTAGTAATTCAATGAAGTCTTCTTTAACAAAAATTCTTCAACTTTCCTTACTCCATAAATATTCCATTTAAAAAAAAATTGACCTCTTCTCTTCAAATCTCAATGGGTATTTATAATTTCAAAATTTTTAGTTTGTACAGTTTCATAACCATTTCTATAACTATTCATTCTCCTTGTATTTTCAAACTTGTTGTGGAAATGTTATGAATATTATCATTAATATTTCTTTTCATTCCCTTGTATTACCTACATAATGACATATTCATCATAATATTAAGACAAAGCCAACCTTTATTTTATTTATTATTCATTCTCCTTCGTAACTTTCCTTTTGCCCAAAATTGAGTCAAAATTCAAAGTTCTCATATTTTAATGAAAATTTCCATGCATCTAATTAGGAAAAATGGATACTCAAAATCGTTGATATCATCCAAAAATTTATCACGTTTCATGAGATATGACATTTTAAAATTCACGAGCTGCTATAGTAAACTGCTATTTTTGGGTGAAATTGACATCTAAAATCCTATAAGTTTGGTACCATTAGAAAGAGGAAATCAATATTTTTCTACCAAGTTTTGAATGAGCTCAAACAGAGTTGTCTAGCTCAAGATATGTCCATTTTTTTTTAGATCAATTTTAGGGAAAAAGTTATCAAATTTGAATAACCCTAAAATGAATTTTAATTATTTAAACCTCTGAAAACCTAAAAAAAATTATTGTTTATTTGATTTGAAATAATGCAAATAAGATGTAAATATTCAAAAATGCTTTTTTAATTTTGAATCATTGCAACTAAATTCAAGCCTTCAATATGCAAAGATGTCAACAATTTCAAAATCTCAATGTAATCAAAATTTTAAAAATCTTGGTGTAAGCAAATTTTCAAAGACCTTGATGCGAGAAAAATTGGAGAAAAGAAATAACAGAAAAGCCAAAATTTCAAGTGGGTCCCCAAATTGGGGTACGTTGTGTGATGGCAACAACACCAAGGATCCATTAAATTGATTCACCAAAAAACATGATAAGGAGGTATTTTGAATGCAACAAAACAAATTATTTATTTTTTATCCCACATGATTTGGGGGGAGGCTCATTAAAACCCATATTTTGTTTTATTTTATTAACTGTATAAGAATAAAAGGAAAGTCTTATCATTTTTAAAAGAAAAGAAAAATAATGGAATATTCTAGAGAATATTCCCTAGCGGAAGAACATTTTATCTATTTTTTATTTTGCCTAGTAAGACATTGCATTTATTAAAAATTTGAGGCACCATTTGAATTATGATAATAGGCTTATATATACTTATCAAAACATAATTTTTAGGCTAATTTAGGGAAATGAAAATATTTAAATTTTGTGAAAGTGTGATATGGGTAGTAGTGCCCTTCTATTGCCCAATTCTCAACTATTAAGGGGGGTTAATTATGCTAACTAGAAGACCAAATACAAAACACAACTTGAGTTTAAATTATGAATAATTTTACATGGAACCATTACTCATCTTACTATAGAAGGTGAAGATCAAACAAATTTTAAGAAAGTAGATAAAAAGGTAAGGTTAATCATCATGTTTGGAATAGTATATGAAGTAAAAGCATACATTTAGGATTAACACCTAACCAAATATGCATGGAAAAAATTATAGATAATTTTTAAAGCAAAGAATAAAAATCAAATTCTATTTCTAAATAGCCAGTTCCATCGCTTGAAGATGAAAAATAGAGAAAAACTTGAATTTTTTGAGAATTGTTGAATTATAAGCATCACTACAAGAATTGGGAGAAACTGTAGCTGAAAATACACTTGTTCTAATTATTTTAAGATCTCTTCTTTATCAATACAATGTATTTGTGATAGCATGATATATCATTGACCAAACACTAAGCTTTAAAAATTTGGTGAACCTACTTCAAAACATAGAGGCCTCACATTCAAGACAAGCAGAATAAATCATACTTATTACAAATAAACAAGGGAAGCAACCATTTAGAAGAGTCATAATAACTCTACAATGTTTCCAATAAAAAACTAATTCTCAAGGATATAAAAATAGATAAATGATTCATATGGATATCAACACCAAAATATATTGTTCACATACAAAAGATGTGTGAACTTTGTGGTAGAAGTGGTCACACAATGAAGGAATGTTGGCATAATCCATTTACAAAAGGATATCCTTCATGAGAGATAAACCAAAAATAATATAGGTCATCATCATATAAGTAAAATTAAATTTAGAAAAGAGTGTAGAAAAATAATGTAGCACAAAATAACTAAGTTAAAGAAAAATAAGAAAAATATTACAAAGAAGAAGAAGATGTGTTTACTGCAGAAGCATAGCTAAGACAGATCAATAATATTTGGTGTGACTCTAAAGCAACCAAAAAATAATAGGCTAGGGAAATTGGTTTCATCCAAATTGTTCCAACTATATAGGAAATAATAATCACTCCAAGCCACAATAAAACAAGATGATTGATCAAATTTGAGCATCTAATATTGAATGTGTGCATTCCAAATATGATTCTTCTCCATTTTTAGAAGAACTTGAAGTATAAGTCAACAAAGAGAATAAGTAATCAATGCATCATAAATTTAAGATTCAATATTTACTAACACATAAAATAAAGTGTGAATACATCACTTTCTACAAACTTATTCTTCAAATAAACAATGCTAGGATGAAGAAGAAGTAAAAGGTCATTTATCTCACTACATCAAGTAATGTTCAAAGCACAAAATGGATACAAGTCAACATAGAATATATGGCAATGCATGGTAAATATTAAACAAGTCAATTTTATGGTCAACATAGGATGCATGATAGCACATGATAAAAATCTCCATCTGAAGACAATGGAGGAGGCACACAGATTATGCATTGAATCTATAAGTATTAGAAATTAAATAACTAGTAAATATATTTTCAAAGTGCATGATTAATGGAACTCAATGCTCCTAAATAATAGTCTACACTGATGGAGTAATTTCTCTCTCTAATTCCAACATCATCCTAGAACTATTCATCACGTTAGAGACCAAAAGAGCTAGATTTAGAAGCCAAGAGCTAGAGCAAGAGCCACAATTTGAAGATAAATATGGAGCTAAGACTATAATGTAATAATTGGGGTATATTAGGAATTATTACATCATATACCATGTGACATGAGTGTGGTATAACCACCCATCACAAGTACTATACATGCACCATAGTACAATGGTAGTTTTAAGTTTAGTTAGTAGGTTGTTGTGCCAAAATTAGGCATTATATGTATTTAAATATCTACCATTTTATATTACAAATAATTGAAGTATTGATTTCTAATAGAAAAGTGTAGAGCTAATTAAACTCCAACAAGATATAGCCATCACCTTCAAAAATTTTAAATTCACACCAAATTAAACTATTTTACATAAATGTGATAAATGCTTATAAGAGCAAATTTTCTCTATGGAGGCTAAAATAGACACCTAATTCTCTAGATATCCCTCTTGATATGCATACTATACTCAATAAATATGTGAAGGTTTTTAATAAATCAAAGGAACTCCCTCCTAAGAGAATTTATGATCATGTTATATATTTGGTTTCAATCATCTATGCACCAAATATCATGACTTTTAGATATGCATAACCATAAAATATTTAAATAACCAATTTGATAAATAACATATTGCAACAAGATATAATTACACCTAGCATCAAGACTTATTCATTACTATTAGTAATGGTTAATAGGAAGGACTAGTCATGGAAAATGGGCCCATACTTTTGACCCTTCAATAAGCTCACCATCAAAGATAAGTTATCTATTTTTCTACTAATTATTTATTGGATGAATTGAATGGAGCTCAATAGTTCACTATATTGTATTTAGACATCATGACTTCATCAAATAAGAGTTAAATATGGAGACATAACTAAAAGAACATTTTGATTTCATAAATATAAATATGAGTTTTGAGTTATTCCATTTATTTTTACTAATGCTTCTTATACATTTTGAATTATCATGAATTTAGTATAGAATATACATATAATAAAATATGTATTTTTATTATTTGATGGGATTTTGATTCATAAGAAAACCTTTAGGGATATTACAACATGTGAAAAAAATGCTTAAGATATTAGACAAAGAGAAGTTATTTATGAAGTACAAATTCTCCTTTGGTGTTTATGGAGATTTTTTGAGTTAATTATGACTAGAGAAGGTGTGGAAATGGATTCCTAAAATATTTATTAAATGAAATATTAACCACTTCCAAAAAAACCTTAAGAATCTTGAGGATATTTAGGCATCATATGATACTACAAAAAGTTTATTAAAATTAAAGAGAAAATTATATCACCATTGATAATACTTTTATATATAGATACATTTAGTTAGAAAAATAATAGCTATAAAGTCTCTCAAATCCTTCAAAGATCTTTTATGCTAACTCTATTTTTAGGTACTTTACACTTCAATAAAGTATTTATTATAGATTATGATGCATCAAAAACAAGTATTGATGTGGTGTTGACATGAGATGACTATTCTTTGATTTTCTAGAGAAAGCAAATCTATGGTATAAATTTGAACAAGTCAAATTATGAGCAGGAAATAATTATGATCATAAAAAAAATTTAGAAATAAAATCTTTTATGTTGGGTAGACAATTTAAAACCAAAATTGATCATATCAACCTTGTAAATTTTGGAACAATTATTTTCTTACTTGGAGCAAAGCATGTGTCTAAAAAAATTGTTAGGTTAAGTTTTTAAAATCGAATATAAAATATAAATAAATTAGTACCAAATTTATTCCCTAAGAAATATTAATATTCAGCCATTATTCATGTCATCTATTCCCCTATTACAATATGGATTAAGAAACTTAGGTAGGAAAGTGAGGTTGAGCTAAGGTTTCTAAAATTATTCAAAGGCTTGGAACACAATAGTAATTTACCAAGAATGCTCATGCATAAAAAAACAAGGTCTTATTTATAAAATCATCCACGATTAAAGATAAGATCCTCTAGGTTTTGATTGGTTCTCCATCTATAATGTATGTTGAGTTTTTTAAATTATATTAAAGAGTGAACCAATAATTGTTTTGAAAAGTAATGAAATAAAAAGTAAAGAAACTTGTGTAAAAATGTAAAGTGTGTCAAAGGAATGGATAAAAATTCTCGAAAATCCTTAGGATTATTACAGCTTTTGAAAAGCAATAGAAAAATATTTTTGTTAATGATATTGAAGGTATTCTTAACTCAAAAGTGAATACAATAATTTTTTGGTGGTAGGTTGTCATTCCAAATCATAATATTTCAATGGATTGAAACATATATTCATAATAAGTAAGGTGTATGAGGTATTTTAGATCATTATTCAAACATGGCATGCCTAGGAATATTGTCTATGAAACAAACCCCATCTTCCATGGAAAATTTTAGGATATTTATGCATTGAGTGGAAGTCAAATCAACATAAGCTTGCCATATCATCCTCAAACATATAGAAAAATCGAGATTGTGAATAAATGGTTGGGTGCTTATTTAAGGTGTTTTATATAAAACAAACAATGTAAATGGGTTAAACATGTTCATTTAGTTGACTAGTGGTACAAGAATTTTATATTGAAGGAGGCACTCTTGAAAAACTCACTCTAGAAACTCAATATAAGGCTCTTCTCAGCCCCATCACATGATCACCTCTCCTCCAATATGTTCCCATAATTATTTAGTTATATTATAGTTTTTTCTAGGGTCACCAAGGTGCATAACTTACTACAATAGATATATTTAGTTTTAACAATACTCAAAGATAATATTTATCAATAAAATAATCAAATGAAGCAACAAAAAAATCAAAATCAATTAGAGTGATCCTTTTATTTAGGATACATGGTTTTCTTAAGGTGTTATCCTTAAAACCAAACAATTCTTATGGTGAAGATCAAACAAAAGCTAGTTCTAAGATTTTAGGGACTATATAAAGTGCTTCATAGAATTGGAGAGGTGGCATGCCAATTGAAGCATTCACCTACATCTTAATTACATCATATTTTCCATATTTCTTATCTTAATCAAGTTCTATAAAAATGGTGTGGTCCCAAAAAAAGCTTTTATATCTAGATAAATATGATTGCAATAGCTAATACTAAATAGGTTTTGGTAACATGATAAAGAAATCTATTAAAATGAATAATGCATGATTCAGTAATCAAATTATAAGACCTCTTAGAGAAATATATAATGTAGAAACTATAAGATATTATTTGTAGATTTTTAGCTTTAAGTACACAGATTTTTGATAGGGGAGGTTATGTACTACCCCCAATATATCCATATCTATTTAATTGTCTTAGCCTCATAATCTAGATTAAGTTTTCACTTAAGTGTTAGTGTTAGGATTAGTAGATTGAAAACCTATGTGTAGGATGTGATATGTTCTAGTTAATCATTAGTTTATATATTTAGTCTTAGTTTTCATTTGTGCACAAACTTTTATTTATGATTTAGACCTAGATATGTGATTTTCCATTTTCCATATTATGGATATCTCTTATTGGTATTATTCTTGTGAATTGAAAAATGCTATTAATTAAATTTGTTTAATTTTATATGTTTTTTCCTTACGATATTTTCCTTTTTCTGCTTTTCATTAATCTTAGATGTCTCAAACAACTTTAATTTCTCCATATTCATAATGGAGTACATATTTATAAAACTTGGAATATATAAATAAAAAATATTATACCTTACTCCTTTCATAATATTAAAATATTCATATAAAGTAAGTTGTAGCCTCTTACTAACCTCATAAACCCATTTATCCTCAATGCAACCATAACAAATCTCCAATTTGAAAAGCATTATCAACTCTATTTTTGTCATACCTAATTTCATCCAAGAATTTGTTTGCTTGATTTACTTTGTTGTGGATATTTACATTTTAAATGTCTACTCAAGAGTTAAATTATGAAGTAATGAAGGTAATCATACTAAACTTAAGATGTTGAAAAGTTAGTAGAACCATAAAATACCTAAATGTAAACATGTTTGATATATTCCACTTCTTTGTATTATTTTTTATTATAAAAAAAAATATCAAATTCCTACTTAGAACATTTATTTGTCTATTTTTCTAAGGAAGAAAATTTGTGGACCAAAAAATCAACTCTTTGATACAATATTTGTTCAATTTTTATAATATATTAATGAAATTTATATTTATAAACAATGGGATGGTCTATCTTTTGATGTAACGACTCCAATGTGAGGAAGTCATGATCGTGTTCGATGTAACAACTAAAATATAGCCACATTGGTTATCTTGGTAAAGGGAATACTTAGTAGGGGAAAGACTAAAATGTTTGGACCCTTGTGGGAGAACCATATCATTGGATCATCTCTTTGAGCTTGTCAAAATAAGAGGTATATCTAGCAACATATTTCAAGAATTAGATATATTAGGACTCTTGTAGGAAACCCATCTCTTTGTAATATTCTCTTAGAATCAATCAAGGTTGATGATTACACAATGACACTGAGAGGGGGGTGAATCAGTGTAGATATTAATTTTTATATCTACAGCATTTAATATGAAATAAAGAGAACTTGACAACTGAAAAACAACTTGAACAAGAGAGCACACCACAACACTCAATATACCGAGGTTCACCAATTTGGCTACTCCTCAAAAATGACTGCTTGGACTCCAATCCAAATCCAGTCTTTGCAAAATATCAATTTTACAAATACTTTACCGGCATCAACTGGAAGGAGCACCAACCCCTGTAATTTTCTACTGCAACAGATGGAGCACCAACTCCTAGTACCAAGCACCAACTTGGACTGCAATTCCGATCAATTTAGAATGACATAAAAATGTCTTCACTTCATGCACGACCCTGACTGGTCTGCAATTAACCCAACTCTACACACTCTCACGGCTCTGCTTATTTTTCTCTTGATTCTTTTCTAACCCTCCTTTTACAGCAATTTCTCTCTAACAGTAGCAACATCTTCTCTGTACGATTATTCTTTTATAACCTTTCAATCCTGCATGCAATCGAATCACATACTCTGATTGTTTGAATCCATGCAATACGGTTGTTCGGTTCCATGCACTTATTGTTCGAAACCACTAATACGTCTTTTGAATCCATGCAATATGGCTATTTTGTTTCATGCACTTATATCTTCGAAACCATCTGCAATACGTCTTTTAGAAAGCTTTTACGATTCTCCATATTCGGCTATTCAATTTCTTCGAATACGACTTTTCGAATGCTTTTTCAAAACTCCATATGTGATTCATCGAATGCTTTTTCAATCAAGAGTATACAAGCTGTTCTAGTGCATGATCGACACTGTCAATTTGTAGCTACTGATCGGACATCGGTTACTTTTTACGTAACTGGCTACATGATTTTCTGTCTGCTTTTTCGACACGTGTCACCTTGCATGCTCCTGCGGTTTTACCCATCTTACTGTCGCGATATCGTGACACTTTTTGAAGCCACACTTCATGCCCTTCTTGTCGTGAAATCATGACCATTTTGGCTTTGAAAGCTTTCCTTCTGTTCATGTCGCGATATCGTGACACTTAGAACTTTTTGACGTCATCCTTAAGCATGTCGTGAAATCGTGACCGTTTTGGCTCTTGGAAGCTTTCCCTGCATCTTGTCGTGATATCGCGACACTTTTTGGCCTTTGCTGACATCATCATCCTTCTTGTCGCAAAATCATGATGCTTCTGGCTTCCGTACACTCTCCTTTGCCAGCAACAGTGAAAATGGAACATGTCACGAAATCGTGACGTTCACTACTTCCGTACACTCTTTGTTTCGTGCAGTAGCGAAATCGCTACAACTTTGTGCCTTGTGCTTTTGACTTGTTACATCTTTAATTTTTGCAACTTTGAATGGTAGCGAAATCGCTACACCTTTGTTTTTATACATTTTGTCATGCAGCGAAATCGCTACATCTTCTTGTTTGTGTCTTTTCACTTGTAGCGAAATCGCTACATCTTTGTTTTCTGCACTTCCTAATTGTAGCGAAATCGCTACACCTTTGTGCCATGTATTTTCATCATGCAGCGATATCGCTACACCTTTGTTTCCATTCATTTCAACATGTAGCGATATCGCTACACCTTTGTTGCTGAGCATTCTCTCTCCTCTTCGGGTCGCGAAAACCCGACGTGTCGCGATATCGCGACACTTTTCGTTGCTAGCTCCTTTCCTCCATTTATGTCATGAAATCGTGACATCTTTTCACCTTGCTTCCCTCTCTTGCCCGGCATGTCGCGAAATCGTGACAGTTTACCTTTCACTTTCTCTCTCCTCTGCCATGTCGCGATATCGCGACAAATTGGCATGCACTTTCTCTCTCCTCGGCAATGTCGCGAAATCGCGACAATCTTCCTTGCATTTTCTCTCTCTTCTGTTTTGTCGCGATATCGCGACACATTTTCTCTCTCCTCAGTGAAAACTCGACATGTCGCGAAATCGCGACATTTTGGCGTGCATTTTCTCTCTCCTGCTTTTTGTCGCGAAATCGCGACAGAAAACATGTCGCGATATCGCGACAGTTTTCTTCCTTGTCTCTTTCTGCCAATTTCTGAATCTGGGTCACCTCTGTTTGTCTTGAAATTCTTGCACTTGATCCGGTGACCTCTGAACTGCATCAATTGCATCAATCTGTCTGTGTTGACAACAATGACAATACTTTTGCAATTCTTTTGCTGCACCTTGCTCAACAATCTCCCCCTTTGGAATTGTTGGCAACACATTGCAACCTTGCTTAATTTCTTCTCCCCCTTTGCCAATAATACCAAAGGGCTGCTGCAGACCCCCCACGAGTCTATGCACAACATTCTCGGACTTAAAAAGTTTGAATGCTCCCCCACGAGAATGTGTTTCCCATAGCTAGTCAGTGCTTGGGTGGTGTGACTACTCCCAACTTCTTCCGAAGGTATTCAAATACTTCCTTTGGCAAAGGTTTTGTGAATATATCGGCTACTTGCTCTGTAGTTGGAACAAAATCCAATTTGACCTCTCCTTCTGCAACTTTATCCTTCAAGAAATGATATCGGATTGCAATATGTTTGGTTCTTGAATGCATTCTTTGGATTCTTGGATATGTTGATAGCACTAGTGTTATCACATTTAATTGAAATTGGCTCTTTGAAATGAATACCAAGATCTTTCAACGTTTGTCTCATCCATAATATCTGAGTACAGAATGTTGTTGCTGCAATGTATTCTGCCTCTGCAGGTGGATAGAGATATTGATTCTTGTTTCTTGTTGTGCCATGCTACCAGACTGTCTCCAAGATAAAATGCTCCTCCACTTGTGCTCTTTCTGTCATCAATACATCCTGCCCAATCTGCATCAGAATATGCAATAAAAGTGAAATCTTTACCTTTTGGGTACCACAACCCATAATCCATAGTGCCCTTGAGATATCTCGAAGATCCTCTTTACAGTTGTTACATGAGTTTCTTTGGGGTTGGCACTGAAATCTTGCAACCATACATCTTGCTTGTAATATATCTGGTCTAGTGGTCATTAAATACGATGAGGCTTCCAATCATAGACCTGTACATTGTTTGATCTACATCCGGGGATTTATCATCCTTGCTCAACTTGCGGCCTTGTTGTCATGGGAGTCTTGACCGGTTTCTTGTCTTCCATTGTGAACTTTTTCAGCATTTCTTTTACATATTTAACTTGAGAAATAAAAATGCCTTTTTCATTTTGATTGACCTGCGAGTCCTAAGAAATAAGAAAGTTCACCAATCATTGACATCTCAAATTCTTTTTTCATTTTAATTGATATGTCTTTGCGGTATTCATCCATCTTGCTTGCCAAATATTATGTCATCTACATAAACAACAAGAACAATAAGATGACCCTTCTCTGTTTTGACATATAAGTTGCTATCCACCAAACCTTTCTTAAACCCTTGTTTAATTAGATAATTATCCAACCTTGCATACCATGCTTTGGGTGCCTGTTTTAATCCATATAAAGCTTTCTTTAACCTGCAAACAAAATCTGGATTGTCACCAAGTTGGAAGCCATCTGGTTGTTCAATGTAAACCTCTTCTTCCAGTTTTCCATTCAAAAATGCTGATTTTACATCCATTTGATATACTTTGAAGTTTTTATGAACTGCTAATGCCAGAAACATTCTGATTGCCTCTAGTCTGGCTACCGGTGCAAAAGTTTCTTCAAAATCAATGCCTTCAACCTGAGCATAGCCTTTACATACCAATCTTGCCTTATTTACGACAACCTGCCCATCTTCATTCAATTTATTTCTAAAAACCCATTTAGTGCCAATTATGTTTTTATTTGTTGGTCTAGGTACTAATTCCCAGGTATTGTTTTTCTCTATCTGATCTAGTTCTTCATTGATTGCCTTCATCCAACTTTCATCAGTGCTTGCTTGACAACATTTTTAGGTTCAATACTAGATAACAGAGAATAGTTCCTCATTGCTTGTTCTTCTTGTCTGAATACCATCTGTGGGATCCCCAATAATCTGTTCACTTGGATGATTTTTCTGCCAGTTGCCTGTTTTAAATTTCCTGTTTTCTTCTTCTTGATTCAGTTTTTACACCATCTGGATCAATTTTTTGATTCTTCTCTGTTTCTTTTTCATCATCACCTTCAATGACTTCTTCATACATAGGGTAGTTTTTTTGATAAGTAGTTTCTTGTTCTCTACCTTCATCAACTTTCACATCGGCACTTTCAACAATTTTCTTCAACCTCTTGTTGTAACATGTGTAGGCCTTGCTTTTTGTTGAGTAACCAAGAAAGATACCTTCATCAGCTCTATCTTCAAATTTACCGAGGTTATCTTCGAGTCCGTTTTATGTAGCACTTGCTTGCCAAATACTTTGAAATGTCTTGTTGTTGCCTTTCCGCCAAACCACAACTCATAAGGTGTTTTGCTTTCATGTGGTCTCGGCATGCACTTGTTTTGAATGTAAACTACGAGTATGGACTGCCTCTTTCCAAAATCTGTCGGCTATTTTGTTTTTCGCTGACATTGTCCTTGCCATTTCCTGCTCTGTTCTATTCTTCCTTTCTACAACACCATTATGCTGAGGTGTCCTAGCTGCTAAAAACTGTCTTCTTATCCCATGTTTTTGACGGTATTCTGCAAATTCTTCGGAGATAAACTCTCCTCCCCTGTCTGATCTTAGGCATTTAATTCTTTTTCCTGATTGATTCTCAACAAGATTTTTGAAGGTTTTAAACATCTCAAAGGCTTCTGACTTGAGTTTCAGAAATAGTACCCATGTCATTCTTGAGTAGTCATCTATACACGGCATAAAATATTTGTGTCCATTTATGCTTTCGGTTCTCATGGGTCCACATAGATCGGTGTGAATTAGTTCTAATGGCTTGCTAGTGAAGTATTCTTTTGCTTTGAAAGTGGCTCTGGTTTGTTTTCCCTTTTGGCATGACTCACGAGATGCTATTTACGGGTTTGCCAATGTTTGGTATATCTCTAAGCTGCTCTTTTTGAACTGATTTTTGCCAGATTGTCAAAACTAATATGCCCAAGCCTCTTGTGCCATAGCCGGTTTTCATCTTCTGTCCAATCAAGCATGTTCCTTCTGCGGTTTACGAAAGTGTATACTGATTTCCGAAGTTCTCGGTCCGAGTGGCTATTAACTTTCCATTTTTTGTCTTTCTTACTTCATGACCCTCCTTCTTGAAGATTACATCATGACCTCTGTCACATATTTGACTTACACTTAGCAAGTTATGCTTCGGGCCAATTACAAACAAGACTTCTTTTGATTTTATATTGCCATCACTGATCTTGAGTGATCCCTTTCCAACAATCTTTGCTCCATCATTATTTCCAAATTTCACAGAACCACCTTCATAATTCTGTAAATTCTCAAACTTTTGCTTGTCACTGTCATGTGGTTGGAACAACCACTGTCAAGTATCCAAGGTGCTGATTTGTTCCGAGCTTTAAAAGCGATCTGGACAATCAAAGATTCCTTTTCTTTCCATTATGGTTTGATAGCAGATTTTGCTACTTGTTTTGCCTTTGTCCTTTCATTAGCATGTGCCTATTTTTCAGGAAATTTCTGGTTTTGTTTCAACCCACTTGGCTGAGATTTTCTACCCTGATAATTATTTGATGCAAAAGTGCTTCTACAGTTTCTAGCAATATGTCCAAAATTATGACAATTATAACATTCAACTGCATAATTCATTAAAGGAGAAAAAACATTTCTCTTTGGTAAAATTCCTTTGAGATACATTATGCCTGCAATCTGAAATCTTATGGCCATAAGCATTGCATTTAAAACAATAACCAGAAAATGCATGATTAAACCTGGGTGCCGGTCTTTGCCAGTTTGAAGTAGGAGCCATGACTCTTCTCCTCCTTGGATGTGTGACTTTTGTGAATCCATCTTTGTCAGTATTCTTCTTGAATCTGGCATTATTGTTTTCTTTTGCATGATTTGGTTTTTCTGGTTCAACCCTGATCTTTTCTTCTTTCTTTATGGGTTCTATATTCAAGTTCTTTGAATCCTTTGAAGATTCTCCTTCATCAAAGCCTAAACCAAATTTGATGCCAGAAGGCCTTTGGTTATTTAACATTTTATCCAGACTTTACGAGTACTTTCTTCAAACTTATGAAAATAGTTCAATTTTCTATTCATCTCCTCTAACTGCATCCTTAACTTAACAATGTCTTCCTCTAGCTTGCTTGCATTCAACTGTCTTTACAGTTAATTGTTCATCAAGAACTTCGAGACATTTTCTTGAATTCCTCTGTCCGTATTTTCAGATTGTTTATTATGTCCGTGGCATTCTCTAATTTCTTTAAAAAAAATTTATTCTTCTTCCTTTCCGCACTCAACTCTTCAAGTGCAGCAACCAATTCTCCTTCCAAATACACTTCAGCTTCATCCTTGGAATTTTCATCACCTTCCTAATTTTCCTCTGTTCTTTCTTCTTCAAGTGCCATGAGCAGAGCTTCACCTCCTTCTTCTTCGAGACTCCTCATCTGTGCTTTCTTCAGAGCTGCTGACATTCTTGGTTATGAAGCTTTTCTTCTTGAAGTTGTTCTTTACGAAATTTTGTTTCTTCTTCCGAGTCACTTTTTTCTTGGTGTGAACCTTCACCATTTTTGGTTCTCTCCTGCATTGGACATTTGGCTGCAAAAATGACCGACTCCTCCACAATTGAAGCATTTAAAAGGTAGATTCCCTCTATATTTTCCTTTTCCTTTTGTGAGTTTTCGAACAAAATTGGCTTCTGTTTCATCCAGTGTTCCTTCATCCTCAGATTCATGTTCAGCTTTTACATTCTTGTGTGCTTTAAAAGTTGCTTCTCTGTCTGTAGACTTGGTTTGTCCTATTCTCATTTCATATCTTTGTCGGGGAACCATGCAACTCATCCATGCTTGAAGTTGTTTAGATCTTTTGCCTCTTCTATTGCGAGAGACTTTGGAGTTAAATCTTTTGTGAAGTGTTTCGAGAACCTTTTTCACAACAACTGCATCATCAATTTCTTCACCGAGTCCTCTGATTGCATTAATAATTCCGTTGACTCTCGGCATATAAGTCTCTATGTTTTCATCTTCATTCATTTGCAGTGCTTCGAACTGTGCTCGATGAGTTTGCGGTTTTGCTTCCTTAATCTTCTTGTCTCCTTCATGGATGCTCTTCGAGTTTATCCCACATGTCTTTTGCTGATTTACAACTCATGACTCTTATCGGTTCACTTGTCAACAAGCCCACACATTATGGCATTCTTAGCTTTGGAGTTGTTTTCAAATTTCTTTTTCTCGGCGATATCTGTTGGAGGGGTAGTGGGTCTTGTGTATCCACTATCTACGAGAATCCCAAATATCGTATCCCAATGCACTCAGATATGTTTGCATTCTGAGTTTCCAGAAGGTGTAATTTGTTCCATCAAATAAGGGAGCTTTGTTGGATGAAAATCCTTCACCACCTGCCATTGTTTCTTCCAAGATCTCCTTAGCTGATTAAGCTTGTACAAGGAACCTTGCTCTGATACCAATTGATGATTACACAATGACACTTGAGAGGGGGGTGAATCAGTGTAGCTATTAATTTTTATATCTACGACATTTAATATGAAATAAAGAGAACTTGACAACTGAAAAACAACTTGAACAAGAGAGCACACCACAACACTCAATATACCGAGGTTCACCAATTTGGCTACTCCTCAAAAATGACTGCTTGGACTCCAATCCAAATCCAGTCTTTGCAAAATATCAATTTTACAAATACTTTACCGGCATCAAGCTGGAAGGAGCACCAACCCCTGTAATTTTCTGCTGCAACGAGATGGAGCACCAACTCCTAGTACCAAGCACCAACTTGGACTGCAATTTCGATCAATTTAGAATGACATAAAAATGTCTTCACTTCATGCCACGACCACTGGTAGTCCGCAATTAACCCAACTCTACACACTCTCACGGCTCTGCTTATTTTTCTCTTGATTCTTTTCTAACCCTCCTTTTACAGCAATTTCTCTCTAACAGCAGCAACATCTTCTCTGTACGATTATTCTTTTATAACCTTTCAATCCTGCATGCAATCGAATCACATACTCTGACTGTTCGAATCCATGCAATACGACTGTTCGGTTCCATGCACTTCGACTGTTCGAAACCCTGCAATACGTCTTTTGAATCCATGCAATATGGCTATTTTGTTTCATGCACTTCCACTGTTTGAAACCCTGCAATACGTCTTTTAGAAAGCTTTTCTGATTCTCCATATTCAGCTGTTCAATTTCTTCGAATATGGCTTTTCGAATGCTTTTTCAAACTCCATATGTGATGCATCGAATGCTTTTTCAATCAAGAGTATACAACTGTTCTAGTGCATGATCGACACCTGTCAATTTGTAACTTTCGATCTGACATCAGTTACTTTTTATGTAACAAGCTGCATGATTTTCTGTCTGCTTTTTCTGACACGTGTCACCTTGCATGCTCCTATGGGTTTTACCTGCCAGACTGTTACCTGTCGCGATATCGCGACACTTTTTGAAGCCGCACACTTCATGCCCTTGCTGTCATGAAATCGTGACCATTTTGGCTTTGAAAGCTTTCCTTCTGTTCATGTCGTGATATCGCGACACTTAGAACTTTTTTTGACGTCATCCTTAAGCATGTCGTGAAATCATGACCGTTTTGGCTCTTGGAAGCTTTCCCTGCATCTTGTCGCGATATCGTGACACTTTTTGGCCTTTGCTGACATCATCATCCTTCTTGTCGTGAAATCATGACGCTTCTGGCTTTCGTACACTCTCCTTTGCCAGCAACAGCGAAAATGGAACATGTCATGAAATCGCGACGTTCACTGCTTCCGTACACTCTTTGTTTCGTGCAATAGCGAAATCGCTACAACTTTGTGCCTTGTGCTTTTGACTTGTTACATCTTTAATTTTTGCAACTTTGAATGGTAGCGAAATCGCTACACCTTTGTTTTTATACATTTTGTCATGCAGCGAAATCGCTACATCTTCTTGTTTGTGTCTTTTCACTTGTAGCGAAATCGCTACATCTTTGTTTTTTGCACTTCCTAATTGTAGCGAAATCGCTACACCTTTGTGCCATGTATTTTCATCATGCAGCGATATCGCTACACCTTTGTTTCCATTCATTTCAACATGTAGCGATATCGCTACACCTTTGTTTCTGAGCATTCTCTCTCCTCTTCGGGTCACGAAAACCCGACGTGTCGCGATATCGCGACACTTTTCGTTGCTAGCTCCTTTTCTCCATTTATGTCACGAAATCGTGACATCTTTTCACCTTGCTTCCCTCTCTGCCAGCATGTCACGAAATCGCGACAGTTTACCTTTCACTTTCTCTCTCCTCTGCCATGTCGCGATATCGCGACAAATTGGCATGCACTTTCTCTCTCCTCGGCAATGTCGCGAAATCGCGACAATCTTCCTTGCATTTTCTCTCTCTTCGTTTTGTCGCGATATCGCGACACATTTTCTCTCTCCTCAGTGAAAACTCGACATGTCGCGAAATCGTGACATTTTGGCGTGCATTTTCTCTCTCCTACTTTTGTCGCGAAATCGCGACAGAAAACATGTCGCGATATCGCGACAGGTTTTCTTCCTTGTCTCTTTCTGCCAATTTCTGAATCTGGGTCACCTCTGTTTGTCTTGAAATTCACTGCACTTGATCTGACTGACCTCTGAACTGCATCAACTGCATCAATCTGTCTGTGTTGACAACAATGACAATACTTTTGCAATTCTTTTGCTGCACCTTGCTCAACAAAGGTAAGACATATTTCTTACAATAATTTTTTATAAGTGCTCCAAAGTATTATTTTGGGTAAAACTATTTCTCCTAATGTATGATCAAACTTTTTACTTCTACTAGTTGTTTGTAAATTAATGGTTATTTGTAGCACATTGGTCATCCAAAGAATGTGTGCTTGATAAAAAAGAAGTGTCAACCTAGAAATCTTGATAAGCATCACAACACTCAAAATATAAATAGTCTTAACCTACATGTTCTTTCTAATTTAAAATCCATCACTATGCTTTATTCCAATACATTTCCTTCTTTCACTCCTCCACCCTCTACTTTAATTAGTATTGCTTTGCCTAATATAATTGACCCTAGTTTGAAAACCAATCTTGAACACTAGGGCAAACTAGTTAACCCCATTGTTGATTCTTAAGAGGAAATAAAGAAGACCTTATAGTCCACCCAAATCCATTTTGTTCTTGCCCATAGTAATCATTCCCTTGACCAATAATTTTAACAAATAATTGGGTAATACCCACAGGGCATACAATAGGAACCAAATCTGATGGGTCGATAGTTTTAAAACATTGACATCTACTAGTAGTCATAGTTTAGTCATAGACCTCTAGTTTCCCATGGCAATCAATTGGGTCCTTATGCTACCATTGAAAATCTTCTAGATATTGGTGGTTTTAACTTAGGATTTTCTATTGATCTTAATACCTTAGTAGGAGGTGTTATTAATTTTCTTTCTTGACCTCATTATTTTTCTATTTTATGGATCAGCATCCCAACCTTTGAGGATGTGGAACCATGTGATTAGCTATCAAATATGGACAATGTCATTCTTCTACACCATGTGCCTAAAGAAAGTTCTATTATATTTTTTTCTACTATGTTAATAAACCATGCTCATTAGTGGTTGTTATGGGAGCTTTGTCAACATAGGACCTCTCTTATGGCTAAAGTTCCAAGTGTGATTTCTACATATGTTTGATAAATAATATTCTACTTCATATATGTTATGTTTAATGTAAACAAAGCAAACATGATTGACTAAGGATTGTTACATAGAATTCATGAGTATACTCATGTACATCTATCAATTGCATTTAATAGTGGTGGTCTAAGAATTTTTCCATATCCTTAAGGAAAAATTCATTCAAAAGTCAAAATGCACTATACATACACCCTTGAGGACATTAAATGTGTAATTCTAGAGGTAGAAAAGAAGATCTAATTTTCTCATTCCCAATATTAATGTGATTTTAACCCATAATAGTCTCACTTCAATAACTACAATGATGAGTCCTCTAGGGATTATATTGTTTTAAATGACATTCACACAATCCTTGAGATTAATTCTATAAAGAATATTAAAATTTCCAAGTGGAAGGTGAGGGGGTAAGAGTCTTAGAAGATGAAGATCATGATTCATCACAAGAAGGAACACTGGCTAAAGTAGTCGATTCTAAGCATGAGATTAATACCATGGCTCTCTCTACATTATCTCTTATGGGGGTCCAATATTATCGTATCATCAAGGTCCAATGGTTCATCAAATATTAGTGCATCCATATGCTCATTGATTTAAATAGCACACATAACTTTATTGATAGCAAAACGAAAAAAAATTTAAGACTATATATCAATACTTCAACCCAAGATAAATTTAAAATATTGATTGTAAATGGGGGTACAAATCAACATGTGTGTTGAGTGACTAAGTTTAAAATCTAGATGGATGATTATACATGGTCTAGCTATCTCTTTTTCATGAAACTAGAAAGTGCATATATCATCTTGGAAGCATAATGGCCATCCCAGCTTGTTAATATTACTAATAATCTATAATAAGTATATTTTAAATAGAAAAAGAATGAAAAATCCACTTGTCTCCAAGAAATCCAACCTCTTCCCTCCAATGTGGTTAGTTCTCACAATATGGAAAATATATTAAAGAAAGAGAATCATGGATTCTTTTCCTATGCTAATTACATGGTACTTCAATCTTTGGATATGTTTCTTCTAGATTTTCCTTTAGACTTGTAGAATATTTTAGATCATTGTGTAAATGTATTGTGTGAACCCATGGTTCCTTCCCCTAAGTGCACACATGATCATTCCATTCACCTAGTTCTAAGAATTTAGACTTTGAATGATCATATTTACTACTATTCCTAGTCCCAAAAAATTGAGATTGAAGAGTTGGTCTAGGAAAAGTTGGAGCAAGGAATTATTTGTCTAAGCATTAGTCATTATTCCTCCTTGGTGTTTATGGTATGGCATAAGGATAATTATTTTTGCACATGTCCTAATTTTTTACCTCTCAACAATATTTCCACCAAATATAAGTTTTCTATCCCTATTATAGATTATTTGTTAGATGAATTGCATGGCACTAATACTCTACAAAACTTGACTTGTGCTTTTATTTCCTTCAAATTAGGGTTAGATAATAAGATTACCCAGATATTTCTCTCATACACATGAGGGTAATTATGAGTTTCTAGTCACACCCTTTGGTCTTACTAATGCACCTTCCATTTTTCAAAGCCTCATTCATGTTATTTTTTATCCTTTTCTATACAAGTTTGTACCAGTATTCTTTGATAATATTTTAGTTTATAACAAGTCTTATGAAGTATAACTAGTTCATGTGGATCAAATTATCCACCTCTTACAAAATTTGAGACTATTTATCAAAATATCCAATTATTCCTTTGGGGTCTATAAGGTGAAATATTTGGTATATATAGTATCTCAATAAGGATTCAAGGTGGATCATAACAAGATCAAAGCCATGCAAGATTGGTCCTTACCTAAACTCTCATACAATTCCATGGATATTTAGGTTTCACAATATACTACAAGAAATTTATTTGTAACTATGGTAAGAGTTTCACTCCTCTTAATGCTCTCGTCAAAAAGGATACCTTTGTTTGGTCTAAAGCAACATACCAATCCTTCCATGACCTAAAGGAGGCTATGTGTACCATCTTTATTTTGGCCACTCCTAATTTTAACAAACCCTTTTTAATTGAATGTGATGCTTTACATACAAGTATTAGAAATTTTTTGATGCAATATGGACATCCCCTGGCCTTTGAAAGCAAGTATATATTTGAAGAAAATCTAGGTTTATCCACTTATGAAAAGGAAATGTTAATTGTTTTTTATATCTTAAACAAATGATGATATTATTTTTTGGGATAACATTTCATCACCAAGACCTACCATAGTAGCCTTAAGAATCTCATAAAATATCTCTCGTATCCAAAATAGAATAAATAGTTGACAAAGATCTTGGGATATGATTTTGACATTGAATATAATAAGGAGAATATGAATGTATTGGTTGATAATATATTTTACAAATATGAGGACATTATTGTTGTTAGTGTCATCTCTAGTCCTTTTCCATAATGGATTTTTCAACTTTGGCATGACTAATTTTCTAACCCAAATACTGCTAGCATCATCCATGAAGTGGAGTCTATATCTTTGATACCTTTTATTTCTCATATGATGATAGGGTTATGTACAAGAAGGATAAAATTTATCTTCTCTCATCCTTGATTGTTAAGACTAGTGTCCTCCAAGAATTGCATGCATCTCCTTTGGCTAGACATTTTAGATTCTTAATATTTTACTAGTATGTGAAGCAATTCTTTTCTTAGAAAGGATTGAAAGTGGATATCTAGATATTTGTGGCTAAATATCAGGTATATTAGTGGAACAATAAAAAAATATTAAATCTCCTAGTTTGTTGTAATCCTTGCCTATTCATGATTGCCAATGGAAGCATATTTCCATGGATTTTTTTTGAGGACCTTCACAAATCTAAGAGAAGAATGATGATTATTGTGGCATTGTATTTCAAAATAGGTTTATTTTTATGCCTTGTAGCTTCTTATCCAACAAGGTTGCTAAGGTGTTTCATGATTCTATTTTCAAATTGTATGGCATACCAAGTGCATTCGTGACCCTATCTTGACCAAAAAATTTATGAAATATTATTTTATCTTAGTGGTACTTAGTTGAGTATATCCTCTTCTTTTACCCTAATTCAGATCTCAAACAAATATTATAAACAAATTTCTAAGTACTTAACCTTCCTATTTGACCAAGACAAGAGATATCATTGGGCTCATTAGCTCTCTTTAGTTGAATGGTGGTATAATACTTCTTACCATTCTTCCCTCAAGATGTGCTATTTGAGGTATCGTATGGATAGAAACCTCCATCAATGACATACTACATTCTAGGATCCTCCAATGTGGCTTAGGTGGATAACTTATTGTAGTATCATCAACTTGTGCTTTAGATCCTAAAATATAATTTAACCCAATCCCAAAATTGTAAGAAGAAACAACATAGTCTGCATTACTCTAAGTGGCAGTTTGTCATGGGGAAATGATATTTTTACACCATCATCCTTGTAAGCAATTGTTCTTAAAGACCAAGTTTAGTCAAAAGTTGACTACTTAATTTTATGACCCCTATTAGGTGGTTCATCGCAATGGTGAAGTAGCATATCAATTGGAGCTTCCACCATCTTCCTTCATCCACCCTATATTTCATGCTTATTATCTTAAATAGGTTATTGACCAAAGGTGTAGTCTAAAACAAAGCTTCAAATACTTGATGAAGAAGTTTGAATCACTCTTTGGTTACAAGTGGTGTTGAGTCAAGAGTTTGTAATTTCCAATCTTTCTAGATTTTTGAGATCCTCACCAACTACAAGCTTTTCCAAAACAAGATGCAATGTAGGAGCCTTAGAGAGTTTTGTGATCATTTCCAACTTTGAGGAGAAATATTTCTAAACACGGAGCCATGTAATAGCTCCAATATAACCACTTCGTCTATATTTATTATTATTAGCTCTATCCCTAGTATAAAGCAGTCAACCCTTAAAACATTAAAATTATAGTTATTGTGGACTTAACTTATAAAGAAAAAGAATTATGTTATAGTAAGGACTATCTTTTTATATTTGAATCTTAATTACCTCTATTAAGCATATGAGATTTTACCCTCTCTAAATAAATATACTTTATATTGATTTAAAATCTAAAATATATTACTTATATACATTATTAAATTATTGTTTTTATTAATATATTTTTAAAACTTATTTTATTACATTTAATTAAATAAAATAATATAATAAAAAAAATGGAAGACAATATAAAAATATAAGTCAATAGATGAATGGCCTTAAATATACTTTACCGTATGGTTTTCCAAACTAATAACTATAAATTTGAATTCAAATTAATTCTTCTTCTTTTGTCTTAATTTCTGATTGGAAGGTTTTTTATATTCAAAAAATTAGATAATTGTTTTTATAGATAATTGTTTTTAAATTAAAAAATTGGTAATATTTTTACAATTAACGTTATAACCTCCAACTGCTTCAAATAAACTTGTTCCTAGCCGGTGATGCTGACACCACCGGTATTACAATTATCTACTAGGTACATCTTATTATATTCAGCCATTGTAACGTTATATTTAACCTCCAACTGCTTCAAATAAACTTGTTACTAGCCGGTGATGCTGACACCACCGGTATTACAATTATCTACTTGGTTCATCTTATTATATTCAGCCACGGTAACCCCAACTGCCCTACGTAAAGTTTTTTCCTAATCGGTGGAGTTACAACAGAGCTTAAAATTTAAATTAGGGTTTACCACCCAACCAACCCCTGGACCCTCAATATAAAACTCAAACAATTATTAAATTTGGAACGCCTCATGCTTTTTGCATAAGCTTACATTACAGTACCCAATAGTTCACAATACTCAAGAGTTCACAATAACTGACGTAAGAAAACTTGAATACAAAAGTCAATACCTCTCAAAGATCCAACAAAAGATATAATATTAAATATGATTAACATGACATTTCAGTACACAATAGTTCACAATACTTGACGTGAGGAAACTTGAATAAACAAGTCAATACCTCTCACAAATCCAACAAAAAGATACAATATTAGATATGATTCATAGACTATCATATTCCTATGGCTCTCTTCCATAGACTATTAATATCCAGTTGCTTAACCCTTTTACTTTCTACTGCATTTAGAATAGTTAAACTTTTAACTAATGTTATATTTTCCACTCTTTAATAACCTAAGCATCTAAATTCACTGCCATGCTGGCTAATTTTGACCTCCTAAGTTTGTGAGAGACCAGAACATTCATTTCTTGTCAGTAAAGTTTTATTGATAATCACACACCTTTAGTTGACAAACCTACAGTTTTTCCTGATCTCACCATCTGATCCAGTAAGCACACTTATGTTTGCCAACTTCATCATGGACGCACGAAAGTCCATGAAGAAGGCATAGGGATAATTGCTGTAGTAGTTAACATAAGAAACAGTTGATGCATTTGGATTTGAAAAGAGAGTTTGATCAGACTGAAGAAGACCTTTGTTGTTCCGGAGATTGCTGAAGTAGGCATTGTCAAACCTGTTCTCGGTCACAGGGTCCAAGGATACCAGTGTGCTAGAATCACTGTTCCCATTTGGACACACACTTCGCAGATTGCTTAGAAGGGACTGCTGAATTGTTGGGTCTGGGCTGTTTGTACCGCTGAAATTGAAGAGGCGAGAACTGAAAGTATTGCAGTGAGCACGCCCTATTGTGTGAGCACCTGAACAGACAAGACGTACATCATATTATGAGTTGCAATTACATATAACAGAATCTTAAACAAAAAAACATCTGTAGTGTATATGTATGGTTACCTGAAAGTGCTACCACATCTTGAACTGAAAGCCCCACAGCCTGAAATTTGGAGATGATTGAATCAAGAGACTCAAAAGGAGATGGAAGGTTGGCATTTGCTGCACTTCTGCTTGCGGTCTTACCATCCCTTCTGCCTAGGGTTACTGGCCAGTACGGTCCCCCACTCTTGCATGAATAAACCAAATCAAAGTGTTAGGAATAATAAAGCAAGCAATAAATAACACGCAGAAAAACATAGATATACATAATTCATTTAATATGATCTTTCGTTTATTCCATCCAACAAAAAAAAAAAAAAAATACAACCTACAGCACATTCGCTGTTTTATCACACTGTTTACTACATCTGTTAGCCGCCCCTTAAAATCCTCTTACAAACAAGAGTTACATTTTAGTACATCTGTTGGCCGCCCCTTAAAATCCTCTTACAAAAAAGTTACATTTTAGTTAAGAAAACCAGCATAAAATCTTACCATCTAATAATGAATAAAAAATCCATCATCCATCCATCCATTTATTTATTTATTTATATATTTTTTTTTTTTGTTTTGGGAGCCTTGCCCCCCAGGGGCTCCATCACTATTGTTGTCCCTAGACCTTGGGATACGCTCCCTACACCCCTTCCTAGAATGAGTGGGTCCAAATGCGACTGAAAACAAGACCTCCAAATTATATAAAAAATTAAGCTCCACAACCAACACAGAGTTGGTTCACTTTATTAAATAAGCATTCAAGGTTAGCATCTACTGCTGATCACTATTGAAGGCTGAAAGCACATAACTTCTATGTATATGCTGTTATGTATATATAAATTATATCACCAACAGTCTAACCTGTGATCTAGTAATGAATGATCTAAATTTACAAAAGAAAAAAATACATTTATTTTTGGCTTATGGGTTCTCTTTGTTCTATTACACAGTCTATTACACCCGTCAGTCGCCACTCTTTGTTCTATGACAGTCTATTACTCCCGTCAGCCGCCACTCAAAATCATCTTACAAACTAGAGTTACATAAAATTCTACCGTTTGATCTTTAACCTAATAATGAATGATCCAAATCCTCTTACAAACCAGAGTTACATTTTAAGGAAAAAAAAAAACTAACATAAGATCCTAAGGTCTAATCTTTAACCTAATGAATTAAAGAAAAAAATACATCTATTTTTGACTTGGAAGACCCTGCCCTCCAATCCCACCACAAAGATCCATAACTGTGGCTGCCCTTAGACCCTCGGGATAGTGAGTGGATCCAAATGCAACTAAAAACAAAACCTCCAAATTAAAAGACAATCAGGCTGTGTTGGTTCACTTTATTAAATAAGCATTCAAGGATGTGCTGCAGATGACTATCCGAGGTTGAAAGCACATAAATTCTATGTATTTGCTGCTATCTATCTATATATGTGTACGTGTGAATTAAATCACCAAAAAAAAAATTAAAATATAGTCTACCAGGTGGACCGAATCTCTAGCTGCAAGACTCAGAATATCTGTACAAGAAACAGTGGCCCTGCATGAATTTTCCAGAGCTGTTTTTATGCCATCAATGACTTCGAATCCTCTGGCCGAGTTACGATTGGGACCTGCATTCTTCTCTCCTGTAATTTCATCTGTGTCATCCAGCAAAATTGAGGCATCGCATCCCTGTGACACCCGTTTATTTTATAAATGAATAAGATTAATGTACACAGATGATGTATCATGTAGGATCTAATCTATAATGGAAACAACATAGATAAGAGAATAAGAGTGGGAAATTACGTTAACAAAGCAATCATGGAAATGGAGACGAAGAAGAGAAGCTGCCATTCTTGTATCATTCATCACAGAAGATGTAACAGCAGTGAAGACCATTCTCTCCACATCTGGACAAGTGTTTCTATAAAAGAAGTAGTCAAGCTGACCAGAGACTGTTCCAACAAGCTGTAGCACAGCCACTGCAATAACAAGACACATAACTCCTTTCATTGTAGTTTTTCTTATTGCAAAATTTCACTGAGGATTCTAAACTTTGTTCTTGCAATTGAGATTCTATGCATCTTCTTAAATAGAGAAAAGAGGCGGCCACTGTGGAGATTCAATTTGCCATGTTTATTTTATTTGAGAACGGATAAGTGTTCAGCCTTCTAGTGTTCCATATAAATAATTTAGTAAAAGAACCAGTTCAAAACACCATTAATGGGCCTTCTTGGCATGCACTATGTAAAGCAAAAAGCTGGCCATATATGTACAGTGGAAAGCAAAAGTTAAGAATTGATCGAAAACCCAATCAACTACATTTGCATTTTCTTTGCATGAACCTCTATCTTAGTAGAGCATACCCTATATGCTTTTCAAATTATTATGAATTAGAGCCATCATATCCACACAGTCATATTATATTATGTTATGAAATTCAATATCAAATTACTTATGTTGCAGCCTGAAATAAAATAAAACCAAAAAATAAAATTGTATAACTATTTTATAATGGTCAGTGGATGAGTATTGACCAACATCCTCTACTCTCCAGTAGCAGTAGGGCACCTTGTTTCTCTAGGATGAAATTTACTTTTAGTTTTTTAATAATAATGTTTGTATGATTCACATTCATGCACTTTATTTTTTAACCTTTTTTAAGTCGTCCATCTATGTGACTGCATCTAAAAGCATTGGTGGCTACTTAATGGATTTCTAGTTTATTTCTTTAGATTGGAATTCTTGAGACGAAACCTTTCAGTGCCATCCTTTTCAATTTTTTTTAAACTGGATTTTAGGGTCAAGCCTGTTTGTGCGGAGGCTGCCATATGCCAATATAAAATGTTGCACACGTCAAAGATTTTTTTCTAGGTGGGACTTGAGAACATAGGGATACTGCCATGTATTTAGGAGATTCAAACTTGAAACTTGTTTGTTTGTATTGATTATATTTTTCATTACTTAAGTTTTTTTAATATATATAATTATACAAGCTTCTACTCCTTTATATATATATATATTATGGTTTAAACTTTGGATCTTTTAAAGAAGAGTTAAAAACCGGAATAAATAAATGTCATGTACTTCAATTAAAAAAAAACATTATCTTTTACTAAAATTTTACATGATATTTATTTTATAGATTTTACATTAACGATTAATTAGAAAAAATATATATATTTTTTAATGTCAAGTAGGTAAATGGAAACTTTTTTTTTTTTATTAGTAACAGGTTTTAAAAGGGACCCAAAACCTTATAACATGGTGTAAGGAGGATTTTGTAAAGGTTCAACTCCCTACAGAACAAGCCAAAATTGGACCATTCGTAAAATCCATAAACTAGAATAGTCTAAACTATTACAAACATACTGCCCATGGGCACAAACAGAAAACAAAAACAGCATAGATATCGCAGGGACCTTCCCAAAAAACCGCATACAAAGAGATAGGGAGAGCACAAATACCATCCCAGGAAACAAAAGGGGATGATCTCGTTCAGGACCAGCTGTTTTACTCTGGGATGTAGTCCTCCTCATCTTTGGTATCATCCATAAATACATTAATCATGGCATTAATCATCATTGGTAGTGACAAGTTCACTATAGGAATCAACAATATATTAGGGAAGATTCCCTTGCCATATCGAAAAATATTGAACAGTTAAGCCAAAGTGTGCCATTGTATCTGCCGCCCGATTACCTTCCCAATACACATGTTGAATACACTTATTGTTGATCGCCCTTAGTCGGACAATGGACTTTTCAATTGTTGGTCCCACATTCCAAGGAGGATTCGAGACCCCCTTCAAATAGTTTATGGTGTTTAATGAGTCTCCTTCGACTATCAGGTTCTAGATATTGAGATCGATGGCCATTTGAATGCCTCGAAAAGCTGCCCAAGCCTCAGCAAAATTATTAGATTGGACTCCAAGTTTTTTCGCATACGCCAAAATGAGTTGACCTTTGTCATCCCGGATCACTCCTCCACAACTCACAGCGCCAGGATTGCCTTTTGAAGCACCATCAAAATTTAGCTTGAACCAATGAGGAGGGGGGAATCCATGAAACCAGGGATCTGTCCACAACAACTTGAGGATGACCAAAAACCTCAAAAGATAGGTTAGCAGAACATGCCACTTGAATCTCAAATGGGGATGAAGGACAATTATCTGAAAGAATTATATTAGCATTTTCTGACGCAAACATGACAGCTCTCAAAGAAATTGACTCCGGGTCAAGGTACGAATATCAAAAAGCATGATTGTTCCTTTCTAGACAGATTTGCCACATAAAGTGAGGGAGAATGATTGCCCACCAAAAATTTAGATGAGTGGACTTAAAGGGGTTTGGCCATTGAATAATAAGATCACTGATAAATTGAGGAGCAACCCAAGAAATGCATACACTTGACATGATAGAGGATAGGAAAATGTAAGAAAAGGGGTACTCTAGAAATAGGTGATTGACTGACTCTCATGCAGATTTGTAGAGGTAACATCTGTTGGACAAGATCAGACCACGGGTTATTAAATTATCGATGGTCAATAGCCTATTTTTTGCTTTCAGCCAATAAAAGTGAGAAATCTTATGAATAATATTTTTGATCCATATACTCTTGGAGAGGAACCAATCATCTTCAAATTTAGTCATAGCCATATATGTGGTTTTGACTGAGAAATTCCAAGATTGGCTGAGTTACCAGAAGATAACATCAGGTGGCCTGGTGCTTGAAATCACATGAGTTCGAATAATCTTAGATACACGGAGGTGGGCAGAGCAAAGCTCGGGAGAATCCATATTAGTAGGGATGTCAGGCCAATGGGGAACCACTGCTTCATTATTAATAAAATTCTCAACTTTGGGGCCAACAGACAGATCAGTGAAAGGTTTAAGAATATTTACAGACTGATTATGGATGAGGGGTTGAGCTGTAATCCATGGGTACTCCCAAAATCTAATTTGTGATCCATCTCCAAGTTTCTAGTGTCCACCCTTTTGAACGATAGACTAGATTCGGCACACCGAGTTCCAAAATGCAGACCCAGCGGGCATAAGGGAATTGTCCATCAAATATTGTTACCTGAGGTATTTGGTCTTAACAATATCAACCCACTGAGCTGGGTAGTTAGACACAATCTTCCATCCCTGATATGACATCATGGCCATATTCATCTGGTGAACACTCCTCAAACCTAATCCTCCCCTACGTTTTGGAAGGCAAACCTTATCCCATGGAACAAGGGAAAATCTGCTTTTATTCTTCATTCCTGAGCATAGGAATTTCCACTGAAGTTGTTCTAATTTATTACAAACAGCTATCAAAGTTCAAAACATGGACATAAAGTATATTGGTATACTTTGAAGACAATATTGGACTAGAATGAACTTCCCTGCACTGCTGAGCAAGGCTATCTTCTAGCTAGTAAGCTTCTTCATAACCCTCTAAAGGAAATTATCCCACATCCTCATGGTTGGGTGCCCTTGGAACAGTGGTAGGCCAAGGTAAGTTGCAGGAAACTCAACAATGGCACATCCTAGGATTTGAGCTATTCTTGTATGTTTGTATACTGGAGTATTGATGAAGTAGATGTTACTACCTATTTTCCCAATAGCCTTCTCATAAGCTTCCAATATAGATTTAATAACTCTGGCTTCGGAAAGACTAGAGAGGTTAGCTAATATTGTGTCATCAACAAATTATTGATGAGACACTAGAGGGAGCCCGGTTGAATCCTTGATCCTTGAAATACCACCCTTAGAGCACGCTGCATTAAGAGTCCTTTCTAAGCTGTCCACCATTAGGATGAACAGGAAAGGTGAGATCGGATCGCCTTGTCTTATTCCCATTTTACTCCTAAAGTATCCCGTAGCTGCTCCATTAACAATGATCAAAAACCAGGCAGAGGACATGCATGCTTTAATCAAACGAATCCATCTATGGTGAAAACCAAATCGGGCTAAGACAGTAGTGAGAAACTCCTAAGAAATCCTATCAAAGGCTTTACTAATGTCTAATTTTAGGAAAAAACTTGGGGACCTATTGACCGTGATAGAATGGATTAGCTCATGGATAGTAATCACACTATCTGTAACAACTCTCCCACGGACAGAGCTACCTTGATACTTGTCAATGATTTTAGGTATAATGAACTTCATTCTATTTGCCATAACTTTTGTAAGGATTTTTTATAACACGTTGCACAAGCTAATGGGACGAAAGTCAGACATGGATCGACACTCATGGGTTTTTAGGATAAGAGCAAGGAATGTGGAGTTAAGCTCTCTAGGGACAAACTTGGTTCTTTGGATTTCCAGAATGGCTTCAAAGACATCTTCTCCAATGATATCCCAACATAATTGAAAAAATATAGGAGGGAAACCATCAGGTCCGAGGGCTTTGTCAGATGTCATAGAAAATAGAACTTTAATTTCATCACGAGAGAAGGGTTGTAGAAGAATATCATTATCATCCTAAGACACAAGGTATGGGATGTGTTGTAGAAGGGATTTCGACACCTCAATCGGACAAGCCTGAGATGGGCCCAAGATATTACGAAAGTGTTCCACTGCCTCATTCCAGATTTCTTTAGGACTTTCGACCAGTGATCCATCTTCTCTACGAATACATCTGATCGTATTTACCCCTCTATGCCTCATTGTGGTGGCATGGAAAAATTTTGTATTCAAGTCGCCTTCCTTGAGCCACAAGGCTCTAGAATTTTTCCGCCAAAATATTTCCTCCCTGGCCAACAAGTTGTGAAATTCACATAATAGTATCTTCTCTTGTCTTTGAACTTCATTAGTAGCATTGCCAACTTGAACCAATTTTTCAATTTCTTTTAGTTGGGAGCAGATTACTTGTTGCGACTCAAAAATGTTCTTGAATACCTCCTTATTTCATTTAGGAAGAGACGAAGGTGGTTTTATGCAGGGGCTTGAGGGGGGATGGTAAGGGGGATGTGGGGGCGGAGGTATCACTAGTGGTGGGTGAGAGTGAAGAGAATTTAGGAGGAATAGGGGATGGGGCAGAGGTAGTGGTGGAGGTGGGTGGTCGAGGGGAGGAGGAAGGGAGGGGTTTTTGGGGGATTTTCAAGATTTCCTAGGGAATAATGGGTTCGAAAGGAATGCCTTGATTTGCAATGGATGGGTCAGGATGGCGAAGTTGTTCAATAACAAACCCTTCAGAAGGAATTTTACTATCTTTATTTGTAAGAATTTCAAACTGGTTAGCAAAGAGAGAAAATACCTCGTGGGTATCGCAAATTTGTCCTTTGGATGATGATTCAGGTGGAACTTCTTTTTGCTTCCCTTTCTCTTTCCACAAATGCATATTGTGGTCCTCATTTTGAATGTTGAAATTCCTAGGGCACCTCCCACCAGTGTGGACTCCACAAACTTTTTTTTTTAGGGATGGGCACATCTCCTTCGAATGATCTTAGCTCTTGCATACACTGCATATCACTTGTACAAGTAAATGGAAACTTGAGACCAAATGGAAACTTGAGACCACTAGGGGATATTGTTTAGTATTTAGGAAAATTAATTTTAATGTTTATTTGTACAAACTATATTTATTTTATGTTAAAATTTACATGGCATTTATTTTATAGGTTAACATTCATGATAGATTATATTTAATATTCTCTTATAAATGACTCAAATAGCCAAATATACTTATAAATGAGTCAAAAGTAGTTATGTGTTTCTTACTCTTCTACCATATTAAAATTTTAGTTGTTGTAGTCAGCTCTCCACCTCTTCCTTATTAAACTAAGGTGGGAATCAACTAGAGTATTAAGAAGAATATCAATCAATGAGACATGAACCTCATTTTCTCCTTCTTACATAGCTACCTCGCTACTATTAACATAATCTAAAATTGTCCATTCATTTTTATTCTTAATTTATATTGTACTCAACATATGAGATCGAGGTACCAAATTTATATTCACTCATTTTTGGCCATGACTTATGGTCAAGTACCTTTTATGCTAGTAATTGTGAGCAAGGGATTTTCTTAACCATGATCTTCCTAATAACATTGGATAGGCCACTAAACTATCTTCCATGAGTTGGAAATATACCATACAGATGATTCTCATGATTGAAACTGCTATACTAGAGACTACTTCTAATGGATGTGTTTTTCTTTTATTCACATATCTTAGCTTTAAGCTAGATTTATGATCTATCTCTAGCATTAATTTCTTCAATGTAGATTCTATTGACAATGATTCCATTGTGTACCATGACATCAATAATAAAGATACAGTTGTCGAATTCTTAAGCTTGTGAAGCATACCAGTTGACCTCTACCTCAAACACAGTGACTTTACATCTTCCTTCGTCTATCATTAAGTCCACTATGCAACACCCTCCTATTTTATAATGATAATTCTAGTAGTTGCCCATATGTAATGTTGGAATTCTGCTTTGACAAGTGCTACATGCTTGACTAAGGTGGTTGACCTATTGAAATTGGAAAATCATGAACACCTAGTTTTATTCTCCTCTACTTTTTGGGATCTTCTTTATTATTTTTAGTCTCTTTTTTATTGAAATTTCTATCCCAAGATTGCTTATTTTCCATGACATTGACTTCTTTTTAATTGTCCTAAGAAATATTGTCAATATTAACTAGAGCTTTGTATTTCTCATTATTCTTTATCCTAAAGTAGATGCCTTATTAGGACAACTTATCTTCTAATGTCCTTTCTTTTTGAACTCATCATGGACTACTTCCAACAAATTCCTTCTGGTAGTCTTATCCAAGGCATGTTGATTTTCTACTTCTTTTCCATGTAATAAATTGATTGTAATTTATCTCATATTATTTATGAAGTCTTCTACCTGAGTCATAAAAGTAGAAGGAAATGGACTTACTATTGTTATTGATGTTGTTACCCATTATGGAATCTAGATAGTAATGGAATTAAGTAGGAAGGAAATTTCTATTATTCATTCAATCAATAAAATATACAACCTTTACAAATATATATACAAAATGGTGTCTCTTGGTTTCAAGAGACTTTTGATGTTTCAAAGACCAACAAGTCATGTCCTTTCATATTCTATGCCTTCAAAAAAGTGAAAAAAATAATGTAATAACTAATGCCTAACATCCCCCCTTATTACATTATTGGCATGTATGAGAATTGTAAATTAATTAAAAAACGACTTGTTTAAGTACCTTTATAAAAATATTTGCTAATTGGTCTCCATTAGGAACATATTTGAGTTGTATTTTGTGGTTCTAAACTTGCTTTCGAATGAAGTGACATTGTGCTTCAATATATTTTATCCTTTCATGAAATACTAGATTCTTGATCAATTTTAGAGCACTTTAATTATCATAATTCAACATTGTTGGTTGCCTTTTGCACACAACCATATCTAATAGAATGAATTATAAACATAGTGCTTCACATGCAACTCCTTGTGCAACATGATATTTTACCTCTGTGGATGATAGTACCACTACACTTTGCTTTTTACCATACCATGAAATAGGCCTAGATCCTAGATGAAATACATATGTTGATGTTGACTTTCTATCATCTATAGATCTAGCATAGTCTAAGTCCATGTAGTCTTATAAGGAAAAATTGTCATTCTTCTTATATTCTAATCTACCATCTACTATACCATGGACATAATACAATTTTCTCTTTACATATTTCTAGTGACTCTCATTAGGACCTTGCATAAATATTATAATATAAATTACAACAAACACTATGTCAAACCTAATGATTGTTAGGAATATGGGATTACCTATCAATTGATAATAAAGAGTAGTAGATACCTTAGGTGACTTTTCATACCTTGATAATTGTAACCCTTGCTCCATAAGTGTTGCCTTGGGTTTAAAATCTGCCATACTATATTTTTCAAGTAATGTCTTGGTATATTTTGTTTGTGTGACCATAATGTGATTCTTATTTTGCTAGATTTTTAAACCAAGATAGTAGTGTAGAAGCCCTAGATATGTCATATCAAATGTTTATTTAAAAAAAAAATCATATTATCCACCAATTTATTTGAACTCCCTATAATAACTAGATCATCAACATATACCACAAGGATCACTATGTCAAAACCAATTTTCTTGATATAGAGATTTGGATCAAAGGGACTTCTTGTAAAACCATGCTACAAGAGGTGATCATTTATTTTGATGTACCAAGCTCTAGGAGCCTATTTTAACTTATATAGTTACCTTTTTAATTTATATACTTTTTTTTGTTGCCCATCGATGATAAAACCTTTTGGTTGGGTCATGCACACCTTTTCTTCAAGATCACCACTAAGAAAGGCACTTTTAACACCCATGTGATGAAATATTTATTCAAACTGCACTTCTAGTGCACAAATTGTATTAATAATGGTCATCTTGGTTGTAGGTGCAAATGTTTGTGGATAGTTAATACCTTCCCTTTGTGAAAAATCCTTTGAACAAGTCAGGTCTTATCAGGTTTATGCATAGTGGCGAATATTTGCAAATTGGGCAAATATTAGGATTTCCAAAATTGGAAATTGGCAAATATGAGGACCCTCGATGTCGACCCATTCGCCTAAAATTTTTAGGATCAATTTTTTCTTAGGGTAAATTCACCACAATATATATCCAAACATAGGCATATTTGTACTCGTTGGAAAGATCTTTTCAAGCTTGATCTAATGGTGGTGTTTTGATGAATTCATAAGATGAGTTAAAAGGTAAAATGTATCCCCAAAGATGATATTACATTTTAGAGCTTCAAATGCCCCAAATTTTGGTGTGAAGATGCTCGATTTAATTTGCTTAGGATTCTCAATGATTCACCTTGATTTTGATTAGGATTCACCATTTTTTTACAAGTGCATTTTGAGTCCAACCCCTTAAGCATAACCCTAGATCTTATACTTTTCAATGAAACCATTCTCCTTGTGTTTAATTTTGTATACCCATTTATAGCGTATGGGTTTCTTTCCTTTAGGTAGATCAACCAAATACCATGTTTTATTCTTTATCAGAGATGTATATTCTACTTCCATTACTTCCTTCCACTTCGGTGACTAATTGCATAATTTATTGAGATTGGTTCTAAGTTCTCAATTATTGATATCATCAAATATAAATTTATTTCTTCTTGTGTACTACTATGAGTATGAGGTTTTGTGGAAGTTAGATCAAGTGGTGTATCAAGCTTACCATATCTAAAAGTATTTGTGAGTCATTTTAAAGTACTTTTTCTTTTGTGATGGGGCCATTGCTATGAGTTCTACAATTATTTCATCAAATACTTCTCACTCATCTTCTAAAACTTCACAAATCTTCACATCTAATTTTTTTGAGCAAGGTGCAGCAACAGTATTGTCATTGTTGTCAACACAGTCAGATAGATCTGTTGATGCAATGGATAGGAATTTCAAAAGCTATTTAGATGCAGAAGATAGGAGTTCAAAGGTTATTCAGAGTATATACAGTGATTTTCCAAGAAGACAGAAGTGGCCCATATACAAAAGATCAAAGAAAAAAGACAAGTAAGAAAAGTGTCGCGATATCATGACATATATAGCAGGAAAGAAAAATTGTCGTGATTTCATGACATGTTGGAAGAGAGAAAAAGCAGGAAAAACTATCATGATTTCGTGACATGTTGGAAGAGAAAAATGCAAGAAGAAAAACTGTCACGATTTCGCGACATGTTGGAAGAGAGAGAAAAAGTAGGAAAAACTGTCACGATTTCGTGACATGTTGGAAGAGAGAAAAAGCAAGAAAAACTGTCACAATTTTGTGACATGTTGGAAGAGAGAGAAAAAGCAGGAAAAATTGTCACAATTTCGCGACATGTTGGAAGAGAGAGAAAAAGCAGGAAAAATTGTCGCGATTTTGTGACATGTTGGAAGAGAAAGAGGCAAGTGGAAAAACTATCATGATTTCGCGACATGTTGGAAGAGAAAAAGGCAAGTGGAAAAAGTGTTGCGATTTTGTGAAAAGTTCGAAGAAAAAGAACAAGTAAGAAAAGTGTCACGATTTCGCGACATGTCGCATTTTCACAACTAAAATAGGAGAGAGAAAGTAAGTTTGAAAAGTGTCATGATTTCATGACATGTCACATTTTCACGACTAAAATAGGAGAGAGAAATTAAGTTTGAAAAGTGTCGCGATATCGCGACATGTCGTATTTTCACGACAAAAGAAAGAGAGGAAGCGTACGAAAGCAGAACTATCGCAATTTCATGACAAAAGCAGAAAGCAAGTCTTCGGAAGCATAAGTTTCACGATATCGCGACAAAAGCAAAGTTGAAGTCTATGGAAGCAGAAGTGTCATGATATCGCGACAAAAGAAAAGATGAAGTCTGCGGAGGTAGAAATGTCACGATATCGCGACAAAAGAATAGAGAAAGCGTACGGAGGTGAAAGTGTTGCGATATCGTGACATGTATTTTTGTGGCAACAGCAACAAAAGAAGCTACAGAGGCATAAATGTCACAATTTCATGACATGTCATAAATAAGCAAGTCAAGAAGGAGAACCCGACTAAAATGAGAAGTATGACAGTGGACCGACATCACTACGGCATTTACAGGGGCAGTTACAAAGTGATTTCATACTGCTAAAATATGAAGTGATAAAAAGTTAGTATGGCGGTTACAGGGTCTGTCCAAAATGAAATCATCAAGCGATGGATAAATCGAACATCTTCTTGAGTTGAAGCCGACGAAGACCGATGACAGTCGACTAAAATTAGGGTTTATAGTTGTTATGAAAGCCGACTAAGATTAGGATTTATAGTCGACTAAGATTAGGGTTTTCATCATAAAAAATATTGTTATAAAAGGAGGGTTTTTTGGATAATTGAGGATGTGGTGGAATGTGTGTGAAATACGGTCGTTGTGCACAGAGAGCAAGTCGTGTCGAATCGTGCTAAGTGCAAAATTTGCAAAAAGAGCATAGTGCACAAAAGGGAGAAGATGATCATGAAGTTTGACTGTAACAAAACAGAGTGTGTGAAGTGATTGCACAGAGAGAGCAGAGTGCGTAGAGAACGCAAAGGTGAAGAAGACCAGTCAGGGTCTTACATAAGCAAAGGTATCTTACTATCAAACTTATAGATTCAAATTGAATTCCAGGTTATAGCTTGGCATCAGGGTTTGGTGCTCCTTTCTGTTGGTGTAGATAAATAAGGGGTTGGTGCTCCTTTCTGTTGATGTAGATAAATAAGGGGTTGGTGATCCTTTCTATTGGTGCAAATAAATAAGGGGTTAGAGCTCCTTTATATTGGTGCAAATAAATAAGGGGTTGGTGCTCCTTTCTGTTGGTGCAGATAAATAAGGGTTTGGTGCTCCTTTCTATTGGTGCAGATAAATAAGGGGTTGGTGCACCTTACAGTGGGTGCTGGTAAATTGATTGTAAAGTTGGTGCTTTGCAAAGGTTGGATTTGGATGGTAGTCCAAGCAGTGAGTTTTTGAGGAGTAGCCACATTGGTGAACCTTGTTAAATCTTGTGTTTTGTGATGCTCATTTGTTATACTTATTGTATCTAGTAATAAGTTTTAATTACTGCGATATTAAGATCTATAAATTTAAGTTTATAGAGCTACACTAATTCACCCCCCATCTTAGTTTCATTGTAAGACTAACAATTGGTATCAGAGCTAAGTTCCTATACAAGCTTAACCGACTAGGGTGATCTTGGAAGTAACACAATGGCAGGTGGTGAAGGCTTCTCATCAAACAAAGCACCATTGTTTGACGGATCTAATTACGCGTTCTAGAGAATCAGGATGCAGACATATCTCTATGCTTTGAGATACGACATCTGAGATTTAGTAGTTAGTGGATACACAATACCCATCACTCCTCCAATAGAGGATTCTAAAGAGGAAATAGGTGAAGCTCTTTTCATGGCATTTGAAGAAGTAAAAATAGAAAAGAAAGGAGTGAAATCAGAAGTATGTGGTGAAAACCCTGAGGCTGAAGTAGATCTAGAAGGTGAGTTATATCTGCACTTGAAGAGTGGAAAATAGAGAGGAAAAAGAATAAGAAAATTTCAAAAAATCTTGAGAATGCAAACGAAATCATAACCAGTCTGAAAGTACAGATAGAAGAATACAAAAAAATATATGAAGATCTCGAAGTACAAATTACCATGAAAATAGATTATTGCTACAAACTAGAAGAAGAGAATGTTTGTTTACGAATGCAAATAGAAGAGATGAATCATAAAATTAGTTGCTATCACAAACGCGAAGAAAATTCTATGAAGCTGGATAAGATTATAAATGACCAAAGGCCTGCAGGCATCAAATTTGGTCTAGGTTTCGTCGAAGGAGAATCATCAAATAGATCAAAGGCCAAAAATGTAGAATCCATAAAGAATGAAGATAAGAAACAGGTTGATCAAGGAAAAACATCTCATGCAAAAGAAAGCAATAATGCCAAGCACGAAAGGAGAATTGATAATGATGGATTCACCAATGTCACACATCAAAGAAGAAGACCTATGGCTCCTACGGCAACATGGCAAAGACCATCACCCAGGTTCAATTATCCCTTTTCTAGTTTCTATTTTAAATGCAATGGATATGGACATAAAATCTTAGACTACAAATATAATGTAATACCAAAGAATTTCACCAGTAGAAATTATTTTTCTCCTCTGATGAATTATACAGTAGAATGTTATAACTGTCATAATTTTGGGCACATTGCAAGAAACTGTAGAAGTACATTTGCATCAAATCAGTTTCAAGGAAGAAAATTTCAACCAAATAGGATGAGACAAAATAGAAAACTTCTTAAAAAACATGCACAAGCTATTGATAATGGAAAGGTAAAACAAAATCCCAAAACTATTATCAGAACGGAGTGGAAATAAAAAGAGCGACCTAAGGAAGAAAAGGAATCCTTAATTGTACAAATAGCATTTAAAGCACAGAATAAATATGTACCATGGATACTTGATAGTGGATGCTCCAGTCATATGACAGGTGACAAATAGAAATTTGAGAAGTTACAGAAATATGAAGGTGGTTCAAGTAAAGTTTGGAAATAATGATGGAGCTAAGATAGTTGGCAAAGGTTCAGTTAAAATTAGTGACGAAAAAATTAAGTCAGAAGAAGTCTTATTTGTGGATGGTTTGAAACATAACTTGTTGAGCGTAAGTCAGATTTGTGATAAAATTCATGAAGGAGTTTTTAAGAAGCAGGGTTGTGAAGTCAAAAAAACAAACAATGGAAAATTGATAGCAACTAGATCAAGGAAATCTGGAAACCTGTACATGCTCTCAAATACTTCAAAAGGAGCTTGTTTTATTGGATAGGAATAAGAAAATTGGTTGTGGCACAAGAGACTCGGTCATATCAATTTTGATAATCTAGTAAAAATCAACTCAAAAATGGCAATGAGAGATATTCCCACCATCAGCAAACCTGCAAACAACATTTGTGCTTCATGCCAAAAGGGGAAGCAAACTAGAGTCACATTCAAAACAAAAGAGTACTACACAAGCAAACCTTTGTAACTAATACACACTGATTTATATGGACCCATGAGAACACAAAGCATAAATGGTGAAAAATATTTTATGTTGTGCATTGATGACTATTCCAGAATGACATGGATATTTTTCTTGAAGCATAAATCAGAAGCTTTTGAAATGTTCAAGACTTTCAAAAACCAAGTTGAGAATGAAATAGGAAAGAGGATCAAATATTTAAGATTAGATAAAGGAGGAGAATTCATTTCAGAGGAGTTTACAAAGTACTGTGAAAAATACGGTATTAGGAGACAGTTTTTAGTAGCCAGGACACCTCAGCAGAATGGAGTAGTAGAAAGAAAGAACAGGATAGTGTAGGAAATAGCATGGACTATGTTGGTTGAAAGTAGAGTAGTAAACAGATTTTGGAAAGAAGCAGTCCATACTACGGTGTATATCCAAAATAGGTACATGCTGAGAACACATGAAAGAAAAACTCCTTATGAGTTGTGGTTTGGTAAAATGGCAACAACAAAATACCTCAAAGTTTTTGGCAGCAAGTGCTACATCAAAAGAACTGAAGATAATCTTGGTAAGTTTGAATATAGAGCGGATGAAGGTATTTTTGTTGGTTATTCATCAAAAACCAAAGCTTACAAATGCTACAACAAGAGGCTAAAGAAAATTGTGGACAATGTCGATGTTAAATTTGATGAAGGTAGAGAATGAGTAATTAGCTATGAAAAGAACTACCTAATTTATGAAGAGGTTATTGAAGGAGATGAGGAAAACGAAACGAAAAAGATACAAAAAATTGACTCAGATGGTTTAGTTGTGATTCAGAAGTGGAAGAAAATAAGAAATTCAAAACAGAGCAAGCTGGCGAGAAAAATCATCCTAGAGAGCAAATAATTGGAGACCCCAAAGTTGGTGTTCAGACAAGAAGAAGAGTAGTATGTAACTACTCTCTATTATCCAACATTGAGCCCAAAAATGTTGCTGACGCAAGCAAATATGAAAGTTGGATGAAGGCAATAAATGAAGAATTAGATCAGATCGAGAAAAACGAAACTTGGGAGTTAGTACCTAGACTTGCAAATAAAAATATAATCGAGACTAAATGGATTTTTTGAAATAAATTGAATGAATACGGATAGGTAGTCAGAAATAAAGCAAGATTGGTATGCAAGGGTTATGCACAAGTTGAAGGCATTGATTTTGAGGAAACTTTTGCACCAGTATCTAGACTAGAGGCAATTAGAATGTTTCTGGATTTAGCAGTCTACAAGAATTTCAAAGTTTATCAAATGGATGTGAAATCAGCGTTTTTGAATGGGAAACTTGAAGAAGAGGTTTATATTGAGCAACCAGATGGTTTCCAACTTTGTGATGATCCCAACTTGGTTTGCAAGTTGAAGAAAGCATTATATGGCTTAAAACAGGCACCCCGAGCATGGTATGCAAGGCTAGACAACTATCTCACTCAACAAGGGTTTAAGAAAGGTATGGTGGATAGTAATTTGTATGTCAAAACAAAAAATGGGCATCTTATTGTTCTTGTTGTATACGTAGATGATATCATATTTGGTAGCAGCAAAGATGAGTCATGTAAAGATTTAGCAAATAAGATGCAGAAAGAATTTGAAATGTCAATGATTGGTGAACTTTCGTATTTCCTCGGGTTGCAAGTTAATCAAAATAAGAAGGGCATATTTATTTCTCAAGTTAAATATGTGAAAGAGATGTTAAAAAAGTTCACAATGGAGGATTGTAAGCTAGTTAGCACTCCCATGACGATAGGTTGCAAGTTGAGCAAGGATGACAAATCTCCACCTATTGATCAAACCATGTACAGATCTATGATTGGGAGCTTACTATACCTGACAACTACTAGACCAGATATTTTGCAGGTAGTATGCATGGTAGCACGATTTCAGGCTAATCCCAAGGAGACTCATGTGACAGCAGTGAAGAGGATTCTTCGGTACCTCAAGGGTACTATGGAGTATGGGTTATGGTATCCGAAAGGTAAAGACTTCACCCTTATTTTATATTCATATGTAGATTGGGTAGGAGGTGTCGATGACAGAAAGAGTACCAGTGGAGGTGCATTCTATCTTGGAGACAGATTGGTCGTGTGGCACAGTAAGAAACAAGAGTTATTTTTTTTATCGATAGTAAAGGCAGAATATATTGTAGCGACAACATGTTGTATGCAGATATTGTGGATGAAACAAACCCTGAAAGATCTTGGTATTAGCTTTAGTGAGCCAATATCAGTTAAGTGTGATAACACCAGTGCCATTAACATCTCCAAGAATCCGATTATGCATTCACGCACAAAACACATTTCTATCAGGTATCACTTTTTGAAGGAGAAATTTACGGAAGGTGAGGTTAAATTGGATTTTGTTCCAACTACAGAACAAGTAGCAGACATCTTCACAAAACCATTACCCAAGGAAGTTTTTGAGTACCTTCACAATAAATTGGGAGTGGTCACACTTCCCAAGAATTGACTAGCTACAGGGATCACATTCTCAGGGGGAGCATTTAAGTATTTGATTATATTTTTGCTCATGTTCATGATTTTTACTAAGTGTAATAAATTTTACTTGATAATGTTGTGCATGGACTCAGGGGGAGTCTGCAGTAGCCCTTTGGTATTATTATCAAAGGGGGAGAAGAGTTACAGGAAATTGCACATGTGTTGCCAACAATTCCAAAGGGGGAGATTGTTGAGCAAGGTGTAGCAACAGTATTGTCATTGTTGTCAACATAGTCAGATAGATCTGTTGATGCAGTGGACAAGAAGTTCTAAATATATTCAGATGCAGAAGACAGGAGTTCAAAGGTTATTCAGAGTATATACAATGATTTTCCAAGAAGACCAAAGTGGCCTATATGCAAAAGATAAAAGAAAAAATACAAGTAAGAAAAGTGTCACGATATCATGACATATACAGCAGGCAAGAAAAACTGTCACGATTTCGTGACATGTTGGAAGAGAGAGAAAAAGCAGGAAAAACTATCGCAATTTCGCGACATGTTGGAAGAGAAAAAGACAAGAAGAAAAACTGTCATGATTTCGCGACATGTTGGAAGAGAGAGAAAAAGTAGGAAAAACTTTCATGATTTTGCGACATGTTGGAAGAGAGAAAAAGCAGGAAAAACTGTCATGATTTCATGACATGTTGGAAGAGAGAGAAAAAGTAGGAAAAACTGTCATGATTTCGTGACATGTTGGAAGAGAGAGAAAAAGCAGGAAAAACTATCACAATTTCGTGACATGTTGGAAGAGAAAAAGGCAAGTGGAAAAATTGTCACGATTTCTCGACATGTTGGAAGAGAAAGAGAAAGCAAGAAAAAGTGTCACGATTTTGTGACAAGTTCGAAGAAAGAGAACAAGTAAGAAAAGTGTCGCGATTTCGCAACATGTCGCATTTTTGTGACTAAAATAGGAGAGAGAAAGTAAGTTTGAAAAGTGTCACGATTTCGCGACATGTTGCATTTTCACGACTAAAATAGGAGAGAGAAAGTAAGTTTGAAAAGTGTCGCGATATCATGACATGTCACATTTTTGTGACAAAAGAAAGAGAGGAAACATACGGAAGCAGAAATATCGTGATTTCATGACAAAAGCAGAAATCAAGTCTTCGGAAGTAGAAGTGTCGCGATATCGCGACAAAAGAAAATTTGAAGTCTATGGAAGCAGAAGTGTTGTGATATCACAAAAAAAGAAAAGACAGAGTCTGTAGAGGCAGAAATGTCATGATATCACGACAAATAATAGAGAAAGCGTATGGAGGTGAAATTGTTGTGATATCGCGACATGTTGTATTTTTGCGGCAACAACAACAAAAGAAGCTACAGAGGCAGAAATGTCACGATTTCACGATAGGTCAAAATGTGCAAGTCAAGAAGGAAAACCCGACTGAAATGAGAAGTATGACAGTGGACCAACATCACTACGGAATTTATAGGGGTAGTTACAGAGTGATTTCATACTGCTAAAATATGAAGAGTGATCAAAAGTCAGTATGGCGGTTATAGGGTCTGTCCAAAATGAAATCATCAAGCGATGGATAAACCAAACATCTTCTTGAGTTGAAGTCGACGAAGACCGATGACAGCCGACTAAAATTAGGGTTTACAATTGTTATGAAATCCGACTAAGATTAGGATTTACATCCGACTAAGATTAGGGTTTTCATCATAAAAAAATATTGTTATAAAATGAGGGCTATTTTGAGAATTGAGGAGGTGGTGGAATGTGAGTGAAATATGGTCGTTGTGCGCAGAGATCAAGTCATGTCAAATCGTGCTAATTGTGAAATTCGTAAAGAGAGCAGAGTGCACAAAAGGGAGAAGACGATCATGAAGTTCGACTATAAAGAAGCAAAGTGTGCAAAGTGATTGCACAGAGAGGGCAGAGTGTGTAGAGAATGCAAAGGTGAAGAATACAAGTCAGGATCTTGCAAAAACAAAGGTATCTTACTGTCAAACTTATAGATTCAAATTGAAGTCTAGGTTGCAGCTTGGAATCATGGGTTGGTGCTCCTTTCTGTTGGTGCAGATAAATAAGGGGTTGGTGCTCCTTTTTGTTGGTGTAGATAAATAAGGGGTTGGTGCTCCTTTCTGTTGGTGCAGATAAATAAGGGGTTGGTGCTCCTTTCTGTTGGTGCAGATAAATAAGGGGTTGGTGCTCCTTACAGTGGGTGCTGGTAAATTGATTGTAAAGTTGATGCTTTGCAAAGGTTGGATTTGGATGGTAGTCCAAGCAGTCAATTTTTGAGGAGTAGCCACATTGGTGAACCTCGTTAAATCTTGTGTTGTGTGATGCTCGTTTGTTATACTTGTTGTATCTAGTAATAAGTTTTAATTGCTACGGTATTAAGAGCTATAAATTTAAGTTTATAGAGCTACACTGATTCACCCCCCTCTTAGTGTCATTGTAAGACTAACAGATTTAATGCCAATAATTAGAGGTACAATATCCTTAGATTCCTTAGAATCATTATTGTCTATCCTGATTTCTTCATTAAATGCTATATATTTGCTTACATGAATATTATTGGTGATTGGGTCAAGTAGACAATAGGCTTTTGATGCTTCATAATACCCAAAAAATATACAAGATAGATTTTTAGCATCTAATTTTATCCTTTTCTACTTTGACACATGCATTTATACCTTACATCTAAAAACTCTAAGGTGTATGACTAAGTGTTTCCTTTTGGATCAATATGTTGTTAAGTGTAATCCCTTGAAGATCCTTTGTATGTGTTTTAGTTTTAAGATACACTATAATATTGATATCTTTGGCCCAATATTGTTGTGCTATATTTACTCCTAAGAGCACACACTAAATTGTTTCCATGATGGAATGACTTATCCTCTCAACAATCCCATTTTGTTGTGGATTATAAGTAGTATTTAGCTCGGTTGATCCCATGTTATACCAAAAATTTATAAAAAGTATTGGATGTAAATTCCCCCTCGATCTGCATAGAGGATTCAAATAGAATGTATTGTTTCTATTTCCATAAGCTTTGGAAAATAATTAAAATATTTGAAGGTATTTAATTTAAGTGGTAGGAAACATACCCACATTTTGCATGAGTAATCATCAATAAATAACTAAAAGTATTTATGTCAACTATAAATAGATGCCATGGGTCCTCACAAATTGATGTGTATAACATCCAATGGTCCTTTTCTCTATGAGTGTTGAGTTTAAATGGTACTTGATATTGCTTTCCTACTAAACAAATTAAGCAAACTAGAACTATGGATGAAATATTGGAAGACCTTTCACCATGTGATTATTATTCATCTTGATTAAATATCTAGAAATTATATGACCATATATCCTATGCCAAAGTAAGGTAGCATTAGTTTTTGTGGTTGATAATGTGACAATAGGATATGATGGGACATCAAGAGCAAACAATATTTTTTTGTAGGAACCAATAGCCATAAAATTTTCATGTTGTGTAATGAAATATTTCTTCTTCCTATTAACAACCTTGAATTCTACCACCATCTCTCAACCTAGAATTTGTAATACTAAGAGTGACTTGTTTTTTAACCCTGGGACATATAACACATTTTTAATCATGTATTTTCCATCAAATATATTGACAAGGAAATTACCCACTCCTTTAAATTTGTAATTTTTATCAACAATCATGAATGATTTACCATATTTTACTTGCAGGAAATCAAACCATTCTTTGTCTCTAGTCATGTGTTTACTACCCTTGAATCAATATACCAAATTTCATCCCTTGGTTTTGTTACTACTTTAGACATTGGTACCTTGTGGGTAAGTTTAGAGTCTTCTTTAGAATCACAATTATGTTTCTCATGGGAAAAATTTCCTTGTTGCTACTATGGTTTAGAATATTAGATTGTTTGTTTTGAAGAGGTTTGTTGACTTGACCCCCTTGATTCAAATAATTGTATTTACAAAACTTTGTATTATGTTCTTCCTTTTTACATATATGACAATACTTCCTTTTTTCTAGGGTTGATTTTGTGAGAGAGAAGTGGAAGGACCCTTTTGACTCCTTTGTGGTTTCTTTTTAGATATGAGTGCATTATTGGACAATTGGTTCCTTAATTGATTTTTTGTTTCCTCATGTTGAAGAATATTGACCAATTCATCAAAAGATACCCTTCTATTTTAAAATTGTAAATATGTGACAACATTCAAATTGAATCAAGAAGATTTATAAGTATAATAGAGACTAAGAGCTTGTCATCTACCTTTTCCTCCATGGTATTCATTTTTGCCTTAAATTCTATTATTTTACAAATAAATTGCTTAATACTTTCTCCATATTAAACCTTCAACGTATGAAATTGGGATTGAAAATTTGAAGATCAAGAATTGTGATTTCATTCTTCCCTTCAAATATAGTGGAAAGCATATCCCATGGTTCTTTTTATGTCTATGCTTCACTGATGTGTGGTTGAACTTCATCTATTACTCTAAGGGGAATGAGCATTAGTGCCTTGGCATCCCCCCCATCATATTTTTGCTGACATAAAATTTCCTCAAGTCGATTTTCTTCTCTAGTGACTATGTTGAAAAGTTTCTTGACCACTAGAATAGTCCTTATCTTAATCTTCCACAGTGTAAAATTTAAACATTTTAACAATTATGATTATATGAGAAATATTTTTTATGTTTCCATGGTGAGGGCTCTCTATATCTCCCAAATAGTCCTTGTTTCTATATTCCATTAGTCTTATATATCAATCCCTTCTGTATACCCTCCCTTCCTATATGCTTGCCACTATGTCAAATAATCTAGTCCTCTCGATATATGTGGTTATATGTTAGTGAAATCCTAAGGCATGTGAAAGAGAGTGATACATGGTACCAAAGTAGTATAGAATGGATTCATCCTATCTATGATACTTTCTCAAAGAGAAATCCTTGTATGTGAGTGTAAATTCCTTATATACTCAACAATTTTCAATTTTGGGATTTACGCCTAGAGATAGTGATTAATAGGGTAAAAATAGAGTGGAAAAAATCACAAAATAAATTTCTTATTTCTCCTTAATGATTTATAGGGTTGATGCCCAAATGCCATTATGGTAGCTATATTAAGCAATAGATATAGTAGCTTAATGCGACAACTTAACCTGTAAATTTCAGTCAAAGGTATAGTTTATACCAAATGCTGGAATTTGTGCTTAAGCATAATTTTTAACAAAATATGCAATTTTAAAAATACTTTTAAAAATATTAAATTCCACAAAAAAATGCAACATTTATTTTTTTATTATTGAAAAATACTTTATATTAATGAATAATCAAAGAATACATCAACATAACAACACTGCAGTAGTTTGTGAATGAGCGAAAAACAATCAGATCTAACACTTTTATCAATTCTAATGCAGTCCTGAATAATCTTAGACCTACACACCTTAATTTGACTAGAAACAAGTTCAACAACTTTGCTAATAGTAACAGCAACCGACACCTCATTTTTAAAAATCAAACTACATTTGTCTTTCCAAATACTGAACAAGATAGATAGTTTGATAATATGCTAAAATATCCTTTTATGGATCGCACATTCATTGGAGTATCCAAACAACACTGCCTTCCACCTTAGTTGCCCTTGAACAACATTTTCATACAACCAGACTGCCTTTCTCCATACCTTTCTCGTTCTCGAACATTCTCAAAAAATATGCTTAATTGTTTAACTTTTTTTACAACTAGAACAAGCATCTGATGTAAGCATCCATTTGGCTATACGAGCCTTACTATGAATACCTTGCATAATAACTAACCAGGCAAACACCTTTAACTGCATAGAAACCCAAAACATCCACACCCTAGTGAGACGCTTCTTCCATTTTTTGCAATAACAACTCAAACCCCATCTGATGTTCAGAATGTCACAAAATGGGATTTCAGGAACCATCAACTGATAAATATTAGAGGCTTTAACACACCAAATTGGTTTTCCATATTTCCACCTCCAATCCTTCCAGATAGGACCTACAAGACCATTGGAAAGCTTGTATAGTTGCTCCATCGAAAGAAGACTTTGCATTTGTTGCACTACATACCTATCGGAGGACTTCAGTTTAAATTTAACAACCAAATATTGCCACGGAGTCCAAATACTAGTGTTTCCATCCCAAAGATCCACCCACTTGAAAATTCCCTTCTTACCAAGTCTCTTACACTGCAAGGTAGGCATATCTATTGCATACGTCCCATTTTTTTTCCAAAGGCAAATTGCTTTGGAGCAAAGAGTCCAACCTCGTATATCATCCAAAAAGTCCCATTTAACCAAGTCGACTACATCTTTCCAAGCCTCCCATATTCTTTTAATTAGGATGCAACCTCTAATTTTAAATTTCTTGGGTGACCAACAATATCTTCAAAACTAAAATTTCCCTTGACTCCGTCAATATTCACACAGTTCTTGATTTGATGATGCAACAACCTTTGCCAGCCAAAATCACCCTCTAAACACCTAATGACCCACTTAGAAGCAAGAACCTTACCTTAAACCTGGATGTTCAGCAACCCAAGGCCATCCTCCTTCTTAGGAACAGTACAATACTTCAATGCAACTAGAGGAACCTGCCTGGAACCATCCATATTTGCCCATAAAAAATTCTTGATGCAAGTCTCTAGTCTTCTATATTGAGTAGGGTTTGGAATCCAACAAGAGGAATAGTACATGTGGCATTTCTGAAGAATCTTACTTACCACAGTAAGTTTCCCTGTAAAGGATACCATCTTACTTTTCCAAATTTAAATTTTTTTCTCAAATCTACTCATACACCAATCCCACATAGATTTAAAGGAAACCCTTCTACCAAATGGGATGCTCATACACCAATCCCACATAGATTCGAGAGGAACACACTGGGTTTTTTAAATGTAGATTCATTCTAGATACGGTGCTTTCAGTTTGGGAAGCTATGGATTGGGCAGAGGAGTAAAACTAATTTTGATAAAGCTTATGATAGAATAGATTGGACCTTTATTTTTAATATATTGCAATGGCTTGTATTTAATAGGACGGCAGTTCATAAAATACAAATGCTTTTCTCCTCAGCCTTGGCTAGAGTGGTGGTTAATGATAAAATGTTAGAAGATATTCGGCTATTCAGATCTATCATACATGGTTGCTTTGGGTTATATGCTAGAAATTAGAGGAATTTCTATTATGAATAGCCACTTTGTAGATGATTCATTCTTTACTGTTCAGATATATAAGGACTCGATTGTTTGCCTACAGAATTGTTGTATTCAGTTTTGTCTTGCTTCTGGTGTTGTGGTTAGTGATACTAAATCTAACTACTGGTTGGTAGGAGCTGAGCCCTTGCCCGAATAAATTCATACAGGTTGGAAAAAAGTTAGGGATGGAGAAAAATGCAACATTTTACATAAATTTACTATTTTTAATTTAATTCTTTGCAAAATAATATTTACTATAGTATATGCTTTTTGAAAAATATTGCAAATTGTAAAAAAAAAAAAATCCTTCTAAGGTATTAATAAAGAAATTTTAACTTTGGTGGGTTTTGAACTCCTAACTTCTCATTTAAAATTATATACTTTCTTTCAAATGTCAACTCCTTTACTTAGCTATATATGTATTGAAAGTAAAGTATATTACTTTTGTCACACACCTTTATGTCTTCAAACCTTTGCACTTATAGTCACATCCATGGATTTATTTTTGCTCTTGTCTCGTTAGCTAAATTAGAGCCATATTTTTCTAATACATTAATTCATCTTTAATGTTATTTTCCCATATTTACTCCACGCATGTATGTTGCCTAAAATTATTCCTCATTTGAACTACACTATTCATTGTCTATGTCTATATAGGTACCTGACATTATGTTTGGCAGATGTATCACCTTTCGGACACATGTGAGCATAGAAATATATTCTCACATTTTTATATAGAGATTCTTCCTTCTTTGGAATAAACTTTTTTAGAGGGGCAAACAACTATAATCACTACTCTTCAAGATGTTATAAACACCTCCATTAATGTCTTGGATAAAATAGGTCATATATTTTTTAAATAGAGATATTTCTTCAATAACACTTGGTTGATGTTAGTAGAATAGTAATAAGACATTTATTCAATGATGACTCCTTGGCTGGTGCCAATAAAATAATAATTTTTTGGGTCTTAAATGGACTTATCCAATCAAATAGAATATGCAATCTCTCTCCTATGTAGAGTTTTGTGATCAATTTTAAGTCCAGAGTAACATAGGATCTATGGTGGTGTAATAATTGCACCTTTCACTATAGTCTTGAGGGTCATGTCCTCCAATCTCCATTTTTCTTCCACTTCACCACTCTAATTTCTAGTGGATGGTTGCTTCCTTTTTACCACTCTAATTTCTAATGGGTCATGTAGAGTAGAAAATACTTTAGAGCCTTATAGGACATTTTGTTGGATGTAAATTGTTGTCTCTTATTTGAATAACACTCACAAGAACTCTCCTCTTGCTCTAATACCACAAGATGGAATTAAGTCGACAAGAAATTGTAATTATTCATTCAATTAATGAAATTTATAGCATTTACAAATATATATATATATATATATATATATATATATATATATATATATATATATATATATATATATATATATATATAATGGTATATCTTGGTTTCAAGAGACTCTTGATGTTTTGGAGACTAGCAAGTCACGTCCTTTCATATTCTATGCCTTCAACAAAATGACGAAAATAATGTAATAATTAATGCTAACAGATAGAAGCTATTCGAATAATTGATGTTGATAAAATTGGCTTATCCTCCAAACTCTCCTCTTATTGCTTTTTAATATATTATGCATGTTAAATGCTTATGGGCTACTTGTGCTTCACCTTTTGGCCTAATTGTTGGATTTAATCATAGTATAAAATGTTTTCAGATCACTATAAATGCTATGTAATAGGCCATTAGGTAAAGTTTTCTTATGAATCTATACTTTGATATTTCTTTCAACTCTTTTATATATGCATGATAATATTACACCTTCTCTTTAGATCCTTAGACTAGCTTCATGATCTCATTCATCAAGTTTAAATATTTCTAGTGTGGACTATGCTCCTACATCATGCATTCATTGACTCAATTCCATGAATTTTTAATCTCATCTTCAAGTGTTCTCCTACCATATTAAAGCAACACCATTCAAAAATGTTGGAAGGAACTCAATCCATTGCTCTATTTATGTAAAACCATTGCAAATGAATACTCTCTTATATTTTTAAATGAAATTATTGGCACCTTTAGAATATTGGACAAAAAGAGAAGAATTTTCTCCATATTTCCTATGACCTTGGTGTAGGTAGTCAAATAGATCATTCAAATCCAATGGCTTGTAAATTATACATGAACATATTTTTCATGTGTGTTGTTATAGTTTTGTTGGTGTGGATGGGCTAAATGAATTGATGTTGTAAATTATACATAAACATTTTTTTCATGTGTGTTGTTGCAATTTTGTTAAGTAACGAGCTTTGATCAAGTATTGTCATTTGGTACACATAATGGATTCATGAACATGAATAAGACAATGAATTATGTTTTTAAATAGTCTGCATTAGTTTTATAGTTCAATATGAGGGGTTGATAGTGGAGTTGTAACTATATGCCCCCCTTTTCATTTTTTATATATCCAATTAGATGGTAAGGGAATGGTACTATTGGTAAGATAATTATTGTGCAATGCTATTACACGAGATATTTTATTGTAAGTAATATACATACAACTTGAACATAATGAAATGGATGTATTTTTAATTGAATTTGTTATTTATTTCTTTTTCTTGTTAAGTAATGTAAGATCATCATTGTGCAATGCTATTACCATGGATGAATAAACTTTGAGATTTCTTGTGTCATAGAAATTGAAACCCTAGAAATAACATATGTGTGGTGCCCTTAAGTGTAAGGAAGTGAATAGTTATTCAAGATATTTTTTCTAATAATTGGAGAATACATCAAGGTCTTGTAGTAGAAAGAGAGATCAATTAGATAGAGAGTATTGACAATGAGAGTACTAGTGACAACAATATTGAAGACACAGATCATATCATCAATGAAGATAAAAAAAAGGTGATAAAATTGATGATGAAAGAGTAAATGATGAAGGTTATAATAAAATATTCAATGACAAAGTTGTTGACAAAAGAGTCAATGGGAGAGGTGTTAACAAAGGTTATAAATATGACAAAGTAGAAATATGACAAAATATACTAGTATAAACACAAGAAGAATGAGAAGGATATATTATAAGCACACAAGATAAGATTACAATGCAAATATAACCATTATAGATAAATATTTTTATAGAAGAGTGGACTTTTGGGATTCATTTGAAGCCTACATAAGTTTATTTATAAATATAATCATGAACCAAAAGCAAAAATACTTCAACTAGGAGATAGTTGGACATTGAATTAGAAAATGTGATTAAAGGATAAGTTAGTGCAACAAACTCTTTAATATAATCAAAGGAAGTGAATCAACTAACAACAAATTATTCGATGAGTCAACAAACTTCAAGGTAGACAACTATGGAAATCATTGTAGGTTAAGTAAAAGTACCCAAATTTAATGCAGATAGGAAAGATTGCCTATTGAGACATATCAATATTTATGATATGATATGGAATAAAATGAGACAATGGATGAGAACATTTGGTTAGAATTATTTCCAAGAATTTTGCAAAGGAATTGCAATAGACTGATACTTAAAACAATAAAACCAACTCACTACATGAAAAAACATTAAAATGGAATTTGAGAAAGAATTCAAACTAATATGTGAGAACAAAGATATCATTGGAGAGATCTATATCACAAATTAGAATAAGAACAAGAATGAGAATCCTATAATTGTTTTATAACAAAGCTCATCAACAAGGAAAATAAACCTAGAGATGGATTTTAGAAGTAGTGGTTTTAGATGGACTTTTTCCTAAATACAAGAAAAAGAATATTGTACCACCAATGATGTATTGTGAAGCATTTGATATGGATAGGTGGAAGTTAAAATAAGAAAGAAAGCAACTCTAAAAGTGATCATGATGATAAGAAAGCAACAATCCATGCATTAAGGAAATACCTAGAAAGAGAAATCCATGAGATGAAAGAAGATAAGGAGAACAAAGAAAAGAAAAATATTTGGTGTTTAGATTCTAAAATAGGACATTCTAACACCAATTATATAAAATTGATATATTATAGTATCTATAAAGTTAATGGATATTTTATTGTAAATTATGCATTTAAATTCAAGAGTAGAAGACACTAGATAGTAGTAATACAAAAGAAACAAGAAACTAACTAAAACCCAGGTTCCTCTTGGTCCAAAATCCACCTAAGTCGGTGAGATACACCCTCAAGAACTTGGCCAATATTGGAATACCTAGAATAGCTTCTCGATTAGCCTTTAAAGTAGGTCAGTTCCTATAATGCTAGCTAATCTAACAATGGAGTTAAAAATAAATAAATAGGAAAGGGTTAGAAGCTAGAAGTGAAATCTAGTTGGATTTAGCCATAGCAAGAGACACAATCGCATGAGATTCTCATTCCCTTAACTAAATTAAACTTCCTAATAGACCAACTATCATTCAATAGTACATAACATTAATCAAATAAGCACATACACCACCAAGCATTCCAGAGACTAAATAAACAAAAATCTAGGGAGATATCTAGATAGAAAAATAACTTTAATAGAATACATAACTCATTCAACTTTAACAAAAATTCTTAAAAATGAAATTTATGTACATACATGTTCTACAACATCTTTAAAAAGAGGCTAAAAAATACTTTAATCTTAATTCAAATGTGTATAGCCTTCAATCATACAACTTATGCAATTGTAAAAGCTAAATATTCAACCCTTGAAATGAGCTACATTCAAGTATTTATAGATTATATTGCATTCTATTACATAATAATGATTTTTCCCAAAACTAATTAGAGGTATGATAGGCTAGTATAGAACATGTGCATCCATTTTTAGCCCATTCTAGTATAACTACCATGATGTGGTTGATTCTAATTTCTCCTATAAGAGTGGTATCCATGTGCTTCAAGTTGATTCATGGTGTCCTTTGATAGATCTACCTTTTACCACTTTTCTTGATGATTGGTCCAGCTGCGTAAGGATAGATGTGCAATGGAGGAACATTTAGGTGTTGGTATTCTCTGATAGAGCAGATTTTGGTTGATGGTGACAACTTCAATCTCCTTGAAACTCTATTGGACTCTTTCCCTTAGCCAAAATCTAGGTCTAGCCCTGATTTTCTAAGTGCCAAACTTTCTTGCTCCTTATGTGGAATCGACTTCATTAATATTCTAGCCCTTAGCTTAGATAATTTTTTAGATGTGCTATGTTAGGTTCCATAGATGAGCTTGCCTTACAATTTACTACTTTTTTATGCTAGGCTTCATGACATAGAATTTTTTTTATCTGGCCCATTCAGTATCATACTTTTATGCACCCTATGATGATGTCAGCATTCCAAAAATCCAACATATTATTTTGACATAGCCAAATTTTTGGTTTGGTTTTTGTATCAAATTTTTCGTGTTCATATTGGTGATGTTAGCACTTCAAAATTTTGGCTTGTTCTTCAATATAAACCAACATTTGAGTCTAGAATTGTAGAAAAATGTTAAACTCTATTGCCTTAGTTGATTTTGATATGCAGCTTTACTAGATGCCAAAAAATTTTATAACCTTTCAACGATGTTAGCTTCAACAAGGTCTTGCTACTTTATCTATACTTAGCCAAATTTTTATTTTGGCATTGTGGAAAAATGTTGAGCTTCTCTACCTTACCCATTTCTTCAACTTTATGACTATAGTATATATTTGGTGGTGTTTCTTGTCCTTCGATCTCGTATCTACTATCTATTTAACAAAATTTTCTCTTGAAGAGATGCTATATACAAGTGGGTTAATATTTATTACCTAGACATACTTATCAAGAAATTATTATTCTTAATATTATTTGTCATGCCTTAATGTGGTTGTCACTTTCTAGCTTTGATAGATGCTACATGGCCTGATTACCCATTGCTAGAGTGTTAGGTATCCTCTATGTTTAGATCCATTTATTAGGTATGTTGTTGCTACATATTTCACCTTTCTAACTCCCTCTCTCATTAATATTGGTATGTCAAACCTCTTAGAAACTAGCCTAAGTGATTTGGGTTGTTGTTTTACTCTGCTTTGTATTCCAAACTTCCTTTTGAGTTGCTTGCATTGTGCTAGAACTTATTGTAAGCTTAACTAACCCGATTTGGTAAAACTATTTTGGATCTTCCCCAAACTTATAAATTATGGGGATTTTCCAACATTTTTTATATACTTTAAATTATATTAACACCAATGCCAAAACCCTATTCAAAAGCTTCCATATTGAAAGATCAAGCCAAAATTTCTTAAAATTACCCTTGGAATTTCTTGTTTTGGCTTCTAAAACAAGATCTTCAAGAGTTATATTTTATATAAATCCTTTAAGCTTGCATATTGCTTCCAAAATATCATATATTGTGTTGTTTTTTTATGATACTCTAATATTTTATTCTCAATAAAAAAATTTCAAGCTTCCAAACTTGGTTATTATGCCTAATGCACTCTCATTTTTAAGTTTGGCTAATGCCCATTCTTCGAATCCATCTATTTTGTTATAGGATGGATTCATGACTATCGAGTAGATATAAACTTTTCCAAAAAAAAATGTTATCTACTTACCACCATAAAGGTTGTGTCATTGTTTTTATGTTTTGATGGGTTAGCACAACCTTGTGGCATGGAAAGTTTCAGATATGCTAGCAGCTTTCTTTGCAGGCCTACTTTTATTAGTTTCTTCAGCATCTTCTCAACATCAAAAAATTAGTAATTTGATGGAGCTTCAAGAAATTCATCTCAAAGACTTGATTTATCTAGTGTAAAAAAAAATTCACTATTGGTATATGACTCAAACCACTTGCATGCATTATCAAATTCTAGCAATAGTGAAATCGCCTTTGGTATGAAATTTAAGGATCATTTGATGGAATCCACATTCACTTTCCTTTCCAACCAATATTTCCAGCATTAATCATTGGATTGTCAAGATTGGGTCCATTATATAACAAATGGGTAGACCAAAAGACACCACACAAACCCTACTCAAAGCCAAATAGTATACTCCATAGCACTCATCACAAATACTTTTTTCACTTATTTTATAAAAACAAAAGGAAAGGTTTCATAGGGGATTAATTAGTGAATCACTACTTTAAGATCTAGTGTTTCACTCCCTAATAGCAAGACAAACGGAGTGAATCACTAATTTAACTAATATTTAGAAATATTTTGACCCAAAAATTCTCAAACTCAATATGGACACTAGTGCAGTAGCCACTAGTGACACAATGACCAAAGTAACTCTTGTAAGCCCTCTAAACACTGCTATAATTGTCCTAATAGATACACAGGTACAAGCACAAACCAAACAAGCAGGCCCCTCTAATACTAGGAAGAAGAAATCCCCTAATCCTAAGAAGGCTAAATACATTTATGGCAATCCTTATCAAATAGTGGTTCAAAAATTGCCCTGTAGAAGTTAGAAAAGACATGAAAAAATGCTACAACATGGGACCTAACACAAATATCGTAAACTATAAACAAGATACGGTCATCGAGGTTTGTCATAAATCTATTTCATTAATTTTAGGACTATTTATAGATAGTAAAGTGAAGTTCCAAAAAGTATGACAATATTGATATATGAATTTTTCTCATTTCTACAAACATTTAGCCATTTTCAACATAAATGATGAAATCAAAAGAATGTTGAACATAGAAGACAATCTAGCACATGGGGTCACTTGAAACCTAAAAATCCATATTGATATCTATAATACTTTTGACTATAATGTATGGATGGATTTCCTTCCTATTCAACTAAAAAATCTCCAAGATACATAGAACTTCAAGCTACTATTTAGGATTAAGCAATTAAAGGAAAATGTGCAAATGGTGTTGTTGGGAATTACAATGGTTGTTAGGGGGATGATTGATTATTTGATTTAATAACTTGTGGATCTATTACATTTAGTGGATCACTAGCCTCAGTATTCATAATTAATTGACTACACCAAGCATATAGTAAATCAAATAAATAAACATCTTAATAATTTCAAGTAGATTAAATAGTTTAACTACACATCATATCTCATCTAGTTAATCATGAATCAAAAGAAGCATTGGTTTCTAAATATACCATTAAATTATATGGGGCCATATAACAAACCAATAATAATTTGTGACTACACTCATATGCCTTTCAAAATAGAAGGAAAAATAACCTATAATTTCTATGATGTTATATTTTGCTATCAAGAGACTCAAAAGAAGTTTCCCAAGTTGTAAAAAATGTTACAATCTGCTAAAGTCTAAAAATTTACCCAATGGTGACTTTTAACTAGGAAAATATCCTTCATTATGCTATTTAGGTTCTTTAGGATACCTTATGAGTTACCTATATCCATGTTGAATTACATGTTCAACTTGGAATATGTGTGATAAATAGACTATATTGACCAATAGTACTTCAAGGGGTAGAAAAAGACATATTTTATGATACAATAAAGGTGATCATGGCAATAAACCCAAATTTTATGGAGTGACACATATTCATTAACAAGTTTAAAAGTCCTAAGAATGACTTAATAAAGGACTTTCAATCATATCATCTTAAAAATGTTGGAATTGTTAGAATTAATGTAATGTGCACTATGCCTTCCTTGACACTTGTCAGTTTCACTTGACAAGTGTCATGCATTTCATATAGGCTTATGCCTATATATTGTAACCATTTGTATCAATAAAATAATCCCATAAGTTTTACTCCTAACATTTGGTATCAGAGCAGGTTCCCTCTCCTGCTTGTGAAACCCTTGAGGGGGGATTTCCCTCATGGAAATCCTCCCTCCCCCCTCAATTTTTTTCCCCATTTTTTTGGATATTGAGGGAGTATGCTCTCCATCCTTTGCTGGATGGATCAGAAACTAGACATTGAAGAAATTATGGCTGCCATTCTTCGTGAGCATAGCCAGAAAGGAGAGGAGAGAAGTTTGCCTATTTTTTTTCTTTCGACGATTTGGCCAAGGCTCGTCGTTGTTGTTGCCTGAGAGATTTTATAGTCCGAGATTTGAAACCTTTGTGATCTCTGTTGCACAACAGTCTTCTGAGTATTAATCTCGATGCTGCTGGTGATTACTGTTTGACCTGGCAGTAAGGTGGAGTTGCTAGGAATAGTACGTAGAAAAATGTGCTCGCTATACATTTTGCTACAAAGAAGAAGTTTTTCTTTTTTGGAAGCAGACAGTGCAATTTTTTTTTATGGGATCAAGTATCCAACGAATCTGTTAGCTGTGAATTTTTTTTTTATTGTTGTTCGTGACTCCGATGGATCCGGATCATGGGCATCCTATTGCTACAAGCTGGCGAGCGGTGCCGAATCAATTTTTTGGATTTGATTTTGGATGTTGTAATATCTATTGTTGGTCTCATGTACAACAGTTCCAGCGGTCCAGCAGTTCTATAAGTTCCCAATGCAGATTCGAAGATGTTGGTGATAAGCGTCCATTGTTGTAGTGCGTCCGTGAAGTGCACGAGAGCGTGAGTTGTACATTTTTTTTGCAGTGGTGATGACTTTTTCTGATGATTATGATTTTGCGTTGCTTCGAGGTGGTCTGTTGAAACCTATGTGCGATGCACCTCTGATCTGCGTGGGCGTTGTGCTATTGAATGTTGAAAGGGTTCTGTTGCTGTTGAATATTGATGGTGACAATGATTCCATTTAGGCTATGATTCCATTGGAGCGGACTGTGCATCCTACAACCCTTTAACGACCCCTTTTATGGCCCATGCACTGCAGGTCTACCATATGGACAATTTTGTTGTTGCTGTGTCACCAAACCGCGTAGATTGATTTACCTGATGATCTGTCATTTCAACAATAGTCATAAATGGATATTCGGCAGTGCAATTTCAAGTTGATGCGATGTTTCTACAAATTTAATCTACTTTTTTTTTAAGAGATCCATGAATGGAGGACAGTGCCACTATTTTCGGCCCACTATTTTTCCACTTCGGCATCATTGGGGTCGTCGGGGCCCACCTTCCAAGTCTGAGACATAGCATGCAGTTTTTTTGGTGCCCAGATTTGCCAGATAGTTTGAGCTCCCAGATTTGTTTTTGGAGGATAAGATTATGGTGTATGTTAAAGGATCATTAATAGAGCAACGGGAGCATCCAGATCGTGAGCCTGAGAGCATTCCAGGCATACATGTTGTCAGCCATATTTGAAGAGGAAAATAGTTTTTTTTTCTTAATGGATCTATCATCTATGAATCCTGCAGATGTGGCTAACTGAGGAGATCATGGCGAAGATAGAGTAGGAAGAGGTAATGAATGAAAATCTTGGTGGACGAGTGGGAGCTCTGCGCATCGCTACCAGCGGTATTCAGGACAGGGAATACCTCTCGGTCTTCGATCTCCGGGACCGGCGCTGGGATAGCTTCCAATCTATCCAGTCGCTGCAAACCTTTTTTTAATTTATTGGTCGCCTATCAAGACCGGCTTGTTCTCGTCGGACTGCAAAACATGGACGACATCAGCATGGGGGCACAGCGGAAGTGTGGAGACAGTTCACACATATCTGCCCATTGCGAGAGGACCAGTGTGCATTCGAATCGGGCGTTCTGATAGGTTGTTATGGGATGATTTCTCGATCATCTTCAAAGATGCATGTAAGCTGTTGGCTTTATGCTAAGCTTTTAAATTGTGACGAGAAATCATCAGATTCAAAAATTGGTGGAGACGATGTGCTAACTTGCACCTGCACATGATCCGAATTATTGTTGAAGATTTCCTGTCTGTAGAAGGAATTTGGCGTTGAAAAAGGCCACGGTTTTCGTTGTTTTAGCCAAAGAAACAATATTTGCAATCACTGATATCACCCATCCATCATGTGATTTGTGTTTTGATGCGACATCCGAAGAAACATAAGAGGTTGCACACACCAAAGAAGAGTGATCATACAGTTTTTTGCAAATGCTTTGAATTCGTCGGCAATCTGATGTTTCACTCTGTTTCTTCATTGGAGAGAGAGCTCTTGAATAGGAATACGTCCATGGAGTCTCAGGATTTGAAAGAGATAGCGAAATATACATTTTTTACCTTGGATGAAAAGCTGCGAGGGCCATGTATCTGCTGTTAATTTGTGCTAGTATCGGGAGCGGCGGTGCTGGTAGAGGGAGACGTGGCACTGCAACAAGGAGCAGAGGCACTGCAACAAGGAGCAGAGGCACTGAAATAGATCAATAGTAATATTTGTGTGCGTTCTCACTCGGCAAAGATGAGGCTCGTTAACCATTTGGCGCCCGCAGCAAGATCTCTTTCGAAGGTGTCTCGAGTTTCGAATACCGAATCTAGGAGAATGGAGCCCCACATGGCATGTTTATGGCGCATAATGCTTTTACATGATAATGATCCTGTTTTTTAAAGTGCACCGATCGGAGAAAATGTCTCCGTAATTTCTGATTGCCTTCGATTACTTTTGCTACAAAGTCACTTTTTTTATATTCACGTAGATCTGTTCATTTTTTAGGTGTTTGCCAAAGATGTGAGCTGGACTAGCTGTTCCAAGCTCGTGAAGACATCCATGACGTAAATCCAAGCCAATATTATCACGAGGTGCAGCATGGTTACCTGAAAAACACATGTTCTTAGTTCTCTGGAGATCGTCGTCAACAGTATTTTATTATTGCAACGACCAAGAGGAGTGGCCTGCGTTCTAGGTGGCCTGTAGTGGACCATGTGTTTTTTTCTGCACGCTGTGAAAAGTGAAATATAAATTGGAAGGTCGTATGTTCTATGTAATTCCCTGCGAGGGAAATTGATGTTGATTTTTTTTTTTCTTTCTTTTTTTTTCCGCCTGAGAGCGATGTCGCCATTGAGCGATGTTGTCTATTTACTGCCTAGAGAGGCATGATATTAATTTTTTAGCAAGTTAAAGGCCCCATTCAAATCCAAGTATAGGGGTATTTATAGTCGTTGGAAACGTTTTCCACGACGGACACAATGGTGGTGTCATATTGTAATTTTGAGGCTGTTTCAATTGAGTTTTTTAGCCTCAAAGTTTTTTCTACCTTGGAGTGCACTCTCGGTTGAACCCGACACTCCCAAGGCACTTGTAAGTGAACCTAGTATCTAGTAGTTCCCTCTATCTACTTGGTGGATGCAATGGCTGGTTACCCATGCATTTCGGTAAGATGAGGTGACTACCATAAGGACACTTATTCTAGGGACTACAGACATAGACACCCTAGAATCTATCCAAGGTTTTTTCGGATCTACTTCTGCAGACTACAGAGGAAGACACTTCAAAATATTCTCTTCTACTCTTCTTTCTTCTTCTCCTCCATATTTGGCATTTATGGCTCATTTTATTGTATTTCATGGCTCGTTTTTCTTATGTATTAAGGTGCACTTTCGACAGAGACCGGCACCTTCTAGATTGAGTTCACCATGAGGAGGGACTTGATATTCATGGTGGATCTATTCAGTGACCTATGAGAGGAAACATCCTCTGAGGATGACCTACAGAGGCAACAGACCCAGAAGTGGCTGACCCTGAGACACCCATGATGACCCTGAGGCACTTAGACGGCTGACCCAGTGGCAGCAGACCTATGCAAGTGGCTAACCCTGAGGCAACAAACCGAGATTTATACATAGTGAATCTAGCATTATTCATAGTTGGAGAGCCAAGCGCAAATAGCACGAGCCTAGAACAAATCAACAATAAAGGAGGATGTAGAATTTTTTTAGAGAAGTCAACATTAAGAGGGAATAATGTTGACTTGTTTTTTTTCTTTAGTTAGGATAGTGCACATTAAGGAGGAATGTTATAATTAATGTAATGTGCACTATGCCTTCCTTGACACTTGTCAGTTTCACTTGACAAGTGTCATGTGTTTCATATAGGCTTATGCCTATATATTGTAACCATTTGTATCAATAAAATAATCCCATAAGTTTTACTCCTAATAGGAATATGTAATGCAACATTGTGTAAATTATTCTTAGACTAAAATATAAAGTCTAAAGAATAATATTTGAATTAGAAAATAATTCTATTTTATGTAAAAATATTCCCACCCAATTAATAAATAAAATAAGGGTGCTAGGAATATTTAATTTGTGGGAAAAAGTTATTTCCTCTTTTCTAGCAAATATTAAAAAGTAACCAATCACTTTTTAATATTTGATAGATGCCACTTGTCACACATCTCAAGATAAAATTATGATAATATTTGTCACACATCTCAAGATAATATTGTGATAAGATTTGTCACACATCTCAAGATAAGATTGTGATAAGATTAGGGCAATTTTAGGGTTGTAGTAGAAAAGCTTCTCTTTAAATAGGGGTGTTGTCTACTACATCTTGTCATATCATGTTGATGCATATTATTGTATAACATTGAAGCATTCTTGTATTGTTGAATCATTGAGTAATATAGTGAGCTTCATAGTGGATGTTTCCCTTCTTCATTTGAAGTATATTTTTACCACTTAATATTGGTGTTGTGGGTTTTCCTCTTTTGTGTGTGATTTATCTTGTGGAGCATTCTTCGATCTTGTGGAGACTTTGCTTGTCTCACCAAAAAACTCTATATAAATGAACTTTTAGCACATGATCTAATATATTCTATGCCCATAAAAAAAGGCACAAAGTAGATAGTGAAGTCATTTTGGATGAGGTTATTGCAATTTTAATTTTAGAACCCCCGCATGGGTATGAGCATATATATAGTATGGTAGGAGCATCATCCACCATGATATGCCTTTTATGTCATTATAAAAAATATAATGATCCCAATTATCAAATAATATTCAAATAAAAATGGCACTAAATAATGAGGGATATATGGCAAGAAAGATACTAGCATGCCAAAAAAATAGAGTATAAAATAGGTACTATAAAATATCTTGTGTACCAATGACCTTTCAACGAGAAATTTTCTAGCACATGGGACAATGGACATCAAAAAGAGGAGATAATAGGAAATAAATAGAAGTTGATATACCAAGGGTATCAAATATCACCCTTATAGTTATAGCCATATCTATGACACTAGAACTTGTTGGTAACATTATTTAGGAAATGATTTGCAAATGCAATATTAAGGAAAACTATACCTAAGGGGGCCAACGTTGGAAAATATGAGGACTAATATGGAATTGGTCCCAATAAAAGGTACATATGTATTAGAAGAAAGAGACATACTAGATTAAGGTATGCCACAATACATAATCTCTCCAACCAAGTATGGAGCCATGGTGATAAAGGCCATGATAACCTTTACCCCCTCTACTTATCTTTATATATAATTCCTACTTATTAATTTTTATCCTCCCATTCATCAAATCCCCCTCACTTATTCTCATCCCACTTCTCAAATTTCTCTTTTTATTGCACTTCCATCTCCTTCAACAAGCACATACATTGGGTCTCCTAGAGGTACACCATATTTAATATTGGGTTAACCATCCACCATGCCTACATCTCATATCACCACCTTCTCATTGTCCACACTCATTATAGAATTCATGACCATGCAACCACTTGTATCTTATTCCATGATTCCTATCTCATCTCTACTAGTTTCCCCATTACCAATTTTACTAACACAAATTGCCACATATGTGTCAATATCCACAACCCACCATCACTAACTATTATTACCATATAACACATCTTGACAACCATATCATAATGCTTACCTTTAGCTCCATAAGTCTCTACTAAGTAGTTCCTTATAATGGTGATGACATCACTAATACAAACATCACCATGAGTAACCAAGTTAGTTCAAACCACCCAAGGATAATAAGATACTATAGGACCTATTTAGGTATTTTTTTGGTAAAAAAACAATTACACCAAGTAGGAACATATTAGGGACATCATAGATTGTATTAATGAGACTTAAAGAAATATAAGGGATAACTTTTTTGAACTAAATCCTTCAATATCAAGGAACCTATAGTCTTGCACCCCAAACTAATCGAGGGTGGTAAAAATATAATAATAATAGAATCCCTCTATCAAGACCCAATAAAATCTTCTATATATAGTGTTTGTTAATTATATTACCAAGGTCTACAAACTGGACCTAACTAGGAGTGATACATTATATTTTTTGTAATCGGTAGGTTAATTACAATGAATACCCATGAGGTATGCCCTGGTGATAGTAGAAACTAAGAAATACAAGGAGGAGACCCTTAATAATACCTAAATAGTGATCCTAGTGATAACCAACAAGCAACAACTCTAATAGAAAATGAAGGCTCTAAAGAAGGACGTGCTAAGAAGTATTATCTAAAGAAACAATAGAGGATTTGAAAAGACATGTAGTAGATAGCATCATGCAAAATAAATAGTTGAAAGATACTTTAGTCCAACTAACACAAGGGCATTTTTGGAATATTTAATTATCTTATTCCATGTTGTTTATTGTTGTAACAAGTCATTTGTTTGTAGTGGATTAGGAGTGCTACGTATAGGCTAAGTTTGTTAGTCAAAGTGTTATTCCTAGTTGATTTATGAGTCATGAGAGGATTTCTCTCATATCTATTCTAGTGCTAGACTATTTTAGAGCTAGTGGTTAGAGGTTTTTATGGCTTCTAAATCTTATATAAGATTGTAATATTTCATTTATCAAATAGAACAATTAATATTGTTTCTCATTTTGGTATCAGAGCCAATAGATGGTGGAGTTGGCTGGCGCATGAAGGATGTTGTAAAGAATCCTTACAAACAATATGATTTCATTCTATGAGCAATGCAATCAAATTGTCCTTGTGTATTGTTTCACAAACTGTGTAGTTGATCACAGAGATCACAGCAAGTCACAGCAAACCATCAAAAGAAAAATTATAGATGAATACGGATCAGAGATGTGTAATGATAATCTAGATCTAGAGATTTGTACCAGATCCACATGTGTGTAGAGATAACGTAGCTGAGTGGATCATCATTTTTTAGAATAGGTATGCAAAGTTTCTAACTACACCGAGCGTGAAGCTCGTGAAATCAATGTGTAGACTGAGATAATCATGCGGGCCATCCTTTCATTGCCCTTCGACAAATCATAGTTGTAAGAAGATAGCATTTTTTCTTTTTTTTATAATGGAATTATAGCCAATGTCTAGGAGGACGCTTGCCAATTGGGAGGACCAAGCAACCAGTGAATTGAAACATGAATTGACTATTAGAATTTTTTCAGCACTGAAGGAAGCTTTCTCATGTTGAAGGCTGATCGCAGTGATTCTCTTGTTGAATTGTACATGTAGAGGGAAATTTTGATATCCACCTATTGATTAAATATTTCTAGGTATGGAGAGCATGGATTAATTTTCTTCTAACTATAGAATCTTTGGTAGAACGTCATCGCATAGCCAATAAACGAGCCGGTGAGCCATGAAGCCATGCAAATATTTTTGCACCTCCAATAGATGTAAAATTCAAGGAATTTCTTCCTCATATCCATTGAACCCTTCTGGTATAGATGGGTATCATTGAATCGATAGATGCATTACTGAATGATGCATCACCATCATACCAACCAAGCTTGACATAGTCATCCTATACTAGTTTGGCATCGTCGTCCTACATAGACGGGAGCTTACTCATATCATGACTGAAGCATAGGAGCTAACATGCATACGAAGGAGGTTGCATGCCTAGTGTATGGTTCTCATATGTAAGGAGAGGTAGCTAATTTTAGAGGTCTACCCACGTGATAAAGAAATATAAAAAAACTATACCAATGTATGTGAGAAGCATGATTTTATGGAGATTTTATTGCCTATGAACAACAATGTGGAAAGGTTTTACGTGGAGAATTCTAGTTTGTAGAATTCAATCATACAAAAATCAACATCAAAGAGCCTACACTCTAAGAAGAACATTGTTGGTAGTAGGCTGCAGTCTGTAAGATAGTTTACATCCACAAACAAAAGTATTTTGTAGTTTTTTGTTGAGGATAGATTACAGAGAAATAGTTTCATTATTGCACAAGTTTTGTTGATTGGCATCAATAGCTGCTAATAATAATCTTCCCATTTCTGAGTTTATGGATTGGACTATGAGTATTGGTCTATCAATGTGAAGATATTACTCATAGGCAAAGGTTTATGGGATATTGTAGTAGATGGCTACAATGAACCAACTGATTGGAACATTTTAAATGTAACTGATAGAAATAATAAGAAGGATACCCAAAAGAAAAACTATTTTGCTCTCTATCATCTCCAAGTTGCTTTGGAGAAAAGTATCTTTCCTAGGATTGCTTCTTTTTCAAAAGCCCTAGAAGCATGGAATGCCTTCAGATATAGTTATCAAGGGAGCAATCAAGTGAAGAAAGTGAGGATTCAAACATTGAAGAGAGATTTTGAGAATCTCAATGCAAGAAGATGAAAGAGTGGGAGATTATTTTGTGAGATTCAAAGAAATTGTAAAAAAAATGGAGACACTTGGAGAGGATGTAAAAAATTAAGTTTTTGTGAAGAAAGTGTAGATAACACTTCTTCATAAGTGGAATCATACTGCAATCATTATTGAAGAATCAAAATATCTTTCTAATCTCATATTTTATGCACTAATTGGTTCTTTTATGTCCCATGAAGAGAGACTCCAAGGCTCTACATCAGATTTTGAGGTGATTAAAAAGCATTCTCATCCAAGGAAGGTGAGACTCATGGCAATACACAAGGAATAGGACAAAGGAGAGGACAATCTTCAAGAGGAAGAGCAAGAGGAATAGGTAGATCAAGAGGTGGCTATCAAGGAAGAGGAAGAGAAGGTGACAAATCAAACAACTATTGTTATCATTGTAGCAAGCTTGGTCTCTTTGCTAGATATTGTAGACTAAAGGCTTATCAAGAAGGGAGAAGTAATAATTATGGAAACTATGGAGAAGAGGAAGGAACTTCTTCAAAAATTTTCCTCACATATGGAAAATCAAATCAAAATCTTAATGAAACTTGGATTTTGGATATTGGTTGCTCAAATCATATGAGTGGTAAAGAAGATTTTTTTGCTACAATTGGTTCCACATACAAGTCCAAGATCAAATTGGGAGATGACAAGGCACTACAAGTTGAAGGTATGGGAGCCATGGATGTTCCAAAAAATGAAGGCACAAAGAAGGTACAAAAATATCTAGTACACTCCTAAACTCCAACATAATTTGCTTAGTGTTGGATAAATCATGGAAAAGAACTATAAACTTATTTTTGAAAATGAAAAATGTGTAAATTTTGACAAAATTTTTTGTAATAGAGTTGTCACAAATGTACCTATGACAAAGAATAGGTTATTTCCTCTTACATTTGGGGAGCAAGGAGGTGCTCAACTTGCTAGTGTGGCCATAGAGTATTCAAGTGTGCTTTGGCACTTGATATATGGTCATCTTAATTTTACAAGCTTGAATTTGTTGACTTCTCAAGCTATGGTGTGTGGACTACTAAGATTTGAAGAGCATGAGAAAGTGTGTGAAGGATGTGCTTTGGGAAAGCACTCATGAATAAATCTTCCAAGAGTTCAAGCATGGAGAGCAAGCCATCCACTACAATTGGTACATTCGGACATTTGTGGTCCAATGCATACTAAAATATTGGGTAACAACTCTTACTTCCTTACTTTCATTGATGATTTATCTAGAATGTGTTGGATTTATTTTTTGAAAATTAAGGATGAAGCTTTTGAATATTTCAAGGATTTTAAATATAATGTAGAGAATCATAGTGAGTATGTTGTAAAAATATTAAAGACTGATAGAGGAGGGGATTTTTGCTCAAATGCATTTCTTAAATATTGTAAATATTGTGGGATCAAAAGGCAATTCACTACTGCCTACACCCCACAAAAAAATGGTGTGGCTAAGAGAAATAATTGCATTATTGTAGAAATAGCTAGATCAATGCTTCAAAAAAAGAAACTAAGTAACATGTATTGGGATGATGCTTTTAGGACAAGTGTTTACATTTTGAATAGGAGTCATAATTCTAGTTTAGATGGGATAACTCCCTATGAGGGATGGTATGGCAAAAAGCCAAATGTAAAGCACTTCAAAGTTTTTGGTTGTCTTGCATATGCACACATTCCTTATGAGACAAGAAAGAAACTTGACCCCAAAATTCAAGCATTTATTTTCATTGGGTATAGTTATTTTTCAAAGGCATATAGACTCTACAATCCAAAAACACACAAAATTGTAATATCAAGAGATGTAATTTTTGATGAAGGGGGAGAATGGGGTCATAAAAAACATTTTTTTGATGATGTATCTCAAGATGAAAGCTCCTCTCAAGTGCATACCATTAACAAGAACAGCAATGGAAATTCTCCTCCAAGTCCACAAAAGAGTTCTCCTTCAAGTACAACAAGTGCTACTCCAAGTCCTCCACATAGACCACCAAGAGCATCAAGTTCTTCTCCAATGCCAATGGAAGAAGATCCACCATCAAGAGGTAAGAGAACACTTCAGTACCATCCTTCTTTTCAAATTATGGACAAGAATTTTCAAAGAAGGTACACTAGAATCCAAGCTAGTGAGATGAATGAAGTCTTGAAAAGACTTGAAAATTTACACATGTATGGTGATGAAGACTCCCAAGAGCCTAAGGGAGATGTTGTAAAATTTGCTTTAATGACTAGTGTAGAGCTAGAGCCATCTAGTTATGAAAAATCATGTAATCATGATGTATGGCAACAATCCATGAAATAGGAAATGACCTCTATAAAAAATAATGACACATGAGAGCTAGTGGAGCTTGCTAAGGGAAAGAAATGTATTGGATGTAAATGGGTCTATAAGACCAGGTTAAATTCTGATGGAAGCATTGAAAGACACAAGGCAAGACTAGTAGCAAAAGGGTTTACTCAAAAGTATGGGATTGATTATGAGGAAACCTTTTCTCCGGTGGATAGACAAGAAACCATTAGACTAGTACTTGCCTTTGGCTGCCCATAAAGGGTGGAACATTCAACACATGGATGTTAAGAGTGCCTTTATTAATGGGTACTTGAATGAAGAGGTTTTTGTGCAACAACCTCAAGGCTTTTAAGAACAAGGTAAGGAGAACCTTGTCTACAAATTAAAGAAAGCATTGTATGGACTAAAGCAAGCACCAAGGGCATGGTACTCACACATTGATGACTACTTTCAAGACTATGGATTCACTAGAAGCAAAAGTGAACCTAATATCTACTACATGAAAAAAGGTAAATATATCCTTATTATGTGCTTATATGTGGATGATCTAATATTCATGGGTAGTTGTGCTAAAATGAATGAGGAGTTCAAAAAATCCATGATGAAATAGTTTGAAATGAAGGATCTAGGGTTGATTCATTAATTCCTAGTAATGGAGGTACATCAAAAATAAAATCCTATCTTCATGTGTCAACCCAAATATTCATAGGACATGATCAAGAAATTTTATATGGAGAAGTGTAAGTCACTTACAACTCCAATAGGTCATGGGATACAATTAAGTAAAGAATATGGAGCATCAAAATTTGACAAGACCACCTACAGAAGCATGGTTGGGAGTCTAATTTTCCTCACCAACACATGGTCATATATTCAATATGTTGTCTCTCTAGTATCAAGATATATGGCTAATCCATCAAAAGTGTATCTACAAGCAACTAAAATAATTTTGAGGTATGTAAAGGGTACAATGGATTAAGGGATCCATTACCACAAAAATAATGATGTAAATTTAGTTTTCTTTAGTGATAGTGATTGGGGAAGCAACATAGATGATAGAAAATCCACTTTAGGGAATTTTTTTAGTCTTGGATCAGGGCTAATTACTTGGAGTTCTAAAAAGTAAACTATTGTAGCTCTATCATCTATTGAGGCTAAGTACTTAGCAATCACAAATGCTAGTAGCCAAGTATTATGGTTAAGAAAAGTACCAGAAGAAATAGGTGAGAGACAAAGTGGTCCTACCTTATTGTATTGTGAAAATATGAGTGCCACACAATTGGCACATAATCCCATCCACCACAGTAGGTCAAATAATTTTGACATGAAGTATAACTTCATTAGAGACATGGTGGAGAAAAATGTAGTTGAGCTAAAACATTGCAACACCTTGGACAACATAGCAAACATTTTCACCAAAGGAGTTGCTAAAGCTCAGTATTTAAAGATGAGATATTGTCTAGTCAGTCCTCTCAACTTTAAGGGGGAGAATGTTAGAATATTTAATTAGCTTATTCCATGTTTTTTATTGTTGTAACAAGTCATTTATTTGTAGTGGATTAGGAGTGCTACGTATAGGCTAAGTTTGTTAGTCAAAGTGTTATTCCTAGTTGATTTATGAGTCATGAGAGGATTTCTCTCAAATCTATTCTAGTACTAGACTATTTTAGAGCTAGTGGTTAGAGGTTTTTATGGCTTCTAAATTTTATATAAGATTGTAATATTTCATTTATCAAATAGAACAATTAATATTGTTGCTCAGGCATAACCAACTTAGACAACATATAGAGAAAAAAAATCAAGATTTAAAGCTATAACTAGATAAGGTACGATAAGCATCACAAGAAAAATATGAAGAGATTTCCTCGCTAAATAAAGAGAATGATAAATTAATAAAAGGGATAGAAGTGGCCAAAGAAGAGAAGATCTTGTAAGTGGAGCAATTCAAGCCTTTATGGAATTATATAAAAGTTAAGATCACAAATTTCAAGGCTTACTTTGATTTTTTTCTAGAGCAAGAACTATCTTGGGTCATACTACCAATAAAATATAGCAAGTAGAATAATAGCTAGCTATAAAGGGAAGGCAATAATAAGTTTTGCAACAATTGGCATAAACATCAACAAAGCAATCTCAACAAATTGGGGTCTCAAATAGGAAGAAGGTAGTCAAGTAGATAAAAGCAATCCCTAATATTCAAAGGAGGTTGTAAGAGTACAATGTACCTATTCAAAAAATGATGAGTGAATTTCAATAATTGATAGATGTTGAAATACCTTATTTCTTTGATAACCATAAGAGACTCCTCATGGATGAATGAGTAGATAAAATTCTCAACGAAGAGAAAAATAAAGTAGAAAGGGATGCTTCATATAACCAAGTTGCTAAGTTGAAATCACCATTAAAGAAGGGAAAGAGAATGATAGATCAAAATGAGAGGCTCTCTAAGAGCCAACATACATATGTTGAGGAGATCAAGATGCTCATAGACTTGGAATTTCTAGACAACAAGGTTTGGTAGGTACTGGTAAAATTGTTACCATAGAAGATTTTTGAGACACAATAATTTTGAAATTTATAGTAGGAGGATCCTAATTTTATATATTTTACACCTAAGGATAAAGGCAAGATCTAGAATATCTCACTAATCAATACAAATATAGTTGTGTAGTTACTACCTTTGGATTCCCAATAGTTAGAAGTTAGGGAAAATAAGGATTCATAATTTTAAAGACCTAGGTAAATATTTTTAGGCCCCCATAGTTTTGAATAATTATAATAAATCAACTAAGTAATGATGTAATGATTTGTTCAAACCATGCAATTCACTCAAAAATGTGATCCATTCAAAAGTGTGATTCACTTTAGATGAGAAAATTGCTATTAATGTATCAAATCCCTCATTTCAAGATGAGAAAACCATATATTGTTGGGTCAACTAGGACAAGGAGCACAAATTCCAAGAAAATATTTAGAAAATTAACATTTGTATTGTCTTATGGTATTAAAATTTACTTATGTGGATTGTAACTAGTTTTAGGATAACTTTGGATTAATGTAATGCTTAGTGGTGTATCATTTGGCTAAGGAAACCCCTAAGTTAGCCATTACACTAGGAGAAGGCATCTATTACCTTAGGTAACTCTTAGGTGAATATTTTTTTATAAATTAAGAGCCATGGGATCCATTGTAAATATATTTTTGCTATTAAAGAAATCATAGCTTCACTTTGTGAACTCCATATTATACTCTTGATCTTATTTTAAAATAATAGAAAGACTATACATGACATTTATCTTTCAAGTGTGGCACTGCTCTTTTGATTTGTCTGGTACATAGTGATTATGTCACCACCCTTTCACTTTTTGTTATTCCTTTTCTTCTATTTTTTTATTTCATATATATTTAGATCATATCGATGTTATTCAATTTTTTCATGTGTTGATATATCATACACTCTCCTTACTATGACTATAGCCATATTTTAATTTTATGCATTTATTTTTAATTTCATGCATGCTTAACTTCTTTAATTTATTTTATTATGTTTACTTTTTGCATTAGTTTAGATTATATTAGTAAGATTAGTGGGCAACTAGACTAAATTTATAGGTCTAAGAAGGTACGGTCATCCTTCTTCCAAATATTAAAATAAAATTGTGATAATAAATACAAGTTTGACCTTTCTACAATTTAACACAATTAGGTCCAAGGTGTAGACCAATTGGTTCATCCAAACCCCATAATGGGGGTGGAGGTCCAAGGTTCAAATCTCGGGCCTCACCGAACTGAACGCATGTCCATTTCCTGGTGTTTTTAGCAGCGTAAAAGGTTTAAAATGATTGCGGCATGGTGGTTATAGGGGCGAAATGCACGAAGATCTGTGTGGCGGCTTCTGGGGAAGATAGTGCAGAATACTATGGCAACCATAAAAGCTGGAAAGCCTGCTCGGATTCGTGGTGGCTACCGATTCCACCATGTAAATTAAAAAAAAAAAAAACAATTTAACACAATTCATTTCAATTGCAGTAGGTAATAAATTCTATTAGAATTTTCACCTATTACCACTATTGTATCAATTATTTAAATTGTATACAAGGGATTGAAATAGGCCCTACATGTATTACATCATGACTAAGGAGCATAGAAAATGCTCATCTTATATGTATTTGTGGGGGTATTTTTACTAGTTCCATTAGCATTAGAAACGTATTTTGTATAAATTTTGCTTATAATTAATGAAAATTTGTGGTACTTACGTCTTATTGGTATTTTAATCTATGCATGTGTAGTTACAGGTTTCACTAGTTCCTTTGCATTTTTGGATCAAGGCCCTATGTGGACCTAGAATTTTGTGAAATATTTGTTGAAATATATTTTATTATTTGGTAATCATGCCAAGTGTCATGTAAGTTGGACCAAGTGTCATAGGTAGAGTGAGGAACAAGAAACCTATCCTCATATATAATTTTCATTCATATAATGATACATGATATGCTCATGTAGCTATTCTATTCTCTCTTCACCTTCTTAGTCATTATGATTCTTGAGTAGATAGAATAGTACAAAAACTATCATTGGTATCAAAGCAAGGTTCGAGGGGCCTGAAGAGGATTGCAAGGAGGAGCAACTCCTACAAGAAGAATTTAGGACAATTGTCACCATACGACAACAAGACCAAAAGGATATTGTTGGTTCTTTATAGTAGAAGACTGAAGGCCAATGAAGGAGAGTTAAATCCACCAAAATATAGTTTTAGAGTAGCAACTTAGAAGGTTTTAAAGCTGCAAATAGGTGAGCTAAAGAAATATTTTATATAGTCAAGAAGATCTATGATTTCATCCAGTAAAATACAACAATAAAGTTAATCTAATCACCTTGCAATCCTTCATCTATAGATATCATTAAGGTAAGCAACTTGGGTGCAAGAAGGTTCATTAGTTGAACTTTAATTATTTGGTTCGTTATCAAGTTCCATTAGGCACCTTATTAGGGTTTAAAAGTTGCAAAGAGAAGGTTGCATATTAAAGTCTTCAAATGAGTGCAGAAGGTAGTTTCTTATCATTTTAATACCTACACATAAAATAGGAGTTGGATGATTTTCTACAAAAATAATTATCTAGTTACAACAAATAAGGTATTACTTTTAAGTTAAAGTTATAGAGATTATAGTGCATCTTAAAAGTTACTTTGGAGGAGAAATAATGTGAGATTACTATTGCACCATTCTAGTTATCCTTAAGTGCATTAACTTAGAGATATTATTGGTGCATTAAGAACTGATCAAAGGTGAAAATTAGTGCACTATACTGGTTACTCTTGAAAGATTATTAAGTGCATTGGTTTGTAAGTTAAAGTGAAAACCAAAGTGCACAAATTAGCATAATATCAAAGTGTCTAAAGACACTATTTAGTGTAGAATATCTATAACTTATTGTGGCATAGTAAAGCCACCTAAAAGGTTGATATACCTCCAAGGAGTGGAGAAGAAAGACGCCATCGAAACCAGGAAAAGGAGCTATAAAAGGAGACTAGGAAGTCTTATATTTTAGGTGCATATTACAGGTTGTTATTTGAGCACCAAACTTGTCTTCTATTACTTCAAGTGGAGACAAAGGGTAAGTGTCTTAAGGACACACTACAAATCCTAGAATCCTATCTACAAGTGACTACCATTACCACTAGAAAAAGTGCTTAAAGAAGAGCCATTCCAAAAGGGATTAACATTAGCCATTAGCAAAGGAAATCACAACTCAAGATGATTGAACGAAGAGCCATTCAAAGGGCTCAAAATCCACCTCATCAAGGTGTTATAAGGCACCAATGTTTGTCATCGAATCTAGCACCTAAGGTAACATCAACCTGTAGTATAAAAATAGTCTACGTAAGGTGAATATCATCCTACGTAAAACATAGCACCAAGGATAGCATATTGCAATGAATTATAAGGTGAATGAAAGGTGCATTACCAATGGTCCTATTGATTCATCTTTCATGCACACCCTATGAAAATTAAATAGAAAACATGAGTAATACATAAATGGAAATAAATTCCCTCTCACTTTAGGATCTTTTTGGATATCCAAGGTGTGAGTTATAGATTCGGGTCGAACACTTTTGCTCTTTTCCACTTCTAGAATAGTTTCAGTGGACTATTTGTATACCTACAAGGGGATCATTTGACTTTTGATATTATGGGTCTTGTTCATCTATCAGATTTGCATTGTGAATTGATCTAGATATTTGAATTTTAGTAGATTAAAAGAAATATAAAAATGAATCTTTCAAAAATAAAAATAGAGAAAATAGAGTACGACAGAAAAGAAGAGGGGGAATGAAATTCCGCAATTTAATTATTAATTATTCTTTCAATATGACATGTTGTTATGTTTTCTAAAATAATAGAATAATAAATAATCCAACTTTCTAAGATCGATTTATCATCTAGCAAGGGGTGAAGCAAGTTATGGAATAGACCGAACATTCTCTTAGAATTGTTTAAAATTTCTAAAATTTTAATCTTGCTAGGATATTTTTTCCAGTAGCTCTACTCACGAAGCAAACCCAGAGCCAGTATAAAAATACTTTAATTTCATAATGAGTAAACTACAATTAAGCTCTCCACATCAACAACATGTCAACATTTATTAAATTCATAATAATTTCAACTACACACATAACAATTAAAAATGAAAGATGAGAAAAATTAATGCTACCAAAAATAAAGAAGTGGATTAATTGCCTGACTATGCCATTTCAGAATAATCACAACATAAAATATTCTATTAATAACTATTTCAATGAAAACAAGGATAAGAAAAATTGGCACTATTAAATTGAGAAGTAGATTAAGCACCTGGCTATGCCACTTTAGAATAAAACAACACAAAATCCTTTGTCAATAATAGAAGAATTTTGTAATGAATAAATCACCATAGAAACATAAGAAATGGATTAAGCACCTGGCTACGCCATTTCAGAGTAACAATGTTGCAAACATCCTATGTCTATAACACATGGATTTTCAATATAAACAAAAAAATGTCTAGTATAATTCCTTTCCCCCTATGAATGACTCATAAAAATGCTCTTATAGATAAGACCTCCTTCTTGGTCACCCACTCTTACACGCGGTTTAATTATTACCATAAGATATTTTACAAAAGCATTCCTCTATCAACTTTGAGATTTTAACGTATTAATTCCTTTGCTGACTTTTAGATTTCGCAATATTTTTACATATTAAAGAATCTGGATAGTTCACGGGAAGAGGTAGGGTTATGCATAGTGGCTATTTTCGTAAAATTGGCTAAAATTAGGATTTTCAAATTTTGGAATTGGCTAATATTTGGAACCCTTGACCAAGGTCCATTAGCCAAAAAGTTATGGGTGTAAATTTTTTTTGGTCGATTTGCCCCAATTTTATAATAATTTGACCATTTTAAGTTTAAATTTCCAACATTGCCCCTAATAATAGTGAACCTTCTACATGTGTTTAGACACTATTCCCCTAGATTTTGAATCCGATTCATAAAAAATTTATAAATATATTTTGGATCCGACCCCTTACGCATAACCCTGGTCTGAAGAGGAGATTTATATAATTTTAAAACAAAACTATAGGATATTTTCACTAAAAAATAGCCCCTCGCTAGTTGCAAATGCATTCAATTCTCAATCAATTACAAATATTTTACTTTCCAGCTAGAGAAAATGTATGTTTTACTTTTTCAACTAGGCTACAAATATTTTTCATTTATCTTAGGTAGCTACAAATGCATTTATTTCCCTTATTCTAAATCTTATTTCTGATAAATGGTGGTTGCATGCAAATGTTTTATTTCACTTTCTATCTAGCCACAAACACATTTATTTTCTAGCCAAATATAGATATTTCTTTTACAGTGGGAAGCTTTTATTACATAAAATATCATAAGGTCCACATTGTTTGACTTTTTGTCTTTTCAACACAAGCTATCTTATATTTGAATAAATTCATGTATATTTAGATATTTTTTATAAATTTTGGATATAGGTGCTTTTCTAAATGTAGATGCCTATATGCGAAGATAGGCATAGTTGTGACTAGGAGATAGGTGCCACTTTGTGATCGGTAGATAGGTGACATTATGTGACTGGAATAAAAGCACCATTCTGACTGGAATACAAACATCATTCTGTGACTAGAAGATAGGCACCATTCTTTGATTGGAAGATAGATACCATTCTAAATGCAGGAACTTGTATGTGAAGATAGGCACAACTATTACTAAGAGACAGGTACCACTTTGTAACTGGGATATAGGTGTTGCTTTTGATTGGGAGATAGGAACCATTTGTGAGGAATCACTTTTGACTAGGATATAGATATCATTTTACCTACAAATCTACTTGAAATGATTCATTAAGAAATCTATCAATGTAAGAGAAAAAATAAGACTTTAATAAAGGTAAACTAAAATAAAAAAGACAATAAAATTATTTAATAATAAACAAAAACTAAACTTAGCAAAATATTCAATGATTTTAGACTTCTGAAGGGTCCCCTCAAAAAAATAAAATTTAATTATTTAAAACAAAATTTCATTTTTAGTGGGGTGTGTTGCTTCTCAATAGGTCCAACTTGAATGAATCACCAGTTGAGATCCATATCGATAGCCACCATAGAACCTCCAATGCAACGCTTGAGAACATCCACAACTAGAGATAGCTTCACAACATCACCTTTAAAAACATTGAAGACAAGATACAAGAAGGCATTCATTGGAAAGAAATAGACGTTGAGTAAGAGACATTGAGGAAATCCTACATGCACAAGATTGGAGTGACACTTGCAAGTTTCTACCAAGGGATATTGTGCCACTTGGCACAAAGGTGAAATAGCATATCCATATTCATAACACCAACACTCAAGTGAAAGGGTGCTCAAACAAAGTAATATCTTTCATCATAATTCCAATGCTCAAGAAGAGCATCTTCAGTTCTCATCAACACCTAGGAGTTACATTCAAACTTGCACCACATAGCATAATGCTTCTCAAGACCTAAAATAAGTGTTGCACCACCTAAGGAGGATACCAAGAGTCTTGAGCAATTCCTAGCACCACTTGGCACCTGTTTAAAGAAAAAGAAGCATATTTATAGCTGCCAAAAGTAAGAGCACACATAGAGAGAGGGAAGTGCATCCTGAGCTAGCATTGAATGCAAAGAAGTCAAGGCACATTTAAGTGGGATTAAGAGAGAATAAAAGACATGATCAAGAGAGGATTAAAGGTGTAATTAAGGTAGAATTTGAGGCACTTAGCCAAGGATCAATGAAGGGTCAAAGGCACATTCAGGAGATGTCCAAAAACTCACTGCCATCACTACCATACGTCCGTTATAGAGGAAATACAACACCCACGATTGAGGAGATACTACATCAATTATCTCACGCATTCAACATTCATAAAGGTAAAGTCTCACATTGATTAAATTTACTTTCATTAAGGAGTAATAAGGTGTATAATATAAGGTTGAGTTCATATAGCATTTACGTTGGAGATACAAGCAAACTCAACCTTAGTAAACTTGAAAGCAAATCAATGGGAGTTTATATCCTTAAATATTATTTCAAATCACATTAATTGAAATAAAAATATATTAATATTTGCAATCAATATCATAAGTTTTTTTACTTGGAAAACAAATTATTATTATATTGCAAATATCATCAATTTCTAAAATTCCAAATTAGGGAGATATAAGGAGTGCTACATCAAAATTTAATTAATTGGAATTTAGAAAATTGAACCATTGAAAAATTTAAGGATAGAGAAGCAAAATTATTGTTTGCTTGAAAGAGTTGGAATTTATTGCTTATACTTGTCTGATACTCACATTAAAGGGATAAAATAAATCCAACTATAGAGAACTCCATCAAATTGAAAAGTGCATAGTTCAATAGGAGAAATAAGGTGAAATAGGAGTTTATTATTTTCGAAACATTACTAAATAAACTTAAAAGGTGAACTAATAGTATCTAAGAACTTTATCAAGATTAGAGCATATTCTAATTACTAGGGAGACATAAGGATTCTACAAAATCTAAGTCTTGTAAAGGTTTATCAAATTAAGTTCACTAAGAGGTCATAAGCCATGGATCATTGGTATATAGATTCAAGGGCAAGCAAACACATGATTGGAAACATACATTGGTTTAATTCTCTACAAAATATAAATGAGAAACTAGTGGCTATAGCTGATAGTAAAACTTATGAAGTGAAGGGATTGGAAGTATTCTAGTAGATCTGATAAATGGAAAAGGAATAATAAAAAATGCATTATATATCCTAGGATTGACTACTAATATTATTTTAGTTTCTCAACTCATGGATCAAAACATGACTATAGAGTTAAAAGCTTCTAATGGAAGAAAATAGTGTCACATTCTTAAACAAGAAAAAAATAGCATCAGGCTCCTACAAAAATGGCCTATTTGTTCTAGATATTACTACACACTTAGTTATTTCAATTAAAACTTCAGATATATGGCATAATTTTCTAGGATATACTAGTGAATCTACCATGAATGAATTACTCAAATATAAAATGGTTGAAGGAATACAAAATCTATCTCTAGAATCTACTGTGTGTCCAAAATGTTTAGTAGAAAAAAAAATAGAATTCCTTTTGAACTTCGACAACAAAAAATAACAATAATTAGAGTTGATATATATAGATTTATGTGGGCCAATGAATACCACTAGTATTGTAGGACATATGTATTTTTAATTTTTTGTCGATGATCACACCAAAAAAATGTGGGTGTAATTCATGAAGTATAAATTAGAGGTATTTAGTCATTTTAAACAATTCAAACTTCAAGTAGAAAAATAATCAAGAAAGACTATAAAAGCTCTTCGTTCAGATAGAGGAGGTGAGTTCGTATCTAAATAATTTGATTAATTTTTAGAACATAATGGAATTAAAAGATAACTCACTACAACATATTCACCATAACATAATGGAATTGCAGAAATAAGAAATAGGTCAATAATGGAAATAGTGAGATGTATGTTAAAAGAAGCTCATCTTGATCATCAATACTGGGTAGAAGTAGTTTAGATAGTAGTATACATACAAAATAGATTACAAAAAATAATAATCAAACATATTACACTAGAAGAAGCATGGTCAAGACAAAAAACAAATATAGGAAAAACTAAGAATTTTTGGTTGCAAATAAAACATGCATATTCCAAAATAAAATAGGACAAAACTAGATGACAAAACTATGGCAGGAATATTTTTTGGCTATGAAAATAAATCTATAAGATACAAAATATTAGATCCACATGCAAAATTTTTTACATAAGTAGAGATGTAATTGTTGATGAAAATTTCAAAATTGACACAGAAAAACCCAATAATGATACATTAATTCTTCTAAACTACTTAAAAGAAGATATAACAAGTGAAGAATTAGAATCAAACTTTCAATAAGAATATAGAGAAGACACAAAACCATCTACAATTCCTCATATAAAAGAACCAATATGGCTCAAAGACACTCTCAGGGATTCAAACCTAGAAAGAATGCTAGATCTTACCAATACTATACCTCAAACTTGTAGTCAAAGTAGAATAAACAAAGGATTACTAAGCAATACAGTAGAACCAACATAGATACTTCAAGCACTAAATCACTGACATTGGAGGGCATCTATAGAATCTGAATATGCATCACTTCAAAAAAATAAAACATGGGATCTAGTAGAGATACCTTTAAGAAAGAAAATAGTGGGTTGCAAATGGATTTACAAGATCAAATATAAAGTAGATGGAACACTTGAAAAGTACAAAGTCCGATTAGTAGCCAAATGATATACTCAAACTGAGGGAATTACTATGAAGAAATATTTGCACGAACATCTAGAATGACTACTATTAGAACATTTTGTGCACTAGCAGTTCATCAGGGTTGGAAGCTTCATCAAATGGATATAAAAAGTTATTTTCTTAATGGTTATTTAAGAGAATTCTATATATCACAACTATAAGGGTTTGTTATTAAGAGATATGAAAATAAGGTGTGCAAATTGAAAAAATCCCTATATGATCTAAATCAAGCTTTGAGAGCATGGAATATAAAGATCAACAATCACTTATTACAACATAGCTTCAAAAGAAGTGCATATGATCCCAATTTGTATACAAAAAAAATTGGAAAGCGTATACTAATTTTCATAGTGTATGTTGATGATATAGTAATTAGTGACATTAAAAAGGATCTAGATAAGTTATTTGAGATAACAAATCTAGGTCTAATGAATTATTATCTTGATCTAGAGATTCAACAAAGTGAAGATAAGATTACTATTACTCAATCAAAATATGCAGAAGCCTTACTTGAAAAATATAGAATGAAGGATTGTAAGCCAAAAGATATACCAATGGAATAAGGGATTCAATTATCCAAAAATGACGAAACACCTTTGGTTTCAGAAACTATGTATCACTAATTAATTGGAAGTCTTCTGCACTTAACAAATAGCCAATCTGACTTAGCCTTTGCTGTAAATTATCTTTCATGCTTCATGCAAGAACCAAGAGAAATTCATTAAAAAACTACAAAAATAATATTGTAATATATCAAGAAGACTATTTATTATGGACTAACGTATATGAATAATGTTAATGTTTTTGTGTACAAGGCTGCTCATATTTAGATTATGCTGGCTCTATTGATGATAGAAAGTCTACTTTAGGGTACATGCTCTATCTTGGGTCAGGACCCATATCTTGGCATAGTAAGAAACAACATATAGTGGCACAATCATCTACTAGATTAGAATATAGGGCAGTAAGATATACGACTTACGAAGCATTATGGCTACAATATATATTATTAGACATGGATATCAAATGAATTCCAACCTTGATGTTTTGTGACAATCAAGGAGTACTCAACTTGATCAAAAATATTATTGTACATGAAATAACTAAAAATATTGAATCACAATGCCACTTCATTAGAGATCACTTTCAAAACCATCATATCATCCTAAAGCATATTCCTATAGAAAACCAGTTGGTAGATATTTTTATAAAAGCTTTTGGGAAAACCAAGTTTCAAATATTAAGATATCATCTATACAGCTCAAGGGAACTTCATACCAATTAATGTAATACAATGGGTATTGGAATAAATTCCACTATTTGGTAGTCGTTCCAAGTATCATGTAAGTTGGACCAAGTGTCATAGGTAAAGTGAGGAACAAGAAACCTATACTCCTATATAATGGACTCTAAGTTCCATGTCTTATTGTACATTTTTCATTCATATAATGAGACATGATATGCTCATGTAGATGTTCTATTCTCTCTTCACCTTCTTAGTCATTATGATTCTTGAGTAGATAGAATAGTGCAAAAACTATCAATATTTACTACTTTCTAGGATGGAGTTATTCAAAATTTCATTATAAGGCAATCTCGATGGGTGTAGGAGGCACCTACACCCCACCAAGAGTGTGGTTCCTACATCCCATCAGGTATATGAAGCATCTATACCCCACCAAGAGTGTGGTTCCTACATCCCATCAAGTATAGAAAGCATATACACCCCACCAAGGGTGGAATATACATTCTTTCGAGTTTAGGAGGCACCTACACCCCACCAAGGATGTGGTACCTACATCTTGTTGGGTGTAGGAGGTACCTGCACCCTACCAAAGATATGACACCTACACCCCACCAAGGGTGTGGTGCCTACCCTCAATAAGAATACAAGATCTACATCCCATCAAAGTGGTGCCTACACTTCAACTACTAAAGCTTGGTTGGTGACCATATGTCTTCCTAGAGAAAATGAAAAAAGTGGTTGTAAATCTAGAGGAACACTATTTTCAGCCAAACATCTACACTAATATTTAGCTTCAAGAACAACCAATCTCTCTTAATGGCAAATATCATAGTTGCATTCGTAATCATTGCAACCGTCCAACAATGCATGTCTTAAATATGCTAAATGACAAACAACACTCACTTAATTTAGGTTTACTAATTGTATGAGGTTGTTAATAGGAGTCACCTGTGTACTGTATCAAAAATGCAGAGTGACCCTAAGAGGAGGAGGAAGTAAAAAATAGGAGAACATTATGTATTGTATTTGTATTTATCAATAAAGCTTGAGAGTTCTAGTGTTTCTACTTGCTTCCGATTAAAAATACTACTTGTTAGTAGGTAGTTGGATGGATCATCTATAGGATCTTGGGCCCACTCCAGGTAGGAGTCCTTCCCTTTCCATCCTTTTATTTTTATCAAAGTGTGTGCATTATTTCTTTGGTGTGCAAGTGTGTGTTTATTATTATTTGCTTTAATTTAGTTATTATTTTAGTATGCATGTGTGTTTACTTATATTTAATTTAGTATAAGAGTACGCTTTAATTTTAAACCTTGAATTATTGATTGCTTTTATTTATCAATACAATATTTTATTTAAGTTTAGTTAAAATACTTTCATGCAAATATTATCACCCTCCATTAGATGTTAGGTGTAAAAAGAGACTCATTCCCACACTATAGGTATATACTATGTGTGGCACATCATAATATTATGATCCCTAGATTAACATGAGTTGATAGGACTAGACCATATTAGATACATTATTTTTACCTATCATTTTGGTGTCATTGCTAGGGAGTTGCCAAAAATGTAGTGTTTAGGGTCCATAGAGTAAGTCAGCTTGAAAGTGCATGTTCAAATTGCCTTACCTGTAGATCCACTATCTAAGATGCATGATTCCACCAAGACCTAGAGGACCTTACAAATGATTCATTAAGAAAACAAATATCATCCTACAACCACAAGTTTAGATTATTCTATAAATACTTACAAAAGAGTTGGAGGTGTCCCCTGAAGAGAAACAATCCCCTCTACTTAAGTGACCCTAGCACGATAATTTTTTATATGACACAATAATATCTCCTGTATCAAACTATAAACATGGCCAGTTTGATGATATATATAATACTCGAAGGTGGAAAGCACTTGAAGAAGGTACTATTTCAAATCTTGATCTAAGATTATTACTAGAGGATAAAAAGAAATAGTGTAATTATCTGTTAGTTGTTATAAAAATAGTTGATTTAGAACCTACACCACATGTAAGGAAAGAGATGGCTCAAAATAATGAATCTCCCATAAACTTTGAGAATTTGATTGAGGAACCTAAAGAAGATATTAAGATGAAATATATTTTTCCAGCACATCTCCTTAGTTTCAAGGGATTACCAATAGAAGATTCTAATATTTTCCTTTTTAAATTTTATATCCTTTGTAGGTAATTTGACTATAAAATGGATGCCCAAAAACTAAAACTCTTCCCTTCTACATTAGATGATGTGATGTTATGGTGGTTTATTGGCCTAGGGAACAAACAAATTAACACTTGGGAAGGTATGAAAATAATTTTTTGGAACAATACCAATATTTTGGAAGAGCAAGGTATGCACAAGAAGAGATCCTGGACATGTCACAAGAGGAGGGTGAATCATTATAATACTATTTGTTAAGGTTTAATTTCAATCTCCAACTCTCACCCCATGCAAGGCTAGGAGAAAGGTCATTAAAAAGCATGTTCCTGAGGGGATTTACAAATGAATCATTGGAAGCTCTAAATTTATTAGCAAGAGGTGATGCTTACCAAGCTTCAATGAACGAGATCCAACAATTGTGTCAAAATTATTCCAGAAGAAAAGGAAAACCATAAACACAAGGAACAAAAACATCAGTTTCCATAACCAAGGCAAAAATAATAACTTTTTTGGTTGACATGAAAAATAATATTTTATCATCTCTTGAATTACAATTAGAAATATTTCAGCTACAAAATAAGAAGCAGGAGATAGAAGCAACATTGGTATTTTTCTACCCAAGGTGTAGAAAGAAAAACGCAAAGAATTAATGTCTATAAAATAAAGTAAGAGTATGGAAGATTTGTCAAAGGGATCATAAGACTAGGTTGTGTCCAAAAATCATAACCATGAAGGAAGAACCAAAAGAAGTAGAAATATACTTTGTGGGTAACAAAAGGAATTGGCAACAATCTCCTGCATCAGTTGGAATGTCAGGAGTAGTGTCACTATATGGTGGTTCTAATTTCATAAATCAAGAGTAGTCTCAAACATCCAATATGGGTTGGTGGGGCTAGCCACCTTGGATGAATATTGTCTAGAATCCTTCTCAATATACACCAAATCCATGGATTCCATATTAGTAGTCTAGAATGCAATGGAGAAATGTTAACACATGGACCTCACCTCCATGTATAGTAGCACAACCTCCATTACATCCCAGTTTGTTGACTCCGCCTACTTTGAGACCATAACAATTGTCAATACAACCAATGCCAAATCCCAGTAGCAACAAAACAAACTCATCAATATACCAGGTAGATATGGAAATTTATTTGATGTATCATATTAGTGCAAATAATGTATACTGTAGTCCAATTCAACTTAGGTTAGGTAGAGATGTAGGATTAGAACAAACACCTCCAGTAGTGGAGGAAGTATATATAGAAGAAAATAATATTGTTAAACAATAGAACAATGAAGAAATCCTACCATATCCCAAAATATTATAGGATACTAGGAAAAGAGTACAACCAAAGTTTGATATTATAACATAATTGAAAAATATTATTTTCATTATTCCTTTGTATCAATCTATCAAAAATATTTCTATATACACAAAGGCTATTAGAGAATTATGCCTTAAAATACCAGGGCAGAGGCTACAACCAAAAGTAGTGTAGGTGGTAGGACAACTTGTTGATTTAATGTTAGTAAATACTTACCACCCCAAATATTCTAACCCAGGAAGACCAATTTTAATGCTAAAAATTGTAGACTTAATGTTACCTAACACTTTGGTATATTTGGGTGCAACCATTAATGTCATGCCCAAAGAAACTATGCACAAGTTGTAGCTGACGAATATGATACCAATGAAGACAATATTACAATTGGTGGATAGATCCATAGTACTTTCAGAAGGTATGTTGGAATATGTAATAGTAGCCATAGATGCATGGGAGTACCCATCTGAATTCCTAGTTCTATAATAAAATTCAAGTTTGTATGGCTATCCACTCATCTTAGGCTATCCCTGGATCACAACGACTGATGCTTATATTAGTTGCAAGACGAGGAAAATAATAATATTCGATGGAAATAATGTGAAATTTTTAGTCATTTGCTTGCCAACACAATACACCAATGAGTTGAGTGAGCCTGGTTTGGATGTCATAGGTGATGATGCTCTTCATGGATGCCATAGGGGATAAAAGTTGATGAAATAAAAATAGAAGTTATTAAAGAACTACCTACTCCTCAGAAAAAGAAATATGTGCAAATATTTTTGGGCTATGCAGGGTATTACTGATATTTTATCAAATATTGTAGTAAAATCACCAAACCATTGCATACATTATTGACCAAGGAAGCAAAGTTTATATGGATAAAAGAATGTAAATGGTCATTTCAGACCTTGAAAGAGAAATTAATGACTGCTTTAGAGGTCCAAATTGGGACCTCCTTTTCCATATTTATGTCGATGCATCTAACAACACCATAGGAGCGACATTGGGATAAAATAAAGAAAACTAGATATATGTTATCTACTATGCCAGTAAAAATCTCATAGGGGCAAAAATAAACTATACTATCATAGAAAAGGAATTTCGTGTAGTGGTACATGTCATTAATAAGTTCAGCCACTATATTATAGGCTATAATTTTTTGTGCATATAGATCATGCAACAATCAAATATTTAATGAATAAGCCAATGGTAAGTAGTAGAATTATTTGATGGATTTTAATTTTGTAAGAGTTTGATGTCACCATTATCAATAAACCTAGGAGAGACAATGTAGTGGAAAATTTCTTATCCAGATTGACATCACAAGACAACATGGCAACTGAGGACACATTTCAAAATGAGCATCTCTTTCCCTTGATGACTAAACATCATGATATGCTAGCATAGACAATTACTTGGAAACCAATAATGTATCCCCTACACTTACTTCCTAAGATGCTCAAAAACTAATTGAGAAAAGTGTGACATTCTCATGGATTAATGGATGTTTATTCAAGACTAGTCCTAATAAAATTATGATAATATGTGTGGTAGAAGAAGTCCCAACTATCCTAAAGGCCTATCATGATGATCCATGTGGTGGGCACTTTGCAGGAAGAAGAACTACACTTAAAATTCTACAAATAGGGTATTATTGGCCCTCATTATTTAAAAATACAGTTAAACATGCCAACCAATGTGACCAATGTTAGAGGATGGGATGACCAACGATGAGAGATAAAATACCACTTCAACCACAATTGCATTTAGAACCATTTGACAAATGGGGATTGGATTTTGTTGGTCCTATCAAATCCGCAATCAAATGATAAATGATATATTTTGGTGTATACTGACTATGTTACTAAATAGGTTGACGTGCAAGCCTTATAAAATTCAAAGGAGAAGAACATAGCATAGTTCCTATATGAAATTATCTTCACTATTTTTAGTATTCCCAAGGAGCACTATTGACCAAGGAGCTCAATTTACCTCTAATATGATACAAGAACTCTTGCAGCAACACCAAATCTAGAATAATAAATCCACCCCATATCATCCATAGGCCAATGGCCAAGTGGAGTTCATCAATCTTGAGTTGGAAAATATTCTAACCAAGACAGTACAAATTAAGAAATATTGGGAGAAACCCTTTCCGAAGCAGTTTAGGCATACTAAACTACTTGGAAAACCACTATGGATTTACACCATTTCAGCTGGTATTTGGAAAAAATGTAATGATGCCCATTGAATTTGAGGTAAAAACCCTAGAAATTGCCATGGAGCTTAATATAAATTTAAACGTGGCACAACAAGAGCATATTTGCCAATTGAATCAGTTGGATTAATACATACAAGAAGCACTACAACGTACAAAAATGATGCAGAAGTAGAGGGATACGTGGTATGATTGTCATATCATATCTTGCATATCAATGGCATTAATTCCAATTAAGTGTTTCAAGAAATTTATTTTTTAATGGTTTTCCTAAGGTCCAAAATTTAAAATCAAATTTTAGGGTTTTTTAAAAATCTTACCCTAAAATTTCTTTGAATTTGAAATCATCATAACTTTTGGTATAAGAATACGTTTGAGGTGATTCAAATTATAGCTGAAATATCTTGATCTCTTCTTTTCAATGGTACCAAATTTTCTAGAGGTTGAATGTAATTCCTTTTCCAAAAATAGTAGTTTTCAGTTGTAGCCTACCAACTTCTAAATGCTATATCTCTTGGTATGGAATGATTTTTACATTTTATTTACATATTGGGATACCCATTTGGCTTTTTTAGAAGTATGCAAAATTTCATCAAAATATGGGCACTTTGATTGTTCACTTAATTTTTTGCACTACGGGAGTTCCTTGTTCTCAAATTGGACATCCTTGTAAAATTCTATAGTCAAATTTGGTCAACATGGTGAAATGGAAAATTAAATTGCAGATTTTAACCAAGGAAGAAATAAAAATCTCAAATCCTTTGCTTTTCTTTCTCGCTTCTTTCATTTGCTTTTTTTGCTCCTTGCTAAAATCTGCGGTCAAAATGGTCAAAAAGAGGAAAACCCGAAAGCAAGTTGTGGATTTTTGCAAGGAATTAATATTTTTCTCCAATCGTCTTTTTTCCTTTATTTTTTTTTGCTCGCTTTTTCTCCTTTGTTAAATTCCAACATTTTTAATTTCGCTCATTGCTCTTCAAAAATTTAAATCGGGGATTTTAACAAAGAAAAATCAATCTCATCCTAAGTCTTTGTTATTATCCGCTCGCATAAAAACCTTTGTTATTTTTTGCTCCTTGTTCTATTTCACGGTCAAAATGGTCAAAATAAGGGAAACCTAAAATTAAATTGTAGATTATCATTTCTTTGTACATCTTCCGCTCATCCAAAGCCTTTGTTATTTTTCGATATTCTTTATTCCGCTCATTACTTTCTAGAAAATTAAATTGTGGATTTTAACAAAGAAAAATTAATCTCATCCAAAGCTTTTATTTTTTTCGCTCTTCTTTATTCCGCTCATTGCTTTCCAAAAAATTAAATCGTGGATTTTAACAAAGAAAATTTAATCGCATTTAAAGATTTTGTTATTTTTTGCTCTTATTTATTATGCTCATTGCTTTCGAGAAAATTAAATCATGGATTTTAACAAAGGAAAATTAATCTCATCCAAAGCCTTTGTTATTTTTCACTCTTATTTATTCCGCTCATTGCTTTTCGAAAAAATAAATCGCAAATTTTAACAAAGGGAAATCAATCTCATCCAAAGCTTTTGTTATTTTTTTGCTCACTTCATTTCTCCATTCATTTTTCTACTCATTTTCATTCCACTCCTTGCTCTCCGAAAAATTAAGTTGCAAATTTAACAAAGAAAATCAAGTTTATTTGGAACCAAGGTAAAGTCGCGGATTTTTGCGAGGGTTTAATTTCTCCATTTCACTCCATTCATTCTTCTGAATATTTTTACTCAATTCATTCTTCCGGATTTCTCCATCTCCATTCTGCTCCACTCATTTTTCCACTCCATTCTCCATTCCGCGATTGAAAAAGGAAGGCATTAGAATTGATTTTTGAATATAATTTTTGCCCTAAAATTAAAAGAGCAAACCTTAGGGATATTTTAAAAAATAATTAATTAAAAAATCAAAAGGTTCAAACCTTAGGAAAAAAAAAATTAATTAATTATTATATTAATTATCTAATCTTTATATTACCCAAGTGTTTTAGGTGAGTTGGAGAAGAGAAGGAAATCCTCCAAGGGATGTCCTAGGTTCAAATCTCCACCCTACCAAAAAGTTTAATTGGGTATCCAAAAATCCAATTGATAATGTTGGTGCGGGTAGGGTTGGGTGTGACTCCCGAGTGACTTTGACTGTATAGAACCCCCTGTTCATGGTCTCTCAGACCAGGGCGGCTCCACAAGGGGTTTTTCGTTTTTTAAAAAAAAAATCTTTATATTTTTATTTCTATTTTTGCGGGAAATTTGCTAGTGGCAGGAGTAGTAATGGCATATTTTATGGTAGGAGTAGTAATGGTAGATGTGATGGCATACATGAAACTTCAATGTAAAAGTGTGTGAATGTGACTATGCAGAGGTAGAAGATGTGGGAAGTTAATAATCCACCCAGATTTTATAGAGCTCATCGTAAACAAAGACTTGATGAGGCATGGTCGAAGGAGTGCCCATTTAATGAAATGTGGCTATAACTAGCTAGAAAATGAAAACATCTACATGTAGTCGTAGTTTTATGAAGATGATATTGGATTATGTCTTCCCCATTTATGGCAAGGTATCTAGGTAGATTTTCAGAGTAGTTGGAGTTGAGCAAGAATCTATTATTATGTGTTTTTCTAATTATGTAAAGCCCCAGTGGTAGGATTTTTATATTAGGTTTTAACTCCTTGGAAGAAGATATTTTCTAAAAGATCAGGGTATGTCTTGAGTCTATATATACTTTCATTGAATGTAAAATCAAGATGTGAAAACTTGGAAATAAAAGACTTGTAATTTTTAGCAAAACTTGCTCTGAATCCTTTATTTTGTACCTAGGGCTGGTGTGCGGACATCTTCCATAATATTTTTTGGGTTATGATAAGTGCACTATCTTTTATTTTATCTTACTTAGAATATATTTAATTTGATTGTAAACCTATGATTGTTGAGATTATGTTATGTTTTTGAGCTTCATTATATTTTATGTGCTAAAGGAAATTAGAGGCTTGAGGTTTTGGTTTGTATTTTATTTTCTCTATTCTTACTACACGAGCTTGACTACTGGTGAGAAATACCAATTAATGTCGACCACCCTTTTGTTTACAGTTTTATTTTCATTCCTTGTCGTTGCATCCCATTCTCAAGGTAGAAGGTGATCTTAGAAATATGGACCCTTCTTCATTTGATTTTATTTTGTTGTGAAGCTAAGTAGTTTGATTAATATCAGTAGTCACAATTTACAATTAGCTTATATATCATCTCTTTTCTTCCCTACCCTACTCTCTTTGCTTTTATTTCTGAAAGATCCATTTATGTTCTTTAAAATTTGTTATTCATTCAATTTATTAAAATTCAAATAGCTAGATCAATCCACTAATGCAAATATGATAAATGAACTTGACAAACTACCACCAAACAAAAATGGGTAGAAGTTGAACCCCCCTGTAGGTATATAGACAACCCATTAAAATCTATTCTAGAAGTGGAAAAGAGTGATAGCATTTGATCCAACTTTGTAACTCACACCTTGGATATCCAACAAGATCCTAAAGTGAGAGGGATTTATTTCCATTTATATGTTACTTGTGTTTCCTCTATACTCTTCACAACATGTGCATAAAATACCAATCAATACTATTTTTGTGCTAGAATGAGGACATAAACCCCTATTCGATGTTTAACATGGTGTGTTTAAAGTGATAAATATAATTGTGTTGTATTTTGTAATTTGTGTTCTTTATAAATATATCTTTAATTGGTGATTTTTTCCCTCCTCATTAGCTTTCAAATCTTGTTTTTTTAAGTATTGCCTAAACAACAAAACTCAAATCAACACTATTTTGGTGCTAGAAGGAGGGCCTTGAACCTACGTTTGGTGTTTGTTAAGATAATCAGTTAAACTGGATTCTAATTTTAGAGTAACTAGGTCTCACCCAAGAGCTGGAGAGCTCCTCATGTCTAAGTTGGTAATCCCAAGGAGAAGCAATACCAAGAGATATAAATCTCTATCCAAAATAGTTTTATCTTCGCTAGTGGTTCCTCAAATTGTGACTCAGAATCCTACCTTTAATCAGATACGCATGACCATCTAGTTAGGATCTACCACCTTGAATATCCCTAGTGTAGCACATGATTTACCTATCAATCCTAAGAAGTATCTTCCCACCTACAAGCATGATGGAATCAGGACAATGGAATAGCACTTGGTAGATGTTAAAAATACTCTAAAATTATTAAATATGCAACATGAAGATGTGGTCTATAGATTATTCCTATTCACTCTCCAAGAGGGATAATATGAATGGTTTTTGAAACTCACAAATGACTCTATCACTAGCAGGGATGATTTATAGAAAGTATTAGTATCCCAATTTGATCAGGTAATTGATCCTAGCATGTTGTATCAGCAATGAAACTATCAGGGCTTTCAATGTGAGATTCCAAAAGGCTTATGGTAGAATGACTGGTCATTACACCCAAGTATAAATTTGGCCTTAGAAATTTATAATAATACCTTAGATCTAGTGATCTCTATTTTCCTGAAGAGAGACATCAATGTCACAAAATTAATAAATCCTATAAGGAAGCTCTAACTCCTGAAAGGTAGTTGGGACCTCGACCTTTGAATAGTCTTTTGATAACCTTTGTTACATAGAACACACATGTTCTAAATCCTATTCCACATTAGATGTTAATGCTTGTATTTCAATCTCTTCCTAAAGAAACTCCATTACCCTTGACACACATTGAGCATGTACAAAATACAAAGAAATAATCCGAAAAAATAGGATTTGAAGAAGTTTCCAAGATGGTCCAAAAAGTGGCAAATAATTTCTTGAGTTTTAAGAGACAAGATTCTTGGGGAGAAAGTTCTCATAGGTTTCCTTATCAACAAAACCTATTCTCTAGACCTCTGTATGAAGCCAATAAGGATTACAACAAAGGTAAGGTGCCTAAAAGAAATATTTGTGACTTAGCTTTACCAAATTGGTGTATGGTTCATGGGACATCCCAACATAGGGAATTATATTATCTAGAGTTTTGCAATGGCTTTGAAGATTTATATGGTGAGTTGAGTATTTCTAAGAATCAGAGGAATGTTTATGGTTCTGATTCATCTAAACTTAGTACTGCTATAGTCTTGGATTCATTCACTTTTCCAAATGAGTCTAAACATTTTGTGGAAATGCCTATATATGAAGTGCAAGCTTTTCAAAAATTAATAAGAGATAATTACAATCTCATAAACAAAAATCTAGAACCCAACACTACATTTATACCTCCCAATAACTCTTTGAGAATTTCTCCTGATCCTTCTCCAAATAATAGTCCACCTCCACCCAAAGGAGGAGATATGAAAGTACAAGATAGATTTGTGGCTCCACTTAACAAAGGATATAATATAGTGGAGGATTTGAACAAAATAAAGGCTAACATCACCCTCCATGACCTAGATCAAATTATGAACAGAGGGATAATTTTGTTAATACTTACTCTAAGCCCTCTGCAAAAAACCTCCAAAAAAGGGAAATAAAATGGCAAATGCAAATATGGCCATCTATAAAGAGAAGACTGAGGTTTCATATTTCTTGATAATAGTTTACATATTTTGAAAAACATATACATAACTATCTGGTAGATTCTGGTACTTTAGCTAATGTCATGCCTCTAGACATTTGCCAACAATTAGGGTTAACCCTTGTGAAATTTGATAGGATAGCCTTTCAGTTAAATAAAACTAATGTCAAGGTGATAGGTGAACTTCAAGGTATACATATTCAGCTGGCATCTGAACCAAGAGTGCAACATAGAATTGACATCCAAGTAATAGATATTCTTGTGGGGTATGGGATGCTTCTAAGTAGGGATCGGTCTAAGTATCTAAATGAATATTTGGCCATAAATTTCTTACACATGTGGTTACATTGAAAAGGTGTAGCAAATCAGTTAAGGATTGATAGAGAGCCTAGGTATAAACACATGATAAATAAATATAATGTCAAAAATGAGGCTATTAATTTTGTTGATGCAGATATTAGGGTCTATAATTTGACAACTACAAAGAAGGAAAGATAAATTAAAGCTCTAACTACTCATTATAATGGCGTCTAGACACTTCACATTGATGGAGCTAAATCAAAACAAGGGTCTAGTATAGGGACGGTTCTCAAAGGACCTCATGATTAGGTATATTGCATGTCTTATCACTTGTAATTTCCTTACACAAATATTTTGACTGAGTATGAAGCATTAATTTTAGGATTGAAATTTTCTTTAGATAAAACTGTGAGAAATATCTAATTTTTCTCAAACTTGGAATTGGTAACTAATCAGGTTAAAGGTATGTTTCAATGCAAGGCCTCTTACCTAAAGCGGTACAAACATCGATCTTGGGACCTCATGGAGGATTTTAATGCTTTCAATATGACACATATTCCTAGGGAATAAAATTCACTTGCATACATTTTAGCTTCATCAGTTGCAAATTTGAAACCCTTAAAGGAATTTCAATGAAAAAAATAGAATTAGTCACTTATCCTTCTTTTCCAGATAATGTAGATACATTTCAAGTATTTTTGATGATCAAAAAATTATAAATTTATTATAAAATACAAATGCATTTGAAAAAACCATAATTGATGATGGTCAAAGGGATACTATTCTTGAATATTTTGGTGATGAAGATGGAATAATGAGGCTAAAAAGCAATAGAATTCCTAGGGAAATGGTAGAAATTGAGAGGCTATTTAACAATGATCAAATTAAAAAAAGAGTAAATTCTAGAAATCCCATTAGTACAGCAAGAATTGAGATCAAGAAATTGAATGTAGGGACTAAAGAGAATCCCAAGCATGTTCAATTAGCTAAATCCTGTGACCCCATAATAAAGTAAAATCTTACTAAGTTGCTTCATAGGTCTAAGGATGTTATGGCATGGTCATATAAATACTTGAATATTTTCAATATGAAATTTTTTATGCATACTATACCCCTGAAAGATTTTGTAAATCCTTTAGGCAGAAACAAAGACATGTTAACGCCTTATTGAAACTTATCATTCAGAAGGAGGTAGAAAAAAAATTTGAATACTACCATCATTTTTCCTATTAGACATTCTACCTGGGTAGCTAATTTAGTGTCAGTTAGAAATAAAACTATAGAAACTCATCTTTGCATAGATTTTAGAAACCTAAACAAGGCTTCTAAAAAAGATAATTATATTTTGCCTTCCATGGATGATGTACTACAAATTGTAAATGGCTCATAGATGATGTCTTTATTGGATGGATTTTCTAGGTATAACTAGATTTTGGTAGATAGAGAGGAAAGAATGAAAACTATCTTTACAACCAAATGGTAAGATTAACTTTGTTAAGATATTTATTTCTAGCTTCATTGAAATAGTCAAACCACTGAATAAAATGCTAAAGAAAACTGCTCAAATTTTTTCCTCAATGGAAGCCAAGGTGGCATTTCAAGAGATTATGCTATCCAACAAGCTCTAGTTTTGGTAAGTCCAAATTTTAGTGTAGTTTTTTACCTATACTATTTTTATTCTAAACATACACTTGCTGTAGTTTTAAATCAGTAGAGGAAAACAAGGGAGCACCACATTGCCTTCAAAAGTACCAATATGAAGGGTACTAAGTTAAACTACTCTCATCTGGATAAGCAAGCCTATGTCTTAGTAAAAGTAGTTAAACAATTTAGGCATTATATTTTGAGGAGTAAAGTCCATGCTATAGTTGCTGATCCAACTGTAAAGTATTTGTTAAGTAAAAATGAACTAGGAAAACTGAGAGGTAATTGGGTTACAAAATTACAAAAGGTTGACTTAGAGATTTGACCTACTAAATTGATTAGAGGACTTGGTCTATCCCAGCATATTTTTGAGATACCTGCAGGGACAAATATTAACCAACTAGAATCCAATTTGGATGATTAGTATGGGGATATCATACATTTATTAGGATCTAAGAATTACCCACCTCATCTAAACAGAACTCAGAGTAGAGCACTAAAGTTAAAATCTACTCATTTTTTACTCAAAGAAGGTCATTTATATAGATAAAATTATGTTGGCATATTCTTAAGATGTGTTGCTCAGGATGAGGTGGATGAATTAATGTCTAGTTTTCATGTAAAGTTAGGAGTAAGACATTCTTCAGGTTCAGCTACTACACATAGCATATTATGGGTAGGCTACTACTGGTCTACATTTTTTAAGTATGCGCATCATCATTAGAGAACTTATCATCAATGTCAAATATTTACAGCCAAGTAGGATAACCGAGATCTACCATTACAACCTATTATAATAGACAAACCTTTCATGTAGTGGGAACTTGATTTTTTGGTAGTGATGGACCCAAATTCATTAGCAAGGAACAAGTATGTATTATCAAGAACTGATTACTGTATGCGATGGGCTGAAGCAGTAGCCACAATGAGGAGTACAGCCCATGAGGTAATTGAATTTTTAGAATAAAATATCATAACCAGGTTTGGAGTTCCTTTGAATTTAGTTTGTAATAATAGACCAACTTTCCAATCATTGAAATTTACAGAGTGGGAATACCAGAAGAGGGTAGTTCTTAAATTTTCATGCAACTATTATCCCTAAGGAAATGGATTGGCTAAATCCACGAATAATAATTTGATAAATACCATTAAGAAATATGATGTAGACAAACCCAAAAAATGGTATACATTACTAAAGTACGCACTTTGGGAAGATAGAATAAGACATAAATAAGCTCTAAAACTTCACCATTTGCTTTGTTGTATGATACTAAACCAATAGTTCCAATTTTAATCAAAATACCTACTTATCGGTTTGTTTTAGACTATTTTTATGATCATGCAAATACGAAAGGTCGTGTATTAGACTTGATTAATTTATAGGTTGAAAGGCTTCAGGCCTTAGAGTATTTCAATCAACATCAAGAGGTAGTCAAGCATTGGTTTGATAAAAGGGTAAAGGTGAAGGCATTCAGAATTGTAGACCTGGTGCTTCTGTGGGACAAAGCCCATGAAAATAAAGGTAAAAACACCAAGTTGCAGCCTCTATGGATAGGGCCATACCAAATCATAGAAATTCTAGGTGATAATGCATTTTATCTATAGGATCTGGAAGGTAATTTCTTCAACTTACCTATTAATGGTCAATATTTGAAGTAGTATTTCTCTATTTTTCCATCTGCTACATCATTTGAGTTATTATATAAGCCTTTGTACATATGTATATATAAAGAAAAATTGGTAGAAATAGTGTGTTTAGTCAGTTTTATCGACATTAAGTTGATTCTGGTTTTCCAAGTTTTCATTTTCTTTCTTCTTTTGGGTCTTGTTCTCGATTTCTCAAATCAAAGCAGGGTGATTTTGGTAAAAATATATTCTAAGTGGGAAGAAAGTGGTAATGCTTGTTATCTAGAATGAAAGTAGAAAAGCAATTTATATTATGTACCTTACCCACCATAATTATTTTAATTGTAAAGAGAATGGTCATGATGTTTAGCTGGAAAACTCTTAGGGAATCCAAGAAAAGTTAGTCATGAGAGGAAAACTCTAATTCACAAAAAAATATTTTAATAACTCTTAAGAGGCTATTGATGTCTGAAAACTAAAATGGTTAGTTTATCAGTTGTTTGGTTAATAAAATATCAGGTCAAATGCAACTTTCAAACCTCTAGTAAGAATCCTTGGCTATCTAGTCTTTTTATACAAAAAATAGCAACACAAAAAAAAAGAGAAAAAAAAGAGTTCTACAAAATAGGGGAGTTCTATAATAAAAGGGAGATAGCCAAGATTTTTGAAAGAGGAATTTTAGACATGTTCACTAGATCTATAGATGTCCCATGGCTTTGAACCAAGGTCTTGGAAAGCTAAAAGTAACTTTGTTGGGGCTATAAACACTAAACTAGAATCAAAGCTCTACTCAAATGACCTTATGCAATCCAAATAGTCTGGTTAATCCTTAGAATTTTAAGCCATAGTCATCTTAAGAGGAAGGATTTATACACTTGCAATCATACACCAAAATATTCTCTTAAGTGGTTTAACTTAGTATATCCCTGAGAAATTTTGATAGACTGGTAGGTGACAGTTAAAATATTTTAAAAATCCTAGTGGCAAGGTATGGTACATGATTTAAGTTGTTTTAAAACTAGAGTTATGGATTCCAAATAGTGCTACTATTTTGCCACAAACATCACCATTTTTTGAGAAGCAACACACCCCTCTGATCATAAAATTTTGATCCTTTGATAAATGACTTTATTCTCCAAGGGGACCCTCTTGAAGTATTTTTTATTCTATTTCCAAAATTCGCTTTCATCAAGGTTTTAAATTCTGCCCACATTAAGGTGTCAAAATTGCTTGGATAAAATATTGATCTCAATTGAATTTCTCTGGATATTTGCATGTCAATGGCATTAATTCCAATTAAGTGTTTCAGAAAATTTAATTTTTAATGGTTTTCCTAAGGTCCAAAAATTAAAATCAAATTTTAGGGTTCTTTAAAATCATACCCTAAAATTTCTTCGAATTTGAAATCATCATAAATTTAGGTGATTCAAATTCTGGATGAAATATTTTGATATCCTCTCTTCAATGGTACCAAATTTTCCAAAGGTTGGATGTAATTTCATTTCTATAAATAGCAGTATCCAATTGCAGCCTGCTAACTTCTAAATGTTATATCTCTTGATCTAGAATGAATTTTTTGGATTTTATTTGCATATTTGGATACCTATTTGGCTTGTTTAGAAGTATACAAAATTTCATCAAAATCTAGGCACTTTGACTTTTTAACTAATTTTTTGCACTACAAGAGTTCCTTGTTAAAATTCGCTATCAAATTGGACATCCTTGTAAAATTTTGTAGTCAAATTTGGTCAACATGGTGAAATGGAAAATTAAATCATGGATTTTAACCAAGGAAGAAATAAAAATCTCAAATCCTTTGTTTTCCTTCTGCTCACTTCCTTCCTTTGCTTTTTTCGCTCCTTGCTAAAATCCACGGTCAAAATGGTCAAAAAGAGGAAAACCGAAAGCAAGTTACGGATTTTTACAAGGATTTAATATTTTTCACCAATCGTCTTTGTTCCTTTGTTATTTTCTACTCACTTTTTATCCTTTGTTAGATTTTGGTATTTTTAATTCTGCTCATTGTTCTCAGGAAATTTAAATCACGAATTTTAACAAAGAAAAATCAATCTCATCCTACGTCTTTGTTATTTTCCGCTCACATCAAAACCTTTGGGAAACATAAAATTAAATCATGGATTATCATTTCCTTATAAATATTTTACTCATCCATCCCTTTGTTATTTTTCGTTCTTCTTTATTCCGCTCATTGCTTTCCAGAAAATTAAATCACATATTTTAACAAAGAAAAATTAATCTCATCCAAAGCCTTTGTTATTTTCTGCTCTTCTTTATTTTGCTCATTTCTTTCTAGAAAATTAAATCACGTATTTTAAAAAAAGGAAAATCAATCTCATCCGAAGCCTTTGTTATTGTCAGCTCTTCTTTATTCTGCTCATTGTTTTCCCAAAAACTAAATCACGAATTTTAACAAAGGAAAATTAATCTCACCCGAAGTCTTTGTTATTTTCCGCTCTTTTTTATTCTGCTCATTACTTTCCAAAAAATTAAATTGTGGATTTTAACAAAGGGAAATCAATCTCATACAAAGCCTTTGTTATTTTTCCGCTCACTTCATTTCTCCATTCATTTTTCCGCTCATTTTCATTCCGCTCCTTGCTCTCCAAAAAATTAAGTTGAGGATTTTAACAAAGAAAATCAAGTTTGAGGATTTAATTTCTCCATTTCACTCCATTCATTCTTTCAGATTTTTTCACTCCATTCATTCTTCTGAATTTCTCCTTCTTCATTCTGCTCCACTCATTTTTTCACTTGAAAAAAGAAGGCATTCGAATTGATTTTTGAATATAATTTTTTCTCTAAAATTAAAAGAGCAAACCTTAGGGATATTAAAAAATTAATTAATTAAAAAATCAAAGGGTTCAAACCTTAAAAAAATAAAAAATGAATTAATTATTATATTAAAGGTCTAATATTTGCCCTTTTATTTCTATTTTTGCAAGAAATTTGCTAGTGGCACGAGTAATGGCAGATATGATGATAGACATGAAACTTCAATGTAAAAATGGGTGAATGCGGCTATGCAGAGGTAGAAGATGTGGGAAGTTAATAATCCACCCAGATTTTGTAGAGCTCACTACAAACAAAGACTTGATGAGGCATGGTCGAAGGAGTGCCCATTTAATGAAATATGGTTGCTAGCTAGAAAATGAAAACATCTGTATGTAGTGATAGTTTGATGAAGATGAGATAGGATTGTCTTCTCCATTTACGGAAAAGTGCCCAGGTATATTTCCAGAGTAGTTAGAGTTGAATGGGACTCTATTATTATGTGTTTTTTATCATATAAAGCCCCGAAGGTGGTATTTTTATATTAGGGTTTAACTCTTTGGAAGAAGATATTTTCTAAAATATTAGGGCATGTCCTGAGTCTATATATACTTCCATTGAATTTAAAATCAGTATGCGAAAACTTGGAAATAAAAGACTTCTTACAATTTTTAGCAAAACTTGCTCTAAATATTTTATTCTGTACCTAGTACTAGTGTGTGGACATCTTCCAGAATAGCGTGGCTAGGCACCTAATATTTTTTGGGTTATGATAAGTGCACTATATTATATTTTCATCTCACTTAGAATTTATTTAATTTGATTGTAAGCCTGTGATTGTTGATATTATGTTATGTTGTTGAGATTCATTTTGTTTTATGTGTTAAAGGAAATTAGACGCTTAAGGTTCTGGTCTGTGTTTTATTTGCTCTATTCTTACTGTGCGAGCTTCACTGCTGGTGAGAAATATCAATTGATGTCGGCCACACTTTAGTTTATAGTTTTTTTTTATTCCTTATCGTTGCATCCCATGCCCAAGGTAGAAGGTGATCATAGAAAGTTGGACATTTCTTCATTTGATTTTGTTTTGTTTTGAAACTGAGCAGTTTTATTAATGTTAGTAGTTACAATTTACAATTAGCTTAGATATCCTATATTTTCCTCCCTACCCTACTCTCTTTACTTTTACTTTTGAAAGATCAATTTTTATGTTCTTTAAAATTATTTATTCATTCAATCTACTAAAATTCAAAGAGCTGGATCAATCCACTAATGCAAATTAGATAAATGAACTTGACAAACCGCCACCAAAAAATAATAAGTGGAAGTTGAACCCCCTATAGGTATACAGACAGTCCACTCAAAACTATTTTGAAAGTGGAAAAAAGTGATAGTATTCGATCCAACTCTGTAACTCACACCTTGGACATCCAGCAAGATCCTAAAGTGAGAGGTATTTATTTCCATTTATGTGTTACTTGTGTTTCTTGTATACTCTTCATAGGTGTACATAAAATACCAATCAATAGGTTCCAATCCTTTGCACCCAATGATGTAGTTCTCCTTATGCAACCCATAGAGTACTCAACTCATGGATAAAAAATATAGAAAATGTAGCATAGTTTGTGGAATAGATTTAGTACATCCAACAATAGGTCCATGACCTCTTGGAAAATATAAAAAAAAAATACAAGCAATGCCATGATCGGCATCGAGTCCCACATCAATTCAGTATTGGAGATAAATAATGAGACTTTTTAAACCCCATAGGATATTTAGACCTATTTACTATGGATCATATACCATCACCAAGAAGGTGGAAGAAAATATCATGAATTCTATCTTCCATATTATCTTGTTTGCAGTCAATCTTCAATGTTTAACTTCGTAGGCCCTATCATCCACCTCTATTGGACACTTCCATAGTAGCAAAACAATTGTATATTTAAGAACTCAATCTAGATAGCTTAGCACCAATTGAGGAGGATCATATTATTGATACATGGACCAAGACCAATAGAAGACAATCCACTCAAATGTATAGAGTGGTCAAATCAAGACAATTTGATCACCAAGGGGAATGACTCATAAAAAATAAAATAAAGAAGCAAATTCTACACCTAATGTCAAAATTTGATGCAATAAGGACCATTGGTTTTTAAGCAAGAATGAATTATCCAAGCATGTGATCCTTTTAAAACATGATCTTATGCTTGAAAATGCTTGCATATCCATTTTTTTATCCTAACCACACTGTAATGGGTATAACTTAGTGCTTGGGAATCTATTTTGATCCATTCAAGAAGCATTTGAAAGATTAGAGAAAGAAAATAATTATGCAAATAACTTTATCATAGAAAATTTGCCAACATATTTGTGTAAAAAATACTTTGGAGGCACTAAAAAATGTAAAATAAAATACTCACTAAAAATAGTAATTTTCTATTTTTAGATTTTTATAGCCAAATGCATCTATAGGTATGTTGACACATCAGTTAGAAGATAAAACACAAAATAAAAAGTCACAAATCTATAATTTTTATTTATTGTGCACTTTGTAACTCATAGAATGTGAATCACTATATTTTCATATGGATGACCTAACTCAACTAAGGTGAACCACCTAATTCCATATGGGTGACATTCCATATTCAACATGATGGATTTAAAACACACCAATTCTTGTATAAAGATATATGCACCCTTGATTGTTAAAAGTATGAGTAATGGATGTAATGTTATAGCTTCACATCTCTTCTTAGATATTGCTTACATTGTACTCTACTTTTTAGCAATAAATTTATTTTATTATTTTGCTTATATATGTGTGTGTGTTCTAATTTATTGTAATCTTATTTTTTTTAATTTCACTCTTTCATACTCTTCCTCAATTTAAAATTTTGAGTTTCAGATCAGTCAAAATTCTATGTTTCATATCATTATGTCACTCTATCATAAATAATTGCCTCATAGTGTGAGGAACATAAATTTATTTATGAAATTTAGGTATTTTTTCTCCTCAAATATTTAAGCCATTGTCCTACTTCTACTTGCCCTATTCAAGGATATAATCTACTATAATTTTTGATACCACTTATCAATAGGAAATCATTCAAGGATGCTCCTTAAATCCATTTGAATCTATGCTTTTATACATGTTTTATTTTGCTAAGTGCATCAATCACTTTGTTCTCCTTGCCATTGATATACACAATATTAGTCATATTTGTACTATCAATCTCCTCTATTAAGTATTCAGGTTGGGCTAAATAAAAGGATATCTAAGACTCCAATGATCTATCCTCATATTAAGCCATCATCCTAAAAGAAAGTAATATCATATTTTAAGTGTGTACAACATTGTTGCTAACTCGATATCATGGTAAGGAAGTTAAAATCATGGTTCTTGATATTTCTACTCTCAAAGGTAATGACTCATCCTTCTGAATAAGGGATCCACTAAGTCTCTCCAGTAAAATTTTAGTGCATAGAAATTCCTTATCTATAAAGGATGACTTAGATTGGTGCATCAATAAGTAGATATTTCAACTTTTAGGACATTGCCTCACATCTATGAATCCATTCAAACTTCTTACCTCTCCTCTAAATTGAATTATTATCTTGGAGAAACCAAACATATACCTTTACTAGTATGTTATTCATGAAACTATGAACCTTAGCAACATTAATCAATGTCATCCATTCCACTATAGCTTTGATCCCGGTAGGTTCAATAAAAAATTCTTCACCAGACATTATATACCTCAAGTATTGGATCATTTTTAAAGAAGGAACGTTTGGAAAGTTTCTTGTATAGTTTATGTTCTAATAGGCACCACAATACTAGTCATAAATGGTCGTAATATTCCTATGAAGTACAATAATTGATCAAGATATCATCTAGGAATATAAATACAAACTTATCAAAATATTGTCCAAGCATATTATGCATCAACCTCATGAAGACCATCAAAGTCATTAGTCAAATTGATATGTACCATTATAAACTCATATTTTTTATACCTAGTCTAAAATTAACTCTTTAACATATGTTACTCATTGATACAAAGTTAACAATCTCAAATCTATCTTAGAGAAAAATTTGGCTCCCCTCATCTAGTCAAATAAATCATTAGTGTGAAGAACAAGATATTGATTCTCAATGGTTAGCTTTTTTATCTTCCTATAGTCAATATGTAATCTTATAGAACCATATTTCTTCTTCACAAAGATACCTAGTGCTTCCTATCAAAAACACCTGGGAATATTGACCCATAATTCAAAAAATCCTATAATTGTGATCTCAACTCATACAATTTAGGTGTAGTCATTTAGTATGAAACCTTGAATTCTATCTAGGTACCTAGAACAAGATATTTGGTTAATTATATCATTCTTTTAAGAAGTAATTGAGGTAAATCCTCTAGAAATGCATCATCAAACTCCACAAGAACTAGATAAAATTTAATATAAACTTCATCTCCTCTTTCTTAGTTTCTTAATCCTCTATCATGATGGTATAGAGATGAAATGCATTCCTAAAATGCTTCTTCATCTAAATAGAAAAGAGGAAGCAAACAAAAATTAGTTTCTTGATGCCACTAAGAAGAAACCTCACACCACCATCATTCATACATTTTTTTATATTTAAATAATAATATACCTTAGCTCAATACATGGAGAGTCATTTCATCTCTAAAAAATACATCATAGGAAGTTAATAGAAGTACATGAATTTCTACCCTACTGGTATAACTTATTGGATCAAAGGAAAAGTATCCAACTCTAGTCTACACTAAATACCTAACCTTCATGTCCATCCCAACTCTCCATGATTTATTACAATAAGTATTCGCTAGCCCATAATTTTCCATAATGGAAGTTGAAATAAAAGAATCTTTATCTCTAAGATAAAAAAAAAATAGATGGTTACCACAAATTTACCTAAGATCTCTATCACCAAGGCTCAATGTTTTTTCTTGTAGTGAACTAGTACATCATATACATGATGTGCTTATCCTGTGTATCTAACTATTACTTCTAAAATCTGGAGTGTCTATGCTATTTATTCCTACCCTCATTAAGAATTCTCATTGTTTTAGTAAGCTCTTCCATAAATGAAACATCTTCTAGGAGGCCCCCAATCATGAAGGTGTATTTGGATGTTTAGATAACTACCTTGACCACACACTGGTCACTAAAGAACCTTGATTTAAATTTGGGACCTATTGATAAGACTAAATGAATCCCCTATTAGGATTTCCTCTAAATTGATATATATTCCTATGGTAGGGTACCTAGGAATAGATATTTGGGGATATATTATTATATTGTATAAGGGTTGGCATGGGCCACACATAACCCAAGGTTGATTGTATTATAATATTATATTATATTTTAATATAATATAATATTAGTAGTAGGCTCTCCAAAGTAGAATAAGAATATGGATATATAAAGAAGAGATATTTGTCATTGTAAGGATTCATATCATTGAAGAAGAATCTTATGTAATCGTCGTGCCCACGAAGTGGCCTCTCATCTTGGGAGATCTTGTGGAGTTATTCCTTCCTTAAGGATTATTATTGGTGTTGCCCTACCTTAAGGGTATTATCTATCTCTCTCTCATTTGTGGATTGTTATTGTGGATAATATATTGTGGATGAATGATTTGATATTTCTGCATATTGGTGAATGGTTCATGTTTAATAATAAAAGTTATGCAACAAGTGGTATCAGAGCAACGATTTTGGCAAAGTGGGGATTTTTGTGTGAAACCCTAGAATTAGGGCAATTTTTTTTTGGAAAAACATCTCATCTTTCAGGAGCCATATCTCTACGCAAGTTTATCCGATTCAAGCGATTCTTGGATCAGATTGTGCAGAATTTGAAGAGCTTTAAAATGAGTGGTCATATGAAGGAATCTAAGTAGTATTGAGGGAGATACGACCTTTTGAAGTCAGCCATCTGGAACAAGGAAAGTGACGAATTTTCAAGTCGTGAATTTTTCAAAAGACAATTTGTTTAGTTCGGGTAAGCAAATCAGTTGCACTTTATTTTGTTTGGAAGAAAAATTGCAGATGTAGTTGTCTTTGGGATTTTTAGCTTCAACTTGGTGGGAAGATATTTTTTTCCATAAAACCCTAGTTTGCATTAGGGCATGATATTTATTATCAAAAAACCCTAGTTGCATTAGGGCATGAACAATGGTACTCCAACATTTTTCTGGAGAAGATGATATTGATGCTAGAGAATGGTGGAAAAATTTTAGATCTCGATATTGTAATGTCTCATGGGGAAATCCCTGCTTGGTATATGTCTTCAAGGGAAAGCTTTGTTTTGGTTGGATAAGTTTTGTAAAGAAATGAATAATGAATACACTGTGGATGAAGTGGAGCATGCATTCTTGAGTAAATGGGACCCATATTATGTAGATCACCTAATGGATTTGATTGAAGACTATGAAAAAGAAATAAAATTACTCAAGAAGAAAGAGGAAAAGGTCAGGGAAGATAAAAAAGATGTCAGTATGCAGACAGAGGAAACCATACCTTTGGTGGAAGATAAATTAGAAAATGGACAAAGGAATTTGTTTAAATCTAAAAAGTCTATTTTGCAGGTTCATGGAAGCATTCAAAAGGAACAGGTTATTATTTCCATTGACTCTGGTAGCAGATATAATTTTATTAATATTGCTTTGGCTAAGAAGTTGCAAGTTCAAGCAACAAAAATTAAGGACATACAGCTAGAGGGTGAGAATGTTCAGATTTTTGAAGATTTGAAGATCACCATGGATAAATATGTTTTACATTCAGATTTCTATGCTATTGAGATGGATGATGAGGATATTGTTCTTGGTTATCCTTGGTTAGATTCTTTGGGTACTATTAACATTAATGTGCAAAAGAAGTTTATGAAGTTATGGTACAGAAAAAAGAAGATAACATTGCAGGATATTTCTCAGCTTGAGGAGCAAGGATACAAGGAAAATCAAGAAGTGGTTGTAGAAGAACAAATTGAAGAACATGAAATAGAATCCAAGAAGGCGATAGTAGCAACAGAGTCCATGAAAGAAGTAGCAGTAACTAATTAAGTGGAAATAACATTGCAGGATATTTCTAGCTTGAGGAGCAAGGATACAAGGAAAATCAAGAAGTGGTTGTAGAAGAACAAATTGAAGAACATGAAATAGAATCCAAGAAGGCGATAGCAGCAACAAGAGTCCAAGGAATATTTGATAGAAGAGCACAAGGACACACCAAACAAAGATAACATGAAAGAACAAGGTGTAGAAGAATTTAAAACAATGAAGCCAAAGGTTGAAAAGTCAAAGAAGGTAGAACATCAAGTAAAGGTTGCACCATATCGCCATCCACACCACCATGAGCGGAAACAATATTGGAGGCATGGTTCAAGGCAACAATATTATGGTTCTACATGTAATCAGCAGGGCACCAACTATGGCAGTGTTTGGCAAAGAAAGCATAGTGATCATGGTTTTCAACATGGTTCATCAGCATCAAGGAACAAGTGGACCCATCATTCAAGTTATCAAAATACAGCAGCAGAAGCGTGGAGCCAACGAAGCAGATTTGGATACTCAAGTAACAAAATGGCGTACCAGCATCATCGAGTTTCACTTGGATGGATGGATGAGCGAGATTGGTACCAATTGCTAACATTGCTTAGCAAATCATACTATCAAGTTTCTTCATATGTTTCGAGGACGAAACATTTGTAAGGAGGGTGGCATGGTAGGGTACCTAGGAATAGATATTTGGGGATATATTATTATATTGTATAAGGGTTGGCATGGGCCACACATAACCCAAGGTTGATTGTATTATAATATTATATTATATTTTAATATAATATAATATTAGTAGTAGGCTCTCCAAAGTAGAATAAGAATATGGATATATAAAGAAGAGATATTTGTCATTGTAAGGACATTCATATCATTGAAGAAGAATCTTATGTAATCGTCGTGCCCACGAAGTGGCCTCTCATCTTGGGAGATCTTGTGGAGTTATTCCTTCCTTAAGGATTATTATTGGTGTTGCCCTACCTTAAGGGTATTATCTATCTCTCTCTCATTTGTGGATTGTTATTGTGGATAATATATTGTGGATGAATGATTTGATATTTCTGCATATTGGTGAATGGTTCATGTTTAATAATAAAAGTTATGCAACAAGTGGTATCAGAGCAACGATTTTGGCAAAGTGGGGATTTTTGTGTGAAACCCTAGAATTAGGGCAATTTTTTTTGGAAAAACATCTCATCTTTCAGGAGCCATATCTCTGCACAAGTTTATCCGATTCAAGCGATTCTTGGATCAGATTGTGCAGAATTTGAAGAGCTTTAAAATGAGTGGTCATATGAAGGAATCTGAGTAGTATTGAGGGAGATACGACCTTTTGAAGTCAGCCATCTGGAACAAGGAAAGTGACGAATTTTCAAGTCGTGAATTTTTCAAAAGACAATTTGTTTAGTTCGGGTAAGCAAATCAGTTGCACTTTATTTTGTTTGGAAGAAAAATTGCAGATGTAGTTGTCTTTGGGATTTTTAGCTTCAACTTGGTGGGAAGATATTTTTTTCCATAAAACCCTAGTTTGCATTAGGGCATGATATTTATTATCAAAAAACCCTAGTTGCATTAGGGCATGAACAATGGTACTCCAACATTTTTCTGGAGAAGATGATATTGATGCTAGAGAATGGTGGAAAAATTTTAGATCTCGATATTGTAATGTCTCATGGGGGAAATCCTTGCTTGGTATATGTCTTCAAGGGAAAGCTTTGTTTTGGTTGATTAAGTTTTGTAAAGAAAGGAATAATGAATACACTTGGGATGAAATAGAGCATGCATTCTTGAGTAAATGGGACCCATATTATGTAGATCACCTAATGGATTTGATCGAAGACGAAAAAAAAAAAATAAGACTATGAAAAAGAAATAAAATTACTCAAGAAGAAAGAGGAAAAGGTCAGGGAAGATAAAAAAGATGTCAGTATGCAGACAGAGGAAACCATACCTTTGGTAGAAGATAAATTAGAAAATGGACAAAGGAATTTGTTTAAATCTAAAAAGTCTATTTTGCAGGTTCATGGAAGCATTCAAAAGGAACAAGTTATTATTTCCATTGACCCTGGTAGCAGATATAATTTTATTAATATTGCTTTGGCTAAGAAGTTGCAAGTTCAAGCAACAAAAATTAAGGACATACAGCTAGAGGGTGAGAATGTTCAGATTTTTGAAGATTTGAAGATCACCATGGATAAATATGTTTTACATTCAGATTTCTATGCTATTGAGATGGATGATGAGGATATTGTTCTTGGTTATCCTTGGTTAGATTCTTTGGGTACTATTAACATTAATGTGCAAAAGAAGTTTATGAAGTTATGGTACAGAAAAAAGAAGATAACATTGCAGGATATTTCTCAGCTTGAGGAGCAAGGATACAAGGAAAATCAAGAAGTGGTTGTAGAAGAACAAATTGAAGAACATGAAATAGAATCCAAGAAGGCAATAGTAGCAACAGAGTCCATGAAAGAAGTAGCAGTAACTAATTCAGTGGAAATAACATTGAGGATATTTCTACTTGAGGAGCAAGGATACAAGGAAAATCAAGAAGTGGTTGTAGAAGAACAAATTGAAGAACATGAAATAGAATCCAAGAAGGCGATAGAAGCAACAGAGTCCAAGGAATATTTGATAGAAGAGCACAAGGACACACCAAACAAAGATAACATGAAAGAACAAGGTGTAGAAGAATTTAAAACAATGAAGCCAAAGGTTGAAAAGTCAAAGAAGGTAGAACATCAAGTAAAGGTTGCACCATATCGCCATCCACACCACCATGAGCGAAAACAATATTGGAGGCATGGTTCAAGGCAACAATATTATGGTTCTACATGTAATCAACAGGGCACCAACTATGGCAGTGTTTGGCAAAGAAAGCATAGTGATCATGGTTTTCAGCATGGTTCATCAGCATCAAGGAACAAGTGGACCCATCATTCAAGTTATCAAAATACAGCAGAAGCGTGGAGCCAACGAAGCAGATTTGGATACTCAAGTAACAAAATGGCGTACCAGCATCATCGGGTTTCACTTGGATGGATGGATGAGCGAGATTGGTACCAATTGCTAACATTGCTTAGCAAATCATACTATCAGGTTTCTTCATATGTTTCGAGGACGAAACATTTGTAAGGAGGGTGGCATGGTAGGGTACCTAGGAATAGATATTTGGGGATATATTATTATATTGTATAAGGGTTGGCATGGGCCACACATAACCCAAGGTTGATTGTATTATAATATTATATTATATTTTAATATAATATAATATTAGTAGTAGGCTCTCCAAAGTAGAATAAGAATATGGATATATAAAGAAGAGATATTTGTCATTGTAAGGAATTCATATCATTGAAGAAGAATCTTATGTAATCGTCGTGCCCACGAAGTGGCCTCTCATCTTGGGAGATCTTGTGGAGTTATTCCTTCCTTAAGGATTATTATTGGTGTTGCCCTACCTTAAGGGTATTATCTATCTCTCTCTCATTTGTGGATTGTTATTGTGGATAATATATTGTGGATGAATGATTTGATATTTCTGCATATTGGTGAATGGTTCATGTTTAATAATAAAAGTTATGCAACAAGTGGTATCAGAGCAACGATTTTGGCAAAGTGGGGATTTTTGTGTGAAACCCTAGAATTAGGGCAATTTTTTTTGGAAAAACATCTCATCTTTCAGGAGCCATATCTCTGCGCAAGTTTATCCGATTCAAGCGATTCTTGGATCAGATTGTGCAGAATTTGAAGAGCTTTAAAATGAGTGGTCATATGAAGGAATCTGAGTAGTATTGAGGGAGATACGACCTTTTGAAGTTAGCCATCTGGAACAAGGAAAGTGACGAATTTTCAAGTCGTGAATTTTTCAAAAGACAATTTGTTTAGTTCGGGTAAGCAAATCAGTTGCACTTTATTTTGTTTGGAAGAAAAATTGCAGATGTAGTTGTCTTTGGGATTTTTAGCTTCAACTTGGTGGGAAGATATTTTTTTCCATAAAACCCTAGTTTGCATTAGGGCATGATATTTATTATCAAAAAACCCTAGTTGCATTAGGGCATGAACAATGGCACTCCAATTTTTTTTTTGAGAAGATGATATTGATGCTAGGGAATGGTGGAAAAATTTTAGATCTCGATATTGTAATGTCTCATGGGGGAAATCCTTCCTTGGTATATGTCTTCAAGGGAAAGCTTTGTTTTGGTTGGATAAGTTTTGTAAAGAAAGGAATAATGAATACACTTGGGATGAAATAGAGCATGCATTCTTGAGTAAATGGGACCCATATTATGTAGATCACCTAATGGATTTGATCGAAGACTATGAAAAAGAAATAAAATTACTCAAGAAGAAAGAGGAAAAGGTCAGGGAAGATAAAAAAGATGTCAGTATGCAGACAGAGGAAACCATACCTTTGGTGGAAGATAAATTAGAAAATGGACAAAGGAATTTGTTTAAATCTAAAAAGTCTATTTTGCAGGTTCATGGAAGCATTCAAAAGGAACGAGTTATTATTTCCATTGACCCTGGTAGCAGATATAATTTTATTAATATTGCTTTGGCTAAGAAGTTGCAAGTTCAAGCAACAAAAATTAAGGACATACAGACTAGAGGGTGAGAATGTTCAGATTTTTGAAGATTTGAAGATCACCATGGATAAATATGTTTTACATTCAGATTTCTATGCTATTGAGATGGATGATGAGGATATTGTTCTTGGTTATCCTTGGTTAGATTCTTTGGGTACTATTAACATTAATGTGCAAAAGAAGTTTATGAAGTTATGGTACAGAAAAAAGAAGATAACATTGCAGGATATTTCTCAGCTTGAGGAGCAAGGATACAAGGAAAATCAAGAAGTGGTTGTAGAAGAACAAATTGAAGAACATGAAACAGAATCCAAGAAGGCGATAGTAGCAACAGAGTCCATGAAAGAAGTAGCAGTAACTAATTCAGTGGAAATAACATTGCAGGATATTTCTCAGCTTGAGGAGCAAGGATACAAGGAAAATCAAGAAGTGGTTGTAGAAGAACAAATTGAAGAACATGAAATAGAATCCAAGAAGGTGATAGCAACAACAGATTCCAAGGAATATTTGATAGAAGAGCACAAGGACACACCAAACAAAGATAACATGAAAGAACAAGGTGTAGAAGAATTTAAAACAATGAAGCCAAAGGTTGAAAAGTCAAAGAAGGTAGAACATCAAGTAAAGGTTGCACCATATCGCCATCCACACCACCATGAGCGAAAACAATATTGGAGGCATGGTTCAAGGCAACAATATTATGGTTCTACATGTAATCAACAGGGCACCAACTATGGGAGTGTTTGGCAAAGAAAGCATAGTGATCATGGTTTTCAGCATGTTTCATCAGCATCAAGGAACAAGTGGACCCATCATTCAAGTTATCAAAATACAGCAGCGAAGCGTGGAGCCAACGAAGCAGATTTGGATACTCAAGTAACAAAATGGCGTACCAGCATCATCGAGTTTCACTTGGATGGATGGATGAGCGAGATTGGTACCAATTGCTAACATTGCTTAGCAAATCATACTATCAAGTTTCTTCATATGTTTCGAGGACGAAACATTTGTAAGGAGGGTGGCATGGTAGGGTACCTAGGAATAGATATTTGGGGATATATTATTATATTGTATAAGGGTTGGCATGGGCCACACATAACCCAAGGTTGATTGTATTATAATATTATATTATATTTTAATATAATATAATATTAGTAGTAGGCTCTCCAAAGTAGAATAAGAATATGGATATATAAAGAAGAGATATTTGTCATTGTAAGGAATTCATATCATTGAAGAAGAATCTTATGTAATCGTCGTGCCCACGAAGTGGCCTCTCATCTTGGGAGATCTTGTGGAGTTATTCCTTCCTTAAGGATTATTATTGGTGTTGCCCTACCTTAAGGGTATTATCTATCTCTCTCTCATTTGTGGATTGTTATTGTGGATAATATATTGTGGATGAATGATTTGATATTTCTGCATATTGGTGAATGGTTCATGTTTAATAATAAAAGTTATGCAACAAGTGGTATTAAAGCAACGATTTTGGCAAAGTGGGGATTTTTGTGTGAAACCCTAGAATTAGGGCAATTTTTTTTTGGAAAAACATCTCATCTTTCAGGAGCCATATCTTTGCGAAAGTTTATCCGATTGAAGCGATTCTTGGATCAGATTGTGCAGAATTTGAAGAGCTTTAAAATGAGTGGTCATATGAAGGAATCTGAGTAGTATTGAGGGAGATACGACCTTTTGAAGTCAGCCATCTGGAACAAGGAAAGTGACGAATTTTCAAGTCGTGAATTTTTCAAAAGACAATTTGTTTAGTTCGGGTAAGCAAATCAGTTGCACTTTATTTTGTTTGGAAGAAAAATTGCAGATGTAGTTGTCTTTGGGATTTTTAGCTTCAACTTGGTGGGAAGATATTTTTTTCCATAAAACCCTAGTTTGCATTAGGGCATGATATTTATTATCAAAAAACCCTAGTTGCATTAGGGCATGAACAATGGTACTCCAAAATTTTTCTTGAGAAGATGATATTGATGCTAGGGAATGGTGGAAAAATTTTAGATCTCGATATTGTAATGTCTCATTTGGGAAATCCTTCCTTGGTATATGTCTTCAAGGGAAAGCTTTGTCTTGGTGGATTAATTTTTGTAAAGAAAGGAATAATGAATACACTTGGGATGAAATAGAACATGAATTCTTGAGTAAATGGGACCCATATTATGTAGATCACCTAAAGGATTTGATCAAAAACTATGAAAAAGAAATAAAATTACTCAAGAAGAAAGAGGAAAAGGTCAGGGAAGATAAAAAAGATGTCAGTATGCAGACCAAGGAAACCATACCTTTGGTGGAAGATAAATTAGAAAATGGACAAAGGAATTTGTTTAAATCTAAAAAGTCTATTTTGCAGGTTCATGGAAGCATTCAAAAGGAACAGGTTATTATTTCCATTGACCCTGGTAGCAGATATAATTTTATTAATATTGCTTTGGCTAAGAAGTTGCAAGTTCAAGCAACAAAAATTAAGGACATACAGACTAGAGGGTGAGAATGTTCAGATTTTTGAAGATTTGAAGATCACCATGGATAAATATGTTTTACATTCAGATTTCTATGCTATTGAGATGGATGATGAGGATATTGTTCTTGGTTATCCTTGGTTAGATTCTTTGGGTACTATTAACATTAATGTGCAAAAGAAGTTTATGAAGTTATGGTACAGAAAAAAGAAGATAACATTGCAGGATATTTCTCAGCTTGAGGAGCAAGGATACAAGGAAAATCAAGAAGCGGTTGTAGAAGAACAAATTGAAGAACATGAAACAGAATCCAAGAAGGCGATAGTAGCAATAGAGTCCATGAAAGAAGTAGCAGTAACTAATTCAGTGGAAATAACATTGCATATTTCAGAGGATACAAGGAAAATCAAGAAGTGGTTGTAGAAGAACAAATTGAAGAACATGAAACAGAATCCAAGAAGGCGATAGCGCAACAGAGTCCAAGGAATATTTGATAGAAGAGCACAAGGACACACCAAACAAAGATAACATGAAAGAACAAGGTGTAGAAGAATTTAAAACAATGAAGCCAAAGGTTGAAAAGTCAAAGAAGGTAGAACATCAAGTAAAGGTTGCACCATATCGCCATCCACACCACCATGAGCGAAAACAATATTGGAGGCATGGTTCAAGGCAACAATATTATGGTTCTACATGTAATCGAAGAGGCACCAACTATGGCGAGTGTTTGGCAAAGAAAGCATAGTGATCATGGTTTTCAGCATGGTTCATCAGCATCAAGGAACAAGTGGACCCATCATTCAAGTTATCAAAATACAGCAGCAGAAGCGTGGAGCCAACGAAGCAGATTTGGATACTCAAGTAACAAAATGGCGTACCAGCATCATCGGGTTTCACTTGGATGGATGGATGAGCGAGATTGGTACCAATTGCTAACATTGCTTAGCAAATCATACTATCAAGTTTCTTCATATGTTTCGAGGATGAAACATTTGTAAGGAGGGTGGCATGGTAGGGTACCTAGGAATAGATATTTGGGGATATATTATTATATTGTATAAGGGTTGGCATGGGCCACACATAACCCAAGGTTGATTGTATTATAATATTATATTATATTTTAATATAATATAATATTAGTAGTAGGCTCTCCAAAGTAGAATAAGAATATGGATATATAAAGAAGAGATATTTGTCATTGTAAGGAATTCATATCATTGAAGAAGAATCTTATGTAATCGTCGTGCCCACGAAGTGGCCTCTCATCTTGGGAGATCTTGTGGAGTTATTCCTTCCTTAAGGATTATTATTGGTGTTGCCCTACCTTAAGGGTATTATCTATCTCTCTCTCATTTGTGGATTGTTATTGTGGATAATATATTGTGGATGAATGATTTGATATTTTTGCATATTGGTGAATGGTTCATGTTTAATAATAAAAGTTATGCAACAAGTGGTATCAGAGCAACGATTTTGGCAAAGTGGGGATTTTTGTGTGAAACCCTAGAATTAGGGCAATTTTTTTTGGAAAAACATCTCATCTTTCAGGAGCCATATCTCTGCGCAAGTTTATCCGATTCAAGCGATTCTTGGATCAGATTGTGCAGAATTTGAAGAGATTTAAAATGAGTGGTCATATGAAGGAATCTAAGTAGTATTGAGGGAGATACGACCTTTTGAAGTCAGCCATCTGGAACAAGGATAGTGATGAATTTTCAAGTCATGAATTTTTCAAAAGACAATTTGTTTAGTTCGGGTAAGCAAATCAGTTGCACTTTATTTTGTTTGGAAGAAAAATTGCAGATGTAGTTGTCTTTGGGATTTTTAGCTTCAACTTGGTGGGAAGATATTTATTTCCATAAAACCCTAGTTTGCATTAGGGCATGATATTTATTATCAAAAAACCCTAGTTGCATTAGGGCATGAACAATGGTACTCCAAATTTTTTTGGAGAAGATGATATTGATGCTAGGGAATGGTGGAAAAATTTTAGATCTCGATATTGTAATATCTCATTTGGGAAATCCTTCCTTGGTATATGTCTTCAAGGGAAAGCTTTGTTTTGGTTGGATAAGTTTTGTAAAGAAAGGAATAATGAATATACTTGGGATGAAATAGAGCATGAATTCTTGAGTAAATGGGACCCATATTATGTAGATCACCTAATGGATATCATCGAAGACGATGAAAAGAATGAAGACTATGAAAAAGAAATAAAATTACTCAAGAAGAAAGAGGAAAACGTCAGGGAAGAATAAAAAAGATGTCAATATGCGAGACAGAGGAAACCATACCTTTGGTAAAAGATAAATTAGAAAATGGACAAAGGAATTTGTTTAAATATAAAAAGTCTATTTTGCGAGGTTCATGGAAGCATTCAAAAGGAACAGGTTATTATTTCCATTGACCCTGGTAGCAGATATAATTTTATTAATATTGCTTTGGCTAAGAAGTTGCAAGTTCAAGCAACAAAAATTAAGGACATACAGACTAGAGGGTGAGAATGTTCAGATTTTTGAAGATTTGAAGATCACCATGGATAAATATGTTTTACATTCAGATTTCTATGCTATTGAGATGGATGATGAGGATATTGTTCTTGGTTATCCTTGGTTAGATTCTTTGGGTACTGTTAACATTAATGTGCAAAAGAAGTTTATGAAGTTATGGTACAGGGAAAAAGAAGATAACATTGCAGGATATGTCTCAGCTTGAGGAGCAAGGATACAAGGAAAATCAAGAAGCGGTTGTAGAAGAACAAATTGAAGAACATGAAACAGAATCCAAGAAGGCGATAGTAGCAACAGAGTCCATGAAAGAAGTAGCAGTAACTAATTCAGTGGAAATAACATTGCAGGATATTTCTCAGCTTGAGGAGCAAGGATACAAGGAAAATCAAGAAGTGGTTGTAGAAGAACAAATTGAAGAACATGAAACAGAATCCAAGAATGCGATAGCAGCAACAGAGTCCAAGGAAGCTTTGATAGAAGAGCACAAGGACACACCAAACAAAGATAACATGAAAGAACAAGGTGTAGAAGAATTTAAAACAATGAAGCCAAAGGTTGAAAAGTCAAAGAAGGTAGAACATCAAGTAAAGGTTGCACCATATCGCCATCCACACCACCATGAGCGGAAACAATATTGGAGGCATGGTTCAAGGCAACAATATTATGGTTCTACATGTAATCAGCAGGGCACCAACTATGGGAGTGTTTGGCAAAGAAAGCATAGTGATCATGGTTTTCAGCATGGTTCATCAGCATCAAGGAACAAGTGGACCCATCATTCAAGTTATCAAAATACAGCAGCAGAAGCGTGGAGCCAACGAAGCAGATTTGGATACTCAAGTAACAAAATGGCGTACCAAGCATCATCGGGTTTCACTTGGATGGATGGATGAGCGAGATTGGTACCAATTGCTAACATTGCTTAGCAAATCATACTATCAGGTTTCTTCATATGTTTCGAGGACGAAACATTTGTAAGGAGGGTGGCATGGTAGGGTACCTAGGAATAGATATTTGGGGATATATTATTATATTGTATAAGGGTTGGCATGGGCCACACATAACCCAAGGTTGATTGTATTATAATATTATATTATATTTTAATATAATATAATATTAGTAGTAGGCTCTCCAAAGTAGAATAAGAATATGGATATATAAAGAAGAGATATTTGTCATTGTAAGGAATTCATATCATTGAAGAAGAATCTTATGTAATCGTCGTGCCCACGAAGTGGCCTCTCATCTTGGGAGATCTTGTGGAGTTATTCCTTCCTTAAGGATTATTATTGGTGTTGCCCTACCTTAAGGGTATTATCTATCTCTCTCTCATTTGTGGATTGTTATTGTGGATAATATATTGTGGATGAATGATTTGATATTTCTGCATATTGGTGAATGGTTCATGTTTAATAATAAAAGTTATGCAACAAGTGGTATCAGAGCAACGATTTTGGCAAAGTGGGGATTTTTGTGTGAAACCCTAGAATTAGGGCAATTTTTTTGGAAAAACATCTCATCTTTCAGGAGCCATATCTCTGCGCAAGTTTATCCGATTCAAGCGATTCTTGGATCAGATTGTGCAGAATTTGAAGAGATTTAAAATGAGTGGTCATATGAAGGAATCTGAGTAGTATTGAGGGAGATACGACCTTTTGAAGTCAGCCATCTGGAACAAGGATAGTGATGAATTTTCAAGTCGTGAATTTTTCAAAAGACAATTTGTTTAGTTCGGGTAAGCAAATCAGTTGCACTTTATTTTGTTTGGAAGAAAAATTGCAGATGTAGTTGTCTTTGGGATTTTTAGCTTCAACTTGGTGGGAAGATATTTTTTTCCATAAAACCCTAGTTTGCATTAGGGCATGATATATATTATCAAAAAACCCTAGTTGCATTAGGGTGTGCACAATGGCACTCCAAATTTTTTTGGAGAAGATGACATTGATGCTAGAGAATGGTGGAAAACGTTTAGATCTCGATATCGTAATATCTCATTGGGAAATCCTTCCTTGGTATATGTCTCAAAGGGAAAGCTTTGTTTTGGTGGATAAAATTTTGTAAAGAAATGAATAATGAATACACTTGGGATGAAATAGAGCATGCATTCTTGAGTAAATGGGACCCATATTATGTAGATAACCTAGTGGATTTCATGGAAGATGATGAAATGAAAGGAGAATGTGAAGTTTTCAAGAAATAGAATGAAGACTATGAAAAAGAAATAAAATTACTCAAGAAGAAAGAGGAAAAGGTCAGGGAAGATAAAAAAGATGTCAGTATGCAGACAGAGGAAACCATACCTTTGGTAGAAGATAAATTAGAAAATGGACAAAGGAATTTGTTTAAATCTAAAAAGTCTATTTTGCAGGTTCATGGAAGCATTCAAAAGGAGCAAGTTATTATTTCCATTGACCCTGGTAGCAGATATAATTTTATTAATATTGCTTTGGCTAAGAAGTTGCAAGTTCAAGCAACAAAAATTAAGGACATACAGCTAGAGGGTGAGAATGTTCATATTTTTGAAGATTTGAAGATCACCATGGATAAATATGTTTTACATTCAGATTTCTATGCTATTGAGATGGATGATGAGGATATTGTTCTTGGTTATCCTTGGTTAGATTCTTTGGGTACTGTTAACATTAATGTGCAAAAGAAGTTTATGAAGTTATGGTACAGAAAAAAGAAGATAACATTGCAGGATATTTCTCAGCTTAAGGAGCAAGGATACAAGGAAAATCAAGAAGCGGTTGTAGAAGAACAAATTGAAGAACATGAAACAGAATCCAAGAAGGCGATAGTAGCAACAGAGTCCATGAAAGAAGTAGCAGTAACTAATTCGAGTGGAAATAACATTGCAGGATATTTCTCAGCCTGAGGAGCAAGGATACAAGGAAAATCAAGAAGTGGTTGTAGAAGAACAAATTGAAGAACATGAAACAGAATCCAAGAAGGTGATAGCAGCAATAGAGTCCAAGGAATCTTTGATAGAAGAGCACAAGGACACACCAAACAAAGAGAACATGAAAGAACAAGGTGTAGAAGAATTTAAAACAATGAAGCCAAAGGTTGAAAAGTCAAAGAAGGTAGAACATCAAGTAAAGGTTGCACCATATCGCCATCCACACCACCATGAGCGGAAACAATATTGGAGGCATGGTTCAAGGCAACAATATTATGGTTCTACATGTAATCAAAAGGGCACCAACTATGGCAGTGTTTGGCAAAGAAAGCATAGTGATCATGGTTTTCAGCATGGTTCATCAGCATCAAGGAACAAGTGGACCCATCATTCAAGTTATCAAAATACAGCAAGAGAAGCGTGGAGCCAACGAAGCAGATTTGGATACTCAAGTAACAAAATGGCGTACCAGCATCATCGGGTTTCACTTGGATGGATGGATGAGCGAGATTGGTACCAATTGCTAACATTGCTTAGCAAATCATACTATCGAGTTTCTTCATATGTTTCGAGGACGAAACATTTGTAAGGAGGGTGGCATGGTAGGGTACCTAGGAATAGATATTTGGGGATATATTATTATATTGTATAAGGGTTGGCATGGGCCACACATAACCCAAGGTTGATTGTATTATAATATTATATTATATTTTAATATAATATAATATTAGTAGTAGGCTCTCCAAAGTAGAATAAGAATATGGATATATAAAGAAGAGATATTTGTCATTGTAAGGATTCATATCATTGAAGAAGAATCTTATGTAATCGTCGTGCCCACGAAGTGGCCTCTCATCTTGGGAGATCTTGTGGAGTTATTCCTTCCTTAAGGATTATTATTGGTGTTGCCCTACCTTAAGGGTATTATCTATCTCTCTCTCATTTGTGGATTGTTATTGTGGATAATATATTGTGGATGAATGATTTGATATTTCTGCATATTGGTGAATGGTTCATGTTTAATAATAAAAGTTATGCAACAAGTGGTATCAGAGCAACGATTTTGGCAAAGTGGGGATTTTTGTGTGAAACCCTAGAATTAGGGCAATTTTTTTTTGGAAAAACATCTCATCTTTCAGGAGCCATATCTCTACGCAAGTTTATCCGATTCAGGCGATTCTTGGATCAGATTGTGCAGAATTTGAAGAGCTTTAAAATGAGTGGTCATATGAAGGAATCTGAGTAGTATTGAGGGAGATACGACCTTTTGAAGTCAGCCATCTGGAACAAGGAAAGTGATGAATTTTCAAGTCATGAATTTTTCAAAAGACGAAATTTGTTTAGTTCGGGTAAGCAAATCAGTTGCACTTTATTTTGTTTGGAAGAAAAATTGCAGATGTAGTTGTCTATGGGATTTTTAGCTTCAACTTGGTGGGAAGATATTTTTTTTCCATAAAACCCTAGTTTGCATTAGGGCATGATATATATTTTCATCAAACCCTAGATTTGCATTATCTGGAGGTGAACTTATGGTACTAGAAATATTTTTTGGAGAAGATGATATTGATGCTAGGGAATGGTGGAAAAATTTTAGGTCTCTATATCGTAATATCTCTTGGGGGAAATCCTTCCTTGGTATATGTCTTTAAGGGAAAGCTTTGTCTTGGTGGCATAATTTTTGTAAAGAAAGGAATAATGAATATACTTGGGATGAAATAGAGCATGCATTCTTGAGTAAATGGGACCCATATTATGTAGATCACCTAGTGGATTTCATCGAAGACGAAGAAAGGGGAAGAAAAAGGAGAATGTGAAGTTTAAAGAAACAGAATGAAGACTATGAAAAAGAAATAAAATTACTCAAGAAGAAAGAGGAAAAGGTCAGGGAAGATAAAAAAGATGTCAGTATGCAGACAGAGGAAACCATACCTTTGGTAGAAGATAAATTAGAAAATGGACAAAGGAATTTGTTTGAATCTAAAAAGTCTATTTTGCAGGTTCATGGAAGCATTCAAAAGGAACAGGTTATTATTTCCATTGACCCTGGTAGCAGATATAATTTTATTAATATTGCTTTGGCTAAGAAGTTGCAAGTTCAAGCAACAAAAATTAAGGACATACAGCTAGAGGGTGAGAATGTTCAGATTTTTGAAGATTTGAAGATCACCATGGATAAATATGTTTTACATTCAGATTTCTATGCTATTGAGATGGATGATGAGGATATTGTTCTTGGTTATCCTTGGTTAGATTCTTTGGGTACTATTAACATTAATGTGCAAAAGAAGTTTATGAAGTTATGGTACAAGAAAAAGAAGATAACATTGCAGGATATTTCTCAGCTTGAGGAGCAAGGATCCAAGGAAAATCAAGAAGCGGTTGTAGAAGAACAAATTGAAGAACATGAAACAGAATCCAAGAAGGCCATAGTAGCAACAGAGTCCATGAAAGAAGTAGCAAGTAACTAATTCAGTGGAAATAACATTGTAGGATATTTCTAAGAGGAGCAAGGATACAAGGAAAATCAAGAAGTGGTTGTAGAATAACAAATTGAAGAACATGAAATGAATCCAAGAATGCGATAGGCAACAGATTCCAAGGAAGATTTGATAGAAGAGCACAAGGACACACCAAACAAAGAGAACATGAAAGAACAAGGTGTAGAAGAATTTAAAACAATGGAGCCAAAGGTTGAAAAGTCAAAGAAGGTAGAACATCAAGTAAAGGTTGCACCATATCGCCATCCACACCACCATGAGCGGAAACAATATTGGAGGCATGGTTCAAGGCAACAATATTATGGTTCTACATGTAATCAGAAGGGCACCAACTATGGCAGTGTTTGGCAAAGAAAGCATAGTGATCATGGTTTTCAGCATGGTTCATCAACATCAAGGAACAAGTGGACCCATCATTCAAGTTATCAAAATACAGCAATAGAAGCGTGGAGCCAACGAAGCAAATTTGGATACTCAAGTAACAAAATGGCGTACCAGCATCATCGGGTTTCACTTGGATGGATGGATGATCGAGATTGGTACCAATTGCTAACATTGCTTAGCAAATCATACTATCGAGTTTCTTCATATGTTTCGAGGACGAAACATTTGTAAGGAGGGTGGCATGGTAGGGTACCTAGGAATAGATATTTGGGGATATATTATTATATTGTATAAGGGTTGGCATGGGCCACACATAACCCAAGGTTGATTGTATTATAATATTATATTATATTTTAATATAATATAATATTAGTAGTAGGCTCTCCAAAGTAGAATAAGAATATGGATATATAAAGAAGAGATATTTGTCATTGTAAGGATTCATATCATTGAAGAAGAATCTTATGTAATCGTCGTGCCCACGAAGTGGCCTCTCATCTTGGGAGATCTTGTGGAGTTATTCCTTCCTTAAGGATTATTATTGGTGTTGCCCTACCTTAAGGGTATTATCTATCTCTCTCTCATTTGTGGATTGTTATTGTGGATAATATATTGTGGATGAATGATTTGATATTTTTGCATATTGGTGAATGGTTCATGTTTAATAATAAAAGTTATGCAACAAGTGGTATCAGAGCAACGATTTTGGCAAAGTGGGGATTTTTGTGTGAAACCCTAGAATTAGGGCAATTTTTTTGGAAAAACATCTCATCTTTCAGGAGCCATATCTCTGCGCAAGTTTATCCGATTCAGGCGATTCTTGGATCAGATTGTGCAGAATTTGAAGAGCTTTAAAATGAGTGGTCATATGAAGGAATCCAAGTAGTATTGAGGGAGATACGACCTTTTGAATTCAGCCATCTGGAACAAGGAAAGTGATGAATTTTCAAGTCGTGAATTTTTCAAAAGACAATTTGTTTAGTTTGGGTAAGCAAATCAGTTGCACTTTATTTTGTTTGGAAGAAAAATTGCAGATGTAGTTGTCTTTGGGATTTTTAGCTTCAACTTGGTGGGAAGATATTTTTTTTCATAAAACCCTAGTTTGCATTAGGGCATGATATTTATTATCAAAAAACCCTAGTTGCATTAGGGCATGAACAATGGTACTCCAACATTTTTTTGGAGAAGATGATATTGATGCTCGAGAATGGTGGAAAAATTTTAGATCTCGATATTGTAATGCCTCATGGGGGAAATCCATGCTTGGTATATGTCTTCAAGGGAAGGCTTTGCTTTGGTTGAATAAGTTTTGTAAAGAAAGGAATAATGAATATACTTGGGATGAAATAGAGCATGCATTCTTGAGTAAATGGGACCCATATTATGTAGATCACCTAATGGATTTCATCAAAGACCTTGAAAAGAAACTACAGGAAACTCAAAATGAGCGGAATACAATAAAAGGAGAATGGGAAGTTTTCAAGAAACAGAATGAAGACTATGAAAAAGAAATAAAATTACTCAAGAAGAAAGAGGAAAAGGTCAGGGAAGATAAAAAAGATGTCAATATGCAGACAGAGGAAACCATACCTTTGGTAGAAGATAAATTAGAAAATGGACAAAGGAATTTGTTTGAATCTAAAAAGTCTATTTTGCAGGTTCATGGAAGCATTCAAAAGGAACGGGTTATTATTTCCATTGACCCTGGTAGCAGATATAATTTTATTAATATTGCTTTGGCTAAGAAGTTGCAAGTTCAAGCAACAAAAATTAAGGACATACGGCTAGAGGGTGAGCATGTTCAGATTTTTGAAGATTTGAAGATCACCATGGATAAATATGTTTTACATTCAGATTTCTATGCTATTGAGATGGATGATGAGGATATTGTTCTTGGTTATCCTTGGTTAGATTCTTTGGGTACTATTAACATTAATGTGCAAAAGAATTTTATGAAGTTATGGTACAGAAAAAAGAAGATAACATTGTAGGATATTTCTCAGCTTGAGGAGCAAGGATACAAGGAAAATCAAGAAGTGGTTGTAGAAGAACAAATTGAAGAACATGAAACATAATCCAAGAAGGCGATAGTAGCAACAGAGTCCATGAAAGAAGTAGCAGTAACTAATTCAATGGAAATAACATTGCAGGATATTTCTCACTTGAGGAGCAAAGATACAAGGAAAATCAAGAAGTGGTTGTAGAAGAACAAATTGAAGAACATGAAACAGAATCCACGAAGGCGATAGTAGCAACAGATTCCAAGGAATATTTGATAGAAGAGCACAAGGACACACCAAACAAAGATAACATGAAAGAACAAGGTGTAGAAGAATTTAAAACAATGAAGCCAAAGGTTGAAAAGTCAAAGAAGGTAGAACATCAAGTAAAGCATATTTTTTAACTCCAACATGTAAAACATATTTATCCATGAGGCATTTTATTACTTGAGTATCCAAATCTGCTTCGTTGGCTCCACGCTTCTGCTGCTATATTTTGATAACTTGAATGATGGGTCCACTTGTTCCTTGATGCTGATGAACCATGCTGAAAACCATGATCACTATTTATCCATGAGGCATTTTATTACTTGAGTATCCAAATCTGCTTCGTTGGCTCCATATTTTTTGAGTTTCCTGTAGTTTCTTTTCAAGGTCTTCGATGAAATTTATTATGCGATCTACATAATATGGGTCCCATTTAATCAAGAATGCATGCTCTATTTCATCCCAAGTGTATTCATTATTCCTTTCTTCACAAAACTTATTCAACCAAAACAAAGCTTTCCCTTGAAGACATATACCAAGCATGGATTTCCCCCATGAGGCATTACAATATCGAGATCTAAATTTTTTCCACCATTCTCGAGCATCAATATCATATTCTCCAAAAAAATGTTGGAGTACCATTGTTCATGCCCTAATGCAACTAGGGTTTTTTGATAATAAATATCATGCCCTAATGCAAACTAGGGTTTTATGAAAAAAAAATATCTTCCCACCAAGTTGAAGCTAAAATTCCCAAAGACAACTACATCTGCAATTTTTCTTCTAAACAAAATAAAGTGCAACTGATTTGCTTACCCGAACTAAACAAATTGTCTTTTGAAAAATTCACGACTTGAAAATTCATCACTTTCCTTGTTACAAATGGCTGAATTCAAAAGGTCGTATCTCCCTCAATACTGCTTAGATTCCTTCATATGACCACTCATTTTAAATTTCTTCAAATTCTGCACAATCTGATCCAAGAATCGCTTGAATCGGATAAACTTGTGCAGAGATATGGCTCCTGAAAGATGAGATGTTTTTCCAAAAAAAATTGCCCTAATTCTAGGGTTTCACACAAAAATCCCCACTTTACCAAAATTGTTGCTCTGATACCACTTGTTGCATAACTTTTATTATTAAATATGAACCATTCACCAATATGCAGAAATATCAAATCATTCATCCACAATATATTATCCACAATAACAATCCACAAATGAGAGAGAGATAGATAATACACTTAAGGTAGGGCAACACCAATAATAATCCTTAAGGAAGGAATAACTCCACAAGATCTCCCAAGATGAGAGGCCACTTCGTGGGCACGACGATTACATAAGATTCTTCTTCAATGATATGAATTCTTACAATGACAAATATCTCTTCTTTATATATCCATATTCTTATTCTACTTTGGAGAGCCTACTACTAATATTATATTATATTAAAATATAATATAATATTATAATACAATCAACCTTGGGTTATGTGTGGCCCATGCCAACCCTTATACAATATAATAATATATCCCCAAATATCTAATCCTAGGTACCCTACCATGCCACCCTCCTTACAAACGTTTCATCCTCGAAACATATGAAGAAACCTGATAGTATGATTTGCTAAGCAATGTTAGCAATTGGTACCAATCTCGCTCATCCATCCATCCAAGTGAAACCCGATGATGCTGGTACGCCATTTTATTACTTGAGTATCCAAATCTGCTTCGTTGGATCCACGCTTCTGTTGCTATATTTTGATAACTTGAATGATGGGTCCACTTGTTCCTTGATGCTGATGAACCATGCTGAAAACCATGATCACTATGCTTTCTTTGCCAAACACTGCCATAGTTGGTGCCCTGCTGATTACATGTAGAACCATAACATTGTTGCCTTGAACCATGCCTCCAATATTTTTTACGCTCATGGTGGTGTGGATGGCGATATGGTGCAACCTTTACTTGATGTTCTACCTTCTTTGACTTTTCAACCTTTGGCTTCATTGTTTTAAATTCTTCTACACCTTGTTCTTTCATGTTATCTTTGTTTGGTGTGTCCTTGTGCTCTTCTATCAAATATTCCTTGGAATCTGTTGCTGCTATCGCCTTCTTGGATTCTGTTTCATGTTCTTCAATTTGTTCTTCTACAACCACTTCTTGATTTTCCTTGTATCCTTGCTCCTCAAGTTGAGAAATATCCTGCAATGTTATTTCCACTGAATTAGTTACTGCTACTTCTTTCATGGACTCTGTTGCTACTATTGCATTCTTGGATTATGTTTCATGTTCTTCAATTTGTTCTTCTACAACCACTCCTTGATTTTCCTTGTATCCTTGCTCCTCAAGCTGAGAAATATCCTCCAATGTTATCTTCTTTTTTATGTACCATAACTTCATAAACTTCTTTTGCACATTAATGTTAATAGTACCCAAAGAATCTAACCAAGGATAACCAAGAACAATATCCTCATCATCCATCTCAATAGCATAGAAATCTGAATGTAAAACATATTTATCCATGGTGATCTTCAAATCTTCAAAAATCTAAACATGCTCACCCTCTAGTTGTATGTCCTTAATTTTTGTTGCTTGAACTTGCAACTTCTTAGCCAAAGCAATATTAATAAAATTAAATATGCTACCAGGGTCAATGGAAATAATAACCTGCTCCTTTTGTATGCTTCCAGAAACCTGCAAAATAGACTTTTTAGATTCAAACAAATTCCTTTGTCCATTTTCTAATTTATCTTCTACCAAAGGTATGGTTTCCTTTGTCTGCATATTGACATCTTGTTTATCTTCCCTGACTTTTTCCTCTTTCTTCTTGAGTAATTTGATTTCTTTTTCATAGTCTTCATTTTGTTTCTTGAAAGCTTCCCATTCTCCTTTTATTGTATTTCGCTCATTTTGAGTTTCCTGTAGTTTCTTTTCAAGGTCTTCGATGAAATTTATTATGCGATCTACATAATATGGGTCCCATTTAATCAAGAATGCATGCTCTATTTCATCCCAAGTGTATTCATTATTCCTTTCTTCACAAAACTTATTCAACCAAAACAAAGCTTTCCCTTGAAGACATATACCAAGCATGGATTTCCCCCATGAGGCATTACAATATCGAGATCTAAAATTTTTCCACCATTCTCGAGCATCAATATCATCTTCTCAAAAACTCATGATGTAATACGGATGGGGCCCATTTCAATCCCATATAACCAACTACAAAAAATATATAAACACATAAGATGTTGAATTATGAAATGTATCTTTAATATTTAAATGCTCAATTCTAATTGTAGACACCAAATCCTAGATATTTGTTATTTATATATTTATATCAATATATAAATATTTTATATATTTATATATATAGATAAATCCTAGTTGCTAATCATAGTTTAATCCTAGATTGTCACTTGGCAACGTTACCTTGCCACTTCTAAACCCTAACCCTAACCTTCTAAAAATTTATAAAAAATAATTCATTTTTTGAATGGAGAGATGCAAGAGGGGGAGAGAAGAGGAGCACGAAAGTATACCATCATGTTGCCCATGTTTGCGTAGGATTTTACAAACTACCCAAATTGTTTTGACCATATTTCACTCATCCGGACTTGGATTGAGCTAAAATGTTTAGGGTAGGTTCCTGAAAAACCCTAGAATATGCCCACAAATTTTTGAATCAATTAGAGTAACATAGGCCCTAGCACAGCCCTATTTTTTAATGGAAAATGTTTCAGCCATTAACAAGACCCAAATTAGTCAAATAAATCAACAAGGTATTTATATTTCATTGTTTTTATTTCTTGCATATTATTTTATTGTTTACAAGTATTTTACTTAGGGTTTTGTAGCTTTTATTTCATTTGTATCAATAGGTTGTATTGACCCTGTGTGCTTGCAAATTCATGTGTGCAGGTTATAGGTGATTGGATGTTGTTGGAGCAAAGGATGACCCGCAAGGATAACTGAAGCCCATCCACAAATTGATTGGAGCAAAAGGAGATCAAATACACTAGAGTTTATTTGATCTACAAAAGGGTTTTTTCCCCTTTTTATTTATTGTAATCTAAAACAAGCATTCTTTTGTAACCCTAGCAATTCAAGGCAAAACATTGTAAAAGAGAGGAGATCAAGACTCCCTTATCAATACAAAGTTCATTTTATTTCATATTGATTGTTTTGGTGTTTGCATTATTTGGTGTTATATCTTTTTGTCTTACAAATGCTGATCACGGTGGGACCCCAAAGGGTTATATTTTTTTCTGCCTTATTGTTTCTGATTTGTTGATCTGTGTATGCTATTTATTATAGGTTTTTTAAGCTCTAACATGGGAAAGTAGTAAATCGAAGTCAGGATTTTTAGAGCCTATTCGGGTTGTCCATGTACCTGTGCAAATGTAGATCTACATTGGGGAATCTAGATGAATAAAGCATAAGGCTTCCAAATAAGCCATTTTTTGAAATCCTGGCTCAAATTTTATTTAAACAAAAGAGAAAGAAAAATTTCTATTTTCTATATTTGTTTTCAAAACCCCAGCTCAAAAATTATTTAAAAAAAAAGAGAAAATCAATAGGCATTAGATTAAGTTCTTTTGTAGGTATTTTTAAGTCTTGTGTAGGAATTTTAAAAAAAATCAATCAAATCTAAGTTGTATTTTAGGGCATATATTTGATTCTTAGATTGCAAAAACAAAAGAAGAACAGTAGCTGCATCTAGGGTTAGTTTGCATACTAAAGTTTATTTTAGGCTATATTAGGGCTTTGAACTTGTCCTGCTCTATTTTTGACACACGGGCATAAACACAACCCTCATTTTGTCAAACATGGACTTGCATTTGATTAGTTTGAAATGCACCCCTGTGTTTGGTTCTATGCTTTAGAAGTACCTTAGGGCTTGTATGAACCCTATTTGTTGCACTCAAATTAGGATTTTTATTTGATTTACTATTCGGATTGTGTCTGAGTGTCTTTTACTGTAGTTATAGGTATTGAAATCAAAAATTTCATGGTAGATTTGCATCTTAGGGTAATTTTACACTTTGTTTTTTACAAAATCCTAGAAAATAAAACAAAACATCGTACACTTTGCACGTATCACCATTCCACACCACTGCATGATAAGTGTGATGAAAACCTCTTGAATGTGTTGGACTTCATCTTGAACCGTCATAGAGCCCTAGTTTAGCCATATTTAGTTACAATAGTTTCTTGGACTTCATCACCAAGAAACTAGTTACTCTTGAGGATAGCTCAAGGTAATCAAGGTTAGATGCCCTTCATTCCTAGGGCTTAATAATTTGTGGAATCACAACTATTGTTTATGTACAAGATCACATGAGGGTGAAGCAAAATCTCATATGGGCCAATAGCAAGGCACTAGATAGTGTGACCTCTTCTAGAGGTATTTTGTTCCCCTGGGTTAGACCCATCACCAAGCCTCATCTAAGAAGCTTTGTTAGTCATTCATAATTCATCCTTCATCGTAGGGGTGGGTGAAAACATACATTTTTAAATTCATTCCACTATCCACCTTGCATAGTTTTCTAGGCCTAGGGTTTACATAAAATACACAAAAACAAAAAAAAAAACTTTCAAAAAAAAATAAAAAATAAAATAAAATCAAAAGAATCAAACTCAAAATAAAATATTACAAAAATTTAAGAACTCTTACTTGTTTGGTGAGATTGTTTTCTTGTTTACAAATTAGATTTCACATTTTTACATACACATACCTTGCACATTCATTGTTCCCTTAGCTTCTGGTATTGACCCAAAGTCAAGATAGAAATTTGAACTAGTTTCCCGCAAACCAACCACCATCACTCATGGAGCACTACACTCAAACTTCCCATAATCCAACTACTTCTATGGTTGGCCAAGCCGATGTGTTGTATACTATGTCTCTCAACTTGTCCATTGGACCTTCGCATCTAGTATCCACCTCAAACATAGATATGATGTAGAGGGTAGTCCATACTTCCATCCCTGATACTCCTTGCATTGAACCATCCACACATTCTAATAATTGCATCACCTACATAGATTCTACTTCATAAAATCCTATCCCACTTGTTCACACCCTAACAACACTAGCCATTCTTCATTACCCACTCTTTGAACCCACATCCCTGAACCAAAATTCACCATTATCATCCAACCTATACATCTCAATCTCATCCATCCACACCACCATTTTTTCTAACTGGCTCTTCAAGGCACAGACCAATGGTGCTTCACAAGTACCAACATCCATCCCACCTACATCATCCAGATCCATTGACCCTATGCACCATACCATTTGTCATTCAATTGCAATCCCATTTGCAACTTATCCTCCATCAAACTCAACCTATGTCATGGCTACTCATCATATGTAAACTTCTATCACCCACACAACCATGCAACCACCATTTGTGATTACCATACAATAATTGCTTGCAAGTAGTGCCAATCAAAGTGTTCATCCCATGTCATAGCACCAATTGTAGGTGGTATATTTTAATCATCAACTCACTTCAAACCAAAATACCTTTTTTTGCTCAAAATTCATCCTAGGTGTCTTGACCACTCACAATAATCATATCCACCCATCCTCTTAACAACATCATCATCTCATAAGATCAACACACAACCATTTCTCCAACTCCATATCATCATGAACATCCACCTCATCCACATCAATCACTCCACAACCAATTCTAGAAAAACATTCAACATCATCAGATATCCACTCACATAAATTCCTTAGCCAACTAGAATCTTATCCCATAATAACAATTCATCACTCAAAAAACCTACCTCAACCACCTATCAGCCAACAATCCCTTCAATAATACCATCAGCCACCTCCACATGGCCTAAAACATATCTTATTTTGGCTAGCTAATATTGAGTTACAATTGAATCACCAAAATAGTGATCTACAACAAATCTTAAGTTGACTCATGAACATTGAGCTACAATTGAGTCATCAACCTCCATCACAACAACCTCAATAATTTCAACTTCCATATCACTAGGCCACACCATCTATTGCACAACTGTAAAATCAACTACAATAAAAAACCACACCAAGCATCCTGTCAAGCACCCTTTTAGTTAAACACCACTTTTCGAGCCTTATTCAATCACATTTCAAAGTATCTATGAGGTGCAAATAATCATATTACCGATAGTGAAACTAGGGGATCCAAATAGGCCTAAACCTAGGTCTTACAAAGAATATTACTTCTATGTCTACCATATATGCCAAGGTCATGGCAAAAATGATTGCATCATATTCAAAAATCTAGTGCAGGATCTTGTTGAGAAGGGGCTTATTTCCAATCCTTTGGCCCCACCAAACCAAAACATTGGCATTGACCAAAACCCCTTGCCACCACATGATCCATTAGCCTCCATCACTTATACTAATCAAATAGATCACATCCCATCAAGTGCAATATACAGTGGAAATTCTCAAGTTCTTGCACCTTCCCCATCCATCACATCATAGACACAAAACAACTTGGGGATGCTCAAGGTATCACACCTTCTCCATCCATCACATCAATCTAGACACAACAATTTGGGGATACTCAAGGTATCATACCTTCCCCAAACTTACAAATACAACATAATTTCATCCATCATTAACCACTTTGGACATGTTTAGGGTATCACACCTTCCCCAAGAGTTAAAAAAAACAAACAAAAAAATCAATCAAAATTCAAAAAAACAATCCAAAAAATAAAAAATCCAAAAACATCAAAAAAAAAAGCAATAAAATTTTATTATTTCATCACAAAGTAATTAAACTTTGGTTGTCATTTTTTGCATGCTTTTATTTGTGTCATAAGGCATATTTTGTCACATTCTTCAAGGGCATCTTCTTTTTGGTATTGGTCCTACATCATCCCCATTGCACACATCGATGTCTCATCCACCCTCCATCACCCTTCAAAAAATAAATCCCTTGCTCATCCACAAAATAAGCAAGTATCCAAATATCAAAAGCAATAAAATCCTTTGCCCCTTTTTAAAAATTAGCAAGCCCTCAAAATCAAAAGCAAAAAACTCCCCTTGCTCTTCCACAAAATGAGAAATCCCCTAGAAGCAAATTCAAAAATCCCTTGCTCCTCTACAAAATAAGCAAGTATTACAAAAATAAAAATCCCTTTATCTTCCTCAAAGAGATCAAGTATCCTTTAAAATCCTCCAAAGCAAAATCAAATAAATAAGGGTGAAGAGCTTGAATCCCTAGAATTCTTAATTTTTGACAACCATGGGGTGATCTCCATTATAGTAATGGGCTATAGATGTCAGCCTGGTAGTGGAGTAGCCTCATGCATGGTAACATATATGTCACATTAGTGACCTTATTTTGTACAAATCTGTGTATTCTCTTGGATGAGCTAACTTATTGGTATAAGTCACAAGTGATAAGTCTAACCTCACCCAAAATTGGAAATGAACATTCATTGCATACATGATTGGTCTATGTGAAACTTGAATAACCAGATTGATCTTAGTATCTTCAAGTACCTATTTGATTGGTAGTAGAGGTTGATTGATATCACTAGGGTGTTTGAGTCTCTTGAAAATATTTTTAGATTAGTCTCTCCTAGGACAAGTGAAAGAACAATTTATGTCATATTGGCCTCCATTTTAGAACCTCGCATGACATCATTACTTTGCATTCATTTACATCCATTGTCCATGTATATCAGTACCATGAGGTTGACGTCCTTGATTAATTTATTAAATTCATGAATAATGGCACATGTCTAAGTGTTCTTTGAAATATAATCAAATATAAATGCATTCAATCACATCACATGTTCTTTCCTCACATCACAAGCACATACGAGACACATCACAACCATATACTAACTTGGTGGTGTTCAAGGTATCACACCTTCCCCATAAGACATAATCTAGACATCAACCCCACTCAGGGATAATCAAGGTATCACACCTTCCCCAATAATCGATCAAACAACCATCAACAACCTAGGGGTGTTCAAGGTATCATTCCTTCCCTAATAATCGATCCATAAATTATCAACACACCATGGGGATGTTCAATGTATCACACCCTCCTCACCAATCAATCAAATCTAAATCAATTCAATTGATTAACCAAACATGCAAACAATCAAACCACTTAGGGGTGCTCAAGGTATCACATATTTTCCATAAGTCACATCAATTCATCCACTAAACTTAGGGTAATCAAGGTATCACACCTTCCCCCAATAATCAATAAATCAAATAAACACAACATAAACTAGGGGTGTTCATCAATCACACCTTCCTCCTAACAATCAATCAAGAAATCAACCCACTTGGGGGTGTTCAAAGTATCACACCTCTCCCATCAGTCACATCAAATGATTCACCAACTTGGGACAATCAAGATAACACACCTTTCCCACCATAAATCTAAATCACTTCAATCACCAATCAATCATATAATCATTAACCAACTTGAGGGTGTGTAAGGTATCACATCTTCCTTTATCATCAATCAAATCCACCAAATAACAATCATTTACCCATCACAACAAGTCATCAAAAACTTAGGGTAATCCAGGTATCACACCTACTTCCCAATAAATTAAATTAACTAATCTAGCAAAAGGCTCAATCAATCACTCAATCAAGTAATTTTACCTTATCATCAAGACTTTGGTGTGGTTTTATCAATACAAACATCAATCAGCACATCAACTACTAGGTTCAAAAGGTTGCATCCTTTTGTAAAATATTGCACCCTTTGTCTTGCATTCACATCAATTAACACATCAGCTACTAGGTTCAAAAGGTTAAATCCTTTTTTTAAAGGTTACATCCTTTGCCTTTTATTCACATCAATCAATACATTAGCTTCTAGGTTCAAAAGGTTGTGTCTTTTTTTCAAAGGTTGCACCCTTTGCCTTGCATTCACATCAACCAATATATAAAATTTCTAGTTCAAATGTTTGCACCCCTTGTCTTGCATTCACATCAATCAACACATCAACTACTAGTTTCAAAAGATTACATCCTTTTGTTAAATATTACACCATTTTTCTTGCATTTACATCAATCAACATATCAACTGCCAATTTCAAAAGGTTGCATCCTTTTGTCAAATGTTGCACCATTTGCCTTGCATTCACATCAATCAACACATCAACTACTAGGTTCAAAATTTTACATCCTTTTTTCAAAGGTTTTACCCTTTGCCTCGCAATTTCTAAATTCAAATTCCAGTTCAAAGGCCCCAAAGGCACCTAACCCCTTTGGTCATAGTTTCAATCAAAAGGCTCCAAAGGCACTTAACCCCTTTGGTCACATTTCAATTAAAAATGCTCCAAAGGCACCTAACCCCTTTGGTCAATCGATTCTCAAGTGAGCCCTGTATCTAGTGATCTACTCTAGTCATCTAGCTATTGCAGCAACTAGTTATCCATGCAATGAGATAGGATGGGTATATTACCATAAGGACACTTGTCTACATTATCATTCATGCAATTCAAGTCCAAATTCAATTCAATCCAAAAGGCTCCAAAGGAACTAAAACCCTTTTGGTCAATCCAATTCAAAAGGCTCCAAGGTACCTCAACCCTTTGGTCACATCCAATCCAAAGGCTCGCAAAGGTACATGAAACTCCTTTGGTCAATCGAATTCAAAAGGCTCCAAATGAACCAAACCCATTTGGTCACATTCCAATTCAAATGGCTTGAAGGGAACCCAACCCCCTTTTGATCACCATAAATTTAAAAAATGCTCCAAAGGCATCTATCCCCTATGGTCAAATCAATTCAAAAAGCTCCAAAGGCACCTAACCCCTTTGGTCATAGTTTCAATCAAAAGGCTCCAAAGGCACTTAACCCCTTTGGTTAGATTTCAATTCAAAAAGCTCCAAAGATAACTAAACCCCTTTGGTCACTTTAAAAAGCTCCAGAGGCACCAAATCCCTTTGATTAATATTTAGAATAACTTTTCTTTTCTATAATAGCTTAGAGTTTGATTTTTGGTCATAGATTAGAGTCTCTAGTGAACCTCGTATATAGTGATTTAATCTAGAAACCTGGATATTGCAATGACTAGTCATCCATACAATCTGATAGGATGGGTAGATCACCATAAGGATAATTGTTCAAAAAACATTAAATCAACTTTAAAACTTCATAAAATAACCACATCAACTCATCCATGTATCCTACACACCATCCCATTTCATCTTATCCCAAATCAAATAAATTTGGTAACTCAATATTCGAATGCGACTGTGTTCAATAAAATTTTCTCAAGGTAATCATTAAGCTCTCTCCACAAGTTCATAAAAGCATAAATTTTCACAAATATCTCAAAATGGTATGTACCATGTCATTTACGAGTTTGTATGCAGTGACTGCAATCAAGGTGTAGAGACAAATTCCACCTCCAAATGATTACAGTATCACACACATACACACATGCTTATATTTGCTGGTCCATATACCACATAAAACTGCTCATAATTCAACTAATAGCAAAGTTTCAAAAATACATGTTCACTCCAAACTTTGGGTAATCAACTTCATCTTGATTTTTTATATTTGCATCCATAAATTCACACCCCTTTTATCATCCATATTTGGTCAATTGGCTTGTGGGTTTCATCTTTAACCCATTCACCGATTAAGGGGGTAAGCCAAAATTTAAAAAAAAAAAATATTGGTCATTCCATATTTGTGCTAAGGCAATAAAAAATCAATTTCTTCATCCAATAAAACTAGGTGTCTCTTGTTTTTGTACCGCATTATGTTTTACACAACGTAGTACAAAAATGGACATCTCTAGACACCAAATCCTAGCAATTTTTTATTTATATATTTATATATAAATATATAAATATTTTATATATTTATATATATATATATATAGACAAATCCTAACCGCTAATCATACTTTAATCCTAGCTTGCCACTTGGCAAAGTTACCTTGACACTTCCAAAACCTAATCCTAACCTTCTAAAAAGTTATAAAACATCATTTTTTTGTGAATGAAGAGAGGCAAGAGAGAGAGAAGAGGAGCATGAAAATATACCATCACGTTGCTCACATTTGTGTAGGACTGCACAAATTACCTGAATTGTTTTGGTCATATTTCACTCATCCGAACTCGAATTGAGCTAAAATTTTGAGGGTGGATTATGGGAAAATCCTATAATATCCCCATAAATATTTGGCTCAATTGGATTAATAGAGGACCCAAACCACCCCTATTTTTAAATGGGAATAGTTTTAACCATTAACAAGATTTGAATCAGATTAGGTAAATCAACAAGGCAATTGTACTTCATTGTTTTTATTTCCTACATATTATTTTATAGTTTACAAGCATTTTACTTATGGTTTTATATATTTTATTTTATTTATATCAATAGGTGTTACTGATCCCGTGTATTTACAAATTCATGTGTGCAGATTACAGGTGATTGAATATTGTTGAAGTAAAGGATGGCCCGCAAAGATAGTTGAAGCCCATCCATGAATTTATTGGAGCAAAAGGAGATTTAAGACACTAGATTTCATTTGATCTACAAAGGGAGGATTTTTCCCCTTTTTATTTATTTTAATATGAAACAAACATTCTTTTGTAACACCAACAATTCAGGGTAAAACATTGTAAAAGAGATGAGATCAATGCTCCCTTATCAATACAAAGTTTATTTTATTTCATATTGCTTGTTTTTTTGTTTGCATTTTTTGGTGTTATCTCTTTTTGGCTTACACTAATTTACCCTACATCACATACAACATATTATATTTGGTTATATAGAACTATATAGTACTAAGTATACTAACTATAGGATAATACCTCAATCTCCAAATAGATGTAGACTAACATGTAATAGAAATTTACACATCACACAACCAAATGTAGAATTAAAATCCTCCCTACTCAATTTTCTCTTTCAAGCCCTAAAATTTACCATACAAATTGATATATGTAAGAAAAGATAAATGGATTTAGGACCCTATCTTCAAATGTCATAATAATGGTAGAATTATTAAAGAGTACCTTGTTGGAGTATATTACATTATTTGGTACATGCTAATGTACCACCTTGGGTACATAACTAGAGTAGGATTTTATCTTAGAGTAAGGTTTGAGTAGTTACTTCATGCAATGTAATAAATGCACAAGTGTTAGAATGTGCAATGATGTAAATGTGCATGTAGTCCACATGTACATGAGTCATAGGTTAGGTAGATGAAGATTCATGGGTATATGAAAGGCCAAGGGACTTATCTCCCTATATATGCCTTTGAGGTAGAAGAGAAAGAGTGATAGAAGATACTAGAGTTGAAGGAAGTAGCATTAGTAGCTAGTTAGTATAGTGAGTACAATGTAGATCCTTCATGTATTTATGGAGTGTTCATGTCCTCCATTATATTACATTGTACTATTTTCATGAGCTTTCATTAATGGCATATTTTTGAGTTATTGTAGAAGTTTCTCTTATAATTTTCCTACATATTATAGTGTCATTATCATATAGTTATCATTTCTTGCTCATTTTACATCTTGTGGTTGCATTTCTTTTAATATATATCATCAAAAGCTAATAGTGGTATTAGAGCACATAGTAGATCGATAGGAAATAGGGAGAGCCACAAGAGAGATTGAGAGGAGATAGGAAATCTCATTTTCAAAAATTTTGAAAATTACATTTGGCTAGAGTCTTTCCACAGAGTTACAAAAAAACTCGTGAAGACTAGGACTCAACATTGATTCCACTAGATTGACAAATCAACTAGTGAATTTTATTATCTCTAGATTTAAAGTATTTCCATTATAATTTCTCTAATACTTTGTTGCAAAGAAGAGGAGATTCAAAGAAATTTGGGAAGCTTCCTACAAAGAGCTAGGAAGAATATCTTCTTTGGAATCAATCCAATACCTGAAGCAACAAATGGAAATTGAATATTTGGAGGCCTAATGAAAATGTTCTATTGCAAGAGCTACAAAATTGTAGATTAAGAAGAGAGGAGGGGGCCAAATAATCCATATTAAATATTGCATATCAAGAAGGAGGTCTCAAAAATAAGGGCCCATTACATATTGAATATTGAGGAGAACCAGGAAGGAGGTCCTCATAGAAACCTAAATATTATAGACTTCAGATTGAAGGAAGTAGAGACTTAGAATTATTCCATATAATGCTTATTTTTATTTTTTTAATATTGAGGAGAACCAGGAAGGAGGTCCTCATAAGAAACCTGAAGTTTATAGACTTCAGATTGAAGGAAGTAGAGACTCCAGAAAAGAGTCCAGGAGAAGATTGGAGATTGTAGATCTCCATTAAAGATTGAAGATTGTAGATTGTAGAGTGAAGAAGAAAACATCTCAAGAAGTTGAAGAGACCCACAAGAGGTCCCATTGAAGAACTTCCAATTTTGGAATATTGAAGATAGAGAAGGACTAGCAAAGGTCCTGTTGCAAATTTTAGAAGCAACAGATTTTAGAGATCAAGGAAAGGTCTCATTGAAGTCTTGAGAAGAAGACTTGAGTAGCTACAAAAGTTAAAGACCCTAGAGAAGAGGTCTCAAGGAAGGATTGAAAGGAGAAATAAGGAGAAGGCTAGGAAAGCCTCATTGCAGATTTTAGAGAAGGCCATTGAAGGAGATTTGGAGAAGGCCATTGGAGAAGATTTCAGGAGAACTCATTGGAGTAGATTGCTAGCAAGAAGAGGTTCTTGATAAAGGAGGTTTTGGGACAATTGTCACCATCCGACAACAAGCCCAAAAGGAGAAGGATTTGGCAAGAAGTTTACCAAATTTTAGAGGAGAATAGTGAAGACCTCAAGACATTCAGATTCTTGAGAAGAAGGCCACTAGATAGGCCAAGGTTGAAGTCAAAATTCGACAAGGAGGTTGAAGGAGAAAGGAGTTAGAAGAAGCCACAAAATCTGAGAGATTTGGAGATTTCCATTGAAGGCTATTTTAGAGAAAGGAGATTGTTGGTTTTACAGCAAAAATTTGAAGGTTTCTAGAAGGAAAGTTTCAGCTGCAATTTGGAGGAATTTTCCTACCAAATTTGGAGATTCAAGGATAGCATTTCGGAGGAGAAATTAGCTATGTTAGAATCTGAAAATTTTAGAGTTACGAGCAGCAATTTAGGCAGCATTAATAGCTACTAATTTTCAGAGTTTAGGGGAGCATCCTGAAGGAGAGTTAAAGCCACCAAACTACATTTTTAGGCAACAAGTTAGAGGAGTTTTAAAGCTGCAAATTGGTGAGTTAAAGAGTTATTTTGGACAGCAAAGAAAGAGCTGTGATTTCATCTAACACAGGGTAGAAATTAGGTGAATCTAATCACCAAGAAATACATCATCTACAGAGGTTATAAAGGTAAGCAACTTAGGTGCAAAAGGTTCATTATTTGAACACTTATATTAAGTTCATTATTAAGTTTCATTAAGCACCAAATTAGAGTTTAAAGTTGCAAAGGAGAAAGTTTCATATTTAAGTCTTCAAGGAAGTGCAGAAGATAGTTATTACAAGGTTAAAACCTGCACATAAGAAAGAGGAGTTAGATATATTTTGAAAGAAAGAAAAATATCAACATCCTACCTTCTATTGAAATCAAAGAAGATATTATTCTAAAGTGAAGGTTGAATAGACTTTAGTGCTTAATACAAATTATCTCCAAGAGTTATTAAAGTGCATTAAGTATTTAGCAAAGGAAGAAATATTAGTATGGAATTAAGTTGGAGTGTCAAAAGACACTATTGAGTATAGGAAAATTGTAGCATATCTTGGTGAAGAGAAGCCACCAAAAGGAGCATTATAACCACCAAGGAATAGGGAAGAAGCCACCATATCAAGTCAAGAAAGAAAGCTACATAAGTGAAGACTAAGAAAGTCTCAAAAACCCAAGTGCAACTAAGGTATTCTATCTTAGTCTATTGTAGATTTAATTCAGGGTTTAATAGCTTCATATTTGTCTTCTCAAAGTAGTAAAAGGAAGACAAGGTTCAAGTGTCTTAAGACACCAACGTAGCACAAAATTATAGTCATCAAGTAGTAGCATAAACCAGGTTTAAGCACAAGCTATAGTGCAAAGAAGATAGAGCCACCTAAGGGCTCAATATCATCCCATTCTAGGTGTTCTAAAGACACCATATTTGGTGCCATAGTCTCATGAAAGCAATGCCCATAGTAAAAGACACCTGCACTAAGAAAAGAATATTAAGGACAACATAGCACAAACAATAAGGAGAATAACGCAAGAAGAAAGGAGAATAACATCATCAGTTATCCAAGCGATAGAAATAAGCTTGGATAAATGACCACCTTCATTGAAAGGAGCCACCTATGTTGGATAGAAGCCACCACATGCTACATAATCAAGAAATATTGTTATAAAAGAAGCCAAACAAACTTGCAAAGAAATTTGGCAAGAATAGGTGATAAGAGAATGAAGAGCATTGAGAAGAAAAGGTACATTGAAGAGTTTGGTTGCATGCAATGGAAGGAGCCTCCACTTGCCATATCAATGTAAGGAATCTTGTGCCACTTGGCACAAAGGAAGAAATAGTGCCTGCATATCTTCAATGACATAATGCTTGCACTAAGGGAGAAGAGCACCTAGGTTGGAGTAACACTCCATTCAAGCCAAAGAGGAATCAATAATCATTATTTTAACACCCAATGCATAACATAAGGTTTGCTCCACCTAAATTAATACCTCCAAATATTGTAACCTCCCAACACCACGTAACAAGAAGATATACGTTCTTAGGCAATGTAAGTGCCACTTGGCATACATTTCAAAGGGAGACAAGAGGTATTAATAGCCTTGCACAAGAAGAGCATGCATATCCAGCATAGAGAGGTCAAAGTGCATTGAAGGAGGAGAAGACTATCATAAGATACCCATTGAACGTAGAGCATTCAATGCTCACTGTCATACATTGAAGACCAACAAATACAACACCCAAAGCTTGGATAGAGGAGTCAAAATAGAAGCCAATCATCTCGCAACATACAACATTACAAGGAAGGTATAGTTTTACATGATTTAATATTTGCTTTCTTTAAGTGCAAGGAGTTATAAGGTGCATTATATAAGGTTGAGTTTATTTATTATTGCATTGGAGATATAAGCAAATACCAACCTTAGTGAATTAGAAAGCAAATCAAAACAAGGAGTTTATATCCTTAAGTGATATTTCAAAAGTGCACTAGTTGAAATACAAATATCATAATATTTGCAAATAATTAAAATAGGAGATATAAGGTTTTCTACCTTGGAAAAATTAAAACATTATTCTTTTGCAAATATTATCATTTTCTAAATTTCCAAATTAGGGAGATATAAGGAGTACTACATCAAACTTTAGATCATTGGAATTTAGAAAATTGAACCATTGAAAATTAAGGTTAAAGGAAGCAAAATTATTGATTGCTTTAAGAGTTGGAATTTATTGCTTATACTTGTCTCATATACAAATTAAAGGGACAAAAGGAATCCAACCATAGAGTCTTGAAGATAGAGAACTTCATCAAATTGAAAAGTGCATATTTCAATAGGGAGAAATAAGGTGAAATAGGAGTTGATCATTATATTAACATTATCTTCAAAACATTAGGAATCAACTCAAAAGGAAATCTAATAGATTCTAAGCACTTTATCAAGACCATAGCATACTCTAATCACTTGGGAGATATAAGGGATACTACAAAACCTAAGATTTGATAAGGTTTTATCAATTTAGTTCACATACTCTAAACTAGGGAGTCATAAGGTAGACTACTTCAAAGGTTCTATCAAAAGTATTCTCAAAATACTAAAGAGCTAGAATAATTCCATTGATTAATCATATACTACAAGATTTGAAGAATTAAAAGTTAGAATTTGGTCATATACTCAAATTCAACTTAGAATTTAGATAGGGAGATACAAGGTCTACAAGTGACAATAGTCTATTAAAACTAAGGAGGAAGAAAGATGTCTACTACAAAGAATACAGTGAATAATGATATGGACAACACCATCAGAAAGGAAAGGGCAAGTGTTATAAAAATTGGAATCAAGAATTTACTTATAAAGTCTGAAGGAAATTTAGACCTTACTTCAAAAGTGATTCATAGTGAAGCTTTAAAAGAAAACTTTGAAACTCTGGAATATTATCTACATGCTAGAATCACTGAAGCAATTGATAATGAAAAGAATGATATTCAAATTCCTTTAGACATTGGTAGCATATTATATATGGCATTACTTATATTCAAATGTTACAAAGATGAGAATGTAGAACAAAAAGGATTGATTGAATCACTTAAAGAGAAAACAACAATAGATGAATCCTTCTTAGAGAAGATATTTCAATCCTCATGCAGTATTGATACTTCAAGTTCTACTAACTCAAGATCTTATCATGATGCCTTAAGTGATTGTTCAGAAGCCTTTGTACTAAAGAAGAATAGTGATAAGAAGGACAAAGGCAAAGAGGAAATACTTTTGCAGGAATCAGGTGATAGTACGACCACTCATGAAAGCACAAAAACTGACTCCAAAGACAAGGATAAAGAAGAAGAAGAAAAGGAACCAGATCAAGGAGGCATACAATGCAAAGTAAATTAAAGATAATACAAAGAACCTGATCAAGCCAAAAGAATATTTGAAAGATGAAGATCCATATTGAAGACTAAAGTCTTCAATACCCAAATAATGTAATACATAGGGGGTGTTGGAGTATATTACATTATTTGGTACATGCTAATGTACCACCTTGGGTACATAACTAGAGTAGGAGTTTACCTTAGAGTAAGGTTTGAGTAGTTACTTCATGCAATGTAATAAATGCACAAGTGTTAGAATGTGCAATGATGTAAATGTGCATGTAGTCCACATGTACATGAGTCATAGGTTAGGTAGATGAAGAGTCATGGGTAGATGAAAGGTCAAGGGACTTATCTCCCTATATATATGCCTTTGAGGTAGAAGAGAAAAGAGTGACAAAAGATACTATAGTTGAAGGGAGTAGCATTAGTAGATAGTTTGTATGGTGAGTACAATGTAGATCCTTCATGTATTTATGGAGTGTTCATGTCCTCCATTATATTACATTGTACTATTTTTGTGAGCTTTCATTAATGGCATATTTCTGAGTTATTGCAGAAGTTTATCTTATAATTTTCCTGCATATTATAGTGCCATTATCATATAGTTATCATTGCTTGCTCATTTTACATCTTGTGGTTGCATTTCCTTTAATATATATCATCAAAAGCTAACATACCTCTAATGCAATATTTCTTCTTTCCTCTTGTAACACTTGCTCTACATTATCTATGCTATTTTAGGTTAAGCTCCTTTAAAAAATTTCTTAATTCTTATACAAATATTTCATAACTAAAATATAGAGTCCTACTTGGTACAACTTTCCTCACCTTCCTCTTATTTGGTTGATATCATGACCTCATTGTAGATCTTCAACCACTTGATCCAATTTTCTATCTCTACTTGTATTTTGCTATTGTTCATCACCTTTCACATGTGATTAACTTGGATAGCAAATATCTAAATGGTATTATAGTCCACCTTGTAGGGTAAGAATATTATATTTAGAGGTTTGGTCTTCGTAATATTATACATGCAATAGTTTTCTCTATCATAGAAAATCCATGACCACCATTGGTGCTTTATGTATTCCTTACATGATGTTATTAGCACTCTTTAATGGCATTAAATCATATTTGGTAGGTGTACTCAAACTATAAATTTATATACAAACAAATGTAAAAATTAACTACAAAATATCATCCCATCTAGATGCCTATGGAAATTTGTGCTTAAAATTGATGGCATACCTCCTTTCAATTATTGTCTTTAAGATGTATATGATGGTACTGAGGAAGGTGTTGTATTTGAACATCCTCATACCATTTATTTCTTGAATGCTCTAAATATTTATCCAAAAAAATTGGGATAAATACCATTTGCTATCATTTCATAGGTGGTATTCTCTATAATGGTTGTAATCAAATCATTCCTACACTTAAAATAGAACTTTCAATTCATGACTTATGTTATAAAATTCATTTCTTTAGGTTAAAACCACTCAATAGTGTGTCTCATATTGGTAGCTTTATTCTCAATAACTTGTAGACCTCTCATATGGTGATATCATGAGTATCATTCAATTTACATATCCATAAAATTCAAATTATAATAGAGAAATAATTTTCTAATGAAATATATTACCTCTCTACATCTAGTTTCATGTACCTGCCTTTGATTTCTAAACATAGTGAATCCATTAAAAAAATATGTAAAAAGTGGTTATGCTTGTGAGTGAGTGCAAAAAGTTGCATTACACTTTTAGGCCTTTTTGTGCTATGGAAACTTCTTTCTATCACTTAAAATAATTTTTAAGCATAATTACAATTAGAATTTAAATAAAACATGATTAATTGAAGCATTTTAAATGGAAATTGTGATTATTTTTTTTTGGTTTTTACAAAAAGTTATTATTGATTGTAAATACATAGGTTTTATAAGGTAGTATAGTTACCTAAATGTGAAGATATTGAATGGTTACATTGTTCCCTTACTTTCATGTAGATAGACATGTTTTATGAGTACATTTTTAATATAAACTATATTAAGGAAGGTTAAAATTAATTTGTTACCTAATTTTGATGAATATTTTTTTATAATAAATATGTTAATTATGTGGGATTGGAATGTAGATTGTTCATGTTGTGCCCTTGACCTCCACATGTAAATTTATTTATTGTTTTTGTAGAATATGAAATAACATAACATGTTGAGTGCCTAATACTTTTTCTTAATTTTATAAATTTTCCATTGAAGGGTTCTATTTTTTCAAAACACACAAAAATAATAAAATATAGATAAATATAGTAAAAATTATATCTATCAAATCTACAACATAACTCCATATTTTGAAAGACTATCCATATGGAAATTCTCACTTGAAACTTATGTTCTTAACCTTTGAAACTAGAGAAATTGATAAGGAATCTTAGACCTAGGGACTAATTATTTTTAGACCTAGGGTATGTTAATTAGGACTTAGTATTCATAATAATCAACGTGGGTTGTTTTTAACCTCCGTTAACTGGTGTAGGTGTAGGTGTTTTGGTTTTCAGCATTGTCGGGCTTACATCTTAGCCTTTCCAGATTTGTGTGCGTAAATCCTTGGAGTCGTTCATGATTTCTAGGTTTACGGTTTTATTTTTGGACTTATTTAACGTCCTAAGTTTTCAATAATAAGGAGCTTCAATTATTCCATATCATTGGTATCAGAGCGAAGGAATTTTTGTGGAGGATTTGGGTAATTTCTGTTCTCCATAGGGTGGTTTGAAAGTTTGTCACCACCTTCGTTCCAGTGAGAAGCTCAGAAAAATTGCACAAATTTTTGCTGCCAATATTGCAGAAAAATTACAAGCAATTTTTATTTTTTTAAATTATAGTCTTTGTGCCTAATAATTTTAATCATCGCAGTATCATTTTGTTTTCAACGTCCGTGGTTACACGGGAGGCCACCATATCAAAAAAAAAAAAAAAATTGAAGGGGATTCATTTTTGCCGCCTGCGTCCCTCGTTTGGCACCATTGGAGCAGCGTTTCCTCGACACGATCTGCGAGGAAAGTTTTCCCAACAATTTTTCTTCAATCTGCGTCTTCCTGACGCATCCAGAGAAATTTCGTCGATCTGCGTCCTAAGCCATCAAGCATTTCATTGAATTTTGAAGCCGAAGAAAATTGTTTTCTTTTTCGATCTACGTTTTCCAACGCTTCTGCCTGTCCATTGCTAAATGCTCATCTGCGTTGCTTGCAGACCCTTTGGACGCTCAGCAAAATCACGTAGCTACTGTTGCTGTCTGATTTCTCCCACAGCCGCTACTGCATTCTGTCCGTTGCTATGATTTTCGTCCCTGACGGAGTCCCATGACGAAGCAGGCAGAACCAATTGTCGTCGGGCTACGATGAATTTTCGGTATCCTGTATAAATCCGAGGCAGCAGCAGTCCGAAGCTATGATTTTGCTGTGATCGGCATTTCTTCTACCGGATCTATTCCTCCCTACCATACCTGAAACAACCCTGCGCCAACAGCTTGTTTGAGCGTGGAGGATTTGTTCGCTGCCGTGGCAGATTCGGACTGTGATTTGCGAGGCGGACAAACTCCACCACAGGCCCATTTCCTATGTTTTCCAACGTGCCTCCGGACGACGATTCTGGACGCAATAAAACTCTGCAAAGACTGTGTCCTCTGACGTCTATCCGAACTCTGCAAAGACCGGCTGTTGTTCGACGACGAGGAGGTTCTCGAAGTTGTCCGTGACCCTTTTTCTTGCCAGGACCAGTTCTGTTAAACAAAGGCGGCCACTGTTTCGATTGCGGGAAAATGCAATTTTTGTCAGCCCGCGGTTACATCTGTTCTGGCCGCTGTAAATGACAGTGCACAGGCTTGCTGCGGCATGTGTTTGACAGATTACGATCCGACTTTCTGGGCTCCGAGATCAAGACGACGGTGCAGGCTTGCTGCGGCATGTGTTTGACAGATTACAATCTGACTTGCCGGGCTCCGAGATCAAGACGACGGCGACAGTTTTTGGATCCACGATCGAGGGCAAAAATTTAATTCACCCACGCAGGGCGACGTCACCGGCGATCGGGAGGACTACGCTTCGCGATTTCCGACGATAGCGAAACTCTCCGACGGCTGTTGTGATTTTCCTGCCCGTGGTCGTCGTCGTGATCGGCCTATGCAGACCGTACATTCAGAACCAAGATCGCGTATTTGGTTCTTTGGTAAAGCCTTTACCAAATCAAGAGTAGCCGAGCATTATATTCAATTATTAAAAAACAAAAAAAAAACCCTTTTTCCTTTTTCATATTAAAAAAAAAAATACAAAAGGGTTATTTTTGTTTTCCTATAAAGTCAATTTTGACTTTTTCTATTATTGTGCACATTGTTATTTTTTTTTTTTTGCCCTTCCATTGTAAATTTGCACATTTTGCAAATTAATTTGGGCACATTTTATTTTTGCACATTTTTGTAATTGTGTTTTTGTGACACATTTTGCTGGCGATCACTCGGGGTCAAATGGCTTCCGAATTAGCCGATAAGTTGGCTCAAGTAACCCAACTTGTCAGCGTGTTGGCTGATAAAGTTACATCGAATGAAGTGCAACAACAGTGTGAGGTTCCGGTTTACACTGGTTCCCGAGATCCCGAAGTCCTCAACGGTTGGATTTTGGACATGGACAGTTGGTTTCAGTATATCAAGATCGCAAAGGATCAGGAAGTTAACTTTGCAAAGTTGAAACTTTTTGGCATTGCTAAGGTCCTTGTCATTGATCGACAACGGACCCAAAATCCCATTGACACGTGGGATGAATTGCAAAGAGTATTGAAGAATAATTTTTATCCTTCAAACTATGCCATTGACCTTGAGATCAAGTGGCTTCGTCTTCGACAAACCTCAAATATGACTGTTTCTGATTATATTTTTCAATTTAGCAAGTTGCGGATTTTGAATTCTATACAAGATAATGCGGCACAACTTGTTAACAAATTCAAAAGTGGTTTGCAGGAGCCCATTTATAGGAAGATGAAATACAAGTTGATTGTAAACATTGACATGGCTTTCAATCAAGCCCTTCTTGTTGAGGAGGAAATGAGGGAGCAATCGCGTGGGACTCGCTCTTCTACGTCGGGAGGAAATCAAAAGGCTTCTCCACAACCTTCCAAGGGAGCTAAATCTTCTTCTTCTTCTCCTTCTCCCTCTTCTTCATCTTCCCCTTCTTCTTCACAAAAATCTTCTTCTTCTAAATCACCTTTGATTTGTAATTATTGTAAAAAGCCAGGACATACTCAAAAGAGGTGTTTTAAGTTGCAAAATATGAAGAAAAAATCCCTAGTTGTAAAGCCTTCCAATGAGGACTCACAAGAAAGTCCCATTGAGGCTACGAGGGAACGTAAGCCTTATAAGGAATTGGCGAGGGGTTAAACAAATTGACCCTTATGAATACTTCACAAGGTGATCGTGAGAATTTGTTTGTGACTACGGTCCATCTCGGTGACACCTTTATGGTTGATTGTATAATCGATAGCGGCTCGCGAGAAAAATCTAATTGCGAGGTCCGTTGTTGACAAAGCTGAAGTTATCGATGAATCCCCATCCTCATCCTTATCCTTTGGGATGGAAGGACAATGGGATTACATCCGACATCACACACACTTGCATTGTGAATTTTGCTTTCAGTCCTTCTTTTGTGGACTCGGTTGTGTGCGATGTAACTCCAATGGATTGTTGTGGCTTGTTGCTTGGAAGACCCTATCAATACGATAGGAGGTCTATACATGATGGGTACAAAAATACATACACTTTGCACAAAGATAATAAGGCTTTCATAATCGAAGTACACAACAAACACCACATAATTTGATGTTGAGTTGTAGACAAGCACGTAAAGTCATTAATTCAAGCAAAGGAATTGGAACTCATCTTCATCGGACCAATTCAAGAAGAAAAGCAAGCACCTAAGCACACTAATAACAAGGAGTTCTTCGAGTTCATTCAATACTTCAATCATTTTTTGATGTTTTTCAAGAACCCACAAGTCTTCCTCCTGAAAGACAGATTAATCATAGTATTGAGATTGTTCCTGCATCATCTCTTCCTAATTCTTCAATGTATAGACAATCAATAGTGCAAATGGAAGAAATTAAAAAGCAAATTCAAGCATTGTTGACTAAAGGGTTCATCAAACCCAGTACTTCCCCTTGTGCTTCTCCTATCTTGCTTGTGTTGAAGAAGGATGGCACATGGAGACTATGCATTGATTTCAGGGCACTCAATAAGATTACAATCAAGAATCGTTATCCACTTCCTCGCATTGATGATCTTTTGGACCAATTGCAAGGTGCAAAATTCTTCTCCAAAATTGATCTCAAAAGTGGGTATCATCAGGTGAGAATTCAAGCAGAAGACACTTGGAAAACAGCATTTAAGACCAAAATGGGGCTCTTTGAATGGCTTGTCATGCCCTTTGGCCTTACAAATGCTCCAGCTACATTCATGAGGCTAATGAATGAAGTATTCAGAGATTGTTTGGATCAATTTGTAATCATCTATTTGGATGACATTCTTGTATATTCTTCTACTTGGGAGAATCATTTGGAACACTTGAAAACGGTTCTTCAAACTCTTTGAAAGAACCAATTGTATGCAAATTTTCCTAAGTGTTCCTTTGGGCAAACATTCATTGCCTATCTTGGATTTGTAATTAGTGAAAAAGGTGTGCAAGTAGATCCTTCCAAAGTTGAAGTTATCCTCTCTTGGCCAACTCCTACTTCAATCCACGGAGTTAAGGAGTTTTCTTGGACTTGCTAATTTCTATCGCAAGTTCATTGGAGGATATTCTTCTATTGTTGCGCCTTTACACTATTTGACAAAGATCAAAGTTCGGTTTCGAGTGGACAAAGGATCAACAAAAAGCCTTTGACACATTGAAACATAAATTGAATACTTGCACCGGTTCTTGTTCTTCTCGATTTGTCTCAACCATTTGAGATAGAAGCGATGCTTCACAAGTTACACTTGGAGCTGTTCTCATGCAGAATGGCCATCCGGTGGCCTATCATTCCGAAACAGTTTCGAGAGGCCAAGAAGAACTATTCTACATATGATAAGGAGTTCTATGCTTTGGTTCAAGCAATCAAGTATTGGAGGCATTATCTCTTGGGAAAAGAAACAATTGTTCATACAGATCACATGCCCCTTAAGTTTCTTCAATCTCAAACAAAAATTGAAGAAGCTAGGCACATGAAATGGGCATCGTACTTGCAACAATTCCATTTGGTAATCAAGTACAAGAAAGGACGAAACAATGCAGTGGATGATTGTTTGAGTCGTCCCCCTTCTACTCTTGTTTTGACAATTGTCACTACTTCTCATCTTGGCTTCCAAACTTGGCCTACACAGTATCCTATGGATCCAGATTTTGGCAAAGTTTTCCACCAACTTTCCAATCCTTCTTCTTCAAATTTGAGAGCTCTTCAAGACTTTCATATTAAGGATGGACTGTTGTACAAATTGGACAAACTTTGTGTTCCTCATGGGAACAGGGAGTCTCTTCTGAAGGAGGCTCATTCCACACTCTATGGGGGACATTTTGGTAGGCCAGAAAACTCTACATCATCTTCAGAGGTTCTTCTTTTGGCCACACATGCAAAGAGATGTTCTTCGCTTCTTGCGACAATGTGCAGTATGTAATCGCTCCAAATCAGCCAATAGGACATTGGGAATGAGCATGCCTTTGCCCATTCCTTCTCGTCCGTGGGAAAGCATTTCCATGGATCTCTTGAACGGTTTTCCAATGACAGTCCACAAGCATGATTGTGTCTTTGTTGTGGTGGACAGATTCAGCAAAATGGCCAAATTCATTCCTTGTCGCAAGACAAGTACTGCACAGGATCTTGCCCAACTCTTCTTTGAGGTGGTATGGCGTTCTTTTGGTCTTCCTACCAGCATTGTCTCTGATCGTGACTCACGCTTTGTGGGTCACTTTTGGCGATCACTTTGGAAGATTTTGGGAGTATCTCTTAACTTCTCTATTGCTTATCATCCACAATCCGATGGGCAGACAAAGGTAGTTAATCATACTCTAGTGCGGAGTTTGAGGATTTACCATCATTCCACTCCAGCCAAGTGGGACTTAAGCCTCACTCACATTGAGCACGCCTACAACAGGGCCGTCCACAGTTCTACGGGGCACTCTCCATTTGAAGTGTGTTTCAATTTTCAACCACTTGATCCTTATGAGTTACCTTTGTCTTTGCCTTCTTCAACCACAATGCATATTCAGAAGGAACAAGACAAGGCCAACTCTTTTGTGCGGCATTTGCGAGTCTTCAAGCCAAAGTGGTTCAAATTCTTCAGAAGACTCAGCAAAAGCAGAAACAACAGATGGACAAGCACCGCACTCCTCATTCCTTTCAGGTTGGTGACAAAGTATGGTTTCATCTTGACAAACGACGATTTGTAGATAAGGCACATAGCAAAATCAAGCCTCTTCGTTATGGGCCTTATACTATTCTTCAGCAAATCTTTGAGAATGCCTTTCGCTTGGACCTTCCAGCACATCTTGGCATTCACGATGTTGTCAATGTTGATCTTCTCAAACCATACTATGATTCCACATTGGAGACAGTTCCAACCATCATTCATCCAGTTGATGTGGTTCTTGATGCTCAGCTTCCGCTTGACGCCGATACAGTCTTTGATACGAAGACCCGACAAACACGCCAAGGTGTTTCTACTTCATATCTTGTGGCCCGTCGAGGCCAATTTCCACATCAGGCTCGTTGGATTTCTGCTCACATTCTGTCCCAGGATTTTCCCTCATTGTTAAAAGCATTGGAGTCCAATGCTTCTTTTGTTGGGACGAATGATAAGGAATCTTAGACCTAGGGACTAATTATTTTTAGACCTAGGGTATGTTAATTAGGACTTAGTGTTCATAATAATCAACGTGAGTTGTTTTTAACCTCCGTTGACTGGTCTAGGTGTAGGTGTTTTTGTTTTCAGCATTGTAGGGCTTACATCTTTAGCCTTTCCGGATTTGTGTGCGTAAATCCTTGGAGTCGTTCATGATTTCCAGGTTTACGGTTTTATTTTTGGACTTATTTAACGTCCTAAGTTTTCAATAATAATTAGCTTCAATTATTCCATATCAGAAATCTAGTTTTCATGAAATGAGAGTGTTTTTCTATTTTGTTTTCCTATGTTGCGTCATTCTATGAGTATGACCCAACATGACATGTTTGGTTGTACTTAGAGTATAGAAAACATGTGTCATAATTAGTATGGTGTTTAAGAATACTTGTGTTATTATTTTTTATTTTTGTGCAATCATATATGTGAGTATAGGGTATGTATGGTTTTACACCCCTTTAATAGTTGTACTATGTATGGGCATATAAAATGCACAAGTGTACACCTCTTAAATATGATCATTCACATGCACAAAAATTATCCCATTGCACCAAAAGTGTGATACAACTTTATTTGCACATACTTGTGGATTAGAAAGGTATTTATACATTGATGCTAAGGATTGTCATTCCCCATAGTTAGATTTAGTGTAACTCCACTCATTAAAAAAAAATTCTAGTAAAATTAAGGATGGAGAACATGCAAACCATAGATTATATGAAATATTTATGGCATTATAATCTCTTTATAATTGATTTTAGACATAAACAAATTATTTAGGGCAAAGATAAGGACTTATTGGACTATAGAGAAAAATTATACTATCCCATGTTTTGAGTAGTATTATTAAGTTGTTGGAATTATCCCACGGTGATGCATATCTTTAATTTTATTTAATTTTACCCATTCATTTATCTTAATAAATATTTCTTTACAATTATTCAAAAGTGTAGAACCTATCTTAGGAATAATTAATTGTAAATTAATGTTGTAAGTCCTATAATATTTTCTATATTATAATACTCTAGGATTAGGCATAGTCAAGTGGTCATTTTAACGTATTGTAATTAGATCCTCTATCAGTTCATTATTTATGAGGAACTCATAAAATCAATGCTTTAATTCAATATAACATGAAATCAACTTTACATTTATCTTTATTTTAGTCCCTGTTTAAAAAAAAAATGTATCTATGAATGCTTTGTATATTATGAACATGTGTTATGCCCTTAGAGAGTATTTATTTTTTACTAGGATGAGAAAAATAATTTTCATGCTCTATCTTAATTCAATGGATTTTGTTATTTCTTCTCAACTCTTCTCCATTTAATTGTATATAACATGTATCATAGTGGACTCTAATGTCTAATAGATAAAGCCACTAGTTAGATAGAGGCTTGAAAGATTTTATCTATGCCTAAAAATACCAAATTCATTTAGATTAGAAAGGTAGCAACAACAAATAATTATATATTTGATAGATTTAACAATTCACCCTTGTTGGTTTAAGGAGAACATGTTACCTAAAGTAGAGAATTTAAGGCCTCTATAAATGCTCAACAAATTTCTCAAATCACATTGAAAGTCCACAACTTAGGACAAAAAACTTACACCTCTAAGGTCATTTGCAATCCAATTTCATTTGTAATCCAAATAGATCACTACATCATTCTACAAATAAAATAAAATATTTTATCAACATGGAAAATAAAATATCTTATTTCTATAAATAAAGCATACTTTATACCTACACAAAAGACAAGTGTGAGGGAGAAAGTAAAAAGAATAAGATAAATATATATATACACTCTAATACAAGTGTGAGGGAGAAAGTAAAGAGAAGTAATATAAATATATGTACACTCCATCAATTAAGTCCTTATCTTTTCATTTTCAACATAGAATAAAAAGTCAACATGAAACTATAAGTAGATGGTATTATGATCTAGAAGAGAGAATATTTTTGAAAAATTTTAGAGAAAGAGAATATAAGAATATTTTGATTTTTTTATGAAAAAAGAAGGATCTAGTTTGTATTGTTATTTCAAAGTCGTTTTGCTTGATTTGCCTTGTAAAATTCATTGTTTTTGAACAAAAAGAGTGTTATTATTATGTAGGCGAGTTTTGTTCCCTAAGAGAGTGTTCCTTTATATATAAAAAATAAATGTATGGTTATTCTCTCATGTGTAATGTTTGAAATCCATTTATAAAGTTTATTTTTTTATATTTCAACTATGGTATAGTTTATATTTTCTAAGATTGTTGGGTTAATCTAAATAAATAGCAACTAGTTCATTTAAAGCATATCGATTTGGTTAATTTAATTTTAAAAGGATTTGTTTGATGAAATCCATTGAATGATTTATATGAGATAGTTAATTCCCTATCATATAGTATTGTATGCCTTAAACTCAAAAAGGGAAAAGCATTGGGTTGGGATTTTAGGAAAGAAAGCACCTGGAGATTGAAAACAAGAGGTGTAAAGCTCATATGAAAGCAATGAAGTGAAGGAATGGATCCATTGAATTTGAATATTATGGTATCATCTAAGTGAAGAAAATATGGCTTATAGTCTATCCAAATTTATTGGAAGTATAAATAGATTGGTGAATGTGCTTGAGAAAGACACATTCATTCTTATGCAAAGTGAGAAAGAAGAAGAAATTCTAGACCATAAAAAAATATATATCAAGAGGATAAGGAAGTGACTTCTTACAAAATATATCTAGTCAATATGGATAGCATGTTGGATATTTGATCAAATGGGTACCAAAATAAAGTGGAGGATTGAAAACTAGTTTGAGAAGTTAGAGGTTACTTTAGACTTCATGGTTAATTTAACAATAAAATATTAATTTTTCATGATTGAAGTTGTCATATCATGTTCTTATATGGTGAATTGCAGGGTTATGCACAGTGGCAAATATTCACAAATTGGACGAATATTAGAATTTTTAAAATTGAAAATTGGTGAATATGAGGACCCTCGATGTCGGTTCATTCGCCTAAAATTTTTGGGACCAATTTTTTCTTAGGGTCAATTCACCACAATATATCCAAACATAGGCATATTTGTACTCGTTGGAAAGCTCTTTTCGATCCTGATCTAATGGTGGTATTTTTATAAATTTATAATGTACTTTAATAGGTCAAAATGTGTCCCAAATATGACCTTACTTTTTAGGGCTTCAAATACCCCAAATTTTGGTGTGAAGATGATTGATTTGATTTTCTTAAGATTTGCCATGATTCACCTTGATTTCGACTAGGATTCATAATTTTTTTACAAGTACAATTTGAGTCCAACCCCTTATGCATAACCTTGGTGAATTGCTCTTATATGGTAGAGGATTCACGTGGATTTCTTGAATAAGAATAAAGATCCCATGGTTATCAAGGTGAGTGCCTTTAATAAATTAATACAATATTTATTTTACTCCATTGAATTTTTTTTTTTAAAGCAAAAAACCCCTTGCGGAGCCGCCTTGGTCTGAGAGACCACGAACAGGGGGGTTCTACACCGTCAAATTCACCTAGGGGTCGCACCCGACCCTGCCCACACAAACATTATCAATTGGATTTTAGATACCCAATTCAGCTTTTTGGTAGGGTGGATATTTGAACCTGGGACCTCCCTTGGAGGATTGCCCTCTCCTCTCCAACTCACCTACAACACCTGGGTTACTCCATTGAATATAAGAGAAGAGAAAAAATGGTAAAATATTTAACAAGATGAAGGAGATAAAGTTTACAATATTACATAATATTCTAACATAAATAATTTTGTTAGATTATTCTCTCAATGATTAATAAAGATGCCAAAATACTTAGAGGATTTTAAATTCATTTAAGGAGGGTATTTTTCCTTAAACTACAAAGCATAGGTGAGGCAAATATACAAGCATATTATAAATAAAAGGATCATAAGAAGCTCTCACACTTGGTTGCATCCATAACAAGAAGAGAATTTTAAGGAAAAAAGTGTGGCACTGCCATTATCCAAGACAAATAATCTAAAGAACATTATTCACATTAAAATAAGGATGAAAGCAATCATGAAAGATGTTGAAAGTTGCATCTCAAAATTCTTTCTTGGAAGAATGAAAGGAAGACACCAATTAATCCATGGATACAAATATGGAAAAAATACTATCTACATATAAATAGCATCTTGATGAGGCACTTCTATGTACATCCACAAGTATACATAAAGCTATTTAAAAATCGTCCAAAGAAGAAGAAAAGTTGCAAGAGGTGGATTTATTCCTTCTAAATATGCATGTTAATAATTAAAAGGTATTGGCCCATGAGGAATGTCATAGTGGTAAGTCCTTGGGTTTTCAACCAAGAGACCCAAGTTTAATCCTTGGTATGAGAGACCGCGACCCCTCATAAAAACCTATGTAAACTTAAATTTTTTAATTGACTAAAAAAATAATGGAAATGTGTTGACTTGATCGATATTTATTCATAAAAGAACTTGATTTTTAAAAAAATAGTACAACAATCTAAATTAAATCCTATTAAATATCCATATCCATATGCTTTGGGTTAGTTACATAATAAGGATAAATTCTATCAAAAATGCAAACTTAGCTTTATTATTTCATCTCTTTAAATGTTATGAGATACAACTTGGGTGGTGTCTCTTTATATATGTGAGGTGGGTCTAAGTAGCCCATGCTTATGAGAAAGAGAAAAGCATATTCTTTAGGAGAGAACAATAATATTGATTGTTCAAATCCTCATCATGAATATATGGAAGGCAAAGAAACTTTCTTGCTTCATCCAATCAAGCTAGGACAAGAGGTAATGCAAACAAACAAATCTATTTGTTCTCTATATAGACAAATAAACAAGAAAAGATCATTTTCTTCCTTTTTCTTTTCTCAATAGGCTCTTGACAATAAAAAGCCTTCCTATGGGAAAGGTGTGATCCAAATTAATTACTTAAATATTTTATAAATAAAATAAAATATGTTATCCACAAGTAAAACAATACATTTTATCAAAGAGAAAAGGACACAACATAATGTATCTACTAATAAGATATTTTTTCCCTTATGAATAAGATAAATGTAAGGGAGAAAATGAAAAAATATAAGAAAAATAAATATGTGTACACTTAGTTCAACTTTTGGTTTTCCATCTCCATTTAAAAAAATTAAAAGTCATAAAACTATAAATAGATAATGTTGTAAGTTAGAGAAGGGAAAGAAACTTTTTGGGCAATGTTCAAAGGAGGGCACTTGTATAATGAGCAACAAAGTTTTTTTTGGGGTAGATTTTAGAGTTGTATTAATTGCCTAATAAATTTCATTGTCCGTGAAGATATGAATTGTTAGTATTAACCATAATATATTTATTTTTAAAGCCCATCATGCAATACCTTATGGCTAATAATCCTGAATCTCAGCTCTGTTGCTTTCATTTAGCCTTCGTAAACCATTTCCGCAAAGCCAAAATGATGAACATTTCCACTGCCCTCTATTGGTCCATGGATTACACCATAATTTCCACCCGTTCTAAAAAGGAAGAGGGTTTGCCTTGTCATAAAGGACTTTTTAGAGTCTTTTATAGGTTCCTCCTCCTGAAGTTCCCCAAAGGAAACATCCCTACCCCAGAGTCTGATGAAGAAAATTCTTCCTCAACCCCTAGTCCTAAAACTTGCAGACCTAAGAGGAAGGATAAGAATGACAAACCTCATTTTGATTTCAACATCAAAAAAAAGGTTAAGGTTGAAAATATGCCTGTTCGATGTTCCCAGAGACTCAAACATAAACAAATTGTTGAAACCCCTCCTTCCATGTCTGTAAAACCTGTAAAAGATCATTCCAATTCGCTTGATCTTGTTGAAAAGTACCTCCATAAACTTGTTGTCCACGCAACCTCTGCTACAATTAATCATCTGGAAATGGCTCACATGGCTATTGGAAAAGCAATTTCGAAGCTCAAGGAACAACGCCAAGCACTCAGCCTCCTATTTTTTGTGATATATTTGAGGATATTCCTGTCATTTCTATTGCTGAGGTACCTTCTTATGCCAGGGGTGACGCTAAAGAAGAGGATGTGGTAAATATTACAAAGGAAGCCTTCATTGATGTTCTAAAGGAAAACCCAAAGGAAACACCGAAGGATGAAGTGAAGGATACCATGTTGGAGGTCGCTATCGCATCACCAATGCAAGCTGATGTTCCCCTCTAAGCGTGGTTGTGGACCCACCTTTTGTTGACTCAATCCTTCTTTTCTCTTGTTCCTTCGATTTGGAGGTTCTATTCTTTTTTGGTTTAGCTGGATGTAGGTTTGTCTCATTTTGTTCCTTCCTGTCAGATGTTGTGTTCCTTTTTGTTGTTGCAGGCTGATTGCCTCGTTGTTGTGTTCCTTTTTTGGTTCTTCTGGTGTTTTTTATTCTGATTCACCGTTATATAAGGTATTGGGGCAAATTCCCCCTTTTGTTTAATAAAAATATTAACTTACCAAAAAATATATATTTATTTTTAAAGAGGTGTCTTCTCATAAAATATAGTGTTATAAATGATTTTTGAAATCTTTTGATGGATTTATTTTCTAATTCAGAAGGACAATATTGTTTTCCTTAAGTTTGTCATGTTTATGCAAATAAAATAAATGATACCTAAAACATTTGAAACACTTAAATATATTTAATTCACTCTCAAAATAGTTGTTTGATATATCTATTAACTAGTTAGACCAAGGTTTATACCTCTAAACATTTTATTCCACTAATAAAATGTTTGATATGTGATGGAACTTACAAACCACTTTCTATTTTGATACCACATTTATAGCTATATATTTATTTTAAATAGTAATTTATAATTTATATATAATAAAAAAAAATCCACAACTACCTTATACATAAATATATATTTAATAAATATATAAAAAAACAACTTAACAAAAAAAAATTCCTTGTTAAAAAAAGAACATCTTAACAAAATTTTCACAAGACTTGTTTAAAAGAACATATATTACAAAAAGATCAACTATAATTCAAAAGGATCAACTATAATTCAAGATAGTGTATTACTTTAACTAAATAACATTATCCTTAAGGACTGTCTCTTCTAAAGACCTCGAGGTGATAGGCAGGACCTCCATTTTTGAGATCACGTCACGAGCTTTCTATTATAAACCAAAAAAAAACGACTTTGACAATGACACCATTAATTGACAAACCTACAGTTCTTCCTGATCTCACCATCTGATCCAGTGAGCACGCTTATGTTTGCCATCTTCATCATGGATACACGAAAGTCCTTGAAGAAGGCATAGGGATAATTACTGTAGTAGTTAACAAAAGAAACAGTTGATGCATTTGGGTTTGAAAAGAGAGCTTGATCAGACTGGAGAAGACCTTTGCTGTTCTGAAGATTCTTGAAATAGACATTGTCAAACCTGTCCTGGGTCACAGAGTCCAATGGGGCCAGTGTGCTCGGATCACTATTCCCATTTGGACACAGACTTTGCAGATTGCTTAGAAGGGACTCTTCAATTGTTGGGTCTGGGCTGTCTGTGCCACTAAAATTGAAGAGACGAGAGCCGAAATTTTTGCAATGAGCACGCCCTATGGTATGAGCACCTGCAAAAACCAAATATGTAGAATGATATCAAGCTCAATTTTAAAGTACACTTATATTTTCAGGGAAAAAATCTTAAACCAAAACAACCAAAAGATCTAAGATTCAAATCTAAAAGTTATATTGAAATCTAATTAAATAAATATTAATTAATAAATAAATTTTCAACCAGAATCTAATTAAATAAATATGAACTAATAATATCATATCCTTCTTATCTCAGCTCTACAAAATATCAATGTGCATCGACAAACTTGATAACATACATACAATACATTTGTGTGTATAGATTATATATGATTACCTGAAAGTGCTACCATATCTTGAACTGAAAGCCCAACAGCCTGAAATTTGGAAATGATTGAATCAAGGGACTCAAAAGGAGATGGAATATTGGCATTTGCTGCACTTTTGCTTGCATTCTTACCATCCCTTCGTCCTAGGCTTACTGTCCAGTAAGGTCCTCCACTCTTTCATGCATAAACCAAATCATAGTTAGTCCACTTACATATACAATGACTATCCCAGGTTGAAAACACAAAATATATATATATATAACTGCATATGGTCTAATTTTGGTAATGTTTATTACAATTTTTGTTATTTTATTGATATAGAATCTAGATAATCGTGTTTATGTGTATACAAGTGAATTGAATCAACAAATAAAAATTATGATAGATTTATACATATATATACACATACCAGGTAGACTGAATCTCTAGCTGCAAGGCTAAGAATATCTGTGCAAGAAACAGTGGCGTTGCATGAATTCTCCACAGCCGTTTTTATGTCATCAATGACTTCGAATCCTCTGGCCGAGTTAAGGTTAGCACCTGCACTCTTCTCTCCTGTAATACTGTCGGTATCATCCAGCAGAACTGAACCATCGCATCCCTATAACAACAATTTATGAATGAATATATTTTACAAACACAGAGAAAATGCCATAATTTTCTGTTAAGATGCTCCAGCATCTGTACTACTACTCACAAAAGTTATTACTTTTCATTAGGGTATACGAGTTAGAAATCTCACTCTTGGAAGCTAAGCTAAAAATCTAAACTGACCAATTTTTCAGTTTTTCCATGTGCATTCTTCAACTCGGGGTGGACCTACCTTTGATTATTATATATCACACCACATTATGGATTAGATTGTATATCACACTTCAGTACGATGGATTGAATTGTACACAGTATATCACATGATCTACATATATTTAGATAACCACATTTTTATAACCTACATTTATTTGGATAACCACATCTTCATATATCACGGATGACCTTTTGAAGTATGATATGAGGATGACCTTTAAACTTCAAAATTTATTTACTTCAAATAATGATAGTTCTAGTTTTATTATATAGTGAAAACAACCTAGTTAAGAGAATAAAAAGAAGGGAAATTACGTTAACAAAGCAGTCGTGGAAATGGAGAAGAAGAAGAGAAGCTGACATTCTAGTATCATTCATCACAGCAGACCTAACAGCAGTGAGGACAATTTTCTCCACATCTGGACAAGTATATCTGTAGAAATAGTAGTCAAGTTGGCCTGAGACTGTTCCAGCAAGCTGTAGCACGGCCAGTGCAATAACAAGATGCATAACTCCTTTCATTATAATTTATCTAGCTGCAGAAAATCACTAAAAATTATATTTTCACCTTGTTCTTGCAATTGAGAAACCACACATCTCTTAAATAGAGAAAAGAGGCGGCCATTGTGGAGATTCAATTTGCCATGTTTTCCTTATTTTCAGGGATAAGGTTTTAGGTTTGCCTGATTAGGACTTTATAGTTTCAGTGGAGGGGCCACCATGATAAATTATTTGGAAAATACCTGTTCAAAACACCATTAATGGGCCTCCTTGGCATGCACTATGTAAAGCAGAGGGTTGACCTTATGTACATATGTACAGTGAAAAGCCAAAGAGGATTTTAGTTTAAGAATTGATTGAAACCTACTCCACTATCTATACATCTCCCTTATGAATCTTTGAGTAGAGCATACCTTATACTTCTCAAATTACTGTAGACTAGAGCCTGTTATTGTCATGATTATGGAATTCAATCTCATATTATTATTGTATATGTCATATTATTATTGTATAATGTTCAGTATATGTGTATTGACCAACATCTTCCCACTTTCCTGTCTTATCAAGGCACCTGGTTTCTCTAATATAAAATTTTACTTTCAGTTGATCTATAGTAGACAATCTTATTATTCATATCTATGCACGGAACTTCAATTGTGTTATAAGTTCTTTATGAACTGTAGTGTTTGCAGTCCACATCTGATAGCATTATTGGCTTACGGATGGCTTTCCACTTTTTTTAGATTGGGCTGCACGAAACCTGAGTGCCGGGGAATCTATACTTTATAATTGGAGATTATGGTCGTTGGTGAAAGGGGTGTTTCAGGCTGCCATAGACAATAATAAATCTTCCATGACAGTGCCAAGAATTATGCAAACGGAACTGATAGATTCAATTAATCTATGAAGGACATTTGATTATAATTTGGTGGAGTCGTGAGTAGAACGTTCTCTGTAAAAAGGTTAAGGATCAGTATCAGGTCCCTTATACATACACGACATCACAAAATAAATATACATATATAAGCACAATTATCCTCAAGAAATTTTGCCTATCTACTTAGTGTTGCGTTGACATGTGCAAAATAGGTACCACTGCCAATGTCAGTGGAGGTGCCCACTTCCAATGTACAACTTGTGTGGTTGATGGTGAAGATTTGGATATATTCATTGTTAATGTACAGTTTGAATAAGCTCAAAATTCAAATTTGAAAAGAGATAGATTATCTAACTAGACGAATAACAAGAGCACGTTATCTATGCAACATACGGATGGCACAACACTCTTAAAATTACCTAAGAGATGATAATATATAATATTATTTTTTTCACTTTTATTTAGGAGAATTTGTAAATAGACTATATTTTTGATATTGTGGTGTGACAAGAATATTGTGTCTCAGTTTGTGGTGGGAGATGTCATTTCAATACAGATATGATAATTTCTAGTGTAGAAGACAATTTGGATGGGGTTAATTGTATTTTTTTTTTATTTAGAATACTTACTATATAGATTATAGGTTTGAAATTGTCATAATTTTAATTTTTAGTGTAGTAGACAATTTGGATGGTGCTTTTATAATTGTATTTTTGCCTTTATTTAGAAGATATAGATTATATGTTTGAAATTGTAATAGTACACGTGATTTTGAAGTTTGTAGTGATAGACATAGTTTCAATGGTGGTTTCATTCTTTAAGACAACTTCGAGGCTATTTTTATAGCCTAGGATGTTAAAAGTCATTTTAATTATGATCTTGTGATTTTACAAAAAAAAATTATGGTCTCACACTTATAATAATAATTTTGTAATTCATGGTGAAAAAGGTAAATCTTCTAATAATCTTGATGGTACTTTTATAGTTTAGGGTCTAAAATGTAATCTTAATGGTGATCTTACAAAAATTTAGTAGTGGTTTTATGCTCTAATAATTGTAATAATGATATTCTAATTTATGGTGTCAAAGATAGCTTTTATAGTGATCTTATAGTTCATGGTGCCACAAACAACTTAGATGGTTGTTTTCTTATTAGGTGTGATAAATTTAATTTTGATATTAAACTAGAGACAATTTTAATCATGGTTTTAATATTTGTTGTGAAAGACAACTTTGATGGTAGTTTTATAGTTATTGGTAGTAGAGTCAACGTAGATGTTGGTCTCATATCTTATAACAATTGTAATGGTGGTCTCACAATTTCATTATAGCGGTAGTGATTGTGTTATAATTCATAAAGTCTAAGACAATTTTCAAACACAATTTTGGTAGTAGTTTTATAAGATTGTTGATGGTAGTCTCATAGTGGTCTTGTGATGTCATAATTTGTCATGCCAAAGACCAACTTTGATGGTGATAGTTTAGTTTCACATTTCATAGTACTAAAGGTGAATGTCAATGGTCTTAGTTTGTGCAAACTTTCTTAATTGTGTCTTAGTATTTTACTAATCAAACTAGTATATGTTTGGTATTAATTTATATTAATATCTATTATTTTAAATGTATAACTAATATCAAATTTTTATAACATATAAAAAAATTTAATAAAGAAATAAATTTATTTTTTATTAATTTCAACAATTTATATGATATAATTTGTAATGAATGTGTTAAAGGAATGGAAAAAAGTGATAAATTTGGCTACAGTCTTCATGAAAGGGATACAAACCCTAGGTGCAGTCAAGTATTGAAGGAAGAACTCTTTTTTACAAATAATCTCTTCAAGTCTATGAGAAAGCCTCTTCGATTAGAAGAAATATCTCTTAGGGATATTTGGGTTCACGAGTGGATGAACCTCTACCCTCTATCATAATTTTGGAGGATGAATTTAGATTGGATCTAATTGATCATGAAGCCCAAACAATTATCTACAAACTAAAGGGCAAAATACCAAGCCTAGAGGAGCTAGTGGGTGGCGTTAATGTTCATCATTTAATTTTAATTTGTCAAATCTAAGGTGATGTCCAAGGCTATATACGATAGAGGAGGTTGGTAGTTCTATAATTCAAAAATTAGGGCACTTGCTTATCTTTGTAGGAATAGAGGTTCATATGGTTCTTGCAGGTATCAACTATCACTAAATTGCAGAATTGAAACTACTTAGTTTGTAGAATTGAAACTAATCTAAATTGCAGAATTGAACTATGCTAAAGGAAAATAAAAAACTATATTACTTTTTCTAAATTGAAGTGCTATGAAATGTAAATTCTAAATTGATAAATACTAGAAATTTAGCTACTAAAATAGAGTTTGCTAAAATGGGAAAATGTTGCTAAAAATTGTAAATAAACTATTGTAACTGAAATTGCAGGAATTGAAATGAGAAATGCAAAAGTAAATAAATGCCAGCTAGCTGAAAAACCACACTCACACATCACACTTAAAAACATAGGAAAAATAGAGTAAGAATAGAGCAAATTCTGATTACAACATTTTAGCAAGAAATTGACAACATTTTGATAGAAAATGCACAAAAACAAAAAACCTATAAAAACTATAATAGCTCCTTCCACTAGCCCTAAGAGTGGGCCCTTTCTCTCTAGTCCAACAGAAGGTCTAACACACCAAAATATAAGCTCTAACTATCCACTCAAACATTAACAAGTCATCTAGAAAAATATTGCACTTTATTGAATGGTTTTTGCTATTACAGAGTTGCTGCAAATTGCTATCTTCTATTTGCCAATCTATTGTCTAATTTTCTAAAAAATATTCAATAGGTGAGTGGAATTATTTATACATGTTTCCACATCCCTATCCTACATTTGATTAATTAAAAATAAACTATATTGTTGTTAACTCCTAATTTGTTGCCTTACTACAATAGACTTAGTCTAGAATTAGGACAAAATCCACTTTACAACCAACTATATAGTTGTCTTTACCCAAAATTTGGTGTAAAATCATCTAGGAATAGATGGAACATCATTGGCCACATATTTCCACATGCCAACTTGCTCATTCCCTAGAGATTTTGCCAAAATCCTGATTTCTTGTTGATTCTACCATTTTTTGAAGCAATTGTATTCTACCTTGTTTCAGCTACAACGTGGCTTTCTTGATGCCACATCATCCTAAGAACTTATTTGAGGTAGGAAAACACTTTAAAAATGCTCAGCTAATCAAATTTCATAAAGCCTTTATTTACTAACTATTTTTATTATGCATTTTTACTGCTAAAATCATGCAAAAAGATGATAGAAAGTGTAAAAAATAGTCAAAATAGTAGCATAGTACTTCTTAACATTTATTCATGCTAACATCAATATAATAATGCATTTTAATCACATATTTGGTAAATAACTATATTATTGATCAAAATATGGTAGTTTTTCATGTGCAAAATGATGAAATAATGAGGTATTTTTGTGCCTCATCATTCCCCCCACTTAACCTGATGCATGTCCTCATGCATTTTGTTGTGCTACATAAGCATTTAGGTCTAACTCATTGTATCAGTTTCCCAAAAACTTGTGGTCTCTTGAATGGTATCCCCTATTTTTCCTTATTTTTGTTGTCATTTTTGAAATTGTTGTTTAGGTTTAGGGTCAAAGTCAAAGTAAAAAGGCACAGGTGTAATGATAGTGGGTGGCCTAAACCATAGGCCTATCCACTAATGTTTCAATGAAAAATAGCATCTATCAATGCTACTACCTTTTTATGTGATGATAGCAGGTTTGCTGGTAAAATGGGTTCTCTCTTTCTCAAAGACATGGGTAGTTCATCCCACCTACTCTTGCATGCTACCAATGAACTATCAAAATTGTTTCTATAAAATTGCTAAAAATAGACCACACATTCTTTAAGGTACCTAAAATAAGTAGATTTAATATATAACTTATTCATCAAGGTAAAATATTGGTTTATTAGTGCTATAGGGTTGGGTTGGACATGTCTCGGCAAGAGACCAGGTCCCAACTCCACAATCTTATTATGTTTTCTCTCTTGATCCCAACACACCTAATTTTATAGTGTGGAAGTGAAATCTCTAAGTTATGTATCACTTGTGTATATATGAGGTATAAACTGCACATCCTCTACCATTATAAATTTGTGCAAATAAAATTCACACAATAAGTTCTTTTGCTCCTCAAGACTCTGTAGGTATGCATCAATGAATTCTTGACCAGAAGATAAGTCATAAGATAGACCAGAATAGATTCTCATTACCTACCACCTAAGAAATATCTCCTAGAGAAACAAACTATACAATCTATGTTACAAAAATTTATTTTCATTAACATAAAATCATTCATCAATATGTAGAAATATCAAATCATTCATCCATAAATAATTGTTCACAATAAAAATCCACACAGAGACAGAGATAGATAATACCCTTAAGGTAGGACAATACCAATAATACTCCTTAAGGAATCACTCCATAAGATCTCCCAATATGAGAGTACCACTTAAGGAGGGAAAAGTCCCATAAGCCACTTTGTGGGCAAAGACAATTACATATGATTGATTATCATGATGATTACAATGATAAATATATCTTCTTTATATACCCATCTTCTAATTCTACTTTGGGAGCCTACTACTAATATAATATTATAATATAATCAACCTTGGGTTATGTGTGGCCCATGCCAACCCTTATACAATATAATAATATATCCTCAAATATCTATTCCTAGGTACCCTACTCTGTGTTGGTTTTATAGTTTTTGTGGTACCCATAATTGTGTACTGACTTGGGAAAAACTAGAGCAAGCATTCTTGAGTAAATGGGAACTTATTCAATTACCAAGAAAGTTATATATTTGTATGAGATCTTGAGGGAAGGAATAAAAATATAGATAGCTTGATGAATATCATCAAATACCTTGAAAAGAAACTATAGGTAATTCAAAATAATTGAAATGAGGAAAGTTTTCAAGAAACAGAATGAAGACTATGAAAAGAAATAAAATTACTCAAGGAGAAATAGAAAATTTTAAGGAAGATAGTGAGAAGAATGAAGCCACATCTTTGGATTTTCAAAAGCAAGAGAAGGATCAAAAGGGTTTAAATTCATTTAAAATTTCTATTTTATAGGTTCATGAAAGCATTCAAAAGGAATAGGTTATTATTTCCATTGATCCTAGTAGGAGATATAATTTTATTAATATTTCTTTGGCTAAGAGGTTGCAGGTTCAAGCAACAAAAATTAAGGACACACATCTTGAGGATGAGAATGTTCACATTTTTGAAGATTTGAAGATCACCATGGATAAATATGTTTTACATTTAGATTTTCATGCTATTGAGATGAATGATGAGGATATTGTTCTTGGTTATCCTTGGTTAAATTTTTTGGGTACTGTTAACATTAATGTGCAAAATAATTTTATGAAGTTATGGTACAGGAAAAAGAAGATAACATTACAGGATATTTCTCAGCTTAAGGAGCAAGGATCCAAGGAAAAACAAGAAGTGATTGCAGAGTAACAACTTGAAGAAAAAATAGAAGAACCTGAAACATAATCCAAGAAGGTAGTAGAAGCAACAGAGTCCATGGAAATAACAGTAGCAGAGTCCAAGGAATTTTTGATAGAAGAGCACAAGAACACACCAAAAAAAGGGAACATGAATGAACAATGTGTAGAAGATTTTAAAACAGTGGAACCAAATATTGAGGACTCAAAGAAGGTAGAACATCAAGTTAAGGTTGCACCATATCGCCATCCACACCACCATGAGCGATAAAAATCTTGAAGGTATGGCTCAAGGTAAAAATATTATGGTTCTACATGGAATCATAAGGGCATCAAGTATGGCAATGTTTGGCAGAGAAAGCATAGTGATCCTGGTTTTTAGAGTGGTTCATCAACATCAAGGAACAAGTGGACCCATATTTCAAATTATCAAAATAAAGTAGTAAAGCATGGAGCCAACAAAGCACATTTGGTTACTCAAGTGGCAAAATGGTGTACCAGCATCAACAATGACCACCACCAATCAATGTTTCACTAGGATGGATGGATGATCAAGATTGGTATCAATTTCTAACATTGCTTAGCAAATCATATTATCTTGTTTCTTCATATGTTTTGAGGATAAAATATTTGTAAGGAGGGTGGCATGTTAGGGTGCCTAGGAATAGATATTTGGGGATATATTATTATATTGTATAAGGGTTGGCATGGGCCACACATAACCCAAGGTTGATTGTATTGTAATATTATATTATATTATGTTAGTAGTCGGTTCCTAAAATTAGAATTAGAATATGGATATATAAAGAAGAGATATTTGTCATTGTAATCATCATGGAGATCAATCATATGTAATCATCTTTACCCACAAAGTGGCTTATGGGACTTTGCCCTCCTTAAGTGGCACTCTCATCTTGGGAGATCTTGTGGAGTTATTCCTTCCTTAAGGATTATTATTGGTGTTTCCCTACCTTAAGGGTATTATCTATCTCTCTCTCATTTGTGGATTGTTATTATGGATAATTATTTTTGGATGAATGATTTGATATTTCTACATAATGGTGAATGATTTATGTTAGTGATAATAAAGTTTCATAACAATCTGGTAGGTCTTCTACATTGCACTAAGTGTTCTAAAATCAGACCCAAGTCTCCTACTTTGGCCTGCAACTCTATAAGTTTTGTAGTTTATCTTATATTTTGTTCTTCCAATGGCTACATAACTGCAAAGAAAGTTTCCAATGTTTAGTAATGAGCTATCTAACATGCTATAGTTGCATTATGTGTTGCTAATGTTACCATATTTTGCTAAGGTATTATAATAGGTAGGGAATTTGGAATTAGAAGGATATAAGTTTGTACCCCTACTTCTATAGTTTGAATTCTATTGATAGATTCCACAAGAACCTATTGTACCTCATCTTCAGTTGGTATTTCAATTTTCATGAGTTCAATTTGCATGTTAATAGTTCCCTTTGTCAAAATAGTCTACTACAAAATTCCAATTTGACTATTAAGAGCTTTTGTTTACACTTGTTCAGGTTATTCTAGAGCTACTTAAAAATGTTCCAAAGTACTTCATAATGTTTTGAAGTTACTTCTAAATGTTCCAGAGCTTCTTCATAATATTTTGAAGCTACTTTCAAATGTATCAGAGCTACTTCTAAATGTTTTGAAGCTACTTCTAAATGTGTCGAAGCTACTTTTGAATGTTCTAGAGCTACTTTAGAATTTTCTAGAGCTGCTTAAAAATGGTTTAGAGTTGCTTCTACTACAATATGCTCCTACAAAACTTGCTGGTTCTCAAGATCTATAACATTTTTGTCTTGGTGGGAACTTTCCCCAATCTCTATTGGTTCTTTTTGAGCCCTTTGTATAAATGAAACTCCTTCTACCTATTGTTGTTCTGCTAAAACAAAAACCATGGTAGAAGCAAAAAATGAGGCTCCTACTCTGAGGTGATTCCTTCAACTTTGTCAAACAAGGCTAGAGTATCCTCTGGTGCATTTTTGTTTGAAATATTCCCTACTAAATTAAGTAGAATATCAACTACTTCTTCACTTGAAACATATTTTGCAAGTAGATTTTTTAGTTGTTTTATTTCCTCCTTTAAGTCACTCAGCTCCTATAATAATTCAAAAATATTTTTTATTTCTTTGATGGTCGCCTCAGCTTTTTTGATCCAAGCCTATTAGGTTTTGATTATCACCCTAGCAACTTTCATGTGATCTTCTATTTCATACTCTGTATATTCTTTAGATTCTAAAGAATATACAGAGTATGAAATATTCTTTGATGGTCACATCTACTTTTTTGATCCAATCCTATTAGGTTTTGATTATCACTCTAGCAGCTTTCATGTGATCTTCTATTTCATAATCTATATATTCTTTAGATTCTATATGGGCAGATCCATCATAGGTGGAGAAATTTATTCCATAGGTTCTTTAGCCTCAACCTGTTCCATAGGTTCTTCAACCTCAATAGGTGTCTCCTCAACAACATCATATTCATCCTCCTGTAGAATTAATCTTCTCCTTCTTGGTCTAGGTGGTGCAGGAGGTGTTGTTTCTTGAGCTGGAGTAGCTTCTTGTTGCTTCCTCCTTAGACTTCTTCTAAGAGGAGGGGGTGTAGGTGAATTTTTTTGTACCTCAACCTCTTTCTTCCCTTGTTCAATAGATTTCTCTACAACAACTCCCCTCATCTGTCTGGTGGATATTCTTAGTGGCTATGACACCATTGTTTGTGTACCACCATTATGTTGTGTTTTCTTAGATTTTTCCTTTGCAAACTTGTTTGTATCATTGACATCATCTCCTTCTACATGTGATAGATTGATTGTATCAACCCATCCTCTTATGATATTAGGACTAGAATTTACTTGTTGTACCAAAAAAAAAAATTGAGTAGGAACTTTATTATCACCTATTTCAATTATCACTCTCCTAGTCCTTGATTTATCTATAAGGTTCTTTTCAACTTTTCTTTTATTTCGTGTCTTAGATATAATAGATGATTGTACATGGGATGATGATGGGGTTTTATTAGGCTCAATAGTAGTCCTATCATCAATTTTTACCCTAGAGGTCTTTGCCCTACTGGTGGTTACCTCATCTCCTTCTTCTGGTTCATTTTCAACAAAAATTTGTTCATTCCAAGGTTCAAATAACCTACTAAAGGTTTGAGGATTTCCCCTAAAATGATGCTTACAAATTAATTTTATGAGGTCATGGTGTCTAATAGACCCCTACCCTTCCTGATACCTCTTAGTAATATTGTGTAATTCATGGCGTAGATATAGGGGAATGTTTATTTTGACATCTGGGTATTATATGGCATATCTAAGGTGGGTGAGGATTTTGATATGATGGATAGACAACACAGAAAATTAGCCTTTGCAAGTTAAATAACTGATGACCCAAACTACTACCTTGTCCCGTGGTGTTTGCAAACTAACTCTCTTAACCCCTTTGCATATGTTATTGTTAATTTGCATTGTAGGGTGAGAATCTCCCTCTACTAAAAAAACCCTAACTACCTCATGGAGTGTTGCTTTAAAAATTCTAGTTAATTCTACTCTTTGAAGAATTTGCATCTCATTTATTGTAGTTCTACTATTATAGAGAGTTTAGATAAATTTTGTAGCCAATCCTTCAAAATAACCATTGAAATTCTATAGAAACAACATCAACCCAACCTATTGAAAAATCTATACAACTTCAGGGTAGCGTTGAATTCTTCTATTGTGTTAGGATTAGACTTTTTTTCTGACCCATTTCTACCTTGTAGTTTTTTAGAAATATCCTCTTCTACTTTGCTACAACCCCCTCCAATTTCATTGTATACTGTAATTCTACTGCAGCTCGGGTAATTTTCTTATATGATTCTCTTGCAATGCAACTTGGTCTAGTTCTAGTTTCTAATTTATGCTTATACCTCCTATAAAACTTTGATGACACTTAATCCCTTTTATTTTTATGATTACAATGCCCTTGCATTCATCATTCTAGAACATGATAATCATCTTTGGAAGATAGCTTAAAGTACATTGTGATCTTCCATACATCATCGATCCACGTGGTGCATCTTGATTTGCTTCATTGCAAGAGTTCAACTTGCAGTACAAAGTAAATATGGTAGTTTAAATTTTTTCCTTGATTTACCTAATTATTCCCTGGGAAGTCTGGGGGGAACTGCAAGTGACTTCCCTGGGAAGTCCTACTCCACTTCCCTGCTTCCCCCTCCCTGGTCTTGTCCTAGGTCCTTGGCACTTCCTTGACCTTTCCTTATGGTTTGGATGGCTTTGCAGACAATCTCCTTGGGTTGGAAGATCACTTTTCCTCTTGTCTACACCTTTCCTTACTTGTTTGAAGTTTCCCTTCATGTGCCTTGGATTTGGGTCATCCTTGGGACCTTCCCTAGGATTTTTGGGTTGTTTCAGGGATCTTTTCCTTGGAGCTCTCAGCTTTTTCCTAGGTTTTTGCAGGATTCTTCTTGGAGCTGGAGTTCAAGGGTTCTTCTGGTGTGGTTTGTTCCAGCTTGGGAGTGTGGCTTTAGGAGTAGCTCTTCACAGTTTCTTAATAGCTTGGGGATGGCCACATGTTGATTCCTATGGTTCTACTTTTTGGGTTTCTGGTTGTGGGATTCATGGTGGGCTTTCAATTTATTTTGTGGCATCTGTTTTTCATGCTACTGAAATCCTATTGTGTTTCTTTTTTTGAATCCCTGAAGCTCTTTGTTGGTGGGGTTGGAGGATGTCTTTGGGATTCTAACTACATTATTTTGGTCTGGTGAGGAACCTGTTCTTAATGGTTGTAGTTCAGTACCTTGAGGATACTTCTTCTGAGTTTCCCTAGAACCATCCCATCTCTTTCCTGTTGGCAATTTTGGGTATGTTTCCTAGCTTCATGTTTGTGAGTTGTCATTGATGTCAAAAGGAGTTTGTGTTGATGTCAAAAGGAATTTGTGCTGATGTCAAAAATATGTTAGTGCCAAAAAGATCTTGAAAGTTCTATGATGTTTGTTTAAGGTTTTTTATTAAAACCATTGTGACAAGGTTAAAGGTTTTGCTTAAAACCATATGGACTTGTAGCACCCTAAAATTGGCACAGTAAAATTGGAATAATTACATTCACCTTAGTAAATAAATTTAAATTCAAATTTAACCTCCCAAACCGCCCGTTAACCGCCGAGAAACCCGTTTCCTCCTTTTCTGTGCCATTTTTAGCAGTTGTTTTGACCGTTTGACGATATCGTCTCCGATCGTACGATATCGCCCTGCATTTGACGATTTCGTCCGGACTAGAACGTCCGTACGATTTCGTCGCAAAACTGAATTTGCATAGTTGGAATCCGTTCCAACGGGTCTCCAATCCGGGTCGAAGCGTGTCTACGCCATTGGGACCCTTCCCCCGTTGGAGATCTCCCAAATTGGGATGATCTCCAACCTCCCAACAACTATCCTATGCCTATTTAACTCTAAGACTTTTCCCTCCCCAACCCCCGGCTGAATTTTTATGCAAATTGAACCCTTATGCTCTAAAACATCGTAATTCATATTTTGCATTAGTCCTATAGTCATTTCATTGCAGGTACACCACTGGTTTTCAGCCGGAGCCAGCACCTATCGCAGCTCGATCGAACCCGTCAAGATCGGAGGCGATCTCGTCAAATTCGGGACGATCTCGCACCGATGCGAGACGATTTCGACCGCAAAGACACATCGAGGCAATCAGTGCTTGGAGTTTGCTCTTCTGTCTCTTTTCTCTGTCATTTTATGCTATAAATTAGATTGTTTATTCAGTTTTTATACTATATTGCATCTGGAGTTCACCCATTTTGTCTAGTTTGCATATTAAGATCATATTCTGCTATCTAAACACAGTGATTTGCATTTACTTCTGTTCTTGTATATTGTTCAACACTCATATTACCGTTTCACATAGTTTGCCCCCGTTTGCAAAATAGAATTTCTTGTATTTCGCATCTGTTTGCCGTTTTGCAGGTCTCTCGATGAATTCGTCCGACGAATTCGTCGATTGCAGACGATCCCGTCGCTTTAGACGATTTTATCAAATTGAAGGCGATTCTCGTTGAATTGCGGACGATCCAGATCGCTTCAAGCTTCGTAAACTCCATCGACTTCCGGATCGGTAATCTTCATTGGCCTCCTACAAATTCTCTCGTTTCTGTTTTCCTTTCTCGTTTGTCGTATGCATTTAAATTGCATTTTCATGTAGTTTAAGTTAGAATCATTCGGCCAAACCTAGGATGAATGTTTAAAAATAAAACGAACTCATCAAAACTCATTCCCAAAACCTAGGCGTGGAAACCGCCATCAAATGTTTCCCGGTGAACCCACCATCCGTCGAAAAATCACCAAAATGCACCTCCCTTGAGAGGCGGGACCTTCGCAAAGTCCTCTCGTCCGAGGTACCGCACCATCCTTTTCCCATCCTCCTTCCGGGCGCGGATCCAATAGCCTGAAGGTAGGGGTGCGAAAAATTTGGAGCGATACATTTTGGTGAACCCGACGTGAATGCATCATAACCTTTTGAAAACAAAAACAAAAAAATATATATATGTATACGAGAAAAGCAAAAAAACAAAATCATCATTTCAAGTTTGTATGTTTTAGATTCAATTCTAAATAGTAGATGCTAAATATTACTTTTAGAAGTACTAAAGAAACCATGAGTTTTTACTCAAATCAATATGAGCCCATCAGTAATGTTGGAAGAATTCAGCCAAATACATTTGTTGATTATGACCAACCTCATCCCTATTCAACACCACCTCCATCACACTCTTCTTATTTTTCATCCATAACCCAACAAAACAATCCCTTTGCCAATCCTCTTCATAATGATATTATCTATTCTCCCATATATCCATATTATGTCTATCAACCCACATATAATCCTCCACCACCTTTTCAATACTCTTCTTTCAATACAACACATCCATTTCAACAAGAAAATACTTATTCTTCCAATTCTACCATGCACTCACCTCCTACATCGCAATCTTCCTATCATCATTCTACCCATAATAAAGAAAGTAGAGGTGAGAAACCATTAGGTCCTTTTATGACGAAATTCCTAAGGCATTTATCAAAAACCTCTCAAAAACCTTCATCACGTAAATTTACTAGGCTTAATCAACCAATGGATATAATTCTCAAGTATTTACTTGACACAAATATTATTGAACTTCCTTCCATAAGACAACCTGATACCACATCAGATTGGTTTAAACCTGAGCTACATTGTGAATATCATAGAGTAGATGGACATATGACACAAAATTGTAAAGATTTAAGATGTGCAATTCAAGATTTGATTGATAAGGATCTTTTTAATATAAAGGAATTACAATCTACAACTCGATTATAAATCTCCAAGTAAACTATCAAACTCCTACACAACAAATACCAATAATCAATCAAGACATGGGGATCTCCCAAGAACCCCTACTCAATTATCAACAACAAGAAACCAATCAAATATTGCATGTTAATGTGTCCCATCATGATGATATTATTAATATTGTAACAAAAACTACAAATGAGCAACCTCAAATTCAATCAACTCAATCCGATATTCAAGATATGGATTCCTCATTTGACCAACCTTCAAAACTATCTTTGGCTCTAGAGAATGATCCAAAATGGAATGTAAGCATAGAAAGCTCATCTTTAGAATCAAAATCTCAATCTGAAATCCACTTTGATAACCAACAACAAGTGATTAATCCTCAAGCAAAGATATCCCTTTTAGAAGTATTACAAATTTATCATAAGGAAATTTTGTTCAAAATACCTAGCCAACAATTTGTTCCTCATCATATTTTCTCTAAGAACATAATTAATGGTGTAAACCCTCTTGAGGTTAACCATATTTCATTCTATGATGAGGATATTCCTTCCTCTACTCCACAAGAAGACTCCTATCTTTACATTATCGAATCTAGTAAAGAAACACTTGTTAGAACTATCATGGTAGATAATGACTCCTCTCTTAATTTATGCACTTATCAATTATTCCAAAAACTCAAATTAAAGGAAGAAGATATTAATGAATCAAATGTTATTATAAAATCTTTTAACAATGAAATTCAAGAAGCTCAAGGTACTATAATTCTTCCCCTTAATATTGGATCCAAGATCCTGGATACTTTATTCTATGTAGGATATTGCCCTTCACCTTACAACCTACTTCTCCGCAGTCCTTGGATTCATACGATGAGGGTTGTCCCTTCCACTCTTCACCAATGTTTGAAGTTTGAAATTGCAAATAAAATTGTTACCATACATGGTGACCCAACACCATTTGAAGAATATTTAACGGTTGAAACATCAAGTTCTATACATTCTCTATTATCACAATTATCTTCTATCCATCACTTTTCTTCATCCATATATGATCATCCTTGTTTACCAAATAACATCCATGCATATCTTTCACATATACTTTCTCCATCTTATCAAGACTTGGAATATAATAATAAGAATGAAGAACCTTCTTATCCTTCTGACATTTTATTTTGTAATATGATCAATTTTCCACATATAAAAGTCAAATCTTTTTCTACATTATTCTACATTATAACAAAGCTTTTGTTATCACTACCTTTTATTCATCACCTTCTATTCTTACCTTCACCTCAACCAGATTATCCTTCAAAACCTCCTTTGATTTTGAAGCAACCTTAGACATGCTATACTCAAATAAACCTTGTATAGTGTATATAGATCATCTTGTATATACCACCAATTTCAATTCATAAATTAAAATCAAAATACAAAAAAAATCAAAATCCTCAAAATCAAAAAAATACAAATGCAACCAAAGAACTTAAAGGTAAATTTGAGCCCAACTGGCTCGGACCATACATCATTACCGCAAAATTTGAATCAGGAGCATATAAATTATCTACCTTAGATGGTAAAGAACTTAAAGAACCCATGAATATTTTACATCTCAAACGTTATTATGCATAAATTTGATTATTTCATCCATGTATATATTTGTTCAAAATCATTATCTTGTATTTCTTTCAATTTATTCAAAAACCTCAAAAACATTCATAAAATCTTCAAAAAAAAATATTTATTGCATTTATTTAAAGCACTTGTAAAGTTCCTTTTGCTTTAAAACAAAAATCAACATAAAAATCCAAAAACAGCTATATGCTTGACTCTTTCGAAACCAAAACAATATACATAATAAAGAGAGAGTCAACATTCTCAAAACTTTCTCAAAATCATTATTTTCTTACAATTATTGCAATTATATGTTTCAACTTATTTTGGATAAAACTAGCATTTATTTGGCATCCCTCACTTGCACACTCACACAATAAATATCTTGATTTTATCTGGCATGATTACTAATCTCTCTTATATCAAAGTTCACAAAATTCAATTAAATAAAGTTTGAGCATAGAGAATTGATCTTGGTATTTACTTAAACCAAGCACATCTTTTCACAATAAAATGATTATATTTGTAATTTCCATGTTTTGCTACATAGTAGAACTGACACATGGTCTAGAATCTTTGAGAATTGGCAAAAGGACAAGCTCACCCCTACCTGGAATAAAAATCCCTTGCTCTACAGACTAATCCGAGCAAGTATCCCTAGGAAAAAGAAAAGAGAAAAAAGAAAAATTCAAGAAAAAGAGAAAAGAAAAATGTTATGTCAACAATGTTCCAAGCATTATCAAGAAAAAGAAAAATAAGCAAAGTTCAAAAGAAAGCAAGAAAAGCAATAAAATCCCTTTCCCTACCCTTTGAAAAGAAAAGAAGGGTGAATGAGCTTGAATCCCTGGAATTCTCAATTATTCGAAAACCGTGAGGTAAGCCCCATAACAGTGGTTTGTGCCCAACCCGCTTGGCCTTGGGTAACTCCTAGCGTGGCGATATGTCCGTCACATTAGCGACCTTCTTTTGTACAGACCTCTGTCTGCTTATGGATTAGCTAGCTCTTGATAATCCGATCTACATAGTAGCCTAGTATGGTTATATGCATCTACATCATGGTTAATGAACACTTAGTTGGTTTATTCAAATCACTTGTATCATAGTATCTTGCTCAAAATTGGTAATTGAACCATACAATTGCACACACATTTGTATTTGAGAGATTTTGTCTATCATTATGATAAATCAAGATTGGCAATGAATTCACTTATGCACATGGGATTCCTTATAAATCTAATTTTTGTCTTCAAAATACTTTGAAATATTATTTTGCAACTTGTTTGGAATAATCAAGTACAATTATTTAACAACATATCATATATATCTTATCGACTTTCGCAACGATGGTATAATTCCAAAACCAAAATTGGAATTTTATGCTTAGCGCAAGTCCTCATTTTCATCTTTTCTGTTCATAAAAAATCAATCATGTAATAAAACTATCATTTCTTTGATCTTCGCGATGATGGTATAAGTCTATACCTACATATTCTATGCCTAGCGCAAACCATTGTAACAATATTTTTTCCCAATTTATCAAAATTCATAAAAACCATATGACTTCATTTTATTACACAAATTATGCTTTTCAAAAGCAAACACATTTTTATTATTTCATATCATTATGTCAACCTTTGCATTTTGTAATGATGGTATAATTCTTAAGGAATTATTCAACAATTTTTATCACACTTAGGAATTTATGCCTAGCAAAAATCATTTTACAATATTTCATGCATAATATTTTCATGGAAATCTGAAAACAAACCATCATCATCATCATCATTTGCATCATCACAACAAAGTCTTAAGACAGCCTCTTAAGCACTCTTTTCTTTTAACAATATTTCTATCCTGGGACTAGCTTGACGACCGAGTGAGCAACGACTCCATGAAATGGTCTATAATAGCGACAATGTCCTTTGAAATTATTGTTAGAAATCTCTTTTTATTTTTATCACATTTCATTACAACCAATCAATTTGTTACATCAGATTATTTCATTTAAAATATTTAAAGCATGACATCCAAGTTATAATTTTTTCCAAAACGACATAATTACATGAATCATCAATAAAATCATTACATCAATCAACTCAATCAATCAATCAAACATAAAAAGCATCATAAGCATCACATAAGACAAGTCATATGATCAAAAATATCTCATCTATATATATCAACATAATATATACATCATCAAAACTAGATTGGTATGCCACAATCTGTACCTCGGCATACTCAATCCTCTATCAATACAAGTATAATACAATATCGCTGGCGTATCCCGCCCTCTAGCCTCGAGAGCCTCTAGAGCTCTCGGCCTCATCTCCTCCCCTGCCCTACGGAGGACGAGGTGGTCCCATTACAGTGTGTGGTACTGTGAGTCCTCGTCATCAACCAGGATGAGCTCCTCGTCAACCCTGTCCTGATAGGATCCGCTATGGCAGGTGGCAGCTGTACCCTCTGGCCCTCTGGCACCGCCCGGTAGTATAGCGCCTGATAGAATGCGGTCCGAGAAACCGACCGCAGTAGCTCCCCGAGTGCTTACCCCTCCGCCTCGTGCCCTGAGACGAGCATTCTCGTCTCGTAGCTGCGACACCTCGCCCGGTGCCGTGCACCGCATCCCGTAACGTCTGCACCTGAGCTCGCAGACGATCTCTCTCTACCCGGAGAGTAGCCATCTCGCTACTCTCTCCAATGTCCACACCCTTGCCCTTATCGAGCGATGGTGGCCTCTATGGAGATGGGGGTCTCGCCTCCCTCCTCTCCCTCTCCCTCTGCCGTGGCCTCTCCCGTGCCTCGTGGCCTCCTCTCGCTCTCCTCTCCCGTGACCCCGGGCTGCCTCTACCACCGCCCGGCACCGCCTCCCTATCCGACGCACAACCGCGTGGATCGGTCCCCGAGCCCTCGTCATCCGAGGAGGGCGGATGCCTACGTACTGCATCGTAGCCATCGGCTACCCTCGCGTCGTCCCCATCCACCGGCCGAATGGGGGCATCGTCCGCATCCTGACTTTAGAATAACTGCATATCTGGAGCCTCACTGACTGTGGTGTTATCCCAGACAGTCTGGGAAAACTCATAATCTCTGAGAGATGGGATCCCCCCTCGTAGACCGAACTATCACAAAACCTCGGTCATAGCGGTGGAGCTCCACCTCTCCCCTCTCCATCCGTAGCCCGCAGACTCGCCTGATGCGAGCCAGCTCCTGTCCGTCCTCTGGCCACCCCGGATGCTCTCTCCATGGCCTCCAGGTGATCTGGTCTGGGACCAAGTCATCCAAAGAGTCTCCGGGACACCGACAGGTCGATCCGTCGCTGTGCCCCTCTCTGGAGCCACCAATAGAAGACTCGGGGCCTCTCCCCGTCAACCCCTATTAGTGGAAGCCCTACCGGCATCTGCACCGCAATGTGCTCCCAGCACCAAACCTGTAGGAGCGATGTCATGACCAGACATCGGCCGCCCTTGTATACGACCCCATACAGGATCCTATACAATCGGCATAGAACAAAGCCGCCCCAAGAAAATCTGTAGCCATGGTCACGCATGTCGCAGATCACATCCGCCAGAATCCATGGTACCCTGCATCCGCTCTGGTGGCACAACAGAAGTCCACCAACCACCCCACCCAAAACTCGTGTCAATGTAGATGCCCTGCATCTGGCGCAGTGCCTCGATGTTCACTCCGCCCTTCTCCAGGGCGAAGCTCGGGTCACCGCAGAGTCGTCCCATCGCGTGGCCCCGATTGGCCGTAGGTGTGATCATCCTCCCTTGTATGGGGATTCTAAGAATCCTCCATACATCCTCTAGTGTGGGAGTCATCTCCCCGTCGGTAACCGAAAGCATGAAGAGCCCGGTACCACCTCTCCGCTAGGGCCGTCGCAGCCCCATGTCGAGAGAAACTTGTGGCATCTCCGCCACATGTAGTAAGCCGGCCCGTGCCACCGATCTCGCTTCGCCCGTGTCGAGCGGCCAAGTCATCTCTTAATCCTCCATATTTCCACTCTCTCCTCTTTAGTAATCCTCTCTCGCAAGCATAAACAACCAAAACAACAAACAATCATTAATAACAATTTTAGCAATCAATAATGCAACTTAAAGATCAAAATTTTGCAATTGATGATATCGCCCACTATTGGCCGATATCGTCCGAAATTTGAGCAAAATTGTCTCCGATTTCGTCCGGACGACGTCGAGGGCCAAAAACGGCCGCGATGCTCAAAATTCATCTTAAAATCTATTTACCAAGCATGTAAATTCAAATTAAATCAATCTAAACTAAGTTTAAACCCTTACCCGTAGACCGCGGCGGACCTCTGCAGATCTGTGCGCTGTCTCTACCATTTTTGCTCCAGAGCTCTAAAAACAGTAAAATGAATAAGAACAATGAATTAGGGTTTTACCCTATTTTTCTTAATTTTATTCAAAATAATTCAACAATAATTTTTGCTTTTTCGTGTTTTTACCGCAAACGTTCGATTTGGGTAAAAACACTGAGGGGGCACCATAGTAAGTCGTCGTACGATTCGACCAAGAATCGTCGCCTAAAAATGGGAATAATTTTTTGCTTTCTCGTAGATCGAGAAGAACTCATCTTTAACGCATTTTCTTCGAAAAATTCGCTAAAGAGGGGGCAAAATGTAGCACCCTAAAATTGGCGCAAAGAAATTGGAATAATTACATTCACCTTAGTAAATAAATTTAAATTCAAATGTAACCTCCCAAACCGCCCGTTAACCGCCGAGAAACCCGTTTCCTCCTTTTCCGCGCCATTTTTAGCAGCTTGTTTTGACCGCTTGACGATATCGTCTCCGATCGTACGATATCGCCTCTGCATTTGACGATTTCGTCCGGACTAGAACGTCCGAACGATTTCGTCGCAAAACTGAATTTGCATAGTTGGAATCCGTTCCAACGGGTCTCCAATCCGGGCATAAGCGTGTCTGCGCCGTTGGGACCCTTCCCCCGTTGGAGATCTCCCAAATTGGGATGATCTCCAACCTCCCAACAACTATCCTATGCCTATTTAACTCTAAGACTTTTCCCTCCCCAACCCCCGGCTGAATTTTTATGCAAATTGAACCCTTATGCTCTAAAACATCGTAATTCATATTTTGCATTAGTCCTATAGTCATTTCATTGCAGTGTACACCACCGGTTTTCAGCCGGAGCCATCACCCATCGCAGCCGACGAACCCGTCAAGATCGGAGGCGATCTCGTCAAATTCGGGACGATCTCGTATCGATGCGAGACGATTTCGATCGCAAAGCACACATCGAGGCAATCAGTGCTCGGAGTTTGCTCTTCTGTCTCTTTTTTTTTGTCATTTTATGCTATAAATTAGATTGTTTATTCAGTTTTTATACTATATTGCATCTGGAGTTCACCCATTTTGTCTAGTTTGCATATTAAGATCATATTCTCGCTATCTAAACACAGTTATTTGCATTTACTTTTGTTCTTGTATATTGTTCAACACTCATATTATCGTTTCACATAGTTTGCCCCCGTTTGCAAAATAGAATTTCTTGTATTTCGCATCTCGTTTGCTGTTTTGCAGTGTCTCTGATGAATTCGTCCGACGAATTCGTCGATTGCGTACGATCCTGTCGCTTAGACGATTTTATCAAATTGAAGGCGATTCTGTTGAATTGCAGACGATCCAGATCGCTTCAAGCTTCGTAAACTCCATCGACTTCCGGATCGTGTAATCTTCATTGGCCTCCCGCAAATTCTCTCGTTTCTGTTTTCCTTTCTGTTTGTCGTATGCATTTAAATTGCATTTTCATGTAGTTTAAGTTAGAATCATTCGGCCAAACCTAGGATGAATGTTTAAAAATAAAACGAACTCATCAAAACTCATTCCCAAAACCTAGGCGTGGAAACCGCCATCAAATGTTTCCCCGGTGAACCCACCATCCGTCGAAAAATCACCAAAATGCACCTCCCTTGAGAGGCGGGACCTTCGCAAAGTCCTCTCGTCCGAGGTACCGCACCATCCTTTTCCCATCCTCCTTCCGGGCGCGGATCCAATAGCCTAAAGGTAGGGGTGCAAAAAATTTGGAGCGATACAGGACTCATTAAGAGTTTTTATTAAAACCATCTTGGCTTAATGAAAAGGTTTTTCTCCTTGAAAAAACCTTAAAAGTCCATTTTGATTATTAATAAATAAATTAACTCAAACCTTTGAAAAGGTTTTAAGTTAAGTTTATTATTAATAAAATAATAATTATTAATTTAATAATTATTATTGAAAGGGTTTCTAAACCCTTCGCGGCGCTCATGTAAAAGACTTACCTCGCCAACGTCAATTTGCATGGGATGAAAGACTATTAAAGGGCATTATTTCCTAAGGTTTTAAGCACCTCCGATTTGTGCGATTACCTTCAAATTTGTATTGCTCTGTGACCTTCGATTTCGGATTACTCTATGATTTTCAAGTTTTGTATTGCTCTAGGTTTAAGTTTTGATTTCTTACGCTTGTGAGGAAGACAAATATGTTTATCTTTAATCTCTACAAGCAAATGGAAGGTAAAACAACGAGTGGCACTTGAGAGTTTCATTGGTCACTTGTGCTTCAACGACGGAGGTAGTGGAGCGAAGGCGCTCGCTAGGAAGAGGTATCAAGATCGATTTGCATTAGGCATGTTTGGTTTTTGATCACGGATTATTGTACACATGGTACAGTAGTTGCTTTGGGCCACGAATTTGGAGGAGGAAGTGCTTTGGCACTTATGTTCGTGTCTCCACACTTCTCCTAAGGTTGGATAATTGATTTTTGGCCAAGGTAAATCTTTTTTTGATAATGAGGAATATTTGATTTGACTTGGCAATTATTGTTGGTGATTGGATGGAGGTATAAGGTTAAATAGAAATATTGCTTTGACATTGTTATTATTGATGCTTAATTTTTATATGGTAAATGCATTTAGAAGTAAATGTATTTTAGGAGTTATAAGGGTTTAAGGAATAATTGTGCTTAATGTCATATTGGGGTTAGAAAACCTTTGGAGTTATTGAGTGGATATTCTCTTGTAATTATTTTTGAGGTTGAAGTTATTTTGTGATATATTAAGTAGGAGTTATAAGGTGTAAAGGAATATTGTTGATATGTATATTTGTGATTTTTGATTATTGATGAGTTGGAGTGATAAGGTGTTATTAGGAATCTTATCATTGTGCATTATTCCATTGTTGCTAACTCTAATTTGTGGTAAATTGAGAGTTATTGTTGTGACAGATTTTGAGTTCTCCTTCTTCATCAAAGTAAAGGTATGGGCACATTCTTCCATGGTTATTATTGATTGATGGTTTTTTGAAAATAAGTTTGGAGTGAAAAGGATTAAATTAAGTTTCCTTATTTGGAGTGGATCTTATTTTTTGAAAGTGGAAGTATTGATTATGCATTATGAGATCATGATGAGTTTATGAGTTATTGCATAATTTTGGTTTATGAGAGTGGAAGCATTTGAAGTTTACTTTAGGGTTTTTGAGTGAGAAGCTTATGCCATTGCTATAAGTTTTTGAAACCCTAATTGATTTGTTTGGTTGTTGAGAGTTTGGTTTTGATATTGCTTCCATTGAGATTGAGTTGATCAAATTATGCTTTTCTTGATACATGAGTTGGGCTTGATCCTTTGAGATTTGATTTTATCAAGTTGTACTTTGCTTGATAAACTTGGTTGTGTGGTTAAGTTGAGCATTCCCATTTGAGAGAAGTTGGAAATATCTTGAACCCATTTTTGATGCTTAGAGAGAGATTGCTTTGAGTTCTTGAAAACTAACTTGGCTAGGATTTGATAGCAAGTTATGGTTCTATGTTGGAGGAGTTGATTCCTTGATATTGCATTATTGGAAATCATTGGGTTATGGTTCAAGATCTTTTGAAATTATACTACTTCTATGAGATTTATTTGAGTTGAGATTGAGAGTTGAAGGATAGAACATATTGAGTCTCTAAAAATTCTCTTTATGCTTCTATGAGATTGATTTGAGTTGAGATTGAAATTTGAAGGATAGAACATATTGAGTCTCTAACAATTCTCTTTATGCTTCTATGATATTGATTTGATATGATTAGATGAACACATTTGGTCTCTAATAATTCTCTTTTTGTGTTTACATTGGGCAATTTTCTTGGTAAACTTGCTTGAGCTAATTTAGGCAAGTTCTTGGTGAGCTTGCTAGGATAGATTTGGATATGTTCTTGTGGAGAACTTGTAGACTGATTTGGACAGGTTGTTGTAGAGAACTTGTGGACTGATTTGGACAGGTTCTTGTTGAATAAATTATGGAAAAATTTGATGAAGTATTTGTGAAGACTTGTGAGCATTTGTGATTGATTTGTTCAAGCTTTTGGATTAAGCTAGGGACATATCTGATAGATATTTGAGAGAAGATTTGTGTTGGACTAGAGGACTGAGTTTGGTGTAAATTTATGATAGATTTTGAGAGGACTTGTGCTGGATCGACTGACTATGTTTAGTACATGTGTTGATGAGAATTTGTGGAGGTTATTAGTGAGGACGGAAGTCTCTATAGCTAGAGCAAGGAGGACAAGATGTCTTCTATGGAAATGAGTTCTACCTGCTAGTGGCAGAAGATGCAATGATCTTCTGAAGTATCAGTTTTAGAGCTTTATGGGATAGGATATCTCCTTTGGGTAGGAGGCTCATAAATACTTCTTTGGGGGATAGGACATCTCCTTTGGGTAGGAGGCTCATAAATACTTATTTGGGGGATAGGACATCTCCTTTGGGCAGGAGGCTCATAAATATTTGATTAGGGGAAGGATTCTCCTTTGGACAAGAAGTCCATAAACATTGTAATTGGGAAGGATTCCCAAAGGATTTGATTGAGAAAATTTAGTGAAATATTTTCTCTGTGGAGTAGCCCACCTTGGTTGAACCATGTTATATTGATGTCTCAATTGTGTGATGACTTGCACACTGGTTTGATTATTGCTTTGATTTTTCTATTGGTTCATTGCATTGCTTTCTGAAGTAAAAAGAAAAAGTTAAAAAGTGATCTTATACTGTTCACCCCCCTCTCAGTATAAGCTTGTGTTCTTCAATTGGTATTAGAGTAGGTTCCTTCGAAAGAGTTTCACAACTTGAAAGAAAATCTTGAAAATAACACAATGGATTTTACAAGTGGTAATTCAACACCTATTCTTGATGGGACATATTTTGGTCCATGAAGCATAAAGATGAAGGTTCATCTAATGGCTCTTGGAAATGAAGTTTGGGAAGCAATTGATTTTGGGTACACCATTCCAAAGCTCCCTCCTACTACTAAAGATGATAAACTTCTACATCACAACAATTCAAGGGCAATGAATACAATTCTGAAAGGTTTACAAAAAGCAGATCTTACAAAGGTGATTTATTGTAATATAGCAAAGGAAATGTGGGATCAATTGCAAGTGGTTCATACAGGTGATTCAAATTTCAGAAAAGTAAAATTGAGATATTACAAAGGTATGTTTGAACAACTCAAGATGAATTATGAATAAAATATTAGTGACTATATCCTTCGTATGGATGAGATTGTTAATTCCATGAAGGAACTATGTCTTGAGCTTGCTGAAAATGATGTTTGTGATAAAATTTTGAGGTCTCTTCCAAATAGATTTAGTGAAAATATTTTAGCTATTGAGGAAGCCAAGGATTTGGATAAATTTAAAAAGGATGAGCTTCATAGTATACTTGTAGCTTTTGAGTTAAGAACTAAAGTGGTACCCGATCCTAAGAAGGAGGCAACTTTCAACGCTACTAAGAAAACAGCAAGAAGACAGTGATGAGTCTTCTAGTGATGAAGAAGTAAACTACAACAGGAAAGGCAAGTTCTCAAGAAAGCACAAAGGTATGAAATCTATTAAATGTTTCAATTGTGGAAAGTTTGGTCACTATGCTACTGACGGTCCAAAACCCAAGGATGATTGTGATGAAGAAAAATAGGATTATAAGCATAGGGAATCTGAGAAGCACAAGTATCAAAGAAAGAACATAAATGAGCAAAATAGTCAAGGGAAGAGGTACTTCTAAAAATACAAGAAACGTTTCTACACAGACAAATCAAGTAAGTTTTCTAGTAGTGATGATGGAAGTTCTTCAATTCATGATAGAAATGAGATGTTGTTTCTAACAGAAAAGGAAGGAAAATAAAAGAGGAATAGATTTGTTGTGCTTAAGTGCTTTAGATGTGGAAATTTTGGTCACCTTGAGGATGATTGTACAAATTATGGTTTAAATTCTGGTAATACTATGTATGAGGATGCTTCAAAAAATTATGAGGAAGATCTTCTTATGGCTTTAGATGAAGGTAGCACCTCTAGTGGTAAGAAATCAGAAAAGGATATTGATGTTTCAAAAGGTAAACAAATAGAGGATGTTTCAAAAAAGGGAGAAGTAGATCTTGAGGCTAAACTTGTTAATGCTCTTGATGTGTTAAATAAAGAAAGAAATAAATATGCTAGACTCATTGATAGGTTTGATGAATGTCGTTATGAAAGAGATGAGCTTATAGGTAATATTGATATCTCTATAGCAAAGACATAGGAACTCAAAGAAGAGTTGGCAGCTAGGTCTCTTGAGTGTAAAGAATTAAAACATGAAGTAGCTTCCTTGAAAAAGGAAACTAAAGAGTACAAGGAGAAGCTTTACAGGTTTGAAGAAAGTTCCAAGAAGGTAAAATCAATCATCAAGGATCAAATAAGGACAACAGATAAAATATGTCTTGGTTTTGGAAAGAAACAAAAGGAACAGGTTGAGGAATCTAGTATGAGATCCTAAGAAGAAGATGGTTCAGATGAATAGAGTACTTTAGAGAGTAATTTTTTAGATGGTAATTCAGATAGCACAGAATTATAAATTAGGAATCAGCATAAGGGGAGAAATACTAAAGGACTTATGAGGTCAAGGCAAGGAAAGTTTAATGGAATATGGTTTGCATGTCACAGGTTTGGACACATGGCTTCACAGTTCAGGGCTCAAGCAAGACATGTTAATAGAAATTTTAGAAATGGTAATTTCTTTCAAGGGTATTGCTACTCTTGTAATCAGTTTGGGCACAAGGTAGTTAATTGTAGGGTTAACAACAGGAACATGTTTGGTCCAACAAAGAGGATTCAAAAAATAGGTACATCTCAAAGGAATAACATTGTCAAATGTTATAAGTGCAATAATGTTTTTTTTTCAATTTTTTCAAATCATTTTGAATCTGAAATGGGAGAGAGAGTATCTTCCATCACATATAAATTTGATTGTGCAACATGTTCTCAAAACTCCTCCTTAGTCAATGGTTTATGGTATACCCAAAGGCGATGTCCATTTCCCACCAACTTCCTCCTTAATTCATCAATAGGATAAATATGGACAACTCCATTCTCGAACACTTCCTTGATCTTCTATGGTCCAAGCCACCGAGTTTGTAACTTTCCAGGAAAATATTCATAGTGAGAATCAAACAATAATTCCCAATCACCTTGTTCAAAAAAAAAATTATGAATGTTACTATCGTTTTTGTTGGATTATTTTTGTTTTGTGCAATGCCTCCAACTGAAACTCATCCAATGCATTAAGTTATAAAACACTATCTAGTTGTACCTATGATAATTCAATACTAATTTCCAAAGATGTACGAAGTGTTAGTAGCTCAAATTCAATTAGAAAAATAGATTTATTACCATAGACTAGTTCATAAGGTGTGAAATCCATGGTGGATTTCCATGTTGTGTTGTATGCCCAAACAACTTCTAGTAACTTGTTCAACCAATTATTCCAATGAGAAGCTATTGTTTTCATTAGGATCCTTTCCAATTCCCTATTAGTGAATTCAACTTAACCATTGGCTTGAGGGTGATAAGGTGATGATTTTTTATGTTTGATATCATACAATTCAATAAAATCTTCTATGACTTTTGATGCAAATTAGAGTCTATGATCTATGGTAATGGATCATGGAGCTCCAAATCTTTGAAAATTTTGGAAATATAGAAATTTGGTGACTTTCTCTTTACAAGCATGTTTGAAAGCATGCACCTCAGCCCATTTGGTTACATAATCAGTACATACCATGATATGTACCTTTCCTTGAGAAGGTGGGTCAATGGGTCTAATAAAATCTAACCCTCATATTTCAAATGGCTATAAAACCACTTGAGGCTGTAGAGGTATTTCATTTTTGGGTGTGAACTATTCCATTATTTGACATGTATCACAATGTCATATGTAATTTTTCACATCCTTATGAAGAGATGGCCAATAATAGCCAATTCCCAAAAAACATCTAACATTACTTTTAACTGAATAGTGTCCTCTTGAAGGTTCATCGTGACATGCACGAAGGACATCATACACCTCATCTTGTCAAATACATCGATGTAATATGTGATCGGGTCCATATTTGAATAGCAAACCATTTATCCACATAAAGGATGAGCTTTATTTTATTAATAATTTCTTTTCTTTTGAGATAAAATGAGAGGGAATTTTCTTGTTGCTAAATAATTAGCAATATTAGCAAACCATGGTGATTTTATTGATATTGCAAATAATTTTTCATCAAGAAAAGCATCCTCTACCAATTCTTCTTCTCTTGTGTTGTTTAGTCTAGACAAGAAATTTGCTACTACATTAGCCTTCCCTAGTTTATTTACTATTGTGATATCAAATTCGTATAGCCATAGTAACCAAAAAATTATTATTACACTAACCATAGGCTTATTCATCAAGTATTTAATGATCTATATGAAAAAATACTTGATAACCGATGATGTAGTGATAAAATTTGTTAATAGCATATACTACTACTAGGAATTCTTTTTCGGTGGTAGTATAGTTCTTTTTAGCTCTTGTGAGATTCTTGCTAATATAGTATATGGTATAATGCTCTCCATTTTCCACTTGCCCTAATGCTACTCCAATTGCAGTATTGGATGCATTAGTTTGAATGTGAAATGGTAATTCTCATTTTGGACCCCTCAACATAGGTGGAGTGATCATTTTTTCTTTTAGAGTGTGAAGAAAATCTCACTTGGCCAATTGCCTTCTAAAATTTGAATTTTACTGGGACGTATATCAACATCGCATTTCACTAATTTATCTGCTACCCAATTTTTTTCTCTATAAATATGCTCACACTTCCAAGAGATTGCCTCTAGTAATAGATGATGAACATAAATGATAATATTATTTTTTATCCAATTTCCACACCCATTTTTGTTAATAGCATGGATGATAATTTGTGAGCCCCCTCAATTCAAATATATTTCCATCCTTTTTCTACTGTAATTTTAATCCCTATAAGAAATTCCCTAGCCTCTGCGTAGTTGTTAGTTGAAGTTATTTATAATTTTGAACAAGTGAGAAGAATGTTTCTTTCACTATTTATAAAAACACCACATCCACCAACTTTTCCTAGATTTCCTTTAGAAGCACCATCAAAATTAATTTTGATAAACCCAATTTCTAGATATTTCCATTTTACAATAGATCAAAGTAGATCCTTTGTTTTAATTCCATTGTCGCAGATGACTCTTCCATGTATGTTTAAATATTGTAGCCAAGTTATTAACACCTATTTTTCTACAATTGAGAAATATAATTGTACATGTTGAAAGCATCACAATGAGAAATAAAATAAAAAAGTATTGTAATACCTTGTATTGCATTGCAAGTAGATTTTTGTTTTGTTTGAATTTATAATTTATGAGTAGTGGCTTGAATATTTTTGGTCCATTATGTGATATTATTATTTAAGTCTTTGTATAATATTGTTGAATGTGAAGTAAGTAACCTATGCATTGTTTGAGTATATTGTGAACCTAGGAATTTTCTAACAATGGTATTAGAGCTATGTTTTGGATAATTCCAAGTCGAGAGAAACCATATTATGAGAAGCCACATTGAGAGTGTTGTAATGAGAAAGGAAAGTTAGAAGTATCCAGAGAAGGAATCCACCAAGTGAAAATTGCAGAAAGGATTTTGAGTCTAAGTCAAAGAAAACTACAACAAGGCTCGGTAAGGGAAGAGACCCTATTGAATAAAATTTGTAGAAGCAACATTATCTAGAAGATACAAACCCAAAATAAATCTAGAAGAAAAATACATATTGCTTGAAGTCACGTATTGTGTCAGTCCATTGTTATTGAGAGAAGTTTCTAGCAAAAAATATTTGGTTGAATTGAAGAGAATTCATGTGAAGAATAAATCCACACAAAGAGAAGTTGTATGAAGAAAGCCACATGAAAGGAGGCATGGAAAGATCCATGAAAGAGATCCATAAATAAAAATTCATGGAAATGTAACCATGAAGAGAAAGTTGCAAGAAGAAAGCAGTGATAATCGAAGAGAAGAAGCATGTCCAAACAACACATTGAAGAAGAGCCTACACTAGAAGAAGATATTTTTGAAACTAAAAAATATGATAGGAGACATCAGATCTTTGAAGCACTTGAAGTAGAACATTGAGAGGATAATATTGCATTATTGGCATTAATAGTTGATAAAAGCTTATTGTTAGTAAATGCAGACAATGGAGCAAGAGAAACAAGCATAGAAAATGTCAAATAAGCCCATGTTAGAAGCCAGAGGAACAAGCTTTGGAGACATTGTGAAAAAATAGAGAAGCGAAAGAAGCTAGAGAATCCATTGAAACAAAGGCAAGAAGACCAAAATCTTTGAGTCAAGAGAGTAGGTGGAAGTTGTTGGAGAATATAACATTATTTGCAGATGCTAATGTATCCCCATGGTACCTATGGTACAATGTAAATATTAGAATAGGGTTTGAGTCTATAGTTTAGGAGTGTGATTTATATTTCCCCTTTTATGTAAGTTTCTATGTGCAGGATATGCACAAGTGTCATGTAATTATGTGAGCAAGTGTGTAATGTGAGAAAGTGCACAAGTGTCATGTAATTAAGTGTGCAAATATGTAATGTAAGAAAGTGCACAAGTGGCATGTATTAGGTGTGCATGTAGAAGTGTGCAAGTGTTATAGATTTAAGTATGCATGTAAATAGAGAGTCAAGAGTCATGTACACAAGTAGAAATATGAGAAGCCAAAAGAAAATATGGTTTATCTTATGTATGGAATAGGAAAGGTTTCAAATCCCAAATATGTGAGGAGTGGCATAGACAAAAAGTCCATGAGTCACCTTTCTAAGGTTATATTATGGAGATAAAGCTCCATGAATGATATGGAAGAATATCTGGAAAATGTATGAAACATTCAAGCATTAATATTGAAGCTTGTATGCATATTTTGAGCAATTCTACTGTAAGTTTTCTTCATGTTATTGCATGAATGACTTTGGCCATTTATATTCATATTTTTCATTTTTCATGGATATTATTATTAGTTATATTGGCCAACTTATATATTGATTTCTCTTATATTTTATTCTACTCAAGATCCATAATATTGGGACCTAAGATAATCTAGAAAGAAATTTTTCAAAGGGAAATTAATTATATTAAAAGAGAACTGAAGGGATTAATTAAAGGAGAATTGGAAAGAAAATTTTTAGGGAATATTATTGAAGGAAGAAATATTTTAAAGGAGAAAGGATAAAAGAAGAAAGTTGGAAGGAAATTAACTAAGAAATATTTCATTTTTTAGATTGAATAGCAACTCAAAGGAAATTTGTAAGGATATTTTATTTTAAAGCTTGTTTTATTTGAAGACATATTGTTGAAGGAACATGTTTAAAGCAAATATATTAGAGTTTGATTAAAGGCGAGGATAAATTATTGAGGGATTTTTCATAAGGGAATAGAGACATCAAAATTATGATAGGAAACGATAACAATAAATTTGTGATAGGGAATATTATGGCAAAAAATAATCAAGACAAATTGATAATAGATGAAAACTGCAACCATTATGATAGATATTTGACAAATCAGTGTTGGGATAGAGGTAGAGACTTAGAAATGATCCGTAGGAAGCAACATTATGAAGTAAATCAAGAAGCAATTCTAAAAATCAAAACAAAAGAAGACCATAAAATTTATACCAAATAATGTAATACAGGGGGTGTTGGAGAATATTTCATTATTTGGTGTCTTGCAAATACTTTGTATATACATTATAAGTACTTTGTAAATTTGTAGTGTCTAGGTGTCTTGTAAATATTAGGAGTCTTGTAAGTATTTTTTATTTAGTAATAATTTGGTGTTTTTCATTATTATAAGCATACTAAAATGTTCCTCTCATAAGAAATATAAATTACATATCTCCCATGAGATATGAGAAGGTAAAAAATTAGTTGAAGAGGAAGATTCAAGAATTCAAGTCTCATAAATATGTAAAGACTCCAATATAGAACTATATTTATTGAAAGTGTTGCAATGATAAATGTAATAAAAAGCATTGTAGTACCTTGTAATGCATTGCAAGTAGTTTTTCCTTGTGTTTGAATTTATTGTGTTAACTTTGTGAGTCAAGTATTGAATATTGTTGGTCCATTGTGTGAGATTATTGCTTGTCTTTGTATAAAATTGTTGAATATTAAGTAACTTGTGAATGGTTTGAGTATATTATAAACCCAAGAATTTGCTAACGTTTTACACATACATTAAGGGAATAGAACACATGTGAACATAGGCTAGCCAATAGAGGATCGTGAAGTTAAATTATATTTTCCATGGTTAGAGGAAGTAGTAATTTTAGTTGAAGTTGACAATAAAATGTTGATTGCCTAAATCAACTAATTATTAAAATTTACTTTAATGTTTTCCATTGGTAATATTTTTTGTATTTTATAACATTAATGTGTTTTCATATAAAATATTTATAACAATTCTTGTGGTTGCACTTATGCTTCAGGAAGGAAACGAGTAGTCTAGATCTAGCAAAGTAGATTATCATAGCACAAATTTTTGGACATATTACTCTACTAAGATGTAATGCATAGATAGTAGAGGTGGAGTTTTTGTATTGTGATGGTTGGTATAGGAAAATATCAAGAAGAATGATTTTGAATTTTGGAGTCATTGTATTTACAAAGAAAATTGAAGAAGATTCAAAAAATAAAAATAATAATACATAATTGTTTTGAAAAAAGATGTAGGTATCTAGCTATAGCAACTCAATTGAGATGAGAATTGAATTTGTTTGTAAAATATCAATCTCTAAAGGATAGATTTGTGATTTTTCAAGGGTGGGGGACCCGAGTACAACCCCTTGTTCTCTAGCACAATATATGTATATAAATGGGTTTGTTACAATTTCATGTAATCCATCATATATGTTCATTATTATGGCAGAGGTATTGGGTAGAAACTCGAATAAGGTTAACAAATATGGTCTAATGGGTGAAATTAAGGCTAGACAACAACACCCACCAACATTTTGTAGATGATACAACCCTTTTTGGGAGGGTAGGGATAAACAAGGCTAGATATTTGAACAACTTATTAAAGGAATATGAAAGAGCATCAAAGTAGAAAGTTAATAGGACAAAATCCAAAATTTATTTTTTTTTTAAATTGACTAGAATCAAAGCAAGGATATGTAGGCTACTTCAAATGGAAAATGTAAATTTACGAGTAACTTTTCTAGAGATGCCTTTATTTGAGGGGAGAATGAGGATAGAATTGTGGAATCTAGTTATAAGAAAATTTCAAAATAAATTACGAGCATCGAAAGGTATATGGTTATCATTAGTAGGAAGAGTGTATCTAATTAAATCAATCTTATAGGTCATTCCAACATATGATATGTCCTAATAGTTGTAAGCTTACTGTAGTAGTAATGGATTTGGCCTCTCTTTGAGAGGTCCAGGGTTCAAACCCCGCTCAATATGAGGGTATCAAGATACCACATAAAAACATGTGTAAACACATTAAAAAATCATATTATATGTCCTTGTATACTATGCCAAAATTGATAGAAAAAAGTCTAATTTATATTATGTGATCATTTTTGTGGTTAGGATTACATGATAAAAGAAATTTTCCTTTGGTGAAATGGAGCAAGGTGTGTGATGATAAAACTAGAGGAGGTCTAGGTTTAAGGGTTCTTGCAGATGCAAAATTATCTTAGAAGAAAAGTAATTTGGAGATTGTACAAAGAGAGTCAAACACAATAGGCAAGAATTCTTCTAAGTACATTGAGCCCAATGAAACAAGCTTAATAGTTACTACATTCTCACTACCAGATGGTTTTGCACTATGGAATGGTTTAAAATATTAATTGATCTAGTGACTAAAGGTTTAATATGGGTAGTGGGAACTAGAGAAAATATTTCTATTTGGATGGATACTTGGTGTGATAAAAAACCACTCAATCTAGATCCAATTTTGAAACCATGGATGATATTACTTCAAGATAAATATGGTGATAAGGTTTCAAACATATTTTACAAGGATCAAGAAGGAAGATACAAATTTAAAGAAGATATTTTTACAAGTATACAAGACATTGATGTTAGAAGGCAGTTGAGTAGAAAAAATAACAGTGATTATTTTGAGAGGAGCCAAGGATAAGTTGATTTGGGAGTTGAATAGCATAGGAGAATACACAACAAGGAGTGGATATAATGTAAAGCACAAACAGAATAGGAATATTGAAAGAATATGAAGAGATATTTGGGATAGCCCAAGCATTCCTAAAGTCAAAATATTTGTTTGGTTAGTAGGTCATAGAAGAATTTTATCCTAGGATAACCTTATGAAAAGGGGTTTTCATGGCCCCTCATAATGTGTTCTATGTAAAAAGGAGGAGAGTATAGACAATATCTTGGGACACTGCTCAATAGTCTGGAAACTATGGTAATGGACTCTTAATATGTTTAGTAAATGCATGGTGATGAATGGCAAAATTTAAGAATGGTTAAAGCAATGGCAGAGCACTTTTAAAAGTGAGGCTTTATAGATAATTTAAAATATATCAAAAGATACAATACTTTGGACTGTACAGCTAGAAAGGACTAGAACAATATTTAAAGGATAGGAAAATAGTTTAGAGGTAATGAAAAGGAATATGTGTTTATCCATAGAGGAGTCTAAACCAACCCTATCAACTCACCCAATCCCTAATCTAGAAATAGAGACCCTTGATAGATGGATCCAATTCATCAAATCGAATTATGATGTTGGATATAGGAGAAACAAAAATAAATCTAAGAATATAAAGTGGAAACCACCAAATGTGGAGTTGGTCAAATAAAATTTTGATGGAGAATCTAAAGGAATTCCAGGACTAGAAGCAGGAAGAATAATTAGAAATAATGGAGGATATATTTTATCTCATTACACTTTTAATAGTGGATTTAAGACAAATAATGAAGCTAAAATATGGGTAGCTTTGGAAGGGTTATGGATGGAAGGTGATTCATGTATAGTAATAAATGCAATTTTAAGAAAAGCAAAGGCTCCATGGAACATACAAGAGATAATTATGGAAATACAAGATCTTGCTACAAATTTTAAAGAAGTAGGGTTTACACATACATTAAGGGAAGGAACAAATTTGCAAATAGGCTAACCAATAGAGGGGTTTTAATTGAGGATTGTGAAGTCAAACTCTTTGTAATGGTTATAGGAAGTGGTAATTTTAGTTGAAGTTGACAAGAAAATATTGATTACTTGAATCAAATAATGATTAAGATTTACTTTAATATTTTCCATTGGTAATAATTGCTTTACTTTATATCATTAATGTGTTTTCATATAAACTATTTATTACAATTCGTGTGGTTGCACTTATGCTTTAGGAAGGAAACTAGCAATCGATATTTGGTAAAGCAGACAATGATAACACAAAGTTTTGGAAATATTACTCTACTAATATGCAATGCATAGAGAGTAGAGGTGGATTTTTTGTATCGTGAAGGTTGTTGCAAGAAAATTTCAAGAAGAAGGATGCTGAATTTTGGAATATTTGTATTCACACAAAAAATTGAAGAAGATCTAAGAAATGAAAATAAGAATTCAGACTTTATTGGAAAATTGATGTAGGTATCTAGCTATAGTAACTCAATTGAGATGAGAATTTAATTTATTTGTAAAATTTCAATATCTAAAGGAGAGAGTTGTGATTTTTCAAGGGTGGGGGACCTAAGTACAACCTATTATTCTCAAACAAAAAAAAAAATCATGTAACCCATTTAAAAAAAAGGTAAAACAATTTTTAATGTCTACGAGATAACAAACTATATGGGATGATTCTCACAAAAAATATTGTTTATCCAATATATGTTTACTCAATCATACTCCAGTTAATAGAGAATGGTGCACAAACCTATCCCTTTCAAATTCAAATCTTGAACCTCCTTTAAGATAACAACTTGAAAGAACTTTATAATAATTTAATTATAAAAATAAAACTTTTATAATCAAGATTTTTAAAATACTTATTTTATAAATAATCAAGCAAAACTTGGAAACTATGTAACATTATTTTGTAATAGAAGAATGCATTATGTATACTTTAAAAAATATAATCCCAACATCAAAATAGGCTTATGAATATTAATGGCATGAGATCAATTGGTTTAATTTTTTGACTTCCAAGGATGAGACCCCAGTTGTTCAAATATTATTAGAAATATATGTATAAGTATTGAGTTGTTGTAATACCACTATGTGGTTAGGATGTAATACATGTGGGGTTGTTTCAATTTTATATAACCAATTAAAAAAAATTATGAACATTTATGATAAGGTAGCTTATGAGTAAATGACTATTCAAATGGTGTTGATGTGGTTGACCAAATTATTCAAATACTAGGAATAATACATAAGCTTAGACTTCTGACATGGTAGAAGGGGTTGTTGTTTCTCCTTTTCTACCTTCTATGCCCTCCTTTTTTATCTTCTCTTTTCCTTCGATGTTAGATCGGGTTGGCGTTGACCTTCTTAAGAGTAAGATACTTCCAAAAGTAAACTCTGGTTATTTTGGTTCTTACATCTTATGACATGTTTCTTCTTTGAAATCTTAGTGCATGGTTGAAGTGCCATTGAAAATTTTTCAACATCCAATTACTACCCTTATAACTATACCTTAGTTGGAAGGTTCATTGAAATCTAGCCAAGTCTGGTTGCACTAAAAAAATGGATATCTACAACCTAGATGTCTAATATCTCCACTTATAAACTTTTTCTCTATGGAAGAGGATACTTTATAGTCATATTGGAATCCAAATAAGAATGAGATGCTATATTTCAAGGAGGGCCCTAGTTTTTGGGCTCAAGTGCCTTATTTTTTAATTTGTGGACAACCCACTTTGACCCTCACATAGATGTGTTTGAGGAAGTACCTATTTTGATAAGATTTCCCTTTATCCCTCTTCGAATTTGGAATAAATACTCTTTAGGGCTCATTGGAAATAATATTGGCAAGTTTATTGATTAGATTCCTCCCAAAAATTTGAATGCTTCCTATGCTCGTATTTGTGTTCAAGTTAATCTAAAAAATGGTTTACCTAAAGCTATTGGGATTAAGGTTTTGGATTGGATCCACACACAAGTTTTAGATTATGAGCATTTACCTTTAAAATTCCTATCTTTCCATGAGTATGGCTATTTTTTTATAGATTGCCTACTTAATTAGAAACCACAAAATTAGAAGGATCAAGTTGACAATGAAGGCTTTCAGCAAGCCCAAGCAGGAAATTATTTCATTTCCAAAATAATTGATATATTATTGGTCCAGGAAGATGTTCTCACATGCTTTCCTTCAATAACTATCAAAATCGTCCAAATCATGGCCTTTGATAATAAGTCTATCATTTTGGATAGTGACAACAAAAAAAATTTATGTCCCATTCCCTTTATATGTAACCCAAACTAGATTAACTTGAATGGATTTTTAGAGGAAGTTGTGCATAGTTGGAAAGTTTAGTGACCATCCCACAACACTCAAGACAGATGGAAGATCAATAATTCTATACTATAATATTATCTTAGAAGCTGGATCAAATTGCATCATAATATTGACAAATCTAAGCAACTCCTCATTCTTAAGCTAGGATAATTACAAGAAATTTTAAAGATAGCACTTCCTAATGAAGCACTATCATATCACATGACTTGGCTATGGGAAGGAGACTCCAACACTAGGTTCTTTCATCTTAAGGCTCATTAGAGATATCAAAGGAATATGATTCATGAAATTCAACTTGAAAATGGTGACAAGGTCTCCAATTTTTTGGATATCAAAGAAGCTACATTTATCCACTATGAATCCCTTCATTAAAAATCATATAGAAATCATGTTTCTTAGATTATGCTCCTACAAAACATTTCTAATGAAATAACTAAGGAAATCAAAAATTCTCTTTGCCAAGCAGTCATTTTGGAAGAACATAAGGATATTATCTTTAGATCTATGAAGGATAAAACTCCTAGTCTGGATGGATTCACTAATATCTTCTGCCACTAATCCTTTGATCTGGTAGTTACAAATATTATTTAGATGATCAAGGATACCCATAAAAAAGTTAATTTAATTGGTGTTGTTAAGTCTACCTTCTTAGCTATGATCCCAAAGAAGAAGAATACCTTAGCCTTTTAGTTGATTCATGCCTATTTCTTTGTGTAACTCTTCATATAAATTTATGTCCAAAATCATAGCCATCACAATGAAAAAGCATTTGGATAAATTTATCTCTGATGAGCAAGCATAATTCATCCCTGGAAAGCATCTATATGGAAATATTGTGATTGTCCATGAGGTCTTACAGACAAGTAATAAAGAATAAAATAAAAGGATCATGGTTTAACTTGGCATGGCCAATGCCTTTGATAGAGTGGATCTAGATTTTTTAGCTTAGGAGTTTAGTTCTTTTGGATTTCCTGTCTCTTTCCAAGTGGACTTTTGGTTTCCTTAAAGACCCTTGGATTGCTCCTATAATCAATGATTCTCTAACAAGATTCTTTATAGATTCTATAGGTTTTTTCCAATGCTTCCCCCTTTCTCCTTATTTTATATTATTTTAGCTAGACCTTTGGGTAGATCTATCTCTACTAAAATAAGGGCTACTAAAATAACTAGAATTAATATTGTTGTTGAGATCAAGGAGATTACTCATGCCCAATTTGTTGATGATACTAAAAATATGGGGAAAGCCTCCAATATTAATGTTAAAATAATTAAAGGCTACATAGGCCTCTTTCTCAATGCCTCTAGAGCTAATGTAATTTCAACAAGTATAGGTTTTACACTATTGTCACTTCCCTAGCTAAAAGTAGGATATTTTCTCAAATTCTTTAGTTTGTTCATGGTGGAATTGTCCGCTTTAAATATTTATGGGTGCCTATGAGTTTAAAGCTAAATATTTCTAATTGTTGGTCAAATTTTATGGGAAAATTTATAGGAGAATATTAAACTTTAGCAATGGATGGATTAGTCTTACTAGAATATTGGTTTTCATTAAATTTATTATGTAAAGCTTTTCTATCTACCAGCTTATGATTTACCATGCTCTTATCTCAATCCTCCAAGAACTTGAATTAGGAATTTTCTTTGGAAAGGAGGAAGGCAATTTCATGGGAAGAATTCCATCTTGTCAGTTAGAGTCAAGTGACAAAAGAAAAATGTCAGGGGTCTTGGGTATCCAATATACTTCTATTATAAGCAATGCTCTTGGGGCTAAAACTATCTAAAATTTAATAAACCCTCCAATGACTCTTTGGAAACAATTCTTATTCACAAGTATGGTGAAGGTAGTCATGGCATGTTACTGCTCAAAGGTATCCATAAAAATCTAGGCATCTCTAAAATTTGGACATTAATTGTTTGAATGGTCTATATTATTAAGGATGACATCTCTTGGTGCCCAAGAAATGGTAAAAGTATCAAGTGTTGGGATGAGCCTATTCTTGGTAACAAGATCTTAATTTCTTCCATTTCTACTTTTTTAAAGTCACTATGAAATACAATCAACCAAAATGGATTCATTCATGGGTTGGATGCAGAACCACAAAGGGAATGGTCTCAAGTCTAGAGACTATTCATTGGTATTCTTCCCATAGATCTAAATAGTTTAGACTGCTTTATTTAGGGTAAAATTGACTCTTTGAGAAACTATTTAGCTAAGGCTTGTGCTTATCTACAAAGAAGACAACCTCAAGATAGAAATTTAAACTATATTTAGGGCTAAACTATCACCCCAAAAATAAACTTTTTTCAATGGCTATTTCAACAAAACAAAATTTTGACTAGGGAAAACCTCTCTAAAAGAGGTATTTTGGACCCCCATATTTGTTCTAGATGCTTTAAATATTATGAAACTCAAGCCCCCCTATTTTTCAAATGTGAGGAAGCTGCTACGATCTGGATCTCTCTTGATTTCAGCTTTGGAATATGCATGAGAAGTAGATTAAATCTCTAGTATTTCACTAAAAGTTGGACTAAAATTACCACTTATTTCAAGGTAATCCTCTCATAAAAATTTTATGATATTCAATTCCTTATTATGCATGTAATATATGGATGGAAAAAAGCCACCAAATATTTAAAGAGAGTTGTTTTGATATGCAATATTAAACATACTATCATGGAAAATGCCAGACCTTGCTTTAAAGTTAAGCAATATTAGAGTGCTCTTTCTAGAGCTGAGTTACATTGTTAGAGGTATTACATTATTTGATAACTTGAAATATTCATGCAAGGACCATGTAAATAATTTAGACTAGAGTGTGTTCAATATTTGATTATATAGTGAGTATTATGTTAATAAGTGTGGAGTTATGTAAGTGAGGTGTCATGTTAGTAAGTGTGGGTTATGAGTTATGTGCAATCATGAGAGTCTTTGTATTTATGTAAATATGTGAGATTTATTATTATGTATTGAGAAATATGAAGAGTTAGATCTCCCATGAGTATGAGGAGATGAAAATTTTATGTAAGTGTAAAGGTCAAGAGTCTTGTGAATATGAAGAGTCTCATGTATGTATATATTGAAAATAATTAATTGTATTAGTTGATTGAAGAATAAGCATTGCATTGCTTTAAGAGATATTTCAATAATATATTCAATGAGTTTATTGTTCATTGTTGCTATGGATTGAGTTATGTGACTATTATGTCTTGATATCTTTTGAGATCCTATGAGAGTGATAAACATGTGAGTATATTGGATTGCTAACATATATATCCTAAAAATTTAGAATCTTGAAGATATAATTAGCACCTCTATTGCCAATAGTTGATGCCTCAACTATATTTTAGTTTTCAAACTCTATTAATTGATGGGACTTCAAATTCTAACTCTAGAATAGTTGTTGCTAGAGGAGTTTTATGGTCAAGACCACACTCTAGGATTCTTGATTTTTTCCTCAATTTAGGATAGACCACCAACAATGTAGCTAAGTTGATGGGCTACAAATTTGGTCTCACTCTTGTGACAAGAGAAAATGTTAAAACCATTTTAGGTTATAGGTACTCTAAGGTAATCATATAATTTATTTCTAACAAACAAGAGGTCAAATCTATTTTTCTCTGGCTATTGTTGAATCAAGTCTATAATATTCTAAAAAAAAAATGATCAGAATAATTGGCATCATATTTCTATGAAGCATAAGCATTTGTTAGATAAAAAAGCCAATGAAGGCTTTCTTTTGCATCCTTCTTCAGCTCACATAAGAAAGTTTAAAACCAGGAATTTTGAGAACTTAAGGGATGATCACACAAACTAAGCATGTTGGATCTGTTTGTTTTGCAAACAGAGTTCTTTGTTCTAGTTATTTTAGCTTTGCTAGGAAGAACTTTTTTTTATCAACATTCTTTAGATTATTTTGGTTTGTTTGCTCTCTACAAACTTTCTAGCCTTTTAATCTTTGTATTATGTTAAATAATATTAAATATTTTTCTTTCAAAAAAATGTAGCTCATTATAAGATAATTATGTTATACTTGGAAGGTAGAGGGGTTAAATTTAAAAGAGGCAAATAGATATTTGCCAAGAATATTTTATCCTATTTCATTAAGTAACTCATGGTATATGGGAGTTGGTCTATTTTCAAGGAATATTACATATAGCCCACCTCAACTAAGATCATGTAACAACTCAACAATTAAAGGTTACTAAAAATAACATATATATATATATATATATATATATATATATATATATATATATATATATATATATATATATATATATATATTTTTTTTTTTTTTTTTTTTTTTTTTGTTTGTTAAGTAGTGTTTGTATTTACAGTGGGTTTTAACTAGGATTCCAAAACCTGATTGCATAAGAGTTGGTAATAACATGCCGAGAATAATCCATTACAAAAAAAATTTGGGCCCAAGGCACCAATACCCTGAAAATGAAAAACAAACAGAAATCCCGCCCAGTAGGAACAAGTAAATTTGAACAATCTCGCCCAGTGGGAAACCACCAATTTCAAAGGAAGGTAAGTTTTAAGATCCCGCCCAGTGGGGAGCAACCGAAAACCACCATCGTGTAAATCCTGCCTAGCAGGAAGCAGCAAAAAACCATTATAATATAAATCACACCTAGCAGGAAGTAGTCGAAAAACCACCAAAGAGTGAATCATGCCCAGCGGGAAGCAGCAGAAATCCATCCCAGTGTAGATCCCATCTAGCAAAAAGTAGCAAAAACCTCTACAAAGTGAATCCCGCCTCTTGAGAAAACCAACAGGAAATGAGATTAACCTGCCCAGCAGGAAACCCAGTGGTTTTGGAGAATCCCGCCCCGTGGGAAACCATCTCGCCCAGCGGGAAGCCATCCTACCCAAAAAAAGGGGGAATATCACCCAGTAGGAAGCAATGAAAACCAACAAAGAGGATATCCCGCCCATTGGGAAGCAGCCAAAAAGCACCACCAAGAGAATCCCGCCCCCAGGACAACCAGCAGGAAAAGACAATAGGTTAAGGGACCAGGGATACAGGGACTAGGGATCCCAGGTGGGAAGAGGTAACAACCACAAATATGGGATCCCTGGGAGCCTAGCCTGGGGGATCCAGGGTCTGCATGCATAGATCAGATCCCCCAAGATTTGAAAAATGTAGCAGAACCCAGAGAACCCCAACAGCAGGGGCCAAGAATCCCATCCTTGCACAGGAGAAACTTCAGGGAACTGGGACTGAGGCTGGGAACAGCCCAGGCAGAGAAAAATCCCCCCCAAGGCCAAACAAATGCCCAGGGTGTCCACTAAGGAGCAGAACCAGCATGAAGAAGCCTCCAAGCAGGAAATCGAAGAGGGCCCTCCCCATAGGGATGGGACCAACAATAGCCACAGGATCCCAGAGAGGATTCACTAACAAAAAGGAAAAATAGGCCCCCCCAAACCACCCCCAAAGTAGTAAGTACCTCAAAGGAAACCCCAAGAAGCCGTAAAAAACCCAACCAATCACCCCCACCACCCAGAGAACCGTAGGGAACCAGATCCATGCCAAAAACCTGCAGAAAACCCCAAGGGGAATCCTGAGGGAAAAAAGGGAAGGGATCCCAAAAACAGCAAGGAACCCTGGGAAGCACCAGGCCAAAAACTCAAAAAAGGGAACCCTAACCGACTGGGAGAGGTGTAGAAAGAGGAGAAGGATCTCCCTCAAGGAGATCATCTGCTATAAACAATCCCAGGGAGGGATGACCTGGGAAGAGCCAGGGACTGGGCAGGAACCAGGGGAGGGGGAGCAAGGAAGGGAAGGGATCGGGACCCTCCCCTCTCTACTTTTTTTCCTCCTCCAAACCCACATAGATATCCATCTTGAACCAATGATAACATATATATTTTTATTTTCAAGCTATTTAGGAATTTATACACCCTAATTTGATTTTGAGCCAATGCATTTACAAAAATGTAATATTTTATTTCCACTAATTATTCTAAATTGAGGTGGTCTATATATTATTATATTCTTAATTCTTAATGCCTCTATGTTCCTTTCAATAATAGTGAGAAGATGACTCACTCATTTGACTTTTAAACCATAGGGTTCCTTCTATATTCATGGTCATTCCATGAGTGGTCTCAAATACCTTTACTCTAGTTCTCTATTTGTGATGGATCCCAAAAGCAATGCTGGTGATATTATCCTTTCTTCAATTTAATTTCCTTATGAACCTATGAATCATTTCTAATGAGTGTTCTTATTTTAGGTTTATGTCCTTTACAAACCTTTGAAACACTTCTAATGAGAGTATCCTTATTTCAATTCTATGTCCTTTTTGGACAATTGAAAACACTTAGTGAGAGTATTCTTATTTTAGTTATATGTCTTTGTCTTTATCGGCCTTTGAATAAATTCACTTTATTTTTCAGTATTTGCATTTATAAGGAAAGTAAATTATTAGATGTTCAAAATCCTATTTTCATATTGCCTTATTTTTATCCTCTTTGGAAGTAGAAGTTTATTTCAAGTATTTTTTACAGATACCCTTATTCCATATATTAACAAGTGTATACTCTAGTTTGAATGCAATATCTACCTAATTTTAGATCCATTGCATACACTATTTTCCTTGAGAGGATCTTATTTATTTATGACAACATAGAGTAAAAACATCTTTATACTATAATAATCACAAGAAAATATGAATTTGAGATGATAGAACATTGCTTAAAAGAAAATATTCTTAATGGTTTGATAAGCATACCAAAAATACTTGATCATTATATAGCATATAGTACAACTTAATTCTTGTATACAAGAGTAATTCAAATATAATCTCAATCCATAAAGGTAAAGGTAAAATATTATTGTAGGTTATAAGTACAATTTCAATCTTTGCATAAAATGGTACAACCAAAATATGCTTAAGTATAAACTCAATCCTTGTTGTATGCTAATTATGTTTCCTATTGTCCGCTAATTTGTCAGAGAGAAGATATCACTAGGGCACTCTACCACCCAACCAACTGGTATATTCCTTTATATCTCTATCTCAATTTCATGTATGATTTTTTGACCCTTCATGAGTTAAAGATACATAGAACCAATCCAATTAGAGATACATGTTTAGTGTTTTCATACACGCATCATTTTGTAGAACTTATGGGTATATACCCATAAATAAATCTAGCTTTTAGTGCAATTATCAACTTTTACTAGATAATACAACTAGTGTATATTTATAATATTCATTTATATTTGCATATTTTGACTTACATCCATTCCTCCTATGAAAATAGTCCCCTATGAACATACAAATCAATGTATTATCCCAATTATAGGTACAATAATCTTGATACCAATTTTTTTATCTTTATCTAGCTAGCTAGATGGTGAATAATTTTATACAATGCTTCCTCATAACTTGCAGACTATGTATGACCTATCAGCCAATACCAATTAGAAAGAACAAAAGTACATGTTATAGCCTTAAACACAATCATTCCACTCATAAAATATAAAGTTGTATTATATTGTAGTCCAGGCATCTGCCTAGTACTTAGAAGTGGACAGCTTTATTTTTCATTGAAAAGAAAGACATACTTCCATTTTAAGATTTGTGTTCATACAATAAAATAGAGTATGGTAGTAAAAAAATTATTACTTACAACAGATGGATACAATAATTAGGATGCTTAGTTGCCAGGTATCAAGTCATACATGTGTGCACTACCTAACTAGTACAACATATGTTTCCCCACTACCTCATATTGATATGATACAAAATTTGAAAGTCGGGTATGGTGGCCCTAACATTCCACTTACTCTACTAGTATTCATATATAAATTAGACTTTTCATAATGAGAAAACAATAACTAGAAATATTTATTATAGCACATATGCATCAATCAAGCAACCATTACATACTTGCAATTATACTAACAATAATTTTTTTGCAAGGGACCAAAATATGGTCACACTAGCATAAAAAGATACAACCATAGACATACTAATTTTCCTATCCTATCATGCAATAGATATATATTACAAACACTATCATACTCTTCAATGGTACTGTGAGCTTCTAGTTTCTTAAAACCTGCATATATCCATGACCAATTTTTCCCAAAGTAACAAAGCATCAAGACTTTCTAATTTGATGAACGTAAACAAATGCCTTTGTTTTCTTTTCCATAAGGTGATCACACAAAAAAAAATCAAGTAAAATATTATGTAATAGTTAAACTCACAACATTATTTCATTTTGGCACTAACAAAATGTTATTTTCAAATATGGTTATTACTTATTCATGCCAAATAATCATAAAGTACCCATCATCTATAAACCCATACAAGCAAGATACCAAATCAGGATTACCCATTGTGGGCTTGAATTCATACATGCAACATTACTACATTCAAAGAATTCCCACAAAAGGTATTATTTTTCTCATGTAAGATATCCAAAATCTAGAGATACCCATCAAGGATATCATTCTATATATGTAACAACCCCGATCTACTCACCTAGTTGCACCACAAAATAATCCAAGTAAATTCTTGGAGGGATTTTTTTTCTAAGTTTAATGTTTCAAAACCCTAAAGTGATTTCAATTTCATAGCATTTTGTTTCACCTAATGAATATTAAACATATAGTTTTTAATTAGTACAAGCATATCAAGCACTTTTAGATCCATGACTGTTATAGATAGCCACCCAAGTGGACAAGATTGGCCAAATTCTATAAAAGGTGTCATTATATGGAGTCAACTTGTCTTATTTAACATATTTTGGTTCTGGCATGAGGTTTGATCCACGACTGGGGTTATCCTTTAGGGCCCATAACACCTAAAGGGTGAATGCATACTTCCCCATCCCTTAACATACTGAACCTTCGACTAACTGGTCAAATTTTTCCATTAGTTGTTTGTAAGGAGGTTAGTATACATATACCTAGTGTCTAGCTAATTATCCACTACCCAGAGCCATCTAGAGCCATGTCAATACCTTGACCTTGGACTTGATCACACATGTCCATTGTGACTCATGATAGTTTATCCCATACCAAACATCATGGCTGATCTAGCTAAGTCAAATGAACATAGGACTTATCACAGTACTACCCGAGCAACAACCTAGAGATGGCATCCCATACCACCCCTTGTTACCAGTTTTGACCAAGTCATTTGTACGACTGATTCTATCATACTACAGTTGCTCTCAAGACTCATGTGCATACTCACACCTCAACAAAATTGGGTGAATAAGTGTTTGAATCAACTTTCTCGATTTTATTTAGAATCTTCCTTCTCAAATATTTATATTAAACATCCATTAAAGGGTATTTTTTCTTTTTGATATAGCAAGGATAAAACCCTAGTCAAATATTAGTTAAACCTTACTGGGTTGTAGGCATAGCAGACTCTCTTACCCAACAACCTTTATATTTTCTAACCTCTGTTTACACTATGGCTACTTGTTTCACACTAATAGAACCTTCACAAAAAGTTATATAAAATAGAATGCATCAAGTAAAATAAATTTCTTCTAATTATAAGGTTTTTCTAGTTCACATCCGGTCCAAGCACATGCTTTTTAATTTTTTACTAATAAGCATATCAACTTTCAATGAAAACGAGCAGTTACGTCCTCACATAACTTATCTATATAGTTTAAGATATTAAATGGGTATATTCACTATATAAATTCCATGTTTTCAAGCTAAGTATCATTAATTATTCTCTTTACATTATAAGGTAACCATGGTCTCTATTTATACATAATTTAAGTGGTAATTTTCCTTCTATGCACATCACAATAGTTTTTGGAGTGTAAAAAAAGTAAACATTAATCAACTTTCAATTATAGTGTCAAAATAAACCCTACTATTCAAGAGGTTACTTTTTCTAAAGCTAACCGTGATATTCCAAAATAAATTTTCATTTACACTTTTGTTCAGGCAACAAAGCATCTCTAGCTAGTTAAGTGACTTGGGACATTAGTTTCATGCTACCAAAATTATGGGTACAATATTATGATATAATTTCTCATCTTTGTTTTCTCACTTTTTCAAATATCATCTCAGATTTTAAGATAACTAATTTTGGTTTAACTATCAGCTAGTGTCTTCCCATTTCATCTATCTAAGATAACAAACTAGCGATGAACTGCAGTTGCCATTGGTTTTCATTTTTATCTACAACCATCAACAATCTTGTATATATTACGTTTTAACTAGCAGGTTATCTCAAAAATACATCCGACAATACTTTAAAGTTTAAACCATATAAAAATTAAACCTATTGCATTATAATGTTTTCCATGAATTAGCTATAACATGGAAAATTTTATGCCCAAAATGCACAACACCATAGATGATTTTCTATTAAGATATACAATAAATAATATTTGCAGTTACAATCTCATTAGAAAAATAATTCCATTTTCATTTATTCTGAAGTATAGTTCAGCCTTCAAATTTCCTTTCCCAACTAATATGGGGTAAATTAATTTACAAAGGCAATGCCCAACATCATATTGAATCCTTTTCTTCTATAGCCCTAGAGCTTACATTTATTACACAAAGGAATATCCCTTCCAACAGTCAATTATACTAGCCATCACTTTCAGGATTGGTCAGCTCTACAACTTCATATTCAGTTACAAATCTTTATATTTTCTAGATTCTATTTCAATAATAAGCTTTTTATTTGAAATCACAGACTTAATATTTCTATATTGTTCTGGTAAACTTTTGTATTTTGTCAAAGGACTTTAGCAAGGATGTCTTGGGCATTGTCATACTGTAGGTGTACTGCAAAACTAGATTTAAATGCTAACTTGTATGGCTTCAGACCTTCCTTTAGATTATTCAAGGTCATATGACTCTCATCTCCATACAAGCTTTCCAAGGGTGATACCAGGGATCAGATACAACTCATAAGCTAAATGATATGCACTCTATTATGCATATAGTATGTTCTACAACAAATATTTAAACATGCAAGCAAGATAACGTATATCCCATTCCTCGAGATATATTTCTTTAAGTTCCAAAGTTCACATTCTAGAACCATCTATTAAAATATGTAGGAAGGGCTATCAAAATTCCTATTGAAACATCCAAAATTTTGGCAATATGTAGAGATATAAACCCTAGTCAAGCATGACTCTTTTTTTCTATCCGAACCAATTCTATATTTGGAAAAATAATAGCGCTCATACCAAGCATTGATTTGTACACAACATACAAGATTACAAATTCATTCCTTTTGTAATAACACAAAATAAATGACATGATTCTTTTCAACATTATCAAATGATAACAGTCATCCTTTACTCATATTACACCATAGTACCACATATAACATAGAGAAAGAAAACATAACACCCAACCTTTAGTTTTTTCTTCTAAATTGTGACATCGTAGTCCCTCCTCATCTTTCCCTTACAGATGTTCACCAAAGGGAGATGTTCACCAAAGGGACATACACAGTACACTCTCCAATTTTATTCTCCACCATCCAAAAGAAAGAAAACTTATTTATCCTTCCTTCTCTATCTTGCTATCAAAAGTAAAGGGGGGGTATTTCCTTTGCCGTTCCACTATACAAAAAACTCAAGAAAATTCCTCCCTCCCATTTCATGCACAGCACCAGATAGATTTGGAGTTGGAACAACCACACTTTATGCATAACCAATCGTCATGACAATACAAAAATTATGGTATTTTACTTTTACCTTAGCTCATAACAATAATTGAAGATACGTCTCCTATATGCACAAATTTGCATAAAGTTCACTCTTTCTAATTCAAGAACTCTGATTTCACTTGAATATACATATATTTTAAAACAATAACAATAATAATGGCTACACACGGTCAAAATCCACAAATCATATAATACCAGACTTTTTAAGTTTTTTTTAAGTTTATATTTCATCGACTCTCGTTATTTTCTTTTTCATTTTAATTTCAAATATTAAACATATGCATAACTAAGTAAAAAGTGGCTCCCATCATCATCGCCACATAAAACCATATGCATATCTCTTTCCAATTTAACAAGCAACAAATAATCAAAACATGGCTTATGCAATAATGCAAATTGTAATACACCTATATGATATGCAAAGCGCAAGTTTCCATGTACTCGCAAGCCGAATAATCACTTCCATTTTTACCTTTTTTCCAACAATCTTCTTCTATCCATTGAAGGAATATCCATGGTCCTGTGTACACAAAACCTTTAGCAGTACAACATTTTGAAGAAAAAGGTAAATTAAAATCATCTATTTCAATTTACTATTAAAGGTTGTGTGGGGAGGGTCGTTACATCCTCCTCCACTAGAAACAAACATAGTCCCTATGTTTTAGTGCATGGTCAATTAATCAAATATAATTTACATATAGCTTTTCACATATGCAATATTATTCACGCCATTTAATTTTTCACTAAGTCACAAAATATTTTTAAATATTAATTCACTCAAGTTTGAAAATTTAATTTATCCACATAATGGCTCATATTGCATTCAACTAATAATCCATGCACAAATCAAAACATACATCATCACATAAGTAAAGCTACTCTACTCAGCAACCCAAAATATACACAAAGCTACTCTACTTAGTGCCCAGTCTCATATCCATATATATATATATATATATATATATATATATTCATCAACCATATAAAATGTTTTGAAATATCTATGTCTACTCAAACAGATAAGAAAATTATTGCTGCATATATGCCATGTTCTCCCACATGGTATTTCTATCTGAGTAGAGGTCCCATTGGACTCGACATTGCTCTATATTTCTCTTCCTCAGGTTCTTGGTCTTAAAACCAAGTATACGAATAGGCCGAACTTCAATTTTTAGCGGATCGATCATCTACAATTTGGAAACATCCAAAACATGAGTAGGATCAGAAATGTACTTCCTAAAGAGGGACACATGGAAGACATTATAGATTTTGGATAAGCTTGGCGGCAGAGCAAGTTTGTATGCAACAGGGTTTATCTTGCCCACAATTTCAAATGGACCCACATATCTTGAGTCAATTTTAGAATATTTTATGGAACTTTTAGTTGGTTTCACCCTTAAGAACACTCTGTCTCCCACAAAATATTCTCTCGATGTTCTTTTGAGGTCTACATAGCTCTTTTAGCAATCTACGGCCTCTTTCAGCTTCTACTAAATTCTTTTCAATTGATCTTCCATTTATTTTATTGTTTTCAATCCAATCACTACTTGATCCTCCATATTATCCCATGATAAGGGAGTTCTGCATCTTCTTCCATATAGGGCTTTCAAAGGTGCCATACCTAGTGATGCATGATAATTGTTATTGTATGCAAACTCCACTAGGTATAAATAGTCTTCCCACTTTGTATGTTGATCCATGCAATACATTCTTAACATATCCTCTAACACCTGATTCACCCTCTTAGTTTTCCCATCTATCTCAGGGTGATAGGTAGTACTAATATTCAATTTGGTTCCCAATGCTTCATGCAAAGCCTACCAAAATTTAGAGGTAAAGCAAGAATCTCTATCAGAGATTATGACTTCTAAAAATCTATGTAGTCTTACCACTTCCCTAGAAAACTTGCTCGCTATTGTTGGTGCATCATCCTCCACATTGCTTGGTATAAAATATGCAACCTTGGTTAACTTATCCACAACTACCAAGATTGCATCATGCCTGAATCTTGTTTTAGGCAAATCCACTATAAAGTCCATTGATACCACCTACCATTTTTGCATAGGTATCTCATGTGGGTACAACTTACCCGTTGGATGCAAATGTTCTACTTTCACTTTCTAGCACTCCAAACACCTAGCCACATAGTCTATGATGTCCTTTTTCATACCTAGCCAATAATAGGTCTTTCTCAAACTCTCGCGCATATTTACCCCTCCCAGGTGTGCATAATAAGGATTATTGTGTGCCTCTTTAAGGATTGTTTCTCTCAATCCACTTGTGTTTGGAACTACCAACCTGTTCTTATAATACAATAAGTCATATTTATATACAAAGTATTGTATCCTTTCCAAGTTCTTGCCCCATTTGAGCATTACAAGACTAGAAAAATTCATCTTTTTGTTGTTGATTTTTAATTTTATCTAACAAATCATATTGATATTTTTTCAATGCAGCAATGCACCCTCTTCTACTCAGAGTGTCAGCAACCTTATTCTCCTTACCCTTAATATACTCAATGCCAAAATCATACTCAGCTAGAAACTCCATCTAGCGTCGTTGCTTGGAATTCAATAAGGGTTGAGTAAATATATATCTTAAACTTTGGTGATCTATTTTTAGTTCAAATGGTTTTCCCAACAAATAGTACCTCCAAATATTAAGGGCATGTACAACAACTGCCAACTCCAAGTCATGAGTGGCATAATTCACCTCATACCTCTTAATTTTTCTTGATTTGAAGGCAATAACCACATCATCTTGGGTCAAAACCCCTCCTAATACTTCAATTGATGCATCAGTACATACTGTAAATTACTTATTAGGATTAGGTAATTGTAGAATCGATGTGGTTGTCAACATTTCTTTCAAAATTTGAAAAGCCTCTTCACATTGCTCTGTCCATTTGAAGGCTTTACCTTTCCTTTGAAGGTTTGTAATGGGTTGGGTGATTCTTGAGAAACCTCTAACAAATCACCTATAATAGCTTGCAATCCCCATAAAAATTTGCACCTCAATCACATTAGTAGGTGTAGGCTAATCAATAATTGCTTCTATTTTCTTGGGATCAACTACAATCCCTTCAATAGAGATAATATGTCCCAAATACTATACTTGTGGAGTGTAGAATTCACACTTTGATAGTTTTCCATATAATTGATTCCTTCTAAGAATATCAAGTATAGTTCGCATGTGTTGATCATGTTCCTCCTTATTCTTGGAATAGATCAATATGTCATCCAAAAACATGAGCACAAATCTGTCCAATTGCTCTCTAAAAATGTTATTCATGAGATTCATGAATGTGGTTGGGGCATTAGTTAGCCCAAAGGGTAGGACTGTAAACTCAAAATATCCATACCTTGTTCTAAAAGCTATTTTAGAAGTGTCTTCTTCTCGAATCCTTAACTGATGATAACCAGACCTTAGGTCAATCTTTGAGAAGATAGTTGCTCCTTTTAGTTGATCAAAGAGATCATCAATTCTAGGTAATGAGTACCTATTTTTGATAGTAACCTTATTCAACATCCGATAATCTATGCACATTCTCAAGGTACCATATTTATTTTTAACAAACAAGATAGGATCTCCCTATGGTGACACACTCGGCTTGATTAGCCCTTTTTCCAACAAATCTTGAAGTTGTATTTTGAGCTCTTGTAGCTCAATAGGAGTCATTCTATACGGTGCCCTTGCAATGGGTGCAACTCTAGGTAACAACTCAATAGAAAAATCAAATTCTCTTTGAGGAGGTAACCCTAGAAGGTCCTTCGAAAATACATCCTTGAATTCTCCTAAAACATGATGCTTTTGGAAGAGGTTAGATTCCACTTCAATCTCCTCTTTCTTATTCATTTTAACTACAAAAACCATTCCTTTCTTCCTAATGGATTTCTTTATCTGCATTGCAATCAATAAATGTGGCTTAATTTCACCATGATCACAATGAATTATAATCCTTTGATTAGAATCATCCATAAACTCTACCCATATTTCCTCAAAATTTAGAAGAGCCTTATGGGCTTTTAACCAGTCAACACCAAGAATGATATCAAAGGTATGCAAAGGTGCCACATACAAATGCCAATTAGTTTTTCCTTATGGTAAAATGATGTGAGGGTCAAATAGACATTGGTTGACTTGGTAGGTTTGCCCTGACCTATACTCTACCTTCCAACCATTAGCCAAAAACCCAAGTCTTTCAGGTATGTCCCTCACTAATCTAGTGGACATAAAGCTATTAGTTGATCCACTATCTATTAAAATATTCACATATTTATCAAAAAAAAAATCCATTTAATAATAAAGGAGTAACTTGACCATCAAGTACGAGACTACCTATCATCGCAAAGATCCTGTGGGTAGCTTCTTTTGGATTTTTTTGATGAAGATTAGCTCTATGGGGGCACTTGTTGGCATAATGAGCTCCTTGGCATATGTAACATCCATTTGGTGGAGCTCTATTTCCTCTATTATTATTCTTATTCCTATTAAGAGGTACAGTTTCCCTAGTCTTCTCCAGATTTTTTGGAATATGATCATGTCTTTTGGGAAACTCTTTTCCATCCCTCCTAAACTTATTACTCTAAAAGTTGGCTCGATTTCTACCCCATATCTATTTTGATCTCCCCCTTTACAATTCTTGATTTGCTCTTTTTCCCATTTCATAAACCCAGTGCTATTTCATTTTCTAAGCTCATATTTTTGCTTTTACGATAACTTTTGATAGTTAAAATATGCTTTTTTGATCTCCTGATTTGCTTCTTCTTTTTGTGCCAAATCAAAAATTGTAGGGAGATCCACAGGGTTGTGCATATTCACCATCGTCATAATCTTAGGATGCAATCCCAAAATGAATTTCTAAACCTTCATCTCTTCATTACTTTCATATTGAGATGCATATTTTAGTATTTGAATATACTTTTTGTGGTAATATCGCACTAACATAGTTTCTTGTCGTAGATTAGAAAACTCCCTAAATTTTTCCATATAATATTGCTTGGTTAGGAATCTATTCCTAAATTCCTTAACGAAATCCTCCCACTTGAGGTCTACAACTTCAATGTTATGCCCTTTCTTATAGGACTTCCACCAATCTAGGGCTACTTTAGTCATGTTCATAACTACCAACGTAGTTTTAGATTCAGATGATAAAACTACCAAGGAAAAGTATGACTCTAGTTCACTTAGCCAGTTTTCTACTGCATCACCATTACCTTTCCCATTAAACTTGGATATTATAACCTTCCTAAGGCTCCTATCCAACTCTACACTCACTTTGGCCCTACCAGTACTGGATCCTACAAGTTCACTAGGTGCTCCCTCTACCTTGCCTCCTATAGTTTCTCTTCCCCTAGCCAAGTCTTATATGACTTCCTATTGTTGAACTATCAGCTCTTGTTTTTGGGCCATGTGAGTTTTTTGTTGGACCATTTCTTCTCTTTGCTTCTCCATATAGGTTTGTAAAAATTGCACAATATTTGCAAGGTTTCCTTCCTTCCTACCAGAATCGTTTGGTGGAGGTTTATTTATTTGTTTCATCCTTCTTTCACATTGAGGACCTTCTCATATTATTCTTGTCCTTGGTCCCCTTACAGGTCTTTCGGTGGCCTCTTCCTCCCTACCTCCCGTAGGATTTCCTGAAGATCCACCTCTCAGCATTTATGCCATTTTACCTATAGGTGAAAGAAGTAAGTTAAATTATAAATTTACTTTGATCTAGACAAAAATATTTAATCAGATTCTACAACTTAAGATCTCTTATGCTTTGATACCATATATAACAACCTCGGTCTACTCACCTAGTTGCACCACAAAATAAGCCAAGCAAATTCTCAGGGAGATTTTTTTCTATGTTTAATGTTTTAAAACCCTAAAGTGCTTTCAATTTCATAGCATTTTATTTCACCCAATGAATTTTAAACATAGAGTTTTTAATCAATACATGTGTATCAACCACTTTTGGGTTTCTGAATACTGTAGATAGCCACCCAAGTGGATTGGATTGACCAAATCCCATAAAATATGCCATTATATGGAGTTGACTTATCTCATTTAATGTCCATTAGTTCTGGAATGAGGGTCGATCTTTTTTGGGGGTTATCCTTTAGGGACCATAACACCTAAATGGTGGATGCATACTACCCCATATCTTAACATACTGAACCTTCAACTAACCGATCGACTTGTTCCATTAGTTTTATGTAATGGGGTTAGTGTACATATACCTAGTGTCTAGCTAATTTTCTACTACCTGGAGTCAGCTAGAGCTATGTCAATACCCTGACCTTGAACTTGATCATATATTTCCATTGTGGCTCATGATCATTTATCCCATACCAAACATCGTAGTTGATCTAGCTAAGCCAAATTAACATGGAACTTATCACAGTACAACCTCAGCAACAACCTAAAGATGGCATACCATACCATCCCTCATTACCAGCTCTGACCAAGTCACTTGTATGACTAATTCTATCAGACTACGGTTGCTCTCGAGACTAGTTGTGTGCATACCCACACCTCAACGAAATTTGGTGAATAAGTGTTATAATCATCCTTCTCGATTTTCTTTAGAATATTTCTTCTCGAATATTTATACTAAGCATCCATTAAAGGGAATTTATTCTTTTTGATATAGCAAGGATAAATCCCTAGTCAAATATTAGTTCAACCTTACTAGGTTGTAGGTATAGAAAACTCTCTTACCCAACAACATTCATATTTTCTAACCTTTGTTTGCACTATGGTTACTTGTTTCACACTAATAGAACCTTCACAAAAAGTTATATAAAATAAAATGCATCAAGTAAAATAAATTTCTTCTAATTATAAGGTTGTTCTAGTTCACATTCATTCCAAGCATATGCTTTTTAATTTTTTACTAATAAGTAAATAAAATTTCAATGAAAACGAACAGTTACGTCTTCATATGACTTAGCTATATAGTTTAAGCCCTTAAATGGATAAGTTCACTATATAAATTTCATGTTTCCAAGCTAAGTGTTGTTAATTATTCTCTTTATGTTGTAAGGTCATCATGGAGTACATGTATACATACTTTAAGTGATTGTTTTCCTTCCATATGCATCACAACAGTTTTTAGAGTAGAAAACATAAGGAAAAATTAATCAAATTTCAATTATAGTGTTAGAATAAACCCTACTATTCAAGTGGTCACTTTTTTCGAAGCTAACCGTGATATTCCAAAAAAAAAAATTATTTACACTTATGCTCAGGCAACGAAGCATCTCCAGCCAGTTAAGTGACTTGGGGCATTAGTTTAATGCTACCAAAATTGTGGGTACAATATTATGATATAATTTCTCATCTCTGTTTTCTCACTTTTTCAAATATCATCTCAGATTTTAAGATAACTAATTTTGGTTTAACTATCAGTTAGTTTCTACCCATTTCATCAATCTAAGATAACAAACTAACAATGAACTACAGTCACCATTGGTTTTTCTTTTAATCTACAACCATTAGCAATCTTGTATATATTACATTTTAACCAATAGGTCATCTTGAAAAATACATTCAATAACACTTTAAAGTTAAAACCATATAAAAATTAAACCTATTGCACTATAACGTTTTCCACAAATTAGTTGTAACATGGAGAATGTTATGTATGAAAGGTACAACAACATAGATGACTTTCTATTAAGATATACAATAAATAATCTTTGCAGTTACAGTCTCATTAGAAAAATAATTCCATTTTCATTTATTCTAAAGTATAGTTCAGTCTTCAAATTTCCTTTCCCAACTAAGATGGGGTAAATTAATTTACAAATGCAATGCCCAACATCGAATTGAATCCTTTATTTCTATAGCCCTAAAGCTTACATTTATTACATAGAGGAATATCCCTTCCAACAGTCAACGATGTTATCCATCATTTGCAAGACTGGTCAGCTCTACAACTTCAGATTCAGCTACAAATTTTTACATTTTCTAGACTCTATTTCAATAATAAGACTTTTATTTGAAATCATAGACTTAACATTTCTATATTATTCTGGTAAACTTTTGTATTTTGTCAAAGGACATCAACAAGGATGCCTTGGGCACTGGCATACCATGGGTGTACTGCAAAACCAGATTTAAATGCTAACTTGTATGGCTTAAATATTTCTTTAGCTTATTCAAGATCATCCGACTCTCATATCCATACAAGCTTTCCAAGGGTGATACCAGGGATCAAATACAGCTCATAAGCTAAATGATATACACTCTATTATGCATATAGTATGTTCTACAACAACTATTTAAACATGCAAGCAAGATAACGTATATCCCATTCCTCGAGATATATTTCTTTAAGTTCCAAAATTCACATTCCAGAACCATCTATTAAAAGATGTAGGCAGGGATATAGAAATTTCCATTAATACATCCAAAATTTTGGCAATACGTAGAGATATAAATCCTAGTCAAGCATGACTCTTTTTTTCTATATGAACCAATTCTATATTCAGAAAAATAATAGTGCTCATACCAAGCATTGCTTTGTACACAACATACAAGATTACAAATTCATTCCTTTCGTAATAACACAAAATAAATGACATGATTCTTTTCAACATTATCAAATGATAACAATCATCCTTTTGCACTCATATTACACCATAGTACCACATATAACACAGAGAAAGAAAACATAACACCCAACCTTTAGTTTTTCTTCTAAATTGTGATATTGTAGTACCTCCTCATCTTTCCCTCGTAGATGTTCACCAAAGGGACATACATAGTATACTCTCCAATCTCGTTCTCCACCGTCCAATAGAAAGAAAACTTACTTGTCCTTCCCTATCTATCTTGCTATCAAAATTAATGGTGAGATATTTCCTTTGTCATTCCACTATATGAAGAACTCGAGAAAATTTCTTCCTCCCATTTCATGCATAACACCAGATAGATTTGGAGTTGGAATAACCACACTTTATGCATAACCAATCATCATGACAATGCAAAATTTTTGGTATTTTACTTTTACCTTAGCTCATAACAAATAGTGCCTTCGAATCTTAAGGGCATGTACAATAGCTGCCAAATCCAAATTGTGAGTGGTATAATTCACCTCATATCTCTTAATTCTTGATTCGAAGGCAATAACTGCATCATCTTGGATAAAAACCCCTCTTAATCCTTCAATTGATGCATCAGTACTCACTGTAAACTGCTTATTAGGACTAGGTCATTGTAGGATCAATGTGGTTGTCAACCTTTCTTTTAAAATTTGAAAAGCCTCTTCACATTGGTTTGTCCATTTGAAGGTTTTACCCTTTGAAGGTTTGTAATGGGTTGGGTGATTCTTGAGAAACCTTTGATAAATCGCCTATAATAGCTTGCAATCCCCATGAAAATTTGCACCTCAATTACATTAGTAGGTAAAGGCCAATCAATAATTACTTTTATTTTCTTGGGATCAACTGCAATCCCTTAAATAGAGACAATATGTCCCAAATACTGTACTTGTGGAGTATAGAACTCACACTTTGATATTTTTCCTTATAACCGATTCCTTCTAATAATTTCAAGTATAGTTTGCATGTGTTGATCATGTTCCTCCTTTTTCTTAGAATAGGTCAATATGTCATCTAGAAACATGAGCACAAATATATCCAACTGCTCCCTAAAAATGTTATTCATGAGATTCATGAATGTGGTTGGGGCATTAGTTAGCCCAAAGCTTAGTACTGTAAACTCAAAATATCCATATATTGTTCTAAAAGTTATTTTAGAAGTATCTTCCTCCTAAATCCTTAACTGATGATAACCAGAACTTAGGTCCATCTTTGAGAAAATAGTTGCTCCTTTCAGCTGATCGAAGAGATCATCAATTCTAGGTAACGAGTACCTATTTTTTATAATAACTTTATTCAGCATCCCATAATCTATGCACATTCTCAAGGTACCATCTTTATTTTTGAAAAACAAGATAATACCTCGCTATGCTGACACACTCAACTTGATTAGCTCTTTTTCCAACAAATCTTGAAGTTGTGTTTTGAGCTCTTGTAGCTCAATAGGAGTCATTCTATACAGTGCCCTTACAATGGGCACAGCTCTAGGTAAAAAGCCAATAGAAAAATCAAATTCTCTTTGAGGAGGTAACCTTAGAAGGTCCTCCAAAAATACATCCTTGAATTCTCCTAAAATAGGATCCTTTTGGAAGAGGTCATATTCTACTTCAGTCTCCTCTTTATTTTTCATTTTAACTACAAAAACCATTCCTTTCTTCCTAATGGATTTCTTTATATGCATTGCAGTCAATAAATGTGGCTTAATATCATCACGGTCACAATGAATTATAATCCTTTGATTAGACTCATCCCTAAATTCCACCCATCTTCTCTCAAAATTCAAAAGAGCCTTGTGGGATTTTAACCAGTCAACACTAAGAATAATATCGAAGGTATGCAAAGGTGCCACATACAAATGTCAATTAGTTTTTCCTTTTGGTAAAATGATGGGAGGATCAAATAGACATTGGTTGACTTGATAGGTTTTCCCTGACCCGTACTCTACCTTCCAACCATTAGCCAAAAACCCAAGTCTTTCAGGTATGTCCCTCACTAATCTAGTGGAAATAAAGCTATCATTTGATCCACTATGTATTAAAATATGCACATATTTATCAAAAAATATCCATTTAATAAGAAAGGAGTAACTTGACCATCAAGTACAGGACTACCTATCATCGCAAATATCTTGTGGGTAGCTTCTTTTGGTATTTTTTGATGAATATCAACTCTATATGGACACTTATTGGTATAATGAGCTCCTTGGCATATATAACATCCTTTTGGTGGATCTCTATTTCCTCTATTATTATTTTTGTTCTTGTCTAGAGGTACAGTTTCCCTAGTCTTCCCCAGATTTGTTGGTATCTGATCGTGTATTTTGGGAAACTCTTTGCCATCCCTCTTGAACTTATTACTCTAAAAGTTGGCTCGATTTCTACCCCCTATCTACTTTGATCTCCCCCTTTAGAATTCTTGGTTTAATATTTTTTCTATTTCATAAAACCAGTGTTTTTTTGCTTCCTAAGCTCATATTTTTGCTTTTCATATAGCTTTTGATAGTTAAAATATGCTTCTTTGGTCTCCTGATTTACTTCTTTCCGTGTCAAATCAAAATTTGTAGGGAGACCCACAGGGTTGTGCATATTCACCACCGTCATAATCTTGGGATGTAATCCCAAAATAAATTTTTGAACCTTCATATCTTCATTAATTTCATATTGAGATGAATATTTTAGTAGTTGAATATACTTTTTCTGGTAATCTCGCACTAACATAATTTCTTGTTGTATATTAGAAAACTCCCTAAATTTTTCCATATAATACTGCTTTCTTAGAAATCTATTCCTAAATTCCTTAAAGAAATCCTCTCACTTGAGGTTTGCAACTTCAATTTTATGCCCTTTATTATAGGACTTCCACCAATCAAGGACTACTTCAGTCATGTTCATAACTACCAATGCAGTTTTAGATTCATATGACAAAACTACTAAGGAAAAGTATGACTCTAGTTCACTTATCCAGTTTTCTATTGCATCATCGTCACCTTTCCCATTAAACTTGGATATTATAACCTTCCTAAGGTTCCTATCCAACTCTACACTCACTTTGGCCCTACCAGTACTGGATCCTACAGGTTCATTAGGTGCTCTTCTAGTTTATCTTCCCCTAGCCAAGTCTTCTATGACTTCATGTTGTTGAACTATCAACTCTTGTTGTTGGGCCATGTGAGTTTTCTATTGGGCCATTTCTTCTCTTTGTTACTTCATATAGGTTTGTAAAGGTTGCACAACCTTTGCAAGGTTTCCTTCCTCCCTACTAGGCTCATTTGGTGGAGGTTTATTTATCTATTTCATCATTATTTCACGTTGAGGACCTTCTCATCTTATTCTTATCCTTGGTCCCCTTACAGGTCTTTCGGTGGCCTCTTCCTCCCTACCTCCCGTAGGACTTCCTGAAGACCCACCTCTCAAAATTTATGCCATTTGACCTATAGGTGAAATAAGTAAGTTAAATTATAAATTTACTTTGATCTATACAAAAATATTTAATCAGAGTCTACAACTTAAGATCTCTTATGCTTTGATACCATATATAACAACCCCGGTCTACTCACCTAGTTGCACCACAAAATAATCCAAGCAAATTCTCAGGGGGATTTTTTTCTAAGTTTAAAGTTTTAAAACCCTAAAGTGCTTTCAGTTTCATAGCATTTTATTTCACCCAATGAATTTTAAACATACATTTTTTAATCTATACAGGTATATCAACTACTTTTGGGTTCATGACTACTTCAGACAACCACCCAAGTGGATGAGATTGACTAAATCTCATGAAATATACCATTATATGGAGTCGACTTGTCTCATTTAATGTCCACTGGTTCTGGCATGAGGATCGATCCATGGTTGGGGTTATCCTTTAGGGCCCATAACACCTAAAGGGTGGATGCATACTACCTCATCTCTTAACATACTAAACCTTCGACTAACTGATCGACTTGTTCCATTAGTTGTATGTAAGGGGGTTAACGTACATATACCTAGTGTCTAGATGATTATCCACTACCCAGAGTCAACTAGAGCTATGTCAATACCCTGACCTTGAACTTGATCACATATGCCCATTATGGCTCATGATCGTTTGTTCCATACCAAACATCATGGCTAATCTAGCTAAGTCAAATGAACATAGAACTTATCACAGTACCAACCGAACAACAACCTAAATATGGCATCCCATATTGTCCTTCGTTACCAACTCTAACCAAGTCACTTGTATAATTGATTCTATCAGACTAGGGTTGCTCTCAAGACTCATTGTGTGCATACCCACACCTCAATGAAATTTGGTGAATAAGTGTTCGAATCATATTTCTAGATTTTCTTTAGAATATTTCTTCTCAAATATTTATACTAAGCATCCATTAAAGGGTATTTGTTCTTTTTGATATAGCAAGGATAAATCCCTAGTCAAATATTATTTGAACCTTACTGGGTTGTAGGCATATCAAACTCTCTTACCCAACAACATTCATATTTTCTAACCTATGTTTGCACTATGGTTGCTTGTTTCACACTAATAAAACCTTCACAAAAAGTTATATAAAATAAAATGCATCAAGTAAAATAAAGTTCTTCTAATTATAAGGTTTTTCTAGTTCACATTCGTTCCAAGCACATGTTTTTTAATTTCTGACTAATAAGTAAAACAACTTTCAATGAAAACGAACAGTTACATATTCACATGACTTAGCTATATAGTTTAAGCCCTTAAATGGGTATGTTCACTATATAAATTTTATGTTTTCAATATAAGTGTCGTTAATTATTCTCTTTATGTTGTAAGGTCATCATGGAGTGCATTTAAACATACTTTAAGTAGTCATTTTCCTTCCATGTGCATCACAACAGTTTTTAGAGTAGAAAACAAAAGGAAACATTAATCAACTTTCAATTATAGTGTTAGAATAAACCCTACTATTTAAGTGGTCACTTTTTTCGAAGCTAACCGTGATATTCCAAAAAAAAAAATTATTTACACTTATGCTCAGGCAACAAAGCATCTCCATCCAGTTAAGTGACTTGGGGCATTAGTTTAATGCTACCAAAATTGTGGGTACAATATTATGATATAATTTCTCATCTCTGTTTTTTCACTTTTTCAAATATCATCTCAGATTTTAAGATAACTAATTTTGGTTTAACTATCACCTAGTGTCTGCCCATTTCATCTATCTAATATAATAAACTAGCGATGAACTGCAGTCACCATTAGTTTTCCTTTTAGTCTACAACCATCAGCAATCTTGTATATATTACGTTTTAACCAACAGGTCATCTTGAAAAACACATCCAACAACACTTTAAAGTTAAAACCATATAAAAATTAAACCTATTGCACTATAATTTTTTCCACGAATTAGTTGTAACATAGATAACATTATGTCCGAAAGGCACAACACCATAGACGGATTTCTATTAATATATACAATAAATAAACTTTGCAGTTACAGTCTCATTAGAACAATAATTCCATTTTCATTTATTCTGAAGTATAGTTCAGTCTTCAAATTTCCTTTCCCAATTAATATGGGGTAAATTAATTTACAAATCCAATGCCCAGCATCAAACTGAATACTTTGCTTCTACAGCCTTAGAGCTGACACTTATTACACAGAGGAATATCCCTTCCAATAGTCAAAATGCTAGCCATCACTTGCAGGATTGGTCAGCTCTATAACTCTGGATTTAACTACAAATCTTTACATTTTCTAGACTCTATTTCAATAATAATCTTTTTATTTGAAATCACAGACGTAACATTTCTATATTGTTCTAGTAAACTTTTGTATTCTGTCATAGCACATCAGTAAGGACATCTTGGGCATTGTCATACCACAACTGCACTGCAAAACCATATTTAAATGTTAACTTGTATGGCTTCAAACCTTCCTTTAGCTTATTCAAGGTCATCTGACTCTCATCTCCATATAAGCTTTCAAAGTGTGATACCAAGGATCAGATACAACTCATAAGCTAAATGATATGCACTCTATTATGCATACAGTATGTTCTACAAACAATATTTAAACATGCAAGCAAGAGAACGTATATCCCATTCCTTGAGATATATTTCTTTAAGTTCCAAAGTTCACATTCTGGAACCATCTTTTGAAAGATGCAGGCAAGGCTATCGAAATTCCCATTGAAACATCCAAAATTTTGGTAACACGTAGAGATATAAATCCCAGTCAAGCATGACTCTTTTTGTTTCTATCTAAACCAATTCTATATTCGATAAAATAACGGTGCTCATACCAAGCATTGCTTTGTACACAACATACAAGATTACAGATTCATTCCTTTCGTAATAACACAGAACAAACAACATGATTCTTTTCAACATTATCAAATGATAACAGTCATCCTTTTGCACTCATATTATACCATAGTACCACATATAACACAGAGAAATAAAACATAACACCCCACCTTTAGTTTTTGCTTTCAAATTGTGACTGATGTAGAATCAAACTTGAAGCTATATTTATTCATGAAATGCAAATAATATATAGGATTACATAGGAATCTCACGTAGGCTAAGTGGTTGCAACAATCTGCCAAACATGGCCAACCACTTAACTACTAGTTAACAAAATGCTAACTATGGATTTCCACTAACTGGTAGAAGACAAACAAGATCTCTAACAGTTAACTAACATCTAACAACATGCTAACAACCTATTTCTAACATGGGCATACTATGCCTCACGTGAATACAAAGTGCAAGAAATAGGAATAATAATAAATAATACATTAACTTAGGCTTAAATGAATAAGCCTAAGTTATCCTCAACAGTGACACCATAGTCCATCCTTGTCTTTCCCTCGCAGACGTTCACCAAAGGGACATACATAGCATACTCTCCAATCTCATTCTCCATTGTCCAACAGAAAGAAAACTTACTTGTCCTTCCCTCTCTATCTTGCTGTCAAAATTAAAGGTAAGGTATTTCCTTTGTCATTCCACTATACGAAGAACTCGAGAAAATTTCTCCCCCATTTCATGCACGGCACCAAATAGATTTGGAGTTGGAACAATCACACTTTACGCATAACCAAGCATCATGATAATACAAATTTTTTGGTATTTTACTTTTGTCGTAGCTCATAACAATAATTGAAGATACTTCTCCTATATGCACAAATCTACATAAAGTTCAATCTTTCTAATTCAAGAACTTCGATTTCACTTAAATATACAGATATTTTAAAACAATAGCAATAATAATGGCTACACACGATCAAAAGCCACAAATCATATAATACCACCCTTTTAAAGTTTTTTTTTAAGTTTAAATTTCATCAACTCTCATTTTTTTTTTTTTTAAATATTAAACATATGCATAACTAAGTAAAAAGTCGCTCCCATCATTATCGCCACATAAAACCATATGCATATCTCTTTCTATGCTAACAAGCAATAAACAATCAAAACATGGCTTACGTAATAATGCAAATTATAATGCACCTATATGATATGCAAAGCGTGAGTTTCAATGTATTCGCGAACAAAATCATCACTTCCCTTTTTACTTTTTTTCAACAATCTTCTTCTGTCCATTGAAAGAATATCTATGATCTTGCATACACAAAACCATTGAAAAAGGTAAATTAAATCATCTATTTCAATTTACTATTAAATATTGTGCGAGAAGGATCGTTACAATATATAGAAAATAATCAAAATCATGAGGTAGCCATTCACAATTATATTCTTTATATGTAAAATAACTAGAAACATAGACTACCCATTAAAACTATTGTTCCATGCATGTAAAATAATCATCAATAAGAACTACTCATTGAAGATACTATTCCATATATATACCCATTAAAAAATACATTGTTTATATATAAAATAATCAAAAACAAAAACTACCCATTAAAAATATTATTTCATATCCAAAATAATCAGAAAAAAATTACCCATTACAATTATATTCTTTATATGTAAAATAACTAAGAACATAGACTACCCATTAAAACTATTGTTCCATGCATGTAAAATAATCATCAATAAGAACTACTCATTGAAGTTATTATTCCATATATATATATATATATATATATATATATATATATATATATTAATCCATTAAAAAATACATTATTTATATATAAAATAATCAAAAACAAATACTACCCATTAAAATTATTATTTCATATCCAAAATAATCAAAAAAAAAAATTATCCATTACAATTATATCTAAAATAACTAGAAACATAGACTACCTATTAAAACTATTGCACCATGCATGTAAAATAATCATCAATAAGAACTACTCATTGGAGTTATTATTCCATATATATATATATATATATATATATATATATATATATATATACCCATTAAAAAATACATTGTTTATATATAAAATAATCAAAAACAAAAACTACCCATTAAATTTATTATTTCATATCCAAAATAATCAAAAACAAAAACAAATTACCCATTAAAGATTTTATTTTATGAACGTATAATAACTAAAAAAAGAGATACCGTTAAAGATTTTGTTCCTTCTTGGATAATAATATAAAACACACAACATCCAATACATAAATTTCTACAACAAAATTACTTTGATTTTACAAACACCATGAAATACAAGGCCACCAGCAAAACAAACATTTCATTATTCATAAAAGCCTCTTCCCTTACTTCGAATGTAATTCTCTTCCTTCCTCCTCTCTATCATGGTCCCCTTAAGAATAGAGCAGGTGATTTAATAAGGCCTCCTTCTTAGGTAACCAAAATGCCTACCAACCCCAAAACACCACTATTGAAGATTGCATTCAAGATAAATCAAAACACCAAGATTGCATTCAAGATAAATAAGTTCATTCTTGATTTAACTGCATGTCCCCCACTACCCATTCAGCCAACCTTTCTTCAACTACCCATCTTCTCCATTGCAAACACATACCCAATTCAGCCAACCTCTCTTAAACTACCCATCTTCTCTATTGCAAACACATACCAAAAACCCTCTCAAAATCTAAAAGGTAGAGTTAAAAAAGTGGGAAATTTGTGTGCGTGTGGTTGGTTTATGGGTAGGGACCCATTTGTATCAACATTTACGGTAAATGTGTATAAAGCAAAATATTTTTTTAATTGGCACCAACAACAATAAGTAAGGAGTAAAGCCATTTGTATCAACATTTATCGCAAATGTGTATAAAAAGTATTAATAAAAAAAATAAGGGAGAAAAATATTCTTCAATTGGCACCAACAACAATAAGCCAGGAATGTCCACCTTTGTAGTGTAAGATTGCAACATTGTGGTTATAGGGACTATGCAAGTATTGTGAGGCGGCTTTCGAAGCGGATAGTGCAAAATATTGGCAGTCATTAAAAAACGGACAGCTTGTCTGAAGGCGAACCTAGCCCCCTTGAACGGGAGGTCCATGGTTCGAACCTCTACGATGCAAAGGGCACAAAAAAAAAAAAACCTTGTGGCTTACCTTTAAATAGTGATATATCCGGATGGAACAGTATTGTGGGCCTCCCTTTAGATAGTGGTATATTCGAATGGGACAGCATTGTCGGCCACCTAAGAGCAGCTCTTGAGATTTTCTCTCTACCTTCAAAGTTTAGTCCACCTTTGTAGAGCAAGTGGAGGAGGCGAGTCTGGCCCCATTGAACGAGAGGTCCACGGTTCGAACCTCTGCTCTACGATGCGAAGGGGAACACAAAAAAATCTCTTATGATTTCTTTCTAACCTAAGATTTTATCTTGACCTAGATACTTTTGGGATCCCTCGCATAAAAACTTTTGTAAATTCATTGAGAAAACCTAAAATTTTATATCGGGGTTTCTTTATAACCTAAAAATTGTTGGGATCCCTCGTATAAAAACTTGTGTAAATTCATGTAGAAAAAATATTTTAAAAAGGCAATATGAATCCCAGGTAACCAGTGGTCCTCTTTACACCTGGATATAAAATAACGAGGTGGTATAGGCTTGTTGGGGGCATGGATATAAAATAATGAGGTGGTATAGGCTTGTTAGGGGCAGACCATGTGGTTTGAACCCTGCACTTGGCATCTACTAAAAATAGTGTGGATGCAACCAACTCTCCTATGTATCCAAAAATAAAAATAAAAATAAATAAATGTGTGTTAAGATTTAATTAAGTTAAGCCCCTAAAGGTTAGGTGAATTGGTAAGTACTAGTGTGGTTGGGCACTTCCCAAGAAGAGACCTAGGTTCAAACCTTGGGGGACCATTTAGCAAAGGAAGTAGTTTGTTCTGAATCCTTTAAGTACGGTACGATAAAATTAAGTTAAGCCCCCAAGGGTTAGGTGGATTGGTAAGTGCTAGTGTGGCTGGGCACTTACCAAGAAGAGACCTAGGTTCGAACCTTGGGGGTGTCATTTAACAAAGGAAGTAGTTTGTTTTGAATCCTTTGAGTATGTGCCCGACAAGGATGGTACGAACCTTGAGTGACCAATGTACAAACCTTGAACGACCGATGGTCTCCATCTCATGCCAAGTCAACAACAACGAGATGACTAGGCTTGTTGGGAGCAGTCCTGTAGTTTGTAGTTTGTTTTGAATTTTGTAGTTTGTAGTTTGTTTTGAATTTTTTGAGTATGTGCCTGACAAGGATGGTATGGTACAAACCTCGACCGATGTACGAACCTTGAATGGCCGATGGTCTCCATCTCACGCCAAGTCAACAACAACGAGACAACGTCTCGTTGGGAGCAGTCTTGTGGTTTGAACCCTGCAATTACCAGTTACTAAAAATAGTAGGTGTAACCAACTCTCCTATGTAACAAAAAAGAAAAATTAATTAAAAAATGATAAGTCAAAGACAATGGAAAAAACATGAGTTATGACAAGCCAATGGCAATGGAAAAAAACATGAGTTATATATTCATTTATTTTTCCATACTATTTTTTTTAAAGGTAAGCAAGATAAACATTTATTCAAATAATTATGTCTAAATAACATTCAGTCATTTATCCCTCAAGGGTTAAGTGGATTAGTAGTTGCTTGTTTGGTTAAGTACTTATCAAGAAGAGATTTGGGTTCAAACCTTGGCGATGTTAATTTGCAAAGGTAATAGTTTGTTTTGAATCCTTTAAGTGTGTTAAACCGATGACAATGGTACAAATATCGATGACAATGGTACAAAGATCGATGACAACGGTACAAATTCGAGTAACTAGTGGTCTCTCCCTCACCCTAGATCAACAACGAGTTGGAATAGGCTTGTTGGAAGCATTATTTAAACCTTGCACTTGTCAATTACTAAAAATAATGTGATTGTAACCAATTTACCTGATTCGATTCCTTGAATAGTTAAAGGTCTCATTGACCTTGTCAATGGGCTAAGGTTAATCTCTATGCAACTAGAAAAATCATTCAATCATCTACTATGTATCCTGATCCTACAAGTAATCGTGAATATATTTTATGATGTTTGCATATCTCTTTAACTATTGGTTTGTGAATTTATCACCCTTTTTTTAATAATTTTTTTTTTATTTAACTCATGAGGATATCGTAGAAGTATGTCTTTGATTTTTCATTTAGGAGAAAAAGGTGAGTAAGCATTTGAGTTGGTGTGAGGCGGCCAGCTGAGGTCTAGGACCTGTATCGTGGGTCCATTCAACTCCGGTTCAAATTATATTGGCTACTATAAGCCCTTTTGGATCCTGAACATGACCTTAAATTGTTTCAGGGTCTTGTGATCGTAGACTAGAGACCTCCATGGAGGACAATCAAAGCTCTTGCTCTGAGTTAACCTTAAACTGTTCTAGGGTCTTGTGATCGTAGAATGGAGACCGGAGGACGATCAAAGCTCTTGCTTTGAGTTAACCTGATTTTGATGAACTGTAAATGTTAAAATGATGGATGCTCTTTTCTTGGAGGGGATCTACTTGAAGAGTAGAAACTAGTACCTTGTGGTTTTTACTTGAAGGTATCAAGCTAATTCTTTGGAAAGGAACTATCTAGAATGTAGTGAATCTTAAAGAGAAAACTAACATGTATATAAGAGGCCCCAAAAGGTTAGGTAGATTGGTAATTGTTTGTCAGACATTTACCAAGAAGAGACTTAGGTTCAAACCCCGAGGGCATGCTTGTTCGGTCTTGAAAAATACTTGTCTACAGTTGTAAAAAATAAAAAATAAAAAGTCAACCCATCGTAACCCATAAAAGATAATAATAATTACAATAATAATCAAGTTAAATAATTTATTAATTATAATACTTAAAAAAATTACACATTTCAATCTAAATTTAATAATAATTACAATAATAATCAAATTAAATAATTTATTAATTATAATAATTAAAAACAATTACACATTTCAATTTTTAAATTTAATTTAATTTTTTAGATTTTAAAAAACTTAAATATAATGTATTTTTTAAATTGTAGAAAACTTAGATTATGAGATTGAAGTTTAAACCTTCAATCAATCTCTGTTAAATGCATACAGGATCTAGTCTCTTTTAAAAGAATATTATGCATCTTAACTAGCACCTTAGAACCCACTTCAACTGAGAGTATGAGATTGAAGTCCAAACCTGCGGGTTAATTTTTCTAAGAAATATTACGTATCCTAATTAGCACCTTACAACCCACCTCAACTAGAGGATGAATTTTTCATATAAAAAAGAGTTAATGGTATTGCACATGTATTAAGGTGGTGTTAAACTCAGTTTCAGTGTAAAGAAAAAGCCATTTGAGTGTAGAGAGACAAAAAAGTAGCCACTCTTAAGCCCGGTGGAGATGCACTCAAGACTCCTATAATGGCAAATGAAGGCAACCTTATAAATGAAAATATGATACAGAATTTTTTTTTGTATAAAGAAGTAGTAGTGACTCTGAAGCCTGGTGGAGATGCACTCAAGACTCCTATAATGGCAAATGAAGGCAACCTCCTAAATGAAAATATGATACAGAATTTTTGGATATAAAGAAGTAGTTTTTGTAAGATATTGAATTAGTATATTTTTGAATTTTTATTTAAAAAATTTAAATTCAAATTATAAAAAATATCCCATATATGAGTTTAAAAAAAACGCTTTCAATAAAAACTTATATAACATTAAATTTTTAACCTACTGATTGCGAAACTATAAGACATATTTAAATTATATATAGACATACAAATAAGACTAAAGAAAACATCTTTGATGTGCTAGAGAGAGTATAACCCAACTTGCGAATGCAATGGATTGAGGTTTATGAATCCATCCACCACTAAACAGTTTCCAGAAGGCACCCTCAAGGCCAACTGCAAGTCCATTGTTCATGCATGGAATATCCATGGAATATGAAAAAAGAATAACTCATTGTCTGCAGAACATGCAATCCATTGCCCTTCTGCTGTTACATCAGGCCACAAGATATACCCCCTTATCATAGTCACTTAGCCAAACAGACGAAAATGTTGAAGCGCAGAATGTGGCTTTCGTAGCAGCAAAACATTTCATCTTAATAATTAATAAGAAACAAACTTTCAGATTCAAAAACAAACTATCCTTAACATGCCAGGCAAAGGAATAAAGTACAATACAAATTATATAAACTTTTGTCCAACAAATGCAATCGGACTCTTCACATGGTTGAAAATCTAATTGAGGATGATGTCTTGTCGAAGCTCCAAATTCTGGCAAAGATAGAGACAAAGACCTTTTTTATCAGATTTGGAGCAAAAACACCTCTCCAGCTCTCTAGCTTTGTGGAAGAAGAGGTTGCATGCTCTATGGATTAGTAAGGATGATGCCAAATTGCAACTTCTTGAATGGAGAATCCTCCTTAGTAGATTGCCTTTGCCAGATATTATGCTAGAATGCAAACTTGGTAGTGTCCAATGAAGTATGAGGGACATTTCCCAGGACTGTTACTCTCTCCTTGAGCCATTTTTCCTTCAGATGGAAATCGATCTTACTAGGATATTGTCGAAATCAATTTGTCACATGTTGCAACCATAATGCTAGATTAGTTGACCTTAAAAAATATGGAAATACCAACCCTTAGAAGACAGTCTACTAAAGGCTCCTTTTAACTCTCTGTCGAATACACTAACTGGAACTCTGTTGCAATTGGAATGCTCTATGAAAGAAATCGGAGCCGATAGAGCAGCAAGAACTGACAATAGAAGCAACTGTAAACACAAATTATTCAGATCAAAATACAAGTGACATGCATGTAATGTACTTTGGTCTCTAATGAGGGGTCGCTGAACAGGACACGGATGCAGTTTCAAATTAAGATTGATGACGCCAAAGAATGTATTCCGGAGACCATCACCATTGTCCACAATTAACTCCACATGGAAACAACTGAATGACCTGATGACTGGTAAATAAATTTGGCAGACTTGAACATTTCTTAATAAGAAGACAGGAAAAAGAATGCACAAAGAAATGTGAATGTTGGAGGATGAAGATGATAAAACTTGAACAGCAAGCTGCTTTTTGTAAGCCATAAAAGACCACTATGTTATAGTGTGCTTTTTCGACCTTTGTATGAGCTTAGGATGAAAGGTTGGTCTATAGTCTAATGTTTTGCTTATGGTGTGTGTGCTGTGAGTAGCTGGTAGCCGTGTTGTCATCATTTTGAACTTCTTAACTAGATCTATGTGTTACATAATGTGTAAGTCTTTGTTGACATTCATCTTGGATGAGATGAAAGTAAATTTTTAGGTCCCAGGCTAACTAACATGCCTGTTTGGCACATGTAGCATGAAAAGGGTTTACAAGGAAAATTTTGACTTCACATCATACACGTTATTGTTCAAATGTTGTTATCTTTGGTTTTGACTCTTTGATTAAGCTTATGATAAATTGAACCTTGCCAATTTATGTAACTTTGGTAGAGGTAAGACCTGCTTTACCTTACATTTTTTTCATTTGGTTATATAGGGCTGAAAGCCCTACTTGTATTATATCATCACTATACAGTAGTATTATAAAATATAACTTGAGTTTCATCTTTGAACTAATACCATTTAATATGCTTTACTTTTATATATATATATATATATATTATTGTTCAAATTTTATTATGTTTAGGTTTTGACTGTTTGACTAAGCTTACAATATATTGAACCTTGCAAATCTATCTAATTTTGGTAGGGGTAGCCTCTAACCTATTGCTGGCCAAAATTATAGATCTTTTCTATGGATCGCATCAATGATAGGCTGCTTGTTGAGACATGGCATTATCCTAAGATTATCGATTATGCACTCCAATTTCAAGGACAAGCAACATGCTTCAAGGGTAGAAAAGGAAAAAATAAATAAAATTATATTAGCTTTTTTAAAAGTTACAACAGCAGGAAGTTCTTAGATAAGTGTTTTCACCCCCCAAAAAGTTCTAAATCAAACAAATAGATGAGTATGCAGCAACCAATATTTTCTTTATGGTCTAACTTCATAATGAAGTGTATGCAAAAGCATACATGGTAGACGCTAAAATATGCATATTGAAAAAACCAGAATATAGAATAGGTTATTTTGTATCCTCTTAATTATGTTATACTTGGAAAATATTTAGATAGAATAGGTTCCTTAGTATCCTCTGAAATATGGTACACTTGGAAAAGTGCCCGCCCCGTTAGGGAAAAGAGTGAGGAAGCAAACAACAGCAAGAAGATAACCCCATACAAAACGTCCATCACCCAGTGGTGTTATCTCATCCTTTGCCGGAAGTTCTTCACCACCTCGAAAGAAAGTTGCAAACAAACCCCATCCTAAGCAAAGAACACTGCCACTTAGACCTCCAATCCCAAGTATAAGTGATGTTGCAAAAGAAATCAAAGTTGCAGCTCTTCTTCCAAACAATGCTTGAGCTAGCCTCCCACCCTCAAGCCTCCCACATGGCAAAAGGTTCAATGAAGTTACAGCAATCCCTGCAAACCCACAAACATTACCTCAGACCCATCATTATTAATTCCCTATCAACTTTTTTATTTATTTAGTGTCTCTTATACCTGTTACAGCCTTGTACCTGTTAAACTCTACATACATATAAGCAAAATGTTAGGTTCTTATATAGAAACACTTCTTTTAACTATTACCCATCCTAACACTTACTAGTTACTTCACAATGTCCACCTACCTAGAAGACCAGCAAAAGCAAGTGGGTCTACAGGAACTCCAACCCCCTCCACTGCTCGGGGTAGAACATTTCCAAGCTCATCAGCGTATGGTCCAACAAAATATTGGATAAAGGAAAACAGTGGATTGTTGTAGAAAAACTGTGGTCTTAAATACCTGTCAAAGAAAAACATCAAACCAATAAATCTAAAGTCAAACAAACAGAGAGAAAATTGAACAGTAAGAATACTTACAAGGCATTGTCACCTCCATTGAAGCTACCACCATCAAGGGAAGATTGAACAGTAAGAATACTTACAAGGCATTGTCACCTCCATTGAAGCTACCACCATCAAGAAAAAAAGCCGTGGCTACCAAGATGAGTGAAGCAATATAGGCAGAGGTTGTCCGAGCAGCAGCGATATCAAAAAGTGCCTTCTTGTTTGGCAGTAGCGACTCATAATTGTTGACCACTCCAAGACAACCAGTCCAGTTGGAAGGGACTAAGAATGATGGGCTCAGCTTAACCCCATAGCGGGCTGCTGTCCAGCGTGTTGCAATCTGTCAACAGTAGCTACTACTTCACAACAATCAGTTATGAAAGTTTTCATGAAACTAAGTACATATGTTTCGCATGAGGTCAAGTGAATAGCTGCAATGCCAAAACATAGACAAAACAAACACATACATTTCCGTTCAATATGCAAAAACAATTTTATAGGTGGTTATAGTTTTGATTCTAATTTGAATATATCTTTTCTGTATGCATATTTAAAATAATAATAATATTTTTTATTTTTTATGGTGAGGAAAACTCATGCAACAGATATCGATATCAAGATGAAGGTAGCAGAATGGGATTCAATCATGATGTGTTTAGAAAGCAACATGGAATAAATAACATTTTTAGCTTAAGAATAATGCACACGGTATTTATTCCATTGAAGAACATTTGGTCCACTTTATCATTTTATATTGGATTGATGATGTTACAGGCCATCTTTGAATTTCTGTTTCTTAGGGTTCCCTAAACAGACTGGAATTCTGACTAAGAATAATTTCGTAGAACCAAATTTCAAATTCAGACCTAACAAATATTTTAGTTTTGTTTTTGGCCCAAGCTCGGCTACCTGTATGAATCAAATAACCATTTTTCGTTGCATAAGTCAATAAATGGAGAAACAATTTCTGGGACAAAAAAGAATGAGACAATATTTTTGTCAAAAAGTAAGAAAAAAAAATGAAAGTACAAACAGAAATTCGTGAACTGTTTGAACTATTCTTCTTCATCGCTTTATTCTTTTCATTTCTGCCTCTTTGTTATTTTTATTTCTACTCAATTATGTAACATGATAACTCACTCAGATGATAGACCTTCACTGTTGACCTGCTAGGTCTTATCTAAAATTCTTATGCCTATACCACTAAGCAACAGCCCAGGTTGCTCAGAGTTCAGAGGGAAGCATCACTCATGACTTGGGCCATAAGATCATTTATGAAATTCAACTAAATTTTTAAATTAGCTTAAGTTCTGATTTAGTTAATAAATTTGTACCTTGTTTAAATTATAATGTTAATAAAGGGTGGGGACATATGGAAACTGTTACTGATTAGATGCCCTCCTATCATTTTTAAAATATTGCAGAATTTCTATAATATATTTGACATACAACCGTCTGAATCAGAATATAACAATTTCAACTCTTGAGAGACTTTCACAATCTTTGATACCATGGTGCTGATTTTATCTATTTAATAAGTGGGATTAAATGAGACATTCTTAGAGTGACCAAATCAAATTTTATTAGGATGCAATACAAGTTTATGAAACACAGTGATGCATTTTCCAAAGAATACAAAGGAAAAACATGCATGACTCTGTTGATTTGCAGTGGGATGGAACACACCTCAGAAACTCCCAGAATTGTGACAAAACCCCCAAAAAGAGGCAAAACATTAGCAATGTAGTCATCAAAGGTAGCATCTGGCTTTACAAAGAATCCACTCGTAATAGCAATTGTCCCAATAGTTATAACACCTAGAAGTGTTGCATTTATGTAGCCCCAAGGAGTACTGAGTTTGGTAGATTCAAATTGGAGATCTATCTCTGATTTTGGTTGCACCATGCATACCTGAAAAAGCAAACAATAACCATTGTCATTTACAACTGTCAGGACTAATCAGTTAATCACTATTAGTACTATATCTGTTGTAAATATAGAATAAAACTTAATTTAAGTTCAAATTTAAAGGTGGATTTTTTACTCCTAACTGCAGCTTTCCTATGCATTATGCTACAGCAATCAATGCCATAAGTATTAAAGAATATGCTGGCAAACTCAGAATCACATAAGAGTAATTATTTGTCAGTAAACATTAGCTTTAGATTACCTGCTTTTTTATATCGTTAGTTTGTTCTTCCATAAACCAAAGGACAACCTCTTGACCTGCTGCATCTGCAAGCTTCTTCTCCAATTTAGGTATGACTTCATCTATAGGTCTCCTAAGATTTCCAACAAAGATGCCACCATCTCCGAAGCGGCGAACATCAACAGCGAAAAAGGTGTCAAAACCAAAACAGCTCTTTAACTGCAATTCATGGAATAGATGTCACTTGTATTATTTTTTGCAACTTTAACCAATACTTTCAACAATACAATACAAAGTTTGAGAAGATTTTTCACAATTTTTGAGACAGATTGGGCAGTTGACTCAAAAGATGAAACAGTTGATTCTGCACTAACCATTTTGATGTTGCATCTCTAGTCTGACTACACATGGATGAGAAAAGGACAATATGATAGTATTTAAGAGTCTAATTGTAGAAGATGCTTTAGACTTCACAAATCTATCGATTTCAACTTTTAACTAATGGTAATAATCTTTAAGGTAAAAGCAAGTGGGTTCAAGCAATATCAACTATTGCAGAGGGAAAAGTTTCAAAGCTATGCCTCATAGGCAAATGAATATCTCCTGTTATCTGGTAAGTTTTCACAGAGATATTTTTCTATCTCCTCTTGGCCTGGGAACTTCATTTTATCATTACTGTTTCCAAGTATCAGTAAGAAAAACGGAAAACCTTAAGCTATGTATTCAATAACATGGGCTGTTGTATTCATCAGCTTTTATTGGACCTTTCTATAGGTCCATTTTAGCGTACAAGTAAAGGTATGAGAATGACAAGAAAAACCAAAAAAGAGGACTTCAGCTCATTTTGGCACAAATGGTAGCTAGGTTGTCATGGCTTTTAGTAAGGTCAATTTAATCTGTATAGAGTATATGTGTAGGCCCTGATGATTCATAAGTTCTGCATTTTTTTTTTTCTAACCATATTAGTATGAAGTCACCTTTTCTCATATAAACATCTATTCAAACAGCAATATAAGGCTCCCGTGTCCAAACTAAAGTAATAAAATCCTTTTCAAACCACACATAGAGTTCCAAAGATCCTAGAGACCATCAATCTTAATCACAAATTTTTAAAAATATGTAATGCAAGCCATACCTTTCCCTGCTAAGAAGCAAGAAAAGAGTATAAATATTAATTCGTTTAATTTAATATCAATGCCCACTGTCTGCTAAAAGTGACCAGAGCGAGTGCCAAACAACAGCCCATGATCCAGGTATAAATGGAAGTGCCTATTGCATCTTTCTGTCAAAGCAGAACATAAAAATCTAAAAGATGCAAAGGAAGAATCAGAGCTTATGTAGAGATCCCTTGAATATGAAGATAATGAATCTATCCTCCATATGCCAAATAATAGGTCGTTTTTATGTGAGAAATTGATGAGGCCTGTTCCTTATGCTGGCATGATGGCTGCCGCTGCATACTTTTTAATGCATTGGTGTTATTCTTGCAAATAGTCTAGACTCTCCCATTCTTGCACCTTTACTAAAGATGCAGATGCACTCCAACAACATGGGAATGACCTGGACCTTCTCTGCACTATGAAATGGGAGCCAATAGCTGGTTCCTTTGGCCTGTGTTTTGTCGTCTTTGGGATTTTCACATCTTGCTAGTCCTCTTTTGGATCAAGTACACCTTACGACTCACCTCATGAGATGTGCTGCCGTGCTGCCTTTGTGATTTCTGTATCTTAACTAGAAAGGTGAAGGTAAGGGTGTTTTTATGTTCCAACTAGCCTACTCTTTTAGGTGGGAGCATCAGACCCAGCCAAGTCTTGTAATCAGACCAGGTAACATTTTCACTTTCTCTGAAATGAATTGGCAACCACAACAAACCCATTGTAAGTTGGACCTTGCCAAGCAAACTAAGTTTTCAAATATCCCAAGCGGGGATAATGGACTTGCAGAATTCTTAATCAATAAAGGCAATGGCAAGGGTGACATTTTCTTTTGTTCAAGACTAGACAGAATCCTTTGTGTAATAAGGAAACTTCTTTTACTTTTTCTTTGAAATTTTCTACGTCTTTAGGTTGTGGCAAATCTGATTGTAAAGGGGCTCTCGCCGATCAACTAAAACCAAACAAAGCCAGAAACAAGAAGTGCAACTGCAATGATAACATGACCTGAAACGAAATTTTCGTGGTTAAAATATAAGAAATGGACTTTTTGTATATACATATTAGTATATATAACTAATGACAATACCTGATATTGTACTATTTTTAAATACCCACAAAGATAAACCATAATGACTGTAATTATACCTAACAAAACAACCAACAGTGTGACCACAGTAACACCTTATAATTGTAATATTGTCGTTCTTATTGTTTAAGACACTATAGAGACTTTGCAACACAACAAAACTCTGAAGAATTAGAAACGTGAAATGAACTCCATAAGTCATGTTTCTTGTAACATAGGTCCAAACAAAATTTTACATCTATAATATGAAGAAAATGGACTTGTAACAAATAGCTTATCATCCTGGACTTGGATTGTGGGGCTATATCCACGAGAAAAGGTTATGAGATAGACTATGTGAAATCAAGACAACAAAAAGCAAATTTCTAATCAGAAACATGCCACCCAGAGATAACAGGTTTGCAGCCAAATCTCTCAAAATCTATTTGACACCAAAAAGAAGGGAAAAAAAAACAAAGGGAGAGAAAAGATAGAAGGGAAGATGCTGGAAAACTTTAGACATGTTAAAAGTGCCTAAGTGGCTGTGGAGAAGGCTTGGGTATAGAAGGTCCAAAATTCAGATCCTAATGGGTAGGATAGGCAGATAGCACAACACTGCCTTCTTTCGCATCGTGGACTTCAAAAATAAAGCTCATGGACCTTGAAAAGTAATGCAGCATAAAGCATGTGAAGGAATAGGAATCAAGGAAGAAGGGCAACACTTACTTTATTGAGATTGAGGGCCTTGAACCTCTCCTCTGCCTTCTCCAACCTCTCTTTCTCCTTGGCCACAGAGTCTCTCAGAAAGCCTGAGAAGAACCTCTGGAACACATTCCCAGTGGCCTCCTTGTCCAACTCCTTAAGCCTCCTCTCAGCCCTCTGCTTCTCCAGCTTGACTGCTGCCTCAATGGAGGGGTTCCCCATGAAACTCTTGAAGTCTTCATCCACCTTCCAGTCTGTTTCTTGCTGTCTGCTTTTCTCCTCCTCCATACTTGTCTTCTCACTACCATCCTCACTCTCACTCTTCTCTTTCTCTTCAGTGCCAGCATTTCCCCCCTCTGAAATTGCCGTTGGGCTATCCACCTTCTTGTCCTCTGTGGTAACTTGGGTTTCATCTTCAGTGGATTTCAGAGAGTGTACCACAATGCCCAGACATGTTTTTCTTCTGTCTCTGGTGATAGAAATACTTCTATTCCTATTGAATTCAAGCAAAAGCCTTGATGGGTGTTTGACTCTGGCTGAGTCCAGTCTCAAGCGATGGTTGCCAGAGCTGAGGGGTGTCACACTGTTCAACAGGGCTGATGCTGCTGCCATATCAGCATTCAAGTGGGTGCGGTCTGCAAAGGGTGGTGAAGAAGATTGAATGCATATTTCCAATCATATAACTGAATTGGCATTTTCTGGAAAATGCTGGAAGATGGTGGAAGGAAAATAATCGAAGTTCATACGTGTCAGATAAAGAGCGGAAAAAATCTGGGAGAACTCTGGAAGGTACATATTCTGCATTCTGTGGATAACGAATCATCCCAGTGAACAAGAAATTGGAATTTTTGTCTGGGATCTAGAAACACAGGAGCCTGCCTTTGGTGTCCTTGTCTGCTGGGAATGACTTAATCGAAAAAACAAATTATAACCTAACGCAAATCGTATGTTTAGGTGTTGCTTACAGGTTACATAATAATTAGTGATAAACCAATTGCGTTAGGGAATATTGGTCCTTTTTATAGTGTATTGTTAAAGACCACGTGCAACCCCTTGGACAGGAGTAGTGACCTGATACTTTTTTTAGAGCAAGATGGTCGAAATAGGTCACGGCTCTCTATTAAGGCTACGAGGGACAGCAGAAAACTTTGGAAGCTATTAAGGTTATGAGGGACAGTAGAAAAATTTGGAAGCGTTAAAAAGGTGATTAGAAGAGTAAGAGAGCAAAATTAGTCTTAAAAAAGATGTGAAAACGGGAGAAGTGATTGCATTGAAAATTTTGGAAGGGAAAACTTAAACAAGAATTTTTGGAAGCATTAAAAAGGTGATTAGAAGAGCAAGAGAACAAAATTAGTCTTAGGAGAAGATGTGAAAATGGGAGAAATCATTGTATTATAAGAAAAAACGCTTATTGGGAAGTTTTATGGGTGTACAATTTCTAAACAATCTTTGGTAGATTGGATGGTTAGAGAATAGATGGAAGTCCTAGGGTATGTGCCTCATTTCTTACTTCTGGTAAGAGGGTGGTTGTTGATTCAATTTAGGACTAAGGAAGATGTGACAAAGATTTTGTTGAAGAAATGGTTTTGGAAATCAGCTTTGTTAAATTTCAAATTGTGGGACCCTTGTTTTGACCCTAGGACCACTCATATACCTGCTCATTCTATATGGGTAAAATTATCGAGGTTTCCAATAAAAATTTAGTCTAGAGATATTTTCCAAGCCATAGGCAACTGCATTGGTTCTTTCTTGGAGGTGGATGAGAGGTATCAATCCTCATGCTTGAGGACAATGGCCATGATTCTTGTTGATGTGGATTGGAGAGACGGATTGGTGGGGGAAATTATGTTGAAGTACAACAAAGGGATGCATGTTCAAACCTTGGACTACATTGGTGTACCTTTTAGATGTGCACAATATCATAATTATGGGCATATTATGAGGGACTGATCTCTTTTTTTTAGGAAGGTTTGGCATCATAAGGTAGAGAGAGGGGTCTTTAAGGGTGAGGATGGGATGCAATTTTCCCTTAAGGCACATAACTCACAAACTAGTTATATTATTGAATCAATGCATAAGGAACACAAGCTAGAGGAATCAGGGGAAAGAACAAGAGATGCAGAGAAGGTGGAGATGAAACTTTTTGTGTCAAATCAAGTGATGGATTCAAAATTAACTCAAGTTGAAGCAAGGCTAGGAATCTTAAAGAAAAAGTTGTATGTCATGCTCCTCGATCCAGATACAAGCTTTCAAAGCAAAAATATTACCAAATCTCATTCCTCATATGGGATTATAGATACTTCTCCTTTGAGCCCTTCAACCGACCAATGGGGAGACTTACTAGTTTGTAAAACAAAGTCTCCCCTGGAAGAAAGTAAGGGTGGAGTTGAGGGGCAAGGAGGACCCTCAATTTTTTTTCTCTTGGAGGCAATAGATCCAAACTTTGGTATAGACTCTAGTAAGTTTTTCAGTAATTCTTCATAGGTAAACCACTTTGAATTTGCTTCCCTATATCTTTTTGCCTATGGTTAAGAAGGTTTTGTGTCCTCAGAAACCCATAGGTATCCCCTATGATCCTTGAAGTTCAATAAGGAAAGCAATCATCCTTAAATGGGATACTTAGAGTAGGGATGATCCCAAACATAGTTAATCAATGATAGTTATCTCCTTTAATATCTAGGGGATAAGCAACTCAGCAAAAAAAGTTACTCTGTGTAGGTTGGTAGAAATTCATAATCCAAAGATTCTGCTAATTCAAGAAACAAAAGGGTTAGCTATGAAAGTGATGGAAGATCTTAGTAAATTGCTTAAAGGATGGTATTTTTTTGTCCTTGATGTTGTAGGGGCCTCGGGAGGAGTGGCCATAGGGTGGAAGGAAAATCAATTTAGGCTAACCAAATTTGCATTGTTTGACTCGAGAGTAGAGATTGAATTCTTTTTAGTGGAGCTCAGGAAAATAGTGAAAGTGGTGAACATTTATGGCCCTTGTAAAGATAGTATGTAGTATTGGGATAAGCTTATGGATTAGAAGTTTCTAGAAGCTAATAACTTAATTTTAAGAGGTGATTTAAACTTAACTCTATCTAAGAGTGAAGTGTGAGGTATTGCTACTAGGATTGATCCACTGGTTGATTGTTTCATCCAAAAGTTTGAAGCCAAGGGATTGGTAGACCTAGCGCCTATAAAGCTGGTCCCAACTTGGAGAAACATGAGGATAGGGGTTGATAGACTTTCTAAGAGACTGGATAGATTCTTAGTAGTTGAGAGTTTGGTAAATGACACTTATATATTGAAGTCTTGGGTTGAAGTTGGAGGAGACTTTGATCACTCCCCCATCATGCTTCTTATAGCAAAAGAGGAGAAAAACCATATTGTCCTTTTAAATTCAATTTTGAGTGGCTAAAAGAGGACAACTTTGTAACTTTAGCCAAATCAAAATGGGTGAAGTTCGATCCTAGTGTGATAAAATCTACTAGTATTCAATTTGCAACAAATCTAAAAAGGGGTAAGGCAAGAGTGGTTCAATGGGCCTATAAAAAGGAACCGATGGATGAGCAAAAACCGAGGGAGCTTGAGGAGCTTACAGTGTATCTAGAAGATGACTTTGAAAAATAATTGGATGAGGAAATAAGGCTTCAATAAATTTGGAATAAGAGAAGAGAAGATTTTTGGCATAGGGAGATGCATGATGGAGGCACAAAAGTAGAGCACTCTAAATTGCAAATAGGGACGAGAACACTAATTTTTTCTATAGCTTCATAAATCATAAAAAATAACAAAATACAATTTGGAAGCTACAAGGCTGAGATGCAAGTAAAGTCTCCTCCTTTAAAGGAATAGAAAACATGGGAGTAAGGCATTTTGGTCAACTATACAAGGATCTTGGTCAAGTCAATATAGTTGAAATAGTCATAATAGCTTCTCTTTTTCCCATATTTATAGATGAGGAAGCCAATGGTAACTTATTTTAGGAAGTCTCAAAGGAGGAGCTCAGAGTTATTTTAACGTCTTTCCAAAAAGATAAGAGTCCAAAACCTTACAACTAGACTATGGAATTCTTTCTCGGGCTCTACGACCTTTTAGAGTCTAGCCTATTCAAGGTTGTAGAGGATTCTAGGCAAATAGGAAGGGTAAATGCAATTTTCAACTCTACCTTCATTGTTCTTATTCCAAAAAGGATAATCCTTCTTCCTTTGACGATTTCAGACCCATTTCTTTATGTAGTTGTATGTACAAAATAATAATTAATTTAATTGCATCAAGAATTAAAAGGTTCCTCTCTACTTCTATATCTATTGAGCAGTTTAGGTACCTGCATCATAGACAAAATCATGAAGCAACTGGTGTTGCTTAGGAAAGTCTTCATACTATAAAATCAAAGACAATGTCAGTAATGGTGTTGAATTTGGATCTCTCCAAGGCTTTTGATAGAGTAAATTGGCTATATTTAAGAATGATACTTACTCATATTGGGTTTTGTGTGTAGATGGTGAACTAGATTATGGGATGTCTTTGTTCTATTTCTTTTGTACTTTTGGTTAATGGGTTAGCCTCTTAGTTCTTCAAAGCTTCTTGAGGGATAAGACAAGGTTACCTCTTGTCATCATTATTATTTCTTCTAGTAGTTGAGGGATTAAGTGCATTTCAGAAGCCAAGAGGGTAGGAGCAATAAAGGGAATTGGAATAGGTAGAACAATGAAAGTCACCCATATACATTTTGTAGATGATGTTGTCCTTTTTACGAATGGAACAACAAGAGTTGTAGAGAAAAACAATTTTTAGATCTTTTCTACCTGACAACAAATATGCATATTAATGCACAAAAGTCAAGAATATCTTTTAACCATGTGGATCAAGATCGAACCATATTAATAGGTTAGCTTTTCCCTTGTAACATATTTGATATTCAAGAGTGGTTTAAATATCTGGTGTTCTTTTTGAAACCTAATGAATACACTAAACAAGAATGGAATTGGTTGATAAAGAAGGTGGGAGGAAGAATTAATATATTGTGCAATAAACGTCTCTCTTTGGGGGAAGATTGACTTTTCTCAAGTCTGTGCTAGAGGTGATACTGGTATATTGATTATATTTGGCTCATACACCAAAAGGGGAAAAGGGAAAGGGAAGGTATTCCCCTGGTTAAATGACAATCCTTAGCCAAGCCCAAGGAAAATGGAGGATGGGGACTTAAAAATATTTTTTTGTTTAGCAAGGCTCTAGAATCCAAGTGCGTTTGAAAGATAATATCAAAGGCATGCTTATGGAAAAAGACCATACAAGAAAAGCATTTAGAGCCACTAAAGTTAAGGAGTGGATAAGGTCCCTAGTGAATCAAACCCACAATGTTTCAATCTGTTGGAAGACAATGATTCAAGCCTTTTATATTATAGGTGATTGGCTTGGTTGGAAAATAGGGGATGGTTTAAGGATAAGAATAAGCTTAGACCCTTGGATTGGTTGTGGTGCTATGCATAGATTACCAAATAATGTAATATAAACCCTAAGAGCTTAGGAATTGGAACTCTTGCCCAGGAAGCTGACCCATAATCATCTACAAACTAGAGACAAGGATGGAAGGAAGCAACAATGTTAGGGCTTCAGTGCTAGGAAGCACACCAGTTTGAAGAATATGTAAGAAAAATTAAAGTTGGACATATCAAGTTGTGAGAGGAAATTGATCAATTGGTTTAGACAAAGAATAGAGCTACAAGGGAGTACACTCCAAAGTTGGGGTATAAGACTCTATTGGAAGATAGAAATGATGATTCAACATGGTGGTGGAAGTCACTCTAGAAGCAAAAAGCCCCATTGAAGACAAGACTATTCTTGTGGCTTGCCATGAAAAATAAGGTTCTAACATGGGAGATATTACAAAATATGAGTTGGAATGGTCTAGGAAGGTATCATTTATGTAAGTTAGACAATAAAACAATTGATAATTTATTGGTAGCATTCTCCTTTACTAGATAGGTTTGGAGAGAGGGTATAGTGCATTTAAATATTTCTATAGGATGATGAGAAGATTCCCTTAGAGAGTGCTGAAATCTTGGTTTGAAAAGAGGTCATGCAAATGTTTTATAGCTCTCTTGCTATTTTATGTCATGGGTAGTACGGTTATCTAAGAATGCAGGAATATTTAAAGATCAGGAGAAGCCTACTTGGCAGGTCTCCTCCCAAATCATCAAAAGTTTCAATAAGTTTTCAACAGAAATAAAGGGAATCAGACAAATCATCCCTCCAAAGATTGAGAAATAAGGGGCCTAGGGTTTTTTGATGGGGCTAGATGTGGGTACTTAAAGTTTGTGGAGTAGGAGAATTACTATATATTTTTTACTCTCATTATTTCAAATGCAAGGCTGGACTAGAAGAAGGTTCCAATACTAAAATTATGATGCTCAAATTGTTGGTTCAATTGGCAAAATCAAAAGGAATACAAAAAATCTAAGTTTACAGAGATTCACTAGTGACAATAGACTAGATACTTGGTGTTTTTAGGATGGAAAACATGGTTCTACAACCATATTCTCTCAAATAAAAGTAGTGGATCGAAGTGAAGCTTTTACTTTTTGGCATATTTATAGAGAACTGAATAGGGAAACATATGAACTCTAAAATGAGTGGCTTTAGACTAAACTAGGTACATGTTTAGTATAGGAATTTAGTGAGGTAAAATCAATACAACGGGTTTGTATCTCTATTTGGTGATTAATCCACTCCAGATAAACCAAGGACAATTAAAGCAACATAAAAAAAAAACTCAAAAGTCAATGATTTAAAAAATATTGGTTGACAATTTGAGAACGTGTCTAAAGATAGAACTTAGGTTGATAGAGATAGCTAGCTATGATGTATAAGTAACCTTATTTGTAAGTCATTATTGAAGTTTTGAAGAAATGCTAAAAAAGCATTTGAAGAATATAATTTCATATTTGCTTAATAGAAAATTATGATTTTTTGGAAGAAAAAAAAGTAGAAAAGGTTTAAAGTGACAACATTTTAAAATAAAACACTTTGTATTAGATGATAGTTTGTTATCCAATCTCTTTTATATGAAATTAACAAATATCTAAATTATGAAAAAATAAACGAATTTAAATTTAATAATAAATAATGTTGTGTAAACAACAAAAATAAAAATTTTAAAAAATATTTTTTTTCAAAAATAGATACATACTTTGTCATGGTTTAAACTTGGGTCTTCCAAATGAGAGTCCAAGACCATAACACTACGATGTCCTTGGGTCTCCCGAATAAAAGCCTAAGACCATACCAATAAGATGTCTCACAAGGATGACTTTTTTTTAAATAATATTATTTTTATTATGCGAATGAGTAAGGTTGTTGTAGAACAATGGAGGCTAGATAGAAATATATATATATATATATATATATATATATATATATATATATATATATATATATATATATATATCAAAGGAAAGACATGCGAGGTTAAAATAAAGGATCATTTAAATGAAGGTTAAATTACTCTTTAAAGAAATATAATTATTTATAAGAGAAAGTTTAAATTTTGAATTTTTTAATTAAATGGTATTAGTTAAATGGATTAAATTTTTTGATCTTAACATTATTTAGTGATTATGAATAATAGGAAAATTGTTATAATACCACTATCTGTGCATGATGTAATATAGGTGGAATTCGTCTCAATTCCATATAATCAATTAACAAAAAAAAGTTTGAATACTCCCATTAGGATAGGGTTGTACACTATGTTCATGTGGTCATGATGTAATATAGGTGGGATTCTTCTCAATTTCATATAACCAATTAAAAAAAAAAATTGACTCTTGCGATGAAGATAGGGTTGTACACCATGTTCTAGTATGTTTTGATAAAAACTCAATTAAATGATTATAATAATACTATTATATTTTACAAATATTGGTTTTATCCTTATCAATGTCTATGGACCTACAACTTAGTCAAGTAGATTAGAAGTTAGGAGTGGGATTGAAGCCTTTATGAGAAGTAAAGACCAAGAAACCCGATTCATGATCTTGGAGATTTTAATGCCATAACCAAGCTAGATGAAAAAATTGGAGGAATTAGGAAATTGACCCAAAGTATGCAATATTTCTCATCTTTTATTCAAAACAATAATCTATGGGGAGTTGAGTTTAAAGAATATAACTATACTTGGACCAGCAACATGAGAGGCCAAACCTAATAGAAAAAAAATTAGACAGATGCATTCTCTCAGATCATTGGCTAGATGAAGGAACTTGTGCTAAAAATTAATACCTTAACAAGGATTGGTTCAAATCACTGGTCAATAAGAGTTAAAATGGTGGTAAGTGAATTCAAAAAATATCATATTTTAAATATGAGCAAATGTGGGAAGACCATCCTCAATTTGTTGATATGATAGCTCAAACATGGAATTCTTTAGGTAATGGTGGGTTGTATGCTCTTCCAAACCAAATTAAAGCTATGGCATATAGATTAAAATAATGGAACAAAAACACCTTTAGAAACATTTTTGAGAAGAAATAAGAACTAAAATATAAACTTTCAAAATACCAAAAAGGTGATGATAATAATCCAAGCTCGGAGGAAAGGGAGTTGCTTGGTGAATATCATAATATTTTGAGTAAGGAAGATAAATTTTGGAGATTAAAATCAAGAGAAAAGGGAGTTGCTTAGTGAATATCATAATATTTTGAGTAAGGAAGAGAAATTATAGAGATTAAAATCAAGATAGACTTGGTTAAAAGGAGATACAAATACAAAGTTTTTCATAGGATGGCTATAGTATAGAGACCAATTTCTAGAATTAGTAGAATTAAATCAATATAAGGGGTTTGGATTGGAGATCAGAGTGAAATTAGAAAATAGGTAAAATCATTTTATCAAAATATTCTAGGTTCAGAGGAGACCAAAGTTCTTAATGATAAACTTCTTCAAGATGTTCCTTTTGTTATAATGAATGAAGACAATAGGAAACTGATGGAGCCTATTACTCTAAAAAAAATTCATTTAGCTCTTTTATATTTTAATAAGGATAAATTCCTAGGTCCAGATGGGTTCTCTATAACTTTTTACCAACATAATTGGGATATAGTGAAGGATTATTTATTGGTGGAAATAGAACAGTATAGGGTAAAACAATAAATACCTTATAAAATAAATGCAACATATCTTACCCTAATTCCAAAAAATAAGGATGTTGAATTATTTGATTCTTTTAAACCCATAAGCCTATGTAATATGGCATATAAGATTATTTCCAAAGTGATGGTGAATAGATTAAGATCATTGTTAGATAAAATTATTTCAGAAGAGCAAGAAGGATTTGTGAAAGGAAGACAAATTCTGGATGGGATCATAGTAGCTCATGAAGTCATACATTCAGCAACTTCAAGAAAAGAGAAAGTAATTATATTAAAACTTGATATGAGTAAAACCTATGATAGAGTTAAATGATTTTATTTTTGCAGTTTTAGATAAGTTTGGTTTCGGGAAGAAATGGGTTAGATGGATTAAAGCTTGTGTCTCTATAGTTTCTTATTTAGTTTTGGTCAATGGGTTAGTGACAAAATATTTTAAAGTCAAGAGAGGCCTTAGACAAGGAGATCCTCTATCTCCTTATTTTTTCATTATTATGGCATAAGTTTTGAGTAGGAACTTAAAGAAGGCTTACAAATATGGGCTTATAAGTGGATTTAAGGTTAGTAATAACATCGATAACATCACCCATCAATAGTTTGTAGATGATACAACCATTTTTATAAGGGTAAGGATAAATGAGGCTAGAGCTTTGAATAACTTTTTAAAAGAGTGTGAAAGAGCTTAAAGACAAAAAGTTAATAGGACTAAATCCAAAATTTACCTCCTTAACACTCCTAATAATATCAAAGCAAGAATTTGCAGGTTTCTTCAAATGGAGGAGGTAAATTTACCAACAACTTATGTAGGGATGCATTTATTTGAGGGGAGAATGAGGATAGATTTATGGAATCTAGTTATTAGTAAAGTTCAAAATAAAATTTTGGAAAGGTAGATGGTTACTGTTAGCAAGAAGAGTACAGTTAATTAAGTCAGTCTTACAAGCCTTTCCAACATATTATGTCGTTGTATTCTATGCCAAAATCAGTTGAAAAAACTTTAATATATATTATGCAATCCTTTTTATGGTTAGGTTTACATGATAAAAGAAAATTTCCTTTGGTAAAATAGAGCAAGTTGTGTGATGATAAAACCATGGGAGGTCTTAGTTTAAGAGTTCTGGGAAAAATTATCTAAAGATTGTACAAAGAGATCAAAGATAATGGCAAGAATTCTTCTAAGTATGTTGATCCCAATTTCCCAAGTTTAATATTTACTGCATTCTCTCTACCAAATGGTTCTACTCTTTGGAATGGTTTAAAAAAATCTATTGATCTTATGATTAAAGGTTTAATATGGGTGGTGGGAACTAGAGAAAAAAATTCTATTTAGATGGATACTTGATGTGATAAAAAACCACTCAGTTTAGATCCAATTTTGAAACCTTGGATGAGATTTCTTCAAGAAACATATGGTGGTAGGGTTTCAAACATTTTTTACAAGGATCGAGAAGGAATATACAAATGGAAAGAAGATTCTTTTACAAGTATACACGACATTGTTGCTAGGAGGCAATTGAGTAGAAAGATAACAATTGTGATTATTTGGAGAGGAGCCAAGGATAAATTGATTTGGGAGTTGAATAGCTCAGGAGAATACATAACAAGAAGTGGATATAATGTTTAACATCAACAAAATAATAATGTCAATAAAATTTAGAGAGATATTTGGGATGGCCCAAGCATTCCTAAAGTCAAAATGTTTTTTTGTCTAGTAGGTCATAGAAGAATTTTATCCAGGGATAACCTTATGAAAAGGGGTTTTCATGGCCCCTCTTAATATGTTTTCTGTAATAAGGAGGATAGTATAGACCATATCTTGGGACATTGCTCAATAGTCTGGAATTTATGGTAATGGATTCTTAATATGTTTGGTAAATGCATGGTGATGAATAGCAAAATTGAAAATTGGTTAAAGCAATGGCAGAGCACTTATAAAAGTGAGGTTTTACAAACAATATGGAATATATCAAAAGATACAATACTTTGGACTATATGGCTAGAAAGGAATAGAAGAATATTTAAAGGAATAGAAAGCAATTTAGAGGTAATGAAAAAGAAGATATGTTTAGCCATAGAGGAGTCTAAACCAACCATATCAACTCACCCAATCCCTAATTTGGAAGCAAAGAGCCTTGATAGATGGATTCAAGTCATTAAATGGAATTATGATGTTGGGTACAAGAGAAGCAAAAATAAGGCAAAGAATATAAGGTGGAAACCATCAAATGTGGAGTGGGTTAAATTGAATTTTGATAGAGCATCTAAAGGAAATCCAAGACCAACGAGGAGGAGGAATAACTAGAAATAATAGAGGAGATATTTTGTCTCATTATGCTTTCAATAGTGGATTTAAGACAAATAATGAAGTTGAAGCTTGGGTAGATTTAGAAGGGTTAAAAATATGTAAACAAATGAAATGGAATAGAGTATGGATGGAAGGTGATTCTATCATAGTAATAAATGTAATTTTGAGGAAAGCAAAGACTCCATGGAGCATACAAGAGATAATTGTGGAAATTCAAGATTTTGCTAAAGAGTTGGAAGAAATCAAGTTACACATATATTAAGGGAAGGAAACAAATGTGCAGATAAGCTAGCCAATAAAGGAATTTTTAATGAGGATCGTGAAGTTAAATTCTCTTTTCCATGGTTAGAGTAAGTAGAAAGTCTAGTTGAAGCTGACAAAAAAATATTGATTGCCTAATGCAATTAATGATTAAGATTTACTTTAATGTTTTCCATTGGTAATATCTACTTTATTTTGTAACAATAATATTTTTTAATAGTATTTTATGTTCCAAAATAAAGATAAAAGGATAGAAAGTGAGTTATAGATAGCCAAAAAAAATTGGTGGAATGACATCTATGATATAAAACTAGAATTGATGTATGGATTTTTTATTGATATGGATACTTTATGAAAATTTAATTTTTTTTTCATATGCATTTACAAGTTTTGATTTCTTAAATATATATATATATATATATATATATATATATATATATATATATATATATATAATTTATTGTTGTATAAATTTGGATTCCTTGTATAGATTAGAACTTTTAAGTCTTTTTTAATCTAAACTATTTTGAAGTGGACTTTTCAGATTAAAGTAAAAGACCTATCAAATTTAATACTTACAAAGGATAAATATATTTATAACGATCAAAACAATTGAATTTTGGTACCTTCTAATCCATCCATCATTAATGGATCAAATCTCTAAGATTTGATTCATAGCTCCCAATAAAAATCCCAAATCCAAGATTTATCATTTTCAATCTTCCTCCATTAATGGCATCTTGATCTCATTTCAAATTCTTACCATATCCAATCCTATCATCTTCAATGCAATCCTTCTCCTAAGAAGCCATGGTTTCTTATAAAACCAACACTTAGGGTGACCAATTAATCAAAATTTTTGAAGTAGCAAATTTATGTCAAAATCTCTTTAGAATCTTAGGAATTCATCATTTTGCATGGCAAGGTTATACCAAAATATTGCCATAATTTCATGAAGGCCATTATTGCAAGCACCTGCTACATCCAAGAACTTAAGCAATAAATCCTCCAAGAATCCAAGCACTCGAGCACTCGATATCCAAGCATTCAAACACTCAAGCATCCAAGCATCAAGCATTCAAACCTCCAAGCTTAAAATTTCAAGTGTCTACAAGCAAGCTAACAAGATTTCAACAAGCTTCCACAAATAAGAGGAAATCAAACTTGGTATCATGGGTTGTTCTCTTTCCCCTTGTTTTCTTTTGATGCTCTTTGTCTTGTAGTTCTAAACTTCAATCTTGTTGCATGTTAAATAATTTTGTAGGTTGCATTTTGCATCTAGTTAGCATCTCATTTTATCACTTTAGTATTTATTTTAAGCAAGTGAATCTCTATTTTTTGTCATTTGATAGTGTCTCTATACCCCTTGATTAGAGACCCTCATAATTTCAATAATTAAATTATCTTACCTTACATATAATATTTCTTTGTTGTCCTCTAAAGTGAAAGCATTGTTAGATTGCAGGTTTGGTGGCTCTATCACTCTCTAGTTTACATAGAGTGAAAGGCTATCTAATAGTGATATCACCAGTGGTGTTGTTATTGACCCTATGGTGCTTCTGCCATAAAGCATATATTTCATGAGTTTATCATTTTTTCTATCTGTCTGAATAATGGCCTGATTGTTGTCCATGGGAGTTCAACATTATCTACCAACTTACAAAAGCCCCTATACTTCTAAACTCATATTTTCTATTATTTTGTAGGAATGCAAAAGCGTCGATGGTGCTTCTATAGAGTAGCGGTGCTTTTGGCTCTATGGAGAAAACAAGATTTTTATTTCAACTTCATTTTCACCAAATCATTTAGGAATTAGTATTATTTGTTGTTTGATCACATTACTTTTTGCTCCTGTTTATTGGTTAAAAAAAAGCAGAAGGAAAAGAAGGAACTACTTTAGTCTTAATCATATAGGAGACCAACTAAATATTCAAGCTATAATATCAAATCAAAATTGCATATAACTACATTTAGGACTTGTTTGCTGTATTTTTCTTGTATCCTTGCCTTCAAAAGAAAAATCATTACTTACTATTACATTTGTATGTTGCATTAGGGCTATATTAGGGTTAATATTTATCAAACAATTATCTTAAGAGAAATGTAGGTGTTCTTCAATAAATCCATCAAACACTAAGTTTTCACAAACTAACTCTATCCTTAAGCTAATATAGAGAGTGAAGAGTGGCGATGGAGCCCCTTCATGATCTCCTTTCCTCTCATCACATTTTGGTGAATATGACATGAACACCATTGTGGGTCCTAAGATATTCTTTAACCAAGCTAAACCTTAATAAGGCTAAAATTTACCAAACTTTAATCAAGATCATTTAATCTTATTTGTTTAGATTATACCACATTAAATCTAAATAACAAGAACATAACCGATTGCTAGTCCTACTAACGATCTCCATGATCCTTTGAGAAACTGTCATACGAGCTACTAGGCTAGAGTGGGCTAGTGGGAGTTATAAGGAGGTATACTATAACCACTCACATACCATCTTAACATGTATCTAATCAGTCACTTCCATGTATCATTAACAAATAACATATCAATTTTCTCTCATGTATCAATGGGCATACAGAGAGGAATCTCGTATATAGGGACCTCATAATATACAAAGGCCCTTGAGATATATAGGTCTGATTCAATATATTGTAGGAAAGGAATAAAAATTTGTTAAAATATATTGTCTTTCTTATTTAATCAACTCTATAAAACTCTAAAATCTCATTTATCTTACCTTTCTTTCAAAACCTATGGTTGAGAGATGCTACCTAACCTGTAGTGTTACTCATCAATTGGCCATTAACCTTAACCCTTTAGTGGAATGTCATGATGACTAAATTACCTTTAAGGACCCAAACTTCAAGTAAGAAGAGGAGGTTTCTACAATTTGAGTTCTCTAAGCCCTATCTATGATGAGCAAGGAAGAGTGGTTTTTCAATTTGTAATTCACATGGCCTACTTCTTGCATAAGCTTAAGGATGTTGTGAAATACTTTCTTATGGAAGGTTATTAAACCCTAGGCATATCTACAGGGGAATGCTCACTTATGGACTATGCCCAAAAACTTATATCAACCCCCTTGCCTCTAAATAAATTGGATTTATTCCTTGGATATTTAAATGCAAATCTCAATGCATCAACTTCTAATTTCATTTATTTAAGTCCTAATATTACCACTTCCACCAATGACAAGAGGTAAACCCTCCTATATTCTTTGGAATATCATTAATCTTTGGCTGCTCTTGAAGAATTATTATAGGGTAATGTTATCATGTATCTCAACAAGCAAGCACAATCTAAATTCCTAATTGGGGTGTATCATCAAGTATCTTGATTTCTAATCCTCATGTCAAAAACTTTCATTCTAATATCACATGCATGAGTATGGTTTTCATTTAAAACCCTAATCCTACAATCTCTCATCCTTCATCCTCTAACCCTTTCATATCAAATACCTTAGGGAAAAGTCAAATGATGCCAACTTCAACATCATACACCCAACTGTATCAACATATTTATGTTAGTTATTAAATTCCTTTTATTTCTCAACCTATACCTTTTATGTCATCAAATCCTGTTTCTTTTGAACTTCAAACTTTAAATTTTCAACTAGATTTATTGATATAAAAAAATTATCATTATCTATGGATCTTCTTCTAATGAAAAGTACTCTTATGATGACTTGTGTAACCAATCCTTAGATCCTTTTATATATAGTTGTCCTCTCCCTCCTAATTTTGAAAATCATAAGTTTCAAATGTACAAAGGGAAGGAATATCCCATCAACCAACCTAGGTTGTTTAGAACTGCATGTGCTTAGAATTTCATGTAGTGATATTTCTTATGATGAAACATTTCAACTTAAAATATTCCTTAAGAGCCTTAGTTATCTTGCCTTCAAAATGTACTACCAATTACCAAGGAATTTCTTAAAGAGATTTAGAGACCTTGTTGAGATGTTTGTCAAGCAATTCTCTATTGACATTGAGGAAAAGGTAATTATTAGTGACCTATACCAACTCAAGCAATCTAAAGACAAAAATTTTACTAATTTCTTAGAAAGATGTTGAGCCCTAGTGGGGAGAATCCAATATGTTCCTCCACCTAGAGAACTCTTAGACATCTACATAAGTAACCTTAATAAGCAATTGGCCTTCTATTTAGAGATGACTAATGTATCTTCCTTTGAAGATGTGATTGACATGGACAATATAATAGAGACCACCCTTGTCAAAAAAGGACAATTGAAAACCAAATTCTATAAGTAGGAAGATAAGTCTTCCTCAAACCTAAAGGGGTAATATAAGAACAAACACATTGTGGATGATGGAGTCACAAACTTACGCTAGACCAACAACATTAGTGGTGTAACAAACCTTCAAAAGCTTATCCTAAGGAATCTACAATAATAAAAAACTAAGAGGAAGGACTCCTAATTGGAAAAACCTCTTTAATAAATCCTAGATTAACTCTTAAAATCCAAAATGGTGGATCTTCCATTTGCCAAACCTTTAGAACCTAGAAGGGAAAAAATTTCATTATTTCATCCCAATGAGAAATGTGCCTTCCATTACATTAATAATTATACAATCGATAAATTACATGAGCCTTACAAAGTTGATCCAAGACCTAATTGAAAAAGGTTAAGGTGTTCTTAATAGCATTGATTCTGTACCTTATTCTAATCAAGACCTTGGGATTTTCTAAAATTCTCTTCCTAATCAAAATCAAAAATCAAAATATAATGAATAACATTCATTATAGGAATGTCCCACCTACAAACCAAAGGATGGTTGGGATGGCTAATTTTTCTAATTATATCTCTCACATTTGTATTGTAACTAGGAAATGACACAATAACCCTTCATTAGATCAACCTTGGATATCTCCTTTGGTATAAAATAACTTCTCCCCATGAAGGACTTCCATTGATTATCCAATCAAAAGCTACGGTTAAGGGAACTTTTGATTTTCTCATCAACTTGAGAATTCCTTCTTGAGCTTCTTAGGATATCTCTAGTTCAAAGATACATATTAATTAAAATTTTGAATGAACAAGTTGTTCCTCAAGACCTCAACCCATATGATCTCGCTTCTATAGTGTGATCCATTGGGTTTAACAATGCAACTATATCATTCCATGAGGAAGATTTCCCTCAATCCTATATGGTTGGAGATCTCCCATTATACATCATAGGCCATATTGATGATAAGTTCATTAAGCAAATCCTAGTCGATAATAACTTTGGTCTCAATTTCTATAGCCTAAGATTTATTAGTTTGTTAGAGAATATTACATTATTTGGTAGAAGTGAATGTACCCCCATGGTACTATGGTAAATATTAATATAGGGTGTGAGTCAATAGTTTAGGATGTGTGATTTATATTTTTCTAAAGTATGTATCTATGTGTAGGATGTGTACAAGTGTTTGAGTGAGAAAGTATGCAAGTGTTATGCAATACAATTTGCAAGTGTGTAGAGTGTGAGAGTGTGCAAGTGTCATTTAATAAAGTGTGAAATTGTGTAGAAAGTCAAGAGTCATGTTTACAAGTGTCAAGATGTAAAGTGAAGAAACATGAGAGGTTTGTATTATGTGTGGAATAGGAAAGGATGCATCTCCCAGATACATGAGGAGAGCAATAGTTAAATTATTGAAGAGTTGTCTCCTAAGGCTATATTATGGAGACAAAGCTCTATGTAATGTATCAAGAATTGAAGCATTTGAATATTGAAGAATACAAGTGATCTTGTATATTTGATTCATATAATACAATGAGTTTGTCCATTGTGTTATATTATTGTTATTACTCATGAATATTATGCTCATTGATATTAATTATTCATATTTAATGCTCTAATATTGAGATTGTTTAAGATCTTGGATATTGGGACCTATTTTTAATATAGCTAAAAAGACATCACAGTTATTTTGGGCTAACCAAACAATATTTGGATAAATCTAATATTGTTATAAAGGCTTTCAATAATGGGGAAAGTGAGGCTAGTATAATTATTATGAAAATTTAATATCACTAACATAAATCATTCAACATATACTAAAATAATAGAATATTCATCCACATTAACAATCTACACAATGAAATAGAGATAAATAATACCCTTAAGTTAGGGAAACACTAATAATGTTAGAAAATAGACCCAAATATCACAAGATAAATTCCATAGGATCATAAAAATTCTCACAAAATAATACACACACAAAACTCAAATATTTTATTAGTAAAATCTACAATAGCATGCATAAAGCAATTCTAGTTCGATGCTCTTTTTACAATGCTTTGTCATAAATATATAATTTTTTGAGACTCTTCATATGCATGGCTATTGACATCCCATATTCTCTCATAATGGAGAAGTCTCTTATAATTGCATAACTCTCACACAACTCTTCACCTACTTGCATGACACCTTACAATCACAACTCACACGTACCTACTTGACACCTAAGCACACTTCACACCTTGACACATACTATAGAACTAAAATTTAAACACACACTTAAATATTAAATACTCCCTAAACTAAGAATCACACTTGCTAAACTATTACATGATCAAATATTGTAATATCACCAATACCCCTCGTATTAAATTATTTCGTAAGTACATTTTCCATATTAGCTTTAATCTCCATTTTTAATTAATTCAACATATACTATTAAATAATGTTCAATCCAAAAATCACACCAACATCCTTTATTGCTTGTCTCCAAAAATTATTAAAATATGCTAGAACTATAACTACTACATTCTTCACAGTCATTCCAAGTTTAGCCTCAACAATCTCCTTCATATTGTTTAAAAAAATGGACAAGATCTCTTTTGTAGAAAATTGCTTTTCTTCCCCTTTGTTACAACAATCATTGGCTTATCACCTAGCCTGACAACCACCACCAGGTAATACTCTTCTGTAGAAATTATAGTCAATAATAACTAATGCAACTGCTTAGATATTAACCAAATTTGCATGTGTCTTCATGCTCCCATGTATCAAATCACTTTGAAAATCCCTCCTAGCCTTTTTAGAAAAACAACTTTGAATTTTTCTTTGACATATTCAATGTTGGCTTTGTATCCAATTCATCAAACTAGAAATTTTTCTTAAGTGTAAAACTTTGAAAACAATTAACAACACTACCACATTGACAACAACATTCCACTTCATTTTGGATACAACTCATTAAATCATTGATCACACTACCCAATCCAATTAATTTTTTATCATTCTCTAAGCCAACCTTGTTATCACCTCTCTCTAGAAAATATTATCCATTACGTGTAAGTATTTCTTGTTCCTATCCTATCAAGCCCATTTGGCCCCTCTACAACCAATCTATTATTTTAACCTTTCCAATGTGTTGATCTAGGAGAATTGTTATGTTATCTAGAGTAACATATTCATACCAATGACCAGTGACCAATGAATTTACCATTAACATTCAACCCATATATTATGATATTTCTAGCATATTTATTACTACCAATATAAGAGCATATAGTTCAGATACCTGAATTCTAAGGCCTCAGATTCAATCTCTTTTTTGAATATTTGATAAAAGCAGGTCCACACTTTTGATCTCAACTAGCATGTTAACAAACAAAAATATAACTTGTTGTTAGTATTTTAGGATTTCTTGAGAGCCATTCTATATCTTTGATGAGCACCTCTTCCACAAATGTATCAACATCAAAGTGCACCAATCCCTTGTATAAGATAATGTATGGAAATAATAAAATATCTCTATTTAAACCATAAGCCTTCAACAAATATGTTAAAAAAATAGCCAACTATTATTGCCACTTGTATTTGACATGTAAGAAATAAATTAATATGACTATCTTTGACATCACTTTTCTACCTTCTTCATTGTCTTATTCTTTGCTAGAAACATAAATTCTATTCCACTCAAAAATTTAATGCTTCTGATGATGCTCTTATAAGTATTTTGTTCCTTAGGATTAAAATAGTTTTCAAATGCTCTTATTTTCTGGGCTCAATTTTTTCTAGCAATTGATTGCCTACCTATGACTTGGACGTTCAAGATTTTCTTTTATTTGCAAGCTCACTTCTTCAACATGCAATGGTTTCTTCAATGTATTTTACAAGCTTCCTTTTATACTCTTCTTCTACAATTTCTACTCTTTTTCTTTCAATAATTTCAACTTCTCAATATTCTCTCCCTCAATTTATTATTTCTTTCTCAAAAAAATCATCTTATAACTCCTAACAATATTAATTATTCTAAAAAAAATCAATTCTTCTAATAATTCCTATTTATCTCAATCACTTTAAAAAATTCTCAATTTCAAATTTTATATCTTCTTTCAAATTCAATCAAATTTCTTCCCCAAAAAATAATAAACTCTCCTCCAACAATTCAATCTCCCTTTCAATAAAATTTTTTCCTTCGAATTTAATTTGTCTTACCTAGCAATTCTTCTTCTCCAATCTTCTGCAATTTTCAATATTTGTAGACGTGTCTTTGTATTAGCATATATAAATTAAGTGCAATTGTGAGCCTTCATTATTCAAGGCTTGGCTTCTTACACTTATTGTATTCTCATGATAAGCCTTCCTTCTTCAAGACTTGGCTTTTTACAAGCACGATATTCTCATTGCTTGTTTTTTACAAATATGGGCCTTCAAAAACACTATCTTTGTAATCTCTTTCAAATTTTGCAATCTCTCTCATTGGAGCTCTTCTTGCAATATCAATCTCCATGTTCAATATCCCAACTGTAGCTTTGATACCATGTTATAAATGGACCTAATATTATCATAGGATAATTTCCATACGATCATAAAATTCTCACAAAATAATGCACACACAAAACTCAAATATTTTATTAATAAAATATACAATAGCATGCATAAAAAAATTCTAGTTTGATACTTTTTTTACAATGCTTTGTCATAAATATATAATTTTATGAGACTATTCATATGCATGTCTCTTGAACTTCCCTCTTCTCTCATAATGGTAAAGTTTCTTATACTTACATAACCTCACACAACTCTTCACCTACTCACATGATACCTTACACTCAAAACTCACACTTGCCTACTTGATACCTAAACACACTTCATAAACACACTTCACACATTGATACATACTATAGACCTAAAATATTAAACATACACTTAAACATTAAATACTACCTAAACTAATAATCACACTTTCTAAACTATTAGATGACCAAATAATGTAATATCGTAAACAAATAATACTCCTTTAGGGAAGAAATAGCTCCACAATATCTCTCAAGATGAAAGGCCACTCCATATATAAAGAGGATTGCAAGACAATACTTGATATGAATGATGATGATTACAATGAAAATATCCCTTCTTTATATACCCATCTTCTAATTCTACTTTGGGGAGTTGACTACTAAACCCTCATCCCACTCATTATTATAATATAATATAATAATATAATCAACCTTGGGTTACATGTGGTCCATGTCAACTATCAATAATACCCTTATACAATATAATATCATATACCCCATATGCCTATTCCTAGGTATCATAGCATTCTATCCTCACAAATATTTTATCCTTGAAACATGAGAAGAAACTAAATAATGTGATCTCTTAATAGATGCTTACAATTGGTATCAATCTTGATCATCCATCCATCCAAGTGAAATCTTAATTTGTGGTAGTCTTTGATGACGCCAATTTACCATTTTGCCACTTAAATATCCACAACTACTTTGTTGGATCCATGCTTATGTTACTTGATATTTTAAATGGTTGGTCCTCTTGTTCCATGATGTTGTTGCACTACTCTAAAATCCAAAGTTTTTCTGTCAAACATTGCCCTAATTACTACCTTTCTTGACTTCATGTAAATCTATAATTATATTAATGCCCTAAGTCATGCCTCTAAGATTATTTCCACTCATAATGATGTGGGTGGCAATTGTTGGGACCAAGTAAAAGGCACAATGTATTGTTGAAATATGTTACAATATATAGGCATCAAGCCTATGAGTGAGATTTGACAAGTTTCATAATCTCCACTCCAAGTGTCATGCATAAGACACAACTCCAACTCAAACTAGAAATAAGACAAGTGGTAAAACTAAAGGAAGGCATAGTGTGTTGGATATTTTGAGTCCTAAAAGTTAAAATTGTCATTGATGTCAAGAAAGAAAGTCAACATTAATATCAAGGTTCTTTTTTCAAGGAAAAAACTTGTCAAAGTTGTTATTTGATATCCAGGAAGAAGCCAAAAAGATTCAGTGCAAAGTTAAAAAGGAGATATAATATTTTTTATAAATTATTTAAATTCAATAAGAATTTAAATTTTATAAATAAATATTATTTACACCATGGAATGCAATGTAAAGGAAGGTTTTAAAAATTAAATCTTATAATTATAATTTATAAGATTTAAATCACCCAATCCCACACCCAAAGCAGACGTCAACAAAGACCTGAGGAGGGGACGACCATCAAATGCAGAAAAACTTTTCAAAGCAGTTGAGATCGAAATGGCTGACGACATAGTGCCTACCATCTTGGGCCCCATTTTCGACCACTCCAACTCAACTCATCAAGACGAGGATGAAGTTAGACCCAAACTAACTCCGTCTCAAGGGAGAGGCAGAGGCCGCAAAGCAAACTCCAAATCATCTCGATGAAGATCGTCTCCTGGAATGTTAGAGGCCTCAACGGGACTGCAAAACAGAGAACTGTTAAAACAGTAAGAAAAAATCTAAAACCAAATATCATGTTCCTTCAAGAATCCAAATTAGATGAGATGTGCAGCATTCAAGTCTGCAAGCTAATCTGGGAAAACAACAACTTTGCTTTTTGTCCCTCCACAGGGGCTTCCGGGGTTCTCCTCTGTTTATGGGATCTGACAACCATTGAAGGGAGAGTTCTTTTAGTCTCAGACATAACCATCAACATCCTATTTACTAATAAAGTCACTCACCTCCAGTGGATCGCCACCAATGTTTATGGACCCAACAATCCCCTTAACAAAAGACTGTTGTGGGATAACATTTCTACAATGCGTAATAACTTTGAAGACTTCCCATGGATGTTATGTGGCGATTTTAATTCTCCCCTCCATTTGTTTGACAAACAAGGAGGCAATCCGATCACCAGCAGTTGCATAGAATATTTCAGTGATTTTGTCAACCACAACGAGCTAATGGACATGCCGCTCCAAGGATCCAACTACACCTGGAGCAACAGACGATCGGGAATCCACCACATCCAAATTCGGCTTGATAGATTTCTCTTATCCAAAGAACTCATTCCTATTTTGGGCGATGCCAGGCTTCATAGCCACCCAAAAATCAAATCCGACCACAACCTCTTAATACTAGATTGTACTCAACCCCAACAAATCTTCAAAACCCCTTTCAAGTTTGAAAAGATGTGGCTCACTCATCCAGATATAGGTCGGTGTATTCGCCAATGGTGGCAATAGGATTTCTGTCCAAACCCTCTCTCAAATCTGTTCCTCAAACTGAAAGCGATCAAACTCAAGCTGAAATGCTGGAACAGGGGATGTCTTCGGCAACCTCTTTAGCGAGAAAAAGCATCTGATGGACGAGCTGAAAAGGGTGGAAAATCTGATTCAGGGAGGAGATCCGAGGGCCAAAATTTTCCTTGAAGAAAAGAGCCTCCTCTCAAATTTTCACAATGCCATGGCTAAGGAAGAGACATATTGGAGGTAAAAATCCAGAAACCTCTGGCTCAAAGAAGGAGACACCAACACGAAGTTTTTCCATGCATCCACTATGCGGCACGGAGGCTCTAATAAAATCACCGAGCTGACCAAGGCAGATGGATCCATTGTCTCCGACATCCAAGCAATCAGACAGGAAGTTGTTTGCCACTTCCAGGAAATCTTAGGACCAAGCACTGGTTGCCATCCCCTCACCTCAAGTTCTCTACTACAGAACATCCCAAAGATGGTGTCTAACAATGATAATGGAAAATTGCTCGAAAGCTTCACTGAAGATGAGATCAAAGAAGCTCTGTTCACAATGGAACCTGACAAGGCCCCCGGACCCGATGGCTTCCCACCCCGATTTTTTCAACACTTCTGGGAAGTCATGGGCCAAGATGTCGTTGCTGCAGTTAAATTCTTCCAGAGAGCCAAAAATATGCCGAGAGAGGCCAATTCCACTTTCATTGTTTTAATCCCCAAGTCCAACGATTGCGCTTCCCTTTCTGATTTCAGGTCGATCAGCCTCTGTAGTGTCATTTACAAACTTATCACCAAAGTTATGGCAAATAGGTTGAAAGCCATCCTTCCCTCCATCATCGACCAGTGCCAAGGGAGCTTGGTCAAAGGCAGATTCATCTCGGATGGAGTGATTGCCATCCATGAACTGGCCCACTCGACATCTAAAAATAAAAAACCCAACATGTTCCTCAAGCTTGACATGAACAAGGCTTTTGACCGTGTTTCCTGGAAATTCCTGTTCGAAGTCCTGGAAAAGTTTGGGTTTCACAAAGAATGGATCAAGATGGTTCGCGAATGTATCTCGACTGCTTGGTTCTCTGTTCTCATCAATGGCTCACCCGCAGGTTTCTTCCAAAGTTTCAAAGGCATACGTCAAGGGGACCCTCTGTCTCCCTTTCTCTTCATCATTTTGGCCGAAACCCTTGGAAGAACCCTTTCAGCTGCCTGTAACAGGGGTCTTATTTTCGGGATCAAACCAGCCTCAACATCCAAAGCCATATCCCATCAACAGTTTGTTGATGATACTATTCTAACCTCTTATGCTTCCGTTCCCGAAGCAAAAATCATTAAGAACATTCTTGATTCTTATGAAGAGGCGGTTGGTCAGAAAGTCAACTTCCGTAAAAGCAAGTTGTACTTTCTCAATACCCCCAATCATAGACAAAATAGGATTTTTGAGATCCTTGGGTGCATCATTGGGAGTCTTCCAACTACTTATCTTGGATTACCGCTTTTCCATGGCAGATCTGTCTCGGCTATGTGGAACCCTGTTTTAGATCACCTCAACAGGAAACTAGCGGGGTGGAAAAGCTCAATGCTCAGCCAGGTAGCCAAAGCCACTCTGGTCCAAGCCTGCCTTCAAAGTATCCCCATATTTTTCTTATCTATCTTCAAAGCTCCAACTACCATCTGCCAAAAAATTGAACAAATTCAACGCAGATTCCTCTGGGATGGAAATGAAAACAAGAATAAATTTTCGCTAGTCGCCTAGGACAGGGTCTGTTCCAAGAAAAAGGACGGAGGGCTCGGATTCAGAGACATCAAATGGATGAACATGGCCCTCATTGCCAAGCAGGCTTGGAGACTTACCATCAATGAAAAAGTCACATGGATTGATATCATTAAAGCTAAGTACCTCCAACAGTTTTCATTTCTTGGAGAGCACAACCTCCCTATCGGATCCCATTTCTGGAATGGCATAATCAAAACAAGGAAAATCATCATGGAAGGCTTAAGGTGGAGTCTAGGAACTGGAACGACCATCCATTTTTGGGAAGACCCGTGGATCCTCGATAAACCTCTCAGCCAAGATCCGCATCTTACAGTGCTCAAGGCGACTACAGAAGCCACCTTTGGAGATAAGGTGTGTCACTTCATTACCCAAGGTCCTACAAGACGTAAATGGAAACACCTGGCTCTTAACGGGCCCAGGCATATCATCGAGGCTCTCAGGCGGTTACAAAACTTGTTGAGGACTTGCATCATCTCGAGCTCCCACAAAGATGATTCCATGGTCTGGAACCTTGAAGAATCTGGAAATTTTTCTGTCAAATCAGCTTACTACAGTCAAGAAACTCCCACTGATGGATGGGACTTATCAAATCAGGTCTGGGTTCCCAAGATCATTCCTAAGGTCAAATTCTTTTGTTGGTTGGCCACCCAAAATAGAATCCTCACCATTGACAACTTGATAATCAGAGGGTTACTCATTCCCAATTGGTGTATCCTGTGCAAAAATGCCTGTGAGTCAATTTCGCATGTTTTTTTGGAATGTCCATTCTCTTTAGCAGTTCTCAACCAGGTCCATAACACCTTTGGCATCTCCACAGCCCTCCCACCTTCCATTCCCCTCCTTATTAAGCAATGGCCCTGGCATTTCAAGAGCAACCAACTAAAATTCATGTGGCAAGCTTGCCTTCACCTTTACCTGTGGCAGATATGGCTCGAGAGAAACGCCAAAATTTTCAAAAATCAAGCCATTGATAAGAAGATTATCATTGTCAAAATCTTGGCCCTATCTACGGAGAATGCCTCTCTTGTTTCTTCTCCAAACCCCCCCTCCTGGCTTAGAATCTGATCTAGCCAAACTTTTCAATCTGTCTAACATCTCTGTTATGCTTCGTAATTCTGTTGACAGGTCTGTCATCAAGTGGGGTTTACCACCTACTGGGTGGCACAAGCTCAATTTCGATGGTGCGGCTAAAGGCAACCTAGGAGCGGCTGGCGGAGGAGGAATTCTCAGAAACCACAGGGGAGAAATAATTTTGGCCTTCGCCCAGAACCTGGGAATTCAATCCAACAATATGGCAGAGGCTCGAGCTCTGTTCCAAAGTTTGATCCTCATGGAAGGGTTGACCATCAATAAACTTATCATTGAAGGAGACTCGTTGCAATGTATCAATTGCCTCAAAGGTACTGCTAAGCCTCCCTGGTCCCTTGCTTCGATTTTCCAAGAATGCAAGGCTCTAGTTGGCAATTACCCAGAATTAGTCATTAAGCATCAATACAGGGAAGGAAACAAAGCTACGGACTGGCTAGCTAACAGGGGAGTCGACGAATCTGACATTCAAGTGTGGCGAGACTCCTTCCCCATTGACCTAAGGAATGATCCTACAAGTTTCAATGTTTGCACAATGTGAGCTGGTGTCAGGGGGATTGGCTGCTTGCCTGCACCTATTGAATCACAAAAATGCAACATGTCATGATATCGCGACACTTTTCTCCTTTGGCCGCGAAAATGCAACATGTCGCGATATCGTGACACTTTTCTCCTTTTGGCCGTGAAAATGCAACATGTCGCGATATCGCGACACTTTTCTCCTTTGGCCACGAAAATGCAACATGTCGTGATATCGCGACACTTCTCTCTTTTTGGCCGTGAAAATGCAACATGTCGCGATATCGCGACACTTTTTCTCCTTTGGCCGCGAAAATGCAACATGTCGCGATATCGCGACACTTCTCTCTTTTTGGCCGCGAAAATGCAACATGTCGCGATATCGCGACACTTTTTCCTCCTTTGGCCGCGACGATGCAACATGTCGCGATATCGCGACACTTTTTCCTCCTTTGGCCGCGACGATGCAACATGTCACGATATCGCGACACTTTTTCCTCCTTTGGCCGCGACGATGCAACATGTCACGATTTCGTGACACTTTACTCTTTTGGCCGCGACGATGCAACATGTCGCGATATCGTGACACCTTTTCTCCTTTGGCCGTGACGACGCAACATGTCGCGATATCGCGACACCTTTCCTCCTTTGGCCATGACGATGCAACATGTCGCGATATCGCGACACCTTCTTTCTTTGGCCGCGATGATGCAACATGTCGCGATATCGCGACACCTTTTCTCCTTTGGCCGCGACGATGCAACATGTCACGATATCGCGACACTTTTTCTCCTCGGCCGCGACGATGCATCATGTCGCGATATCGCGACACTTTTTCTCCTTTGGCCGCGATGATGCAACATGTCACGATATCGCGACACCTTTTCTCCTTTGGCTGCGACGTTGCAACATGTCGCGATATCGCGACACCTTTTCCTCCTCAGCTGCGACGATGCATCATGTCGCGATATCGCGACACTTTTTCTCCTTTGGCCACGACGATGCAACATGTCGCGATATCGCGACACCTTTTCTCCTTTGGCCGCGACGATGCAACATGTCACGATATCGCGACACTTTTTCTCCTTTGGCAGTGACGATGCAACATGTCGCGATATCGCGACACTTTTTCTCCTTTGGCAGCGATGATGCAACATGCCGCGATATCGCGACACTTTTTCTCCTTTGGCAGCGATGATGCAACATGTCGCGATTTTGCGACACTTCCTATCTTTTGGCCTCGATGATGCAACATGTCGCGATATCGCGACACTTTTCCTCCGTTGGCCGTGATGATGCAACATGTCACGATTTCGCGACACTCTTTCTCTTTTGGCCGTGACGATGCAACATGTCACGATTTCGTGACACTTTTTCTCCTTTGGCCTCGACGATGCAACATGTCACGATATCACGACACTTTTTCTCCTTTGGCCGTGACGATGCAACATGTCGTGATATCGCGACACTCTTTCTCTTTCGGCCGCGACGATGCAACATGTCGCGATATCGCGACACCTCTTCCTCCTTTGGCCGCGACGATGCAACATGTCGCGATTTCACGACACTTCTTCCTCCTTGCTTTCTCCCTTTGCTTTGGACCGTGAAAATGCAACATGTCGCGATATCGCGACACTTTCCTCCTTGTGGTGGTTTGCTTTTTCTTTGATCTTTAGCAACTGGGCTTCTTCGGACTTCTTGGAAAACATGCAAAAAGGTGGGCTCCAAATTTGGGGTACGTTGTGGAGCAACAACAACACTTCCAAATGGTGAATTTTTTGTTTAAGTTTCGCTTCCCCTTTTCTGATCAACCTCTGGTCAGGTTTTCCTTTAGTTAGTTCTTCTTGTTGGTTCCTCTGGGCGCCTTTACCTTAGGTGGCCCTTGTTGTTTTCAGGTTGTCTCGTTCTACTGCCGCCTTTCTTCCCCTCTACCTCCCTCTTTGGAGGCCCATGGCTGTCTTGTACAAGGTTCAGGGACCTTTCAACACCCTTTCAACCAATAAAAAAAAAATTAAATTCTTTAGAATTTAAAATATTTATAAATTATAATTAATGCTGATGTCATCCAATTTAATAAGGCACCTTGTATAAATTATAAAGTGTTTATAAAGGTGTCGACGTCATTGAAAGAATCGAAGCACTGATGTTTGAAGTCAATAGTGACTTTGTATATAAAAGGAGGCCACAAAGACCTTTGCAATATTAATCCTCAATCGAATTATTGAAAGCGCCATCAAAAACATTAATTGAGAATTCGAAAGGTTTGTGAGGAAGAAGACGAAACAAGTGTTTTACGTCTCATGTAGAAGAAAAAAAGTGAGTAAAGTGGGAGCCACAATAATAGGTGGACGCGGTGGTCCAGTGGCAATGCATGTTCTTTTTAAGGTGCTTGTGGGGAGACGAACTCGCATTCAAATCCTAGGCATGTGCGGAGGAAGAAGTTTTCTAGTTCTTCATAATTCAAAAGGCACCAAAGGAAGGTATAAAGGGTGCAAAGGCCCTTTTGGTTCTAAATGTGTGTTGGGCACACATGGTTGAGGAGCCCGCGGCTAGGGCATTCGTAAAGGCCTTGGTGAGGGGTTCGAAACCCACAGAGTGCAAGGTAATTAATTTATTATTATTTTTCAATTGCCTAAAGTTCAAATTTAATATTTGTTAGGAGTTATAAGGAGTATTAAGAAGTTTTGTTAGGTAAATGAAATAAGTGATAAGGAGGAATAAGGAGTGTTAGAAAATTACTATATGTTGGATTGAAATTTTAAAAGGGGAAGATATTATTTTGTGGAGTAATAAGGTGAAAATTAATTTGTCTTAAAATCTATAAGGTCAAAATTAATTGTGGGTGTTAAAATTATTTTAGAGATTGTGGAGTTGATAAGGTATAATTTTGATATCATTTTGCATTGTGTTTTGTTGAGGAAATTATTATCTTCTAACCCTTATTGAGATTGGCAAAGAATTAATTGTGAGTGTGGCAGATTTGTGAGATCAACTCCTTGTCAAGCAAAAAGGTATGGACAAATTCTTTCTTGGTTGAGTTGATTGATTGGCTTACTAGAAAATAAAGTTTGGAGTGAAAAGGATTTGATTAGGGTTTCCTTTTCAAAAGTGTTTGACTTAATTCTTAAAGGTTTTCTAGAATTAAGAGTTGTTATTAAAACCTTGTTTAATAAGCATTGTTGTTGAAATGAGTTGTTGGGCAAAGAAATTGAACTAGGGTTTTAAAATAACATGAGTATCATTGTTATGTGAAGATTGAGTTATAAGCATTTTTTTGAAGTGAGTTGTTGGGCAAAGAACTTCAACTAGGGTTTGAAAAAAACATGAGTATCATTTTTATGTGAGATTTGTTGTTGAGCAATTATTGGAAACATTTTGAGTTGATTGATATATATTCTTGCACTAGGGTTTATGAGAAAGGGGATTTTCATTAAATAATTGGATGAGCTGAGTTGGTTGAACCTAGTCAAGTGGTTGTATAAAGCGATTGTTCAAGTTCCATAAAACAAACTATTCTACATTCTAATTTGAATTGTGAAAGTGATTATTGAGTATAGAACATATTGAGTCTCTAACAATTCTCTTTATGCTTCTATGAGAGTGAGAAAATTGTGAAAGTGATTGTGCATTGAGAGTAGAACATATTGAGTCTCTAAAAAATCTCTTTATGCTTCTATGAGATTGAACAAGTTCTATACGTGGACTTGTTAAGCAGATTTGAGGCAAGTCTTTGAGGAGACTTGTGGATTGATTTTGTGTGAGATTTTGTGGAAGCTTACAATAAAGATTTGGTTAAGTTCTAGAGAGGACTTATTGAGTAGATTTGAGCAAGTTCTAGAGAGGACTTGTTGAGCAGATTTGAGCAAGTTCTAGAGAGGACTTGTTGAGCAGATTTGGACAGGTTTTGAGTGGACCTATTGAGCAGATTTGAGCAGGTTTCAAGTGGACTTGTTGAGCAGATTTGAGCAGGTTCTGAGTGGACCTATTGAGTAGATTTGTGCTAGACTGAATAGCCTGTGTTTAGTATAGATTTGAGTGAGCTTGTTGAGCAGAATTGTGCTAGATCGACTAGATTGTGTTTAGTGCAGAGTTGAGAAGATTTGTGCTAGACCAACTAGACTGTGTTTAGTGTAGATTTGAGATAGATATTTGGATGTGATAGAGCAGAGATTACAGTAGTCTCTAGTGGATAGATATCCACAAGCCAGGGTAGTGAGGACAGGTCTTCTGAGTGGGGACAAGAGTCTTTAGTGGAGAGAGATCCACAAGCCAATGCAATGGAGGTAGTAGTCTTCTAGAGGATCACTAGCCAGAGCAAAGGAGGAGTTCTCCTATGGATAGATATCCACAAACTAGATTTAGGGGCTCAACATCTCCTTTGGACAGAGGTCCATAAATATTATAATTGGGAAGGATTACAAAGAGATTGATTGAGAAAATTTTAGTGAAAGATTTTCTTTGTGGAGTAACCCACATTGGGTAAACCACGTAAATTGTGGTGTCTCTATTGTGTATGGTGTTTTGTGCATTGCTTTTATTACTGCTATTGATACTACTATCTATGCACTGCATAATATTGATTTGGAAAGAAAAGTAAAAAGTACCCTTATACTGTTCACCCCCCTCTTAGTATAAGCTTGTGTTCTTCATAGTGCACATTAAAATAATATTCTAAAATTACCCCTTAATGTGCAATATCCTAACTATAGAAAAAAATAAGTGAACATTAGATAACATTCCCCCTTAATCTATTACATACATAGAGAAATTTGCTAAACTAAGAAAACTTGTCTTGCCCAAGTGACTTGGTGAAGATGTCAGCCACTTAATATTGATTTGGTACATACTCCATGTTTATAATGTCTTCTTGGACTATTTCTCTAATGAAGTGATGATGGATCTCAATGTGCTTTGTTATGGTATGGAAAACTAGATTTTTGGTCATAGTGATGGTACTTTGATTATCATAATATATATGTGTGTGTGTGTGTGTGTGTGTGTGTGTGTGTGTGTTGGACCTTCTATGAATAGCCCAATGTCTTGAAGTAATTGCCTCAACCAAATTACTTTCTTAGTTGCCTCAAATGTTGCTCTATATTCAGCCTCTGCTAAAGATAATGAAACCGTGTTCTGCTTCTTGGTGCTCCATGAAATAGAGCCCTGACCCAACTGAAAGCAATAAACTGATGTGGATCTTCTAGTTTTAGGACAACTAGCCCAATATGAATCTATGTACCCAATCAAATAAAAATCATCACATGAAGTGTACATAAGGCCATGATGTGGGGTGGTCTTGAGGAATCTCAAAATCCTCTTAGTTGCTATCTAATGGCTCTTCTTAGGATCCTGCATGAATCTAGAAATAAGGCCAACTGAATAGGAAATATCTGGTCTAGTTGAAGTTAAGTAGATCAAACTTCCAACTAGTTTCCTATAAAGGGTGCCATAAACCCTTTCTTCATCATCACTATTAACCAATTTCAACCTGGTTTCCATGGGAGTGAAATAGGGCTTACACTCCATGCGAAACCTCGCCAAAATATATTGAATGTATTTAGCGTGTGAGATAAAAATCTTACTAGGTTGTTGCTATATCTCTATGCCTAAGCAATAGTGGAGGCCTAAGTTTGTCATCTCAAATTTTTTGCATAAGTCCTCCTTGAGAAACTTTATTGCTTATATGTCATCACCTATAATGAGAAGATCATCCACATACAATGTAACCAAAATAATGCAGTTTTTCCAATGTTTCACATAGAGAGTAGATTCTGCTGCAAATCTAGTAAAACCAAGGTTGATGAAATATGAGTCAATATTTGCATACCAAGCTCAAGGAACTTGCTTCAACCCATATAGAGCTTTCTTCAATCTGAGGACTTTTTTTTCTTGACCTTCAACTATGTACCCTGGTGGTTGGTTCACATACACTTCCTCATTCAAGTGACCATTGAGAAATACACTTTTGACATCCATATGATATATAGGCTAATGCTTTTGAGCTACCAAAGCAATAATTGTGTGGATTATAGTCATCTTTGCCACAGGAGTAAAAGTTTCCTCATAATCAATTCCCTCTTGTTGCTTGTAACCTTGAGCTACTAGGCAATCCTTGTAGTGATCTAATGAGCCATATGATTAATACTTTACCTTATACACCCATTTTATGCCAATGACATATTTACCTTGGGGTAAATCAACTAACTCCCAAGTGTGATTCCTTTCAATGGAATCAAATTCTTAATCCATGGCAAGAACCCATTTAGGATCACCAAGTGCTTCTTTGACATTAGAAGGTTCAGGTTGGCTAAGGACTTTGGCCATGAGGAAATAATTCACTTGGTGTCTTAGGGTTGAAGGCATTTTACTTGTATAAGTGGGCAAATGACTTTGGGCTTAATATATGGTGGCTTGAACCCACTTAGGTAAAGTATTGGATGATGTGTCTTGATCATTAGATGGAGGAGTAGAAGGATATGGAAGGCATGGATCATTTATGGAGTTTTCTTCATGTGGAGGAATTTCTTGATTTATGACTGAAGAGGAAGGACTAGATGATATTGTATGTATTAAGGGAGCAATTGTTTCATTAGTTAATTCAAAATTGGGGGTTATAGGAGGATTTGATGGAGGATACATGAAAGGTAACATCCCTAGATAAAAAGATCCTCTTCGAAACAAGATCATACAACTTACAGACATTGGCACTATCATGATAGCCAACAAAGATACATTTTTGGCTGTTATCATTAAACTTATTCCTTTTCTTATGAAAAATGTGAGCATAGGCATCACATCCAAAGAATTTGAAATGGCCCACATAGGGCGTCCTTCCACTCCATACTTCTTCATGTGTTATATCATGTAAGGCCTTAGTGTATGACCTATTAGTCAAGTATGCAGTAGTAAGAACAACTTCTCCCTAAAATGAGTTAGACAATGTAGCAGCAAGTAACATTGATTTTTCCCTATTTGTGATTATTTGATTCATCCTCTCAGCTACTCCATTCTGTTGGGGGGTATAAGAAGTTGTGAAATGCCTTCTTATCCCATGGTACTTAAAAAAATTGAAGAATTTTTTGGAGACATATTCTCCACCATTATCTGATCTTAAGGTGGAGATTTGATAACCACTTTCTCTCTCAACAAGTTCCATGAATTCCTTGAACTTATCAAGGGCTTACCATTTGTATTGAGTTAGGTAGATCCATACCTTTCATTTGTAATCATCAATGAAGGTGATGTATTATTTGGCCCCAATATAATATTGAATAGACATTGGCCCACAAATGTCTAAATGAACCAATTGCAATGGTCTATTGGCTCTCCAAGCCTTTCCTGACTCAAAATGTTGTATATGGTGTTTGGAAATAACACATTGCTCACAAAAGCATTTTGACTCCTTATGGTGAGAAAGCCCTTTTACCAAACTTTTCCTTGCCATCATTTGAAGATTATGAAAATTTAAATGCCCAATTATATCATGCCATATGTACTCCAAATAAAAAGTAGTTGTTGTATGCAAATATGTTTGAGTTACAGATTTTGTAAGGAGGTAGTAAAAACCATCATTTTTTACTCCCATGGCTTTGACAGTGTCATTTGGTTCTTGAATTTACCACTTGTATTTTTAAAAATAGATAGTATAACCCTTATATGTAAGCTACCCTATGGTTAGGAGAATCCTCTTAAGACTAGTTACATACAAGACATCTGTTGTAGGAACATTATTCCCATCATGCAAATCAAGTGGTGCCTCTCCAACACTTTCAATGGGAAGGGCACTTTCATCACCCAAAGTAATGAATAGATTAGAATTAGGCTAAACCTTGGTCAACCGATCTTGCATTTCTATCATGTGCTTTGTTGGCCCATAATCAATATACCAACAATTTTTATCTTCAATATTAACCTGGTCTATTAAACAATCTTAATGGAGCATCCCAAGCTTGTTTAGGTGTAGTTTCAACCCTTACAGTTTCTCTACATTGAATTCTTGTAGCTAGCTTGATGAGACTTAAAGCTATATTGGAATTCTTTTCAAATAGTGCTTTTGTTGTAGGGTCTTCAGGTGCTATGAGTGGGTCTTCATTAGCTTTCCTATCTCTTACAAAATCCCACATGCCATTCATCATTAAGATAGATTTTATTTCATACTTCCAATTTACAAAAGAGTGAGCTCCTTAAAGCTTTTTAGTGAGACCACTTAGTAGATTTGTAGTAGCCATGATTTAGAAAAGGATTGAGAGAAGCGAGAGCTCAACAAAGAAGGAAATACAAAACACAAATGCCAAATTAGAGCCCTCAAAAAAATCTAGGGTACACCACTTAAAATCTAGAGGAGGGTTCGCCTAGTTTTCTAATCCGAATCATCAAGTAGTTCCAATAGTGGGAGGGATAACTTAAACTTAAGTGCCATTTTCCATCCAAAGAGAGTAAGAAGTGAAACTACTTATTACAATGCTTACTTGCTTACCTTTTGAGAATTTTTTACAATAATGTGCCAAAGTTTCAAGCGTTTGGACGTTATGACAAGGTGCTTATGTTCTTGCTTGCTTATAGATGTTGTAAAAAGTCAAGTGTATATGCAAAGGAACTACACTTGATTACAATTATATAAACCCCCAAAACATGTAAGGGTTATAGCAAGCATAAAATGAATAACAAGCTTAAATAAGGAGAGGCAAACACCAAGTGACCAAGACAATGCCACAAGAGGACTCCACAAGCACGATACAAGGGGCCTTAGATCACCCCTTGAGTTGATGATTGTATTAGAAAATTTGGCTAAAAGATAGCCCCAAATGTGCCTCAAAAAGTAATACAGTATCAAAGTCTTCAATGACAATATGCCTCTAAATTTGCCAATTTCAATGAATATCTTGGCCAAATTTTCCCCTAATGACTTGAAAAATGAGCCTCTCTCAAGTTTGTCAAATGTTTCTATCAAGAGTGTCGGATGCAACTGAAAATGCACTCTGATTTACAATCTCAAATTTAAATAAAAAATTAGCCTATAAAATGATCTCAAAATCGAGAAATAACTACACCAATAGACCCCCCTCGAAAAATATTTTCCAATGACTATATATAAGCCTATAGTCAGATACAAATTGCTGCTTCAAAAAAGCAAAAAACAATAACCCTCTTAATGTGTACAGCTCTGAGACTTCCCTAGTGATCACCCCTCCGAGTTGTTTTCTAGAAAAACATCCTTAATTTGGGAGTTTTTATAAAAATTATTGTTAGAAAAATCAGCCTTTAAAGATAGAATTATATCATGAAGGAGGATATTTTTAAATAGACAAATCCCATATTTTAAGTAAGATATCCCTCCCTCTTTTTTGTTTAAAACAAATACTACCCTTTTTTGAAAAAATAATATTTCAACATAAAAAATAGATTTCGACGGGAAATTTTTGATTCAAACTTCAAAATTTTTGGGTGCAAGAGAGAAAACGTGCAACGAAGCCGAAAGATCCATGAATCTTCCTCGGGCCCACTCCGCTCCTAGGGGTGGTTGATTTCGACCAGATTCTGACCCTTTTACCGGATTTTTTTTCTTCTGGGGGAAACCGGACGTGGTCAATTATATGGGGTCAACTTACATGGCATCCACCCTCCATGCCATCATGATTTTGCTCATGAAATTCAAGCAGGGCTGTGCAGTTATTTGCAGGGAATGCTATCTCCATTGTGAGCTTTAGCATAAGCTTCCAGGAAATGCAGACGCTAGGTCTCTAACAAACTATATCCACCGCGACAAATAGATGATAATGGATTTTGAAAAATCAGATGCTTGGCTTCGTCAAAAAATATCTTCAGCATTACATCCATCAAAGGATCATCGCTGCCACGAGAATGAGAGTAATCACCGAAAGAATCATTGCCACCATAAATATGATTTTTTAATCTGGGTAGGCTACAGATTTTGATCTGCTTTATGGTTTGGTTCATTATAGCAAAAATTTCGTTTGCCTCTAACGATGGCCGATTAGCACGAGATTATCGCAAAAAATTTGAGGGGGACTAGCGGGAAATCCGATGAAAAAAAACAAATGGGAAGAAAAAGAACAGGTCCCTCCAATAGAAATATGTCTTATCACAGGTGCCAAAGAGCCCCTTCACAAAACGTAATGGCGCTGCTACATTTGATGTTGGAGTGGGGAAATCCCTCCCAGTTATTGTAGAAAATAGAGATCTATCTTCAAATCTTCACTGAATCTATGTTCTACATGCATGGAATATAGTAAGAACAACCATAGCTAATGAATGCTTCTTTAGCAGAAAATAAAACAACTTTGGTTTGAAACACACCCTACAAGAGGAATTTCCACTACCAACAGTGATAGATCAGTGTAGATACAGAAGCGTGCAGCTTTCGGCTCAACTAGGACGCACACATTAATATCCTTTGAGCAAAACAACAAATCTAAAAAAAAAAATGAAACTATTTCATGTGAGCAATAAACGGATCTGCCAAACCACCACTCTAGCATCTGCGGGCCAAGCTAGCTTCCCTCCACAATTTCAACACAATAACTCTTAAAAAAAATTCTTCTCATAGACTTTTCAGATTATCATATACTCCTTAAAAAAAATCTTACAATGGAGTTTCTGGTTTCTGATCCATTGTAAACAATGGAGAGCATACTCCCTGACTCCACACTTAAGACCCTAATGGTCCCACAGGCAGATCTCACCGCTCTATACTAGATGTTGAGACCAAGTAAAAGGCACAATGTATTGTTGAAATATGTTACAATGTATAGGCATCAAGCCTATGAGTGAGATTTGAAAAGTGTCATAATATCCACTCCAAGTGTCATGCAGAAGACACATAACTCCAACTCAAACTGGAAATAAGACAAGTGGCAAAATTAAAGGAAGGCATAGTGCACATTAAAATAATATTCTAACAACAATATGTTGTAACCTTAAACTAACATTTTATTTCTTTGATTCTTTAGCATTTTAAATTATTTCTCATGCTCTTCTCTCTTGTGCTCTTATTTTGGTGATTCTTATGTGCTTCTAATAGAGCTTTCTTAGACTTTGTTGTTGCTTCTTCCACGGACTCTATTGTTGCCTCTATTGTAGACTTAGTTTTTTATTCCTTTATCGGTTTCTTGAATTATTTTCTTGCCATAACTACTTTTGGTTTCTCCATGGGTCCTTACTCCTTAAGCTAATAAATATCCTGTAGTGTTATCTTATTTTTCATATACCAAAACTTTATGAACTTTTTTTACACATTAATGTTAATAGTACCCAAAGAATCCGACCACAGATAACCAAGAATAATATCCAGATTATCCATTTCAACAACATGAAAATTTGAATGTAAAACAATTTTATCCATGGTGATATTTAAATATTAAAAAATATAAACATTCTCACCCTCAAGTTTTATGTCTTTAATTTTTGTTGCCAAAACCTACAACCTCTTAGCCAAAACAATATTAATGAAATTATATTTGCTGGTAGGTTTATAGAAATAATAACCTTTTCTTTCTAAATGCAACCATAAACCTACAAATATAATTTTTATATTCAACTGAACCCCTCTGACCACTATTTGGATTATGTAACACCAAAGGTGTGATTCCCTCAACTTGCATATTGTCATCTATATTTTTCCCTTCTATCAAGTATTCATTTCTTTTTGTTCCCCCTAAAGCCATTTTATTTCTTCTTCATTTCTCTTGATGGTGACCTTTAAACTAGCTATATTTTTATATGGGTCCCACTGAATCAAGAATGCATGCTCCATTTTATCCCAAGTGTAATTATGATTTTTTTCCTTAAAAAAACTTACTCGCCAAAAATAAAATTCCTCTTTTAAATTTTTGTAAAGGTGGAATTACCAAAAGATAGAGATCTAAAATTTATCCAACATTCTCAAACATCAATATAGTCCTTTCTAAAAAAACTTTGTAACTCCATGAGTCTACATCCATAAGTAAAGACAATACAAACCAAGGTTTTATAAAAAAATATAAATCTCCCCATAGATTTAAAGCTATAATTCCATGACCTATGAGGGATACCATAGTGGTAAGTCCTTGGGTTTTCATCTAGGAGATCCAAGTTCAAACCTCGATAAGAGGGGATTGGGACCCCTCTTAAAAACTTGTGTAAACTTAAATTTTTAAGTAAAATGACCCATTGGGGATACCATAGTGGTAAGTCCTTGGGTTTTCATCCAGGAGACCCAAGTTCAAATCCATGTAAGAGGGAAACCAAGACCCCTCATAAAAACCCATGTAAACCTAAATGTTAATCAAGTGGCATTGGTTCAACCGGTTAGATTCCTCAATATTTAAAGAGGAGAGCAAGGTTCAAATCTTGTTCAATGATACATGGATAATATCCTAGCTTTATTGTGATACCACTATGTGGTGATGATGTAATATAGGTGGGTCCCATTTCAATACCATATAACCAATAAAAAAAAAGCTACAATTCTACATAAACAATTAGACCCAAAAAACAACATATGATTTGCTTACCACAACTAAAAAATATCTCAAATTTTGTTTTCTAGAAAAATATGATTTAAAAAATTATCACTACTCTTGTTCCAGATGATTGACTTCACAAGGTTGTATCTTCCTCAATACTATTTGGATTCCTTATAATCACTCATTTTAAAGCTCTTCGAATTTTGAACAAAATGGCACAAAAATCGTATGATTCATATAATTTTACACAAAAATATGACTCCCAAAAGAGATTTTTTTAGAAAAGAAATTGCCAAAATTTCATAATTCACGCAACAATATTCACTTTGCCAAAATTGTTTCTTTAATACCACTTGTTATGAAACTTAATTCTCATTAACATAAATCATTTACCATATACTGAAATAACAAAATATCCATCCATAAATAATTATCCACAGTAAAATCCACATATTGAGATAGAGACATATAATACCCTTAAGGTATAGAAACAACAATAATACTCCTTAAGAGAAGGAATAACTCCACAAGATTTCCCAAGATGAGAGATAATGCCATAGGCAAAGACAATTACAAGATAATACTCAATATTAATGATGACTGCAATGACAATATCCCTTCTTTATATACCCATCTTCTAATTCTACTTTAGGAATCCAACTACTAAACCCTCATCCCATTGATTATTATAATATAATATAATGATATAATCAACCTTGGGTTATATGTGGCCCATAAAAACTATCCATAATACCCTAATACAATAAAATATTATATTTGCATAGACCTATTCCTAGGTACCATAGTAGGAACTATAGTCTTACCCCTCAAAGTTTGACCTTGCATTCTCAACACTCTAATCTATGCCATGCCTTGTGACTTAAACTATAATAGTCTTTTGGAAAGGCCATGGATCCATGAAATGCGAGTCATCCCCTCAACTCTTCATAAATGCCTTACATATGAGTAAAAGGGAAATACTTATCATATTCTAGCTGATCCTAAACCCTTTGCCTATTTCTAGGTGATCAAGGTCAAGAACCCTAAAGCTTGTATTTACCATTCTCTCATCTCTTGAATCATCTTCTTAATTTCTAATAATTGATGCATTCAGATTTCTCACCTAGCAATGAATCTAAAGGTCAAAAATCTAATCTAACCAACATAATTAATAATAATAATCTAGATGACAATCAACTTCTACTGGATCTACCCAAGCTTCTTTTGTCTCCTTGAACCTTAGTCTTACCTTCTAGCAGTAAGGGTAAAATAGTATAATTAGCAAGTTGGTAATACTAACAATGAGAAAATCCATAGTCATAACCCTTTCTCTATTGAATGATAATATGCTTCATGCTTCTTGTCAAACTCATATTCCATTCCTAAGTAGATAATTTCTAACATGAGATATTGAGGTAAAGGACTAGACCTATATGAGTAGGGCATAAAAGAGCCCCTACAAACCAAAACCTAGTTGGGACACTATGGGAGAAGTTATATCCCCAACCATAGTTGACCCCTCCCTTCTTCTTCCAATAATGAAGATGAAGCCAACCTTTTTATAGGGCATCCCATGATGACATCATTTCTTTAAATAAATTATATTGAGACGAGGAGGATGACGATGATGTCATTTCTCCTCATAGATCCTAGCCTCTCTTGATTTACACAATTTGTTAGTGTAAATATCTTAACCCTAGCCTATCTTGAGCTAATTACTGATGAAGATAACTATGAGATGGAGGACATCCCAAACAATCCTCCTCAAGATGGTCCCTTGGACTATCTAAGCCAAAAATAACTTCTATTTTGGTGGATATTTTTTCCAAATCATGAATGTCACTATCTCATACTAAATCAATCACAATAAACCATCCCTAGATATTATAGATCTTGAGAGCTTGGGAGTGCTTCTAGCTCCCCCTCAATTAGAATATAAGTCTTGTATTCTAATTGAGGAAATAATGGACATTGATATTGGGACTCTTGAAGATCCCAAGATCCTTAAACTAGGCAAAGTCTTGACCCTAATCGAGCATGAGGAATACACCAAGATTTTGATAAAGTTTAAAGACATATTTACTTGGTCCTATGTCAATATGCTAGGTCTTGATCCTTCCTTAGTTGTCCACCACCTAGTCATCACTCCTAGTGCAAAATCCATAAAGCAAAAATTACAAAAAATACATCTAAAAGTGGCTTTGTTAGTCAAAGAGGAGCTCCAGAAACTCCTCAATGTTGGATTCATCAAATCCATTGACTATTCTAACTAGATCTCTAATGTTGTCCCTATTGCTAATAAAATAAGTAATGTTAGAGTATGCACCAAATTTTGGGACATCAACAAAGCATGTCCCAAGGATGACTTCCCTCTATCCAACATCGACATGATTATCAATTTCATTGTAGGATGTGGAATGTTGTCTTTTATGGATAGATTATTAGGCTATAATTAGATCAAAATTGCTCCTAAGGACCAATCCAAAATAGCTTTCACCACCCTATGGGAATCTTTTTCTATCAAGTCATGCCTTTTGGATTGAAGAATGTAGGAGCTACCTACTAGAGAGCCATGACATACATCTTTCATGACATGATGCATGACATCATGAAGAACTATGTCGATGATCTTCTTGGTCAATATTTAAATCAATAATATCATGTTTGAGACCTAAGGTGCATCTTTGAGTGGTTGTGGGAGTACAAGGTATGCCTAAAGCCTCAAAAATGCATCTTTGGGGTTACATGAGGAAAATTGTTGGGATTCATTATATCCTGACATGGCATTAAAGTTGATCTTGAAAAGATATTGATTATAGTTGATATGCCACCCCCTCAAACTCTAACCCAACTTAGGAGTCTCTAGGGAAAAATCCAAGCCATTCAGAGATTCATCTCCTAGCTTGTTGACAAGTATCAACCTTTCACCAAACTTTTGAAGAAGGATGTGGTCTTCGAGTGGGATGTTGACTGTCAAGTAGCCTTTGATGCTCTCAAATCCTACCTATTGTCTCCTCTTATCCTTATCCCTCCTAATCTCTATAAACCCTTGTTACTATACATAGTAGTAATAAACCATGCCTTAGGAGATATATTGGCATAGTATGATGACCAACATAGAGAGCAAGCCATTTTCTATATTAGCAAGACTTTGGTCAATTACAAAGTCTATTATACCCCTTTAGAGAAGCTTTGCCTATCCATAGTGTTTTCTTTCCATAAGCTTAGACATTACATGCTTAGCCATAAAAAATTTGTCATCACAAGGGTTAATCCCTTGCAATATCTCATGTCCAAGCCTCACCTCTCAAGATGAACCACTAAGTGGGTCATTGCACTTAGCAAATTTGATCTTGATTTTATTATCCAAAAGTCTATGAAAGGTTAGGTTATTGTTGATCAACTCACAGTTGCACCCTTAGAAGCTAGCCATCCCTTAGTTGTAGACTTTCCAGATGATTCATTCTTTAGCCTAGAAGTAGATCAACCTGACTCTTGGACCTTGTTCTTCAATGGTGCTCGATGTATCAAAATATTAGGAGCAAGATGAATCTTAGCCACTCCTCAATAGTAGCTTATCCTTTTACTCTTTAAGCTTAAGCTTATCCTTATCCTAGGGTTTCATGTAACATTAGCCCTTTAGGTTAGAACTCTATCTGTATTTGGAGATTCTTAGCTTATAGTCAACCAATTCAATGGTGTTTATCAAACTAAAGATAAAAATATTAAGCCATACAAAGACATTGTCACTAAACTAATGGTTTTTTTTTATAAAATCACCATTGAAGCTATTCCTAGGTCTAGTAACCACCATGCTAATGCTATGGCATTGACTACATCTCTTATCCCCTTAGAGTTGGATGACGAATAAGCCACGATTATCATTTGGAAAATTAGGGAGCCTTCAACTTGAGAGTCTATCAAATTCCTCAAGGAATATTTTATATAGATGTTCCTTTTCTTGGTCCTTAGTACAAGGATATCTTTTCTTTCCTTAGGAATGGCATGTTGCCTAATGGTTTGAACCATAATGAGCGCAAGAACCTAAAACAATGTACTTGTAGGTATGTCATAATTGGTAATATATTTTATCATCATACCCTTGATGGCATTATTCTTAGATGCTTAGCCTCAATCGAAGCCCAAGCAATTATCAAAGAGGCCCATGATGGATCATGTGGTGGTCACTTTAGTGGTGTCGCCATCACCAAGAAACTCCTACGGATGGATTATTATTGATCCTCCATGGAAAAGGACTCTTGCGACTATGTCAGGAGGTGTGATAAGTGTTAGAAGCATGACAATCTTATCCATGCTCCATCCCAAGCTCTCCAACCCTTGACTTCTCCTTGGCATTTTTCCATTTGGGGCTTAGACATCATTGGGAAGATCAACTTAGTATCATTTGATGGACATAAGTTCATCATCATGGCTATTAAGTACTTCACTAAATGGATCAAATCCATACCTTTAGCCTCAACCACTAGAGTCCAAGTCTCCAAGTTTATCCTCAACTAGATCCTTAGTCATTATGGCATCCCTTCTATGCTAATATTTAACAATGAAACACCCTTCAAGAACAAGGATGTCCAAAAAATTTATGCTAAATACAAGATTCAACACAAATGGTCAATGCCTTACTATCCTCAAGGTAATGGCCAAGCTAAAGCTTCTAATAAGACTCTTGTTGATATCCTTAAGAAATTCTCTAGCAAAATTGGTCGAGATTGGCATCTCCAAATTGTATCCTACCTTGTGGGCCTATCACACTAGTGTTAGAACTCCCACTAGCATGACACCCTATGCTTTGGTTTATGGAACTAAAGTTATCTTCCCTTTTGAGCTAGAGGTGCCTTCCTTGCATATTTTATTGTAGGACTCCTCTGTTGGAGATGAATATTATCTCGCCCATCTTAGCTAATTGGAATTGCTTGATGAAAAGTATATCCATACCCTAGAAAACCTATGGGTCTACCAACAAAGGCTTAAACATGCCTATAGCAAGAAGGTATGATCTTATTCCTTTGAAGTTGGTGATCTCATTCTCAAAGAGAATCAAAAGAACACCAATGCTAAAACCAAGCTCAAAGGAAAATTTGAGCCTAATTGGCTAGGTCCATACATCATAACCACCAAGTATGGTTTAGGTGCTTATCACCTCACCACACTTGATAGAAAATAACTTAAAGAACCAATGAACATAATGCATCTTAAAAGGTATTATATTTGAGTCTACATTGGTTGCCTACTTACTTTTAGTTGCTTGTCATTACTTGCTTGCATCTTTCTTGACTTCATATCTACTTGCATGCACATGCTTGTCTCTATCTGGACTACCTATTGTATCTCGATTCAAGGATCCATGATGACATGCAAATGATGATCCTAGTCAGGATAGTTTATTTTCATTACACTAGGTGATTGATGCAAGTGGATCCTCCTAGTCCCATCTTTGCAAATCAAATCAGGATTACACAAAATCAATAAATCTATCTCAATCCAACTTATCTCAAACATTATCTCTAATTATTCTTCCAAAATACCAATCTCTTGTTGCATGAAGAATACTACAAGGTTCGTAGGTTTTGATGGTAGAATCAATCATATAAAATTCTCCTATCTCATCAATTGCTACATGATGAATTTTACATGGTTCATAGGTTTGGATAGCAAGATCAATCACATCATACTTTGTTTGCTAAAAAGGTAAAAAAAATTCTCTAAGACATTTTTTTAAAGTTAAATATCCATTCAAAAGTCCTATGGGTAAAGTAGCAATCCTTTAAGCATTTGTTTAAAGGTAAATAAAAAATCCTCCAATTGAAGCAAAATAAAAAGTCTTATAGGCAAATAAAAAGTCCTTTTAACATTTGTTTAAAGGAAAATTAATTATTTTCATGTTGATGCATATATTCTATATTATGGTAAGTAACCAAAAGTCCAAAGCTAACTAAAGTCCCCTTTGGCAATATCTCTATGTATGTAGTTGTACATATTTGTATATATCTTTATTAATAACTATAAATAGTTGTACTATAACAACATCCTCTTGAGTATACCATGCCTCTCTCATCACATCCAATAATTGCATTTAATTAATTTTAATCATACATATTTAGTTTAATTAAATAATTGGTTACTTTATCTTTAATTCATTTCCTTTCATCATAATTCATTTTACAAAACACATTTCATCTCAATCTTAACTTTTATCTTAAACCATTCACATCAAATCATAAGTTAAATGATCATAATTCTAATATTAAATTCCATAATAATAATAACCAATCCACTCATGATCAAATAATTAGACAACTTTAAAGAAACTAATCATTAAAGCAATTAATCATCACATAATCACACATCATAACACCATAAAAAATAATCTAAATGCAAATAATATATATCTAACTCATAAATTATTGTACATCAAGATCATAATAATACATCAATGATACATCATAATAATAAAAAATATAGGATAATTTATAGCCAACTTTGGGAGACCATGTGTAGCACCCCTCCTCCCATAGGTGGTGGCATCCACATTAAAGAAACTAATCATTAAAACAATTAATCATCACATAATCACACATCATAACACAATAAAAAAATAATCTAAATGCATATAATATATATCTAACTCATAAATGATTGTACATAAAGATCATAATAATACATCAGTGATACATCATAATCATAAAAAATATAGGACAATTTATAGCTAGATTTTGGAGATCATGTGTAGCACCCCTCTTCCCATAGGTGGTGGATAGTTGTGTGATATAAAAATTTTCAATGTTACACCTATGTGTTCTCTATCGCCACATCCTCCTATGCCTAGGCTAGCTAGTCTAATAGTGCTTGTACCACCTGATCCCCTCTAGCTCCAATCATGATGGCTCTCATTATTGTTGCATCTTACTTTGTAGTCAAACTCTAGATCATTTGTTGCATCACTATGACCTATACTACCAAATGGTATTTCTTCATCATCTTCCCTACTAGAATTACCTATAGGCTCCCAAACTACCTTGCTAAGGCATCCTTCTATGACTTAAAGATTGATTGAAAATTACTTGGTCCTACCCCACTAACCATGCTCATAAGTATTGATAACACAAATAATGGAGGTATTTTTGTTGTTATTATTACTACCACTTGTTCCTATGTATCCATTTACCTCTATATATCTTGATAGTTCTTAATCAAAATGGGATTTTCCTATCAAACCCTTGGTCTTAGTCTCTGATCTTGAGGTTGCACCCCTACCACTATGACCCTCTTAGGCAAGACATTGTAATAAAACCTATAGTAATCTTAGGTGATACCAAGATCATCTCTCCTTCAATGTGGGATGGTCAAATAATTTTCATCTACTTTGTATAAGAGTCCAAGTCTAGAGATCCCTTAAAACCCTCTTCCTAGGAAACCTATGGTACTAGATCAGTCTTGTTAGTACTCCCTATCGAGCATCAAACTGGTATATCACCTAATAAAAATGGTGGACCTCTTGCTACCCCCATGTTCCCACCAACCATCTAACCCACCTAATGCAAGCTAGGTAGTAGGCATCATCATACCAACTATAATGATGTTTATAGGTCTCTAAATGAGTTACTATACCTATAGAAAATTTATCTCTTTGTGCTACTACCAATGTATCGCTATGTAGCTTGATCTACCTTACCTCAAATTATAAACACCATCTATAAATCATTTTTACCTCCTAGTCATCCACCTATCTTGGTAGTCTTAGGGGTATCATAAAAGCTATGTGCTTCCAACCCATACCTAGAGTAGTGTATAGCATGTGAGGCTCCTCCCGTACCTACAGTCTATATAGTGCAATATCTATTATAATCATGCCAACACCAATATGTTGGTATTGCATGTCCACCACTATATCACCTAACCTCAGTGAACCACTTTATTGCTCATGTCATGATCAAGATGTGATACACCAAGGCACAAAAGAGAGTGGTTTATCTATCTAGTTGGCACGTATCATATGGGACATTAATGTTAATGCGAGATATAACAACTAGGAATATCACATCTCTTGTTAGTATCTCTAGGGCATACCCATTATCCTTACTCATATGAACCTCTCCTCTTTAGATCGATACTATGAGGATCCTTCAAACATCCTCTAAAGTTATGGTCATCTCTTTACATGTAGTTGGAAGGTATTTGTCTTCAAATACTAGCACTCTATCAATGTTGTGAGGTGCTTTCTATTAGACTCTACCTTTGGAATGAGGGCTATGTGGTACAACCTTACTAATGCTAGAAGAGCATGGTTATCAAAATATAATATCCCTAGGATGGTCTCTAGTGTATTGCATCATATCTCCCTACCTAGTGTCTAAAGCCAAACCTGCACCCAATCCAACTCAAGCTCTATTAACCTCACAATGAGCAATCAAAGGCAACACATGCATAACAAATTATATAGGTGCAAAGCACCATTGCAAAAGCATTGTCTCTTTCTTTAGGTATACTTTTCAAGGCCAAAGTACAAATTTTATCAAGTTTTCAACACTTACCAACACTATTGATCCTCCTATTTCTATGGTCACCCTCACTTAGTTTGCATAGTTTGACGGTCATGCTTGCTAAGCCATATAAAATAAGGTCAATATCTCTACTCTAGAGCTCTATTTTTCACCCTTTCTACAATAAAAATGAATTCATTTTTACCTCCTCTCCTCAACTGACCTAATTGATTTTTGTTGTTTTTCCTAAGTCTCTCATCACTGCACTGGTGTGGATCATAATAAATTCAATTTTCCTTGGCCCAACTTGATTTTCCCTCAAAAAATCAAGGGGTCACACCAAGGTATGATAATTTTAACACTACTTATAAGTAATAATCACAAAATTAGTCATCATACATCACTAACCATAAGCAACAACAAACCTTTATGTCTTAAAATTAAGGCATCTATGTCAAATTTTTATGCATTTATTATACAATAGCTTCATAAAAAAAGGGTAAATATAGACAACTAATTTTGAACATAGGGCTAATCTTTAAGTTTGTCAAAACCATTTATTAATTAGGCTTTTAATTAGCTAAACTGAATCAATATTCCTTGTGCCCAAATTTGGATCATCTATTACTCAAAGATCAAGTGTTAGGTCTAATTTTGACTTTAACCTTATTGGATTTTAAGCCAAATTATCTTAGGTCCTAGTGTTTTAGGATCATATAAAATGTAATGAATATTGTATTATAGGATAATATTAATGCATACAAATATCAATATAACAATATTACTAAATGAAAATACTCATAATATTATTGATGAGTCAAATATACAATCTTGATATTTTCTCTACATTTAGATACATTTCATGGAGATTTATCTCCATAATATAACCTTAGGAAGGTGACTCTTGGACTCTTTGTCTATTGATCTCCTCATATATCTCATAGATGCAACCTTTCCAATTCCATGCATAAGACAACTCCCAAATATCCTTTGGCTTCACATATTACCACTTGTATACATGACTCTTGACTATATGTTTACTTTTACACTCTATCCTACGATACTTGCACACTTTATTACATGACACTTGTGTGCATCCTACACATAAACACTTACATAAGGGAAATATAAATCTCACTCCTAAACTATAGACTCAAAACCTATTCTAATATTTTAATATTTACATTTGAATCATGGGGGTACATTTGCATGTATCAAATAATGTTTTATTCTCTAATGCCCCCTTGTATTATATTATTTGGTTATTGAATAGTTTAGTCTTCAATCTATGTCTTTCAAACTTTTGTATTGATCTTCAGTTTGAGATTCTTATTTGAATGTTGCTTCATGTCTTTTGTATCTTTCCTTCCGTACTTTCCTTTATTATTCTTCTTTGATTTTATTTTCTTCATCTTCAGTTGTGATATAACTGGTGGTGCAACTTTTGAACAATGAGTTAGTAAATCATCACAATAATATATTTTAGGTTTTTATGATTCTCTATTGAAGCTAACATAAGCTTCATTCAAATCATATGTCTCACAACTGAGATCCTTTTTCTCTTGTCTTTTTTCTTAAGAGGTCTCAAAAGTGAGTACAGACATATACATCCTTAAACATTCTGCATGAAAAATATGATGATGTTTTGTGAATTCCACCAGGTTCAAAATTATTTTCCATTATGTAAGCTTATAAGAGTTGTGAATTTTTCATTGTGTAAGCTTATTTGACATTTTCTTTCTTTCAGTCATAAACATCTATCAAATTTTGCGAATAGAATTTTAGCTTATTGATCATTTCTTCACTATCTTTATTGAATGCATTTTTAATAATTTCGTCAACTTTTTGCAATTCAATGATTCAATTCTTGTGAAGTTGAAATCCTTTTTACTCCAAAATTTAATTAATTAAAATTTTTGAAAAATACAAATTTAAAATTTCCATTCTTTTCTAAATCCTTTGAAGTAGCAAACCTTTTATGTGCTAACTTTGTTATATTTGCAAAATTTTCAAAACTTCAACTTTCTAATTTTCTTCACATTTCAAATCCACTGTATTCAAAAATCAAAAACTTTAACTTTCAAACATTTCTCAAATTCTAAATTCAAATGGTTTTTTAATATCCTATTTGGATTAAAAAAACCTTATCACTCCAAAATTTAATAAATATTAAAAAAAATTAAAATATTAATTTTAGAAAACCTTAAAACTCTCACCAATATTTCTTCATAATCCTTTTATCTCCTTCTAAATAAATTCTAGTTTCTATGTTTTAATGCTTCGCATGATACTTAACTTACAACTTTAATTAATTGTAGAAAGGTAACGTTGCTTACCTTACCTTCCACCTAGCATCTTAAGATTGAATAATGTTTGACCAATGAGCATTATGTTGTGTAACAACTTCTTATTAAGGTAGAATGCACAAAGAAGAATTGATTACACTTTCAATTCTAGTTGTGCAACTTTGAATTCAATGAGGTGCTCAAATCATACCTTGGAAAATGTTCAACCTTATTCTTCAAAAAAAATTACTAGATTATTTTAAGGAAGCATTTTTTTGTTATCTTTTGGAGGCGCTCTTCTAGAGGTGTGCTCTTATGTTATCTTCTAGAGAGTTTTTTCTAGAGACACTCTTCTAGTGCCTTTTGGAGGTGCTCTTTTGTTGCCTTCTGGAGGTACTCTTTTATAAGTGCTCTACTAGAGGTACTCTAATGTTTCCTTCTTGAGGCACTCTTGTAGATGTGCTCTATTATTTCCTTCTTGAGGTAATCTTCTGGAGGTGCTCTTCTATTGTATTTTTGAGGTACTATTTGGAGGCACTCTACTATTGCTATGATGTGCTCTTCTAACTACAAAAATGCTCTAATATTTGGCTATGATGTGCTCTACATGTCTATGACATGCTCTCCCTGGTTAAGATGTGCTTTCCCTGGCTAATACATGCTCTTCTTAGCTATAACTACACTTAGATATATTATGCTCATCTTATACTTTGTCTGTGTGTGTTCCTTCATTTTTTGTTGCTTTGATTATTTGAATGTTGGCTACGTAGATTTTTAGATGTTGGCCACTTATATTTCTTAGATGTTGGCTGCTTAGATTTATTGAATCCTAGCCACTTAGACTCTTAGATGATGGTTGCTTAGATTCTTAGATGTTGGTCGCTTAGATTGCTAAAATGTTGGCTACTTAGATTTTTAGACGTTGTATGACTTATCTATTGCTTCCAATGAAGCTTCTACTAAAATTCTTATGCTCTTTGATCCGCTATAATCTATCTAAAATGCATAGGCACTTTATTTACTTTTGATTGCATTGCTGCTCCTAAAAATATATATCTTTCAAAAATATGTAGAAAGCTTCAATATTTTTTATCTCCTTTTCTACTTTACTCAAAATATTCATCTAAGTTTTATTCTCTTCAATCTCCGCATTCTCTCTCAAATTCTAGTTTGAATCACTATGTGATTCTCCTCTTTTATAAATAATCTAAATTATTAAGGTAACTTTGAATGTCCTCTCACATCCAGCTTTCTTCTGAGTTGAATCTTAATCTATTGAGTCCTTTATCTTCATTGAATCATGGCTAGACTCTAGCATCCAAATCAAGGTGACTTTTATATATCCCCTCAATATCTACTCCTTTAGACCTTATAAAATAGAGTCTAATTCTTCACTAATTTTAAAGTGGACAAACTCTAAAAATATAACTCTATTAAAAATAGATAGAGTTAAATAGTAGTTTTGATACCACTGTTGGGTTTTAAGCCAAATTATCTTAGGTCCTAGTGTTTCAAGATCATATAAAATATAATGAAGACTTGATTATAGAATATTATTAATGCATACAAATATCAATATAACATAAATCAATATAACAATATTACTGAATAAAAATACTCACAATATTATTGATGAGTCAAATATATAATCTTAAGATTTACTCTACTTTCATGTGCATTTTATGGAGCTTTATCTCCATAATATAACCTTAGAAAAGCAAATTTTGGAATATTTATCTATTTCTCTCCTCACATATCCCAAATATGTAACCTTTCCTATTTCATGCATAAGATAACTCCCACATGTCCTTTGACTTCACATCTTGCCATTTGTATACATGACTCTTAACTATCTATTTACTTGCACACTCTATTCTATTACACTTGCACACTTTATTACATGAAACTTGTGTGCATACTACACATAAAAACTTACATAAATGAAATATAAATCTCTCTCCTAAATTATAGACTTCAAACCCTATTCTAATATTTACATATTTACATTTGAATCATGGGGGTACATTTAATTCATCAAACACTAGATCTTAAGCTCTCAAACTACCTTGAATCTTAAAGTGAGAGAGATAGAATCTTGATGGATCCCTTGAGAGCCCCCTCACAATCTTCCTCTAACTGTGTCACATTTTAGTCAACCCAACATGAACACCATCATGAATCCTAATATCTTCTTTTTCTAAGTTAAACCTTAATCTAAAATTTATCAAACTTTAATCAAGACCACTTAATCTAATTTAACTAAATATAGAAAACTAGAACATAACCAATTTCTAGTCCTACGAAGGGTCCTTATGATTCTTTGAGTAGTTGTCATATGATCTACTAGGCTATATTGGGTATATAGTGAGCCCAACTGCCCACATAGCATCTCATGTGTACTTAGACCTAGTAATTAGTATATTGCAATGGTCTAGTGGGAGTCATAGGGAGGTATACTACTACCTATCATGGACCATCTTGTCCATGTATCAAAGCAATCACTTCCATTTGTCTTTGATACTATATGTTAGAAAATATCAAAATTATGTGCAAGTAGAAAAACACAATAACTGAGAAAAAATAGTAACACGGATTTTACGTGGAAAATATGTAATGTGCAAGAAAAACCACGGGGTAATGGTAGCTTGATATTTTATTGATTTCAGAAAAATTACATTCAATCAATTTTTACATGCAAGGGGTCATTCCCATTTTATAGAAAAACAAAAATTGTTTGTTTCCTTTCCGAAAAGGAAAACTCCAAAAAACTGTTTGCTTCCTCTTCCAAAAAAAATTGTTCGCTTCCTCTTCCAAAAATTGTTCACTTCCAGAAAACTATTAGCTGCCTCTCAAAATGTACAGACACCCAAAAGAATTACAGATGTACTGATACCCAAAATTATGATTGTATGGATGCCAAAAAACTTGGGTCAAGGGCAAACCATTCCAATAACCTAAATCAACCCCTTTATCTCTAAAAAAAATGGATCCATCCTTTGGATATTTAAATACAAACCTTAATACATCAATTTCTAATTTCATTGATTCAAATCCCTGTATCATCACCTCTTCCATGGATACTAGGGTGCAAACCTACTCAAATTTCTTAAAACAACATTCATCTTTGCCTTGTCTTGTAGAACTATTATAGGGCAATGTAAGTTTTCATACATATAAACAAGCAAGCACAAGCTTCATTCCTAATTCAAATATATCATCAAGTGTCATAATTTCTAATATACATGTCAATAGCTTTCATTCTAATCTCACAAGTGTGAGTATGGGTTTTATTTATAATTCTAATCCTACAATATTTCATCCTTCATATTCTAATCCTTTCATTTTAAATACCTTGGGTATAAATTATATGATGCTACCTTCAAATTGTACACCCAAGCATATCAACTTCCTTCTTATATCAATTATTAAATTCCTCTTGTCTCTTAGCACATACCTTTGTGCCATTAAATATTTTATTAACAAAAAATTCTAACCTCTCAACTAGAGCTATTAAAGTAGCAAATGACTATCATCCAAGGGTCTTCCTCTAGTCGCAAGTACACTTATAATGACTTGTGCAACCATACCTTAGGTCCTTTTATAGCTAGTTGCCATTTTCCTCCCAACTTTGAAATTTCTAACTTATGAATGTACAAAATATGAAAAATCCTATCAACCACCTTAGATTGTTTAGAACTACTTGTAGAAATATTTCTTACAACATAATACGTTAATCAATATCTTTCCTAAGAACCATAGTGGTCTTACCTTGGAATGGTACTACCAAATAATGAGGCATTCCCTTAAGAAATTCAGAGATATTTTTGAGATGTTTTTCAGGCAATTCCCTACCTACATTGACAAAGTTGTCACAATTAGTGACCTATACCAACTGAAACAATCTAAAGATGGAAATTTGTACAACTTTTGAGCAAGATAGTGGGCCCTAGTGGGGAGAATTTAGCATGTCCTTCCAAATAGAGATCTTCTATACATATTTATAGGTAATATTTATGAGCAATTAGCCTTTTATTTAAATATGACCAATGTATCTTCTTTTAAAGATGAAATTGACATGGCCAAGATAGTAGAGACCACCCTTATAAAAAGAGGATAATTAAAAACCAAATTCTATAAGAAGGAAGATAAATCTTATTCTCACCCAAAGGGGTAACACAAGAACAAACATGTTGTAGGCAATGAAGTTATAGACTCATGCCAAAATAACAATGGTAGGCTTGTATCCAACTTTCAAAAGCTCTTCTTAGGGTAGCCACAACAACCAAAATATAAAATGAGGTACTCTTGACTAAAAAAACCTCATTCAACCATCTTAAATCAACTCTTGAAAACTAAAATGGTGGATCTTCCACCTACAAAGCGTTTAGAACCCAAAAGGGAAAAAAATCATTGGTTTTTTCTTAATGAGCAATGTTCCTTCCACCATTTAAATGGCCATGTGACCGATAAATATATGAGACTTAGAAACCTAATCGAAGACCTAATTGATAAATATCAAGTTGTTCTCAATAACTTCAATTCTCAATCTTGTTCTAATAAAGTACTTAAAATATGCTATCTAATCATAAAAAAAATCAACACAGTGAATAATATTCACCATAGGAAAATCCTGCCTCTAAACCAAAGGATGGTTGGGAAAATTCATTGTTTTGATCATATCTCTCCCACTTGTGTTGTAACTAGACAACATAAAAACCCTTCATTTGACCAATCTTCAAGACCTGATTTGGTCCTTCATTCATAAAGAACTTCTCCCCTAGAGGATCTACATTAGTCATTCAATCAAGAGATAAAGCTAAAGGTAATTTTTACTTGCTTCATCAACTTGAAAGTACCTTGGCTAAAATATCCCTTCTTAAGCTTCTTAGAACCTCTCTAGCCCATAAAGACATCTTACTTAAAATTTTGAGTGAACAAGTCATTCCTTAAGACCTCAACCTAAATGATCTCACTTTTATGGTGGGATCTATTGGGGTTAACCATGCAACTATATCATTCCATGAGGATGATATCCCTCAATATTCTATGGTTAGAGATCTCCCATTATACATCATGAGTCATATTAGTGATAAGTTTATCAAACAAATCATATTGATAATGGATTTGGTCTCAATGTCTATAGCCTAATATTCATTAGTTATTTTTGGTTAACCAAATAGAAGTTTAATAATATGATCATATTATGAATGTGAGGCTAGTGGTATGATAATCTTATTAACACCTCACATTATTAACACTATTTCTATTCCATGCCTTATGACTTGACCTGTAACATTCTTCGTTGGAGGCAATAGATCCCTGAGATATGATATTTCCATTAAACTCTTCACCAATACCTCAAATATGAATACAAGACCAAAACTTATCATACTATAGTTGACCCTAAACCATTTTCCCATTTCTAGATGATCAGGATCAAGAAGCCAAAAGCTCATATTTTTTCCTTCTTTCAATTCATCTCTTAGATCATTTTCTTCTTCTCAACTTCTAACTGCTAATGCATTTAGGTCTCTCATATTAAGTAATTCATCTAACAATGAATCGAATTATCAAATATTTGATCTAAACAATATCAATATAAATAACCAAGATAATAATCAACTTGTATTGGCCTTATCTAATATTCTTCTATCTCCTCGAACCTTAGGCTTGTCTTCTAGTAGCAAGGGTAAAATGGTGCAAATACAAAATTGCTCCTTCATTTATGTTGGTACCATGAAGAAAGAAAAAATCCATGGTAATAATACTTTCTTGGCTAAACGACAATATACTTCATGCTTCTTGTAGACCTTATATTCCATTCCAAAGTAGATGCTTTCAAACATGGGATATCAAGATAAAGGACTAGGCCTATATGTGTAGGTAATTAAAGAGATCCCATAGACCAAATACTATTAGAGATATTATGGGATAGGTTATCTTTCCAACCATAGTTATCCTTTTTTCTCTTTTTTTTTCTAATAGCAAAGAGGAAGTCTATGTTCCTAATAAGTATCCTATGATGGCACTATTTATTTAAATGGATTGGACTGGGAGGATGAGAAGGATGGATTATTACTCCTCATAGATCCTAGATCCTTTGGATTTACACAATTTATTAATGTAAAAATTTTAACCATAGTATATCCCAAGTTGACTGCTAATGATAACTTGAATATGGAGGACATCTTGAACAAACCTTCTCAAGATGGTCCTTTCAACTATATAATCTAAAATGACTTCTATTTTGGTGACTCGTTTTACCAAATCATGAATATTACTATATCATAGCCAATCGACCATAGTTTACCATCCCTATATCCTACAAATCCCAAGAGTGTTGCAAAGTCCCCCTTAATTAAAAGATGAGTCTCATTTTTTTAAATTAAGAAAACTATGAACATTGATATTGGGACTCTTGAATATCCCAAGATCCTTAAGCTAGTTAAATTATTGACCCTAACCAAGCGTAAGGAATACACCAAGATTTTTATAGAGTTCAAAGACATCTTTGCTTAGTCCTATATCAATACACCAAGTTTGGATCTTTTCCTAATTTTCTATCACCTAGTTGTTACTCATGATGCAAAATCTATAAAGCAAATATTATAGAAAATACATCCAAAATCCACTTTGCCAGTCAATGAGGAGCTTCAAAAATTTATTGATTTTGGATTCAGCAAACCCATAAACTAATTCAACTATATCTCTAAATTTTTCCCTATTGATAATAAAACATGTAGTGTTGCCCCCAAGGGCTAGGTGGATTGGTAAGTGCTTGTCTGGTCAGGCATTTACCAAGAAGACATCCAGATTCAAACCTTGGGGGCAGCCTATTTGTAAAGGTAGTAATCTGATATGAATCCTCTGAGTGCACACAAAATCGACGATGATGGTACGAATCCCGAGTGACTAATGGTCCCCTTCATGCTGGATCAATAATAATGAAGTAGAATAGGTTAGGTGGAAGCATCCCATATGGTTTTAACCTTGCACTTGTTAGTCAATAAAAATATTGTGGTTGTGACCAACTCTCCTATGAACAAAAAAAATAAAAATATAGTGTTGGAGTTTGCATAGACTTTTGGGACATCAATAAAGCATGTCCCAAGGATGACTTCCCTCTAGCCAATATCAATATGATCATCAATTTCATTGTAGGATATGGAATTTTTTATTTTGTGGATATATTCTTAGGCTATAATTAAATTAAAATTGCTCCTAAGGACCAAGCCAAAATATATTTCAACACCTTATGGGGAATCCTCTACTATCAAGTCATGCCTTTATGATTGAAGAATGTAAGAGCTACCTACCATAGATCCATTACATATATATTTTACAATGTGATGCATAACATCATGGAGGACTTATGTTGATGATATTATTGTTTGGTCTTTAAACTAATAAGATCATGTTCAATATCTACAACACATATTTAAGTGGTTGTGGGAGTACAAGGTACATCTAAAGCCTTAGAAGTGCATCTTTAGGGTTACATCAAGAAAATAGTTAGGATTTATCATATCCCAACATAACATAAAATTTGATCTTGATAAGATATTGGATATAATCAATATACCACAACCTTAAAATTTAACCTAGCATAGGAGTCTCTAGGTAAAAAACCAAGCCATTTGGAGATTCATATCCTAGCTTACCAATAAGTTCAACCCTTCACCAATATTTTATAAAAGGACGTGGTATTTTATTGGGATGTTGATTGTTAAGTTGCCTTTGATGCTCTCAAATCATACCTTTTTTCTCATATAGTTGTCCCACTTAACCCTTCTAGTCCTTGATTTATATGCATATCAACAATAGACCATACCTTAGGGGATATATTGGTGTAGTACAACAACCAACATAGAGAGTGAGCCTTTTTCTACATTAGCAGGACTTTGGTCAATTATAAAGTCTACTATACCTCTTTAGAGAAGCTTTGTCAAATTGTAGTGGTTGCTTCCCATTAGCTTAGTTACTACATGCTCAACCATAAAATATTTTATCATCATAAAGGATCAACCCCTTGTGATATCTCATGTCCAAGCCTCACCTCTCAAGATGAACCACCAAGTGGGTAATTATGCTTAGTAAATTTAATTTTGGGTTTGTCATCCAAAATTCTATGAAAGGTCAAGTCATTACTAAGCAATTGGCAGTTGTACCCTTAGAAGCTAGTCATCCCTTAGTGATAGACTTCCTAAATAGTAGTATTTAGTCTAGAAGTATATTGACCTAATTCTTGGACTCTATACTTGTATGGTGCTCTATGTGTCAAAGGGGTGGGGCAAGAGTCATCTTGGTCACTCCTCAATAGTAGCTTATCCCCTTGTCCTTTAAGATTAATTTTTCATGTACCAATAATATCATTGAGTATGAAGCCCTTATCCTAGTGCTTCACATAGAATCAGCCCTTCAAGTTAGAATCCTCTCTATCTTTGGAGATTCCTAGCTTGTAGTCAACCAAATCAATGGTGTCTATCAAACAAAAGATGAAAATTTCAAGATATAAAAGGATATTATTGATAAACTAGTGGCTACTTTTGATAAATCATCATTGAAGCTATACCTAGGTCTAATAACCATTGTTAGGAGTTATTACATCATAGCCCATGTGAAGTGGCATGTGGTATAACCACCCATAATAAAGGCTATGCATGTACTATGGGATAAAGGTAGTTGTAAGTTTAGTTAGAGGTTTGTTATACCAAAAGTAGGTATTATATGCATTTAAACACCTATCATTTCATAATGTAAATTATCGAAGCATTAGGTTCTAAAATATGCTATCAAAACAAGTAGAATGAAGAGCCATCTCTTCTTCTAATCCTTCTCTTATTTCAAGCAAGAGAAGCCTAGGTATCACTCTATTGAAAATAAGTTTTAAGAGGAAATAAATTCTATTAAATATTGATTAAGATTAACCTCAAATAAAAGGTAACCATATTCTCCATGAAGAAAATTCCATAGAAAAGTCAATTTAGATAAGCCTCAAAAGAAATACTGCTATCTTCTCTATGAAGTAAATTCCACAAAAAAACTCAATTTAGATAAACCTCAAAAGAAACATGATTAGCTTCTCCATGAATTAAAATTCCCTGAAATATTTCTTAGAAATAAAAGGCTCACTAAAAATATCTTGGGGTGAAAAATCCTGACCAAATACTAGTAAGGCAAAAGCCTCCAAGAAGTGAAAAAAGTTTCAACTCTATCAAAGACCAATAAGGTCATAGCTTGCAAGCATCAATAAATTCAAGATTAGTAGAAACTAGACCATAAGTATCCCCTATAGAAGAGATTAGTTATACCAAAAACTAAGGTGTGGGCTATAAATCATCTACTCTACTCTCAAAAGGTAAACATTCCAAGAAAAAATGGTGAAGAGCAACAAAATTATTAAGAGAATCAAACATACAAAATATGGACTTCCATTTCAAGCAAAAGGAATCATCGTTTGCATATAGATCTTAAAATTCTAATCCTAGAATTTTTTTATTAGTGCACTTCTATTATGACCAAAATATTAAAACCAATTCAAGAACAAGTCCAATTTGGACACATTGGCATAAATCATTTGGTGAAGGGCTACTCCAGCCAACATGTGCACAATACTCAAATCATAGAAAAATTTAGAAGAAAAATAATATTTGATATTATTTTAATGAAATGGAAATTACAAAAGCAGAAATTACAATGTTACAAATTATAAAATCAGAGTTACAATGCTATGACCACAAGGTTGATTTTATCATAAAGAAACTTGACTCAAAATTTGCAAGCTGGAGCCATGATCTATCTTCCCTCAAACTACCTCTTGGCGATCCCTCTTCTCCCTTTTTATAACTCCCAGAGAAAATTCTAGAAAGCATAACTCCCATTTTCCCTCTCAAGAATATATTCATCTAAAATTTAAATTTTCATTTTCCCACCCAAAAATATATTCAAATTTGAATTTCGATGGCATAGCTTCTCGGACCCGTAACTTTTGACTCAGGTGTTCAATTGGCTATTATAATATATCGTTGGAAATATTGAGAAGGGATATATAATGCCTAATTATCTGAAGATTATTTCATCAAATTCCCAACCTTCTTTGGGACCTCTAAGGTCTTCAAATTTTATTTTTAAACATTATTGGCGAGATTTCTTGGGACGAAAACTTTAATATCTCTCAAACCGTTTAGGATATTGGGTGATTCTTTTGCCACCACATACATTTTTCAATTTCACTCCTTGGGGTAATTTTTCAAATCCATATGTGCCCATTTATATTGACTTACTAAAAATAGGTTGTGACTATTTTTTACCTTTTTGGACTTCTAACTGACTTACAACTCTCAAGTGTCATCATGGACTTCAAAATAATTGAAGAAAATTACAACAAAAATAGAAAATACAATTTCTTTCTTTTTGATGATGCAATATTACCCTTACACCACTGGATGCTCTTGCATCATCATTACTCAATAAATTTTGGTATCATTCATTCAAATCAAGTACCCTATTCATTCAAGATCAAGGAGCTCACATTTTTAAAGGAAATGACCAAGGATAACTTGCATACATGTAGATAGATGATGAAGGATCCTATATAAAGCTAGAGATCATCCATGAATACCTCATGTTAAAGACAATTTTCACAAGAAACAAGCCCATGTGTCAATGAAGCTTGACCATGAGTACCTTATGAGAACCATTATGAGCATTTGGATGTCAAAATCATGTTACAAAAATATATATTAAATAATATGAGAGGGAGTAGGGCATTGAATAAATAACAAGTGTTTAATAAAAAGGTGACAATGCTCATATTATTTTATCATTGCATCTCTTTAAAATATAGTCTAGTACATTGGAGATACATACTCACTCTAGATATATAAATCTACTCCACTAAGGCATTGAATCAAGATAGAAGAAAGCATATTAAATCTAAATTGAGAAAAGAAGTTAGATAGTAGAAGGTGAATGTCTTAAAGGCATCGATCACCAGCATCAGATATCAAATATTTATTTCATGTTCAAACCTCCTAGATGTGATCAAAAATAAATTCATACAAATACAAAGTCAATATGTGGCTTCTACATAAGCAAGGTGACTCAAAATACATTTGAGAATTTTATCTAAGAAAATTGTAGGTACAAGCAATGGCATCAAAATACTGACATGCAGGTAATTAACAACCAAGAAAACTTGGTCAAAATTCAATGACAACGATTGAACTTTCCCACATTCTTAGTGGAAAAGGAAATTGTAGCCATAAAAGTATTCCTCTTTCCTCTATTTAATTATATGTAAAAGAAAAGGTGCACATACTATAGGAATATTCTTTAAAAATATTTTGGGAGAAGAAAAGAAACTCCACTTATATTTTTTGATCGATGAGACACTAATTTTATCACAATACAAGGCATCAATTGAATCATGAGTATAGGCTTACATATACTCATTTGAAATTATGTTTTGAGACCAATTTAATAGAATCAAAAGTTTCCACTTTTATGAAAAATCACTATGGCTAGTGGAGCACCAATGTTTTTATTGCCTAACTTTCAACTATTAAGGGGGAAAAAATATGCTGCATAGAAAACCAAACTTATAACATAGCTCAAGTTTGAAGAAGTATGGAAAATTGTAGGTAAAAACATTACTCGTCTTGAAGAAGAAAATGAAGATTAGAGAAATTTTTGCAAGGTAGATAGAAAGGAAATATTAATCATCATGTTTAGAGTAGAAGATGAAGTACAAGCATATATTCAAGATTCAACCATAGCCAAAGATACATAGGAGAAGTTATAGATAATATTTGAGGTAAATAATCAAAATAAAGATTTTATTTCTTTGGAGCTAGCTTCATTGCTTGAAGGTTGAGAGTGGAGATAAACTTGAATCATTCATGAGGATAATTTTTGAATTAAGAGAATCACTACAAGCAGTGGAATAAAATATCTCTGATGAAACATTAATTCAAATTATTATGAGTTCTCTCCCTTCTCAATACAGTGTAATTGTAACAATATCAAATATCACTAAACAGACACCAAGCTTTGAAAAATTGATGAACCTACTTTAAAAAGTAGAGGCCTCACATTAAAGACAAGAAGAATAATAGGTACTTATTATAAATATAAAAGGAAATAAACCATTCAAAAGAGGAATAATACCTTCATAGTGCTTCCAATAAAAAAATGCTTCTCAAGGAAATCATAATCAAATAAATGATTCTTAACAAAGAAATATTTTTCACACATAAAATATGTGTGAACTTTGTGGTAGAAACAACCACATGGTAAAGGAATGTTGGCATAATCCATTCAAATGTGGATCTCATTTATGAGAGATGAACCAACAACAAGATAGGTCATCTTCAAACAAGAAAAATCAAATTTAGAAAAATGCACATCAAAATTATATAGCCAAGGAAAATCATGTTAAATAAAAAGAAGAAAAAGTCAATAAGAAAAAGAAGAAGAAGATGTATTTATTACACAAGAACAACTAAGATAGCATAAAAATATTTGGTATGACTTTGAAGCAACCAAATGATAGGTTAAGAAAATTTGATCCATTTGAATCATCCAAATTATTATACAATAAATATTATATCATTTGAACACTCCAAGTCAAAGAACCAATAGGAAGAAACATTGTCAAGATACAAAGACAACCATAACAAGCACAACCCATGGGTTACCTCTAAAGCCAAAAATTTCATGACTTTGTAGAATGAATATGGTATGTTCAAAGTTAATTCTTTTTCCACTCATTTTTCCAAGTATAGATAAAAACATTTGTAGGAGGAAAGGCCTATTGTGAAAAGATCTTTGAAGAAACATGGTAGAGCTTACAAACTTGATCTTGTTAAAAGAATATTATATAATTGTGCAGCTAAAATTAGAGATCCATACATCATTATCAAAGTGCAATATCTCATAACACTCTTTTCAAGGAGTGTACCAACACTACAAGCAATCAATATACTAAATGATAAGATGCATCATGATATCATCAAGATTGATAATATAATATAAAATAAAGGGATATTGATTAGATAGTGTCTATAATTTTTAGGCTCTATTTTTTTAACTCTAAAGGCTATTGAGTACTTGGTAGGTTGTTATATTCTTGTTTAAGAAAAACTATGACAATTATGGGATCATTTAGGGGGCTAAAACAATTACACATAATTGCTAAAGATTTTATTTAAGACATACATCCTATTTATCATATCAAATAACTTATGACAATAGGAAAACTTGCAAGGAATATATAACTTGATCGCTAGTAGAAGAAGCCATACACAACTTTCTTCCCAAGATAAAATTTGGTGATCAATCGGTTCAATAGTCGATATAATATGTGTGATGGAAAATATTTACATGAAGATATTGGAGGAGACACAATTCATGTATTAAATTCTATAAGTATTAAAAAGTATTAAATAAATATTTATAATAAATGTTTTTTTGAAGTGCATGATTGGTGGAACCTAAAACTCCCAAGCATAATAGAAGAAAGTATACATTGAAGGGAAATTACTTTCTCAAATATGTAGATTGCAACATCAGCCTGTAAATTATTTTTTGGTCATAAACTAGAGATAGAGCTATGACTATGATGTAATAATGGGGGTATGTTAGGAGTTATTACATCATAACCCATGTGAAGTGGCATGTGGTATAACCACCCATCACAAGGACTATGCATGCACTATAGGATAGAGGTAGTTGTAAGTTTAGTTAGAGGTTTGTCATGCAATTAGTCATTATATGTATTTAAATACCTACCATTTCATAATGCAAATCATCAAAGCATTGATTTCTAAAAACCATAATGCCAACACTATGGTCTTGGTTGCATTCCTTATCCCCTTAGAGCTCAATGAAAAATAAATTATGATAATCATTTGATAGATTAGGGAGCCTTCAACCTTAGAATCTAGTAAGCTTCCTCTAGAATTGTTTTATAGAAGCATCTCCTTCTCATCCTTGGTAAGGATATCTTTGCTTTCCTTAAGGATGGCATATTGTATGCTAGTTTGCACCACAATGAGCATAATAACCTTAAGCAACATGATTGTAGGTATGTCATCATTGGTGGTATATTATATTGTTGTACCATTGATGAAATTCTTTTTATATGATTAGTCTTAGTTAAAGCCCAAGTAGTCATCAAAGAGACCCATGATGGATCATGAGGTGGTAACTTCAACAATGTTACCATTACTAATAAAATCCTATGGATGGGTTATTATCGATCATTTATGGATATCATCTCTTGCAACAATATCAAGAGGTGTGATAAGTATTAAAATCATGATAACCTTATTTATTATCCATCCTAATATCTTTAACCCTTGACTTATCCTTAGGCTTTTATCATTTAGGGATTAGATCCTCACTCATTATGATATTCCTTCTATGCTAAAATCTAACAATGGAACACCCTTAAAGAACACAAATTTCCAAAAAATAAATGTTAAATACAATATTCACCACAAATGGTCTATGCCTTACTGTCCTCAAGAAAATGGCCAATCTGAACATTCTGACAAGACTCTCATAAATATCCTTAAGAAGCTCGTTAGTAAAACTAGTCAAGATTGATAACTCTAGCTATATCCTACCTTGTGGGCCTATCATACTAGTGTCTTAACTCCAACTAGTGCAACACCATATACTTTGTTTATAGAACTAAAGTACAATAGATGATTCTCTCACCTCAATTGAAATATATTTCAAATTTCATTTTCTAAAAACATCATCACTGCCCTTGTTTCAAATGGTTGACTTCAAAAGGTTGTTTCTACTATATTTCTTAGATTCTTTCATATGACCACTCATTTTAATGTTTTTCAAATTTCAAATAAAATAGCACAATAATGGTCTAAGTCATACAATTTTACATAGATATGACTCCCAAAAAAGAAGATATTTTCTAGAATAAAAATTGCCCTAATTCTACAATCCACAAAAATAAATCTCTACTTTACCAGAATCGTTACTCTAATATCACTTGTTTTGAAAATTTATTCTCATCAACATAAATCTTTCAGCATTATGTAAAAATATCAAATCATTGATCCACAAATAATTATCCAAAATAACAATCTACAATTGAGACAAATATGGATAATACCCTTAGCGGAGGGCAATAACAATAATACTCCTTAAGGAAGGAATAACTCCACAAGATCTCCTAATATGAGAGCTCCACTTAGAGAACGCAAAGTACCATAAGCAACTTCATAGGCAAATATGATTACAAGTACTACTTCATATGAATGATAATCTCCTTGATGATTCCAATGACAATATCCATTCTTTATATACTTATCTTATAAACCCTCATCCCTTATTATTATAATACAATACAATAATATAATTAGCCCTAGGTTATGTGTGGCCTATGCCAACTATCCATAATACCCATATACAATATAATTGAAGAACAAAAGCTTATACTGAGAGGGGGGGTGAACAGTATAAGATCAACTTTTACTTTTACTTTTCTTTCCCAAATAATATTATCCAATGTTATCAATTGCAATATCAATAGCAATAATCAAAGTAATGCATAAATCATCACACACATGAGAGACACAAATTTAACGTGGTTCACCCAATGTGGGTTACATCCACGGAGAAAATATTTCTTCTAAATTTTCTCAACAAATATCTTGGGAATCAATTCCCTATTACAATGTTTATGGACCTCTGTCCAAAGGAGATCTCAATCCCCAATACTCTAGTTTGTGGATCTCTCTCCACAAGAGAACTCTATCCCCTTTGCTCTGGTTTGTGGATCTCTCTCCATAGGAGAACTCTATCCCCTTTGCTCTGGTTTGTGGATCTCTCTCCATAGGAGAACTCTATCCCCTCTGCTCTGGTTTGTGGATCTCTCCATAGGAGAACTCTATCCCCTCTGCTCTAGTTTGTGGATCTCTCTCCATAGGATAACTCTATCCCCTCTACTCTAGTCTACTCCAAAGCCTACTCTCAACTCTATCTTAAATCTACACCAAACCCATTACAAGGCTAGCACAAATCTTCTCTAACTCTACTCACAAATATCTATCTCAAATCTACACCAAACCTCATTATAAGGCTAGCATAAATATTCTCCAACTCTATTCACAAATCTATAAATAACTAACAATTCTCTATATCTCAAATTTATACCAAACCTCATTACAAGGCTAGCACAAATCTATCTCAAAATTCTTTTTATCAAATCTTCTTCAAGTCTTCCTCAAATCTGTCTCAACTCTGTCCCAAGTCTTCTCACAAGACTTGCTCAAATCTACCTCAATGTTACTTCAAGTCTTCTCACAAGACTTGCTCAAATCTACCTCAATGCTGCTTCAAGTCTTCTCACAAGACTTGCTCAAATCTACCTTAATGCTTCTCATTGAACCTGCTCAAATATTTCCAAATATTGCATACAAACAATGCTTATATCTCTTTCAAAAATGCTTTCTTCAACTAGGCAATTCAAACATATTCTACTTAGAATTCGTTTAACCTCTAGAACATATAGAGAATGATATGTACTATCAAATACCCAATATGTTCTTCACATTCACAAATCTTGCATTCATCTAATCCAATATCTACCTCTTGCAAAATCCCTTTCAAATCAAATCAAACTAGTGTATAACTTTGCTTCACAAAACTGGTCTATCTTTCTTGCAAATTTTCTCTCAAGGATCAAACACAATAATGCACAAATTTCCTTCACAATATTGATCTCAAACACTTCACAATTACTTTCAATGTCTTTCAAACCAATGCTCAAAATGTTTCACAATGATGTACAAACTTGATCTCAACCCTAGCACAAGTATTTCAAATCATGAAGCACAAGTAGTTCTCAAACCCTAATGCAATTTTCTTTCTTTCAACAATGAAGCACAATTTGTAGGTCACAAACCCTAGCTCAAATATTTCCAACAATCCACACTAATCAAACCTTTTATCTCCACCTTATGATTCAGAAATACTTGCTCAACCAGACATCTTAGAGAAGGAATAATGTCAACATACCTCTTGATTTGCTTTGATGACAAGATCCTTCAAAACCTGTCTCACAATGTTCTTTCAATCTTATGCCACTTCAAAGGTTAGTTATCATAGCACTTTTTCAACCATCCACATAAAAACCTTTTGTGCAAAATAATATTGGTTTACAACTCCTTCAAACCCCTTTTTCACCATGCAAAAATTACACACAAAAATCAACCACAACACACCTTATAACTCCTACTTGTAAAAACCACATGCAATTTCAATATTATCAATCAAAACCCTAAGTCACATAACAAAGTTTAAACCACTTCCATACACCTTGTATCTCCAAATTTAAAGTTATTTTAACTTTATAGAACCACACAAAAATCTGAATTGCATACAATATTGGATTTTAAAACATCATCCTTATATCTCCCTAGGTCAACACTATGCACTTCTTCCAAATCAAAAATTAAACCTTGTTTTCCTAGATCAAGCACTAAGCAATACCACACTTTAATAATAATAAAATATTATTTCCCTTACCACTTCTATCACTACCACCATCGTGAGTCAAACTCATGACCTCATGGAGCCCACGCTCTAGTACGAGCTAGAGTGCCAACTAGGCTGGCCCACCCATTGGGAATAAATGTGCACTAAAACAATTTTATATGCCTTTCTTCTACCCTATCGAAAATCAAAATGACTACCATCGAGTTTCGACCACGATACCTATCTACTACAAGCACCCTACACAGGACCCACCTGCCACCTAGGCTAGTCGCCTGGCTAGAACCAAGCATGTGTAATATTCCTTTTACTTTACTATCTTCACCTTGGAAATTGTGCTCCTTTAACTACCTTGCAAAAACCTCCCTCCAAGGGATTCAAACCTATGACCTATTCTACACCAGCGCCTTAGCGCTGCCCCTACGACCAACTGTGCTAGCCTACCAGTTGTGTCCTCTTGACCAACACCTCATCTTTGACCTATCTATCCTCTTCACCAAAAAATGTGCCCTTCGTCTTCTTCTATTCATCGAACAAAATGCATGAGCGGATTATTCGATAATACTCACACCACTCATATTTGCCAAGGTTTTGAACCTTTATTTATATGCAAGTCATGTCCTTCCTTGCCATGACGTCGATGCCTCCCATTGAAGATTTTTATAAATAATTTCAAATGCCTACCTTTAAATTTTGGCACCCAAAATTTTTATGAAATATTTAAATCTTTAAAAATATTAAATATTATAACCTTTGTCCTCTAAGCCCATGGTGGTATTTTAAATCCTTTTTTCACAAAATTTTATCCCAAATATTATAATATTAAAATATTATCTCTTTTAAGCCTTAGTCACTTGCTTTCTTTTTGAACCATGGTCTTAAAACTTGGGCCTTCAACCTTTTAATCAAACACTTAGAACTTTGTCCCAAACCTCTTTGGCTTATAATATTTAAAGTAAATATTATAACCTTTTCTTTTTATCAATTTCCTTGTATTGGGATGAACCTTGCCTTGCATAATTAACCAACTTATAAACCTTATATTTTTGCCATACCAAACTATCTTTGACATCAATGACAACCAATGACATCAACCTATGCCATCAATCCTTTGACATCAATGACAACACAATATACTCAAAATTTCCAACAATCTCCCCCTTTGTCATTGATGGCAACCCTTTCTAAAAATTCCTTTTCCAACCACTGGATTCCAAATCTGCTCCCCTGAGAAACTGCTCCCCTTGATTGAATGCTCTCCCCCTTACTCAAATCTCTCCCCCTTTGACATCAATGGCAAAGGGACTCCTTTGGGGCTAAAGATAAGACTCTTAGCTCAGCCCCCTCCCCACCTCCTCTCCTTGAGGTGATTAATTTTGGGGTGGGAGTAATTCTACTCCCAACATACAATGCTCTTTTTCTTTTTCAACCTTCTTTTTCAACACCTTTGTAATCATACCCTTTTGATCCTTTTGAGTGTCCCTATTCTTGCTTGACTCTGGAAGTTTTGGAAACTCTGTTCTACACCACTTGGCCTTATGCCCAAGATTATTGCACTTGTAACACCTAATGTTGTAGTTCTTGGAAGGTGTAAATATCTTGAAGTTCCTCTTGGTGAAGCCATAATCATTTCTGTCATGAACCCTATAGTGGATCGCTTTATGACCAAAGTGATTACATGAGTAGCAATACCCTTGAAAGAAATATCCATATTTGAATGAGTTGAAGTTCCTTTTAGTGAGACCATACTCCTTTCCATGAACCCTACAATGCATAGCTTTGTGACCAAAATGATTACATGAAAAACAATGCCCTTTGAAGAAATCTTGTTTTGAAACCTCTGGTCTCTTAGTCCTTTCTTTGCCTTCTCTGTGATGATCCCTGTTTCTTGTTTATGCATTGTTTCCTTTCTTAGTGAAGCTTCTCTTCTTCAACTTATCCGCATAGGTCTTAGTTTCTTCTTCACTCTCTTCCTCTGAAACTTCCTCTTCTTTGAGCTTGAGCTTGACCCTTCTTCTTGTTTCCCTTGTCCTTCTTCAAAACCAAGTCTTGTTTTGATAGATGAAGATCTTTGTGCATTGATAATTTTATCCAAAGTTTTTGAACTTTTCCCAAACCTGTTCAACTTATCCTTAGAATATTTCACTTCCATCCTTAGAGAAACCACTTCATGTTCTAATATTTCACATTCTAACTCTTTTACTTCTAAATTTTCAACCATGACCTCTTTAAATCTCCTTGCCTTAGATTTTGAGTTTGTGAGGTCTTGTAGAAGCTTTTCTTTTTTTTCCTCATGTTCTTGAACTTGAGCCTTTAGTCTTGAATTCTGCTTTCTAACTCTTTTCAACTCTCTAAGAGAAACAATAAGTTCTTCTTCTAGATCAATTGTGCCTTCTTCTTCTTTTTTTGATTCTTTCTCTAGGTCTTCAATTATAGGAGCATCTTCATACTTTGTCTTTAATAGGAGCATTTTCTTCCTCTTCTATTGCCAAAAATAGAATCTCTTCTTCTTCACTATCTGATAGTCTTTCATCATTATCACTTGAAGCATTGCTTGCCTTTTTAACATAGAAACTCTTCTTGTGCCTTTGAAAGAACTTCTTTTCATGCTTGCCTTGACCATACCTATTTTTCTTTTCATGCCTAAATTTTCTTTCTTCCTTCTTCTTATAATTTTTTTTCTCTTCACTGCTACTGCTTCTACTTGTGGACAATTAGATGCATAGTGACTAAAGTTACCACAATTAAAACATTTCATAGTCTTCATATCTTTGTGTTTTCTTGAGCCCTTCTTATTTCTTCTCACATAGTTAGCTTCTTCATTACTGCTTGACTCATCACTTGATTCTGGTTTCTTATATTTTGTCTTCTTTGAAGCTTTGAAAGTTACCTCTTTCTTGGAATTGTGATCTTTTTCTATTCTCATCTCATAAGCTATGAGAATTCCATGTAACTCATCCATAGTCAACTTATCAATATCTCTCATCTCTTCTATAGTTGAAACCTTTGCATCATACCTTATAGGGAGTGATCTTAATACTTTCTGAGCAACACTCGAGTCTTCAATTTTGAATCCAAGTCCACGCATGGTATTAACAACCTCATCAACATGAAGTAAGTATTTAGCAATATCTTCCTCATCTTCCATATTCAAATCTTCAAACCTTTTCTTGTGGTTTTGCAGTTTTGCCAACTTGACCTTGTTATCTCCTTCATATGTTTACTTCAATTTATCCCATATCTCTTTTTCTGATTTGCATTGCATAACTTTCATAAATTTTGATTCACGTAATCCACTTAAGATTCCATTCATAGCCTTGGCATTATTCACATGTAACTTCTTACCATCCTTATCTATGGGAGGAGTAGTTGTAGGTGTGAACCCATCCTCAACAGATTGCCATGTTTCATATCCTTGTGCCATCAAGTAAGTCTTCATCCTTATACTCCAAAAAGCATAATTATTCCCATCAAATAATGGAGCCTTATTTGATGAAGATCCATTCTGAGATGCCATCTGTGTTCTTGTAATATCTTCCTTCAAGTTGTTAGAATTTTTTGAAGGAACCCGCTCTGATACCAATTGAAGAACACAAGCTTATACTGAGAGGGGGGTGAACAATATAAGATCAACTTTTACTTTTCTTTCCCAAATAATATTATCCAATGTTATCAATTGCAATATCAATAGTAGTAATCAAAGCAATGCATAAATCATCACACACATGAGAGACACAAATTTAACGTGGTTCACCCAATGTGGGTTACATCCATGGAGAAAATATTTCTTCTAAATTTTCTCAATAAATATCTTGGGAATCAATTCCCTATTACAATGTTTATGGACCTCTATCCAAAGGAGATCTCAATCCCCAATACTCTATTTTGTGGATATCTCTCCATAGGAGAACTCTATCCCCTTTGCTTTAGTTTGTGGATCTCTCTCCATAGGAGAACTCTATCCCCTTTGCTCTGGTTTGTGGATCTCTCTCCATATGAGAACTCTATCCCCTCTGCTCTAGTTTGTGGATCTCTCTCCATAGGAGAACTCTATCCCCTCTACTCTAGTTTGTGGATATCTCTCCATAGGAGAACTCTATCCCCTCTATTGGTCTACTCCAAAATTCTGCTCTCAAATCTATCTCAAATATGCACCAAACCTCATTATAAGGCTAGCACAAATCTACTCTAACTCTGCTCACAAATATCTATCTCAAATCTACACCAAACCTCATTACAAGGCTAGCACAAATTTACTCTAACTCTACTCATAAATCTATCTCAAATATGCACACATTACATGCACAAATCTACCTCAAATTTTCTATTCTCAAATCTATCTCTCAAATTTGCATCAAACCTCATTACAAGGTTAGCACAAATCTATCTCAAAACCTGCTCTTTGTTACTACCTAAATCTTCTTCAAGTCTTCCTCAAATCTGTTCAACTCTATCCCAAGTCTTCTCACAAGACTTGCTCAAATCTACCTTAATGTTGCTTCAAGTCTTCTCACAAGACTTGCTCAAATCTTCCTCAATGTTGCTTCAAGTCTTCTCACAAGACTTGCTCAAATCTACCTTAATGCTTCTCACTGAACCTACTCAAATATTTCCAAATCTTGCATACAAACAAATGCTTATATCTCTTTCAAAAATGCTTTCTTCAACTAGGCAATTCAGACATATTCTACTTAGAATTCGTTTAACCTCTGGAACATATAGAGAATGATATGTACTATCAAATACCCAATATGTTCTTTACATTCACAAATCTTGCATTCATCTAATCCAATCTCTACCTCTTGCAAAATCCCTTTCAAATCAAATCAAACTAGTGTATAACTTTACTTCACAAAACTGGTCTATCTTTCTTGCAAATTTTCTCTCAAGGATCAAACACAATAATGCATAAATTTCCTTCACAATATTGATCTCAAACACTTCACAATTACTTTCAATGTCTTTCAAACCAATGCTCAAAATGTTTCACAATGATGTACAAACTTGATCTCAACCCTAGCACAAGTATTTCAGATTTCTTTCAACAATGAAGCACAATTTGTTTCACAAACCCTAGCTCAAATACTGAGAGGGGGTGAACAGTATAAGACCACTTTTTACTTTTTCTTCCAATTCAATATTATGTTGTGTAAAGATAGCAGTATCAATAGTAGTAATCAAAGCAATGCACAAAAACCATACACAATAGAGACACCACAATTTACGTGGTTCACCCAATGTGGGCTACTCCACGGAGAAAATATTTTACTAAAACTTTCTCAATCAATCTCTTTGGGAATCACTCCCAATTACAATGTTTATGGATCTCTATCCAAAGGAGATGTTGATCCCCTAATCTCAAGTTCATGGATCTCTTCCACAGGAGAACTCTTTCCCCTTCTACTCTGGCTATGTGATCTTCTAGAAGACTCTGTCTCTCTACTGCACTGACTGGTGGACCTCTCTCCACTTGAAGACTCCTCACTCAGATCTATCTTCAACTATGTTGGTTGTTGGATCTCTATCCACTGAGACTCTGTCCTCTGTACTCTATCACCTCCAAAGCTCTGTCAATAGGCTCACTAAGAACCTGCTCAATAGGCTCACATAGAAATTTTTTAACAAGCTCACATAGAACTTGTCAAATATGCTCAAGCAAGCTCACCAAGAACTTGTCAAATTTTCTAGCAAGCTCACAAAGAACTTGCCCAATTCTCTAGCAAGCTCACCAAGAACTTGCCCAAATCTGCTCTAGCAAGCTCACCAAGAACTTGCCCAATTCTGCTCTAGCAAGCTCACCAAGAACTTGCCCAAATCTGCTCTAGCAAGCTCACCAAGAACTTGCCCAAATCTGCTCTACAACTATTTCCACAAATCTATCCACAAATAACTTGTCCAAACACTATCCTCAAATCTGTCCCAAAGGCCTTCTCAAAGGCTCAATCAATCATGCTCAAGTAGTACTCAAAATGAACTCAACAATGAATGGCAATCTCAACTCAAATTAACTTCATAGAAGCATAAAGAGAATTGTTAGAGACTCAATATGTTCTAATCTCACTCTCAACCCAAATCAATCTCAACTCAACTCATAGAAGCATAAAGAGAATTGTTAGAGACTCAATATGTTCTAAACTCACTCTCAACCCAAATCAATCTCAACTCAACTCAAATCAACTCATAGAAGCATAAAGAGAATTGTTAGAGACTCAATATGTTCTAATCTCACTCTCAACTCAAATCAACCTCAACTCAATTCAATTCTTATAGAACCATAAAGAGAATTGTTAGAGACTCAATATGTTCTAACCTTAATCTCAACTCAACATAGAATGATGGAATAGTTTGTTTCATAGAACTTGAACAATCACTTCACACATCACTTGACTAGGCTCAATCAACTCAACTCAACCAATCATCACAAGGGACAACTCTCTCTCACACAACCCTAGTCCAAGTATGTATCAACCAACTCAAATGTTTCCAACAATGCTCAACCACAAATCTCACATAACAATGATACTCATGTTCTTTTCTAACTCAAGTTCTTTCACAACCAATGGGCTTCAACAACTATGCTTATAAAACAAGGTTTAGACACAACTCTCAATTCAGAAAACCTTGAAGCATTCAACCAACCACTTTCGAAAAGGAAACCACAAACAATCCTTTTCCCTCCAATGATATTTCAGAAATCAACCACCATAAACAATCAATAGGAGAATGTGCCCATACCTTTTATGAAGATGAAAAAACCTCTTTGTAAATCTGCCACAATCACAAAATTCTTTTGCCAATCTTCACAAGGGTTAGTAGATCACAAAATAATCAACATTACTCCACTTTTCAATAATCATCACCAAGGCCTTTAATTGCACAACTTCCTTATCTCTCCTAAAACCACTTGTACCATAAAATAAAATAAATCAAAACATTGCATAACCTTTTCACTCCCAAAACCACTTATACCATAAAATAAAATAAATCACAATATTGCATACCTTGTCACCTCATGAAAGAATTAATCCTCTTGAAAAAGAACAAGGCAAACTTCACTTTTGGAACCCCTTTGCAAAATCAGAAATATCTCTTTACACACACCTTATTTCTCCTTCTAAATAAGTTAGTCAAATAGCCCTCGAAATAAGCTTTTCGACGATATATAATATGCCCCCTTTCCAAAATAAATTGAAACCTTTACATATATATTTGCCAACCTCCATTAATTGCACATAGGTCGGCCCTCCATTAATTTAAACTTAAACTTTAAACTTTAATATCTTCATCACCGGAGGTCCTTTTTCGATGAAACAAAATTCCACCTTGGCTTTTAAGAAAAGCCCTTTCCACATAAGCCCACCATGGTTTTAAATAAAACCTTTTATTTTGCCTGCCTTGGTTTTCATAAAAACCCTGTATATATCCATGCTCTCCAAAATATCATAAATGCTTATCTATGAAGTACTTTTGCCACCAAAACTCAATGTGACATCAATGATCCATGTGACATCAATGACAACATAAAATAACTCAAATTTCCAACAATCTCCCCCTTTGTCATTGATGGCAACACCTCTAATGCAAACACTACAATCACTACAAAAACCATCTCTGAGAATCAAAGTTGCTCCCCTGACTCAATACTCTCTATGGAGGCTACTCCCCTAACTCAATACTCTCTTTGGAGGCTGCTCCCCCTAACTCAATGCTCTCCCCCTTACTCAAATCTCTCCCCCTTTGACATCAATGGCAAAAGGGACACCTATGGGGCTAAAAGATATAACTCTTAAGCATTAGCCCCCTCACCACCTTCTCTCTTGAGGTGATTAATTTTGGGGTGGGAGTACTTTTACTCCCATATCACTTTGATTCTTTCCTCTATCAACTTCCTTCCATGTTTTTCTGATATCCTTCTCTTGATGAATTACTTGATCTTCTTGTCTTGAACCTTTTGACCTTCTTGCCTTGAACCTGTTTGGAATTGAGTCCTACACCATCTTGCAATATGCCCAAAGTTATTGCAATTAAAACACTTGATATTGTAGCCTTTGGATGGTGCCCATGTCCTAAAATCATTCTTGAAATAATTTCCATATCCATTCCTTTCCTGAACCCTGTATTGTGAAGCTCTGTTTTCATGACCATTATAACCATGACTTCTGAATTGTGTAGCTCTAAAACCAAAACCATGTTGCTCATTTCCTTTGCACTGAAAATCTCTATGACCAATCCTGTTGCATGAGAAGCAATGTCCCTGAAAACCATACCTTCTTCCCTTGAAGTTTCTTCTAGCAAAATCAAACTTCTTTGATCCATGGATCCTGCAATGTATAGCCCTATGTCCAAATCCATTACAAGAAAAACAATATCCTTGAAAAGCCCTTTGTTCATGCCTTGGTTCCTCATACCTTTCTTGACCATTATCCTTATGATCATCTTCAACTTGTGCATTGCATTCTTGAACCTTCTTTGTAGCATCTAAAACCTCTTCCTTGCCTTTCTCTTCAAGAATTTCTTTTCCCTTTGAACTTGATTCACCTATCTCAAAACAAGAACCAAACTGAATATTTGGAGCCATAGGAACTTTGGAACTTTCCTCACAAATCTTAGGTGCTTCCTTGCTTTCATATTTTAGAACTTCCTTTCCTTTTGAGTGTGACTTTTCTTGGAAGTAAGATACAACCTTAAAATAAGTTTCCACTCCTTTTTGAATCTTTTCATCTAATGTATCATGTCTTGTCATTGTTACCCTTAGTTCTTCATTCATCCTCTCTTCTATCCTTTTTGCATTTTGAAGCTCTTCTCTGAGATTACTGATTGTTTGAAGTAGTTCTTCTCTGATTTTGACATCTGTTCGAATCTTGTTTTCAAGATTCCTGTATTCTTCTTTTAACCTTTTGATTTCTAATTTTTGTTTACTTGGCTCATCCTCTTCCTTTTCTATTACCAAAAATGAGACTTCTTTGTTTTCACTACTATTGGAATTGTCACTAGAACTATTGCTTTCTTTTTCAAATACACTTTCCTTGTTGTAATTGTTGTAGTATGTGCAATCATCATCTATATGCCCAAAATCTCCACATATGAAGCATTTTAGTATCCTTAGACCTTTCTTGTACCTATCTGCTTTCTCAATGGCTATGGCAAGCTCTTCATGTCTTTCTTCAATAGGCACATCCTCTTCTTTAACTTCAATACCTAGGAATAGGTGTTCTTGCTTTTCTTCACTTATTCCAAAGAATGTACATTCTTCTTCATCTGACTGATCTTTATCACTGTAATCTGAATTATCACTTGCTTCTACAATGTAGTAAGATTTCTTTGCCAACTTTACCTTGGAATCTCCTTCATAAGTATTCCTCAACTTGGTCCACATCTCATTAGCTGAAGTACATACCATGACCTTTGCAAAATCTGTCTCACGTAGCCCACTCAAAATACAATTCATTGCTCTTGCATTTATCTCAACCAATTTCTTGGTAGTCTTATCTTCCTCGGGATCACCTTCAACCTTATACTCTTTTTCAACCATCTGCCATACCTCATATCCTTGTGATATCAAGTAGTTCTTCATCCTCATGCTCCAGAAAGCATAATTGTTACCATCAAACAATGGAGCCTTATTTGTAGATAATCCATTCTGTGAAGCCATCTGTGTTCTTGTAGAATCTGCCCTCAAGCTGTTAGCCTTTCCGAAGGAACCCGCTCTGATACCAATTGAAGAACACAAGCTTATACTGAGAGGGGGGTGAACAGTATAAGACCACTTTTTACTTTTTCTTCCAATTCAATATTATGTTGTGTAAAGATAGCAGTATCAATAGCAATAATCAAAGCAATGCACAGAAACCATACACAATAGAGACACCACAATTTACGTGGTTCACCCAATGTGGGCTACTCCACGGAGAAAATATTTTACTAAAACTTTCTCAATCAATCTCTTTGGGAATCACTCCCAATTACAATGTTTATGGATCTCTATCCAAAGGAGATGTTGATCCCCTAATCTCAAGTTCATGGATCTCTTCCACAGGAGAACTCTTTCCCCTTCTGCTCTGGCTATGTGATCTTCTAGAAGACTCTGTCTCTCTACTGCACTGACTGGTGGACCTCTCTCCACTTGAAGACTCCTCACTCAGATCTATCTTCAACTATGCTGGTTGTTGGATCTCTATCCACTGAGACTCTATCCTCTATACTCTGTCACCTCCAAAGCTCTGTCAATAGGCTCACTAAGAACCTGCTCAATAGGCTCACACAGAACCTGCTTAACAAGCTCACACAGAACTTGTCAAATCTGCTCAAGCAAGCTCACCAAGAACTTGCCCAAATCTGCTCTAGCAAGCTCACCAAGAACTTGCCCAATTCTACTCTAGCAAGCTCACCAAGAACTTGCCCAAATCTGCTCTAGCAAGCTCACCAAGAACTTGCCCAAATCTGCTCTAGCAAGCTCACCAAGAACTTGCCCAAATCTGCTCTAGCAAGCTCACCAAGAACTTGCCCAAATCTACTCTGCAATCTCACAAATCAAATCCACAAGCTCAAAGATTGTCCCAACACTGTCCTCAAATCTATCCCAAAGGCCTTCTCAAAGGCTCAATCAATCATGCTCAAGTAGTACTCAAAATGAACTCAACAATGAATGGCAATCTCAACTCAAATTAACTTCATAGAAGCATAAAGAGAATTGTTAGAGACTCAATATGTTCTAATCTCACTCTCAACCCAAATCAATCTCAACTCAACTCATAGAAGCATAAAGAGAATTGTTAGAGACTCAATATGTTCTAAACTCACTCTCAACCCAAATCAATCTCAACTCAACTCAAATCAACTCATAGAAGCATAAAGAGAATTGTTAGAGACTCAATATGTTCTAATCTCACTCTCAACTCAAATCAACCTCAACTCAATTCAAGTCAACCTCAACTCAACTCAAGTCTTATAGAACCATAAAGAGAATTGTTAGAGACTCAATATGTTCTAACCTTAATCTCAACTCAACATAGAATGATGGAATAGTTTGTTTCATAGAACTTGAACAATCACTTCACACATCACTTGACTAGGCTCAATCAACTCAACTCAACCAATCATCACAAGGGACAACTCTTTCTCACACAACCCTAGTCCAAGTATGTATCAACCAACTCAAATGTTTCCAACAATGCTCAACCACAAATCTCACATAACAATGATACTCATGTTCTTTTCTAACTCAAGTTCTTTCACAACCAATGGGCTTCAATAACTATGCTTATCAAACAAGGTTTAAACACAACTCTCAATTCAGAAAACCTTGAAGCATTCAACCAACCACTTTCGAAAAGGAAACCACAAACAATCCTTTTCCCTCCAATGATATTTCAGAAATCAACCACCATAAACAATCAATAGGAGAATGTGCCCATACCTTTTATGAAGATGAAAAAACCTCTTTGTAAATTTGATATTCTCACAATGGCACTGAGAGGGGGGGTGAATCAGTGCAGCTATTTAAAATTTAAATCTATAACACTTAATGCTGAAATAATGCTAGCTCAAAAATAGATATAGCAAATATAACAAGAGAGCAACACACAACACAAGATGTAACGAGGTTCACCGGTTTGGCTACTCCTCAAAATAGACTGTTTGGACTTCAATCCAAATCCAGCCTTTGCAAAGCTTCAACTTTACAAACAATTTACCAGCACCCACTGGAAGGAGCACCAACCCCTGATTTATCTGCTACAACAGAAAGGAGCACCAACCCCTTATTCCAAGCACCAACTTGGATCTCTTATTTTTAATCTTAGATTGACATAAGAATGCCTTCCTTTTTACAAGACCCTCACTGGTCTATTGCTCACTCAAATCAATCTCATAGAAGCATAAGGAGAATTGTTAGAGACTCAATATCTTCTATTGCTTACAAAACCTCTCTTTTAATTTGCATAAACAAAATAAGGTTTGTCAGCTCTATTACGGTTTTGCCTACCGCACTCTTACGACTTTCTTATAGCCCTCTTTTTGTGCTTCTTACAGCACTCTTACTCAACCTCTCTTCTTTTCTTAAATCTACTTTTTCTGTTTTCAAAAATGAAACTTGGTTGCAGTAACCTTTCTAACTGCATTTTTACAGTCCTTTATACTAGCTCACTTAAATGGCTCTTTTCAAATTGGCTCTACTTTTCCCTCCTTTTTGCCATGCCTTCTCAGCTGCGTTGATTTCGATGCACTACGGACCCACTACTGTACCCATGTTGTCGCATTCTTTCTGCTGCACTATTACAGCCCATGCTTTCTGCGCTTTCTCGGCCTCGAGCCTGCCATCGCACTGCTGACTCATTCCTGCACGCATGCTGCCATGTTCTTTTTGTTGTACTATTACAACCTATGCCATCTATGCTTTCTCGACCTCGAGCTTGCCATCGCACTGCTGACTCACTACTTCACGCATGCTGTCGCGTTCTGTATTTCTCGTTTCTCGTGCTCTTTCCATCGCATCACGCACCCACTATAGTAGTCTTATTATTATAATATATTCTGCCTAGTTTTCTTTAGATTCTGTCGACCACTATAGATTCTGTCTGCTTGTTACACGTGTAGCATTTCTGTAACCCCACCTGTAACAGTTCTTGTTTTGCTGCAAGATTTTATTCTGCAACTGTCCCTATGTATGCTTCTTCGGCTTGCTACCGTGAAAACCTTACATGTCACGAAATCACGACATTCTTCGCTTTCGTACACTCTACTTCGCAAGCACCAGCAAAAACATGACATGTCACGAAATCGCGATGCATTCACTGCTTTGATCTCTTTTCTATCTCTTGCCAGCGAAAACGAAACATGTCACGAAATCGTGACATCTTTCGCATCCGTACATTCTCCTTTGCATGCACTAGCAAAAACATGACATGTCACGAAATCGCGACATCTTTCGCATCCGTACAACTCTCTCTTCATGCACTAGCGAAATCAAGACATGTCGCGAAATCGTGACACCTTTCGCTTCCGTACAACTCTCTCTTCATGCACTAGCAAAATCCCAACATGTAGCAATATCGCTACATTTTTGTTCCTTGCACTTTTCTTTTGCTTCGGCCTTTGAAAATCCAACATGTAGCGAAATCGCTACACCTGTTTCCCTTTGCACTTTTTCTTTGCTTCGGCCCGCGAAAATCCAACATGTAGCGAAATCGCTACACCTTTTTCCCTTTGCACTTTTCTTTTGCTTCGGCCTTCGAAAATCCAACATGTAGCGAAATCGCTACACCTTTTTCCCTTTGCACTTTCTCTTTGCTTCGGCCTCCAAAAATCCAACATGTAGCGAAATCGCTACACCTTTTTCCCTTTGCACTTTCTCTTTGCTTCGGCCCGCGATAATACAACATGTAGCGAAATCGCTACACCTTTTTCCCTTTGCACTTTCTCTTTGCTTCGGCCCGTGATAATACAACATGTAGCGAAATCGCTACACCTTTTTCCCTTTGCACTTTCTCTTTGCTTCGGCCTCCAAAAACGAAACATGTCATGAAATCGCGACATCTTTTTGCCTTAGCGCTTTCTCCTTGAAATTGTAGCGAAATCGCGACATATTTTTCTCTCTCCTCTTTCCTTCGCTTTGGACCGCAAAAATGAGACATGTTGCGAAATCGCGACATCTTTTTATTTCTCCTCTTTTCTTCGCTTTGAACCGAAATGAGACATGTCACGAAATCGTGACATCTTTCCTCCTTAGCGCTTCTTCTCCGAACATGTCGCGAAATCGTGATAGTTTTTCTTCCTTGGCTTCTTTTCTCCCAACATGTCGCGAAATCGTGACGTTTTCTACTTGGCTTCTTTGCTTCCAACATGTCCGAATCATGTAGTTTTTCCACTTGGCTTCTTTGCTTCGGAACATGTCATGAAATCGTGACGTTTTTCTACTTGGCTTCTTTGCTTCCAACATGTCATGAAATCGTGACAGTTTTTCCACTTGGCTTCTTTGCTTCCAACATGTCGCAAAATCATGATAGTTTTTCCACTTGGCTTCTTTGCTTCCAACATGTCACGAAATCATGACAATTTTTCTACTTGGCTTCTTTGCTTCCAACATGTCATATTTTTTCTCTCTTCTTCTCCAACTTTGTGAATCGTTTTTCTACTTGCTTCTTCTCTCCAACATGTCACGAAATCCGCTAGTTTTTCCACTTGGCTTCTTTGCTGCCAACATGTCGCGAAATCGCGACAGTTTTTCTACTTGGCTTCTTCTCTTCCAACATGTCACGAAATCATGACAGTTTTCCTTGCGCCTTCTCTCTCCTCCGTTATGTCACGAAATCGTGACAGTTTTTCATGCACATTCTCTCTCCTCCATTATGTCGCGAAATCACGACAGAAAACATGTCGCGATATCGCGACAGTTTTCTAACTTGTCTTTTTCTTTGAATTTTTGAAACTGGGCCACTTCTGTCTGCTTGGAAATTCATAGTACATGCTCTGACTGACCTCTGAACTCCTGTCCACTGCATCAATATGTTCTATCTATCTGTGTTGACAACAATGACAATACTTTTTCTGCACCTTGCTCAACAATCTCCCCCTTTGGAATTGTTGGCAACACTCATGCAGTTTCCTGTATTTCTTCTCCCCCTTTGACAATAATACCAAAGGGTTGCTGCAGACTCCCCTTGAGTCCATGCACAACATTCTCAGGCAAAATTTGTTATCCTTAGTAAAAATCATAAATGAGAGCAAAAATATAGACAAATATACAAATGCTCCCCCTGAGAATGTGTTCCCAATAGCTAGTCAGTTCTTGGGTAGTGTGACCACTCCCAATTTACTACGAAGGTATTCAAAAGCTTCCTTGGGCAATGGTTTTGTGAAGATATCTGCTACTTGCTCTGTAGTTGGAACAAAATCCAACTTAACCTCACCTTCTACAACTTTATCCTTCAAAAAATGATACCGGATTGCAATATGTTTGGTGCGGGAATGCATAACCGGATTCTTTGAGATGTTAATTGCACTGGTATTATCACATTTAATGGAAATTGGCTCTTTGAAATTAATACCCAGATCTTTCAGTGTTTGTCTCATCCATAATATCTGTGTACAACATGTTGTTGCTGCAATGTATTCTGCTTCTGCTATGGATAAAGAGACTGATTCTTGTTTCTTGCTGTGCCATGCTACCAATCTGTCTCCAAGATAAAATGCACCTCCACTGGTACTCTTTCTATCATCTATACATCCTGCCCAATCTGCATCTGAATATGCAATCAGAGTGAAGTCTTTTCCTTTTGGATACCATAACCCATACTCCATAGTACCCTTGAGGTACCTAAAAATCCTTTTCACAGTTGTCACATGAGTCTCTTTTGGACTAGCCTGAAATCTTGCAACCATGCAAACTGCCTGTAAGATGTCCGGTCTGGTGGCTGTCAAATACAGCAGGCTCCCAATCATAGATCTGTACATTGTTTGATCAACATCTGGAGATTTGTCATCCTTGCTTAACTTGCAGCCTGTTATCATAGGAGTGCTAATAGGTTTACTATCCTCCATTGTGAACTTTTTCAGCATTTCTTTCACATATTTAACTTGAGAAATAAAAATTCCTTTGTCAGTTTGATTAACTTGCAGTCCGAGGAAATATGAAAGTTCACCAATCATAGACATTTCAAATTCTTTTCGCATTTTATTTGCTATGTCTCTACATGACTCACCATTGCTGCTTGCCAAATATTATATCATCTACATAAACAACAAGGACAATAAGATTGCCATTCTCTGTTTTGATATATAAATTTTTGTCCACCATACCTTTCTTGAACCCTTGTTGAGTGAGATAGATGTCTAGTCTTGCATACCATGCTCTGGGTGCTTGTTTCAAGCCATACAATGCTTTCTTCAGCTTGCAAACAAAGTTGGGATTATCACGAGTTGAAAACCATCTGGTTGTTCAATATAAACTTCTTCTTCAAGATTTCCATTCAGAAATGTTGATTTCACATCCATCTGATAAACTTTGAAATTCTTGTGAACTGCTAAAGCCAGAAATAGTCTGATTGCTTCAAGTCTGGCCACTGGTGCAAAAGTTTCTTCAAAGTCAATCCCTTCAACTTGAGCATAGCCTTTACAGACCAATCTTGCTTTATTCCTTACAACCTGTCCGTCTTCATTCAATTTGTTTCGAAAAATCCATTTTGTACCGATTATGTTTTTATTTGCAAGCCTTGGTACTAATTCCCAGGTTTTGTTTTTCTCAATCTAATCAAGTTCTTCATTTATTGACTCCATCCAACTTTCATCTATGCTTGCTTCAGCAACATTTTTGGGTTCAATGCTGGATAACAGGGAGTAGTTACTTACTACTCTTCTTCTTGTCTTAACACCAACTGTGGGGTCCCCAATAATTTGCTCTCTGGGATGATTTTTTTGCTAGCTTCCAGTTTTGAATTTATTGTTTTCTTCTACTTCTGAATCAATACTTAAATCATCTGGGTCAATTTTTTGATTCTCTTCTGCTTCCTTTTCTTCATCTCCTTCAATAGCTTCTTTATAAATAGGGTAGTTTTCTTCACAGCTGACTGTTTGTTTCCTATCTTCATCAAATTTAACATCAGCACTGTCTACAATTTTCTTTAGCCTTTTGTTGTAGCATTTGTAAGCTTTGCTTTTTGATGAATAGCCAACAAAGATACCTTCATCAGCTCTATCTTCAAACTTACCAAGATTATCTTCAGTTCTTTTGATGTAACACTTGTTGCCAAAGACTTTGAAGTATTTTGTTGTTGCCTTCTTGCCGAACCAAAGCTCATAAGGGGTTTTGCTTTCATGTGTCCTCAACATGCACCTGTTTTGGATATAAACTGCAGTATGGACTGCCTCTTTCCAAAATCTATCTGCAATTTTGCTTTCAATCAACATTGTCCGTGCCATTTCTTGTACAGTTCTGTTCTTTCTTTCTACAACACCATTCTGCTGAGGTGTCCTTGTTGCTGAAAACTGTCTTCTGATCCCATATTTTTGACAGTATTCTTCAAACTCCTCTGAGATGAACTCTCCTCCTCTATCTGATCTTAAACATTTGATCCTCTTTCTTGTTTCATTTTCAACTTGGTTTTTGAAAGTCTTGAACATTTCAAAAGCTTCAGATTTATGCTTTAAAAAGAATATCCAGGTCATTCTGGAATAGTCATCTATGCACAACATAAAGAATTTATCACCATTTATACTTTGTGTTCTCATGGGTCCACATAAATCGGTATGAATTAGTTCTAAAGGTTTTTTGGTAAAGTACTCCTTTGATTTAAATGTGGCTCTAGTTTGTTTCCCCTTTTGGCATGAAGCACATATGCTATTTGAAGGCTTGCCAATAGTGGGTATATCTCTTACTGCCCTTTTTGAGCTGATTTTTATCAGATTGTCAAAGCTTATATGACCGAGCCTCTTGTGCCACAACCAATTTTCATCTTCCTGTCCAATCATGCATGATCCTTCGAAGTCTCTGAGAGAGTATACTGATTTCTAGAAGTCCTCAATCCAGTGGCTATCAACTTCCCACTTGTTTGCTTTTCTTACTTCACAACCACTGCTTTTTAAAAATTACTTCATGACCTTTGTCACAAATTTGACTTATGCTCGGCAAGTTATGCTTTAGACCAATAACAAACAATACTTCTTTAGATTTTATTTTTCCATCACTTATCTTGACTGATCCTTTGCCAACTATCTTGGCTCCATCATTATTTCCAAATTTTACAGAACCACCTTCATATTTCTGTAATTTCTCAAATTTTTGTTTGTCACTTGTCATGTGACTGGAGCATCCACTATCTAGTATCCATGGTGCAGATTTGTTCTATGCTTTGAATGTTGTCTGTACAATCAAGGATTCCTTTTCTTCCTTGGGTTGCTCCTTTTCTCTCCACTCTGGTTTGACTGTAGTTTTGGATACTTGTTTAGCCTTTTCCCTTTCATTGACTTGTGCCTGTTTTTCGAGAAATTTTTTGTTTTGTTTAAATCCATTTGGTTGATATTTTCTTCCTTGATTTTTATTTCCTGCAAAAGAGCTACGACAATTTCTTGCAATATGTCCAAAGTTATGACAGTTATAACATTCTACTACATACTCTATCAAAGGTGAAAAAACATTTCTACTATTGAAATTCCTTTGTCCTATATTATACCTACAATTTGAAATTTTATGACCATAAGCATTGCATTTAAAATAGTAACCAGAAAAGGAATGATTAAACCTAGGGGCAGATCTTTGCCAGTTTGAAGTAGGAGCCATGAATCTTCTCCTTCTTGGATGTGTGACTTTTGTGAATCCATCTTTGTTAGTACTCTTCTTGAGTCTGGCATTATTGCTTTCTTTGGCATGATTTGTTTTTTCTTGATCAACTCTGATCTTTTCTTCTTTCTTTATGGGTTCTACATTTAAGGCCTTTGAACCCTTTGATGATTCTCCTTCATCGAAGCCCAAACCAAATTTGATGTCGGAAGGCCTTTGGTTATTTAACATTTTATCCAGCTTTACAGTCTTGTCTTCAAACTTATGATAACAGCTCAATTTCCTATTCATCTCCTCTAGCTTGCATCCTTAACTTAACAATGTCTTCTTCTAGCTTGCTTGCATTCATCTGTCTTTGTAGTTAATTGTACATCAAGAACTTCAGACATTTTCTTAAATTCATCTGTCTGTACTTTCAAGTTGTTTATTATTTCATTGGCATCCTCAAGCTTTCTTGAAACCTTTTTATTCTTTTTCCTTTCTGAGCTCAGTTCTTTAAGTGCAGCAACTAACTCACCTTCCAGATAAACTTCAGCCTCATCTTCAGGTTTCTCATTACACTCCGATTTTTCCTCTGTTATTCTTTCTTCAAATGCCATGAACAGAGCTTCATCTGCTTCTTCTTCAGAATCCTCACCGGAGCAGTCTTCAGAAGAGCTGACATTCTTGGATATGAAACTTTTCTTCTTGAAGTTGCTTTTTCTAAAATGTGGTTTCTTCTTCCAGTCACTTCTTTCTTGGTGTGACCCTTCACCACTTTTGTTTTTCTCATTCATAGGGCATTTAGCTGCAAAGTGCCCGATGCCTCCACAGTTGAAACACTTAAAAGGTAACTTACCTCTGTACTTTCCTTTTCCCTTTATTAGTTTCCTAACAAAGTTTGCTTCTATTTCATCTGAAGATTCTTCTTCTGCAGATTCTTGATTAGCTTTTATATTTTTGTGTGCTTTAAAAGTAGCTTCTCTATCTGAGGGCTTAGTTTGTCCTATTCTCATTTCATATGCAGTTAAAGAACCATGCATTTCATCCATGCTAAAAGAATTTAGATCTTTAGCTTCTTCTATAGCAGAAACTTTAGAATCAAATCTTTTGTGAAGAGTTCTTAATACCTTTTTCACGATGACCGCATCTTCTATTTCCTCACCGAGTCCTCTAATTGCATTAATGATTCCGTTGACTCTCAACATATAAGCCTCTATGTTCTCATCATCATTCATTTTTAATGCTTCGAACTGAGCTCGATGCGTCTGTAGCTTGGCTTCCTTGATCTTGCTGTCTCCTTCATGAATGCTCTGCAGTTTGTCCCACATGTCTTTTGCTGTTTTATAGCTCATGATCCTTATCAGTTCACTGTCTACTAACCCACACATTATAGCATTCTTTGCTTTAGAGTTATTCTCAAACTTTTTCTTCTTAGCAGCATCTATTGGAGGAATAGAGGGTATTATGTATCCACTGTCTACAGACTCCCAAATGTCATATCCCAAAGCACACAGATAAGTCTGCATCCTGAGTCTCCAGAAAGAGTAATTAGTTCCATCGAACAAAGGAGCTTTGTTGGATGAAAAACCTTCACCACCGGCCATTGTGATTCTTCCAAGATCACCTTAGCTGATTAAGCTAGTTCAGGAACCTTGCTCTGATACCAATTGATATTCTCACAATGACACTGAGAGGGGGGGTGAATCAGTGCAGCTATTTAAAATTTAAATCTATAACACTTAATGCTGAAATAATGCTAGCTCAAAAATAGATATAGCAAATATAACAAGAGAGCAACACACAACACAAGATGTAACGAGGTTCACCGGTTTGGCTACTCCTCAAAATAGACTGTTTGGACTTCAATCCAAATCCAGCCTTTGCAAAGTTTCAACTTTACAAACAATTTACCAGCACCCACTGGAAGGAGCACCAACCCCTGATTTATCTGCTACAACAGAAAGGAGCACCAACCCCTTATTCCAAGCACCAACTTGGATCTCTTATTTTTAATCTTAGATTGACATAAGAATGCCTTCCTTTTTACAAGACCCTCACTGGTCTATTGCTCACTCAAATCAATCTCATAGAAGCATAAGGAGAATTGTTAGAGACTCAATATCTTCTATTGCTTACAAAACCTCTCTTTTAATTTGCATAAACAAAATAAGGTTTGTCAGCTCTATTACGGTTTTGCCTATCGCACTCTTACGGCTATTTGTGCTTCTTACAACACTCTTACTCAACCTCTCTTTGTGCTTCTTACAACACTCTTACTCAACCTCTCTTTCTGTTTTCAAAAATGAAACTTGGTTGCAGTAACCTTTCTAACTACATTTTTACAGTCCTTTATACTGGCTCACTTAAATGGCTCTTTTCAAATCGGCTCTACTTTTCCCTCCTTTTTGCCATGCCTTCTCAGCTGCGTTGATTTCGATGCATTACGGACCCACTACTGTACCCATGCTGCCGCATTCTTTCTGTTGCACTGTTACCTCCCATGCTTTTCTATGCTTTCTCGGCCTCGAGCCTGCCATTGCACTGCTGACTCATTCCTGCACGCATGCTACCATGTTCTTTTTGATGTACTGTTATAGCCTATGCCATCTGTGCTTTCTCGACCTCAAGCTTGCCATCGCACTGTTGACTCACTACTTCATGCATGCTGTCGCGTTCTGTATTTCTCGTTTCCCGTGCTCTTTTTGCCGCACCGTGCACCCACTATAGTAGTCTTATTATTATAATATATTCTGCCTAGTTTTCTTCAAATTTTGTCGGCCACTGTAGATTCTGTCTGCTTGTTACATGTGTAGCATTTTTGTAACCCCACCTGTAACAGTTCTTGTTTTGCTACAAGATTTTATTCTGCAACTGTCCCTATGTATGCTTCTTTGGCTTGCTACCGTGAAAACCTTACATGTCATGAAATCATGACATTCTCCGCTTTCGTACACTCTACTTCGCAAGCACCATCGAAAACATGACATGTCATGAAATCGTGACTGTCTCTTCAGCGGGAAATGGAACATGTCACGAAATCGTGACATCTTTCACATCCGTACATTCTCCTTTGCATGCACTAGCGAAAACATGACATGTCATGAAATCGTGACATCTTTCACATCCGTACAACTCTCTTCATGCACTAGCGAAATCAAGACATGTCGCGAAATCGTGACACCTTTCGCTTCCGTACAACTCTCTCTTCATGCACTAGCGAAATCCCAACATGTAGCGATATCGCTACATTTTTGTTCCTTGCACTTTTCTTTTGCTTCGCCCACGAAAATCCAACATGTAGCGAAATCGCTACACCTTTTTCCCTTTGCACTTTTTCTTTGCTTCGGCCTCCGAAAATCCAACATGTAGCGAAATCGCTACACCTTTTTCCCTTTGCACTTTCTCTTTGCTTCGGCCTCCGAAAATCCAACATGTAGCGAAATCGCTACACCTTTTTCCCTTTGCACTTTCTCTTTGCTTCGGCCCGCGAAAATCCAACATGTAGCGAAATCGCTACACCTTTTTCCCTTTACACCTTCGGCCCGCAAAAATCCAACATGTAGCGAAATCGCTACACCTTTTTCCCTTTGCACTTTCTCTTTGCTTCGGCCTCCGAAAACGCAACATGTCGCGAAATCGCGACATCTTTTTGCCTTAGCACTTTCTCCTTGAAATTGTCGTGAAATCATGACATATTTTTCTCTCCTCTTTCCTTCGCTTTGGACCGCGAAAATGAGACATGTCGCGAAATCGTGACATCTATTTATTTATCCTCTTTTCTTCACTTTGAACCGTGAAAATGAGACATGTAGCGAAATCGCGACATCTTTCCTCCTTAGCACTTCTTCTCCGAACATGTCACGAAATCGTGACAGTTTTTCTACTTGGCTTCTTTTCTTCCAACATGTCACGAAATCGTGACAGTTTTCTTCCTTAGCTTCTTTCTTCGAACATGTCATGAAATCGCGACAGTTTTTCCACTTGGCTTCTTTTCTTCCAACATGTCGTGAAATCGCGACAGTTTTCTCTACTTGGCTTCTTTCTTCCAACATGTCGTGAAATCGTGATAGTTTTTCCACTTGGCTTCTTTGCTTCCAACATGTCGTGAAATCGTGACAGTTTTTCCACTTGGCTTCTTTGCTTCCAACATGTCACGAAATCACGACAGTTTTTCTACTTGGCTTCTTTGCTTCCAACATGTCATGAAATTGTGACAGTTTTTCTACTTGGCTTCTTCTCTGCCAACATGTTGCGAAATCATGACAATTTTTCTACTTGGCTTCTTCTCTGCCAACATGTCATGAAATCGTGACAGTTTTTCCACTTGGCTTCTTTGCTGCCAACATGTCGTGAAATCGCGATAGTTTTTCTAATTGGCTTCTTCTATGCCAACATGTCACGAAATCATGACAATTTTCCTTGCGCCTTCTCTCTCCTCTGTTATGTCGTGAAATCATGACATTTTTTCATGCGCATTCTCTCTCCTCCATTATGTCACGAAATCGCGACAGAAAACATGTCGCGATATCGCAACAGTTTTCTAACTTGTTTTTTTCTTCGAATTTTTGAAACTAGGCCACTTCTGTTTGCTTGGAAATTCATAGTACATGCTCTGACTGATCTCTGAACTCCTGTCCACTGCATCAATCTGTTCTATCTGTCTGTGTTGACAACGATGACAATACTTTGGCTGCACCTTGCTCAAAAAAATCTGCCACAATCACAAAATTATTTTGCCAATATTGACAAGGGTTAGTAGATCATAAAATAATAAACATTACTCCACTTTTCAATAATCATCACCAAGGCCTTTAATTGCACAACTTCCTTATCTCTCCTAAAACCACTTGTAACTTAAAATAAAATAAATAAAAACATTGCATAACCTTTTCACTCCAAAAACCACTTATATCATAAAATAAAATAAATCACAATATTGCATACCTTATCACCTCATGAAAGAATTAATCCTCTTGAAAAAAAAATAACAAGGTAAACTTCACTTTTGGAACCCCTTTGCAAAATTAGAAATATCTCTTTACACACACCTTATTTCTCCTTCTAAATAAGTTAGTCAAATAGACCTTGAAATAAGATTTTCGACGATATATAATATGTCCCATTTTCAAAATAAATTGAAACCTTTACATATATATATATGCCAACCTCCATTAATTGCACATAGGTCGGCCCTCCATTAATTTAAACTTAAACTTTAATATCTTCATCACCGAAGGTCCTTTTTCGATGAAACAAAATTCCACCTTGGATTTTAAGAAAATTCCTTTCCACATAAGCCCACCATGGTTTTAAATAAAACCTTTTATTTTACCTGCCTTGGTTTTCATAAAACCCCTGTAAATAGCCATGCTTTCCAAAATATCATAAATGCTTATCTATGAAGTGCTTTTGCCACCAAAACTCAATGTGACATCAATGACAACATAAAATAACTCAAATTTCCAACAATATTTTCAATAATCCACACTAATCAAACCTTTTATCTCCACCTTATGATTCAAAAATATTTGTTCAACCAGACATCTTAGAGAAGGAATAATGTCAACATACCTCTTAATTTGCTTTGATGAAAAAGATCCCTCAAAACCTATCTCAAAATGTTCTTTCAATATTATTCCACTTCAAAGGTTAGTTAGCATAGCACTTTTTCAACCATCCACATAAAAATATTTTGTGCACAATAATATTGGTTTACAACTCCTTCAACCTTTCTTTCACCATGCAAAAATTACACACAATAATCAACCACAACACACCTTATAACTCCTACTTGTAAAAACCCACAAGCAATTTCAATATTATCAACCAAAACCCTAAGTCACATAACAAAGTTTAAATCCACTTTCATACACCTTATCTCCAAATTTAAAGTTATTTTAACTTTATAGAACCACACAAAAATCTGAATTGCATACAATATTGGATTTTAAAGCATCGTCCTTATGTCTCCCTAGGTCAACAATATGCACTTCTTCCAAAGCAAAAATTAAACCTTGTATTCCTAGATCAAGCGCTAAGTAAACCACACTTTAATTAAAAAAAATTATTGCCCTTACCATGTCTTCCACTATTGCCACCGCAAGTCAAACTTGAGACCTCACAGAGCCCATGCTCTAGCGCAATATAGAGTGCTAGTTGGGCTGACCCACCCACTGGGAACGAATGTGCACTAAAACAATTTTATATGCCTTTCTTTTGCTCAATTCGAAAATCACAAAACTACTGTCGAGTTTCAAACATGAGACTTTTTCACTGTAAATGCCTTACGTAGGACCCGCTTGCCACCTAGGCTAGCTACTTGGTTGGAGCCAAGCGTGCATAGTATCCCTTTTACTTTGCTATCCTTACCTTGAAAATCATGCTTCTTTAACTGCCTGGCAAAAACCTTCCTCCAAGGAAATCGAACCAGTGCCCTATTTTGCAGCAGTGCCTTAGTGCTACCCCTATGATCAGCTATGCTAACCTGCCAACTATGTCTTCTTGACCAATACCTTGCATTTGACCTTTCTATCCTCTTCGCATAAAAATGTGCCCTTTGTCTTCTTCTATTTGTAGAATGAAACACACGAGTGGATATTCGATATTTCTCACACAACACACTAATTTTCCAAGGTTTTGAACCTTAATTTATATACAAGTCATGTCCTCCCTTTGTCATGATGTCAACGCCTCCCATTGATATTTTTTTTAATAATTTAAAATGTCTTCCTTTGAATTTTGGCACCCAAACTTTTTATGAAATATTTAAATATTTTAAAAAATTAAATATTATAACCTTAGATTTCTATGCCCAAGGTGGTATTTTAAATCATTTTTTCACAAACTTTTATCACAAATATTATAATATTATCTCTTTAAGCCATAGTCACTTGCTTTATTTTTGAATCGTGGTCTTAAAAATTGGGCCTTCAACCTTTTAACTAAACCCTTAGAATTTTATCCCAAACCTCTTTGGCTTATAATATTTAAAGTAAATATTATAACCTTTTCTTTTTATCAATTTTCTTGTATTGGGATGAACCTTGCCTTGCATAATTAACCAACTTATAAACCTTATATTTTTGCCATACCAAACTATCTTTGACATCAATGACAACCAATGCCATCAATCCTTTGACATCAATGGCAACACAATATACTCAAAATTTCCAACAATAATATCATATCCCTATATACTTATTTCTAGGTACCATAGTATTCCATCCTCAAAACATGAGAAGAAACTAAATAATATGATCTTTTAAGCAACATTGACAACTAGTACCAGTTTTGATCATCCTTCCATCCAAGTGAAATATTTATTGGCGGTGGTCTTCAGTTATGCCAAGTTGTCATTATGTCACTTGAATATCCATAATTTCTCTACTCTAATATTTTGAAGAATTGATCCTATTACTCCTTGATGTTGCTACACCCTTTGAAATACAAAATTACTATGATTTTTTTGCCAAACACTACCATACTTGATGCATTTTGACTCCATGTATATCCATAATAATATTGATTCCCTAAGCCATACCTCCAATATTTTTATCACTTAGGGTTGTGTAGTGGTGATATACTACAACCTTAACCTGATGTTTTGTTTCCTTTGGATTTTTAATAATTTTTCTCTATTTTAAATTATTCCTCATGTTCTTCTCTCTTGTTCCCTTCTCTGGTGTGTCCTTGTGCACTTTTAACAAAGTTCCCTTGGAATTTGCCAATGCTTCTTCCATGGGATCTACTGCTACTATTGTAGATTCAAATTTTGATTATTCTATTGATTCCTTAAATGTTCCTCTATAATAATTGCATCTTGATTCTCCTTTGATCCTTGCTTCTTAAGCTAAGAAATAACCTATAGTGTTATATTCTTTTTCCTATACCATAACTTCATAAACTTATTTTGCACATTAATGTTAATAATACCCAAATAATACAACCAAGGATAACCAAGAACATCATCCACATCATCCATATTAATAGCATAAAAACATAAAATGTAAAATATATTTGTCCATGGTGATCTTTAAATCTTCAAAAATATAAAAATTCTCATTCTCAATTTGTATGTCCTTGCCTTTTGTTAATTGAACCTGCAACCTCTTATCCAAAACACTATTAATAAAATCATATCTATTGGTAGGGTTAGTAGAAATAATAGCATTTTCCTTTTGAATACGTTCATGAACCTACAAAATATATTTTTTTATGAATTTAGAATCTTCTCTTTCTTTTGTAAATCCAAAGATGTGGCTTCTTCATTCTTCTCACTATCTTAATATTTTTCTTTTTCTTCTCCTTCAGTAATTTTATTTCTTTTTCATAGTCTTCATTATGTTTCTTGAAAACTTCTCTCTTTTTATTTTATTTTTCTTATTTTGAATACCTTGTAGTTTCTTTTCAAGGTCTTCTATGGCGTCCATAATGTTAGCTTTTGATGAATGAGCCATGAGAGATAACAATCACAAGATGTAGAATAAGATAAATATGGTAAGAGAATTCCCTAAGAAGTCCTTCTTCTCTTCCTTGTAGCCCATCCTTGGCCCTGTTCTAGATTCTTGGCTCTATCTTGGATCCCTGGAACATCCTTTGCCCTTCCTCCTCAACTAGTAGGTGTTGCAAATGATCTCCTTGGGGTGGGAGGTTATTGTTCCTTTTGTTTTCCAATTTCCTTACTGTTTGGTGGGGTTTTCTTCTGGTGCCTGTGATCTAGGATGTCCTTGGGTTTTTTTGGGACATCCCTAGGTTCTTTCTAGTTTCCTAGCACTCCTTTTGCCCTCCTCCTTGGTTGGATGGTGTTGCATATGATATCCTTGGGTTGGGAGATCCCTTATTCTCTTATCTACCCCTTTCCATGCCTTCTGGCAGGGTTTTCCTTGTGGTGCCTGTGAACTGGGACATCCTTGGGTTTTTTGGGATGTCCTTGGTTTTTCCTAGGTCCTCCTTTGGGTTTTTTAAGTTCTTTTAGGAACCCTTTCCCTTTTTTCTTATAGGGTCCTATTTGGTGCTAAGGATCAGAGGTTCTTCTGGTGCAGTGTGTTGTGGCTGGGGTTTTTGGCTTCATGAGCAACTCTTCATAGTATCTTTTGGCTTGGATGGGGCCTTGTGCTTATTCTTATGGTGTTGCTCTTTGGGTTTCTAGTTGTAGGTTTGATGGTGGGTTCTTAGATTTTCATGGCTTGGGGGAGTCCTCTGTACCGATTTCTACTGTGTTCCTACGGATCATCCTCTTTTGGATCCTTGTAGCTATTCGTTGGTGGCATTAGTGGTTGTTGTGGAGCTCTTGTTGCTTTTTTCCTGGTCTTTGGTGGGGCCCTACACTTTTAGGTGACAACTCATGCTTCACTGCTCCTCTATTGAGATTTTTTGGGGCCTCCCCACATTTTACCTTGGCTCACATTTTTGCATTGCTATTTACTTTGTCTCTCTTGGTTGTTGATTAGTTTTCCTTGCTGTAATGGGGTTTCAGGGTCTTTGGAGTCCCCTAGTTGTTGTTCCACTTGCAGACCTATTCAAGATGTTGATCCCTATTGTTGCATCCTTCTGTTGCATCCCTATGCATCCTTAGGTAGGATTTTTTGCATTTCTCACTCTAGTTTCAAATTTGAATTTTCAAATTATTGTAATGGGTGGGATTGCCCTATTTCAAATATTTCTAGGTGGGTTTGCCCTTTTTCATTTCTTCCTTGCACGTGTTATTTGGGCAATATTTTTGCATGTGTTTTTTGGCCGTTCTGGGCAGGATGGCACAGTCCCATAATTCAATGTAAAAATAAAAATAAAAAATTTAAAAATTTAAATTTAAATTTTATCCTTTAAGGCTATCCTTTAGCCTTTCCTGAAAGGATGTCCTTAAGCCTATCCTGATAGGCTTTCCTTATGTATTTCATCTATATTTTGGTGTCCTTTCCTTTGGCCTTCCTCTGGCATTTTTTAGTCTTATGACTTACTGTAATCAAGTTTTGGGATCCTTGATAAAAACCCATTTTTAATTTAATTTAACTTATAAAAAAAAAGTACGTTGAAATATAAAACATATAAAAGATTACAATGTAGCTATGGAGGAATTGAGCGCTCCATTAACAAATATATAGATCTACATCATATCCATAACCAGTAAATGGTGTGGAATACAGAACAATGTAATATACTGACCTATGCTATCTGATGATGTCCTTTAACTGTCCTATCTATCTATCTAAGAGGCCATCCTTATATATGTAAAATAGGATGCTTGCCTAATACTCTATCTAGTTGTGCATAGGCTATCGTGCACATGTACAACTTGCTTATTGACACTTGTCTATTTATTACATTGCATGAAATCACTAGATAACTTGCACAGGAAGTAATCTAGGTATGTATCTTGGAGGATACATTTACATAATATAAATTATGGAATAGACATTATTTCCAACACCCGCATGTATTAAATTATTTAAATTTAAGGATTTAGTCTTCAATATGGATTTTATTCATCTTCTTCTGCTTGATATTCATAGTCTTATTCTTTCGTATTCTTTGTATTTAGGTTCAATAGATAATTTATATCTTCATATGATGCAGAGTAAGATGTAGCTAGTCCTTCTATTCTCATTGGATAATCTTTGACATGTTTAGATTCATCTTCTATCCAACCACCTTTGTAGTCCTCCTTGCAAGTATCTTCATTTGATTCTGATTGTTGATGAATAATTAGGGCATGATGTAATTATCCTCTCATATTTTTGATCCTTTTGTACTTGGCTTTTTGATATATCGGTTCTTAATTTTCTTCAACCTGTTCTTATGCAAATGAGTTAGAAGCATTTTGTAACATCATAATATCTTGTGGGATTTACATTGAATCTAGGACATGAGTATTTTCATGGATTGAACCTGTTGTTATTATTCCATCTTGATTAATAATGAGACATCTATTGATCACATCCATATATCCAAAATTAATCATGTAGTTATTTTCTACTAACTTGCTCACTGAGATGAGACTGAAAGTTAATCCAGGAACATACAACACTTTTTGTAGTAGAATATTTGGAAAATATTTACTGGGTGTTGGAAATTTTGAGTAGATAAGTTGTCATTGATGTCAAGCGTTAGTGGTCATTGATGTCAAGCTTTTAGCACCAGTCAATGGTAGTTTCAGTGGGCATCATTAGTTTCAGGTTCTCCAGTTTCAATTGATCAAGACCTAGTTTCAAGAAGACATATATGGTCTAAAGTGCAAAAAGCCCAAGTGAATACTATTACAATATTTTTTATAATACTATAAAGAGAAGTTTTAAATTAATTAATATAATTTTTATTATAAATTAATTTATAATTTAATTTACTTAAGTTATTTAAATTAATTATTAATTAATTTTGATATTAGTTATAAAGATTAATTTATATTAATTTTTAACTAACCCTAAGGAGGGTTATCAAATTATAATTTGAATTTTTGAAATTTGAATTCCAAGCGCCAACATGGGAGTAAAATTCCAAAAACATGTATAAAAATGGGATCATCCCACCTTAGAAAAATTACCATGCCTTCAATATTTTAATACATGCGAACCTTGTGAATCGTGCTACATCCAAGCAAAGAGTGAGCGTTGTGATTTTTATGGATGTCAACGATGTACTAAGGCATAAGGTGAAGGAAGCATTTCTTCCTTCACGTGGGTATCACTAGCCCACATGGTGGACTCCCAAGCGCTAAGGCACTTAGGCTTGAGGAGACGACATATCGAATCATGCTGAATCCTCTTTTTGGGGAAAGCAAAGGTATGCATTGAAATTGAGCGCCAAAATTTTTGGAAGGGTTAGTTGAGTATTCAAAATTTATTTTTTGTATTTTTATTTGGTTTGTAAGGTTGTAAGGGGAGTTATAAGGGTTGTGCAAAATTAAATTTTTGGTGTTATTTGCTTTGTTGTTTGGAAATGGTAGTAAGGAGTTTTAGAAAGAGTTTTTGAAATATTGTGGTGTTGATATTATTTTAAGTTGGATTTTATAAGGTGTATTCAAGGAATTATTATTTTCATGCATGATTTTATGGTTGGAGCAAGAGATTTGAGTATTTTTGTGTCTAAGGAATATTTGATAAATTTTTAAGAATGATATTTTGTCATTTAACCATTGAAATTGGAAAGAAGTAAATTATGATTTAGACAGTTTTCCAAAGAGCACTTCTACATCAAACAAAGTTATGGGTATATTCTTCCTAGTGAGTGATTTTTGAATGTTGTGAATGCTAATATTGGAGTGAAAAGGATTTGGTTAAGGTTTTCCTTGTTGAGTGTGTTTTGAATTAATGCTTCAAGGTTTTCTGGAATAAAGAGTTGTTGATAAAACCTTGTTTTATAAGCATTGTTGTTGAGGTGATTAAGTTGAGTGAACTTGAACTAGGGTTTGCAAAGATCATGAGTATCATTGTTATGTGAAGATTTTTTTATAAGCATTATTGTTGAGGTGATTAAGTTGAGTGAACTTGAACTAGGATTTGCAAATATCATGAGTATCATTGTTATGTGAAGATTGTTTTATAAGTATTGTTGAAAATATTTGAGTGAGTATTCATATGCTTGGAGTAGGGTTTGTGAGCAAGGATTACTTTATTGAGTGATTGGTTGAGTAGAGTTGGTTGAGCCTAGTCAAGTGGATGTGTGAAGTGATTGTTCAAGTTCTATAAAATAAATTATTCTATATTCTAAATTGAGTTGAGAAAGTGATTGAGAGTTTGTGAGTGTGAAGCATATTGAGTCTCTAACAATTCTCTCTATGTTTTTGTGGTAAAATAGTGATTGAAAGTGATTGAGAATTGTGGTGAATGTGAAGCATATTGAGTCTCTAAAAATTCTCTATATGTTTCTAAAAAATTGATTGAAAGTAATTAAGCATTATAATAAATGTGAAGCATATTGAGTCTCTAACAATTCTCTTTATGTTTCTATGAGATTGGACAAGTTCTAGTGTGGACTTGTTGATCATATTTGAGGCAAGTATTTGAGAAGACTTGTGGATGGATTTGTGTGTGCTTTTATGGAAGATTACAATTAAGATTGAGAGCAGTTTGGACAAGTTCTAGTGAGGACTTGTTGAGCAGATTTGGACAAGTTATAGAGAAGACTTATGGACATATTACTGTGAGATTTTTTGGAAGCTTACAAGGCAGATTTGAGATAAGTCTTTGAGAAGCTTGTGAGCAGATTTGATTGATTGATTTATTCAAACCTTGAATTAAGATTTAGGGAATATCTAGTAGTTTTTATTTGTGATTGGATCAAGCTTTGTGTTAAGGCTTGAGGATAGAGATTGAGGACAGATTTATGCTAGATCGAAAGACTATATTTGGTGTAAATCAGAGGATAGAGATTGAGGACAGAGTTTGGTGCAAATTTGAGGACAGGTTTGTGCCAGACCAAAGACAGAGATTGAGTAGATTTGTGCTAGATTGAAGGACTGTGTTTAGTATATATTTGAGGATATATTTTGGTGTAGATTCGAGGATAGGTTTGTGCCAGACCAGATATAGAGATTGATTAGATTTGTGCTATATTGAAGGACTATGTTTAGTGCATATTTGAGACAAGGGTAAGAGCAAGCTTTGGAGGTGATAGATTATAGAGGATGATATTCTCCAGTAAATAGAGATCCATCAGCCAGGGTAGTGAGGATAGGTGTCTTCAATGGATAGATATCCATTAGCCAATAGAGTGGTGACAATAGTTCTTCTAGAATATCACTAGCCTGAGTAAAGGAGAAATATAGAGATCCACGAACTTGATTAGGGATTTGGTGTCTCCTTTAGATAGAGATCCATAAACATTGCAATAGGGAAAGGATTCCCAAGAGATTGATTGAGAAAATTTTAGTGAAATATTTTCTTCATGGAGTAGCCCACATTAGGTGAACCACATAAAATTGGTGTCTCTATTGTGTGTGGTGATTTGTACATTGCTTTTATTACTATTTTTTATATTGCTATCTTTACATTGCATAATATTGATTGGGAAATAAAAGTAAAAATAGGTCTTATACTGTTCACCCCCTATCAGTATAAGCTTGTGTTATTCACTAGGAGATACACATATGTATCCATGAATAAGATATGTTTGGTTATCTACAATTCTTAATCTATAATCTTTGGTAACCTCAAGATAGTCAAACCATTGTATATTTCCTATCATATGATGACTAGCTCCTAAATCAATAAACCACCTAGGATTATGCTTTGTGAGGTTTTTCTTGTCAGAGCAAGTTTTGCAACCATTGTATGACATTCATTTACCCATTGAAAAGGTTGAACTTGAATAATTGAGATAGAATGACTCTTAAGTATAATATAGTGCTTTTTGCATGAATGTAATTCAACTTTGGTTGATTTTGTACAAGTTTTGCATGAATCAAAAATCAACTTTTCAACACCTTATTACTCCTAATTGAACTAAGCACTATTTTAGTTTTGAAGATGTTTTGATGCTGGAATTATTTTGTCTCTTTTTACAAATTTGAGACAAGTAAAAAATAATTTTATCCAACCTTAATAAAATCCCTTAATAACCTCTTTTATATCCCTTGGATTATTTCTAATTTCCAAATAAAATAAATTTGATGGAGTAATCCTTATGACTCCCAAGTTTGAAAAATTAAAGAAATGATAATAATATTTGCAATATAGTTTAATCCAAGTTGACTTCCTTATTACTCCTAAGTAAGATTGCAAATATTAAAATAATAAGATAAGTCACCTCTTTAGCTTTCAAAATCTAAGTTTTAACCTTAGTTTATAATCCTTATAACTCCAACTTATGAAAGCAATAATAAATGGAATTTAGACCTTACCTTATGGACACAATATCTCCTCAATATTCAATGCTTTCTACAGTTGAGTATAACAGCGTATAAGAGGTACCTTGAGCACTTGGTTTAATTGATATTCGATGGAATGGCTTGACTTGAATGTTGACCTTTCAAAATGGAGATATTTTAATGCTCCTTCCTCTTATCTGCCACTATGCACTTCAAACACTTTTGTTGCTTCTCTCACGTCTTGATTGTGCTACGTTCCTCCTTCGAACATATTTTACTATGCTTCCCTCTTGCATGTTGATATTGGACTTAAGGTGCCTTTTAAGCATTGTTGATCATAGGAATTGTGACAAGTGTCACATCCGTTATAAGTGAGCACTCCTTTCTTCATGTAACGCTCCAAAACCTTTTTTCAATGCTTCTTGAATAAATTCGATAACGTATGGGCACTTTGTGTGAAGTTGGTAGAGAATACCAAAAAAAAGTGGCACGTCTTTGCTTGTAACTCCTTTGTAGAATTATCTAGAATGTTGAGAGGAATGATGACCATAATGCCAAGTGTCATTTCTACATGGAGACCATTCTTGTAATACCTTCAAATATGGATATTATAACTCCATAACCCCTTTGCTTTGCAATAATGCTTGGGCAAAAAGCATGCTTTCTTCTTCACAGGTGGATGGATGATGTGCTATGGATCTTGGATAGTATTTTGACACTTCATTTGGTGAGTGGTCTTATCCAATATGGAGACCATGAATGTAACATATTTCCCTCTTTTTTAATACCTCCAAACCTATTAATTTTCCTATTGATATTTTGATGTATTTTTTGAGATTGATATGCAATTGCTTGTATATTGTATACATAAATGTGGCTCATGGATGATCTAAAATGAGCTTTGATTTTGTAGGTATGTACATCCAATATGAGCCCTTGAATGGATCCTTCTAGCTTGGGAGGAAGAGTTCTAATGTCTGGCATTTTTTGGTTGTTCTTTTCCATGTAGAAAAATATGCCCTAATGTGGCATTTCCAAATATGCTCTTATGCTATCAAAAACCAGATGAGAGTAGTCCAAGATAATGTATTATATTTTGTACAATAAGGCTTTTTAATATACCTTCTTTTGCACTCTATTTCTAGATCTTAAATTCTGGTTTTGTGGTAGATTTCTTGCAATACAAGGGTTTGAGATTGTCTTTAAAAATAGACGCACATTTCCATTTTTACTTGGACACTTTTGATAACAGGTCTAAGCTTCAATAACAGTAGATAGAAGTTTTTTTTAATTGATGTAAAATTTTTACATTATTTTTCCTTGCATTCAACTTGTAATGCTTTTGATTTTGAGACTCACTAGGTCTCACTTTGATAAGATTCTATTTCTATTTTTGGTTAGTTAAATTCTTCTCCAATATACTAGAGGATTCTAGCCATTTTGGTGGCTTCTATTGGCCACTTCAAGTTGCATATTTTTGTGCTTCAATAGTGTCTTTAGACACTTGCTACAAATCAGACTTTGTGCTTTTCAGGAAATACAAAACTAATTTTATTTTTGTGAGTGGTATAATAGTACAAGTTTTTTTTAATGCACTAATATTACACCTTATTACTCCAATCAACTCTCAAAGTCATGCACTAATAATCTACTCAAACTAATCAAGAGTAAACTAAAATGAATCTTTAGGAGTTATTATGCAATTTCACTACAATCAATGTTGTAGGACTTAGTCTTCTTTTTTCAAAAATAGATAATAGGTAGTTGATTAAAATTAATCTGAAATCTAATCAACTCCTAATAAATGTGCAATTGAATCCTTAAAAATAATATGTTTTCCTTTGCACTTTAGAAGACTGTGCTCTAATAAATCTTATAAATAGTTCAATTTAATGAATCTTTTTGCACCATAATTCGCATACCTTTTTCTGTAGCTCTTCTCCTACCTTTGTAGAGGATGTAGACCTTGGTATCTAAAAACACCAAGTTTCTACTTCAAGTAGGATGTCCTGCACAACTCCTTCTTCATCAAATTATGGTCTCAAACTTTCTTTTATGAGCCTAGGATTTGGTGGCTTGTTCTCCTCTTGTGTTCTCATCCTTTTGCTATAGATTTGGATAAGTTTATGTCTCTAGGGTAGTGCCTTCTTGTTGTGCGAGGTAATCTTGAAATATCCAAAATTTGGTGAGCTTCTTATATATTCAAGTCTTATTGTCAAATTTTGACTTCAAGCAAGATCTTATTCTAGGGTTTGGCACTCCTTGCCAAATTCTTCTTCTCAAATTTTTCACTCCTTACCAAATTCTTCTCATATTTGGCACTCCTTGCCAAATTTTTCTTCTCAAATTTGGCACTCCTTGCAAAATTTTTCTCTTGGGCTTGTTGTCAGTTGTCAATAATTGTCCCAAGTCCTTCACTATTAGGGACTTCACATAGATAGTGGATTTCTCAAATGAGTTCTCACAGAACTCTCTTGATCTTCAACAAGGCTCTCCTAGCCTTGATTGGATGCTCGATGAGACCTTCACAAGACCTTTGATCTGGAAACTTCTGATGGTCCTTCTTGAGACCTTTTATTCAACCTTCTACTTTTGGAAGTGTTGGTGGTGAGATCTTCTCTTTGATATTTTGATTATACTACTTTTGGCTTTGAGCAAGACTCTCTTCTTCATCTTCTTCCAATACTGGAAGTTCTTCAACGAGATTTTCTCTTCATCTCTTATCTTTTGCTTTAGGATAAGTTAATTCTGAAGAAGATGCTCTTCCTAAATTTCTTGTAGGAAGTCTCCCAACTCACTAAATCTTTTGTTCCTACAACAAATATATTAGTACTAAAATATTTAGTCTATTTTTGAATCAGATATTCTTCAAGATCAAGGCTTCTATGGCCTATTTCAATGTCAAGGCTTCTATGGCCTTTTTTAGTACCAAGGATCTTGTGGCCTTTTTAAGTATCAAGGCTTCTATGGCCTTTTCAATATCAAGTATTCTATGGCATTTTCAGTATCAAGACTTATATGGCATTTTCAGTATCAAGGCTTCTATGGCCTTTTTAGTATCAAGAATTCTATGGCTTCTTCTTCAAGGCTTTTATGACATTTTTGTATCAAGGATCTTATGGTATGTTCTTCAACTATGGAATTTTACAATCTAGTAATGGATATATTCAATATCCTATCTTTACCATGATCCTTCACTTAGAAGTCTTCTTCCATAGTATTTTTCTCTTGCTTGATGAACTAACCTCTGCACTATGAGGGCACACCGACTGTAGGGTAATGAAGTTGGAATCTCCTAGATTTATTTTATAAGAGGAGTCCCAATCCTCTAAGGATTAATTTCTTGTAACACAAGAAAATTTAGGCATAAATTAGCAAATTCCAGATGACCTGGATGATCTTCACTAGATGATTTGTCAATCTAGTGGATTCAAATGTTGAGTCCTAGTCTTCACAAGTTTTCATAACAACTATGTGGAAAAGACTCTAGATGAAAATAATCTTAATATTTTTTAAACTGAGATTCCTTTAATTCCTATCTTTATGACTCTCCCAAAATATACCACTTAGATACTCCTGATATCTTTTGCTAGTGGCTGGTCCAATGGCGCATCAGTTTGACAAAATTCTCTGGAAAACCAATAATGGTGGTTTCCCTATTGATCTAAATAGACTAGATCTATTTTGGCTTTGATACCATTGTTAGCTTTTGATGAATGAGACATGAGAGATAACAATCACAAGATGTAAAATAACACGCAAGAAAGTAAATATGCTAGATTACTGAAGTATACTAAAATATAAAATATAAAAAATATTACAATGTAGCTATGGAGGAAGTGAGCACTCCATTAACAAAGCTACAAATCTACATCATATTTATCACCAGTAAATGGTGTGGAACATAGAAAACATAATACACTAATCTACGCTATCTGATGATGTCCCCCGATTGTCCTATCTATCTATCTAAGAGGCCATCCTTATATATGCAAAATAGGATGCTTTCCCAACACTCTATCTAGTTGTGCATAGGACACCTTGCACATGTACAACTTGCACATTGACACTTGTCCATTTATTACATTACATGAAGTCACTAGATAAGTTGCACATGAAGTAATCTAGGTATGTATCTTGGAGGATACATTTACATAACCCAAATGATGGAATAGAAATTATTTACAACACATCAATCTATCTATATTTTTATCCCTTTCCCAGAGGTCTCTCATAAAAATAGCTAACTTCCTTTGTAATTGAATAGGTTCCCATTTACTCAAGAATACTTGTTTCATTTCTTTCCAAGTGTACAAGGGATTTATCTTTGCAAAACTTTCTACCCATTGTAAATCTTTCCAAAGTAATAAATTAATACATAGTGCATCACATTTTCATTAAATTGATATTTTAATACTTTCAACCCCTCTCTCACATCAATATCATTCTCTCTAGAAAATTTTTGAAGTGTCATAAGTTCACATCTACCAAAATGATAATGTAAACTAGGGTTTTACAAAAATATATATCTCACCATAGATTTGAAGCTAAAATTCCACATAATTAATTATACCTAAAAAATAATAGATGATTTTCTTATCTCAATTAATAGATGTCTCAAATTTCATTTTCTAGAAAAAAATCACAATTTGAAAATTGGCATTGCCCTTGTTCTAGATGACTAATTTCATAGGGTTCTATCTTCTTCAATACTATTTGGATTCCTTCATATGACCACTCATTTTAAATATCTTCAAATTTTGAATAAAATAGTACAATAATCATTTGAATTAGACAACTTTACACAAAGAAATTACTCCTAAAAAAGAAATACTTTCTGTAAATAATTATGCTAACACTACCCTTGTTCCATATGTATGACTTAATAGGGTCATATCTCCCTTAATACTATTTGGATTTCTTTATATGACCACTCATTTTAAATCTTTTCAAATTTCAAACAAAATTTTCCCAAAAAATCGGATGTTTTCTTTAAAAGATTTCCCTAATTCTACAATCCACAAAAAATCCCCCTTTTTTTCTAGAATCATTTCATTGATCTTGTTATAAAACTTTATTCTCATTAATAGAAGTCATTCACCATTTTACCAAAATATCAAATCATTCATCCACAAATAATTTTCCATAATAACAATCCATAAAATGGGATAAAGATAGATAATACCCTTAGTTCAGGGCAACACCAATAATACCCTTTAATGAAGGAATAACTCTACAAGATCTCCCAAGATGAGAGAACCACTTAGGGAGGAAAAAGTACCATAAGCCACTTCATGAAAAAATATGATTACAAGTAATACTCATATGACTGATGATCTTGCTAATTATTACAATGGCAATATCCCTTATTTATATACCCATCTTATAAACCCTCATCTCTTATTATTATAATATAGTATAATAATATAATCAACCCTGAAGTATGTGTAGCCCATGCCAACTATCCATAATACACATATATAATATAATATCATATACCCATATACTTATTCCTAAGTACCATGGTAGAAGATAAACCCAATATCATTTGATGGGCACAAGTTCATCATCATGGTTATTGAGTACTTTACTAAATGGGTTGAAGCCATGTCTTTAGTCTCAATCACTGGAGTTTAAATATCCAAGTTTATCCTTAACTAGATCCTTGGTTATTATGGCATCCCTTCTATGTTATTTATTTAGAATGGAACACCCTTCAAGAACAAGAAATTTAAAAAAATATATGTTAAACACAATATTCACCAAATATTATATATGTCTTACTATCCTCAAGGTAATGACCAAGTTGAAGCTTCTAACAAGACTCTCATAAATATCCTCAAAAATCTCATCAACAAAACTAGTCAAGTTTAGCATCTCCTATTATACCTTGCCTTGTGGACCTATCACACTAGTTTCTAAATCCCACTAGTGTGACACCCTATGCTTTGGTTTATGGAATTGAAGTATTATTTCATTTGAGCTAGAGGTGTCTTATTTATGTATTTTTATAGGACTATTTTTTAAAGATGAATTTCATCTAGTCTATCTTCGTCGGTTGGAATTTCTTGATGATAAGTGGATCCTTGCTTTAGAGAACCTACAATTTTATAGCAAAGGCTAAAACATACCTCTAACAATAAGGTAAGATCACATTCCTTCAAAGTTTTTTATCTTATCCTAAAAGAGAATCAAAAGAATATTGATACCAAAACTAGATCAAAGGTAAATTTGAGTCTAATTGGCTAGGTCCATACATCATAACCACCAAGTATGGTTCAAGAACCTATGGTCTCATCACACTTAATGACAAAAAATGATGCAGGAGCATCTAGGGCAGCACTGCAATCTTGCATCAACAAAAAAAAAAAACAAAAATGTTTAAGTGTTGAAAAGTGTCGCGATATCGCGACATAAAAAGTGTCGCGATATCGCGACATGTTTTTAACAAAGGACGTTGGCGAAAAATATGTCGCGATATCGCGACATAAAAGGTGTCGCGATATCGCGACCGAAACAAGACAAAGGACGTGGGCGGAAAAGATGTCGCGATATCGCGACATAAAAGGTGTCACGATATCGCGACACAAAACGAAGGAAGAAGTCAGCAGGAAAAGATGTCGCGATATCGCGACTTCGCATATGGATATCGGAAAACAAGAAAAGGAGTGGGGAAAAGATGTCGCGATATCGTGACATAAAAGGTGTCGCGATATCGCGACACAAAAATGGAGAAAGACGCTAGCAGGGAAACTGTCGCGATATCGCGACAGGTTTCATAGGAGAGGCAAGGAAGGCAAAGATGTCACGATTTTGTGACATGTCACGATTTCAGACCAAAGCAGAAGAGCGTACGGAAGGCAAAGATGTCACGATTTTGTGACATGTCACGATTTCGTGACCTGAAGAGCGTACGAAGAAAAGATGTAGATTTTGCGAGAGCGTAGGAAGACAAAGATGTCATGATTTCGTGACATGTCAGATTTGGACCCAAAAGAAAGAGCGTACGGAAGACAAAGATGTCATGATTTTGTGACATGTCACGATTTTATGACCCGAAAGCAGGAAGATGGAGCGAAGGAGCGAAACTGTCACGATATCGTGACATGTCATATTTTTATGGTGCAAGGATAGAGAAGGGGCCAGAGACCGAAAGGTGTCACGATATCATGACCTATCATATTTTCATGCTCGAAGGGAAAGCCGAAGATGAAGAGTCGAAAAGGCAGACGTTTCGAATACCAGGACAACGAAGCGGCACGGGAAGACGAAATGAAAGGTTCTGGAAGAGGAAACGAAGGGCCACCAGCTGGAAATGAAGCGTCACCTGAGAACCTTTAAAAAGGAGAACAGAGGCATGCACAGGGGCTAGAAAATTTGGTGAACGATAATATATTTCTGTAAATTTTGTAACAGTAATTCTCTCATGTATATTGAATAAATCAAAACTATTTTTTTCTTCTCTGTAATTGTGTACCTCGATCAAGTGGTATCAGAGCAGGAGTTCCTGAGTGTGTGAGCAGATCATCGAAAGTGAGGCAGCTTGCGCCAGGATCTGTGGAAGGGTTCTGAGAAGAGAGAAGTTTAAGGTCCCTGAAGCATGTAAACAGAGCATCGAACGTGAGGCAGTTTGCACCAGGATCGATTCAGACTTGCGAGAGAAGTGAGCAGAATGCCTCCATGAAAGAACCATGGTCATGGGAGAAATGTAGTGCCTGAAGAAGATTTCAGAGCATTGCAGAGGCAAGTGCAAGCCCTGCAAGAAGAGTTGCGAAGAGGGGTTGAGCCAAAAGGAGAAGACCAGAGTGACGATGAAGCCTGGGTAACTGATGATCCATCAGATGATGAAGAAACATTGGATCCTTCTGAAGCCAGATTGTTGAAAGCCCTATCTCAGGCCGGGAAGAGGCCGAAGTTTGATGTCTCTACCTATTCTGGGAATCTCAACCTGAAAGAGTTGATTGATTGGATCAACGATATGGAGGAATACTTTGAGTATGAGGAGGTTGCAGATCTAGACCGGATAAAATTTGCAAAAGCAAAATTGAAAGGCCATGCTAGTTTATGGTGGAAAGGAGTACAACTCGAAAGAAATAAAAATGGAAAAGAAAAGATAACCAGATGGGACCGAATGGTGGAGAAACTAAAGAGACAGTTTATTCTCATAGATTACGAGTTGGATCTGTTGAGGAGGATGCAAAGTTTGAGACAGTCAGGCAAGTCTGTCCAAGAATACATAGAAGAATTCTACAAGATCTCCATCAGAACTGGCCATTCAGGGGCTAATAAGGAGAAAGTAGCCAGATACATCAATGGGTTGAGAATGAACATTCAGGAAGAACTCAGCTTGATCAAAATAGCCACCATAGAAGATGCGTATCAATTGGCCTTAAAGGTTGAAGAGAAACTGAACCGAAGATTTGAAGGCAAACAGAGAGGAAGGGATCGTGGTGGAAGAACCGATGGAGGAAATTACAGAGACCAGAAGAAGACTGGGGAAACAAGCAAACCCCAAGAACAGAAAAAGGAGAATACCTACCGCCCGCGTGATCAGAACAATGGCTACCAGAGAGGAAGAGGTAGACCTGGACGTGGGTATGGAAGAGGGGTATTCCGTGGAACCTGTTTCCAGTGTGGAGAAGAGGGACATCGGTCATACGAGTGTCCTCAACACCAAGAAAGGATGGACAAGAGACCTGAGGGTCATGCCAAAGCTGCTGTGGCAGATGAAGGTGCAGAGTCAAAACACTCTGAAGAAGCAGAAGGAGGAGAAGTGTTGATGACGAGAAGAGCATTGTTGAATGATGAAAAAGAACTAGAACAGAGGAAGAGTCTATTTCGCACAAGGTGCAAATGTGCAGGGAAGGTCTGCAATGTTATCATTGATAATGGTAGCACAGACAACTTAGTTTCAGAAGAGATGGTTACTAAGTTGAAATTGGGGAAGAAGAAGCACCCGCATCCATATCGGATTGCGTGGTTGCAGAAAGACCACAGAGCGCTTGTCAGTGAACAGTGTTTGGTCAAATTTCACATTGGGAATTACCAAGATGAGGTCCTGTGTGATGTTTTGCCGATGGATGCTTGCCATTTTCTATTGGGAAGACCATGGCAATTTGATAGACGTGCAGTGCATGATGGGCATGCAAATACGTACTCTCTGACAAAGGATGGAGTACGTCACAAATTGAAGCCACTGAAAGAAGTGGATGAGAAAGTCTGCAGTAGTGCCAGAATCTGCCTGGTGGATGGCAGACAGTTTTTGGATGGCCTGAAGAGGGATTCGATGTGTTATGCATTAATCCCTACTATTAAGAAAGAACAGTACATAGATGTTCCAATAGAGGTCGAACGCCTGTTAGAAGAATTTCTAGACATTATATCAGACAATGTGCCTGAGGGTTTACCATCGATGAGGAAGATCAGTCACCATATTGATTTGGTACCTGGATCTAGTTTACCCAACAAGGCAGCCCACAGAATGACTCCTGTGGAAAGTGAGGAGCTGAGCAGGCAAGTCCATGAGTTGTTGAAAAAGGGGCTGATTCGAGAAAGCTTGAGTCCATGTGCAGTACCTGCAGTACTAGCACCAAAGAAGGATGGAGAGTGGAGGATGTGTACAGACTCCCGAGCTATCAACAAGATCACCATCAAATACAGATTTCCATTGCCAAGGATGGACGATATTATGGACTGTTTGAGTGGAGCCAAGTACTTCACCAAGATTGACCTGAAGAGTGGCTACCATCAGATTCGGATCAGAGAAGGAGATGAGTGGAAAACTGCTTTCAAAACCAGAGAAGGTTTGTATGAGTGGTTGGTCATGCCATTTGGACTAACCAATGCACCAAGCACATTCATGCGGTTGATGAATGAAGTGCTGAAGGAGTTTTTAGGCAAGTTTGTTATTGTCTATTTGGATGACATTTTGATATTCAGCAGAACCCTGGAAGAGCACCTGATGCATATCAGGAGGGTTTTTGAGAAGGCTGAGGGAAGAACAGGTTGTTGATCAACTTGAAGAAGTGCAATTTTGTGAAGAAGGAGTTGGTATACCTGGGATTTGTCATCTCAGTTGAAGGTCTAAAAATGGACCCAGAAAAGGTGAGGGCTATCATTGAATGGCCTACTCCAAGAAGCACTTTTGAAGTGAGATCATTTCATGGTCTAGCCAGTTTTTACAGGAAATTCATCAAAAATTTTAGCAGTATTTGTGCACCCCTTACGAAAACAATGAGAGGGGATAGGAAAGACTTTAAGTGGACCTTAGGAGCAGACAAGAGCTTTGATATGTTGAAGAAGAAGGTCACTGAGCAACCTATTTTAGCACTTCCAGATTTTAACAAGGTATTTCAGGTGGACTATGATGCCAGTGGCAGTGCCATAGGAGCTGTCTTTGAGTCAAGAAGGCAAGCCTATTGCTTACTTCAGTGAGAAACTCAATGAGGCCAGGAAGAAGTATTCAGTGTATGACCAAGAGTTCTATGCTATAGTTCAGGCCCTGAAGAAGTGGAGACATTATTTGCTGCCAAAAGAGTTTGTGTTATATACTGATCATCAGGCCTTACAGTATATAAATAGCCAGGGAAAACTGAACCAGAGGCACTTGAAGTGGGTTGAGTTTCTACAGAGTTATTCCTTTGTGTTGAAGCACAGGAGTGGAAAGTCCAACAGAGTTGCAGATGCCTTGAGTAGAAGGCAGAGTTTGCTGACAGAAATGAAGGTGGAAGTGTTGGGATTTGATGAATTGAAGGGTTTGTACCCTGAGGATCCCGATTTTGCAGAAGCCTGGAAGGCTTGCTTGGCACCAATTACCTTGGACGAGAACCAAGTGGTTGGATTTTCTGATCCAAGATGGAATGTTGTTCGAGAGGAAACCAATTATGCATTCCAAGAAGTTCCATGAGGGAAAACCTAGTCAAAGAAAAACACAGTGGAGGATTGGTTGGGCACTTTGGTCGAGATAAGACCATTGCCCTTGTGAGCGAGAATTATTATTGGCCACAACTGCAGCAAGATGTGCAGAAATTTGTGCAGAGCTGTAGAGTCTGTCAGATGGCGAAAGGTGTGAGACAGAACACCGGATTATATCAGTCGTTACCTATACCAGAGAAACCATGGGAAGATGTCAGCATGGATTTCATTCTTGGTCTACCAAGGACACAGAGGGAAATGATTCCATATTTGTGGTAGTTGACGGGTTTTCAAAGATGGCACATTTTATCCCTTGTCGAAAAACTAATGATGCGGTTCATATTGCAGGTTTGTTTTTCAAAGAGGTGGTACGACTGCATGGTCTACCAAAGAGTATCGTTTCTAACAGAGATACCAAGTTTGTTGGGTATTTCTGGAGAACCCTGTGGAAGAAACTAAAGACAGATTTGAAATTCGAGTTCAGCATACCACCCACAGACAGATGGGCAAACAGAGGTGGTAAACGAAGTTTGGGTAACCTATTGAGGTGCTTGATAGGAGATAAGCCCAAAGGATGGGATCTGATTTTGCCACAGGCGGAGTTTGCATATAACAATTCTGTCAACAGGAGTACCAACAAATCTCCATTTCAGATAATATATGGAAGCAGTCCAAGAAATGTTTCTGAGTTAAGGAAGCTGAATACAGGGGAAAAGTGCAATGTCGAGGCTGAGGATTTTGCAGAGCATCTGAAGAACCTGCATGAAGAAGTGAAGAAGCATATTGCTAAAATGAATACGCAATATAAGACGAAAGCAGACCAGAAGCGGCGGTTTAAGGAATTCGAAGTGGGAGATGAAGTGATGGTCCATCTGAGAAAAGAAAGATTTCTTGCTAAAACCTATAACAAACTAAAGATGAAGAAGTTTGGACCGTGCAAAATCCTAGCAAAATGGGATTCAGGCAATGCGTATGAAGTAGAATTGCCAAGTGGGTTAAACATATCACCCGTGTTTAATATTTCAGATTTGGTGAAATACCATGAAGGGGATAGTAGTGAGACACCAAGTGCAGAGTTGTGGAGTATTCCAGCATCTACTCCAACCACAGATGAGATAGAGGAAATACTGGACACAAGAGAAGGCAGAAGTACCAGAAACAGACAGTATTTTGAATATTTGGTCAAGTGGAAGGGCAGACCGGTAGAAGATGCAACTTGGCTGACAAAAATGGAGGTGGATCACTTGGGTCTTCCTCTAATAGTTCAGAAGTGAGGATCACTTCTCAAATCAACCCCGGGTGTCTGATGCAGGAGCATCCAGGGCAGCACTGCAATCTTGCATCAACAAAAAAAAAAAAAACAAAAATGTTTAAGTGTTGAAAAGTGTCACGATATCGCGACATAAAAAGTGTCGCGATATCGCGACATGTTTTTAACAAAGGACGTTGGCGGAAAAGATGTCGCGATATCGCGACATAAAAGGTGTCGCGATATCGTGATCAAAACAAGACAAAGGACATGGGCGAAAAAGATGTCACGATATCACGACATAAAAGGTGTCACGATATCACGACACAAAACGAAGGAAGAAGTCGGGAAAAGATGTGGGAGGAATAAAAGGTGTCGCGGGAATATGTGACAAAAAATGAAGAAAGACGCTAGCAGGGAAACTGTCGCGATATCGCGACAGGTTTCATAGGAGAGGCAAGGAAGGCAAAGATGTCACGATTTCGTGACCCGAAAGCAGAAGAGCGTATGGAAGACAAAGATGTCACGATTTCATGACCTGAAAGCAGAAGAGCGTACGAAAGACAAAGATGTCACGATTTAAGAAATGTATGTGACGAAAAAGCAGAAAGAGCGTACGAAAGACAAAGATGTCATGATTTCGTGACATGTCAGTGACCCAAAAGCAGGAAGATGGAGCGAAGGAGCGGAACTATCGCGATATCGCGACATGTCATATTTTCATGGTGCAAGGACAGAGAAGGGGCCAGAGATCGAAAGGTGTCACGATATCGTGACCTGTCATATTTTTGCGCCCGAAGGGAAAGCCGAAGACGAAGAGTCGAAAAGGCAGACGTTTCGAATACCAGGACAACGAAGCGGCACGGGAAGACGAAACGAAAGGTTCTGGAAGAGGAAACGAAGGGCCACCAGTTGGAAATGAAGCGTCACCTGAGAACCTTTAAAAAGGAGAACAGAGGCATGCACAAGGGCTGGAAAATTTTGGGAACGATAATATATTTTTGTAAATTTTGTAACAGTAATTCTCTCATGTATATTGAATAAATCAGAACTATTTTTTTTTCTTCTCTGTAATTGTGTACCTCGATCAAAAAACTTAAAAACCAATGAACATAACACATATTAAAATAAATTATATTTTATTTTGCACTAGCTACCTATTTTTTTAGCTACCTATCATTGCTTGCTTCCATCTGCTTGACTTCATATGTACTTGCATTCACAAATTTGTCTTTGTCTAGACTACAAATTGCATATTGAATTAGGAATTCGTAATGACATGTAAATAATGATCCTAGTCAAGATAATTTATTTTTATTACACTAGGTGATTGATGCAAGAAGATTCTCCTAGTCCCATATTTACAAATGAAATCAAGGTTCACCTAATTATATATCTTCATCATAATTAATTTCTATCTATCAAACCTAGTTTACCTCAAACCTTATCTATCAATTCTTCCAAACTACTAATCCATAATTGCATGATAAATGCTATGACGTTTGTAGGTATGAATGAAAAATTTAACCAAATCATATTCTTCAATCTCATTAGTCATTAGATGATGAATGCTATGAGGTTTATAGAGGTTGACATAATATCAATCATATCCTTGTTTATTATCTTTCATACACCACCATGTGTGTGGCAATTGGTCAATAATAAATCTATCTTCCCAACCAAGGGCATCATTAACTACCATATCAATCAAAGCACAAGTCCTCTATGACACTTCTCTATGAGGTAAATCAATCTAAGTCAAATTTCTTTAAGAATTTGTTATAAAGCAAATCAAAATTTCTATGGGTTAAGTAAAAGTATTTTAGCCATTGGTTTAAAGGTAAATATTTTATTTTTCATGTTTGTACATATATTTATATAATATCAACTAACCAAGTCCTCTGGGTAAAGCTAATTAAATTCTTGTAACACCCGTATTTGGACAAGACTCTTTATGTACTTTAAACTATGTATTATTGTGAAGGTTTAATGGCATAGTCTCCTTTATATGTTGGAATGATGTATTCTTTTGGAAACTTGGAATGTGGTATTGTTGATGTATTTGTGGATGTAGGACCATGTGCTCTCGTTGGTGAGACCATATGGGAAAACCATATACAAGAGAGAGATACTTAGGAAAATTATGAGGATGATTGGTTCATCAGCAACTCGAGCTAACATGATAATTACCATTCATTTAGATGCATATCATGTTTGATTATTTCCATGGTTTTACACCATTGGGTTGGGAAGTAGTGTGCAATGAGTCTCCTTAAAGTAGGTCGATGATAGCTTTGTCTATCTTAATATAGGCTACTTACTTAAGGATAAAACAATGGTGTAGAACATGGTGAGAGTGTATTAATGCTTGTTTGTGGTATATTAATTATTTGGGCTGAATTGCTTTAGATTTAGGAAGTAATTATTATTAAACTTGGAGTTATGTAAATAAATCTAAAGCTTGGCCTTGAATATTAATATTAAGGGTTTAATTCTAATGTTGGATTATTTTAAAATAACCACTAAGCTCTTGCTTTAATAAAATTAATTAATATCCACCTTGCTACGTAAGGGAGTGGCTCTTGATGAGAATTGGATGGCACTTGGAAGAACATATTCTTGAGCATTCTTTGTAATGCCCATGCACCAAGGCACACTATTTATCCTTTGCTCCTTAATATGGTGGATCAGGAGGTAAGGTTGTTGTTGGTTGGTAGATCGAAGGAAAGAGTAAGAGGATTGTTAGAACAATGAGGCAGTGGATCAAATGAAGCACAACATAGAACCAAAGAGAGAGATCTTACCAGGTGGATTTTCTTACACCTTATGTTAGCTTTGTTATGATCTAGTTAATGCTTTGCTTATATGCTTTTACATGCTTGCTTTCCCCCTTCTTTGCTAGTTGTAAGGAGTATGTAGAATCATGCTATATATTGCATTATGTTGGTGAATATGCTATGCCTTCTTTGTTTCTTGCTCAGTCTAGCATGTCTTAGTTTTTGTCTTGCGAAGGTGTCTCATTGGAGAGTCTTCGAGTGTTAAGTGGTTGGTGTCCATCCTTTCTCCCTTGAGTCGACTAAAGCATAGGGTAGATAGATGGTGTTCCCTCCTACTTGCACGTCTCCTTAGCAAATCAAGTTTTAGGGATGTATATTAGGATTTTATGCTTGCCACATGTGATTTTTTAAGTTGTCTATGGTCTATCATTTGGCTACGTTGATAAATATTTGATTCAATTATATACCTTACCTTGAGCTTGCATTTTTGTGGTTGGTTTTTGTGTACTATTTGCTACGTTGGTTGACATTGATGAACCCAATGCCACCTTAGGTCTGATTATTGATTTAATTAGGCACTTGCCTAATGTTCATTTTATTATGCTCTTGGATTTTTATTTGGTCCTAAGCTAAGGTTTAAATGTTGGCTTATTTGTTGTTTAAGCACCTTTGGCTTGCATGAAATGTGGACCTTTTTAAAATTTGTTTGTGCACCTTGGTTTTGGATTTAATCTTTATGCTTGGTTTCCTTATGTTTAATAAGCACTTAAATGGTAACCTTAGAATAACTTGGTTAATGCAATATTTGATTATTGTTGTCTAAAAATTTGATTGTTATCCTTTTTTTGTAAGGAGTTTTATTTAATTTTCTTGTGCTTAATTAGAAAAAAATATTATTATGTTGATTCTTGAGACTTGGGATAGTAAAAGAATCATCTTAAGAGAAGTATGGGATTCTCTTTGTTTAATGCTTTATGTGTTGAAATAAAAGCTTTTATGTTGATTCTTGAGACTTGGGATAGTAAAAGAATCATCTTAAGAGAAGTATGGGATTCTCTTTGTTTAATGCTTTATGTTGAAAGGAAAGCTTCTACTTTGATTCTTGAGACTGATGATAGTTTAAGAAATCATTGAGAGAGAAGTAGAGTTCTCTTCTTATAGCTTGCTTATGTTATGATGCATGGTTGCTTGCATTTTTTTGAATATGGCATGTTGTTAGTTGCATTGCATGAGAGAGTTGTTTTGATCCCTAAGTATACCTCATAAAGACTATGGTGGTTTTTTCCATCACAAAGAGGTTGCTAACTTGCAATTGGATCAAGGATATTTGGATATGGCTTCTTAGAGCTTGAAGGTTTTGATGTTGTGGTAACTCAAGATTTTGTAATGATTAAGTTAAACATTTATATTGGTTATTGTACAATGTAATATTATGTTGTCTAATGGCAACTTGGGGTTGCACTTTATGCTTTCTGAGTAATATCTTGAGATAGTTGCTAATGTGTTCCATTAACTAATTGTAATGCATGCTTATGTTAGAGATATAGGCTATCTTGCTAGTGCATAAATGTTGATGGAAAGCATTTGAGATTTAAGCTTTGATAAGTGCATAGTTTGGTTTATGGTTAAGAGGAATTTATTTTATGCTTTTCATTTGAGATGAATATTGCAATGCACTTTTATGCTTAATTATTTGGTTTATATTTATGGTAAATGATGTTGTTCTATCCTTGGGGTGGGTAGACTTTCCTCTTGCAAACCATAAAATCCAATCCTAGAAGGAGTTGCGTGAATGCAATAGCTAGGTAGGGGTGAGTCTTAGAAGGAGTTGCAAGAATGCAATAACTAGGATATCATGAACCTGGAAGGAGTTGTGTGTATACAATAGCCAGGGTACTTGTGAGTAGTCACACCTTGAATGAGTAGGATCAAGTGTGTGAGAAAACCTATTCACAAGATAGCAGTGGTGACTCCTTGATTGTATAGGATTCAAAGATCATGTTAGTTATCATCAAAGTGGCAATAACCTTAGTTAACCTATGGAGGTATGGTAACTAAGCTCCAATTCTTTATGTTGAATAACATATCTAGGATGATCTAGCATCTAGTTATGGAATTGGTGTTTCCAATTTAGTGTTATGGACCTTAAAGGATAATCCCTATGACGTGGTCACATGGTCCTATACCGAGGAGGGTGTAGGAAAGGTGGGGAAACCACTTATGGAATCCTTATAAATGTGTAGGTTTAGTAAGGTGAACCCCAAAATTTATGGGAGTTAGCATTTCATATCCATTGAGTGTAATATAAGTGAATTGGAACTCAAATATGGTGAAGCCTTGTATGCTGAAATAAATATAGTAAGGGTGTCTCCCTTGAGAGCCTTTTTTTTGTAAGTTCTCTTCAAAAAAAAATGGGTAGGTAGTTTTGGGTTTGTTACAAGTCTTCTAGACAAATATTAAAGCTAACCAAGTCCTCTAGGCAAAGCTAACTAACTTCTACCTGGAAAATATCTAAACATATATCTATATATATAGTTGTACATATTTGTATATATTTCTATAAATAGCTATACTATAACAAAGCCCTCTCTGGAACAGCATGCATCATGCATCCCTCATCACTTAAAATTATTTTATGTAATCATTTCTAAATATTTTGTCTTTTAAAACCTTTTAGTCAAGCATTATTAATCATCATTTAAAATATTTCTTCTCAATATTAATCATGATAGCTTTTGAGGCTATAAATTTAAGTAAATTCAATTTGAAGCAATGAAATAAGTATGTAGTGTTATAACTATGATAATGGAAATCTAATAGGCAAGTAAAACTCGTAGAAAAATTCTATATTAACTCACAAAACTACCATTAATAATATCTCATGAAAATTGATACAATGCTTTTGAGTGATAGTAAGTATTGCATAAATAAAGGCTTCAGCATGTCTATATAGATTTTCTACAATGACTCTTAGATGGCTATGACTCTTGGCCTTCCATATCCCTATGAATCTTCTACTTGAAGACATATGCATGATAAATAAATGTATACATGCATACCTAACTAGGACACTTGTTCTACATGTCAAATAATAGAATATATTCCAACACCCCCTATATTACATTATTTGAGATGATTCTTTGGACTGCACAACTGATCTCTAAATATCTGAAATTTGTTTCATCCCAGTGCCTTTGTGAATATATCTACTCATTGTTCCTTTTTAGGTACATACTTTAGGCTGATGTGTTAGTTTTTAAAATGATCTATGATAAAGTAACATTGAGCCTCAATATGTTTTGTTTGCTTATGTATGATTTGATCAAATTAAGTACTCCTTGATTATCGTAATGTATCAGTGTTGTAGTTCTATTTATACCTAAATAAAATAATATGCATTGTAACCATAGATCTTCACAAATGGTATCTCTAGCTGCATGATATTCTGATTCTGTGGATGATTGTGCTACTGAATGTTGATTCTTGTTGTGCCATGAAATTGGTCCTGATCCAAGATAGAAGATATATCCTGAAGTAGATTTTTTTCATCTATAGATCCTTGATAGTATGATTTTGTGCACCCCTTTAGATAAAATTCTTTATCATGCTTTGTATAATTCATTCCATAGTCTGTGGTTTGCTTGACATAGTGCAGTATTCTTTTGTAGCTTTCCAATGACTTTCTCTAAGTTCTTACATGAACCTTGTAAGAAAATTAACTATAAAAACTAGATTTGGTCAAGTATTTGTTAGATACAATAGACTCCCAATTAACTTATGATAATTTGTAGCTAAAATTAGAGAGGTATCATCAACTTTGGATAATTGTAGTCCTTGTTCCATAGGTGTACCCTTAGGCTTACAACTATCCATATTATATTTTTCTAGTAAGGTTTTCACATACTTTGTCTATGTGATTGTAATACTATCCTTATTATGATGTACTTCTAAACCAATACAATAACTCATGAGCATTAGATTAGTCATTTCAAAAGTGTTTTCAATATCCCTCTTTATTTCAGTTATCAATTTTTTAGAACTTCCTGTAAGTACTAGATCATCAACATACACTATGAGAATTAGTATGTCATTCCCAACCTTTTTTGTACACAACCTTGGATCTGACGTGCTCCTCTTGAAGCCGTGTTGTAGTAAATGACTATTAATATTTATATTCCATGCTCTAGGTGCTTGTTTCATCTTGTATAAATATTTATTTAGTTTACAAACCATATGTTCTTATCCTTTGATAACAAATCCTTTTGGTTGATACATGAATACTTCTTCTAAGTCACCATTAAAAAATACACTCTTGAAATCCATCTAATGTAGTTGACAACCATGATGATCTACTAAGGCACATGCTACTATGATAGTTGTCATTCTATTTGTTGGTGCAAATATCTCTTCATAATCGATTCCTTCTATTTGAGTATACCCTTTTGCCACCAAGCAAGCTTTGTATTTGTCTAGACTTCCATCTGTTTTATACTTAATATTATAAATCCATTTGCAACCTACTATTTTCTTTCCTAGAGGTAACTCTACTAGATTCCATGGTTTATTCTTTTGCAATGATGAATATTCTGATTTCATAGCTGCTCTCCATTATGAGTGTTTTAGTGCTTGAAGTGTTGTTGTAGGTTATTCTATACCACATGGTAATCCTCTAGAGTTTGTGATCTTGAAGTAGTAAGATCTGGAATTTATTCCAAATGTGCTTCTCTAAGAGTATTTATGAGCCATATGGGTTCTTTTCTTGGGGTAAATATATCTGATTCTGTATGATCTAATTCTGACTCAATCTCCTCTATAGTTTCTATTTTTATCTCTCTTGTAGATTATGTTTCTATCTCAAATTGAGGTTCTGATACTATTTTCCTTTTGAGTTCTAGAACAATTTTTGAATTACTTTCTTCTTATTTTCTAGTGTCATCTCTAAATCCTTCATCAAACACTACATCTCTGCTCATATACAGTTTCCTTGTTTGTAGATCTATTATTCTGTATCTTGTTGATTCATCATCATAGCCCACAAATATACTTGTCATGCTCTTCTCATCTAACTTTATACATTTCTATTTTGGAATATACATACAGGCCTTGCATCCAAATATTCTTAACTTTGCAACATTTGGTTTTTCTCCTGACCATTCTTCTTCAAGAGTAATGTTCTTAAGTATTCTTGTGGGTAGTCTATTTTGTAAGTATACTATTGTTTGAATTTCCTCTACCTAGTATTGATTATCCAAATGAGCTTCTTTTATCATACACCTTACCATTTCCATTATGGATCTATTCCTCCTTTCTGCAATACCATTCTATTGTGGGGATTAAGTTGTAGTAAGTTATATTTTAATACCATTTTCTTTGAGAAATATATTAAACTCATTTGAAGTGAATTATCCTCCTTTGTTTGATCTAAGATTTCTCATAGTCTTTCCTGATTCTTTCTAGACTTGAAATTTGAATTTTTTGAAGCAGTTTAAAGCTTTTGACTTGTATTTCATAAAGTAGACCCATATTTTTCTAGTATGATCATCAAAAAAAAGATAAAAATAATTGTGCCCCCTAATACTAGTAGTATTCATTGGACCTATTATATTCAAAATTGATACAACATGAATGAACCTCTAATTTTAAATTTTTAAAGGCATTAAATGAGGTGCATGTTTTGTGATATGTTGATAAGGATGTCAATTTTAAGTAATTAATTGTTTCAAAATATTTTTAAAATTAACATATTTAAGCAATACTTTCAAAATGCCTAAGAAAATAATTTCATCATCATGGCCATATCGCACCCTTAAGTAGATCAATTTTTTTTTATTTTTTAAACCTTAAGGGGTTCCCCGCTTGCTTTTTCAATGGATCATGACTTTTTGACTCAATCAACCGAATAGAAAAATAGTGCAATTTATCCTTAGGTCGACTAGCAGAAAATCACTGCCAAAATAAAAAATGATCAAGGATTGAGAAAAAAAGATCTTCAAGTGACAGAAGAGTAAAATAGGTTGACCAATAATTGTTTTGTAAGAAAAAAGAGATTTCAACCAACAACTATAAACAAATGAGCTAATTGAAATTTAGCGTAATAAAATTTCAGCCTCTGGTAAAGTAGTGTTGGCCGACCACTCTATCCGAGCAACCAAAATAAAAGAATAATGTAAAGTCGTTAGTCAGTCAAGGAAGAGAAAATTGCTACTGAAAGTTTTTGGTCGATGAAAGCAAGAAGGTCAATCTACCAAAAATATCGATCAATCAAATTCACACATTTAAACCTATATTTTCGATCGACTAGCAAAAAATCACATCCAAGGGTAGAAAAACGTCAAGGACCATTATGAAAATATTTTTTACTGATGGTAAATAAATAGTAGCTGAATGACTGATCAGATAACCAAAGAAGAAATAAGGGTTTTAAAGTTTTTTTGGCCAACCATGGTAACAAACCAACCAAAAATTTGTATCGATCGAACATAAATATTTTTTCCTGATCCAAATCATGCCATTCGACCGAAGCAAGTAAGGAGTTAGACGAAAGTCAAAATATCAAAGTTAAATTAAAAATGTGCTTGGCCAAAAGAAAGGAGCAACCGAACGATGATGCGACCAAAGGACCTTTAGTCAAAAAAATTCATCAACGACCATAGAAGATTGACTAAAACCTAATTAAAGTCGAGAGGTCAACAAATAATTTGGTTGATGAATAACACAAGTTAGTCGACCAACACCAAGAAAAAATATCATTCGATCAAAGAGTAACATTGGTCGACTGAAGGATTACGTGGATCAACCGACGATGTGGTAAAAGGTGAACTATTGAAATCCTCCCAAACAAAAAAGGGATGAATACTAAATATCGACAATGAACAAACCATAGCCATCAAAATATTACCATTCGAATGTAATTAATGTTGTAGATTGAATGAGCCAAATAAAGGAAAATTTTATGAAAATTAGTTACACCACCATTTAATCCAATCGATGGATAGGCCTGGCCAAATTAGAATCTCAAAACTCTTCGTACTACACGAACGAAGATAGTAGAAGGGTGTGAATCCTCATATGCTAAACAAGGAGAGGATAACTCATAAATCACATGATGATAATGAAAGATCGAGTTAAGACAAAATTATTAGGTTGGAGTGAACCAAATTGTTTTTAGATCAATAGGACCTATCCACTCATCGTCAGATAGTGGAATAATTTGCATCAACCTATCCTTTATATAGAAAGATACCCATTCTAAAAATCCAAGCAATATTTCAGATATGGAAGTGTGCTATTGATGAGCTACAGAGAGAGAGTTTTGTGCTTCAAGAAGAACTGTGTCCCCTACTGTAGAAGAAACAAGAGGTGCAAAATGGAAGGTCATCTATAGAAATATCTCGCACCTCGATGGAATATAGTTAAAGTATTATCACCTCGATGGAGTATAGTTATGGAAGTACTGTATTGCTAGTGGTTTCCTTAACTTGTGTACTTCTAATTACCTATTCTTCATTGTTGTCATAGAGGGTATAATACACTAGGTTTTTGCATCCTAAGGCAAGCCCTTATACGGTTGAAGAAATCCCTGACTCCAAGATAATACATCTAAATTATAGTAACCTTCTTAGTCAAAGAGATTAGGATGTGTAGTGGTGAAACATCAGGCCACATTTATAAACATACAAGAAGATACTCGCGAGCTCACTTCAAAATAAACAAATAAATCCATAAAGCATCAAATAGAATGTGGTCAACAACTAGGCAGGACTTTGGGCCATTTTGATAATGTATTTTATTTTTGAATCAATTAGATAATAGACTGTACAACACCCAGCCAATGACAAGTCATGAGATGGTGCTAAGTGGACAGTTTAGATGAAAGTAGTTCATACAGTTACAGAGCCACCACAACTATAATAAGGATGTCTACAACCAAAATAATGATCGAGCTTTGACATAGTGTATTTTTGCTAAGAGGTATACTCGAGTGTTCGTTATTTACTATTGTATCCCCTTTTTCTTTCTTTTCTTTTTTCATCCCTTATTCTTCTCATTTTTGTATAGTTATTGATTGGAAAGCACCCAAGAAGCTGATAATATTTCTAGATTATTGAGCCAAAGGTCTAGAGACTCAACTGTTGTAATATTTTATGGAAGAGTGAAAGGTCCTTGTTATGATATTCGAACGAGGATCTTTATTGTATTGGTATTTCAAGAGTTCAAATGTTGTTCCAAATCAAGTCTTCATGTAATCATATTTCAAATATTAATACAATTATGGGATTCTTTTCTATTCCTTGTATTCAGTCTTGTGTATATTCATTATGGGTTACTTCATTTGAATGCATAGTGAACATTTCTTTTTTTGGTCAATTTTTATGTTTATTACGATATTCGAATGAATGTAATTGTATCGATTATCTCTTTCCTTGTTCTCTGTATTTTCATTAAATTGTTATTAAATCTTGCTACAATAGCCTAAAGGATTAAGGCACTGGTCATACATAAGGTATAATTGATTTTTAATTGTTTTAGTTTAGTCAAAATTTATAAAATATTTAAATCCACCATCATAAATCTGGAAGATCATGAACATAAAATATTAAAAACTTTAATTTCACCTTGAGGGTATCCCTACCATACCTATTCTATTTAGAAAATATTGAAGAAATCTATTTCCAGGTTAAAGAGGCAAGTCGGCCAGAGCCTATAGTTGCTCATTGACAATAGGTTTTTCTACAACGTAATAGCTTATCCCAAGAATGTAGGAAAAATCCCCAATAGTTTATTAGCGTCGTTGTCGGGATCGAATGCATAATTTTAATTATAGTTTGGAACCTAATGATAAATATTTATTGGCAATAGTTATCTTAAAAGGAATCAGAGTATTAGTTATCTTAAAATATTTCAAATATGTTTCCCTCCCATACTCGTAGTTTCCAAATGTCCTTTTTCAAGAATGAGTGATTATATTATTTTCTTGATTCTTGAAAAATTTTATACCCTGAGTTATTGAGAGTTTTGTAATTTGAGCAATCTCGACCAGATTTTTGTTCCTTATGCACACATTGTGTTGGTGACTCTAACTGGAAAAATCCAAAAAAAAATTAAAAAAGAGAGCAGAACATGCTGGTGCGAATGAGAAGAACCGCTCAGGAGCTATATCCATAATTCTCATATCCAAAGGTATTTTCAAAACTAATCCTTCTAATTCATATTCAAGAAGTTCTAATGCAAATATTGTTACAATAGAGAATATTTTTGAAAGACCTCTCACTATTCCTAGTGGAATTAATACTACACCTCCTCCTACTGTAATTTATTTGAATTTGACCCAAGTACCTTCAATAATTAATATGGCCAATTCTCCTCCTAATGTTCAGTTATGGAGAACCAATAGATATAGGCCTTTTTAATTACCAAGATGCTACATGATCTCCCCAATAAATCTCATAAATATTTACGTAAGTTTCAAGGAAACAATACAGTTACTAGAGAAGATCACATTAAAAGTTTCTTGTATGCTTTAGATAATATAGAAGTAGAATATGAAGATGTAGTTCTATGGTTGTTCCTTCAAAATTTAGAGAAGGATGCTAGAGAATGGTTTAACATCCTTCTCGATAATGATATTGTAAATTTTGATATAATCTTTTCATTTATGTAGGATAGGGGAAGGGACCTACTCCCTCTCCCTGCTCCCCTTTCCCTTGTTCTTGCCCAGTCCTTGATTCATCCCAGGTCATCCAACTCTAGTAATGTTTTTTAGCAGATGATCTCCTTGGGGGGAGATCCTTACCCACTTTCTGCTCCTTTCCCAGTAGTTTTTGGGGTTTCCTCGTTTGAGTCCCATGCCTGATCCTTCCCAAGGATCCTTTGGGGTTTCCTGCATGTTCCTAGGATCCTATCCTTGATCTCCCTTAGGATTTCCCTTGGCATTTTTTCATAGGTTGTTATTGGGATCTAGTTCCCAGGGCTTTCTCAGTCTGTGGTGGTTGCAGGTTGGGTTCTCATTTGCTTCCTGGTGCATCCTGTGAGGTTCTCTCTTCATTGAGGTTGGTCTAGAGGGGCCAGTTTCCTCTTTTCTCATGTTTTATCTCTAGTATGTCATTTGTTACTAGTGGTCTCATCCCTTTGGGTGGGACCATGTTCTATTTCCTATTCGAAGGCTTCTTTTTTTTGGATCTGCTGCTTGGTGGACGCTTTGAGCATTTGCATGGCCTTAGGGGGGCCTCTTCCTATGCTTGAGTTGTTCCCAATCCCAGTCCCAGTTCCCTAAAGTTGTTCGTGTGCAAGGATGGGGATTCCTGGTCCTTTATGTTGGGGTTCTTTGGGTTTTCTACTGCATGTCTCGATCTTGGGGGGGGATCTATGATCAATGCATGCAAACCCTTGGATCTCTTAGTTTAGGTTTTCATGGATCCTATCTTTGTGTCTGTTGTCGCTTTCTACCTAGGATTCACAAGTTTTCATTTTAGTTTCTTATTCAGGGGCTTTTGCTTTTTGGTCCTGCTTCTTGGTGGACTCCCAAAGCTTGTTCTTGGCATTCGAGGGGCCTCTTCTTGTTCCTGAGTTGTTCCTAGCCCCAGTTCCACTTCTCTAGAATTTTTCATGAGTAAGGATGGTGGGTTCCTAGTCCTTTGTGGCTTCTGAGATCCTTTATTTGTGCCTGTATTTATTTTTCCTAGATCCTTCCGGCTTCCTTGTACTCTTGTTGGCAGGATTCCAGTGCTGCAGTTTCCCAAACCTGTTCTTCTACTAGTTCTCCTACTGGGCGGGATTTTCCAATCTTGTTGGTTTTCCCGTTGGATGAGATTTTTCAAACCTAATTTTCTGTTGGTTTTCCTACTAGGCGAGACTCTCCATACCTATTGGTTTTCTTGCGGGGTGGGGTTTCTCAATTTCTTTTTTTTGCTAGATTTCCCATTGGGCGGGATTTTCCAATCTACTGGTTTTCCCGTTGGGCGGGATTTCCAATCTGGTGGTTTTCGATTGCTTCCCGTTGGGTAGGATTTTCAAATTCATTATCCCCCATGTTTTCTCGTTAGGCAAGATTTTTCAAAACTAGTGGTTTCATGCTAGGCAGGTTTTTTCAAAATTGGTGGTTTCCCGCTAGGTAAAATTTTTCAAAATTGGTGGTTTCTTGCTAGGCGAGATTTTTGAAAATTGTCTATTCCAAACTATCTATTTTTTTTGGGAAAGATTCTTCAAATTGATTGTTCTTGACCTTTGGTTTGGTCAGTTTACCTATTGTAAATAGGTTTTGGGATCCTTTCAAAACTTGCTTTTAATATAATTTTAACCTACCAAAAAAATGATATTGCAAATTTTGCTAAAATAGAATCTATCTTTTTAAAGAAGTTTGGCATGATAAAAAACAACTAGTTGTTATTAACAAACCTAGCAACAATGAAAAAGAAAGAAAATGAATTAGTAAGTGATTTTAATAGAATTTTTTCTAAATCTAGGAATAAAATCCCCATTGCTCTATGACCAAACAACATACAGTCAATCCATTTTTACAAAATACCTTTCCAAGAGAGTTTAACTATGAGTTAAGACAAGAACAGGTCAATACATTAGATGAACGTATGGAGAAAGCAATAGATATCGAAAGGAATATGTTAGACAGTGGAAAAATGAAACCATATTCTCTAGAATATAATCATCTTATTAGGAAGCCTAAGAAGGTAGGATTCAACCTACAGAAAAGAGTTGAACATGATCCCATGGAAAAACTGGCTAATCAAATTATTGAAATGTTCAATAGAATGAATAATAGATTAGAAAAAATAGAGATAAATAAAGAGAGCAATGTTGAATCTTCTCACCCTCATGTTGAAATATAACAAGGTGACAATAGGCCACCATTCAAGAGTAATTTTAATAGAAATTAGAGTAATAACAATTTTTATGAGAGAAATATAATTAATAGGAATAAATGCAAGAAAAAAGAGATAGAGAAGGACCTAGAATTAGTTCAAAATCCTATACCCACTATCAACTTAGAAAAAAATTGCCTATTACTTTTTAGCTTGTGATGCCCCTCATAACCCAGATTATTGTGGTATATATCTCAAAATCCATTATCATGTAAACTTATATGAGGAATACGAAGACATAAAAATCAATGCATGTTGGACTCTTGAAGTGATATTCTCACAAAGACACTGAGAGGGGGGGTGAATCAGTGCAGCTATTTAAAATTTAAATCTACAACACTTAATGTTGAAATAATGCTAGCTCAAAACAGATATAGAAAATATAAAAAGAGAGCAACACACAACACAAGATGTAACGAGGTTCACCGGTTTGGCTACTCCTCAAATAGACTGTTTGGACTTCAATCCAAATCCAGCCTTTGCAAAGCTTTAACTTTACAAACAATTTACTAGCACCCACTGGAAGGAGCACCAACCCCTGATTTATCTGCTACAACAGAAAGGAGCACCAACCCCTTATTCCAAGCACCAACTTGGATCTCTTATTTTTAATCTTGGATTGACATAAGAATGCCTTCCTTTTTACTCACTGGTCTATTGCTCACTCAAATGAATCTCATAGAAGCATAAAGAGAATTGTTAGAGACTCAATATGTTCTATTGCTTACAAAACCTTTCTATCAATTTGCATAAATAAAATCAGGTTTTTTAGCTCAGTTACTGTTTTTCCTACCGCACCCTTACGACATTTTTATAGCCCTTTTTTTGTGCTTCTTACAGCACTCTTACTCAACCTTTCTTCTAGTTTTCTTAAGAATAAACAAGGTTGCAGTAACCTTTTTTTCAGTTTGTTACAGTCCTATATACTGGCTCACTTAAAACGGCTCATACAAATTGACTCTGCTTTTCCCTCCTTTTTGCCATGCTTTCTTAGCTATGTTGATTTCGATGCACTACGGACCCACTACTGTACCCATGCTACCGCATTCTTTCTATTGCACTATTACAGCCCATGCTTTCTGTGCTTTCTCATCCTCGAGCCTACCATCGCACTGTTGACTCACTACTGCACGCATGCTGCCACGTTATTTCTGTTGTACTGTTACAGACCTATGCCATCTGTGCATTCTCGGCCTCGAGCCTGCCACCGCACTGCTGACTCACTACCGCACGCATGCTGCCGCGTTCTTTCTGCTATACTATTACAGCCTATGCTATCTGCGCTTTCTCGGCTTTTGTATATTTTATTGCAATCTATTATATTTTATTACAGCCCATGCTTTCTGTATTTCTCGTTTCCCATGCTCTTTCTGTCGCACCGCGCACCCACTACAGTAGTCTTATTATTATAATACATTCTGCCTGGTTTTCTTCAGATTCTGTCGACCACTGTAGATTATGTCCGTTACTGTAGATTTTGTCTGCAACTGTCATGTTTTTGTAACCGCTGCACTGAATTTTATTGCACTTCTCATTAACGCTGCATGATCTCCTTCTGCAACTATCCCTGTGTATGCTTCTTCAGATTTTAAGCGCAAAACTATGACATGTCACGATATCGCGACATTCTTCGCTTCCTTGAACTCTTCTCGGCATGCAACCATGAAAACCTGACATGTCGCAAAATCGTGACATTCTTTGCTTCCTTGCACTCTTCTTGGCATGCAACTACGAAAACCTGACATGTTGCGAAATCATGACATTCTCTGCTTCCTTGCACTCTTCTCGGCATGCAACCGTGAAAACCTAACATGTCGCGAAATCGTGACATTCTCCACTTCTGTACACTCTACTTGGCTCACACCAGTGAAAACATGACATGTCACAAAATCGCGACGCATTCACTGCCTTGATCTCTTTTCTATCTCTTGCCAGCGAAAACATAACATGTCGTGAAATCGTGACACTTTTCGTTGCCGTACACTTTTCTCCGCATGCCTCAGCGAAAATCAGAACATATCGCGAAATCGTGAAATATTTTTGCCTTAGCGCTTTTCTTTGCCTTTCGCTCGCGAAAATGAAACATGTTGCGAAATTGCGACATATTTTTTCCTTAGCACTTTTCTTTGCCTTTCACCCATGAAAATGGAACAAGTCACGAAATCGTGACATATTTTTGCCTTAGCACTTTTCTTTGCCTTTTTCCCGCGAGAACGGAACATGTCACGAAATCATGACAGTTTTCCTTGCAAACGCTTCTTCTCCAAACATGTCGCAAAATCGTGACAGTTTTCCTTGCAAGCGCTTCTCCTCCGAACATGTCACGAAATCACGACAGTTTTCCTTGCAAGCACTTCTTCTCCGAACATGTCTTATTTGCTTCCAACATGTCACGAAATCGTGACAGTTTTTCTACTTGGCTTCTTTGCTTCCAACATGTCGTGAAATCATGACAGTTTTTCTACTTGGCTTCTTTGCTTCCAACATGTCGCAAAATCGCGACAGTTTTTCTACTTGGCTTCTTTGCTTCCAACATGTTGCGAAATCGTGATAGTTTCTTTTCCAGCTTCTCAGCATGTCGCGATATCGCGACAGCTTTTCCAACTTTTTCTCTCTCCTCCGTTATGTCGCGAAATCATGAAAAAAAACATGTTGCAATATCGTGACAGTTTTCTAACTTGTCTTTTTCTTCAAATTTCTAAAATTGGGCCACTTCTGTCTGCTTGGAAATTCACAATACATGCTTTGACTGACCTCTGAAATCCTATCCACTGCATCAACTGATCTATCTGTCTGTGTTGACAACAATGACAATACTTTGGTTGCACCTTGCTCAACAATCTCCCCCTTTGGAATTGTTGGCAACACATGTAGTTTCCTGTATTTCTTCCCCCCCTTTGACAATAATACCAAAGGGCTGCTGCAGACTCCTCCTGAGTCCATGCACAACATTCTCAAGCAAAATTTGTTATCCTTAGTAAAAATCATAAATGAGAGCAAAAAGATAGAAAAATATATGAATGCTCCCCCTGAGAATGTGTTCCCAATAGCTAGTCACTTCTTGGGTAGTGTGACCACTCCCAATTTACTGCGAAGGTATTCAAAAGTTTCCTTGGGCAACGGTTTTGTGAAGATATCTGCTACTTGCTCTATAGTTGGAACAAAATCCAACTTAACCTCACCTTCTGCAACTTTATCCTTCAAAAAGTGATACCGGATTGCAATATGTTTGGTGCGGGAATGCATAACCGGATTCTTTGAGATGTTAATTGCACTGGTATTATCACATTTAATGGAAATTGGCTCTTTGAAATTAATACCTAGATCTTTCAGTGTTTGTCTCATCCATAATATCTGTGTACAACATGTTGTTGCTGCAATGTATTCTGCTTCTGCTGTGGATAAAGAGACCGATTCTTGTTTCTTGTTGTGCCATGCTACCAATCTGTCTCCAAGATAAAATGCACCTCCACTGGTACTCTTTTTTTCATCTATACATCCTACCCAATCTGCATCTGAATATGCAATCAGAGTGAAGTATTTTTCTTTTGGATACCATAACCCATACTCCATAGTACCCTTGAGGTACCTAAAAACCCTTTTCATAGCTATCACATGAGTCTCTTTTGGACTAGCCTGAAATCTTGCAACCATGCAAACTGCCTATAAGATGTCTGGTCTGGTGGCTGTCAAATACAGTAGGCTCCCAATCATATATTTGTACATTTTTTGATCAACATCTGGAGATTTGTCATCCTTGCTTAACTTGTAGCCTATTATCATAGGAGTGCTAACAGGTTTACTATCCTCCATTGTGAACTTTTTCAGCATTTCTTTCACATATTTTACTTGAGAAATAAAAATTCCTTTGTCAGTTTGATTAACTTGCAGCCCGAGGAAGTATGAGAGTTCACCAATCATAGACATTTCAAATTCCTTCTGCATTTTATTTGCTATGTCTCTACATGACTCATCATTGCTGCTGCCAAATATTATATCATCTACATAAACAACAAGGACAATAAGATTGCCATTCTCTATTTTGATATATAAATTGTTGTCCACCATACCTTTCTTGCTGAACCCTTGCTGAGTGAGATAGTTTTCCAGTCTTGCATACCATGCTCTGGGTGCCTGTTTCAAGCCATACAATGCTTTCTTCAACTTGCAAACAAATTTGGGATTATCACAGAGTTGAAAACCATCTGGCTGTTCAATATAAACTTCTTCTTCAAGATTTCCATTCAGAAATGATGATTTCACATCCATCTGATAAACTTTGAAATTTTTGTGGATAGCTAAAGCCAGAAACATTCTGATTGCTTCAAGTCTGGCCACTGGTGCAAAAATTTCTTCAAAGTCAATCCCGTCAACTTGAGCATAGCCTTTACAGACCAATCTTGCTTTATTCCTTACAACCTGTCCGTCTTCATTCAATTTGTTTCAAAAAATCCATTTTGTAGCGATTATGTTTTTATTTGCAGGCCTTGGTACTAATTCTCAGGTTTTGTTTTTCTCAATCTGATCAAGTTCTTCATTTATTGACTCCATACAACTTTCATCTATGCTTGCTTCAACAAAAATTTTGGGTTCAATGTTGGATAACAGGGAGTAGTTACTTACTACTCTTCTTCTTGTCTTAACACCAACTGTGGGGTCCCGAATAATTTGCTCTCTGGGATGATTTTTTTGCCAGCTTCCAGTTTTGAATTTATTGTTTTCTTCTACTTTTGAATAAATACTTAAATCATCTAGGTTAATTTTCTGATTCTCTTCTGCTTCCTTTTCTTCATCTCCTTCAATAGCTTCTTTATAAATAGGGTAGTTTTCTTCACAACTGACTGTTTGTTTCCTATCTTCATCAAATTTAACATCAGCACTGTCTACAATTTTCTTTAGCCTTTTGTTGTAGCATTTGTAAGCTTTACTTTTTGATGAATAGCCAACAAAGATACCTTCATCAGCTCTATCTTCAAACTTACCAAGATTATCTTTAGTTCTTTTGATGTAACACTTGCTGCCAAAGACTTTGAAGTATTTTGTTGTTGCCTTCTTGCCAAACCAAAGCTCATAAGGGGTTTTGCTTTCATGTGTCCTCAACATGCACCTGTTTTGGATATAAACTATAGTATGGACTACCTCTTTTCAAAATCTGTCTGTAATTTTGCTTTCAGTCAACATTGTTCATGCCATTTCCTATACAGTTTTGTTCTTTCTTTCTACAACACCATTCTGCTGAGGTGTCCTTGCTGCTGAAAACTGTCTTCTGATCCCATATTTTTGACAGTATTCTTCAAACTCCTTTGAGATGAACTCTCCTCCTCTATCTGATCTTAAACATTTGATCCTCTTTCTTGTTTCATTTTCAACTTGGTTTTTGAAAGTCTTGAACATTTCAAAAGCTTCGATTTATGCTTTAAAAAGAATATCCAGGTCATTCTGGAATAGTCATCTATGCACAGCATAAAGTATTTATCACCATTTATACTTTGTGTTCTCATGGGTCCACATAAATCAATATGAATTAGTTCTAAAGGTTTTTTGGTAAAGTACTCCTTTGATTTAAATGTGGCTCTAGTTTGTTTCCCCTTTTGGCATGAAGCACATATGCTATTTGAAGGTTTGCCAATAGTTGGTATATCTCTTACTGCCCTTTTTGAGCTGATTTTTACCAGATTGTCAAAGCTTATATGACCGAGCCTCTTGTGCCACAGCCAATTTTCATCTTCCTGTCCAATCATGCACGATACTTCTAAAGTCTCTGAGAGAGTATACAGATTTCCAGAAGTCCTCAATCTAGTGGCTATCAACTTCCCACTGTTTGCTTTTCTTACTTCACAACTCTGCTTTTTAAAAATTACTTCATGACCTTTGTCACAAATTTGACTTATGCTCAGCAAGTTATGTTTCAAACCAATAACAAACAATACTTCTTTAGATTTTATTTTTTCGTCACTTATTTTGACTGATCCTTTGCCAACTATCTTGGCTCCATCATTATTTCCAAATTTTACAGAACCACCTTCATATTTCTGTATTTTCTCAAATTTTTGTTTGTCACTCGTCATGTGACTGGAGCATCCACTATCTAGTATCCATGGTGTAGATTTGTTCTGTGCTTTGAATGTTGTCTGTACAATCAAGAATTCTTTCCTTCCTTGGGTCACTCCTTTTCTCTCCACTCTGGTTTGACTGTAGTTTTGGATACTTGTTTAGCCTTTTCCCTTTCATTGACTTGTGCCTATTTTTCAAGAAATTTTTTGTTTTGTTTCAATCCATTTGGTTGTTATTTTCTTTCTTGATTTTTATTTCCTGCAAAAGAGCTACGACAATTTCTTGCAATATGTCCAAAGTTATGACAGTTATAACATTCTACTGCATATTCTATCAAAGGTGAAAAAACATTTCTACTAATGAAATTCCTTTGTCCTATATTATACCTGCAATTTGAAATTTTATGACCATAAGCATTGCATTTAAAACAATAACCAGAAAATGAATGATTAAACTTGGGTGCAGATCTTTGCCAGTTTGAAGTAGGAGCCATGAATCTTCTCCTTCTTGGATGTGTGACTTTTGTGAATCCATCTTTGTCAGTACTCTTCTTGAGTCTGGCATTATTACTTTCTTTGGCATGATTTGTTTTTTCTTGATCAACTCTGATCTTTTCTTTTTTCTTTATGGGTTCTACATTTAAGGCCTTTGAACCCTTTGATGATTCTCCTTCATCGAATCCCAAAGCAAATTTGATGTCGGAAGGCCTTTGGTTATTTAACATTTTATCCAGCTTTACAATACTGTCTTCAAAATTATGATAACAGCTCAATTTCCTATTCATCTCCTCTAGTTGCATCCTTAACTTAACAATGTCTTCTTTTAGCTTGTTGCATTCATCTGTCTTTACAGTTAATTGTACATTGAGAACTTCAGAATTTTTCTTAAATTCATCTGTTTGTACTTTCAAGCTGTTTATTATTTCATTGGCATCCTCAAGCTTTCTTGAAACCTTTTTATTCTTTTTCCTTTCTGAGCTCAGTTCTTTAAGTGCAGTAACTAACTCACCTTCTAGATAAACTTCAGCCTCATCTTCAGGTTTCTCATTACACTCCAGTTTTTCCTCTGTTATTCTTTATTCAAATGCCATGAACAAAGATTCATCTGCTTTTTCTTTAGAATCCTCATCGGAGCAGTCTTCAGAAGAGCTGACATTCTTGGATATGAAACTTTTCTTCTTGAAGTTGCTTTTTCTGAAATGTGGTTTCTTCTTCCAGTCACTTATTTCTTGGTGTGACCCTTCATCATTTTTGTTTTTCTCATTCATTGGGCATTTAGTTGCAAAGTGCCTGATGCCTCCACAGTTGAAACACTTGAATGGTAACTTTTCTCTGTACTTTCATTTTCTCTTTATTAGTTTCCTAACAAATTTTGCTTCTGTTTCATCTAAATATTCTTCTTCTGCAGATTCTTGATTAGCTTTTATATTTTTGTGTGCTTTAAAAGCAACTTATCTGTATGAGGGCTTAGTTTGTCCTATTCTCATTTCATATGCAGTTAAAGAACCATGCATTTCATCCATGCTAAAAGAATTTAGATCTTTAGCTTCTTCTATAGCAAAAACTTTAGAATCAAATCTTTTGTGAAGAGTTCTTAATACCTTTTTCATGATGACCGCATCTTCTATTTCCTCACTGAGTCCTCTAATTGCATTAATGATTCCATTGACTCTAAAAATATAAGCCTCTATGTTCTTATCATCATTCATTTTTAATGCTTTGAACTGAGCTCGATGCGTCTGTAGCTTGGCTTCCTTGATCTTGCTATCTCCTTCATGAATGCTCTATAGTTTGTCCCACATGTCTTTTATTGTTTTATAGCTCATGATCCTTATCATTTCATTTTCTACTAACCCACACATTATAGCATTCTTTGCTTTAGAGTTATTCTCAATCTTTTTCTTCTTAGCAGCATTAGATGGAGGAGTAGAGGATATTGTGTACCCACTTTATACTGACTCCCAAATGTCATAACCCAAAGCACACAGATAAGTCTGCATCCTGAGTCTCCAGAAAGAGTAATTAGTTCCATTGAACAAAGGAGCTTTGTTGGATGAAAAACCTTCACCACTGGCCATTGTGATTCTTCCAAGATCACCTTAGCTGATTAAGCTAGTTCAAAAACCTTGCTCTGATACCAATTGATATTCTCACAATGGCACTAAGAGGGGGGGGGTGAATCAGTGCAGTTATTTAAAATTTAAATCTGCAACACTTAATGCTAAAATAATGCTAGCTCAAAACAAATATAGAAAATATAACAAGAGAGCAACACACAACACAAGATGTAATGAGGTTCACCGGTTTGGCTACTCCTCAAATAGACTTTTTAGACTTCAATCCAAATCCAGCCTTTGCAAAGCTTTAACTTTACAAACAATTTACCAGCATCCACTGGAAGGAGCACCAACCCCTGATTTATTTGCTACAACAAAAAGGAGCACCAATCCCTTATTCCAAGCGCCAACTTGGATCTCTTATTTTTAATATTGGATTGACATAAGAATGCCTTCCTTTTTACAAGGCCCTCATTGGTCTATTGCTCACTCAAATGAATCTCATAGAAGCATAAGGAGAATTGTTAGAGACTCAATATGTTCTATTGCTTACAAAACCTTTCTATCAATTTGCATAAATAAAACCAGGTTTTTCAGCTTAGTTACGGTTTTGCCTACCGCACCCTTATGGCCTTTTTATAGCCCTTTTTCTGTGCTTCTTATAGCACTCTTACTCAACCTTTCTTTCAGTTTTCTTAAGAATAAACAAGGTTGCAGTAACCTTTCTTTTAGTTTGTTACAGTCCTATATACTGGCTCACTTAAAATGGCTCTTACAAATCAGCTCTGCTTTTCTCTCTTTTTTTCCATGCTTTCTCAGCTACGTTGATTTCGATGCACTACGGACCCACTACTATACCCATGCTACCGCATTCTTTCTGCTGCACTATTATAGCCCATGCTTTCTGTGCTTTCTTAGCCTCGAGCCTGCCATCGCACTACTGACTCACTACTGCACGCATGCTGCCATGTTCTTTCTACTGTACTATTACAACCTATGCCATCTGTGCATTCTCGGCCTCGAGCCTGCCACCGCACTGTTGACTCACTACCACATGCATGCTGCCACATTCTTTCTACTATACTATTATAGCCTATGCTATCTGCGCTTTCTCGGCTTTTGTATATTTTACTACAATCTATTATATTTTATTATAGCCCATGCTTTCTGTATTTCTCGTTTCCTATGCTCTTTCCGTCGCACCGCACACCCACTACAATAGTCTTATTATTACAATACATTCTACCTGGTTTTCTTCAGATTCTATCGGCCACTGTAGATTTTATCCGTTACTGTAGATTCTGTCTGCAATTGTCATGTTTCTGTAACCGCTGCAATGACTTTTATTACACTTCTCATTAACGCTGCATGATCTCCTTCTACAACTGTCCCTGTGTATGCTTCTTTGGCTTTTACGTGCGAAACTATGACATGTCGCGATATCATGACATTCTTCGCTTCCTTGCACTCTTCTCGACATGCAACCGTGAAAACTTGACATGTCACGAAATCATGACATTCTTCGCTTCCTTGCACTCTTCTCGGCATGCAACCGTGAAAACTTGACATGTCATGAAATTGTGACATTCTCCGCTTCCTTGCACTCTTCTCGACATGCAACCGTGAAAACCTAACATGTCACGAAATCATGACATTCTTTGCTTCCATACACTCTACTTGGCTCGCACCAGCGAAAACATGACATGTCGCAAAATTGCGACGCATTCGTTGCCTTGATCTCTTTTCTGTCTCTTGCCAGCGAAAACACAACATGTCGCAAAATCGTGACACTTTTCGCTGCCGTACACTTTTCTCTACATGCCTCAACGAAATCGGAACATGTCACAAAATTGGAACATATTTTTGCCTTAGCGCTTTTCTTTGCCTTTCACCCACGAAAATGAAACATGTCACGAAATCACGACATCTTTTTGCCTTAGCGCTTTTCTTTGTATTTCGCCTGCGAAAACGAAACATGTCACAAAATTGCAACATCTTTTTGCCTTAGCGCTTTTCTTTGCCTTTCGCCCACAAAAATGGAAAATCTCGCAAAATCATGACATCTTTTTGCCTTAGCGCTTTTCTTTGCCTTTCGCCCGTGAAAATGGAACATGTCACGAAATCGTGACAGTTTTCCTTGCAAACGCTTCTTCTCCAAACATGTCACGAAATCGCGACAATTTTCCTTGCAAGCGCTTCTTCTCCGAACATGTCACGAAATTGTGATAGTTTTCCTTGCAAGCGCTTCTTCTCCGAACATGTTGCGAAATCACGACAGTTTTCTTACTTGCCTTCTTTGCTTCCAACATGTCGCGAAATCGTGACAATTTTTCTACTTGGCTTCTTCGCTGCCAACATGTCGTGAAATCGTGACAGTTTTTCTACTTGGATTTTTTGCTTCCAACATGTCACGAAATCGTGACAGTTTTTCTACTTGGCTTCTTTGCTTCCAACATGTCATGAAATCATGACAGTTTCTTTTCCAGCTTCTCAGCATGTCACGATATCGTGACAGCTTTTCCAACTATTTCTCTCTCCTCTGTTATGTCGCGAAATCACGACAGAAAACATATCGTGATATTGCGATAGTTTTATAACTTGTCTTTTTCTTTGAATTTTTGAAATTGGGCCACTTTTGTCTGCTTGGAAATTCATAGTACATGCTCTGACTGACCTCTGAACTCCTGTCCACTGCATCAACTGATCTATCTGTCTGTGTTGACAACAATGACAATGCTTTGGTTGCACCTTGCTCAACATGAAGATGAGTCTAGGAAAAGGTTGTTTGAGGAAGATATGGATTCATATGCTTCAAATAATCATCCCAAAATCCTAGTTGTAAAAAATACAAAAATCCTATAAAGAGGACAAAGGTATGATAAAATGAAGGCAAGGGAAGGTAATTCCAATAGCTCAAGAGGTGGAGGAACTTGAAACCCATGCTTTAAATCTGAGAAATAGGACTGTTCCTAATAAATCTGATAAAATCTCAAATAAGGAGACTAAAGAACAACCTATTGTAAATAACAATGTACAAAAATAAAAAACAAAACAAAACTACTCCTACCAATGTAGAAACAAATGAGCTATCAACACACGAGGAATGTACCAAAACATTATATGTTAAGAAGATGTAATTTGATGTTGGTTCTAAGCTGAGTAACCAAAAATTTAACATTACCTTTGGTGAGTTAATGAATATTCAAAAGTGTAAAGAATAGGTGTGTAAGGCTTTTGGCCTGACAAACAAAAAGGAACTTAGTCCTGCAATACATTCAAGCCATCTAACCATGAGACTAGAACACCCTCACCTGTAAAACCATTTTATGTGTTACTTAGATACAATTTAGATGAAGGGGAAAGGTATGTCATTCACAACTAAATTCTAGATAGTGGTGCATCCCATAACATCATACCCAAATAGATAGTAGATCAACTAGGGTTAATTTATACCAAGGAGTCCCATCCTATGTTAGTAATGGACAATAGGAAGATATCCTATGTATGGATTACAAATGTCTTGTTAGTCTTCTTAGATCAACATCCCAAGAAGGGTATAGTGATGGACATTGCAGTAGTTGATGTAGACTCTTTATTCTCATTGCTTTTAAGTAGACATTAGGTAGAATAGTTGGGTGGCTCCATACAATTGGATTGATCTTATGCCACAATCTCTATTTTAGGAAAAGAAATTGTGAATTTAGCGAGAGAACCATTTAACAAGTATTCAATGGAATTGGTAAGACCTGATGACACCATGATTAATTTGGTTAATTCTATAGAAGATAAATAAATAGGAGTATACTCGGTTTGGCATAATCCTTTCCTAGTAGAAGTCCTTGATGCAAAAGATATGGACCCTAAAACCAGAGAACTAATAGATGCAGAATATGATAGATTTCTTACCCAGGAAATGTGGACCACGTCCTTTTATGGGGCTAAATCTTAAATAAGAGCATGTGCTAGTGTGAATTTAATAGATATAAACAAAAACTATCTTGGAATCCCTTACAGATTAAAATTTCCATGCACCAATAATGTTGTTGAGTATGAAGCTTTACTGTTAGGCCTAAGAAAATCCAAAGAACTAGGTATAAATTTCTTGACTGTAATTGGGAATGCCAAACTGATTATCCAACAAATTAAATGTAAGTATTAGACAAAACATCCTAGATTAAAACAATACAAATTTGCAGTCTTAGCTAAAATTGATAAATTTCTAGATTTTAACATCTCTTACATTCCCAAAGAAAATAATCATATTGTAGAATTATTGGCCATAAATGCTTTAGGTACAAACTATCTAGAAATTGACACTGAGTATATGGACAGATTTCCATCTATATCTATGTACAAACCTTTTGTACCTGATAATTTTGTATACCTGCAAGTGTTTCAAGATGATGTGGATATTAGGGATTTCATGACCCTCCAGAATATGTACTCTAATTTTATATATGAGGAGGAGGATGAAGAAAAATTAAAACATATAATTGGAGAGCCAGTTGAAGTAATTCAACTCAAAATCAATAGAATTCCTAAGGGGTTAGTTTCTTTAGAAAGCTTATTTTATGATTTTGATAAAGCCTACAAACAACTTCTCAAAGAAATAAAATATGATTATGTGAATATTGGAACAAAAGAGGAACCTAGATTTGTTAAAATTTATAAAGCTTTACCAAAATAAGAGAAAGAACAATACATCAGCTTTTTGCAAAAAAATAATCTTTTGCCTAGAATTATGAAAACCTGAAAACTTTTAAACTGATGTCATGACTTACATAATTCCACTCAAAGAGGATGTTAAATATTTTAGGCAAAAACAAAGGAAATTCAACCCCACATTGCATCCAGTTATGTAAAATGAAGTTCAAATATTGTTGAATGCCAAAATAGTCATAAAAGTAAGGTTTTCTTCCTGGATAGAAATTTGGTACCAGTAAGGAAGAAAAATGGAGAAATTAGACTTTGTGTTGATTTTTGAAATCTGAATATGAGTTCACTTAAGGATAATTATCCCTTACCTAACATGGAACAATTGTTGCAAGATGTAGTAGGCTCATCCAGAATGTCATTACTTGATGGATTCTCAAGATTAATCAAATTTAGGGAAATCCTGAAGATATATACAAAACTGCTTTCACTATCCCTTGGGGTACCTTTGAATATCTAATAATGTCATTTTTATTAATGAATATAGGAGAAAAATTCTAGAGGGTCATGGATGTTGCCTTAAAAGGACTAATATTCAAGATAGTAGTTGTCTATTTGGATGACATAACAGTGTTTTCAAAAAATTCTAAAGACTATTTTGAACATTTAGCCATAGTTTTTACCAGATGCAAAGAATTTGGAATATCCTTCAATCCAAGGAAGTGTATATTCGGAGCAATACAAGGAAAAATCCTTGGTCACATAGTTTCTAAAAAAAGGATTAACATTGATCCATCAAGAGTAGAAGCTATTGCTAATATACCTCCCCCCCAAAATTTGAAAGGAGTCAAATCATTCTTTGGTAAAATTAATTTTGTAAGAAGTTTGTGCAAAATTTTGCCAAAATAGCTCAAACTATCAATAACATGATTAAAAATAATGCTAACATTAAATGGATATAGGAGAATCTTGAAGCTTTTCAAAAAAATAAAGATGCTATCACCACTACCCTAGTTTTTAATTACCCTGACTACTCAAAGAATTTTAATATATATTCATTCGCTTTCAAACATTCCATTGCTGTAGTACTTTATTAAAAGGATGACAAAGAGAATGAAATACCCATAGAATTCATGAGTACAAGACTCAAAGGAGCTCAGCTGAGATTCAAAATTATTGAAAAATAAGCATATGCTATGATTCAAGTACTGGAACATTTTAAAAGTATTTTTGGTTCAAACAAGATTATATGTTGTATTCCATTCACTACTATAAAATATGTTTTCACCCAACTTGAAACAATAGGTGGCCCTGCTAAGTGGATGGTAAAATTACTGCAATATTATATAGAATTAAAGGCTATGAAAATAATCAAAGGATAAGGTCTAGCTAAATATCTGGCTAATAAAGAAGGAGAATACATGCAGTACATTGCCATAGTTGATGTTATGCACAATATCAGAAGAATAGATAATATTGAATGCAAATGGTATGGTGATATCCTATTATATCTCCAAATCCTGTCTTTCCCCAGAGGTATATCTACAAATAAAATGAGTTCAGTCAAACAACAAGCTCATAAGTATTACACCCAAGAACGTAAACTCTGTTGGAAACATCCAAATGGGGTACTACTGTCGTGATTGTTTGAAAAAGAGATATTAGAAGTGATAGAATAATTTCATGATGGATTTTGTGGAGATCACTTTACCCTAAAAGCAACTACAAATAAGATCATGAGAGCATGTTATTATTGGCCTTTCTTATTCAAATAAGTTCATCAATATGTAAGAGGTTGTCATAACTTTCAAGTGTTCACTGGGAAGAAAAAGTTAGAAGTAATGCCTCTCCAGCTAGTGATAATAGAAGCATAATTTACACAATGGGAAATTGACCTTATCGGGGAAATAAAACCAAACTCCTCAGGCTAAAACAAATGGATTATCATGACAACAAATTATTTCACTAAGTAGATGAAAGTAGCTCCTCTTAGAAATTCAACCACTAATGTAGTTATTGATTTCTTCGAGGAAAACATCTTAACCAGATTTGGAGTCCCAAATAAGTTGGTGATATACACTGGAAAGTACTTTATCTCTTTTGAAATGATAGAATTCTATGCAAAATACGGGATTGAACAATCCCATTCAATTAACTATTATCCTCAAGGAAATGGTCTTACCAAGCCATCAAATAAAAATTTGATTACCAAAATTAAAATATCACTTGGTAAGAATAAAAAGGGATGGGATAGTGAGTTAAAATTTGCCTTATGGGCAGACAAATTATCTATTAAAATTAACATAGGCAAAACTCCTTATGAAATGGTATTTTGAGAAAAATCCCTACTACCTCGTACAAAAATAATAGTGTTATCTTTATTATTACAAGATCATGAAAACCCTGATGCCTTATAGAGGAGATTAGACAGAATTGCACATTTACAAGAAGAAATAAGAAATGCACTGGATAAGATGTTTGAACAAACTCAAAAAACCATGTAGCTCTTTAACAAGAAAGTAAAAGGAACTCCATTCTTTGAAGGAGACAGTTCTATATTGAGACCCCAAAAATAAAAATAATGGAGAAAAAGGAAAGCTTAAACCCAAATGGGTAGGCCCTTATCAAATAATTTAGATCTTTGGCCCAAATACTTATAGGTTGCAAACCTTACAAGGTTTCTCATGGAAATCCCAATAAACGGACAACACCTGAAGTTATACCACCCCTATTGGGGAATCAAAAAAGAATAATAAAAAAAATCCATGTGTGCTTTTTGTTAGTTTATCTTTCCTTTTTAGTTAGTTTTTTTCGTTCATTATTTCTAGGTTGTTAAAGGTTTATTGTGTATCCCTATTAAATGCTTGCTTTGAATGTGTGAGATCCACCTCTAGTCATTTAAGAGAAGAAAATTTGAAACTGAATACATATGGTCTGGCAACTCAGGAAGTGAGAATTTTAGTAAGCATATTTTGAGGTTTGGAATACAGTATATGAAAGTTGAGAGTGTTGACACATAAGGCCAAAGCAATTTAGTATCATGACCTCAAAAGTAATTTCCAAAGTCAGAGAATCTAGTTGACCTTGGTAAGGTAGTTGGGCTAAAAATAAATACACTCAATACTATAGTCTTATAAATCCTCAACCCAAAAAGCACACTCTGAAATATTTTGCAATTTATCAAAATTCTTCATAAAATAAGAAAAATATCAATAATGCAAATTGAGCAAGTGCTTAGGTCTATCTTGATAACCTCTATCGGGGTTATAGATGCATGTATGGAAGTAGAGCATGTCCTAAGGATTTAAATCACCTCCACCGAAGCTATAAATGCTTGACTGGCAGTCGAGCAATGATAAGGTAAAAATATTTAAAAGAGTGAAATCATTAATAAGCCCAACTCATTCCAATCTGATGAAAATTCTATCTGATCTAAGAAAATAATAAAAGAATGCACAAGCACACACTTAGATCCAAGGCTTGATGTGATGGTATTTTATGATTGCTTTTGTTGAAAACCAACTTAAATGTATTGCTAGAACAACTAACCTTCTGATTTTATCTGATTAAAATGTTATTATCTTTTAATTGTTTAAATAATTTGTTTCCTATTCTATTTTTGTAGTATTCACCTAGTAAATAAAGGCCATAATTCTCTCATCTGAAGCCTTGTTAATAACCGAAGATTCGAGATTTCTCAAATACCTCATGTTTTCGCCATCTATCCCAATCGGAGCCTATGTTGTAGCTAAAATTGATACAACATGAATGTACCCATAATTTTAAAATTTTTAAGGTCTTAAATGAGGTGCATGTTTTGTGATATGCTGATAAGTCAATTTTAAGTAATTAATTATCTCAAAATATTTTCATGAATTAACATCTTTAAGCAATACCTTCAAAGTGCCTAAGAAAAATATTTCATCATCATGGCCATATCACACCCTTAAGTAGATCAATTTTTTTTATTTTATTAAAACTTAAGGGGTTCCTTGCCTACTTTTTCAATGGATCATGACTTTTTGACCCAATCAACCGAACAAAAAAATAGTGCAATTCATCCTTCGGTCGACTAGCAGAAAGTCATTGTCGAAATCAAAAATTGTCAAGGACTAAGAAAAAAAGGATCTTCGGCTGACAAAAGAGTAACATCGGTCGACCAATAAATGTTTTACAAGAAAAAATGAGTTTTCAACTGACAACTATAAACAGATGAGCCAACTGAAATTTAGCGTAATAAAATTTTAGTTGTCGGTAAAGAAGTGTCGATTGACCACTCGATCCGAGCAACCAAAACAAAATAATATTGCAAATTCATTAGTCGACCAATGAAGAGAAAATTGCTACCAAAATTTTTTGATCTATAAAAGTGAGAAGGTCAATATACCAAAAATATCGGTCAATCAAATTCACACATTCAAACCTATCTTTTCGATCGACTAGTAGAAAATCGTAGTTGAGGACAGAAAAAAATCAAGGATCGTTATGAATTTTTTTTTGGCTAATGGGAAATAAACAACAATTAACTGATTGATCGATTGACCAAAGGAGAAATAATGGTTTTAAATATTTTTTAGTCGATCACAGTAACAAACCAACTGAAAATTTGTATCGCCCAAACACAAATATTTTCGCTCGATAAAAATCATGCCATTCGATCGAAGCAAGTGAGGAGTCGACCGAAAGTCAAAAGATCAAAGTCAAATTAAAAAATGCACTTGAACAAAAGAAAGGATCAGCTGATTGATGACACGAACAAAGGACCTTCAACCAAAAAAATCATCAACGACCACAAAAGATCGATCGAAATCCGATTAAAGTTGAGCGGTCAACAAATCGTTCAATTGACAAATAACACAAGTCAATCAACCAATGCCAAGCAAAAATATCATTCGATCGAAGAGTAACATTGGTCGATCGAAGGGTTATGTGGATCGACTGACGACGTGGTAAAATTTGAACCGTTGAAATCCTCTTGATCGAAAAAGGAACAAAAATTAAATATCGATAGTCAAAAAAATCATAGCCATTAAATATCATCGATCAAATGTAATCAACATTGTAGATTGATTGAACCAGATAAAGGTAAATTCTATGAAAATTAGGTACACCACCATTTAATTTGAATGCATTATGGTTTTTTGAATATTATTAAACTAATTTCCTTAATAAATTTTGAACCAAATTTTCACACAGTATGAGCATATTTTAAGCCACTCGAATGAAGAGTGGAGTTGGACGGCCAAAAACACATAGTTAGTAAGAACTAACCATTCAAGGAATAACACTCCAATTTTGTCGACTGAGTCTCGATGAAATACAATGCCACTTCGATCACATGAAGGATCAATAAAAAATTTTATAATTAGAGAAAATAAAAAAGCATCTATTATTATTTTAATAAAAAAAGAATCTATTGTTTGAACAACGATCAGTGATCACGAGTACTTAAACAATATGGTACCAAATGATACATTTTTACTATTCGATAGCACACACACATGAGGGATCGCTAACCTAAAGAAGATCAACATTACGTAAGAAGTGACCATGACTAATGCAAATGAAAGCCAATTGAGAGGTCACATGAGTGCAAACTCTACTCCAAATTCATACATCTAGATTATGCAAGTTCACCAAAGAGGGAAACAAACCATGACAAGATGATTCACTAACAAAGATTGGGGTGGCAAGATAAAATAAGTAAACCGATCGATGAATAGGTCTAGCCAAATCAAAATCTCTGAACTCTTCGTACTACATGAACAAAGATAGAAGGATGTGAATACTCATATGTTGAACAAGGAGAGGACAGCTCATAAATCACATGATTATAATAGAAGATCAGATTAAGATAAAATTATCAATTTGGAATGAACAAAATCATTTTTAGATCAACAAGATCTATCCACTCATCATTAGCTGATGAAATAATCCACATCAACCTATCCTTTATATAGAAATATACCCATTCTAAAATTCCAAGCAATATTTCAAATATGGATCAAAGTGTGCTATTGGCGAGGTACAAAGAGAGTTATGTGCTTCAAGAAGAACTATGTCCCCTACTATAGAAGAAACAAGAGGTGCAAAATAGAAGGTCATCTACAAAAAGCTCTTGTGTCTTGATGGAATATAGTTAAATTATTGTCACCTCGATGGAGTATAGTTATGGAAGTATTGTGTTATTGGTGATTTCCTTAACTTGTGTACTTCTAATTCCTTGTTCATCACTGTTGTCATGAAGGGACTAATACATTAGTATTTTGCATCCCAAGGCAAGCCCCTGTGTGGTTGAAGAAAGACCTGACTCCAAGATAATACATCTAAATTCCAGTAAACTTCTCAGTCAAAGAGATCAGGGCATGCAGTGGCAAAACATCAGGCCACAGTGATAAACATACAAGAAGATACTTGGGAGCTCACTTCAGAACAAATAAATAAAGACACAAAGTAACAAATAGAAGGTGGATAACAACTAGGGAGAACTTCAACCCATTTTAATAATGTATTTTATTTTTGAATCAATTAGATAACAAACTGTATAGCACCTATTTTGTGATAAGGTAGGAGATGGCACCAGGTGGACAATTTAGATGAAAGTATTTTAGGCAATTACAAAGCTGCCACAACTATAAGAAGGACATCTATAGCCAAAATAATGATCAAGCTTTAGCATAGCATATTTTTGCTAAGAGGTATACTCGAGTGCCTGTTCTTTGTTGTTATATCCCCTTTGTCTTTCTTCTCCTTTTTCATCCCTTATTCTTCCCATTTCTATGCAATTTTTTATAGTAAAGTACCCAAGAAGCTGAGAATATTTCCATATTATTGAGCCAGAGGTCTAGAGACTCGACTATTGTGATAATCGAATGGAAGAGTGAAAGGTCCTTATTACCATATTCAAACGAGTATCTTTATTGTATTGATAGTTCAAGAGTAAGGTTATTTCAACCCAACTCTTCATGTAATCATATTTCAAATATTAATACAATTATGGGCTTATTTTCTATTACTTCCTTATCTTTAGTCTTGTGTGTATCTTCATTATGGGTTACATTATTTGAATGCATAGTGAACGTTTCTTTCATTGGTCAACTGTTACGTTTATTACAATATTTGAATGAATGTAATTACACCAATTATCTCTTTACCCATTATCTCTATTTTTATTAAATTGTTATTAAATATTGCTATAATAGCCCAAAGGATTAAGGCACCAGTCATACATAAGGTATAATTGAATTGTTATTGTTTTAGTTTGGTTAAAATTTATAAAATCTTTAAATCCACCACCATAAATCTAGAATATCATGAACATAAAACATTAAAAACTTTAAGTTCACCTCGAGGGTATCCTTACCATACCTATTTTGTTTAGAAAATATTTAAGAACTTTATTCTTGAGTTAAATAGGTAGGTCGACCAGAGCTTGTAGTTGCTCGTTGGTAGTAGGTTTTCCTATAGCATGATAGCTTATCCAAGGATGTAGTAAAAATCCCCAACAGGACCACATAGATCTGTGTATACTAGCTCTAGTGGTTGTTGAGATCTATGTTGATAAATTTCAAAAGGTACTCTATATTGTTTTCATACTAAACATTCTAGATAGATTGTATATTTCCATGAAATATTTGGTATCCCTTAAACCATTTTATATCTAATCATTTCATTTAAGGATGATTTTCTAGTATGATCCAACCATTTATGCCATAATTATCTTTCATTTGAAGTTTTGACTGATAGGGCTAGATGAGCAATAGTATCTAGACAAATCAATTTTCTTTATAAGATCCTGTAGCTATCATTTCTCCTTGTTTAACAAAATGACACTGCTTTATACCTTTGATGGTCTTGAATTCCACTATCATATCTTTATCCATGAGTTGTGAGACTGAGAATAGTTTGGTAGTTAATCCAAGAACAAATAAAATATTTTTTATTATCCCTTTTCCATATATTAGATTGACCAAAATCTCTCCTATTCCTTCTACTTTATAGGTCTTGTTGTCAGCTATTATAACTGGTTTCTCTTGTATGGCTTGTAGAGACTTAAATAAGGTTTTATCTCCAGTCATGTGTTTGCTTGCCCCTGAGTCTATATACCAATAGTCCACGGTTCTTATCACAAGTCTATAATCTCATTTGATGTAGAGGTTCCTATTGTCTTCCAAATTTATGAATAAAATATTTAACTCTAAATTTCATAAACTATTTTGAAGTAGGATTCCTTATTTCTCCAACACTAGAATTTTATAAAAATAATATTTGCAATATTTTGTAATCCTAATTTGATCTTGTATACATTTTTTTCTCCAATCTTAGAAATTTTACAAATATTAACTTTGTTTTGTAAATCTAATTATGAAATTTTACAAAACTTAAATATAATGTTTCTTCAACTTCAAATAATCTTCAAATATCAATATTTAGATTTTTAGAGGGTTTTATAATGCTTATCACTCTATTAGAAAACTTTAAATATTTAACCTTAGAATATATTCCTTTAATCCTTATTTTTCCTACCAATATATAAACTTTAATATGGTGGTAAATATTACCTTAATAATTCAGGAACTTCTCCTTTACTTGTTGGATGCTTCTCTTGACTGTTGGATGTTTCTCTTCTAGTCAACTTTACTTAGAATCTGCTATGTATGGTGCTTGGAAGATGCTTTGACCCTTTCTTTAATGATCCTACCTTGAATTGGCTTTTCACTTCACTTTTGTTGTGCACAACCTAGTAAAGGAGATATGTGTCCTTCCTCATGACTGTTTGCTAATCTTATGTGATGGTTTAAAACATTCTCGTTTGTTATACTGGTGTAACGACTCTTGTCAGGTGAAATATTTATCACTTATCTTCTATAACTTAGAGTTTTAATGCATTTAACATGTGACCATTGCGTTCCTCCAGATAGATGAAATCGCCCTCTTTAAAATGTTACTATTCCTATGATTTCATCAATAAGGAAATATTTCAATATACCAATTGGCTTTCCTTCTTCTGTAGTGACACCTAGAAATTCATTAAAACTTGGTGCTATTCTTACTTGAATGTTACATGAATTCTGAACATCTTCTTGTGAAAAACTCTTCTGCCATGATTTGCACAGTGATTGAAGGGTTTGTCCTCTTACATTGCTTCAAGGGCTGTTGGATTTCTTCCAGGGACTCACTCCAAATGGCATAATATTTCTTAAAAAGACTCTCTGGAATGATGCTTGTTCTTAGATTTGGTGGCTCCTCATTGATTTCAGTTGCTCTTCCAAGTTTGGCAAAGCTCCTTTCCTCTTAGTATAGTGGCTTCACCCTCCAATGATGACTCAACTTCTCTCAATCTAATGACAGTTTTCAATGTTATATGTTGACCGAATGAAGGCTATTTATCAATGCTCTATGTTTCCTTCTCTGTGCAACTATGTTGGTGGCTTATTCACTTGGTGGTCATTCTTCACCACACACTTTCTACAATATCTAATGTCTTCATTAGGATTTTTGAGCACCTTAAATCTTCTATATTTTGACCACTTATTCGACCCTTTTTATACCATATAATATATATAAAAAATTGCACTTTAAACAACATATAACTCTTCTTATTATCACTCATTTTCAAATAGGCTTCAACTCTAATCCTTGCTATTTTGTTTTGTATATATAGTGATAATAATCCTGCCTACTTATTAACTTGGAGATACTCGACTTAAACCAGATTTATCTCCTTAAATAATTCTAATATGGTGCTTTTAAAAACCTTGTAATGAACTAGTTTTAATTCTTAAATAATAAAATTTCATAGCACCAATGTGGCATACCTTTTTGGCTTCCTTTTGTAACTAGTCGTCTTGGTGATTTGGTTCACCTATTTACTATCCTGAATTTGTAAAAGTTGTAGCTCTCCTTTCTACTCAATTTCTACCTCAAAACTCTCTACCTTTTAGCCTTTATTTTTCTAGTCAAAAGGATTTAATTTGCAGCTTTCAATTCTGCCCTTATTTTTCAAGACACAACTCTCTTTTCTCCTTCTAATGTTGCCTTAAAATTATCAATATTGCAGCTCAAATTAATGCCTATTTCTTCTTCAAATATGTTGTCCATGAATGCATAATTTTGCAACTTATAACATTGTCCAATACATTATCTTCAACTTTTAAAATTTGCAGCACCTTTCTTTGACCAAATGCTATCCAATGCTCCTTGTGAATCTCCCCCAAAATTCTCCAAAATGCAGCTCTAATATCTCCTCTTAATGCTGCTCAAATTTGCAGCTCAAATCTCTTCAAATTTTTGCTTCCAAAAATCTGATTTCTCCTCCTTATCTATATAATGACTCTTGAGGCTCTTTCAATTTCTATCTAGATCTATCATAGCTTTGATACTACTATTAGCTTTTGAAGCTATAAACTTAAGTAAATGTAACTTGAAGCAATGAAATAAGTATGCAATATTATAACTATGATCATGGAAATATAATAGGCAAGTAAAACTCATAGAAAACTTCTACATGAACTCACAAAACTGCCATTAATAATATCTCACAAAATTTGATACAATGCTTTTGAGTGACCAGTAAGTATTGCATAACTCAAGGCTTCAACATGTCTATATAGCCTTTCTACAATGACTCTTGGATGGCTATGACTCTTGGCCTTCCATATTCCTATGACTCTTCATCTACTTGAAGACATATGTATGATAGACAAATGTATACATGTATACCTAACTAGGACACATATTCTACATGTCAAATAATGGAATATATTCCAAAAAATTAATGCATATTAGATCATAAAAAAAATCATCATCACCTAATATACTATATCATTATAATTTAACTTAATTAACTCATCAATAAATCATCCATTAATCATAACATACCAAACATTGACATAAATCAATTAGTTATCATGCATCATAAAGAAATTAAAAGAAACGTCAAAAACTAAATCCAATGGTCGATATATATATATATATATATATATATATATATATATATATATATATATATATATATATTATCAATAACAAGTATGTATACACCACATCATCCATTTAAGTTATCAATATATAATCATGATGTAAAAAATAATGTACAATCAACAAAATCTCAATCCTCCCCAAAACTTAGGATAGTAGCCCAAAACTCTAGCTACCTCTAGAATTCTATGTTTTGCACTAACCCTCCTCTTGAAGGTTGTAGAATCCTCATCAACCATTGTGATAGGCATATCATAGACCTAGAACAAGTCTTCAATTATATCCTTATAAATGTTGGAAGTCATCGATCAATGGGAATAGTTGTATGATATACCACTTGATAGTGTGTTTCTTACTTGATCTCTACCTATAGATCTTGTTGTGTTGCATGTAGATCCCCCTAAGCCTATGTTATCTAGAATGATAGTTCCTAGGCCACATAACCTCATGTTGCTTCTCCTTTTTCTATTGTGGCTCTTTCCATATTGACATCTCACTTTACAATTAGGCTTTGGATGGTCTACTACATCACGATGACTTGGGTTACCAGTTGATCCTTCTCTACCTTTAATCTCTTTATCTATCTAGCTAGGGAATCCTAATTTACCTCAATGGATAATTATAGAGATCTACTCAGTCTTACCTTCCTAACCATGCTCTCTAGAATGGGAAGCACCCATAGCGATGACACTACTACTAGTATTGTTGCTATTATCTAACTCTAGCTCTTCTAACATATCTTAGTAGTGGAACATTAAAACTAGTATTATCTACCTCTCTCCACCTCTATAACCACATCCCTAGCATTTCCACTCTCTTAGGATGGACTACCTAGTACATTGCATGTACCCAATCATCACTCTAGGATTGTCCTACCTTGGATACAATATCATGGGGTCATCAAGGTCTATATCTAATAAGAATCAATATATAATGACCCTTTGAATCCTCTCTCCTATATGAACCTCCTATGCCATAATAGTCCCACTAGTATCCCCTATTATGCACTGAATTGGCAAACAACCTAGTCAAAATGGTGGAGCTCTTGGTCCCCATTGTCCTACCAACCATCTAACTCCCCTAACATGATCTAGATGATAAAAATCACCCTACCACCCAATATTATGCCTATATATCTACCAAATTATCTACATCACCCATAGATCATGTATAGCTCTCCTTGCCACTACTAGAACCCCTTTATTAGGCATCCCCTACCTTACCTCAAAGTGGAAAGCCCACCTATATGGAATAGGAGCCTCTTGGTCATCCACCTACCCTAGCATCCCTAGTGAACTCATGACTATAATATATTTTGTAATATGTGGGTATCCATCCTTCCCTATAAGCAACCCAATGGAGTATCTAGTATAGTCATGCTAGTACCATTGATCCCCATGTGAAGACTACCTTTTGGTTTTGCATCTCTACCACCACCTCTTGCCACCCCTATGCACCACCTACTTGTTTGTGTCTCTGAGAAATATTTCAAATACTAAGGCATATAGGAGGGTGTATTTCCTATCCATTGACCCTTTGTATATTTGACATTGATATCAATGTTGGATCTGATAGTGGGGAAGGTCATATATCTTTTCAACATCTTTGAGGCCTACCTTTAGTCTTATTCCATTTATACTTGTGTTTCTTTATAGAGACCCTTAATATTTATCAAACATCCTTAATGTGTCCATCATATCTCTAGTTGATTACTAAAAGGTATTCATCTTTGAATACTATCTCTTGACTAGTGTTATCAATACTTGGTCAAACTCAACCTTGGGCATTAGGGCTTGTTGATGTCTAAAAATGTACACTTACATTGCACCCGTGCATAACACCAACATGGGATTATCCCTCTCGTGTGGGATTGCTTGAGAGGAAAAACCTCTAAAGAGAGTCAGCTCTCAAAAATAAAACTAAAACTGTAAAATAAAAACTGTACTATAAACTAAGAACTTGGTAAAAATAAAAAAACTACACAACAAAAATAAATTTAAAAAATAACTAGACTTACTTTCTAGGAAGATTACAAACACATTGAAATACAAATAAAAACTAAAAAACTAAACTATTAGCTCACCAGGGAAAAAAGAAGGGAAAAATGAAATAACTACAAATAGATAATAAAATAATAAAAATAGAGGCGACACGCCAAAATAGAATGGGTCGATTGATCTACCAAAAACTGCATAAAAGATACAATACAATAGGTACAAAACATAAAACAAACATGGATCAACTACAAGAGGTAAGGTTGGCGTGAACCAAGGGCCAATACCACATGCAATCTAGCCAAACTGAAGATACACAAAATGCAGCTCAAAAAAAGTTTTATATTATTTCCCATAGTGTTACAAAGGTCAGTAAGTGACAGAATCAATTTCCCCATTTTTGAAGATCTTAAAACATTTCTTTTATAGGAAGATATATTTTTTTAGCCTTTTAATTTCCCTCCCACTCATTTTTCAAATTTACAGGGTTGTTACAATATTTATTTGCCCACTTTCTGATCTGTAGGGCTGTTACAATATTTATTTTCCCATTTTCTTTATTTGTAGGGTTCTTAAAAATATTTATTTGCCCTCTATTGGCATTAAAATTTTTAAAACTATTGCATTAATCCTCATTTAAAATTGTACAAAACTTTCCAACTGTTTACAGCATTTATAGTACAATACTGCACAAAATATTCTAACTATTTACAGCATTTACAATAAAATTGTAAAATAAATTTATATCTACTTTCCAGGTTCACAAGGCTGCATAACATCTAAAATAGTTACATTTTGAAAAAAGTGGACAGTTCACGGATGGGGAATATTAAATCATAATAAATGCAATACTTTTCCAAGTGTAGGCATCGATCAAATCTGGATACTGTGCAGCCAAACCGGTAAACGTGAAACTGGAAACTGCAAGTTGGGAATAGTGAAATGTGCAATCAAACTGGACATGTGGGATATAGGCACCAAAAAAATGGGAGACAGGTACTTGAAGCTACAAAATAATATTTGAGCCTAAAACTCAGAGACAGGAGCCTAAATCTGGGAGATAGATGCTAGACTGTCTACTAGAAGATAGACACCATATTTTGAACAAGATTTAGGTGCCAGATTTGAATGGGAGTTAGGTGTCAGATTTGAATGGGAGTTAGGCATTAGATTTGAATGGGAATTAGGCACCAAATTTTGAATGGGAGTTAGGCACCAGATTTGAATGGGAGTTAGGCACAAAATTTTGAACGGGAATTAGGCACCAAATTTGAATGGGAATTAGGTACTAGATTTTGAACAGGAGTTAGGCACCAATTTTGAATGGGAGTTAGGCACCAAATTTGAATAGGAGTTAGGCACCATATTTGAATGGGAGTTAGGTGCCAAATTTTCTAAAGGTTCAAACACCATCTACATGTATCGATCAACTCCATCAGCTACAAACATGAACTCATCCATCATGTATCACCATATTTTTGCAATTGGTGCAACCATTAATAAATTAGAGTAGGAGGCTCAAAATTTATTAATAGTTTGGTGACTCATAGGGGACACATGCTTGCAATGTGCAAAGAACCTAGAAGACTAGGTAGCCTTAGCATCCATTGGGCATAGAGTCATTGATCATCTTTAGATTTTCACAAGAATTGAATTCCACACTTGCTTTGTAAGGTAGAACTGCTAGAAATAATCCTTGCAATAGAATAGAAAATTGCACAAAACTAAACAAAACAAAAAACTGCACAATACTAAAAATAAAAAACTACATAAAACTGAACAAAATATAAAACTACACAAAATTGAAAACAACTAACATAAAACACGATAAAATAAAACATGCTTCATAGGAAGCAAGAGGTGTCTTGGGACACTTAGGGAACACAACAAAAAGGAAACTAAAACTACAACCTATGGCTAAAAAAATTCAAGGATAAGCTTTGAGATAAATCCCATTTACTGGGATCTGCAGTGTTTCTCCATTGATCCTTGAGAGCTCAAAAGCATTGTTGCCTCTAAAGCCTATAACAATGTATGGCCCACTCCATATAGAGTCAAATTTTGTATGTTTTCCTAGCTTTGCTCTATCTTCATCCCATTTTAGGACCATATCTCCTTCTACAAAGCTTTGTGAGGTAGCCCTCTTATCAAAGTACTTCTTCATTACCAATTGATTTTCTTGAAGTTTTTTCCTAGCTTGGTCTCTAGTCTCCTCCAACTGCATCAACTCTACAAGCCTGAGCTCCATAGGATCACAATGCTCTAAATTCATTTGATGAACCAGCTCCAAGGTAGGAAGCTCTAGTGAAATAGGAGCCTTGGCTTCCTTGCCATACACAAGTCTGAAGGGGGACTGGCATGGCCTACTTGGTGTAATTCTGTCTACCCACAAGGTAGCTTTCATTTTGGTATGCCATGTTCATTGATTCTCCTCCACTATTCTCTTAATGATCTTGATCAAGTTTTTATTTGTGGACTCAACTAGTCCATTCCCTTGAGGGTAATAGTTGGAATATGTCTTCATGTAGATCTCATACTTGATACCAAACTCTGTGACTGCAACACCTATGAATGCTTTAGCATTATCAGCAATGACTATCTTAGGTGCTCCAAACCTTGTAATAATACTTTCCAAAAACTCAACAATGGCCCCTCCAGTGGCTTCTTTTAATGCAACAACCTCAGTCCATCTTGTGAAATAATCTATGGCTATCAATATAAACTTGTGGCCAACACTTGAAGGTGGATTAATCACACCTATGAAGTCTAATCCCCATTGTGTGAATGGTTGATCTACAACAATTGGTTGTAAGGGAAAGGGAGCCCTCTTCTTCCTTCCTGAGAAAAATAAACATTCCTTACATTTTTGGACCCACTAAACTGCATCAAAAAATAGAGTTGGCCAAAAATAACCAGCTCTCATTATTTTAGCTATTGTGATTGATGATGAGAAATGACCTCCTAAAAATCCTTGGTGGAATTCCTCCAATATTTTTTTAGTCTTTTTTGGTTCAATACACCTTAGGAGGATACCTTCCTAATTTCTTTTGAAAAGAATCTCATCAATCACTTCAAAATATAATGCTTTTAATCTCATATTTCTTCTTTGGGTTCTATTGTATACCATTGGGTAGGTTCCAAATTTTAAATAATCCATCATAACATGGAACCAATTTAACTCTTCTTCTGTTGGTTGGGCATTAAAGAATGCTTTCTCAGTATTTAAATCCTCTGCAAGGTGTTGACATAGGGCTCTTCCTCGTACTAATTGTGTCACTTTAATCTCAACATCAAAATTCATAATTTTTGTCACCCAACTGGCCCTTTTATCAGGAACATCATGACCTAACAAAAATTCTTTAATGCTGGGATGAACCACAAAGACTATTATTCTATTCTGAGCCACCAAATGCTTGAAAGTTTTTAAGGCTCTAAGGAGTGCAAAAATCTATTTTTCCATAAAATCATACCTCTCTTCATACTCCTTAAGGGTCTGGCTCATGAAGGCAATGGGTTGCTCCATTTTCTCATCATTTTCCTATGTAAGAATAACAACAATACTATATTCTCCCCCAAAAGCATACAAAATGAAATCTCTTTCAAAATTGGGGTTAATTAAAATAGGGGCTTTAGAAATAGCATCCTTGATTTTCTAAAAACTTTGCTTACCTTCCTCGATCCATCTAAAGGATTGATCCTTCTTCAAAATTGTGGTAATTGGTTTTATTATATTAGCAAAGTTAGATATAAACTTCCTCACAAAATTGATCTTACCTAGGAATGACTGCAAAGCCTTCTTGTGAGTAGGTAGGGACAAGGTCTGAATAGCTTCAACACATTCTAGATCAATGGAAAGACCCTCCTTGGACACAACATGTCCCAATAGTTTACCCTCTTCTACAACAAAAATACATTTCTTTGGGTTTAAAGAAACCCCAAACTCTCTGCATCTCTGAAAAATTGCTTCCAGATGTTGCATATGATCATCAACATTCCTAGAGAATATTGTAATGTCATCTAAATAAATTAGAATTGATTTATTTATCAGTCCTTTGAAATCCAGGTCCATAGCCCTTTGAAAAGTGGCACCTGCATTAGAAAGACCAAAAGGTATTCTATGATATGCAAATGTACCCCATTTGGTGGTAAATGCAGTTTTATGTTGGTCTTCTTCCTTAATCACTACCTGATTAAAACCTGAAAAACCATCCAACATAGAAAATATTTCAGCTCCTACCACATTTTGCAAAATCTGATCCATTGAGGGTAATGGATAATGGTCTTTAAGGGAGACACGATTCAAATCCTGAAAGTCCACACACAGTCTGATTTCTCCATTTTTATTTCTGATTGGTACCAAGTTGGCTACCCAAGTGGAGTGCTTGATGGGATATATGATACGTGCCTTAATCAATTTTAGCAATTCTTTTCTCATCAAAGGTTCAACTTTGGGATTGATAGGTCTCTGCTTCTAGTGCACTGGTTTAGCATCAGGAAGGAGCTCTATAGTGTGTTGTATAACATCTGGAGCATACTCCTTCAACTAGTCATAATCCCATGCTATAATATCATCATATTCTTTGTATTTTTGAATGAAAACAACTTCCTGATTAGGAGAATTACATTTGCCAAGCATAAGGACTTTACTTGGAGCAATTTGGACATCTTGACAAGCATTAATTTTTGTTGTCATTCTTTTTTGTTTACCTTTGTATTGATCATCAGGAGTGAACAAAATTTCCAAAGTAATGAGTCCCTTTGGAATCTTGTTGCTACTAAGTTGAATGATATCACTATCCTCATATGTCTGCTACAACTTAGCTTGGATATCCTTAGAAAATTTAGCTTCTTGCAAAATAAAGTTTGTTATCTACTGATTGGAGTCAAACACTTGCCAATGTTTATCATTATTAGGAATTGAGGGCCTAATAATTGATTTTACATGTTGTTCCTCCTTGAATAAGTCAATAGGTAACTCATATTGTGCCCCCACAGCTGCCATCCTATCAGCTTCTTGATTGCTCTTTCTAGGGACTATTTGGATATTCAAGGCATCAAATCCTTCAAGTAGGTCCAGCACTCTACATTTATATGCTTTTAGAAGTTTATTATGAACAACACATTGACCCTTCACTTGTTGCACTACCAATTTTGAATCACCAAAAATCTGTAGTAGTTTCACACCTCTTTTCTCTGCTTGTAGAAGTCCATGAATTAGAGCTTCATACTCTGCCATGTTGTTAGTGCAGTTGAACTAGAGGTTGAAGGAATGAAGGAATTTCTCTTTAGAAGGAGAGGTGATCACTACACCAACACCAACACCTTTCTTACACTTAGCTCCATCAAAATGCAGCTTCCACACACCTTCTATTTGCTATTCTATTTTCATGACCTTTGGCATTGTGCTCTTCTCCTCCAAGATACAGTAGGTTCCCATGCCAACCTCTTGAAAATTATCATATGGATCAGATCCATATAACCCATTTTCCCACTCATCAAGTTGAGTATCAAGAATAGGAGGTGTTTGGATCTGCTCAGAAGAACTGTCTGACTCCATGGTTGTATAATTAATTTTAGGTTTGGGATCATGGAGTTCTACATGGAAGTGAGAGATAGGCTCAGCTGATATGAAGAATTTGGTACCATATCTTGTGGTTAAGGACATCTTGGACCAATCTAGAGATATATAACCCCCTAATTTTGTTGTGAAGTCCTTGGATAGGCATAAAGTAAACATAGGTGGAAGGTCTATGATTGATATATCATGTGTAATGGTAAGGCTAGGGTAGGCATGCAAAGTAAGGTCTAAATTTCTAACCACACCCAATGTCCTAATAGTGGTACCATCTAGCTGCATGACACCAACATTCATAGGCTCAATTGATAGTCCTAAAACATCAACTATTCTCTTTGGCATTACACAACTACTAGCTCCTGAATCAATCATGCAATTATGGACCAAATGCTTTCCTATGATGAGGGTCATATAGAAAGGAGGAGGTTTAGTAGGTGATTGTACCTCATTAGGAGCCATTTGTATCAGACTTGTAGCTTCTGCAATAGACTCTTTAGTCTTTTTAGGTCCTAAAGATACATGACTCAAAGCTTCTTTGAGGAGGTCCATCTATCCTGGCAATGCAAGAGCATCCCACATAGAAACTTGCAAGCTGGTCTTCTTCATTTGCTCCACCAAGTTGATAGGCTGATTTTTCTATGTTTGTTTGTCAGTCCAATCATTTCTTGGCCTCTCAACAACTGGGTAAGTAGGCCTATTTTTCCATGTTCTACTAGGTTTTTGCACTTGAGTCTGTTGATTTCTCCAATCTAGAACATCCTTGAATGTGATTGTAGGCTATTGTTTTTGAGTCTATTTTCTCCAATCTAGAACATCTTTGAGTGAGATTGTAGGCTATTGTTTGACATTGGTACTTGGAGGTTGAGGGGATATGTTTGCTTGTGATATAGAAGGACCATCAGTTACAACTTTTCCTTTAGACCTGGTATTATAGTTAGATTGTACTTGCTTTTTAGGTTGATTATCCATAGTTTGGTTCACTACACAATGCTCATTTTCTTGCCAATACATCAAAATGCTATCAGGAGTTGATGTAAGAGGATGTTGATATTGTTGTTGTTCCACTGTTTAATAGTTAGGATCCTATGCCACTAAAGCACTACTACTATTTCCATATGCACAACCATTTGGATCATGAGGTAACTAACAAGGAGGGCACCACCTTTGTTGCTCAGCTAAGTTATTTTGCATAGGTACTAGGGCTTGATTTGGATTGGTAATAGCAAGGAACTATGCTTGTAAAGGCCTTGCTGGATGAGCATGATTTTGATATGGAGGCTTATGCTGATAAGGAGGGTAGTATGGCTGGAAATACCTCTGTTGAGGTTGGTTTTGTTGCTTCTCCAGATTGTTGAGCTTGTTGCCCATTGTTCTAACTAAATTCAATAGATCATTCATTTGGTCATTTGATTGACCAAAAGTGCTAGGTACATTCTCATTAATTGGTAATGGATTAACTACTGGAATATTAGCATAAGCTTGAGAGGATAATGGGTTGGGTACAATCACATCTATAAATAGAGGTATAGGAGGTCTAGGGGCAATCCTACCACACTGCACTAAATAATTTTCAGCTTCAACAACCTTTTCATATGCATCAGGTAATGTATTGACTCCTCTAGTTTGGATGTTCATACCTATGTCAAAACTCAAAGCTCTCAAGAAATATAGAAAAGTAGACTATGCATTTGGCCTTACCTCCATGGGTACTCTATCCCATGTCCTTTGGAATCTAAAATTGAAATCTATGATCTGCTCATTGGGAGCTCTTTTGATGGTAGTCAGTTGCTCCATACATGATAAGCTATCTGATTTATCTTTGAACTACTTGATCAACTTATCAGCCAAGTCATCCCAACTTGCAATGGTGTGAATAGGAAGGCTTCTAAACCATTGAAGGGCTTTACCCTTCAAAGAAGATGCTAATAATCTAACAACCACATTGTCTGTAGTCACATTATGCACTAAGCATATATTTGCCATGTCTTGGAGATGTTCCATAGGAGTGACTGAGTTTTCTCTAGTATAATAAGGTAGAGCCTTAAGGGCTGATACTAGAATATCATCATGTGCTATCAAGGCCAATGGACTACCCTGATTGAAAGAAGGATAGGCTCTAGGTGGCAACTGAGCCATGAATGGAGTAAAGGGAGAAGAGATAACTGGAGGTGATGTAGAAACTTGATCTTGAGTCCTTCCCCTTATTTTCTTCCTTGAGGTATTGAAATAAAGTTGTTGGAACTAGAATCTACCTTCCCTTCTTAAACTGCTTCTTGTAGACACACCCCTCATAAAATGAGGATGCAATCAATGATCTGGTCCTTTTAACCAGTAGAGTCACCAGGTATTTTTTTTAAATGCTTCAATAAGAAAATAATAGTCAAGACAAACACCAAATCTTGACTATTTTATAACCAGGATCTGTGCAGATTTTTCACAACAAACTATAGATCTGTCCCATCGGGTGTGCCAAAACTGTTGATGTCTGAAAATGTACACTTACACTACACCCGTGTACAACACCAACATGGGAATCTCCCTCTCATGTGGGACTTCCTAAGAGGAAAAAACCTCCGAAGAGAGCCAACTCTCGAAAACAAAAATAAAAAATAAAACTAAAACTATAAAATAAAAACTGCACTAAAAAAACTAGGAACTTGGTAAAAATAAAAATTGCATAGTAAAAATAAAATTAAAAATAATTGCACTTACTTGTCGGAAAAACTACAAACACAGTGAAATAAAAATAAAAACTAAAAACTAAACTATTAACTCATCGGGGAAAAGGGAAGGGAAAAATAAAAGAACTGCAAATAGATAATAAAATAATAAGAACAAAGGCGATACACCAAAATAAAATGGGTTGATTGATCTACCAAAAACTACATAAAAGACACAATACAATAGGTACAAAACATAAAATAAACATGGATCAACTACAAGAGGTAAGGTTGGCGTGAACCAAGGGCCAATGCCACATGCAATCCAACCAAACTGAAGATACACAACATGCAGCTCAAACAATTTTTTTTGTATTATTTCTCGTAGTGTTACAGAGGTCAACAAGTGACAGAATGAATCAACCCCTTTGAAGATCTAAAAAAATCTCTTTTATAGCAAGAGATATTTTTCCAGCCTTCTAATTTCCCCCCCACTCATTTTCCAGATCTATAGGGTTGTTACAATATTTATTTACCCATTTTTCAATCTACAGGGTTGTTACAATATTTATTTACCCTTTTTCTTTATTTGCAGGACTATTAAAAATATTTATTTTCCCACTGTTGGCATTAATCCTTATTTAAAAATGCACAAAACTTTCTAGTTGTTTACAACATTTACAACACAATACTGCACAAAATATTCTAGTTATTTACAATATTTACAACAAAACTGCAAAATAAATTTATATTTGCATTCTAGGTTTACAAGGCTACGTAACATCTAAAACAATTACATTTTGAAAAAAAAGTGGACAGCTCACGGATGGTGAATATTAAATAATAATAACTACAATACTTTTCCAAGTGTATGCATCGGTAAAAACTGGAGATTGTGCAGCCAAACTGGTAAATGTGAAATTGGAAACTGCAAACTAGGAATAGTGAAATGTGCAGTCAAATTGGACATGTGGGATATAGGCACAAAAAAATGGGAGATAGGTACTTGAAGATAGGAAACAAGAGCTAAGCCTGAAACTGGGAGACAAGAGCCTAAAATTGGGAGATAGGTGTTAGACTATCTACTGGGAGACAAGCACCAGATTTTGAATGGGAGTTAGGTACCAAATTTTGAATGGGAGTTAGGTGCCAAATTTGAACGAGAGTTAGGCACTTTGAATGGGATTTAGGTGTCAGATTTGAATAGGATTTAGGCACCAAATTTTAAATAGGAGTTAGGCACCAGATTTGAACAAGTTTTAGTCACCAAATTTTGAATGGGAGTTAGTTACCAAATTTGAATAGGAGTTAGGCACTAGATTTTGAATGAGATTTAGGCACCAAATTTGAATGGGAGTTAGTGTCAGATTTGAATGGAAGTTAGGCACCATATTTGAATGGAATTTAGGCATCAAATTTTCTAAAGTTTCAAAAACCATCTGCATGAATTGATCAACTCAATCAACTGCAAACATAAACTCATCCATCACATATCATCGAATTTTTGCAATTGGTGCAACCGTTAATAAATTAGAATTGGAGGTTCAAAATTTATTAATAAGGCTATATGGTACAACCCTTTTACCACCAAAAATGTATAATCAATAACATCCAATAACCCTTGGATTGTATGTAGTTTATAGGAATACCTCTCTCTACACTCTAATGTTTGTATTCATATCTAAATCTAAGTCAACCAAAAGATTTTTTAGTCTCAATGACAAAATAAAAAATGCTAAAAGTTGTTAAACCTTACCTAGGTGCAAAAGTGCCATCGTGGCATGAAAGCATCACCAGGCAAAAGTAACAGTAGGTATAGAAAGTGCCATCAGGGTGTGAAAGTGCCATCTCATGATGATAGTGCCACCAAGTGTGAAAGTGCCACCAACACATAACAACATCATACAATAACACCATAGCATAATAAAGTGCCATTGCCCTCTTCTGGCATATTTTTGAGACAAAAAAGCAAGTTTAGAACCATGTTTTCAATACTCATTAATGCTCTCACTTTATCATATACTACTTGTACTTACATCACATTTGCATGGTGCTTCAATCTTGCCTGATGAGCCATTAAAATCTAAATCAAATTTTGAGTTCCAAAGATCTAATATTCTCCTCTACATGGTAAAAATATATTTATTTTTACCCTCTAGACCTTTTACCGCTAGGCCTCTCTAGTCATGTTTTAATATATGTCCTCATTTTCTCATCCCTATACCATTGTTGATCATAATCAAATTGATTTTCCTTAGTCCAACTTGAATTCTCCTCCAAAACTCAAAGGGGCAAATTGGGGCATGACAACATTTAATATTGCTCAAAATGCAATTTTAACATCACTTCTAAGCAAAACATCAAAGCATCAATCTGCTTGTATCATTAACCATAAGCAATAGTAAAATATTATTATCTCAAAATTGGGGCATCTATGTTAGCTTTTGATGCATTTATTATACAATAAATGCTTCAAAAAAGGGTAAATATAGACATTTAATTTTGAGCATATGGCTAATCTTAAATCTTGTCAATCCCTTCATCAATTAGCCTTTCAATCATTCAAATTGAATCAACCTTCTTTATGCATAAATTTAGAGGATTTATTGTTGTAAGAGTAAAATAACGAGGGCATAATTGAAAGTGCCAATGATGCTTTTATGACCCCAATGGCGTTTTTGCCAAACTATTCAATTTTTATCTTTTTTGCCCAAATTTTACCTCCAACAGTCATGATCGAAAAAGTGTCATTGCAAAAGCATCATTGATGTTTTCACCATATAATACTTTTGACAATCATATTTCAAAATCAAGAAATTGGACTTTCTATCCCTCTCAAGCCACCCACCATTAATATACCAGATCCATAAGATCTTATCTATAGCTCCCATCATAGATCCCAACCCAAGAATTGTTATTTTTAATCTTTCTCCATTAATGGATTTTTGATCCCTTTCAAATTCTTACCATCTCCAATATTGTCATATTTAATGTAATTTTATTCTAAGGATTCATGGATTCCTATAAATTAATCACTTAGTAGAGCCCAATCCATGATATTTTTGAAGTGGAAAAATCCTACCAAAATCTCTCTATAAACAAATAAAAATGTCATTTTGTATGGCAATATTATGCCACAATATTATGAAGTCCACCCTTGCAATTATTTAGACTCTTGTTCTTTGTAAGCAGTCATGTCTCCAAGAAATCGTAAAGTTTTCAAGCAATATCCAAGCATTCAATACTCTAAGCTTTAACTCTCAAGTTCCCACAAGCAAGTTAGTAGGCATTCAATAAAATTCCACAAACAAGGGAAAAACAAGCTTGTGTCTTGGGTTTTGATCTTTCCTCTTATTTGATTTTGTCACTCTCTTTGTCTTGTAGCTTTAGGCTTTTATCTTGTTGTAGGTTTAACTAATCTTGCACTTTGCCTTTGCATCTAGTTATCATCTTATCTTTTCACTTTAATTTTTATTTCAAGTAAGCAAATCTTTATTTTTTTACCATATAGCATGTCTCTATACTTTAATACTATCCTTTTTTGTTTTGTAGGTTAAGCAAAAGTACCATCAACAGGGAAAAAAAATCAATGACACTTCTATGGATTGGTGATGCTTCTACTTATATGACACAAACAATATTTTATGCATATTAACTTTATCATTTAAGCATTTAGAATAATTTTTTTTATTTTATTGTTAGATTAGATTATTTTTGTTTTCTTTTCATCTAGTAAAATAAGTAAAAATAAAATAAGGAATTAGTTTAGTCTTAATCACATAGGGGACCAACTAAATATTTAATCTTTTATATTTTAATAAAATCACATGTAGTTGCTTTGGTAGGCACCACAAACTTACATGATCAATATTTTTGGTGTGTTGTTCTCTGTTGATCAAGCTCTAAATTCTTCTACTAGATGTCGGGTGGTCTTCCGTCAAGCGAGATTTTTTTTAAATCTAAATTTGAGTGGGAAGGATTAATCCCTTTTGAATTTCAAATTTTATTGGAGCAAGTGGAAGCTAAAATTTTCCCCCTTATGTTGGATGTACTTTTGGGTAGCATTTATGATCTCTTTTGACCTTTTTGAGATCCAAGGATTAATTAAGTTCTTTAGGGTGTTCTTGCTCATTCCTTTGGATTCTTTCATTTGAGTTATTTGTTTCTCGAGATTTGATTTACCTTTTTTTCTCTTGGTGTTGATATATTTTGGTGTGTTTTGTAAAGGTTTTGGGAGCCTCAAAACCCCTTTGTTAAAGATTTTGGGATCCTTTCAAAATCCATTTCCAGCTAATCAAAAAAAAATCACATGTAGTTTCATCTAGGGTTTCTTTTAATAATTTTAGCATTAGCTTTGATTGTTGCATTGGGTTATATTATTTTTAATATTAGGCAAAGAATTATTTGAAAAGAAACATAGGTGTTCAACAAATCCATCAAAAATTAGAATTTAAGCCCCCAAAATACCTTTAGTCTTAAAGAGAGAAGATAGAGAATTAGGAAAAATCTTCTGAGAGGTCTATCATGATCTTCTTCTAACCTTCTCATATTTACTAAAAATAATAAATTTATATTTCTATATTTTTATCGCCACAATGCATAGCTAGCTATGTTTACACATTGGTAGAAGACAAAACACAAAATAGCAAGTCGCATTTATATAATTTTTATTTAATATGCACTTTATAACTCATGGAAGGTGAATCACCACATTTCCATAAGGGTGACTTTCTAATTCACAGAAGGTGAACCAGCACATTTTCATATGGGTGACCTTCCATATTCAATATGGTGGATATCCAACACACCAATTTTTATAAAGAGAGATGCACCCCTGAATATCAAAAGCATGAATATTGGATGCAATGTTATAGCTTCACATCTCTTCTTAAATATTGCATTGTACTTTATTTTTAATAAATAAAGTCATTTTGTTATTTTGCTTGTAAACTCTTGTGTTTTAGTTTTTTATATTCTAGTATTTCAGAATTGCACTCTTTCTTGATCTTCTTTAACACAAAATTCAAAGTTTTAAAAGAGATAAAATTTCTAAGTTCTAGATCATTGGTATTAGAGTGGTTTTTATTTTGAGTGTATGTCCATAAACACAATATCAAGATATTGAATATTTAGAAATCAAACACAAGATCCCTATAATTACCTCCTTGTTTGTTCTAAATGGTCTCAAACAAGAAGTAGAATGGACAACATCGAAATAGTTGATCCTTTCAAGGAGATGTTGAATGAAGCCCTTATGAAATAGAGGAATGAGATGATGGACCACTTTGCTCATATTATTCAATTCCTTGTTGGAAGTTCTACAACCTTCTCTACATATCTTCTCACTACTCTAACACCATTAAATGCTTTCACACCTTTCAAGTGTAGAGGAATTTTGGTATTTCTACTTTTGAAGAAAATTTAATTTTGATGCCCTATAAAATTGGTTGCATTAGTTATATAAATAATTTCTTTGGTAGTATGAAAATCACTTTTGCACTCTTGAAAGGTTCATTACTTGTCTAAAATTAGTGGGAAACATATTGTAATAGAATTACAAAATGGAATGAATATGAAATAGTGTTTACATGGGATAATTTCATGGAGGTCATCAAGGAAGAATATTATCCTATGGAATCTTATGAAGACCAAAACATGTGATGGCAACAATTATGTCAAGGTGAAGACCAATATATTCAATATTATATTGATGTTTTTCACTCCATCGTAGCAAAGCTAGGTATTCAAGATATCAAAATGTATCACATCCTTAAGTATTAAAGTGGTCTACAATGGTACACTTAGAGGATATGGACCTCTTTGAATTCAAGATATTGGGAAAGGAATTTATACTTACTATCAAATTAGAGTAGAATCACAAAAATAAAATTAGAAAAGGATAAAATAAAAAAAAACTAGAACACTAAGTACCAACAAAATAAAATCAAGAGCAACTCTCTAAAGAATCAATATAAAGGGGGACAACCCCAAAATCAGAATTAGAAGTAGAAAAAGATTCCCAAGAAAAGAATCCCTCAAAGGCCAAGAGTATCAAATGGTGAGATGATCACAAGAGCAACTGATATTCAAGGGAGGATTATTGATCAATTCATTAATTATTTACTAAATCACAACCTTCTACATCCACTATACCACTACCTTCACATCCACAAGCTAAGGATAAAGGTAATCAAATCATGGAAGTCAAATTAAATGTGACCATTGCCACCATACATGTTGCACTAGAGGAGTCATAGGAGGAAAAATGATTGTTTCACTCACAAATGTGGGTCAATGGGAATCCATTACATTTCATTATTGATAGTGGGATTCCAAAAAATATGATTTCTACTTGGTTAAGGATATAAATTTTTCAATTACACCACATCCTGGTGGAGAACAGATCTAGCACAAAACAAAGAAACAAGAATAACAAGAGCCAAATTTCTTATCCAATAGCTTCGAAAGAATTTACAAAGAATATACAACAATCTACCATTTTGCCAACCCCTTCTCATTACAATCCTTGGGTTTTTATCGAGGTCCCGATCCTCTGTGTTTTCAAACTTCCCACGATCTGCAATTGCCACCTGGAACAATACTAGAAAGTTGCATTGATGAGACTCTGGGTGAGGTGCACGACTGGCTGCCATACCCAACGGAATCTTCTTCTCGAACTGTTGCTTTGTTTTTAGTTGCTATAAATGTGTCTCTAGATATCCTGCGCGAGTGGCCAACATGCTTGTTGGAATCTTCCTCTAAAACTGCTGCTTCACTATCGCTAACTTGCTGTGCACGAAGGGACGCCTTTATGAAATCCTGGAGTGCGTGTTTTTCTGTTTGGTCACGATATCGCGACATGTCTTGATATCGCGACAATTTCTTTCTATGCTTTCTCTCTCCTGCTTCGGTCGCGATATCATGACATGTCACGATATCGTGACATTCCTTCCTCCATGCCTTCTCGCTTTCGCTTTGGCCGCGATATCGTGACCTATCGCGATATCGCGCCATTTTTCTATCGTGCCTCCGTTCTTTAGTTTCGGTCATGAAATCATGACATGTCACGATTTCATGACCTTCCGTCCTCCGCCCCTTTGCTCCTTGCTCGTGACATGTCACGATTTTGCGACCTTCGATCCTCCGTGCCTTTGCTTCCCTGCTTTGGTTGCGATTTCACGACATGTCGCGAAATCGTGACATGTCATGATTTCGCGACCTTTGGTCCTCCGTGCCTTTGCTTCCCTGCTTTGGTCACGATTTCATGACCTTCGGTCCTCCGTGCCTTTGCTTCCCTGCTTTGGTCACGATTTCGTGACATGTCGCGAAATCGTGACATGTCACGATTTTATGACCTTGTGTCCTCTGCGCCTTTGCTTCCCTGCTTTGGTCACGATTTCGCGACCTTCTGTCCTCCGCTTCTCTATCTCCTATTTTGGTCGCGATATCGTGACACTTTTTGTGTCGCGATATCGCGACACATATTTTTCTTTGCAAAATACTTAGAAAAAAATTTGGTTGATGCTAGATTGCTCTGTTGCCCTTGGATGCTCCTGCATCAGACACCCGGGGTGGATTGAGAAGTGATCCTCACTTCTGATCTTTGAGAGGAAGACCCAGGTGGTCAACCTCTATTTTTGATAGCCAAGTTGCATCTTCTATAGGTCTGCCCTTCCACTTGATCAAATATTCAGAATACTGTTTGTTCCTTGTGCTTCTGCCTTCACGAGTATCTAATATTTCCTCGATCTCGTCTGTGGTTGGGTTAGACGCTGGAATGCTCCACAATTCTGTACTTGGTGCCTCTGTACTATTTCCTTCATGGTATTCCACTAAATCTGATATGTTAAAAATAGGTGAAATGTCAAGCCCACTTGGCAATTCCACTTCATATGCATTGCCTGAGTCCCGTTTTTCCAGTATTCTGCATGGCCCAAACTTTTTCATCTTCAACTTGTTATAAGTTTTGGCTAGAAATATTTTCTTTCTGAGATGGACCATGACTTCATCTCCCACTTTGAACTCTTTGAACCACCGCTTTTGGTCTGCTCTTTTCTTATACTGAGTATTCATTTTTGTAATTTGTTTCTTCACTTCTTCATGCAGGATTTTCATCTGTTTCACAAATTCCTCAACCTCGACACTGCACTTTTCCCCTTTCTCTAATTTCCTCAACTCAAAAACATTTCTTGGGCTGTTTCCATATATGACTTGGAATGGGGACTTGTTTGTACTCTTGTTGATAGAATTGTTGTATGCAAATTCCGCCTGCAGCAAAACCAAATCCCATCCCTTGGGTTTATCTGCTATCAAGCATCTTAATAAATTACCCAGACTTCTATTTACCACCTCTGTCTATCCATCAGTCTGTGGGTGGTATGCAGAACTAAACTTCAGATCTGTCTTCAACTTCTTCCACAATGTTCTCCAGAAATAACCAACAAACTTTGTATCTCTCGTCAAAAACTATGCTTTTTGGTAGACCGTGAAGTCGTACCACTTCCTTGAAAAATAACCCCGCAATGTGAACCGCGTCCCTTGTTTTCTGGTAGGGAATAAAGTGTGCCATCTTGGATAATCTGTCAACCACCATAAATACAAAGTCATTTCCCCTCTGTGTTCTCAGAAACCCAAGAATGAAATCCATGCTGATGTCCTCCCACGGCCTCTCAGGTACAGGTAACGGCTAATATAATCCTGTGTTCTGCCTCACGCCTTTTTCCATCTGGCATATTCTGCAACTTTGCACAAACCTTTTCACATCTTTCTATAGTTGCGGCCAATAGTAGTTCTCACTCACCAGGGCAATGGTCTTATCCCGACCAAAATGTCCAGCCAGTCCCCCGTTGTGCTTCTCCTTGATTAAGTTCTCCCGCATGGAACTCCTTGGAATGCATAATTTACTTCCCCTGAACAACATTCCATCTTGGATTAGAAAATCCAACCACTTTGTCCTATCCACAGTAACAGGTGCCAAGCAAGCCGTCCAGGCCTCTGCAAAATCAGGATCTTCAGGGTATAGACCCTTTAGTTCTTCGAATCCTACCACTTCCACTGTCATTTCAATCAGCAAATTTTGCCTTCTACTTAAGGCGTCTGCAACTCTGTTTGATTTTCTGCTTCTGTGCTTTAACACAAAGGTATAGCTTTGGAGAAACTCAACCCACTTCAAGTGCCTCTGATTCAGTTTTGTTTGGTTGTTAATGTACTGTAAGGCCTGATGATCAGTGAATAGAACAAACTCTTTTGGCAACAAATAATGCCTCCACTTCTTTAGAGCCTGAACTATTGCATAAAATTCCTGATCATAAACTGAATACTTTTTTCGAGCATCATTGAGTTTCTCACTAAAGTAGGCAATAGGCCTGCCTTCCTGACTCAGTACAACTCCTATTGCACTACCACTGGCATCACAATCTACCTGAAATACCTTGTTAAATTCTGGGAGTGCCAAAACAGGTTGTTCTATGACCTTCTTCTTCAACAGATCAAAGCTCCTATCTACTCCTAAGGTCCACTTAAACTCTTTCTTATCTCCTCTCATTGTTTCTGTGAGGGGTGCACAAATGCTACTGAAATTTCTAATGAATTTTCTGTAGAAGCTGGCTAGACCATGAAATGATCTTACCTCTGTTGTGCTTCTCAGGGTAGGCCATTCGATGATAGCTCTCACCTTTTTTGGGTCCATTTTTAGACCTTCTACTGAGATGACAAATCCCAGGTACACTAACTCCTTCTTTACAAAATTACACTTTTTTAGATTGATTAATAACTGCTCCTCCCGTAGCTTCTCAAAAACCCTTCTGATATGCATCAGGTGTTCCTCCAGGGTTTTGCTAAATATTAATATATCATCTAAATAGACAATGACAAATTTGCCTAAAAACTCTTTGAGTACCTCATTCATCAACCGCATGAAGGTACTTGGTGCATTGGACAGCCCAAATGGCATGACCAACCACTCATACAAACCCTCCCTGGTCTTGAAGGCTGTCTTCCACTCATCCCCTTCTCTGACACGGATCCGATGGTAACCACTCTTGAGGTCAATCTTGGTGAAGTACTTGGCTCCACTCAAACAGTCCATTATGTCATCCATTCTTGGCAATGGAAATCTGTATTTTATTGTGATCTTGTTGATGGCTCGAGAGTCTGTACACATTCTCCACTCTCCATATTTCTTTGGTGCTAGCACTACAGGCACTGCGCATGGACTCAAGCTTTCCCGAATCAGCCCCTTCTCCAACAACTCCTGGACCTGCCTGTTTAGCTCTTCAGTTTCTACAGGCGTCATTCTATGTGCAGCTTTATTGGGCAAGCTTGATCCTGGCACCAAATCGATATGGTGACTGATCTTCCTTATCGGGGGTAAACCCTCAGGCACATTATCAGATATAATATCTAGAAATTCCTCCAACAGATCTAGGACTTCTACTGGGGTATCTTTGCATTCTGTATCCCTGACTCTAGGAATTAATGCATAACACATATGTTCATGCTTTAAATCATCTAAAAATTTTCTCCCATCAACCAAGCAAATTCTGGCACTGCCACATACCTTTTCTTCCACCTCCTTCAGGGGTTTCAGCTTATGACGCATTCCATTCTTTGTCACGGAATAGGTGTTGGCATGGCCATCATGAACCGTGCACCTGTCAAACTGCCATGGCCTTCCCAACAGCAAATGGCACGCATCCATGGGTAGAATGTCGCACAGGACCTCATCACGGTAATTCCCAATACTAAATTTTACCAGGCATTGTTCACTGACCAAAACCTTATGGTCTTTCTGCAACCACGCGATCCGATATGGATGCGGGTGTCTCTTCCTCTCCAGTTGTAGCTTTGTAACCATTCCCTCTAAAACTAGGTTATCCGTGCTACCGTTGTCAATAATAATATTGCAAATATTACCCGTGCATTTACACCTTGTGTGGAATAAGCTTTTCCTCTGATCTGCGGCCCCCTCTTCATTCAGCAGGACTCTCCTCGCAATCATTACTTCTCCTCTCTCTGCTTCTTTAGAATGCTCAGATCCAGCATCTTCATCAACGATTGCGGCTCTGGCATTTCCTTTCGGCCTCCTATTATTCCTTTCTCGTTGTTGTGGGCACTCGTATTGGTGATGTCCCTCTTCTCCACACTGGAAGCAAGTTCCATAGAATCTTCCTCTTCCTTGGCCACGTCCAGTTCTGCCCCTTCCCCCTCGGTAATCATTATTTTGATTACGGGGGCGGTAGGTATTTTCTCTCCTTTGTTCTTGATTACTGCTACCTTCTCCATTCTTCTGAGAATCTTCATTTCTTCTTCCACCGGTCCTTCCATCGGTTCTTCCGCCATGACCTCTTCCTCTTTGCTTGTTCTCAAACCTCCTATTGAGCTTTTCTTCAACCTTTAGGGCAAATTGATAAGCGTCCTCTATGGTGGTCATCCGGACTAGACTTAATTCTTCTTGAATACTTGCTCGTAACCCATTAATGTAATGGGCTACCTTCTCCTTGTTGGCCTCTCGAGTGGCCTCGTTTCGATCATAATTTTATGAAACTCTTCTATGTATTCTTTTACAGACTTACTTGATTGCCTCAACCCTTGCATTTTCTTTAGCAGGTCTAACTCATAATCACTAGGGATGAACTGCCTCTTCAGCTTTTCTGCCATCCGTTCCCATTTTGTTATTCTCTCTTTTCCTCTTTTATTTTGCTCCAGCTGCACTCCCTTCCACCAAATGCTGGCATGACCTTTCAGTTTGGTCTTAGCGAATCTGACCCTATCAGGATCCTCAACCTCCTCGTACTCAAAGTACTCTTCCAGATCGTTGATCCAGTCGATCAATTCCTCTGGATCAAGGTTCCCGGAATACGTGGAAACCTCCATCTTCGGCCTCTTCCCAATCTGGGATATGGCTTTGTATAGTCTAGCTTGAGCAGGATCTACTACTTCTTCTTCTTCCTCAGGCTGGCCTTCTTCTTCGTCATCTTCCTCTTCACTACCTTCATCTCTTCTTGGCTCCAATCTTCTACGCATCTCTTCTTGCAGGGCTTGCATTTGCCACTGCAAAGCTCGAACATCTTTCACTACCGCCATGCCTCTCCCACCAACAGGGTTTCTTCTTGGAGGCATTCTGCTCACTCACTCACAAGCCCTCCCACAGATCCTGGTGTAACTGCCTCACGTTCGATGATCTGTTACACACTCAAGAACTTTTGGCTCTGATACCACTTGGTGGAGAACAGATCTAGCACAAGACAGAGAAACAAGAATAACAAGAGCCAAATTTCTTATCCAATAGCTTCGAAAGAATTTACAAGAATATACAGCAATCTACCATTTTTCCAACCCCTTCTCATTACAATCCTTGGGTTTTTATCGAGGTCCCGATCCTCTATGTTTTCAAACTTCCCACGATCTGCAATTGCCACCTGGAACAATACTGGAAAGTTGCATTGATGAGACTCTAGGTGAGGTGCGCGACTAGCTGCCATACCCAACGAGATCTTCTTCTCGAACTGTTGCTTTGTTGTTAGTTGCTATAAATGCATCTCTAGATATCCTACGCGAGTGGCCAACATGCTTGTTGGAATCTTCCTCTAAAATTGCTGCTTCACTACCGCTAACTTGTCGTGCATGAAGGGACGCCTTTATGAAAGCCTGGAGTGCATGTTTTTCTGTTTGGTCGCGATATCGTGACATGTCATGATATCGTGATAATTCCTTTCTATGCTTTCTCTCTCCTGCTTCGGTCGTGATATCGTGACATGTCACGATATCGTGACATTCCTTCCTTCATGCCTTCTCACTTTCGCTTTGGCTGCGATATCGTGCCCTGTCACGATATCGCATCGTTTTTCTTTCATGCCTTCGTTCTTCAGTTTTGGTTGTGAAATCATGACCTGTTGTGATTTCATGACCATCCGTCCTCTGAACATTTGCTCCTTGCTTTGGTCACGATTTCATGACATGTCGTGATTTCGTGACCTTCGGTCCTCCGCGCCTTTGCTTCCCTACTTTGGTCGCGATTTCGTGACATGTCACGATTTCGTGACATTTCACAATTTCATGACCTTTGGTCCTTCGTGCCTTTGCTTCCCTATTTTGGTCATGATTTTGTGACCTTCGGTCCTCCGTGCCTTTGCTTCCCTGCTTTGGTTGCGATTTCATGACATGTCGCGAAATCATGACATGTCACAATTTCACGACCTTGTGTCCTCCGCGCCTTTGCTTCCCTGCTTTGGTCGCGATTTCGTGACCTTGTGTCCTCCGCTTCTCTATCTCCTATTTTGGTCGTGATATCACGACACTTTTTGTGTCGCGATATCGCGACACATATTTTTCTTTGCAAAATACTTAGAAAAAAAATTTGGTTGATGCTAGATTGCTCTGCTGCCCTCGGATGCTCCTGCATCACATCCACAACCATACAATATTGTATGGTTACAATAGAGAAGAGACATTTGTGTCACTCAATAATGTCTCCCTGCTTTTGTCATCAAGCCTTTAAAAGATGAAGTTTTGTATGATATTGTACCCTTGTATATTTTTTATGTGATTTTGGTCCAACCATTTATGTTGAAGAGACATGGTGTATATGAGACTAGGCCTTGAAGTGTCATCATCACTACTAGAGGTCAGTATTTTAGGATCCTATAGGTATCTTATCCTACCTTTATTTTCTTAATTAGTATTAAGAAATACACAAATATGATAGCCAAAAAAATAAAATCCATTCTATTGATGATCAATCCACAAAGTAGGAGGACCATCACTACATCAATTACAAACCCTATACAGTAGAAGTAGATAGACCAAATTGTAGTGAAATATAGTGACTTATTCAATTCACCAAGTAGGGTTCCACTTCATTATGGGGTAAAGAATTTCATTTATTTATCTCCTAGTTCTCCTTTACCTAATGCACATGTTTATCATAGAATATTCCTTAAAAATAATGAAATCAAGAGATAGATCCAAGAATTGACTTAAAATGGGCACATCAAACCAAGTACTTCACCATGTGCCAATCCAATTATCTTGGATTCAAAAAAATATAGAACATGGAGACTATGTATTGACTATAGAAATTTGAATACAATCACTATGAAGGACCATTATCCACTTCCTTAGATGGATGACTTAATGGACTAGCCCTACGATGCAAAACTCTTCACCAAAATTGATCTCAAATCTAGCTATCATTAAATACCTATAGAGCCCACTAACATATGGAATACTAAATTCAAATCCAAGAAGGATTTATTTGAGTGGTTTTGTATACGTTTTGGCTTGACCAATGCACATGCCACATTCATGAGGATGATGGATGACATCTTGCATCCCTATAATATCTCATTTGTGGTTGTCTACTTAGATGACAATATCATCTGTAATAAGGCATGGGAGAAACATATACAACATGTTCACAAGTAATTTAGATTGTTTTAAGATATAAGCTATAAATATTCAATTTTGAACACATGGTTAATCTTCAAGTTTTCTAATCCCTTCATCAATCAACCTTTTATCAACTAGATTTGAATCAACCTTCCTTATTCCCAAATTTGGAGCATTTTTTTTTTCAAAAGTGATAGTATCAGGGCATGACTGATAGCATTAGTAGTGATATCATGACCTAGTGATGCTTTGGTAAAATATTTCAAATTTTATCTTTTAATATCTATTTTTGACCTCTAATGGCCATGAGAAAAAAGTGTTAATGCAATAGCATCGATGACACTATCACCTCCTAGTGATTTTGACTATCATGTACCAAAATAAAAAAAATTGAATTCCTATCCCTTTGAAGCCTCCAACCATTAATGAACCAAATCCCCAAAAAAAATATCTATAGCCCCTACAACAAATCTCAAAACCAAGACTTTCTACTTTCATGATATTCCATTAATGATCTCTTGATCCTCTTTTTAAATTCTCACATTCTTCCATCATGTCATCTGAAATTCAATACTTCCTCCAAGGAGCCATGGCTACGTATAAAACTAGCACTTGGGGTGACAATTCCATGAAGATTTTATAATACTAAAACTCTATTAAAATATTTCTAGAATCATAAACATTTTAGCATTTTGCATGGCAAGGTTATGACAAATTCTTGTCATTACTTGGTGAATTTTACCTTTGAAAGAATTCAATCTCTTGTTCCTTGCAAGCTCTCCACAAGCATTCTTGCAAGCATCTAAGCATCAAGTCTTAAAGCTCTCTCCAAGAAATCAATTATACAATCTCTCAAGAAATAATCAAGCATCAAGTATCAAGCATCAATCCTTCAAAATCAAGCATTAAAGTCTCATAAAAAACCAACTTAGCAAACCTTTAATAAGCTTCTAACAAGGGGAAAATAAATTTGTATTTTAGGTTGTGATTTTTCCCCTTATTTGCTTTTAGCTCTTCCTTTTTCTTGTAGATTTAGGCATTTTATATCATTGCACTTAGAGCTGATATTGCATATGCATTTCCATCTAGATAGTATCATGTTTTGTCATTTAATATTTATCTTAAGCAAGTAAATAGTTTTCTTTCCATTGTTTAACAAAGCCCCCATACTCCTTGGTCAGGTGCCTTCATCATATTCATAATAATATAGCTCATATTGAATTTAATCTTGTTTTACTCTCAAAAGAGAACTCACTACCATACTGCACATTGGTGGCTCTATCACTCTAGTTTACATAGAGCAAAAGCATCAATGGTAGTATCATGATCTAGTGGAACTTTTTCCACATGGAATTTATTTCTTGCACTCTATCATTTAATATTTTTTTGTTTATCTATATAGAGGCTTTATTGTTGTTCAATGAAGTCAACCATCCTCTAACAGCTCAGATAGACCCCTCTACCATTGACTAAATCTTTTTCTATATAGTTTGTAGGTCAAGCAATAGTGCCATCATCAAGTGATAGCACTAATGATGCTTTTCCTAGTAGGAGACACTTTTTCCATAGTGGAAAAAATAGGTTTTTCTACCCCATAACTCTTTCATTTAAGCATTTAACATTTAGACTCTATGTGTTGTTTGTATAAACTAGGTTATATTTTCTACTTATTTATAGATTAGATAAAGAGGAAAGAAAGAAACAATTAGATTAATCATATATAGGACCATATTAGTCATTGAGATTTAGCATTATATAAAATCACATATAGTTGCATATTAGGCCTTGTTTACCATTGAGGTATATTACATTATTTGGTACATGCTAATCTACCCCCATGGTACCTTCATAGTACATTTATAAATAGTATATTAGGGTTGAGTCTATAGTTTAGACTATGAGTTATATTTCCCCTTTTATGTAAGTGTGAATGTGCAAGAAATGCACAAGTGTCATGTAAGTGTAAATATGTAGGAAATGCACAGGTGTCATGTAAGAGAGAATGTTCACAATAGTCTTGTATGCAAGAGTGCAAATATATAATGTGAGAATGTAAACAAGTATCTTAGAATAGGGATGCATGTAGAAGTTCAAGTCATGTGTAAAAGTGTCTAGAGTTAAGTGTCCATCAAGTATGCAAGTTGATAAACCAAGATTCATGATACTTGGCATACGAAGAGCAATAGAACGATAAAAGTGTTAAGCATAAGAGGAAAATGAAATCATAGTAGACAACATTAGAAGAAAAGGAATTTGAAGAATAGTTCATAAGCATTAAAGAGACACTACATAGCATAGGCCAAATAAGCCAATATAAAGGATTAGATTCATAATCCAAGAAGCTATAGTTTGGTAAAGCTATTGGACTAAAATTAGGTATGATAGTGGAGCAAGGTGACTTGAAGATGACCAAGCATTTTATTTTCATGATTCAAGTGATTTTAAATTTGAAGCAACTATTCCTAAGACCAAACCGGCTAGAAGAAAAGCTAAGCATAGCCATGAAGGAATCGAAGCATTAACAGAGCATTGAAGCACTCAAGATGTGAATAATGGAGAGTTGAAACATTTTAATAAGGAAAAATAATGTGCAAAGAATTAAGACATTAAAAAATTTTAAGCCTACATGCAATGAGAACTGAGGCATTACGTTAAAGGTTAGTGATTCCATAGTCGACATGTTCATAGGTATTTTCCAATGCATTAGTTTTTGGAAGTACTTTAAGGGGAAGATATAAGGTTTTAATCTAAAGTTTTAAATTGTTGTTCTTTAACATTTAAAGGAAGGTGGAATAATAATAAAAAGGAGAGATAAGAAGAAAATAATTTTTTAATTTGAATTTTTTAAGTTTTAAAAATTTTAGAAGTTTTTTAAAGTTTTTTAGACAATTTGAAAAACTTCAAAAATTTTGAATTTTGAAGTTTGAAATTTTGCAAATCAAATTAGGGAGTTAAAAGGATTTTGACATCAAATGTTTAGAATAATTAAAATTTGCAAAATTTATATTGGAGTTATTTCTAAATTAGAGAGATATAAGGTTTACTACTTCAAAAGAAGTAAAGTTGCAAACCTTGATTATCATGGATGGAAATATGGAGTTCATAATTAGAGAGCAAAGATTAGAAGTTATAAAATTTGGGATCAAGAACTTGATTGAAAAATATAAAGTTAAACTAGATATGGTATTACAATTCATCTATAGAGAAGCTATGGATGAAAGTTTTGAAATATTTGAATACTATTTACATTAAAAAGTTGTTGAAGCAATTGATAATACAAAAGATAATATTATGATACCTTTGGATATATGTAGCATAATGTATATGGCATTGCTTTCACTTGATATTTATAAATATGAAAATCTAAAATAAAAAGAGTTGATCAAAACTCTAAAAAGGAAAGTAGAGATTGATACAAGAGAATCAAGTGAATCATCTCTAAAAATAGTGTTTCATTCTACATGTAATATTGACATTCCAAGTTCATCTAATTCAGGAAATTATTATGATGCTCTAAGTGAATTTTTAAAAGATATAGGGCAATATCAAAAATCTAGATCAAATGTAGCATATAATCTAGAGATCAAGGACAAAGAAAAATTCAAGCTATTCATTTTTAGAATAATACATTTATTAATTAATGTAAGGGTACAATAGTTAATTAATGTAAGGGTACATCCCTTCGAACAACCTAGATTCATTGTATAAATATTCATACTAATATAATGAAATAAGTGTGCTTCAATTTACATTTATAAATCTTATATGGTATCAATGAACCGGGTAGGAAAAATCATCCTCCTTGTTTGCCATTAGACTTATGAGGAATTGGTGCATCCTCCTTGTTTACCATTAGATGTTTGAGCCCAACCAACGATATTTGAGTCCAACCAGTTGACGTTTGAGCCCAACCAACAAACGTAGGTTTCTCAGTAATAGTTTCATAGAATGACTAGATGTCTCTTACTTTAATATAGGAGATGTGAAAAATAATAAAGTCGTTGGTGATATCAACATTAATTTAATATTAAACATAGGTGATCTCAATGCGTTGAAGTGCAAGATCCGGTGCACATTGGAGGATTTGGACGGTGAAAGATTATTCCATTTGTAGATCCTCCACTAGATTTAGTGCTAAGTTTATGTTCACCTAAAATTTTGGAGATGATGAAGCGATGATTTTGAATGAAATCCTCAACACCTGCTCTTTCTCTCACCATATCCTTGGATCTTGAAGTAAAGTTGTTACTATAACAACCTAGTCACGGGTTCAAATCCTCTAGAGGAAGGAGGTGAGCAAAATTTTATCTTTTATAGCTAGAGCCAGACCAAAGTCAATACAAGAGGCTACAATTCAGTGATCAAAAAAGTATTAGTATGCCACTGCCAATAGTTAGCAGGAAACCAGGGACTCAAAAGTTGATATTCGAAAGGTATCTTCATAGCTGCGTTTGTTAGCTTTCATGATCTGGCCTCTGTATGGAAAAACGTGTAATCAATACATCATCATTTGATTAATCAATTAGCATGAATGTTAACAATGATCAACCCAGCAGGTAGTCATCGAGCATTGGGGTTACACGACTATTGTCCACATTGGAGGATCCCCTCCTTTTTTTGAATAAAATATAATAGAGCACGAGCAAGGAAATTTTTAATTAATCAAATTAAAAAGGATGGTACAATTAATATGGATGACACTAAATGAAACTTAACTATATATTGTTAAGATGTTCAAACATATTAAAGTTAAGCTAATATTATAAAAATAAATAAATAAATAAATAGATGAAATGGCGCAATCGAGTGCTCCCAAAATTTTGCTTTTCGATTCTCAAGTCCTCAAAGGTGACAATTATGTGGCCTAGAAAATGAAGATTCAAGCCATTCTTGAATTCAAAGACTTATGGGAGATTGTTACTGGGACTGAGCAACGTCCACAAATAGTTGGTAAAGATTAGGAGGTGTTTGATCAATGAAACTACAAGGCTCGTATGATATTTCTACTTGGTATCTTGGAGATGTCCAACCTCATGTTTGGTATGCTAATAGTTCTACTATCATATGGATGAAGTTGGAACAAGTATATGATTCAAAGAACCAAAATAAAATTCTTCATATTCAAGGACAGTTGCACACTCAGAGGTTGAAAGGTGGTGAGAAGTTGGAGTCATTTCTTATTTGAGTTACGACACTTCTTGCCTCCCTGAAAGCACTAGGAGATACTATGGAATATAAGCTCCTTGTACCCATTTTCCTGAGAGTGCTCCCAGAGTCGTATCACATCTTTGTGACCTCCTTGAACATCCTAAATCAGAATCCATGTTTTGAAGAGTTAGTAAATTTGTTGCAACAAGAGAAAGTGTTCCATGAGAACTCAAATGAAGAAGAGCATACCATGATGATGAATCAAAAGGGCAAGAATTCATTCCACCTATAAAGACCAGGCAAACAAAAATCCAACAAGACATAGAAAATTTTTTTGCTTTGTGGTAATAAGGGACATGACTTGCATGAATTTTGAGTTATTTTACTCCAAGAGATTCGAGTAAGAAGAATACTAATAAAAGAGGACCACACTCTCATAATGATATGGAGTGGAACCAAGGAAGACCACCAAGACAACAACAAGGGAATGTTGCCAATACTGAAGATGAGGAGGAGCCTAAGGATTTTGCTCTTGCTCATCAGGAGCAACCATCCACCACTACCACTTGGTATGTTGATTCAAGTGCTTCCAAACACATGACTGATCAAAATGATTGATTTATCTTGTTGGATGAGAAGTATTATCCAAGTCAAGCACATTTTGGGGATGACACACCCTATGACATTGAAGTATTAGGAGATGTACAAATCTAGCTTGGAAAGCATCATTGTCAGATAAACAAGGTCTTGTATGTGACAAGACTCACAAATAATCTCTTATCTATCAATCATATGTTTGATAATAATTTACAAGTGGAGTTTGATACTGTAAATGGAGAAAAATATTATCTCATTCAAGGCAAGTCAGAGATTCTCACATTATCGCTCAAGCATAAGGAGTTGGGTAGATGTTCTTGCTTGATTTGTGTGGCTTCCAATAATCATGCGCTCACTATTCGAGTTGTAGATATCACTACCCTTTGGCACCAATGATATAGATACATGAATCTCCACTACTTGATTACCTTGCAAAATCAATATTTGATACATGGTCTTCCATTCCTTGCTCTTCCTTCTAACATTTGTTCTACTTTCATAGCCATAAAATAGCACATAATTCCATTAGAGTCTAGCACACATCGTGTTAAAGGACCTCTTGATGTGATTCACATGGATCTATGCGGACCCCTAGAGGCTAGCCACATTGGCCTCTAATATTTCTAGCTATTTGTTTATGACTACTCCAAAAAAATATGGGTGTATTGCTTGAGATCGAAGGGTGAAACCTTTCAGTATTTCAAGGAGTTCAAAGCTCTTGTGGATAATGCCACTAGTCATCATATTCATGTACTCTACTTTGATCGAGGAGGAGAGTACACATCAAACAATTTTTTTGCATTCTTGAAGGAGAATGGGATTTTGTGACATTTGACCACATCATACACACCATAACAAAATGGATTTTATGAAAGGCAAAATTATACCATCATGGAAATGGTAAGAAGCATGCTGAAAGATGTATAATTGAGTCCCACATTTTGGGCTGAGGTAGTGCAAACTGCAGTATATTTGTTGAACAGAGCACCTACAAAGGCTCTTCAGTAAATGGCTCCCCAAGAAGTATGGTCAAGAGAGAAATCATCCATCTCTCATCTTCAAGTGTTTGGTTGTACTACCTACATGCACATTCCCAAAGAGAAATGAAAGAAAATTGAAGAGAAGTCCTTGAGGTGTATTCTTCTTGGGTATAGTAGTGAATCTAAAGGCTATAGGCTCATGGATCCCACTACTAAAAATATTTATGTTAGTAGAGATGTCATATTTGATGAAACTAGTAAATCTCCAACTAGTCCACCTGAAACACCATCTTATATTGACAATGGTCCAAGAATCATCCATTATGATGAATATAATAGTAGAGTAGCTACTCCTGCTATGAGTTTACCTCCAAATTATTTGATTCAACCATTATGATACAAAAATACACTACAGGATTCCCATGTGAGTGCTCCACCTGACACTTCTACCTCTAGACTAGGAACATGGAGCATGGCTCATGAGAAAGTGAATTTGGTATTGATGAGCACCGTGGTGAATAGCTCTAAACCTGAAATAGTTTGTGAAGCTCTTAATTTGCCCCATTAGAATACATTTATGGAGGTTTATTATAATTAATTGATGAAGAATGGCACGTGGGAGCTATTTGATCTTCCACCAGGTAATAAGGCCATAGGATGCAAATGAGTGTTTAAAATAAAGTATAAAGCTGACAAAATACTCAATAAGCACAAGGATCGTTTAGTTGCAAAAGGGTATGCACAGGAGGAAGGCATAGACTATGAAGAGACATTTGCACCTACAACCAAGATCAAGATCATTCAAATTATTTTTGTAATGGTAGTACAGTTTGATTGGAAGGTATATCAAATGGATGTCAAAAGTGTATTCCTAAATAGAGACTTAGCAAAATTCTACATGAAGTAACCTAAGGGATTTGTCATTAATTCAAGAAAAGTAAAAGTGTATAGATTGATCAATTCTATATATGGTTTGAAATAGGCTCCAAGATCTTGGTACATCAAAATTGATGAACACCTCTTACAACATGGCTTTGTTAGGATTTCGTATGATCCTAATATCTACCTTCGATAACATGGGGGGAGACAACCATTTCTGTAGTTTATGTTGATAATTTGGTCATCACAGGGAGTGCTGAAGATTTGATTTTATCTTGCAAGGATGATCTCAAAAAATAATTCAACATGACTAACCTTGGTTTACTTCACTATTACCTTGGATTGGAGGTCTGACAGATGCAGGATCGAATATTTGTTTCTCAAATTAAGTAAACCAAGACTTTGTTGGAGAGATTCAGAATGACAGAGTGCCAACCCATACGCACACCAATTGGACCTAATTTACATCTATATCAACATGATAGCTCTCCACAAGTAGATGCAACTCTCTATCATCAATTGATTGGAGGGTTAATTTACTTGAGATTTACCAAGCTAGATATTTGTTATATTGTTAGTTACCTATCTAGGTTTATGCATGAACCTAAGAAATTTCATTGGACAAAGACTAAGCATGTGTTGAGATACACTCATGGCACTGATAGTTATGGCCTAGAGTATAAAAAGAACAATAAATTATTCTTGACTGGATACACGGATACAAATTATGGAGGATCCTTGGATGATAGGATATGTGTTCTTCCTTGAATAGATCAATTTCTTGGGGTAGCAACAAAAGGAGTATCACATAAAATTCTACCATAGAGTTAGAGTATTGTACTGTTGCATATACTATTTGTGAGGCAGTATGGTTATGTCACATTTTGATAAATATTGGAATTCCATAGAGTCAACCTACAGTTCTACACTACGATAATCAGGGTGTTTTGAAACTCGTTTGCAATCCTATTTTTCATGAGCGCACCAAACACATTGAGATACAAGTGCACTTCATTCATGACCATGTTTCATTGCACAATATTCAACTCTAGTAAATTTCCACAAAAGAGCAAGTTGTTGATGTTTTCACCAAATCTCTGGATCATGGAAAGTTTGAATACTTTCGAAGCATCCTCTCTTGTTCTCTAAATATCTAATGTATTATTGAGGGGAATTTTAGAATAATACATTTGTTAATTAATGTAAGGATACTATACTTAATTAATTTAAGGGTACATCCCTTTGGACTACCCATATTCATTGTATAAATATTCATATTGATATAATGAAATAAGTGTGCTTCAAATCTGATATTCATGTACAAGAAGTTGAAGTCAAATATGAAGTTCAAGAAGTTTGTGATCCGGACTAATAAGACATAAATACTGGAGATCTATAAAATAAAAATAAATACAAAAAATAGCTCAGAGTAGAAGTCAAGCAAGAAGATGAACTTGATGGATCTCAAGAGAAGCAGAGGTTCATGAACAATACAAGGTAACTTGAATATTGAAGACAAATATGAAGACCAAGATTGAAGACTAAAGTCTTCAATAACCAAATAATGTAATACATGGGATGTTGAGGTATATTACATTATTTGATATATGCTAATGTACCACCATGGTTCCTTCATGGTATAAATTTTTAAATAGTATATTAGGATTGAGTCTATAGTTTAGAGTGTGAGTTATATTTCCATTTTTATGTAAGTGTGAATGTGTAGATAATGCACAAGTGTCATGTAAGTGTATATATTTAGGAAATGCACAAGTGGCATGTAAGATAGAATGTGCACACTACATAATTTTCTTATATGCAAGAGTACAAATATGTAATGTGAGGATGTGCACAAGTGTCTTAGATTAGGAGTGCATGTAGAAGTTCAAGAGTCATGTGTGCAAGTATCTAGAGTTAAGTGTCCATCAAGTATGCAAGTGGCAAGTTGATAAGCCAAGAGTCATGAGACTTGGCATATGAAGAGCAATAGTCAATTATGTGAATAGTCACATTACCATGGCTATATTATGGATATAATGCTCCATAGAACATATAATCGAAGTGAATAATCAAGGATTCATATTCAAATTTGTAACATGGAGAGGAGCAATAAAGCTTATATATATTGAGCAGTTAATATTGTAATTTGTTCTTTATGCATTTTACATGAATGATTCGGGCTATTTACATTCATGTTTTAGTATATAAATGAATGTTATTTTCTTTATTATATAAGCCTTGATATACATATTAATTTGCTCATATTATTCTACTCATATTATCATTATTTGACATTTATTATTGTAGCTATTTTAGATTGGGTACTTGTGTGATATTGTGAGATAACCTATGATATTTTGTGGTAGTAAGGCTCCAAAAATGAGTAGTGGTATCAAAGCTACCACCAGACTCTATCTATTTTTATAGAGTTATTTATTAGCCACCATTCTTTCATTAATTATATTTATCCATTTTGATAAATTTAATTTAGAGTCTATCCACTTTAAAGGCAATGAAGACTTGGACTCTAATTTTTAAAGGTCATATTGAGTAGAGCAGGCTAGGGTCTTTCCACTAGGTTGAAGGAAAACTAGTGAAGACTAGGACTCAACTAGATTGAAGGTGTACCAACTCAAGAATAGTTGGTCATTAGGGTATAGAACCATCCCTGACATTGATTGAAAATTTTGAGAATTTATAGATTGAAGATTAATCTAGAATCAACTCAATATAGTTGGTAATTCAATAAATACTCATCCTAACATTGATATTGGATTCTCTAGTAAGGAGGAGAATCATATTGGGTTCTTAGGTGCAACCTAAAATATTAAAGATTTTAGAATAGCAACTGAAAAGTAAAATTGTAGCAAATTAAGAAGCATTCGAAGCTTCCTAATATTAGAGAATAGAAGAAGCAAAAAGTAGAAAATAAAGAGAAGAAGAATTAGATCAAATTGACCTTGATATATTTGAAAAAGAATAAGAATTTTATAGAGCAAAAATGAGAAAGTATCTTCCTAGGATACATTGAAGAACTAGGTTGACTAAATATATCTACATATCATTTCAGTCTTGGCCATGGATTAGTCTTTGAAATAGGTCCTTCAAGGTAGACATTATTTGTAATAGAGATAAGATAAACATAAAAACGACCAAGAGGCCCATATAAAATATATATATAGAGAGAGAGAGAGAGAGTCCAAAGAGGCCCATATAAGAAAGAGAGATCTAAGAGAGGCATATAGAGAAAAGATAAATTCTTGAGAAGCCCATATAGAATCAATAATATAATAAGAAATAAGAAGTAAGCTATACGCATAAGTTTTAAAGCAATGTAAATAAAGAGAGCAGCAGTGTTATGCAAGTAAACATCATTCAACCAGCATAGAAAAGAAAAATCCAGTAGGTCAACGTAAGCAAGGAAATGACATTTAACCAACATAGAGAAGTTATTATAAAGCAAGAAATGTCATTCAACCAGAATAAAAAATAAATTCATTAGGCTAGTGAATAGAAGACAAGCTATTAGATCAACGAATAGAACGAGAGATATTCAACCAGTGAATAGAAGGTAAACTATTTGAATAACGAATAGTATGAGATTTATTTGATAAAAAAATAGAATGAAAGAGAGCGTGTAGAATGATAGGCCATTCATCCTACACATGAAGTTAGTACAAATGCATTCGAATAACATTAGAATAACAATGAACTATGCACCCAAATAGTGGATTTTGTTGAGTGAATTGCACATAGAACATTAATATTGTTAAGCATAAGAGGAAAATGAAAGCATAGCAAATAGCATTAGAATAAAATGAATTTGAATAATAGTGTATAAGAATTAAAGATACACTACATAGCATAGGCCAAATCAGCCAATATAAATAAGAAGATTCACAATCCAAGAAGTTGCAGTCTAATAAAGCTACTAGACTAAAATTAGGCATGATAGTGGAGCAAGGTGACCTAAAGAAGACCAAGAATTTTGTTTCCATGATTAAGGTGATTGCAAAGTTGAAACAAATCTACCAAAGAATGAACCATCCAAAAGAGAAGCTAAGCATAGCCATCTCCAGCCAAAACCTAAAGGAAGCGAAGCAAGCAAAGCATTAATAGAGCATCGAAATGCTCAAGAAATGAACAATAGAGAGTTGAAATATTTTGATAACAAAAAATAATGTTCAAAACATCAAGACATTCAAAATTTTCAATATTGCATGCAAATGAGCATTAAGGAGGTGTCACGTTAAAGTTCAATTATTCTATAGTTGACATCTTCACACGTATTTTCCAATGCATTAGGTTTTGGAAGTATTTTAAATTTTAGCGCTAAAATGAGAGATAAGATTTTAATCTAAAGTTTCAAATTGTTGTGCTTTAACATTTAAAGGAAGGTGGAATAATAACAAAAAGGAGATATAAGTAGATAATAATTTTTGAATTTGAATTTTTAAAGTTTTTGAAATATTTAGAAGTTTTTAAAGTTTTTTAGACAAATTGAAAAACTTAAAATTTTTTGCATTTAGAGTTTTGAAGTCTAAAATTTTGCAAACCAAATTAGGGAGTTAAAATTTTTTCAACATAAAAGGTTTAAAATAATTAAAATTTGCAAAATTTATATTTAAGTTATTTCTAAATTAGGGAGATATAAGGTTTACTACTTCAAAAGAAGTAAAGTTGCAAACCTTGATGGAAATATGGAGTCCATAATTAGAAATCAAAGATTAGAAGTTATAAAATTTGGGATTAAGAACTTGATTGAAAAATATAAAGGTAATTTAGATATGGAATTATAATTCATCTATAGAGAAGCTATGGATAAAATTTTTGAAACATTTGAATACTATTTACATTCAAAACTTGTTGAAGCAATTGATAATGCAAAAGATGATATTATGATACCTTTGGATATAGGTAGCATAATGTATACGAAATTCCTTTCACTTGAGATTTATGAATATGAAAATCTAAAAAAATAGTCAATAAAAACTCTAAAAAGGAAAGTAGAGATTGATACAAGAGAATCAAGTGAATCATCTCTAAAAATAGTGTTTCATTCTACATGTAATATTGACATTCCAAGTTCATCTAATTCAGGAAATTATTATGATGCTCTAAGTGAATGTTCAAAAGTTATAGGACAATATAAAAAATCTATATCAAGTGCAATATAAAATCTAGATATCAAGGACAAAGAAAAAATGCAAGCTATTCATGCACATAAAGCTGAAGTCAAAGACAAAGTTCAAGAAGTTCATGATCCAGATTAAGAAGACACAAATACTGAATATCTAGAAAATAAAAATGAAGACAAAGAAGATATCATAGTATAAGTGAAGAAAGAATATGAACTTGATGGATCTCAAGAGAAGTAGAGGTTTGCGAAAAATACAAGGTCACTTGAAGATAGAAGACAAATATGAAGATCAATATTGAAGACTAAAGTCTTCAATAACCAAATAATGTAAGACATGGGGGGTGTTGAGGTATATTAAATTATTTATTACATGATAATATAACCCTCATGGTACATTTATAAATAGTATATTAGGGTTGAGTCTATATTTTAGAGTGTGATTTATATTTTCCCTTTTATGTAAGTGTGAATATGCAAGAAATGCACAAGTGTCATGTAAGTGTAAATGTGCAAAAAATGCATGTGTCATGTAAGAGAGAATGTGCACAAGTATCTTGTATGTAAGAGTGCAAATATGTAATATGAGGATGTGCACAAGTGTCTTATATTAGGAGTGCATGTAGAAGTGCAAGATTCATGTGTGCAAGTGTCTAGAGTTAAGTTTCCATCAAGTATGCAAGTGGTAAGTTGATAAGCCAAGAGTCATGAGACTTGGCATATGAAGAGCAATAGTCAAGTATGTGAACAATCACATTACTATGGCTATATTATGGATACAATGCTCCATAGAATGTAGAATAAAAGTGAAGAATCAAGGATTCATATTCAAAGTTGTAACAGGAAGAGGAGCAATAAAGCTTGTATACATTTTGAGAAATTAATATTGTAAGTTGTTCTTCATGCATAGTACATAAATGATTCAGGCTATTTACATTCATATTTTAGTATATAAATGAATGTTATTTTCTTTATTATATAAGCCTTGATATAAATATTAATTTGCTCATATTATTCTACTCATATTATCATTATTTGACCTTTATTATTGTGGATATTTTATATTTGGGACCTGTGTGATATTGTGAGATAACCTATGATATTTTGTGGTAGTAAGACTTCAAAAGCCAATATTTACTACATTATTCTAATGCACTTGCCTCTTAAAATAGAAATCACCATTTTCTTCATCATCAAAATTAAAAGAGCATTTTATTTATAGGCATTGATTGTTGCATTTTATGTGCATTAGGTCTTGGTTAAGGTTAAGGTTAATATTAAACAAAGAGGTATCTTAGGAAAATATATAGTTTCCTTAGGATAAATTTAGGTGTTTTTCAATCAATCCAAAAAACTAGACTTTAATCTCACGTCCCCTAGTCTCAAAGTGAGAAGAGTGAAGAGAGTGGAGAACATCACGAGGAAGCCCTTCATGATGATGATTCTATCACTTTTCTCTTATTACATGTTTGGTGAACCTGATATGAACACCACCATGGTTTCCAAGAATCCTCTTTTTCCAAGCTAAGCCTTAATCAAACTAAAATCTATCTAAACTTTGAAAAGACCATCTAATCATATTTGTTTAGATTAAATCACATTAAATATAGATAATCATAACTTAACCAATTACTAGTCCTACTAAGGGTCTTTATGATCCTTTGAGTAGCTATCACACACACTACTAGACTATATTAGGTATATAGTAATCCCAATTTGATAGTTTCCCATATAGGTTCTTTCTCATACTTATGCCTAATAAGGAGTATATTATAGTGGGCTAGTAGGAGTAATAAGGAGGCATAATATTACCCCTTGCATACCATCTTGGCCATGTATTCAAGAAGTCATTTCCACATATCATGGGTAACCCATGCATTGGCTTTCTCTCATAGAACGACAAATATATAGCTAGAAGTAGTATATAGGGAGGTCATTAAGGTATATGGGTCAGATTTGATCTATCATGGGAAGTGGATATGAGGTTGCAAAAATACCTTCCCTTTCTTCTATAATCAACTCTATAAAATTTTTGCTTAATCAATTGAATCATTCTTTTCCTTTCAATCCATGGCCAAGAGATGCTACATAACCTATAGTACCTCATCAGTTGGCCATCAACCCTAACCATTTCATGGAAGGTATAAATTATCTAGCCACATTGGAGAACCCAAAATTCAAATAAAAAGATGAGGACACTCCCTCCTCGGGTTCTCTAACCCCCATCCATGATGATCAAGGGGGAGTGGTTTTTAATTCTGCTAATCACATGGTTTTCTTCTTGCATGAACATAAGGAAGTTATGGAATCCCTTCTTAGGTAAATTTGTGATGTTCTCGATGTTTCTACAAGGGAGGATTCACTCTTGGACCATGCCTAGTAACCTAGTTTAAACCCTTTGAATCAACATGATCCATCCTTTGGATATTTAAATGCAAACCTTAATGCATCAACTAATGAGGCCTAAAATTACCTTGTATTAAAGATGAGGACACTCCCTCCTCGGGTTCTCTAACCCCCATCCATGATGATCAAGGGGGAGTGGTTTTTAATTCTGCTAATCACATGGTTTTCTTCTTGCATGAACATAAGGAAGTTATGGAATCCCTTCTTAGGTAAATTTGTGATGTTCTAGGTGTTTCTACAAGGGAGGATTCACTCTTGGACCATGCCTAGCAACCTAGTTTAAACCCTTTGAATCAACAAGATCCATCCTTTTTTCTTTTTTTTAGAACATGTGTGTATCCTAACTATGGACCTCTATGTGATTTATCATAGTATTTTGATCAAATGAGAACAAAAAGGTGAATTGCATTTCTATGTTTGTTTGGGATGATTTTTATGTTTTTGATGGCAACTTTGACTAGTATTCTAGAAATGTGTAGTATTCATAACTGCAAGTTTCTGAGCATTTCCTACACTCTAGAAATAATGATGACTAGCATGGTGATGTGCTAGAAAGTAAAAGTAAACCTTATAGAACTGATCACATGGACACCTTAGCATTCAAGAAATATGGTCTAAAATAGATGAATGCAAATTTTGACATGATTGTTGACGAAAAGTTATTTAGAATGGTTGATGCATTGATGAGTACAATGACAATTAATTAGATTCAGCTCTTCCTTTTACCCCTCTCTTCTTGATCGGAATGCAAAGCTTGAATGTTGATCTATTATCTAAATATCATCGAGCCTATCTAGGTTGCATGTCTTGTAATCATTTCTAGCATGTTAATGAAATTCATGACTAATTTTACTATCCTTTAATGTGTTTCCAATTCCTGGTTATGTAGAATTTAGTGTGTTCATTCTAGTTATTTGAGAGTGGATATTGTATTCATTTAATTCCACTTATTTTAGTCAATAAATGGGACTTTATTCATAGCACATCTCCCTCATATCTTAGGTTTTAATTTTTTACAAATTTTACTTTTCTTGCATTTTATTTTCATCATAATTCCTTTTCCCTACAAACCCCTTGGCCTTAGCTCATGAAATATTTTATGTTCCAAGGATTAAATCTAATGATGATTCAGAATTTACTAAAAACCCTAGAGTTTGTCCCATAGGTAATCCTTCCACCCATAACACGTCTTGTTATTTTGCTCTATGCGAGGCACGAGTGCCCCTAGCACATCGGGTTTCCACCTTGATAGTTTGATGCATTCTAAGACAGTAATAGTGGTTTGATTCATGGCCAAGGTCAATATTGTATTATGTATTGGATAGGCCTAAGGTCGTTATATTATACAATGTATTAATTTATTATAATATTTTATTTTGTAATCCCTATGCGCTGCGGTCAACCGTTTTATTATTAAACCCACTTTATTATTTGTAATTAACCTTAATCCCTCTTGTTATGTTGTCTTAGTGTTGGCAATTTGAGTTATTTTATGTTGTCATTGATGTCACATGGATCATTGATGTCACATGGATCATATTGAGTTTTGGTGGCCAAATGATATTTTGGAAAGCATTGATAAATATAGGGTTTTTGTGAAAACCAAGGTAGGCAAAATAAAAGGTTTTATTTAAAACCATAGATGGTAGATTTGAATTGGTTTTTTCTTAAAACCCAAGTTTACCTTTTGTTTAATCGAAAAAGGTGCCCCAGTGATGGAGATATTTAATTTTTAATATTTAGTTTAAATTTTAATTATTTAAAATTTGAAATTAAATTTAAAATTAAATATGCAAGATTTCCACCGACGTCATAAAAAATAATGAGGCTATATAAATGGGATACCTAAGGTTCATAAATCGATACTTGCTCGGTGTTAATAATCGTTGGCTAAGCATCCGAATTGATCTCATGCAAAAATATTTTAGAAAGTAGAAGCAGCAAATAAACGAAGGTTGGTCAAAGTCCAAATTCATCATGGGTAGAGTAGCACATTGGCAATTGGCTTTTGGCTAAGATGTATGGCACCACAAATGTCAAGGTTTCGAATCCCCTTGACTATGTTCGGAAGGCGTTGGAAGAAAAGCGCTCGAAGCGCTTTTGATTTGCAAAAAGGGAGGAAAGGTTTTAAGGCACATTGTGCCTTTCCCTTTCAAATGAGCATCTAGCTAATGTGGCAACCTTAGCCATGGCTAAGGCACTCATGGTGTGGGAAAGTCAAGGGTTCGAATCCCCTTGAGGAGGTAAATACATTTTTGCTCTAATTATTTTTTTTAAGCCCTAAGTTGGAGTTATAAGGTGGTTAGGAATAATTAAATTTTTTAATTAAACTTTGTTTTTATAAGGGTTGTGATTATTATTTCAAAGGTGGATGAGTTGTTGATTTAATTTGATGTTCATGAAATTGAGAATTAACATTTAGGAGAAATAGGGAGTTGTTATAAAATAATTTTTGAGAGGTTTATTGATTATTATGTTTGATAAGGGTTTTTATTAAAAGGACTTTGGTGGATGTGTTTATTAAGTAAGAGTAAAAAGGTGTAAATTGAGTTATGCTTTATCTTGTGATTATTATTTGAAGTCCACTAACCCTTATTGATATTAGAAAGGAAAGTTGTGTTTAGTGTGGCAGATTTTGTGGACAACTTATTGGCATCAAAAATGTATGGGCACATTCTCCTATTGATTGTTTATGGTGGTTGATTTCTGAAATATCATTGGAGTGAAAAGGATTGATTGTGGTTTCCTTTTTGAAAGTGGTTGGTTGAATGCTTCAATATTTTTTGGTTTGAAAGTTGTGTTTAAACCTTATTTTATAAGCATAGTTGTTGAAGCCCATTGGTTATGTAAAGAACTTGAAAAGAACATGAGTATCATTGTTATGCGAGATTTGTGGTTGAGCATTGTTGGAAATATTTTATTTGGTTGATACATGCTTGGACTAGTGTTTTGTGAGAAAGAGTTGTCCCTTGTGGTGATTGGTTGAGTTGATTTGATTGAGCCTAGTCAAGTGATTGTGTGAGGTGATTATTCAAGTTCCATGAAATAAACTATTCTATAATTCTAATTTGAGTTGAGATTGAGCTTAGAACATATTGAGTCTCTGACAATTCTCTTTATGCTCCTATGAGTTGACTTGACTTGATTTGAGATTGATTTGAGTTGAGTTGAGTTGAGATCATTGTGAATCATTGTTGTCATCCATTGTAGAGTGTATTGCCATTCATTGTTGAGTTCATATTTTATCCTTGCCTTCATATATTTGTGGATGAGATTTGAGTACTACTTGAGCATGATTGATTGAGCCTTTGAGAAGTCCTTTGGGATAGATTTCTGGACAGATTTGTGGTAGTTTGTGTATGATTGATTGAGCCTTTGAGAAGGCTTTGTGGATAATTTTTGGGACATATTTGTGGATATATTTGGGACAAATTTTGATGAGGTTCTGAGTGAGCCTATTGAGCAGAGTTGAGCAAGTTCTTGGTGAGCTTGCTAGAGCAATTTTGGACAAGTTCTTAGTGAGCTTGTTGGAGCATATTTGAGCAAGTTCTTGGTGATCTTGCTAGAGCATTTTTGGACAAGTTCTTAGTGAGCTTGCTGGAGAAGATTTGAGCAAGTTCTTAGTGAGCTTGCTAGATAATATTTGGACAAGTTCTTAGTGAGATTGTTGGAGGAGATTTGAGCAAGTTCTTGGTGAGCTTGCTAGAGCAGATTTGAACAAGTTCTTCGTGAGCTTGTTGGAGCAGATTTGAGCAAGTTCTTGGTGAGATTGTTGGAGCAGATTTGGACAAGTTCTGTGTGAGATTGTTGGAGCATATTTGAGAAAGTTCTGTGTGAGCTTGTTGAGAAGTTTTGGACAAGTTATGTGTGAGCTTGTTATGCATATTTGGACAAGTTCTATGTGAGCTTGTTATTGCCTAGCTTTGAGCAGATCAAAGAAATCATTGTATTGGATAAGGATCCTTATTTCTATGTGAAATATTATAAGGAGATTATCTTGTGGAGTACCCCACATTGGGGGAACCACGTTAAATCTTGTGTCTCAATTGTGTATGGTGACTTGTGCTCTTGCTTACTATTGTTATCTGAGTTATTAATGTACATTGCTATATTTGGTTATTTCAATTAAGGACATTAATTGATATTGGTTTGGAAAGAAAGGAAAAAGTGATCTTATACTATTCACTCCCCCCTCTCAGTATAAGCTTGTGTTCTTCAATTGGTATTTTAGCGAGTTCCTTCGAAAAAGCTAACAACTTGAGGGCATATTCTACAAGAACACAGATGGCTTCACAGAATGGATCATCTACAAATAAGGCTCCACTATTTTATGGTAACAATTATGTTTTCTGGAGCATGAGGATGAAGAACTACTTGATATCACAAGGATATGAGATATGGAAAATGGTTGAAAAAGAGTATAGGGTTGAAGGTGATCTCGAGGTAGATAAGACTATCAGGAAATTGGTTGAGATCAATGCAAGAGCAATGAATTGTATTTTGAGTGGGCTAGGAGAGACGGATTTTGTAAATGTTATGGTATGTAATTCAGCTAATGATATTTGGACAAAGTTGTGAAATACTTATGAAGAAGATTCCAAGGTAAAGTTGGTAAAACTACAAACTCATAGAAAAATATTTGAGGAATTGAAAATGGAAGATTCTAAAGATATTGCAAGGTTTTTACTTCGATTTGATGAGATTAATAACACCATGAGAGGTCTAGGATTTGACATGAAAGAACCATAAGTTACTCAAAAGGTTTTGAGATCACTTCCCATGAAATATTATGCTAAGGTTTTAGCAATAGAAGAAACAATGGATATCAACAAGCTAGCAATGGAAAAATTGCAAGGAACTCTCATAGCTTATGAGATGAGGGTAAGTAAGCATCAGGTTCCAATAAAAGAGATTGCATTCAAGGCTTCAAAAAAAAATGGATAATTTCATAAACAAGTAGAGATTCAGATAATGATGAGGAATTTAACTTCATCAAAAGGAATAAGGACTCAAGGAATTTTAGGAATATAAGGAAAGTCAAATGCTACAAGTGTGGTGATCTTGGTAACTATGCATACAAGTGTCCACATGAAGAAAATAGTGATGATGAAAAATAGGTTCATAGAATAAAATAATATGGAAAGCATAAGCATGACAAAGATGACAGATACAAGCAAAATAGGTATGAGAAGAAGAAAAAATTTCGTAAGGCAAAGAAATATTACTACATTGTAGAAGCAAGTGATAGCTTAGATCATAGTGATAGAGATAAATAAGATGATGAAAAGGAAGAACATCTATTCCTAGGAATAGAAGGTGAAATAGAATAGTGCTTTGTGTGTGGTCAAAGAGATCACATATATATTGCAATGGTTTCAGTGATAGTGAAGATGAGATGACACATCAAGGAAATAAGCATGGTCAAAGAAATATTGAGAGTTTTTTTGCTATAGAATATTTTAATAGTATTAGTGACAATGAAGATAAATAAGTCTCACTTTTGGTAATATAAAAATAAGAGGATGAGCCAAGAAAATAAAAATCATAAGTCAAAATGCTAAAAGAAGAATACAGGAATCTTGAAAACAAGATTCGAATAGATGTCAAAATCAGAGAACTACTACAAACAATCAGTAATCTTAGAGAAAGGCTTTCAAAATGCAAAAATAATAGAAGAAATGATGAATTAATAACTAAGGGTAATAACGGCAAGACATGACACATTAGATGAAAAGGTTCAAAAAGGAGTGGAAACTTATTTTAAAGTTGTATCTTATTTCCAAGAAAAGTCACACTCAAAAGGAAAGGAAGTTCTAAAAGATGAAATAAAGGAAGCACCTAAGTGTTATGAAGAAATTTCCAAAGTTCCTATGGCTCCAAATATTCAGTTTGGATCTTGTTTTGAGATAGGTGAATCAAGTTCAAAAGGAAAAGAAATACTTGAAGAGAAAAACAAGAAAGAAATTAAGAGGATTTAGATACTACAAAGAAGGTTCAAGGATGCAATACACAAGTTGAAAATGATCATAAGGATAATGGTAAATAAAGGTATGAGGAACCAAGGCAAGAACAAAGGGATTTTCAAGGACATTGTTTTTCTTGTAATGGATTTGGACACAAGGCTATACACTGCATGGCCTATGGATCAAAGAAGTTTGATTTTTCTAGAAGGAACATCAAAGGAAGAAGGTATGGTTTTCAGGTACATTGCTTCTCATGTAACAGGATTGGTCATAGAGCTTCTCAGTGCAAATGAAATGAGCAACATGGTTTTGGTTTTAGAGCTACACAATTCAGAATTCATGGTCATAATGGTCATGAAAACAAAACTTCACAATACAAGGTTCAGGAAAGGAATGGATATGGAAATTATTTCAAGAAATATTTTAGGATATGGGCACCATCCAAAGGCTACAATATCAAGTGTTTTAATTACAATAACTTTGGACATATTGCAAAATGGTGTAGGACTCAAATCCAAATAGGTTCAAGGCAAGCAGGCCAAACAGGTTCAAGGTAAGAAGGTCAAACAAGTCCTAGACAAGAATATCAAGATAAGAATATCAAAAAAAAATGGAAGGAAGTTGATAAAGGAAAGAAACAATGTAATATGGGATTAAAAGTACTCCCACCCCAAAATTAATCACCTTAAGAGATAAGGTGGTGAGGGGGTTATGCTTAAGAGTCATATCTTTTAGACCCATAGGTATCCCTTTTGCCATTGATTTCGAAAGGGAGAGATTTGAGTAAGTTGGAGAGCATTGAGTTAGGGGGAGCGGCCTCCAAAGAGAGAATTGAGTTAGGGGGAGAAACCTCCATAGAGAGTATTGAGTCAGGGGGAGCAGCTTTGATTTTCAGAGATGGTTTTTGTAGTCACCGTGGTTTTTGAATTAGAGGTGTTGCCATCAATGACAAAGGGGGATATTATTTACAATTTGATTTATTTTATGTTTTCATTGATGTCACATGGATCATATTGAGTTTTGGTGGCCAAATGATATTTTGGAAAGCATGGATAAATACAAGGTTTTTGTGAAAACCAAGGTAGGAAAAATAAAAGGTTTTATTTAAAACCATGGATGGCATATTTGAATTGGGTTTTTCTTAAAACCCAAGTTGGCATTTTTTTTGTCGAAAAAGGTGCCCCGGTGATGGAGATATTTAATTTTTAATATTTAGTTTAAATTTTAATTATTTAAAATTTAAATTTAAATTTAAATTTAAATATGCAAGATTTTCGTTGACGTCATCAAAAATAATGAGGCTATATAAAGGGGATACCTAAGGTTCATAAACTGATACTTGATCGGTGTTAATAATCATTGGCTAAGCATCCAAATTGAGCTCGTGCAAAAAATCTTTTAGAAAGCAGAAGTAGCGAATAAACGAAGGTTGGTCAAAGTTCGAAGCCATCGTGGGTAGAGTGGCACATTGGCAGTTGGCTTTTGGCTTTTGGCTAAGGTGTGTGGTAGCACAAATGTCAAGGTTTCAAATCCCCTTGACTACGTTCGGAAGGCATTGGAATAAAAGCACTCAAAGCACTTTTGATTTGCGAAAAGGGAGGAAAGGTTTTAAGGCACATTGTGCCTGCCTTTCCCTTTCGAACGACCGGCTAGCTCGTGTGGCAACCTTAGTCGTGGCTAAGGCGCTCGCGGTGTGGGTAAGTCGGGGGTTCGAATCCCCTTGAGGAGGTAAATATATTTTTGCTCTAATTATTTTTTTTAAGCCCTAAGTTGGAGTTATAAGGTGGTTAGGAATAATTAAAGTTTTTAATTAAACTTTATTTTTATAAGGGTTGTGATTATTATTTCAAAGGTGGATGAGTTGTTGATTTAATTTGATGTTCATGAAATTGAGAATTAAGATTTAGGAGAAATAGGGAGTTGTTATAAAATAATTTTTGAGAGGTTTATTGATTATTATGTTTGATAAGGGTTTTTATTAAAAGGACTTTGGTGGATGTGTTTATTAAGTTGGAGTAAAAAGGTGTAAATTGAGTTATGCTTTATCTTGTGATTATTATTTGAAGTCCACTAACCCTTATTGAGATTGGAAAGGAAAGTTATGTTTAGTGTGGCAAATTTTGTGGACAACTTCTTGGCATCAAAAAGGTATGGGCACATTCTTCTATTGATTGTTTATGGTGGTTTATTTTTGAAATATCATTGGAGTGAAAAGGATTGATTGTGGTTTCCTTTTTGAAAGTGCTTGGTTGAATGCTTCAAGTTTTTCTAGTTTGAGATTTGTGTTTAAACCTTATTTTATAAGCATAGTTGTTGAAGCCCATTGGTTATGTAAAGAAATTGAAAAGAACATGAGTATCATTGTTATGTGATATTTGTGGTTGAGCATTGTTGGAAATATTTGAGTTGGTTGATACATGCTTGGACTAGGGTTTTATGAGAAAGAGTTGTCCCTTGTGGTGATTGGTTGAGTTGAGTTGATTGAGCCTAGTCAAGTGATTGTGTGAGGTTATTGTTCAAGTTTCATGAAATAAACTATTCTATAATTCTAATTTGAGTTTAGATTGAGCTTAGAACATATTGAGTCTCTAACAATTCTCTTTATGCTTCTAGGAGTTGACTTGACTTGATTTGAGATTGATTTAAGTTGAGTTGAGTTGAGATCATTGTGAATCATTGTTGTCATCCATTGTAGAGTGTATTTCCATTGATTGTTGAGTTCATATTTGAGGCTTGCCTTCATAGATTTGTGGATGATATTTGAGTACTGTTGGAACAAAATCTACCTTGGGTTGTTTAGTTGCGCCTTAGATTTTGTCAACATTGAAAATACGAGAAGGTTTGAGACTTTTTTCCTGATCTCCAGAGAAGGCTGGTTCCTTGAAGTTTTTTATGGGAAAATGGGAAGGAAGTAATACTAAAAGAGATGGAAATATAGCCGAAGCTAGATCTAATATATGGTGCAGATTAGACAACAACAAAGACAGATTTACTTACTTCTATCCAAAGCATTTAAACACATTTCCATGTAGAAATTATATAATTTCATATATGATTTCTAATATTTCGTTTAACATGCATATATATTAGATTCTTATTCCAGCAATATGATTTATGTATTGCGAAAGTTCATATATAAGAACAAACTCAATTTATAATTCAATATTGTAAGCAAAAATAAAGAACATTAATACATACACTTGCACGATATGAACCAGAATCCAATGAGAGATGTGATTTTATTGCTTGTATTCGAAGTACATGCATTCAATCTTGTAAACATCCAAGATCCGACCCTTTTTTTGGAGTCGCTCACCCCTATATATACCCTAAAAGAGTATATTTTTCTAAGTACATCTTACTATTTTACAAGCAATCATCTGCAGTTTCTAATAATACACAACAAGTCTTCTATGAATTAGATATCTTCTCTACAGATTAGATTCTAGATGAGCCTGTCATATCTTCAATCATCTGGAAAGCCTGCTCTATCCTAGATTTCTGATAATCATGTCACAAATCACTTCTTGGTGTTAGTGCATGCCTTTTATTGCCAAAAATACATTTTATTCCTTTACAGCTGGCGCATTGCAAAATCATGACATTCTTTCCTTGCTTTGCTCTTTTGCTGCCTCCAGCTGCAAAAATGAGACATGTCATGAAATCATGACATTTGTCTCTTATTTTTCTCTTCTGTCGCTTCCAACCATGAAAATGAGACATGTCACGAAATCACGACGTCCGTCTCTTGCTTTGCTCTTCTGTCGCTTGCAGCTGCTAAAATGAGACGTCACGAAATCGTGACATTCGCCCTTTGCTTTGCTCTTCTATCAATTTTTGCCGTGAAAATGTGACATGTCACGAAATCGTGACATCTTTATGGCTTTTCCTTCATTTTTTTTGGGCGGTGGCAAAAATGCAACATGTCGCAAAATCATGACATCCCATGTCTTCCCTTTATTTCCTTTTGGATGGTCGTGAAAATGTGACATGTTGCGAAATCATGAAACTTTTTCCTCATTGCTCTTTCTCTTTGCTTTGGACCGCAAAAATGCAACATGTCACGATATCGTGACACTTTTTCCCTCCTCGCTCTTTCTCTTTGCTTTGGACCGCAAAAATGCAACATGTTGCGATATCGTGACACTTTTTCCTCCTTGCTCTCTCTTCGCTTTGGACCACAAAAATGCAACATGTCACAATATCATGACACTTTTTCCTCCTCGCTCTTTCTCTTTGCTTTGGACCATGAAAATGCAACATGTAGCGACATCGCGACACTTTTTCCTCCTTGCTCTTTCTCTTCGATTTTGGCCGCAAAAATGCAACATGTCGCGATATCGCGATACTTTTGCCTCCTTGCTCCCTTCTATTGCTCTTGGCCACGAAAATGCAACATGTTGCGATATTGCGACACTTTTTCTTTCTTTTTTTTTTCTCTTCTCTTTTGGCCGCAAAAATTCAACATGTCGCGATATCACGACACTTTTTCTTTCTTATTCTTTCTCTTCTCTTTTGGCCGTGAAAATGCAACATGTCGTGATATCGTAACACTTTTGCCTCCTTGCTCCCTTCTATTGCTCTTGGCCACAAAAATGCAACATGTCGCGATATCGCGACACTTTTTCCTCCTTGCTCTTTCTCTTTGTTTTGGACCACAAAAATGCAACATGTCGTGATATCGTGACACTTTTTCCTCCTTGTGGTGTTTTGCTTTTTCTTTGATATTTAGCATATGGGCCACTTTGGTCTTCTTAGAAAACATGCAAAAATGTGCATCAGCTATTTTTCTATAGTTAGTCACTTTTTGACTAACATTCTTGGCGCCTTCCAGGGGATTTTTTGCTTGCAAAAATTTTGAACCAGACCTTCATCCATTGGGAAACGGAGTCAACAACACAGTTGTAAAAATAATATTTCATAGAAAGACAAAGAACACAGGAAAATGCACTTAGATTAAAAGTGAACATTACCTCGTCAAAACTCCCTTTATACCTTAGTATCTCTATTCAAAAAAAAATGTTGACTTCTGATTGGCTGCGATTGAATTTTTTTGTTAAGGCCAAAAAACAATAATATTTACAAATATTGTCTTAATATACTTATATTATACTGTACATATAATTCCTTTTCTGCTTTCTCAACAGAAATATAACTTTAGGTGAAATGCATTCACCGTGATGGGAAGAACCAATCCATCTTGATATTTCAACTCGAAAGCATTGAACTTTTTCTCTTAAACAATTTCAAATGGTCCCTCCCAGAAAGCATCAAATTTATCATGGTTACCTTGCTTAGCTTTCTTTACATTCCATTTCAAAACCAAGTCTCTCACTCTAAATTTTTTGGCAGTTGTCTTTTTGTTGAACCATCCTTCAGTATCTGCCATATGCTTCTGATTGTGATTGTATGATTGCTCTCTTTGTTCTTCTAACTATAAGAGCTGCATTGCTCCTACAACTGTGTGTAGAATTTGGTCAATATGAGGTAGCGGGTAATGATCTTTGAGTGATGCTCTGTTCAAATTTTTGAAATCTACACACAATCTGATATCTCCATTTTTCTTCCTGACTGGTACCAAGTTTGCCACCCAGGTGGAGTGTTTAACAGGGTATACTATTTTAGCTTGAAGGAGTTTTAGCAGTTCTTGTTTCATCAAAGATTCTATCTTCGAATTCACTGGTCTTTGCTTTTGCCTAAAAGGCTTAGCTCCTTCTTCTAATTCTATGGTATGTTGAATAACATCTTTATTGTACACTTTTAGATCACTATACACCTAGGCTATGATGTCAGGGAATTTTTTACACAATTCTCTGATCTGGTTCACTTCCTCTTCTGTACAACTGATTCCAACCTTAATCATTTTGCCTGGCTCCAACTCTACATCTTTGTGTCTTCATTTATTGACCTTGATTTTATGGCCAACTACTCTATCATTGTTATCAAACAGGCTTTCAAGGGTGATGAGACCCTTAGGAATATGATTGTTTTTTAACTGAATAATGTCCTCTTCCTCTTCATCCTGCAAATCTCGGTTGGCTAAGCAATTCATTTCATGGATTAAGAAATTCAATATTTGTTCATCATTTTCAAAAACTTGCCAGAAAATATTTTTATCAGGTATTGAATGCCTTTATATAAGTCTAACATTTTTAGACTTCTGAATAACATTACTTACAGGACAAAAATTAGCTCCCATTAAAGCTAACAAATCTGCGTGGGTATTTTGTTCTCTAGGGATAAACTTTATATTTAGGGGCTCAAAGGCCTCTAAGAGATCCCACACTTTATTCTTGTAATCCTTCAAATAATGTTGTTTACTTATACATTTTTTGGTGACTTGATTCACAATAAGTTTTTGAAATGAAAAACGGATCAATTGTTTATTGAATTGTGTGCAGTTTAAATAAGACTGCAACAACAGGAAATGCCGGAGGTTGCCAAACCAACCAGCGTACATTAGCAATTTGTTAGAACAGAATAACAAATGCATAAAATGACAAATAATGTAATAGTAAACAGTCAGTACGCTAACATCCCCCTTTATTACATTATTTGGGTAATGTAATAACTAATAGCTATACTAGACTACTAACATCCCCTTACATCATTTTGCAATACAAAGAGAGCTGCGAAACAATTCAAATTTGACACGTCCAAGTGCCTTAGTGAAAATGTCTGCAACTTGAGCATCGATGGGAATGTGTTGAAGCTGAATTCGGTGCTTTGGAACTTCATCTCGAATGAAATGACATTGTGTGTCAATGTGCTTTGTTCTTTCATGATGGACTGGATTCTTGACGAGGTTCAGAACACCCTGATTGTCGCAAAACAAGTGTATTGGAGATTTTGATGGATGGCCCATACTTGTCAGAATGCGACGTAACCATATCACTTCGCACACAGCTTCACGTGCGGCGCGATACTCTGCCTCTATTGATGAAATAGCAACCACCTGTTGCTTCTTGTTGTGCCAAGAGACAGGACCGGATCCCAGATGAAAAATGTATCCAGAAGTTGATTTGCGATCATCAAATGATCCGGCATAGTCGGAGTCCGTGTATCCTTGCAAGAAGAATTTGTTGTTCCTCTTGTATTCTAGGCCATATTCCATAGTACCACGGACATAGTGAAGAACACGTTTTGCTGCTTTCCAATGAGTGGTCTTAGGCTCCTGCATGAACCTCGAAAGATAGTTGACAACAAATACGAGATCCGGCCTAGTATTGGTCGGATATATGAGACTCCCAATCAACTGTCGATAGAGAGTACCATCTACCTGAGGTGAATCATCATATCACGATAACCGAAGTCCATTCTCCATCGGAGTTGCCATTGGCTTGCAATCAGTCATGCGATATTTTTCCAGCAATGTCTTGGCATATTTTTTTTGAGACACTTTGATGGAGTGCTCCTTCTGGCTGAATTCCAGACCAAGACAGTAATGGAGAAGTCCGAGATCTGTCATCTCAAAATATTTACACAAGTTTCTTTTGACAGTAGAGATCATAGTTTCTGAACTCCCTGTAATGAGCAGATCATCCACATAGAGTACAAGCAACACTATCTCGGAACCCTATTTCTTGAAATAGAGGTTTGCATCCGACGGACATCTCTTAAATCCATGCTTCATAAGGTGATTGTCCATTTTTATATACCAAGCTCGAGGAGCTTGTTTCAGACCATATAAGGATTTGACCAATTTGCAAACCTTCTGCTCTTGGCCTTCCACTTCAAATCCTTCTAGCTGAGTCATGTAGACTTCTTCTTGGAGATCACCATTTAGAAAGGCACTTTTGACATCCATCTGGTGAACTTTCCACCCATATTGTGTTGCCATAGCACACATAACCCGAATTGTGGTCATCCGAGCAAGTAGGTGCAAAAGTTTCCTCGTAGTCAATGCCTTCCTTTTGAGCATAGCCCTTTGCAACAAGATGGGCCTTATGCTTATCAATTGTTCCATCTGCCTTGTACTTGACTTTATATACCCATTTGCAGCCAATGGGTTTCTTTCCATGCGGCAGATCAACAAGCTTCCAAGTTTTATTTTTCATCAAAGACTCATACTCTGTATCCATAGCGGCCTTCCATTGAGGCTCACTAAGAGCATCTTGCACTGATGCAGGTTCAAGATCATCTATGGTAGACATGAATGCCCTGTCATCATCAATATCCATATCCTCTACTTCTGTACTTGGAGTTACAGAAAGTTCCTCAAAAGATTGACAAAGATCATCAACCTCACCAGTTTCTTTGGCTTCTTTCTCCTTTTGAGCCATACTGCATGTACGAGGTCTATCCAAGTTCAAATTGGGAGGAGTGGATAAATTTGCGTCTCTGATTGTATTTGTACACCATTTTGGATTCTTCTTCGGTGGTGTTGAAGAAGATGTAGAAGGACCTCCTATCTGTGTTGACGAAGGAATCTTCTCTTCCTTAGATTCCACAAGATCTAGGTGTACTTTAGATGTGCTCTGTGATGTGAAAGCTTCATCAAAGACAACATCTCTGCTGACATGAATTTTCTTGGTCAAAGGATCTATCAAACGATATCCTTTAGAGTGCTCATCATAACCAAGAAAAATACATCTCAGTGTTTTCTCATCTAGCTTCTTCCTTTTCTCTTTCGGTATGTGCATGAAAGCGTGACATCCAAAAATACGAAGATGAGATATGGAGGGTTTTCGACCACTCCATGCTTCCTGTGGAGTCATTCCTTTTAGGGCCTTTGTGGGTGCCCTATTCAACAGATATACTGTAGTGGTGACAGCTTCTTCCCAATATTGTTGCCCAAGAGTAGCTCCTGTGAGCATACAACGAACCATTTCCATGATAGAACGGTTCCTTCTCTCAAGCAACTCCATTTTGTCGAGGAGTATAGGCAGTTGTTAACTGTCTCTTGATTCCATGCTTATCTAAGAATGCAAAAAATTCATTAGAGGTAAACTCCCCCCCTCGATCTGAGCGGAGGGTTTTAATAGAAGCTCCTGACTCCTTCTCAACGGATTTCTTGAACTGCTGGAAGAATGCGAAAGCTTCGGATTTCAGTTGGAGAAAGAAAACCCACATCTTTCGTGAGTAGTCATCTACGAATAACTGAAAGTACCTCTTCCCTCCACAACTGTTGGGTGTGAAAGGACCGCACAGATCGGTGTGAATTAACTCCAGAGGTTTTCGTGCTCTTGTTGAGCTCTTCTCAAATGGTACTCTATGCTGCTTTCCTGCCAAGCAGTCAAAGCACATTGGCAATGTGGCAGAAAGGGAAGGAAGACCCTTTACCATCTCATACTTATTGAGCTCAAGTAAGTAGCCAGAACTAAGATGCCCATATCTCTTGTGCCATAGGGAAGTTGCCTCCTTGGTAGAGACAGTCATGGCAACATGTGGAGTAGAGATAGCATCTAGTGCAAATAAGTCGTGCTTATATGAAGCTGTTGCAATCTGCTTACCCTTCCTGGTAATAGTACAACACTTCTTTCCATTCTCAACACGAAAGTTGACAACCATATTTCTATCCAGGATTTGTGTGACTGACAGCAAATTGTTAGCCAATCCCGAAACATAGAGGACTTTGTCAATCTGACACTTGCCATCAGGAAGAGTGACTGAAACTGTACCCTCTCCCTGAACCCTATAGGTTTTATCATCATCAATGGTGACAGGTTTGCCCTCTTTGGCCACAAATGATTCAAACCACGATCTGTCGCCAGTCATATGTTTGCTAGCTCTAGAATCGACATACCAAACAGGATCCCTCTGTGTGGAATCTATGGTAGTCATGAGCACCTTGTGTGCCCATTCAGAATCTGAGTCAGATTCTTCAACAGCAACATTCACCTGGGTTTGCTTGTTTTTATTTTATGGTTTGTTTTGGCCTTTCTGCTTGTTCTTATGCCAACACCTGTTGGTGTCATGGTTGTCTTTCTCATAGATTTTGCACCACCTCTTCTTCTGTTGAGGTTGTTTGCCTTTTCCTTTCGTATCCTGTTGAGAATTTCCTCCTTTCTAAAAGTTGCCTCCTTTTTGCCCATTACCTTTCTTCCTAGAACCCTGCCTGTTGGTGTATAGGGTTGTATTGGAAGAATCATCCTTGTGAAGTTGGCGTGCCTCCTGTTGTTGAAGTAGATTGACCAACTCGATGTAGGTAATTTGTCGTTGAGACACCTGGATGGAGGTTATCAACATATCAAATGAAGAAGGCAAAGCTCTCATCACAAGTGAAATGAGAAGCTTTTCGTCCACAGTATCTCCCAAAGAATTCAATTTCTCTTTCAATTTAGACACTCTGCACAAAAAGAGTTCAACTGTTTCACCCTGTCTCAAACTCAGGTTATGAAGTTGTTGTTGAAGATGAAGAATGGTTGAATCATTCTTTCCCTCATAGATGGTTCTAAGGGCATCCCATGCCTCTTTACCACTTGCTTTGTCAGCTATATGAGGTTGCACTTCATCTGAAACAACAAACAAAATGAGCACCTTTGCTCGACTGTCTTTCTTGTCAAAAGCTATCTGATCTACGAAAGGACCTGTGGATCCTACTGTTGGTGAAGGCCTAGTTGTTGCTCCAGTAACAATATCCCACAAATCTTCCATTTGGAGAATTGCCTTCATCTTATGTTTCCATGGTGTATAATTTGGACCTTTCAATAACTGATGAGGATCAGTCATCAACTTTGCAACAGCGGCCATAGTGAAGGTTCCTTATATCACCAATTGGTCCCCCTTTCGATATACCTTTTGCTAGGTCGTTATACCATACAAAATACCCGCCCTTACGTGAGGGAAACTATAGGTATTTAGAAAGATCAACAAAAATCACCCGCCCTTACGTGAGGGAGACTATAGGTGAGTTTTAGAGATCATACGATACGTGGAACATAAGCAGTATTGAAAGGGAATCGCCTTGTTGATGGCACCTACCATAGAATATTCTTCTCATGCGTGGGGCGTAACTTCCCCTAAACACTATGAAGAATACTTCGTCAGGATTTACGCCTAAACACAAGTGCGATAAAGGGTAGTGGATGGAGTAAAAAAATGCAAAAATGGCTAACTTATCTCTCCCCGACGATTTATAGAGAACAAGCTCAGACGTCGTTGTAGCAGCTATATTAGGCGATGGATACAGTAGCCAAATCACGATAGCTTTACCTGTAAGTGCTGGCCAGAGGTATCACAAATACCGAACGCTGCAGTGCAATAAATTGCACGGATGGGTTTTAATTATTCCGGGGACTTAGGGAGTGTTTTGATTTTAATTTTTAATGTTATAGTGCAAAAATGAAATATGCAACATACAACAAAAAAAATGCCCACAAGAATTAACCCACAAGGTGTCGGTCACAGCCGAAAATGCACCTTTTACAATTCGCCAAATTGCTTTTTCAGAAAATTACTCACATTCCCCCTTTGATTTTTTGAAAAAATATCCCCCCTTAAAACAAATCTCTTTAACAAAGCATTTTAATAATTATTATATATTTAAAATTAAAATAAATAATTTTAATTTATATAGTTTTAAAACTTATGAAAAAATAAATTAAAAATTAAATTTTAATTTATAAAGTTTAAAAACTATAAAAAATAAATTAAAATTAAAAATTTTAATTAAAAAATAATAATTAAATAAAACCTTTGAAAAAAAAAATTATACCTTTGCAAGGGGGGAGTCGGCGGGATTTGAACCCCCGACCTGCAGGCTCCCAGAGCCTTACCGCACGGCTCACGACCACGTGAGCCAGCGGGCTGATCCGGAAGGATCAAGAGGCCCCTCGTATTTGAGCTGCTGCCCGAGCGCAGGTTCCTCCTCTGCGAATCGTGGCCTCGCCGCTGCAACTTCCTCCACGCTCTCCCTTTTTTTTTAAGTTCATGCGCAGCAAAATGGAGGCGGGTTGGCCGCGCGTTTCCAGCTGCTCAACGGGGGGGGCTGCGTTGAGCACGGCGATTTTTTTTTTTTTTTTTGAATTCCCGCCTGCCGCAGGGGGGGAGGGACGATGTTCCGTCCTCCTCCTCGGACGTAACAGCGCTCGACGTGCTGCGTCCTGCGGCTGACGTCTGCGGACGTCACCACCGCGTCCTCCTTCAACGGGGGGGGCTACGCACGCAGGCCGCGCCGTCTCTCGTCCTCCTCCAACGGGGGGGGGGCGCTGTGTTCCCTCCTCCTCCTCGGACGTAGCGGCATCCTGCGGACCACCGCGTCCTCCTCCAACGCGGGGGGGGGCACGCCTCTGTGTCTCCTCCTCCTCGGGTGTGGCAACGCTGGGCGTGCTGCTTCCTATGGCCGTCTAGCTGCACTGCGTCCACCGCGGATGTGGCAGCGCTGCGTCCAGAATTTGGGCGCCCGCGCTGCGTCCTGCGGACGTTTTTTTCTCGTTGCAGGTAGAAATCACTGCAAATCTCGCAGTGATTTTTTTTTTTTTTTTAAACACCTGCACGAAACGTCACGCGATTGCGCGCGACATGAGAAGAAAACAAAATTGCCTCCGCAAAAAAAATTCTCTGCCCAGAAAAATTTTAGAACTGGCTCTGATGCCATGAAATGAAAAACGGATCAATTGTTTATTGAATTGTGTGCAGTTTAAATAAGACTGCAACAGGAAATGCCGGAGGTTGCCAAACCAACCAGCGTACATTAGCAATTTGTTAGAACAGAATAACAAATGCATAAAATGACAAATAATGTAATAGTAAACAGTCAGTACGCTAACAGTTTTGAATCTCCATAGATGAGTAACTGTTTGATTCCCAATTTCTCAGCCTTTCTTAACCCTAAGCATAGGGCCTCATATTCTGCTACGTTATTGGAGCAACTCCAAGTCAACCTATAAGAGAAAACCTTTTCCTCTTCGGTGGGAGAAATCAAAACTATTCCGGCACCAGCTCCATTCTTGCACCTAGCCCCATCAAAGAAAAGCTTCCACAATTGATTCACATAACCATCCTTTTCTAGGGAGGGTATCAATTTTCTTTTTGGTTTCTCAATAGAATAGTTTCCTATTTCTGTTTCTATCATGGCATTAAAATTTTGTAGAGAAAACTCGTCCTCAACTTGGAGCTCTTCTAATGTTTCTTCCATTAGATCTTCTTCTATTGTTTCTTCAATCATCATATTTACACGGTCAGTTTCACCAATATTTTCTACATGAAACGTAGATGGTTTCTCATTAAAAATCTTGACCCTTCTACCTTTGAAATGTATCTCCAAATGAGAATAATCTAAGGATAAGTATCCTCCTATCTTTGCTATGAACTCTCTGGATAGACACATACCAAAATAGGGCTCCAAGTCTATGACTACTACCTCTTGTATGACTATCATCTGAGGTATTTTATGCAGTCGTATGGGAATATCCTTTATCACTCCTACAATTTTTATTGGAGTACCATCTAAACTGTAGGACGCCTGCGCTGCTCCTAGTGTACTCCATTCCCATAATATCACATACTGCTTTGGGTATCACATTGGTAGCAGCGCCTAAATCTATCATGCAGTTGTGAACAACCCATCCTTCCATTTTAAGGGATAAATAAAAGGGTGGTGGCTTGTTCTTAACAGTTGCAGACGTCAAGTTCGTTAGAACCATTTTTGAATATGATGCAGTCCTACCTCCATTTTTCATTATTCTTAGGGATTCCTGTAGGAGATCGATTTGACCTGGGATTTGAAGAGAATCATACATACTTGCCTTAGAAGGAGTCTTTTTCATTTCCTCTACTATACTGAATGTAGGTGAATCAACTATTCTTTCTCTTTCTTTGGCAAAAGTTTCATATTTATTTTTGTATCCCTGGGTAGCTTTAGTTCTTTGCATTTTTGTCAGCGAGGGGAATCTCAACCTTTCCCTAGCCTGTTCTTGGGTTTCATTTTCCCCCCGAGGAATAAATTCTTTGTGTGTTTCTTGCCCTTGAATTTTGGTTGGAAACTGATATTTTCTTTCCTGATGGAGACTTCCCTTAGGAGTTTCTTTGCGAACTTCCTTGGGAGTAGGGGAAACATTCAATGGCTGAAGCTCTTTAGGGTCTACTTGCAGTGGTTTCTTACCTGATCTTGTCAAAACTAAAACCTGTTCTACTGTAGGCATCATGAAGTTGTGGTCCTTCTCTCTAATTATATTTATATGTCCTTTTTATTTTTTCTTTACTCTTTTCAACTGCTATACTTTGTACATAATGCTGGTGTATCATACACGAACTTTCCCCATGTGGATCTTTACATGTAGTACACCAAAAGTTAAAATCAGTGGGAGGCTCTTCGGCCTCCACTATCTCATTTGTATATACCGTGCTCGGTCTCTTTTGTCCCCTATTGCTTGATTGTGCTGCATCTCTCGTTACCTGAGGGAACCTCCTTGGAAAAAAATTCCTTTCAACCTCTCTCTTTTTGATTGATGTTATATCATTTGCTAGATTTTTCATGGTGTCCAGGATAAGAGTAAGTTGATTATCGAGGACTTGTTGAGGAGGTGGCGCAGGTAATGCAGGTATAGCAAAAATAGGAGGCAATTCCAAAGGAATTTTAGGCATTGGTATTAAAGGTACAGAGGGTGATCCATTCCATCTTAGAAGATCAGTGAACTTTGATTCAGTAGAGCTAGGAGAAGCAACATGAGTAGCTTGGGGAATATCAAGAAAAATGGGCATTATTGCTTTGGGTGGATACCTTCCAGTGGCTATGAGATCTCTCTCTGCTATATAAGCTTGTTGATAAATGGCAAGGAATGTGAATATTCTTGACTATCGTATTATCATACTAATATCTGAATCAAAGGATCTCAGATAGTAATATATTGCTTGCTCTTCTGTTGGTTTCAATCCTTGAGGAATCCTTTCCCAGGTTCGACTAAAACGGATATTGAAGTCTACAATTTCTTCTTGAGGATGTTTCCTTATGATCATGAACTGGTTCAATAAGGAAAATGGATCTGCATGCTGATTGAATTCATCCACCAACTTTCTAGCGAGCTCTGCCCAGGTGGTAATTGATTGAGGAGGGAGTGCACGATACCAATAGAGCATTTTACCTTTCAAAGAGATAACTAGCAATATGATCATTATATCCTCCTGTGTGATGTTATAGGTTGCAGTCATTGCTGCTACATATAAGCAATGTTCATATGTTGTTTTTCCTGTTCCATCATATGAAGGCAATGCCTTCAATGCTACGCCAAGAATTTGATTATGAGTTGCTAAATTTAGTGGACCAGTGTGGTTCCATATAAGATAAGATGGTGGTAGAGGAGCGGCCATTGTAATTGCTATATTCATCTAAAGTATTGGGGTTGTAGTAACAGCTGGAGATGAACCAATAATAGAATATGGTAAAACAGAGGGTATAATGGCGCTATTATTAGTAGCAGGTGGATTTGATCTTGCGGATAAAATTGGATTCACTCTTAAGCTACCAAGATGTAACTCGAAGAACTCAATGGGCTCTTCTAAGTTTTTTGATTTGGATCTGGTTATCATATAAACATATACTAGCTTTAACAAAGTCTAAAAAGATAAGGTATTTTCTAGGTCTATACCTTCGAACGGAGTCGACAGGTGATTGGGTTTTTTATTCTAAAGATCAGAGGCAAAACACCAAACCTTGTAAAAATAATGTGGAATTTAGGGTACCACCGGGCATGCCAAAAACTATTGGAAAAAAATCTGCCTTGGGTTGTTTAGTTGCGCCTTAGATTTTGTCAACATTGAAAAGACGAGAAGGTTTGAGACTTTTCGCCTAATCTCCAGAGAAGGCTGGTTCTTTGAAGTTTTTTATGGGAAAAGGGGAAGGAAGTAATACTGAAAGAGAGGGAAATATAGTCAAAGCTAGATCTAATATATGGTGCATATTATACAACAACAAAGACAGATTTACTTACTTCTATCCAAAGCATTTAAACACATTTCCATGCAAAAATTATATAATTTCATATATGATTTCTAATATTTCGTTTAACATGTGTATATATTAGATTCTCATTCCAACAATATGATTTATGTATTGTGAAAGTTTAGCTATAAGAACAAACTCAATTTATAATTCAATATTGTAAGCAGAACTAAAGAACATTAATACATACACTTGCACGATATGAACCAGAAGCCAATGAGAGATGTGATTTTATTTCTTGTATTCGAAGTACATGCATTCAGTCTTGTAAACGTCTAAGGGCCGACCCTTTTTTTGGAGTCGCTCACCCCTATATACCCTAAAAGAGTATCTTTTTCTAAGTACATCTTACTATTTTACAAGCAATCATCTATAGTTTCTAATAATACACAACAAGTCTTCTATGAATTAGATATATTCTTTGTAGATTAGATTCTAGATGAGCTTGTCACATTTTCAATCATCTGGCAAACCTGCTCTATCCTGGATTTCTGATAATCATGTCAGAAATCACTTCTTGGTGTCAGTGCATGCCTTTGATTGCCAAAAATACATTTTATTCCTTTACAGCTGGCGCATTGTGAAATAATGACATTCTTTGCTCTTTTACCGCCTCCAGCCATGAAAATGAGACATGTCACGAAATCATGACATTCATCTCTTACTTTGCTCTTCTACCGCTTCCAGCCACAAAAATGAGACATGTCATGAAATCGCGATGTCCGTCTCTTGCTTTGCTCTTCTGCCGCTTCCAGCCGCGAAAATGAGACATGTCACGAAATCACGACATTCACCCTTTGCTTTGCTCTTCTGCCGGTTTCCATCGCAAAAATGCAACATGTCACGAAATCGCAACATCTTTATGTCTTTTCCTTCATTTCTTCTGGGCGGTCGCAAAAATGCGACATGTTGCGAAATCGCGACATTCCTATGTCTTCCCTTTATTTCCTTTCGAATGGTCACGAAAATGTGACATGTCGCGAAATCATGACACTTTTTCCTTCTTGCTCTTTCTCTTTGCTTTGGACCGCGAAAATGCAACATGTCGCGATATCGCGACACTTTTCTCTCCTCGCTCTTTCTCTTTTCCTTGGACCGCGGAAATGCAACATGTCGCGATATCGCGACACTTTTTCCTCCTTGCTCTTTCTCTTCACTTTGGACCACAGAAGTGCAACATGTCGCGATATCGCGACATTTTTTTCTCCTCGCTCTTTCTCTTTGCTTTGGACCGCGAAAATGCAACATGTTGCAATATCGTGACACTTTTTCCTCCTTGCTCTTTCTCTTTGTTTTTGGCCACAAAATTGCAACATGTTGCGATATCGTGACACTTTTGCTTCCTTGCTCCCTTCTATTGCTCTTGGCCACAAAAATGCAACATGTCGCGATATTGTGACACTTTTTCTTTCTTGTTCTTTCTCTTCTCTTTTGGCCGCGAAAATGCAACATGTCGTGATATCGCGACACTTTTTATTTCTTGTTCTTTCTCTTCTCTTTTGGCCACAAAAATGCAACATGTCGCGATATCGCGACACTTTTGCCTCCTTGCTCCCTTCTATTGCTCTTGGCCACGAAAATGCAACATGTCACGATATCGCAACACTTTTTTCTCCTTGCTCTTTCTCTTTGCTTTGGACCGCAAAAATTCAACATGTCACGATATCGCGACACTTTTTCCTCCTTGCTCTTTCTCTTTGCTTTGGACCATGAAAATGCAACATGTCGCGATATCGCGACACTTTTCCTCCTTGCGGTGTTTTGCTTTTTCTTTGATCTTTAGCATATGGGCCACTTCGGTCTTCTTGGAAAATATGCAAAAAGGTGCATCAGCTATTTTTCTATAGTTAGTCACTTTTTGACTAACAAGTACTACTTGAGCATGATTGATTGAGCCTTTGAGAAGGCCTTTGGGATAGATTTCCAAACAGATTTCTGGTAGTTTGTGTATGATTTATTGAGCCTTTGAGAAGGCTTTGTGGATAATTTTTGGGATAGATTTGTGGACATATTTGGGACAGATTTTGATGAGGTTCTAAGTGAGCCTATTGAGCAGAGTTGAGCAAGTTCTTGGTGAGCTTGCTAGAGCAGTTTTGGACAAGTTCTTAGTGAGCTTGTTGGAGCATATTTGATCAAGTTCTTGGTGAGCTTGCTAGAGCAGTTTTGGAAAATTTCTTAGTGAGCTTGTTGGAGCAGATTTGAGCAAGTTCTTGGTGAGCTTTCTAGAGAAGATTTGGACAAGTTCTTAGTGAGCTTGTTGGAGTAGATTTGAGCAAGTTCTTGGTGAGCTTGCTAGAGCATATTTGGACAAGTTCTTAGTGAGCTTTTTGGAGCAAATTTGAGCAAGTTCTTGGTGAGCTTGTTGGAGTAGATTTGGACAAGTTCTTAGTGAGCTTGTTGGAGCATATTTGAGCAAGTTTTGTGTGAGCTTATTGAGCAGTTTTGGACAAGTTCTGTGTGAGCTTGTTATGCAAATTTGGACAAGTTTTGTGTGAGCTTGTTATTGCCTAGCTTTGAGCAGATCAAAGAAATCATTGTGTTGGATAAGGATCCTTATTTTTGTGTGAAATATTATAAGGATATTATCTTGTGGAGTACCACACATTAGGGAAACCACGTTAAACATTGTGTCTCAATTGTGTATGGTCACTTGTGCTCCTGCTTACTATTGCTATCTGAGTTATTTATGCACACTGCTATATTTGGTTATTGTAATTAAGGACATTAATTGATATTGGTTTGGAAATAAAGTAAAAAGTGGTCTTATACTGTTCACCCCCCCTCTCAATATAAGCTTGTGTTCTTCACTTAGGTTAAACTTTATTATGTAATTAGGATTTTGGTACTAATATAAATACCCCTTCCACTTCTCATTTTATTATCAGTGTTGTGTAGTATTATGATGACTACAAGTGACCACCATACCTCTTTTTTGTACTTTTCACTTTTTGTATAAGATTTAAGTGGATGAATTGCTTTCATTCATTTCTAAAAAATATTGTGAATTTCAACATGGTATCAAAGTAGGTAATAAAGTAGCATAACTTGGTCACATAGCAAGTTGACTCAAAGCCTTTGATCCTCCATCTAAATTTGAGGAAGAATCACTCTTAAAAGATTCATAAGGAGACTTTGCATAAGAAACCAAGAGGAAATTTCTATCAAGATTATATTGTTCACTTTTTCAAGGATCTTCAAAACCATCTACATGCTTCATCCTTCCTAAACTAATCCAGATTTATGGTTTGAATCTCTATGTTGGCACCTTCTATTTTTCTTTTATCCTTGTAAATATGTAGAATTTAGCACTATTTTTTTAAATTTAAATTATGTCATGCATGTGCCCTTTTTGCATATGTTCTTTTGCCTCATGCCTTGGACCCTCTATCAAGGAAGAGACTAATCCATCATGTAACATTGTGATGGCATTTTATTGGTTAGTGAAAGTAGTGATATGGGACTTTAGATGAGAGTATCTCGGTTTGAGGCTTTGCACCTTTATTTTTTAGCAAATTTAATGAAGAAATGAGGTCTCATCATTGGATATGACAAGACATTTCTTCTATTTGTTGGCATACCCTACATTCTTCATATATTTTGGAGATATATCTATCATAAAAGGAATAGTGCTAAAATGGTTGGTTTATGATCATGAAGGCATTGATAGGTGAGTGTTAAAGAGATTGAGGTTGGGTGGAAACCCTCTTTTAAACTTATTTAAACTCAAGCATAAAAAATTTGTGAGCAAAAAATATTTTACTGTGCATATATATGGTGGATGTACTAGTTAGCACAAGGTTTATAGGTTATAAGAAACTAGATTTCAAAACCTATTGTTGATTTATCCAGGTGTTGTAGGTGAGTTGGAGATGAGAGGGCAATCCTCCAAGGGATATCCTAGGTTCAAATCTCCACCCTACAAAAAATTTGAATTGGGTACCCAAAATCCAATTGATAATGTTGGTGCAAGCAGGGTCGGGTGCAACTCTCAGGTGCCTTTGAAGTGTAGAACCCCCTGGTCATGGTATCTCAGATCAAGGTGGCCCTGCAAGGGGTTTTTTGCTTTAAAATAAACTATTATGGTTTTTTTAAAAGTTGATTGAATATATCCTTTGGTCAACGTGGTGGTTATTGTGGCATCCAGGGATGCCACATAAACTAGGTTTTGTACTTATACCACTCATAAACTGATCAAAAGAAGCTAGATATAATATTGTTAGTGCACTACTGAAGGCCAAGTGATAAAAATGAATGGTAGCCATTAGCAAATTAGTAGATATCACATGGCAAACAATGATTTATTATTATTTTTATAAGGCTTGGCAAATTATTTTTTCAATTTTTGAGGGATATTAGGGAGAAAATTTGGAGGCCATAACTTTTACATATAGAAGCAATTTAAGCCTATTGTTTTTCATATTGCATATTTTTTAACCTCTACAAATTGATAACATCAACTTATAGAGTTGTTTTAGAATTTGGGGCCAAATTGTGTGAAATATTCCTCAAGCCCTATTGCCCTATTTTGAAAGAGAAAATTTACTTTTTTATGCAATAAGAATCTTTGGCCTAATTGTTTTGAGAGATATAGATGGATTTGTGATAGCTACAGTAGAGTTTGAGTCTTTTAAAGGCTTGTAGGAAAAAAATTTAAGGTGTGTTTTAGCCAATCCTTCTTTCTTCTTTGGGCAATTAATTCATATTATTCATGAAGATTTAATATTTCATTATCTATTCCTTCTATTTCTTGTCCATGTATACTTGGTAATTTTTTACAACTCTTATTTTAAGCATATTGATGAAATTCCTCTTTTAATGACTAATATTAGGTGGACTAAAGGTAAGAGGAAGTATTCAAATAATATTATGTATGTTGTGAGTGGAAAATATTTATTTTCAATACATACCTTATACGAAAACAAAATTTTAGCAGAGCTTATCCTTAAGGAGGTGGTGATCTTAACTTCTTTTATTTATTTGATTTCCTAGTAGAAGGATTTTTTTGATGAGTGGGAGTGTCAAATATTGGAAATGGTGACTACAGTCCATCCTAAGGAGACTCTTGTGTAGAAAATATTTTTATAGTAGCAGATTTCATATGGTGGGGAGGATCCAAATAAATCTATCTCAAAATGCAAAGGCCTACAAAAGCATCTATTATGGGAGAGATATTATTGTTACTAATGGCTTCTCTCATTGACCTCTTTGTTTAGATTATGGTGGGTGTTAAAATTATAATCTAAGTTCAGATTAATGGGGGTGTTAAAATTATAATCTAATTCCTTGCCAAGGACAACATTGGATGATGTATTTGATAGGCCTAAGGAAAATTCATTGTACAATATTTTAATTTATTGTAATATTTTATTGTGTTATCCCTATGGGTCATGGTTACTTATGATGGTTAGACCCGCTTAATAAGTTGTAATTACCCTTAAGACATCTTGTTATATTGACTTAGGTTAAATTTTATTATGTCATTAGGGTTTTGGTATTGTTATAAATACCCCCTTCCACTCCTCATTTAATTATTAGAGTGTTGTGTAATTTTATCTAAGGATTTAGTGATTACTTATGGTGTCTATGCATGTCCACCATATCTCTCTTTTTTTCTTTTTGCTTTATATATAAGATTTAATTGGTGGATTGCTTCTATTTGTTTCTAAAAAATATTGTGAATTCCAAAAATGAAGTATAAAGTGTAATACTTAGGGTTGTAGAAAGAAAAAAATTGGATATCAAACACCTAAATATATTTGGTGACTAAGAGTCGGTACTTAACCAAGGTAGTTTACCCTATGTCACTAAGAATAAGCAAATGAAGTCATACAAACATAGGTTTTAGGATTATTCATCTAAAATTTGGTTCATTTAGACAAAAAATTGAACTTTAAAAGAATATGCAAACAATGGTTAAAGTTCTTCACAATTTTAAAGAAGGGTGGGTCATTCCAATGAAATAATATTTTCAATTTTTATATTTAAAAAAAATAAGAATGAATACGCTTGATGTAAAAATAAATAGCTGATATTCAATGAATTATCACTTAATATTAAGGATCCTCAACAAAGATCACTTGATATTAAGGATCCTCAACAAACTATGTAGATTTAATTAATACTAAAAATAGAAGCTCACATGCATATCACAACACAAAAATGAAGGCTTTTCAATAGCAACAACAAATTTAAAAGAAATAAATACAAATATCACCCAAAATCCTTTGACAATATGAGAGTAGTAGTATTTCACTTCTTCAACAACTATACATCAAGATGTTATCACAATTATATGTTGGTGCACAACTCGAACCAAAACCTTTTGTGATAAAATTATTACATCACCTAAAGGTCATTTGATTACATGTTAATGAGGTATACCATACAATTGAGTTGGTTACAAGTTGTTATGACAATCAACTTCATATGTTTTTTTCTTGATAAAAAGAGGTTGTACTTAGGTCCCCCACCCTTAACAAATTACATCTCTCTTCTTTAGAGCTTGAGAGTTTACAAATAGATACACTTCTCATCTCAATTGAGATGCTATAGTTAGAAACCTACATCATTTTACATAATATGTCTGAATTCTTAATTTTTATTTTATGAATCTTTTCAAATATTTGTATGAATACAATTACTCTGAAATTTAGTCTTGCATCTTAGTAGAGTAATATTTCCAAAACATCGCACTAATATAGTTCACTTTATCAAATCTGGATTTCTAGTTTCCTTCCTGAAACATAAGTGCAACCACAAAAATTATAATAAATAGTCTAAATGAAAACACATTATTTTTACAAAATAAAATAGATATTACCAATGGAAAACATTAAAGTAAATCTTAATCATTAATTGATTTAGGCAATCAACAATTTTTGTCAACTTCAACTAAACTTTCTACTTCCTCTAACCATGGAAAGGAGATGTTAACTTCACGATCCTCAATCAAAACTCCTCTATTGGCTCGCTTATGTGCATATTTTTTTCCTTCCCTTAATATATGTGTAAACCTGATTTCTTCAAACTCTTTAGCAATATCTTGAATTTCCATAATTATCTCTTGTGTGTTCCATGGAGCGTTTGCTTTCCTCGAAAATTCTTTTATTACTATGAGAAAATCACCTTCCATCCAAACTCTATTCCATTTCATTTATTTACATATTTTTAACCTTTCTAAAGCTTCCCAAGCTTCATCTTTATTATTTGTCTTAAATCCACAATTGAAAGCATAATGAGAAAAAATATCTCCTTTATTATTTGTGATTATTCCTTCTCCTTCTAGTCCTAGGTTTCCTTTAGATGCTCCATCAAAATTCAATTTAACCCACTCCACATCTGGTGGTTTCTACTTTATATTCTTTACCTTATTTTTGCTTCTCTTGTACCCAACATCATAATTCCATTTAATGACTTGACTCCATCTATCAAGACTCTATGCTTCCAAATTAGGGATTGGGTTAGTTGATAGGGTTGTTTTAGACTCGTCTATGGCTAAACATATTTTCTTTTTCATCACCTCTAAATTGCTTTCCTTTCCTTTAAATACTCTTCTATTCCTTTCTAGCCATATAGTCCAAAGTATTGTATCTTTTGATATATCTCATATTGTTTGTAAAGCCTCACTTTATAAGTGCTTTTCCATTGCTTTAACTAATCTTCAATTCTGCTATTCATCACCATGCATTTACCAAACATATTAAGAATCCATTGCCATAGATTCTAGACTTTTGAGCAATGTCCCAAGAGATGGTCAATACTCTCCTCCTTATTACAAAAACCACATTTAGAGGGGCCATGAAAACCCCTTTTCATAAGGTTATCCTAGGATAAGATTCTTCAATGACATACTAGCCAAGAAAATATTTTGACTTTAGGAATGCTTGGGCTATCCCAAATATCTCTCCAAATTCTAGTGATATTATTATTATGTTGGTGTTGAACATTATATCCACTTTTTGTTGTGTATTCTCCTGAGCTATTCAACTTCCAAATCAATTTATCCTTGGAACCCCTCAAAATAATTATAGTTTTTATCTTTCTACTCAATTGCCTTCTAGCATCAATGTCTTCTATACTTGTAAAAAAATCTTCTTTCCATTTGTATATTCCTTCTCGATCCTTGTACAAAATTTTTGAAACCCTATCACTATATTTGTCTTGAAGAAATCTCATCCAAGGTTTCAAAACTAGATCTAAATTGAGTGGTTTTTTATCACACCAAGTATCCATCCAAATAGAAATTTTTTCTCCAGTTCCCACCACCCATATTAAACATTTAATCATAATATCAATAGATTTTTTTAAACCATTCCAAAGAGTGTAACCATTTGGAAAGAGAGAATGTTGTAAATAATAAACTTGGGTCATTGGGATCAACTTCTTAATTAGAAGAATTCTTACCCATTTTCTTTGACTCTCTTTGTACAATCTCCAGATAATGTTTCCCCTAAGAGCTAAGTTTGCATCTGTAAGAGCTCTTAAACCAAGACCTCCCCTAGTTTTGTCATCACACAACTTGGTCCATTTCACCAAAGAAAATTTCCTTTTATCATATAAACCTGACCATAAAAAGGATCACATAATAAAGATTAAAAAAATTTCAACCTATTTTGGCATAGAATACAAAGATATATAATATGTTGGAATGGCTTGTAATACTGACTTAATTAACTACACTCTTCCTGCTAATGATAACCATCTATCTTTCCAAGCTGGATGTTTATTTTGAACTTTACTAATAACTGGATTCCATAAATCTATCCTCATTCTCCCCTCAAATAAAGACATCCCTAGATAAGTTGTTGGTAAATTTGCCTTCTCCATTTGAAGCAACCTACAAATTCTTGCTTTGATATTAGCAAGAGTGTTAAGAAAGTAAATTTTGGATTTATTCCTATTAATGTTTTGCCCTGAAGCTCTTTCATACTCTTTTAAAAAGTTATTCAAAGCTCTAGCCTCATTTATTCTTGTTCTTCCAAAAAGTGTTGTATCATCTATGAACTATTGATGGGTGATGTTATCGATGTTATTACTAACCTTAAGTCCACTTATAAACCCATATTTGTAAGCCTTATTTAAGTTCCTACTCAAAACTTCTGCCATAATATTGAACAAATAAGGAGATAGAGGATCTCCTTGTCTAAGGCATCTCTTGGCTTTAAAATATTCTGTCACTAACCCATTGACCAACACTAAATAAGAAATTGTAGAGACACGAGCTTTAATCCATCTAACCCATTTCTTCCCAAAACTGAACTTATCTAAAAATGCAAAAATAAAATTCTAATCAACTTCATATTGTATCTATAAACGTAATATTTTATTGATTTTCTAATACCTTGTTGGTCCTAAAATATGGTTTCAAACTGGGATACAAAAAATATAAGTGAGATATTAGATAAATATTCTAGAGTAGATGATTGGAATGAGATATCAAATTGGATGCTAAAGCAGTGGAGTTTTTCTTATTTTTCATTGTTTGTTTATTTTATAAATATTGAGTCTATGTATAGTATTTCTTGTTGCTCCTTGAACATTGCGATGAGTTGGCTAATTGTATTTTGAAGAGGCATGAGGAATTCAATATTTCATTCCAATTTAATCTTGCTCAATGAGATATAGGTATTTCTTAGAGGGTGTTATGTATTATTTTGTCAAAGATCATGTATTTCTTGGAGGTTGTTATTGATTTTATCTCTTTGACAATCTCTTCTATTATTTGGTCCTATGAATTGATTTTGATAAAACCTTTGATTTTGAAATTTTCTTCTCATGGGTTTTGGTCCTTTATATGAATTTTGAAAATTTCTCCTATTTCTTTGCCATCTATCCATTTCTTCAAATATCAAAGTTTATAAATTTACAAATTAAATAATCAAATTTTGAGTAGAAGTCCTTTTGACTCCCAAATTTCTAATTTGTAAATTTTCAATCAACTAATCAAGTTTCAAAATTTTAATTCCTTTTTGGAGTAGAAATCCTTATCTCTCCAAATCTATCAAATTCAAATAAATTTGCAAATTTAATAATTAAAATATTTTCTATATCTTTTGATATAGAGGACCTTGTGTCCCTAATACTTTATAAAATTTGTAAATTTTCCTAATCAATCAATCTTTCAAATTTTGATTTCTTTAAAATATTATTTGAAATTGAAAACCTTTTGACTTCCTAATTATAAATCAACAATATTCTACTTTTCAATTTTCTTCAAAAAAACAAATTTAGAAGTCAAAGCCTTTTCACTTCAATTATACTTTATAAAATTCAATAAAGTTTGATTTTTCTTTCTAAAATTTATTAAATTCTAAATATCATAAAATCATGTGCCAAAAATTAGTTTTTAACCTTATAACTAATATTTGAAAAGTATAAAGGTGCTAAAATATGTTTCCCAAAATTCTTACCTTGACCCACATGTTGGATAAAAATGAATGCTTTTCTACTCTTGTCAGGGCATTATGGTAGGCATATCTCAAGTAAATGATACATCTTGATTAACGTTATAAAGCAAATCCAGATGTTATCTTATTCTTTGTTTTCAAATATTTTAGGCTTCCTTAAATATGCTATGCTCTCTGTTATCATATCTAGAATCTTCTAAAACTAATTTAGGCTCCCCTAATAATGTCTTGTCTTGGGCATTAGTCTTATGAAATCATCTCAAGCAATCATATATATCATGCACTCATTATGCTTCTCCTTGTCCTTTGGATTGTTACTATCTAGTCACAAAGTATTCCCTTCCTCAGCTTTCTATTCTTCTATAGCACATTCACTATAGATGCTTCTACCTTGCACGCTTTTCCTCTTGGCTAGTTGTATAGGTTGGCCAATGAAGTTGTCATTGTTCTTCTTTTTTTGCTATACAAGATGGTATGCATAGGTGCAACTATTGCTTTATTTTGACTATGAAGTCAATCATCCCTCTTTTTGGGATCTCCTACGGTTCTTTTTCTCAAGGCTATGAAGTCAATCATCCCTCTTGTGAGGCTCTTCTATAGTGATTTCACTCTAAGTAGTGAATCCAACCGTCCCTCTTGTGGGTTTCTTCTATAATGCTTCTACTCTAGACAGTGAAGCCAATATCTCTCTTGTAGAGATCTTATTTTTGGTGATTCTAAAAAAATACTTAAGAAACATTCTTTTGGAATATTTCTTCAAATTAAGAATCCCTTCTACACTAGGTAGGATTAAGTTGAAGATACTCCAACGCTAGCAACTCTCTTCTAGTATCCACTAGTTTTACTGCTAATGTCAAATAATGTTAGGGTATAATGAAATACCCAAAATTTGGCCTATATTTTCTTCATGTTGCTCAAAATTTAATTTCTTTAAAATTCACATTGAAGACTTCCTTTGATGCTAGCTTTAGAGACTACTAAAATTAGCTCTGAATATAAATCTTATAGAAAGGAAATAATGGTAGTTATGATACCATTGTTGGATTTTTGGCCAGATTATCATAAGTCCCAATTTCTGAGATCTTGATATATCTCAAATATAAAAGAAATTACTGTATTAAATGACTAATATAATGAACATAACATTCATAAAAATTATAATAATATGAACAAAATGATCAATATCATTCATGTAATAACATAAAGAAAAAACTTACAATATATTGCTCAAAATATGCATACAATATTTAATATTATTAATGCTTGAATGTATCTAAGATACTTTGATAATCTTCAATCCATATACAATACATGGATCTTTTTCTCCATAATATAACCTTCATAGATGACTCTTCAATACTTAATTATTGCTCTCCTCTCATATCTAGGAGATGCAACCTACTTATTCCATACATAAGATAAATATTCTCATGTATTTTGTCTTCTCATCTTGCCACTTGTATAATAACTACTGACTCTCTATTTACACACTTTATTCTATGACACTTGCACAATTCTATTTGCACACTTTACTATATGACACATTGCACACTCCTACACACTCTATTACAAGACACTTGTGCACATTCTCACTCTTTATATTTGCACACATAATTACATAACACTTGTGCACATCCTACACATGAACACTTACATAATGGGAAATATAAATCACACTCCTAAAATATAAACTCACACCCTAATCTATTGCATATTTACATGTGTACCATGAAGGTACCATAGGAGTATATTAGCAAGTGCCAAATAATGTAATATTATCCAGTAGCTCTAACATTGGCTCAGAGGCACTAGATGACTCTAGTGCTTTGGTTACCTCAACAACAATAGTAATGTTTGATGCCTCCTTATTGATGTCTTGTTGTGCTTGGTTCTTTGCTCCTAAAATATTTTCTATCTTCTACTACTCCCCTCATTAGTTCCAAATTGATGGTGGCCTATTAATTTAATTAAAGCATGATGCTTAAGCATGCACTTATCTTCTCAAAATATTGAATCCATATCATGTAGTGCTAAATTTTAAATAATAAAAAAAATTAACATGAATTTTAGGATTACACTCATTATGCCTTAGATGAATGAGAATTTTTATATGTGGACTAGAGAGAGAAGCAAATTATCCATAATAGGTGATGAATTTCATCACCCGTAGGGTGATGGAATTCCAAGGCTGCACTAAGCTAGTTTACTTTAGTCATGGCCAATGTCAAATTCAAGGTCTAGGTTACCTTCCTTCTTGAACTCACTAAATAATGTAGAAGGTTCCTCTTACATTTAGAAGAATTCCTGATCAACAAGAGGGACTCTAGAGACTTTACTCAAAACCATTCAAGTGACTAAAATTTTAATATCTTGAACTTTGGAAACCCCTTCTTGTAAACTTTGTGTGAAATCCTCAACTAATTTGACATAATGTCCATCAAAGTGATGAAAAAATTATATCCACCTTGTTGTGTCAAAAATGTGTGTGACTTTTGGGTTGTATAGTAGTTCCTCCATATTGTTAGGCTTAGATTTTTATTTTATGGTCCATGATATTAGAGAGAGTTGTAGAGGAGATGGTTCAATGCACACTTCCTATATTATTGATGGTAATTCTAAGTCACAAAGGTGATAGATGGATTTTCAAGATCATTATCATGCATGCATGCATGGGAATGAGATTTGGTTAGGCCTACTATTATTGCCTCAATGTCTCATGTCTTGGAATATGGAAGATTTCTCATAAACACCCTCTTTAAATGGATGTATGCCACTTGTGCAATGATTAACTACTATCTACCACTAAATATTATACCAGGATATCATGCACAAAAGAGAGACATACCATGGGTTTTAAGTGCCTATTGGGGTACCAATTCCCATGTATAAATCATACCCTCTATTTTCCAAGGTACCCCAATGCATGGTATGGGTTGGGCTTTGAATCTCCTTGTGTGCCTTATGATCATGTCACCACTATGACCTTTGTGTTACTCACAAATTATTTCCATGTGGATCGTGTTTGTCTTACACCAAAAAGTCTTGTCAGGTGTTGAGTAGCACACTGCCCAATGTTAATAATATATTTCAAGTATTGCTTGGATAAGTCTAGTGCTCAGTTGAATAAGTTCAATGCTCATCCATTTAACAAAGAAAAGGTACCAAAAAATTCCAATGCTATATAAAATACCTCAAATCAATTTGATCCCCATAGAAGCCTTCTTCCATGCACCATAAGTAATGAATTCACTACAATCATACAAGAGTTTCTAAATTAAACAATAGTAAGAAGAAAAAATATGTACCTTGCTAAGAGATATGAGATATGATGCTTTGAAGTAGATAGAAATTTGTGATCATACCAAAATAGGCATTAGGGTTAGAAAAGAAACAAAGTTAGAAAAACCACATAGTTTTTTCAAAAGAGCCCATCATTTCTAGTTTTCAATCTACTTTTGCCCTGGTTGTGTCCACAAGGGATTTTCACAACCGATTTTTTATTTACAAGGTAAGTATGTTGGAAATCTATTTTCATGATAGCCTTGGCCCAATGGTTCACCTAAAGGGGTTTTCACCATTGTATCAAGTCTCTCTTTTTTCCAAAAATAAAAAACATAATTATCCTTCATTCAACATGGAAGACAATGTCTCTCCCATAATGTACATGTCAGAATGTGAAAGTAAGTGAGAAAAAAATTCTTCCTTGGATATTGGTATGTGGTATAGTTTCAAATAATGTCCATTACCATAATTATTTACCTTGAGCCATCAATAGACAGTAGACAAACAAAACCATTATAAAATACTTGTTCAATCTCATATGGACCTAGCCATCATGTTTAAATATTTTCCTTGAAGTCAAGATAACAAATAAAAAAGTAGTGCCCAATCACCTAGCTTGTATTTGTTTCTCTTGATATGCTTGTCATGACATGTCTTTCATTGTTATTGAATGATTTTTATCTGATGAAGAGAATCCATTTGGAACTCATCAAGCTCATATAGTTGTAATATTATTTCCTATTGTATCCACGACAACTCAAGAACAACATCAAGTGTAGTATGAAATGCTTGTAATTCAAACTAAATGGGTAGAATAGGTTTCTTACCATAAACTAACTCATATAGGGTGAATTAAAATGTGGAAATCTAGGTGATGTTGTAAGCCAAAACAACTTTTGGTTGTTTATTGGCCCAATATTTCCTATGTGAAGCTACTATTTATGTTAATATACTCTCTAATTTTGTATTGTAAACTTCTATGTGACCACTAGCCTAAGGGTGATATGATGAAGACTTTTTCTATTTCACTTGGTAAAATTCTATAAATGTTTGGATGACTTTTAACACAAATTGGGGTCTTTGATCAGACATAGTAGCATGAGGAGTACCAAAGCATTGAAATATTTTATTATATAAAAAATCAGCCACCTTGTCCTCATGAGTGTATTGGAGAGCACTTACTTCGATCCATTTTGTTACATAATCTATACACAATAAGATATGTTGCTTTCCTTGGAATGGTGGATCAATGGGTCCAATTAAATATATCCCCCATTTCTAAAATGGTTTCAAAATCACCTAAAGTTTGAGGGGTATCTCATTCTATGTAATGGATTTTCCCATTCACTAGCATTGATCACAATGGGATACATATTTCTTTACATATTTTTGAAGCAAGGGCTACTATATCCAGCTCGTAAAATATTTTTTGTAGTTTTCTTTACTGAATGATATCTTATAAAATTTTCATCATGACATACCCAAAATATGTCATAGATATCTTCCCTTATACATCTACACAATGCATGGTTAGACCTGCATTTGAAAAACAAACCTTTAATCCATTGGAATGATGAACTTTATCAAATTAAATGGTGCTTTTCATTAGAGGTAAGACAAGTAGAAACCTTCCTAGTTACCAAATAATTTTTGATGTCTGTAAACTATGGTGAATGTGTCAATATTGCAAAAAAAAAATCATCAGGGAAAGAGATGTCTATTGGTTCTTTTTCACCAATAGTATTTTATCTTGATAGAAAATTAGTGACTACATTGGCCTTACCCAGTTTTTCCATGATAGTAATGTTGAATTATTTTAGTAGTAGTAGCCATTGGACAACTTGTCCACTTACCATAGGTTTGTTCATTAAATACATAATCACAGCACGGTTGATATGCACATATATAGGATACCTAATAATATAATGATAAAATTTGTTGATGGAATAAACTACTACCAAGAATTTCATTTTACTTATGGTATAGTTCTTTTCAGCCCTTGTTAGATTTTTACTAATATAGTAAATAGCATAGTTTCCATTATCTTCTTCTTGCCCAACCATTGCATCTATAGTAGTATTAGAGACATTGGTGTGAATTTGGAATGGAATTTTTTAGTTAGGTCCTCTTAATATAGGTGTAAAAGTCAAATTTTCTTGAAAAGTATCGAATGTGACTTGATATTCTCTTGTCTAATTAAACTCAACATTTTTGGTAAGAAGAGAAAATAGTAGGGCAACAATTTTACTTAAGTTTTTGATGAAGCATCTATATAGCCTGCATGCCCTAAAAACATTTGATATTTATTTGAGTTTCTAGTTGGGGTGATAGATTTATGACCTCCACCTTTTTTGGATCCACCTTTATAGTGATGATAGAGATATGATGTCTTAGCACAACCCCTCATCTATCATCATCAAATATTTTTCATTGCTTAAATATAGATTATGGGTCTCACATCGAGTGAAGACACAATCAAGATTATGGAGATCCTCTTTGAAGGTTTCTCCATATATTGTTTAATCATCCATGTAGACTTCAACACATACATTAGTGAGATCCACAAAGATGTCAAGAATTGCCCACTAGAATATTACAAGGGCATTACATAATCCAAATTGATCTGACATGGTAATAAAATATCCTCTAGATTTATGTGAATGTAGTCTTATATTGGTCGTTTGGTGCCACCTATATTTGATGATAATCACTAAATCCATCTAGGAAAGAAAACTATTTCTTTCCAACAAGTGTGTTGAGCACTTGATCTATAAAAGGTAACTAAAAATGGTCTTTTGTGTGGCCTTACTAAGTTCTCTATAATTGATGCACACACTTTTTTTTTTTCTTAGGAACAATAACCAATGGGAAGACCCATTGGCTATTGTAGATTGGATAGATAAAGCCTACATCTAGTAGTTTTTTTATCTTCATTTTTAACATGTCCCTCAAAGCAGGATTTATCCTTCTTTGTAATTGATAAATAGGTTTCTTATCAATGATGTATATCCTATGTGTGCATATATTGGGGTGTATCTCCTTCGTATCACTATAGTCCCAAGAAAATAAATTTACATAATAGCTTAAAACCTCAAAAAATTAACTTCCTCTTCATATTTTAGGTATCTATTGATATTAACTACTTTTCCTTGTTGTATCTTTATTTTCTTAGTATCTAACTACACCAAATTGATTCCTCTGCTCACCAATTATCTCAAAGAATAATTTTATAGTAGTAGGAAATAGAAGATCTTGGTGTTATCATTAAAAATGATTTCCATAGGAACAATATTTGCTAGAGGATATTTAAAGGATGAAAGGAAGAGTCTTTGCCAACCATATACCAAAGTAAATGGATAGTCTTGCAAAGACATAAGTGGTAAAGATTCAAAGGATTTACATTCATCTTTCCATAAAAATTGGTGAATTGTGTCCTACTCATAATCTGAGCAAAATCTATATAAGGAACCTAATAGGATGGTTTCATTCTCAAAAAGGGCTCCTTCTAACTAGTCCAAATTTTTCACATGTTATTTCACAATTACCATATCCAAATAGATAAAACTATCGTGTTCATCAGTTTGTCAATCCATTGATTCCCAAAAAATCCATAGAATGTCATGTTGGTGGATATATGATCTTTTTAGGATTCATTCTATTGGAAATTGTCATATCCCTTATACAACAGTCAATAAAAGCAACGGTCATAGACAACCAAAGTTATCCAAGGATTTAGGGATATTCATTAATCTTGGCTCTTGTTTGCAGGATCAGGGATTCAATGGGGTATTCCCATGATTTGACCATTACTAGGATATCTTCTACTATCCCTTCTAGTTTTAAGGTAGATTGATCCACCGTTTAAAGTATAGTAGAAATGGGTAGCACATTGGTCAGGGGTAGTTTATTCAATGTCTTAGTAGTCATAACATTTATGGACACCCCTAAGTCAATCAATTCATTAGGTGTTTTGATTATTCTAAAGAAATTATAATCACTAGACTCCTAGAATATCCATACTTTGGTGAAATAAGCTACCCTACTAAGATGTTAGTCAGTTTTCCATCTACTTGTATTATTTTTGGATAACTTTTCTATTTTCTTCCTGGTTTTTCACACACATATCTCAGATTACTTTGTTAAATATTGGTATATCTTTAATTACTTGGAGTAAAGGGATCATGATATTTAATCACTTTGGTTGTACCAATAAATCAGATTACTTTTAACACTCTTCTTTAGGTTCTAAACATTTAAGATATGTTATCTTAATGGCACCTAAAGGAATATTTTTAGAAGGATTTTTTCTTCTTATTTTGGTGGCTTAAATTTTAATGGTGTTTCTTGTCTTTTTTCCCTTAGCTCTACTATTATGTGAGGCACTGGATCAAGCAATACCTTAAGTGAATCTTGACATTACCACAATCAATAATATTGAGATTAACTATGTTATTATGTTTATTATTATAGGTAGGGATTGCATGTCTATTGTTATTTGGATTGGCAATAGGATGGACCAAATGTGGATTTTGGTTTGGTGGTTGTGATTGTATTGGTTGAGGAGTATTATTTTAGTAGCAATGCTTGTTGCTTATTTTTGGAATCATCATTATCCTACAAAATATCGGTTAGATTGAGTTGTTCCTTACTATTGTTGGTTCTAGGCTATCCATGGTTGATTGGGCATCAGTTACATCCATGGTTAGTTAGACCATATAGGATTAGACCATTCTAAAGGTGAGGCCTAGGGGCACCAGCCCAATTTTTATGGTGATGGAGGTATGTTCCATAGAGCATTCCATGGGTTTTGTGCCCATGGTGTCTTGAAGGGATTTTGATTATAGGAAAAATTATTTAATTTACCCTCATAGTTAAGTTCTTTCATAGTTGAATTATTCCTCCAAGGATGGATTTAATATCAAGTAGGAGGTCATATCAATTTGTAGGGCGGGATTTTTCACAAATGTTGCATGTATGTCTTATTTAAGGAGCATTCTTGAAGAGCATTTTTTTCGTACACCTTGGATAATATATTGCTAGTGGCTCGGTAGTCTTAGCTTTAACCTATAATTTATCAAATGTAGTGTTTAGGTACAAGGAGATATCAATTTTTAAATTGGAAAATTCTTCCATTAATTCTCCTATTTTATTTTCCACTCTTTCCTACTCAATGTTTACAAGTCCCTTCCCTTGCATAAGAGTAATTTCTATAAATTTCTATGATGCTAGGAATTTCTAATTTATTCATATTACATTTTCCCATAAGGTTTAGGACGTCTCTTGATTCATCATGTAATCCTCACAAGAAAATTATTTTTATGAGCTCTTGATCCATCCCTTCCTTGTATCATCTTTGGATGAATAGGAATTTGACTAAATAGTCCTTAAGAGTTTTATCATATTTCTATTTCATCCTAAACAACTCTTCCTTTCAATCTATAACATGACAATAGTCTTGATGTTTGTCTAGGAAGGAACTTTCCATTTTTGCTCAATTGTGAATTGAGTCTAGGTCCAACCCTATGAACCATTTTATCATTGAATCCTTTAGTTTGTAGGGGAATAATTTAAGTTTTTAATTATTAGTTGTATAGTCATAGGTCTGGCATACGATTTTGAATTTAGACAAAAACTGATTTGAATCTTCTAATGTAGTTCCCCTAAAATTTGGCAATATTTATGGAGAGATTTTTTTATGGGGGATTGCATGTTGGGTTCCAACCTAATAAGGTATGTGAAGATACTCATACCATTACTAGCCTTCCCATGATGATGTATATCACTTTGTCCATCCCTATGTTGTTTTCATATTTTCTATCCCCCATATTATTGTTTTCCCAATAAATGTTGTAAATTTGCTTAAATTTTTTAGAAGGTACAAATATGTCTGGGGTAGGTAGAAAACTACCAGATTGTTCTAATAAATTCTCTATTTCAAGAGATCTTAAGGACCCTAGAACTGATGATGGTGATCTACTAGTACCTACTTCCCCTTTGCTTATTTGTAGTGAGCCACTTGGGACTATGGTCATAGGTAATGAGTATTTTGGCATAACCTTCAAGCATGATTATTGAGTACCTATGGCTCATCAAGGATTTTTGCTAACAAATTTATCCCTTTGATACTAAAATACCAAGTGAAGATAGACATTCAAAACTAGGGTAATGTTAGGGCAATTTTTTCTAAAAAATATCTCATATTTTTTAACAAAATATTACTATGCTCACAATATTAAACAATCTCCAAGATCATAAAAAACAACTCAATAACATGCATATATCAATTTCCAATAATGAACAATAAACTCACTAAAATATTTATTGAAACTACTAAAGCAATGCATAAATGCAAAGCTTCTTCAAGTTACATATTACATGGCTTTGTCTTCAATATATACATACATGAGACTCTTCATATTACATGACTCTTGACCTTTGCTCTCCTCAAAATCATGGGATATCCAACTCTTTATATTTTTCTCTTACATTATAAATCTCACATTTTACATAAATACAAAGTATCTCATGGTTGGACATAACTCCTCACTTCTAAACTTGACACTTCACTCACATAACTCACACTTACAAACATGACACCTCACACTCATAACTCCACACTTATTTACATGACACATACTCACACTTAATAACTTGACACATACTATGGACTCAAATATTAAACACACACCCTAATCTAATTTATTTACAAAGGTACCAAATAATGTAATACCTCCAACACCCTCCTCCCCTCGTATTACATTATTTGGTATGAAGGCATTTTGCCTTCATGTACTTTCTTCTACTTCATGCATATTGGATTTGGTATTGCTTCTGATATTGTCATTGTATCTATATATGTTACCTATACTTTTGAAGAAGTCATCAAAGAATACATGTTCATGTTATTTTGCCATAAAAGTCTTGTGTTCAATATAAGACTTTTTGTATATTGTTCTCTTGAAAAAAGTTGATTCAAATGCTTTTATGCAATTTTTATTACATCCAAGGCAAGTATGCCACTTTTGTAGGATCCCACGGAATAAATTTTAATGTCTTAATAATACATCTCTTATTGCCATTAATGTTTTTGAATTCTATTGTTCTTCCTTTATCCAACAATTGTGATACTAAAATAAGATTATTTGTTATGCTAAGAACATAAAGTACATCTCCAATGTACATTCAAAATATGGTAGACTAAGTGTGACATTCCCTTATATTTATACATGATAAGTTTCATCATTTGTTATCTTAATTGGTATATTTTCTTATACTTTAATTAAATCAAACCAATAAAATTGTTTGTCATATGGTAGCTTGCTCCTGAATCAATGTACCAAGAATTATCTTCATATTCCATTTTTTTTATTGAATTTCTTGTGGTTTATTATATCTTAGCACATGTCTATGGAAATATTTCTATTTTTGAAAGTTTCTCCTCATGAAGCTTGGTCCTTTAAACCTATATGGCATTTTTGATACACTCATTTTATTTCAATCAATACAAATTCCTTTTAATCTTATTTCTTTTGATGTGGAATTTCTTATTCATCCCAAAATAATTCTTTCTTCAATTTTGTAGAATTCCTTTTATCTCCAAAATTAATATTTTCTTTCTCTTTTTCAATCTTCAATTTTATTTTTCTCCTTCACATTTTATTCAAATATCAATTTCAATTTTTCATTCAAATTATTTTTACTCCTTCAATTCAATTTATTTCTTCTTCTTATAACTCCTTTCTTCAATCTTCTCTTTAATTCAATTTCAATTTCAATATTTCGTTCATCAATTTTTTATTCTTATTTATTTTATTTATTTAATTTCAATTTTCTATTCTTCTTTCCTTCTCTTTTTTTAACTTGCTTCACTTTTCAATTTAACTTTTAAATTTTCATAAACTTCTTATATCTCCCTTCAATTTAATTAATTTATTTTTCAATTCAATTTCCCTTTCAAACAATTTCTTTCTCCAATATTTAATTAATATTTTTCTTTTTCTTATAACTCCTTTTCATTTCATTCTTATAATTTATTTATTCTTCACCTTATTATATCTTTTGAAATTATATAAATCCAAATTTTCTCAAATAAATAATTATTTCTCAAATCAAATATACGCATGAATATTCAAAAATCTTAAATGTTAAAATATACCTTTAATAAGTGGAGCATGCTTATCTTACATTTTTGGACATCTCGTTAATTATGTAATTAAACTTCCAAATTTATCTCTTCCTTGATTATTACTGCACACTTCGGTTATGGATCTAATACATTCTTTTGAGGTATTACTCATATCTATTCTTGATGCTTTGTCTTGGCACTCCCCTCCAACTTTGTCGATGTCTTCCTCAACTTCAAACTACTCCATATAGTTCGCTCTCCTACTCAAGTATCCTATTTACACCATGCCTCTCATGGATAATTCTAATGTTATCCTCCAACACTCCTCTTCACGAATCCTTGGACAAACTCATGCTCTTTCATCTACAATTATATGTGATTGTTTCTTCAAATGCTTGTAAACATATACTCTAGTCTATGTTCAATTTTCCCTTCAAACTCTTTTGCTACTATGCTAATTATCTAATTCGATCTTCCTCTATCCAATTTGCTTGTTCCTTGCACACTGTGAATTTCGTCTATCTTGCTTCAAGTCTTAGTATCAAACTAGTCTCCTTTCACTAGCTATTACATGTTCCTTCTTCAATATTCTTCTCTCCAATGTTCCTCCTATAATATTCTCTTCAAAATTTCTCCTTCAATATCTAATCATCACTTCTTACTTATCTCTTCAATTTGAATAACATGAGCTTATACTGAGAGGGGGTGAACAGTATAAGATAAAATTTTATTTTTCTTTCCCAAACAATATTATCCAATGTTATCAATTGCAATATCTTTTCATAGCAGTATTAACCAATCTCATCAATAGCAGTAACAAGGCAATGCACAAATCATCACACACATGAGAGACACAAATTTAATGTGGTTCACCCAATGTGGGCTACATCCACGAAAAAAAAATTTCTTCTAAATTTTCTAAACAAATATCTTAGGAACCAATTCCCTATTACAATATTTATGGACCTTTATCCAAAGGAGATCTCAATCCCCTATGCTCAAATTCATGGACCTCTACCCACAAGAGAACTTTATCCCCTTAACTCTTGTTCATGGAACTCTATCCACAAGAGAACTCTATCCCCTTACTGGTCTGGTTTGTGGAACTCTATCCACATGAGACTCCTCTACTTTGCTCTGGTCTGTGGAACTCTATCCATAGTAGAACTCTATCCCATTACTAGTTTTTTTTATGGAAATCTATCCACAGGAGACTCCTCTCCTTTGTTCTAGTTCATGGAACTCTATCCCCTTGCTAGTCTGGTTCGTGGAACTCTATCTATAGGAGATTCCTCTCCTTTGCTCCAATTCGTAGAACTCTATCCATAGGAGACACCTCTAAATCTGGTACACACTTTTGCTTAACTTTATTCCAAGCCTACTCATGAGGCTTACTCAGGTCTGCTCACAAATTTATCTAAAACTTGCTTCAAATCTTCTCACAAGACTTGCTCAAGTCTGCTCACAAATTTTCTCTCAACTTTGCCTCAAATCTGCACACACTATATGCACAAGTCTATCTCAACTCTGACCTAAATCTATTTTAAGTCTTCTCACAATACTTTCTCAAATATACCTCCAACCTACTTACACATCCTGCACAAAATTGCTCACAAGCCTTCTCAAATCTACTTACTATCTTTGCACAAAACTACTCACAAGCCTTCAAATCTACTTACAAATTTGTTCTCAACTCTGCTCAAGACTTCTCATCACTCATGCTCAAAATAGCTCACAAAACATGCTCAAAAAAACTCATAGCACATGCTCAACCAATCCCAAATCTTGCACACAAATGATGTTCAAAACAATGCTTGTATCTCTTTTAGAAATGCTTTCTTCAACTAGGAAATTCAAACATATTCTACCCAAAATTATTTCAAGAACATATAAAGAATAATATGCAATGCAAATTCTCAATATATTCTCTTCCAAAGCCACTCAAATCCAGTGCATAAATTTGCTTCACAAAACTACCCTTTGTTCCTTGTAAATTGCTCTCAAAGATCAAACACAATAATGTACAAATCTGCTTTCAAAATTGATTTATAACACTTGCTCATTCACATTCAATGTCACTCAAATCAATGCCCAAGTTCTCCACACATTCATTCAACAATGCTACACAATTTATTCTCAAACTATAGCACAAATATTTCCAACAATGCACATATGCAATCCTTATTTCTCTATCTTATGATTCAAAAAGAAGGAATGATATCACCATACCTCTTAACTTGCTTTGATGAAGATGAGCCCTCAAAACCTATCTCAAAATATTCTCTTTATTATGCCACTTCAAGGGTTAGTTAGCATAACACCTTTTCAAAACATCCACATGAAAAACTTCTCCTCAAAAATGTGCATAATAGAATATGAAAATAATACTCTATAACTCTCCTTTTTTTCTCAAAAGATAAAGCATTAACACTTATCAAAAACCCTTCAAATTTATTTTCAACCATACAAAAACTACAATCAAGAACCACAATAACACCTTATAACTCTTACTTTTAGAGTGAGCAAACATATCCCTTTATTCTATTTATTAAGCTTTAAAAAAAAACAACTTTATAACTTAACACTTATAGATCCCCTTGTTAATATGCAAAATAAGAAATTTTTGCTAAACACCCTTATGTCACTTATCAAAATATTTTCCCATACCTTTAGATAAAATTTTCAATGCGCGGAGGGATTTTGACCTTCTAATGCTTCAAAATTTTACTGCTAGTTATTTTTGGTAGACTTCTTCGAATTGCATGTATTTTGATATTTTGCTCATGCATGCTTTGATGTTGTAGCTATGTGCTTAACCATGAGATTCATTGATAGCGTATCTCCTTAGCATTCAATGATTGACATCTCAAAGTTTCAAAGTTATTCCATCTTAATGCATTATGGCGAACCCCTAGAGTGCTCTCAATTTTCTCTTGCACTCAGATGTTCGTTTCTTCACAGTCCAGTGGTAAGGCTCGTCTCTTTATAATGTCTGCTTAGCCATGCTTGGTCTTGATTTCTAATAGCTTTGAGTGCTTGATAACTTTATTTCTAACAATTTCCCTTGCTTCCTACAGTGTCCATGACACACATAGAAAGAAAATAAATGATATGCCAATGGAAACGCTTTTGATCTACACCAATGGTAAGAAGGATTTTCATCGATGACAATGTCTTCCAAAATTTTATCGTGATCCAATATAGTATCACGTCTAAAACTTTGAGTTGTTGCCACCTTATTGTATTTATACCTTTGCCACACAAAAGTTTTCATCTTTCAATTAAATCTTAATAGTCTACTATTCGCTCATTGCAGCTGATTTCAAAAACCCTTTTCGTAATACATGAGAGACGCAAAATACTTCTCAGACTCGCTACGAATATCTACTATCTCTGGCAATCTTCAAAACTTCATGGTGATATTCTTTAGAAATCATTAGATAGTACATCCTAAAAAATGCTTTTGCCACTACCTACAGCCGTCTCACACACCATTTTTTGAATTCGAAATTACACACACTTATTATATGGTTTTGTCTCCATTTTATATTGTTTTCCTTCAATAATACAAATTTCGACGCATGAGAAATAAGACTTTATATTATAACGCCAACAAAATTTAAACCATATATGTTCGTGCTTTTAATAACCTTTGTCAGGATTTTTATTTGTTAGTTGCTAAAAAATAGACATAGGTGCCAAACTGATACTTTATAATATTTAAAAAATATATTATATATTCCTTCTTAAATATTTTGGCCTTAATAAATAAACTTTTTTTTTTTTTTGTTTAAACCTTGGCCCTGCCTTTACTTTTAAAACTTTGTCTTGCCTTCTCTTTTAAAACGTGGTCTCAAACTCTTATTTTTTAAAAAAATTGTCCCAAACACTTTTAAACCTCTTTTTCATACTATTGTCTTTAAAAATTTGTTCCACACACTTTTAAACCTCTTTGTTGTACCATGCACTTCTTGACTTTAACCCTTTTGACATCAATTTTAATTCACAAAATCAAACCTGAACTCATCAACCTTGAAGAATGTCTCTGCCATGAAACCCTTGTTCCTTTGACATCAATGACAACACACAAATTTTCAACAATATCCCCCTTTGTCATTTATGGCACCCTTTCTAAAATATTTCCTTTTACTACCACTAGATTCCAAATCTACTCCTCCTGAGAAGCTGCTCCCCCTTACTGATTTATCTCCCCCTTACAGAAACTCTCCCCCTTTGACATCAATGAAAAAGGGTTCATTTGAGGCTAAAAATAAAACTCTTATCTCAGAACCCTCATCACCTCCTCTCCTTGAGGTGATCAATTTTGGTGTGGGAGTAAATCTACTCCCAACCTACAATGCTCTTCTTCCTTTTCAACCTTCTTTTTCGACACCTTTGTAGTCATACTCTTTGATCCTTTGAGCATCCTTGTTCTTGCTTGTCTTTGGAAGTTTTGGAAACTCTATTCTACAGCACTTTTCTTTGTGCCCAAACTTATTACAATTGAAACACTTGATGTTGTAGTTCTTGAAAGGTGCAAATATCCTAAAATTTCTTTTGGTGAAGCCATAATCATTTTTGTCATGAACCCTGCAGTGTATAGCTTTGTAACCAAAATTATTACATGAGTAGCAATGACCTTGAAATAAATATCCATCTTCAAATGATTTGAAGTTACTCTTAATGAAGTCTTTCTATGAATCATGCAATGCACTGCTTTATCACCAATCTAGTTACATGAGTAACAATAACCTTGAAAAAAATATTCATCTTGCTTTGATCTCATTATTCTTTCTTTGCTTGTCCTGTGATGATATTTATCCCTTGATGGTGCATTTTTTGCTTCCTCTTTGATACTATCACCTCTCAACACATCAGTGTAAGTCTTAGGTTCTTCTTCAATCACTTATTTTGATGCTTCCTTTGAGACTTCCTTTTCTTTTGAGCTTGACTCCCTTTTCTGTACCTCTTGACCTTCTTCATAACCTAGTCCTATTTTGATAAATGAATATCTTTGTGCTTTGGTAATGTTATCCAAAGCTTTTGAACTTTTCCCAAACTTGTGTAGCTTATCATTGGCATCTTTCACTTCCATCCTTAGAGAAACCACCTCATGTTCCAGTCTTTCACACTCTAGCTCTTTTGCCTTTAATTTTTTAGCCATACCTTCTTCAATTTTCCTTACCTCTTCAACCTTAACCTTAAATTTAGTGAGATCTTGTAGAAACTTTGCCTTTGTTTCCTTATCCTCTTGTACTTGGGATTTCAATCTTGGTTTTTCTCTTTTTAATTCTTCAATATCAACAACAAGTCTTTCACATTCTAGCTCTTTTACCTTTAATTGCTCAGCCATACCTTCTTCAACTCTCCTTGCCTTTTCAACCTTAAATTTTAAGTCAAAGATATCTTGTAGAAACTTTATCTTAGTTTTCTCATCCTCTTGCATTTGAACCTTCAATTCTAATTTCTCCCTTTTCAACTCAACAAGTTCCTCAACTGTGGCTTTCTCCTTTTCTTTTTCTCAATCTTCCTCTTTTTCTAGGTCTTTAATCACAAGAGAATATTCTTTTTCTTCTATTGCTAAAAGTAGAATTTCCTCTTTTTCACTATATGAGAGGCCTTCATCACTATCATTTCCAAAAAAGATCTTCGTCGCAAACCTGCTTTGACTATCCCTATTTTTCTTTTCATCTTCACTACTACTCAACCCATGACAATAAGCTACATCATGGCCAAGGTTATTGTAAATAAAATATTCTTTACCATATTGTGAACAATAAGCTGCATGGTGACCTAGATTTTTACATTTAGTACAAAATTTTATTAGTTAAGCCTGTTCTCTACCGCTTGATTTTTTACTTGATTCTATTTCCACTTCTCCCTTTTGAGTAACAATTTCTTTGAGAGCAAAATCAAATTTCTTTTCCTCTTTACTGCTACTATACCCATTTTATGGATAATAAAGTGCCATGTGACCAAGTTTACCACATTCAACACATCTCACAAAGTTTTCTTCTTCCCTTTTTTTAATAACAATATTTTTGAGAATAGGATCAAATTCTTCTTCCATGTCCACCATAGCATCTTCATTTTCTTCCATGGCCATGTGTACTCCTTCCTTATTAGGAGGATATGATCTCATGGTTCTTCTTTTGCCTTTACTGCCCATGTATGTTCTTGTAAGATCTTCCCTCAAGATGTTAGACTTTTTGAAGGAACCTTCTCTGATACCAACTAAAGAACATGAGCTTATACTAAGATGGGAGTGAACAGTATAAGAAAAAATTTTACTTTTATTTCCTAAATAATATTATTTAATATTATCAATTGCAATATCTTTTTATAGCAGTATTAACCAATCTCATCAATAGTAGTAAAAAGGCAATGCACAAATCATCACGTACATGAGAGACACAAATTTAACGTGGTTCATCCAATGTAGACTACGTCTACGGAGAAAATTTATCTTCTAAATTTTCTCAATAAATATCTTAGGAACCAATTCCCTATTACAATATTTATGGACCTCTGTCCAAAGGATATGTCAATTCCCTATGCTCAATATTGTGGACCTCTATCCATAGGAGAACTCTATCTCCTTAACTCTGGTTTTTGGAACTCTATGCACAAGAGAACTCTATCCCCTTGTTGATCTGGTTTGTGGAACTCTATCTATAGGAGACTCCTCTCCTTTGCTCTGATTCATGGAACTCTATCCATAGGAGAAATCTATCCCCTTGTTATTTTGGTTTGTGTAACTCTATCCACGGGATACTCCTCTCCTTTGCTCTGGTTTGTGGAACTTTATCCACAAGATAACTCTATCCCCTTTCTGGTCTAGCTCGTGGAACTCTATCCACAAGAGTCTCCTCTCCTTTACTCTGGTTCATGGAACTCTATCCATAGGAGACACCTCTCCTATTTTCTCTGGTCACCTCCAAAGTTGGTACACACTTTTGCTTAACTCTATTCCAAGCCTACTCATGAGGCTTACTCAAGTCTACTCACAAATATATCTAAAACCTGCTTCAAGTCTTCTCATAAGACTTGCTCAAGTCTGCTCACAAATCAGCTCTCAACTCTGCCCTAAATCTGCACATATTATATGCACAAATATGTCTCAACTCTATCCTAAATTTGCACACGTTACATGCACAAATCTATCTCAACTTTGTCCCAAATATACACACATTACATGCACAAATATGTCTTAACTCTATCCTAAATCTGCACACATTACATGCACAAATCTATCTTAACTTTGTCCCAAATCTATTTCAAGTCTTCTCACAAGACTTGCTCAAATCTACCTCCAACCTACTTACACATCCTGCACAAAATTGCTCACAAGCCTTCTCAAATTTGCTTACTATCTTTGCACAAAACTACTCACAAGCCTTCAAATCTGCTTACAAATTTATTCTCAACTCTGCTCAAGACTTCTCATCACTCATGCTCAAAATAATTCACAAAACATGCTCAAAATAACTCATAGCACATGCTCAACCAATCCCAAATATTGCACACAAATGATGTTCAAAATAATGTTTATATCTCTTTCAAAAGTGCTTTCTTCAACTAGGCAATTCAGATATATTCTACCAGAATTCTTTTAAGAACATATAAATAATAATATGCAATGCAAATGCTCAATATGTTCTCTTCCAAAGCCACTCAAAGAAGTGCATAAATTTACTTCACAAAACTACCCTTTGTTCCTTGCAAATTGCTCTCAAAGATTAAACATAATAATGCACAAATTTGCTTTACAAAACTGGTTTCTAACACTTGCTCATTCACATTCAATGTCACTCAAACCAATGCCCAAGTTCTCCACACATTCATTAAAAAATGTTGCACAATTTTTTCTCAAACCATAGCCCAAGTATTTCCAACAATGCACATATACAATCCTTATTTCTCTATCTTATGATTTAAAAATATTTGTTCAATCAACCACCTTAAAGAAGGAATGATATCACCACCTCTTAACTTGCTTTGATGAAGATGAGCCCTCAAAACTTGTCTCAAAATATTCTATCTTTCTTATGCCACTTCAAGGGTTAGTTAGCATAACACCTTTTCAAAACATCCACATGAAAAACTTCTCCTCAAAAATGTGCATAATAAAATCTAAAAATAATACTCTATGACTCTCCTTTTGTTCTCAAAAAATAAAGCATTAACACTTATCAAAAACCCTTCAAAAACATTTTCAACCATACAAAAATTACAATCAAAAATTGAACCACAGTAACACCTTATACTCTTACTCTTACTTTTACAGTGAGCAAACATATCCCTTTATTCTATTAATTAAGCTTTAAAAAAAAACAACTTTATAACTTAACCCTTATAGATCCCCTTGTTAATGTGCAGAATAAGAAATTTTTGCTATACACCCTTATGTCACTTATCAAAATATTTGCCCATATCTTTAGATAAAACTTTTAATGTGCCCGAAGGGATTTTGACCTTTTGATGCTTCAAAATTTCACTGCCAGTTATTTGATTCACTGATAGCGTATCTCCTCAGCTTTCAATGATTGACATCTCGGAGTTTCAAAGTTATTCCGTCTTAATGCAATCTGGAAAACCCCCAGAGTGCTCTCAATTTTCTCTTACACTCAGACGTCCGTCTCTTCACAGTCCAGTGGTAAGGCTCGTCTCTTTATAATGTCTGCTCAGCCATGCTTGTTCTTAATTTCTAATAGCTTTGAGTGCTTGATAACTTTGTTTCTTAAAATGTCCCTTGCTACCTGCAGTGTCCGTGACACACAGAGAAAGAAAACAACTGATACGCCAATGGAAACGCTTCTGATCTACGCCAATGGTAAGAAGGCTTTTCATCGATGATAATGTCTTCCAAAATCTGATCACTACCCAATACAGTGACAGCATTTCTACCTTCACCGCACAAAAGTTTTCATCTTTCAATTATATCTTAATACTCTACTATTCGCCCGCTACCGCTGATTTCAAAAACCTTTTTTTGCAATACACGAGATACACAAAAGGCTTCCCAAACTTGCTGTGAATCTCTGCGGTCTCTGGAGATCTTCAAAACTTCACGACGATCTTCTTTCGAAATAATTAGATAGTACATCCTCAGAATACTTTTGCCACTACCTACTACCGTATCACACACGATTTTTCGAATTCGAAATATCACACACTTATTATATGGTTTTGTCTCCATTTTATATTGTTTTACTTCAATAATACAAACAGCGGCGCATGAGAAATAAGACTTTATATTATAACGCCAGTAAACTTTAAACTTTAAACCATAGATGTTGGCGCTTTTAAAAACCTTTGTCCAGATTTTGATTTTTTCAGTTGCTCAAAAATAGACGTAGGTGCTAAACTGATACTTTATAATATTTAAAAATATATATATTATATATTCCTTCTTCAATTCTTTTGGTATTAATAAATAAACTTCGTTTTTTTTTTGTTTTTTTTAAAACCTATTCTTTTGGCATTAATAAATAAACAACGTTTTTTTTGTTTTTTTTTAAACCTTGGCCCTGCCTTTACTTTTGGAACTTTGTCTTGCCTTCTTTTTTAAAATGTGGTCTCAAACTCTTGTTTTTAAAAAACTTTGTCCCAAATACTTTTAAACCTCGTACTTATGTCTTCAAAACTTTGTTTCACAAACTTTTAAACCTTTTTGTCGTATCATGTACTTCTTGACTTCAATCCTTTTGACATCAATTTTAATTTAAAAAATTATTCCTGAACTCATTAACCTTGAAGAATGTTTTTGCCATGAAACCTTTGTTCCTTTAACATCAATGATAACACACAAATTTCCAACATAATTCATCTTTCTTACATCTGTTATCCTCCTTATCCAAACTTACAATCGTCCTTTCCTGTATCTATCTCATTCAATGTGGTTGCTTTTAAGCACACTCAAGATGTTGTTTTTGATACCACTATTAGCAAAATACTACTATGCTCATAGGATTAAACAATCTCTAGGATCACAAAAAATGACTCAATAACATGTATATATCAATTTCCAATAGTGAACAATAAACTCATTGTAATCAGGCTTGAGGGCCTAGCCCATTGGTCAAAAGTGCTCCCTTGGGAGAGTGGAGACCATGGTTCAAATCTCTCAGGTCTCATAGAATAGGAGGGCATGTCACACCAGCATCATTGACTGCATTAAGAATTTACCCGACATAACTGGAGGTTATAATGGCAACAAGGAATAGGATTCGAACTTTTGAAGAGATGATGAAAAATGTAATGAGTTACCAATTCATCTAGTATACACAAATAAATAAATAAACTCATTAAAATATTTATTAAAACTACTAAAGCAATGCATAAATACAAAGCTTCCTTGAGTTATATATTACATGGTTTTGTCTTCAATATATACATACATGAGACTCTTCATATTACATGACTCTTGACCTTATTCTCCTAAAAATCGAGTGAGATCCAACTCTTCATAATTCCCTCTTACATAATAAATCTCACTTATTCTATAAAGAAAAATTCTCTCATGATTGCACATAACTCTCACTTTTAAACTTGAAACTTCACTCAAGTTAAATATTGCATGTCTTTGTCTTCAATACTTACATACATGAGACTCTTCATATTACATGACTCTTGACCTTTCTCTCCTCAAACTCATGGGAGATCCAACTCTTCATATTTTTCTCTTACATAATAAATCTCACATATTACATAAATACAAAGTCTCTCATGATTGCACATAACTCCTCACTTCTAAACTTGACACTTCACTCACATAACTCACACTTACAAACATGACACCTCACACTCATAACTCCAAACTTATTTACATGACACATACTCACACTTACTAACTTGACACATACTATGGACTCAAATATTAAACACAAACCCTAATGTAATTTATTTACAAAGGTACCAAATAATGTAATACCTCCAACACCCCCCTCCCCCCTGTATTACATTATTTGTTATGAAGGCATTTTGCCTTCATGTACTTTCTTCTACTTCATGCATGTTGGGTTTGTTATTGCTTCTGGTTCTGTCACTGTATCTATCTCTATTACCTATACTTTTGAAGAAGTCATCAAAGAATACATGGTCCTGTTATTTTGCCATAAAAGTCTTGTGTTCAATATAAGACTTTTTATATATTGTTCTCTTGGAAAAATTTGATTCAAATGCTTTTATGCAATTTCTATTACATCCAAGGTAAATATGCCACTTTTGTAGGATCCCATGGCTTCAATTTTATTTAGTATCTTAATAATACATATCTTATTGCCATTAATATTTTTGAATTCTATTGTTCTTCCTTTATCTAGCAATTGTGATACTAAGATAAGATTATTTGTTATGCTAAGAACATAAAGTACATTTCCAATGTACATTCAAAATATGGTAGACTAAGTGTGACATTCCCTTATCCTTGTACATGATAAGTTTTATCATTTGTTATCGTAATTGGTATATTTGGTTTTACTTGAATTGAATCAAACCAATAAATATTGTTTGTCATATGGTGGCTTGCTCCTGAATCAATGTACCAAGAATTATCTTCATATTCCATTTTTGGTTTTGATTGAATTTCTTGTGGCTTATTATATCTTAGCACATGTCTATGGAAATATTTATATTTTTAAAAGTTTCTCCTCATGAAGCTTGGTCCTTTAAACCTATATGGCCTTTTTGATGTACTCATTTTCTTTCAATCAATACAAATTCCTTTTAATTTTATTTCCTTTGATGTGGAATTTCTTATTCATCCCAAAATAATGCTTTCTTCAATTTTGTAGAAATCCTTTTATCTACAAAATTAACATTTTCTTTCTCTTTTTCAATCTTCAATTTTTTTTTTTTTATTTCACATTTTATTCAAATTTCAATTTTTCATTCAAATTATTTTCACTTCTTCAATTCAATTTATTTCTTCTTATAACTCCTTTCTTCAATATTCTCTTCAATTCAATTTCAATTTCAATCTTTCATTCATCAAATTTTTATTCTTCTTTCTTTTATTTCTTTAATTTTAATTTTCAATTCTTCTTTCCTTCTCTTTTTAACTTGCTTCACTTTTCAATTTCAACTTCCAAATTTTCATAAACTTCTTATATCTCCCTTCAATTTAATTAATTTCTTTTTCAATTCAATTTCCCTTTCAAACAATTTCTTTCTCCAATATTTAATTAATAATTTTTCTTCTTCTCATAACTCCTATTCATTTCATTCTTCTAATTTATTTATTCTTCACCTTCTTATATCTTTTGAAATTAAATAAATCTAAATTTTCTCAAATAACAAATTATTTCCCAAATCAAATATATGAATGAATTTTCAAATATCTTAAAGGTAAAAATATACCTTTAATAAGTGAAGCATGCTTATCTTACATGTTTGGACATCTCTTTAATCGTGTAATTAAACTTCCAAATTTATCTCTTCCTTGATTATTACTACACACTTTGATTATGGATCTACTACATTCTTTTGAGGCATTACTCATCTCTATTCTTGGTGCTTTGTCTTGGTGCTCCTCTCCAACTTCGTCGATGTCTTCCTCAAATTCAACTTACTCCATATGGGCCACTCTCCTACTCAAGTAACCTATTTGCACCATGCCTCTCATGGATAATTCTAATGTTATCCTCCAACACTCCTCTTCACAAATCCTTGGATAAACTCATACTTTTTCATTTGCAATTATATGTGATTTGTTGCTTCAAATTCTTGCAAACATATACTCTAGTCTATGTTCAATTTTCTCTTCAAACTCTTTTGCTACTATGCTAATTATCTACTTTGATCTTACTCTCTCCTATTTTCTTGTCCCTTGCACTCTATGAATGTTCGTCTAGCTTACTTCAAGTCTTAGTATCAAACTAGTCTCCTTTAACTAGCTATTACATGTTTCTTTTTCAATATTCTTCTCTCCAATGTTCCTCATATAATATTCTCTTCACGTTTTTACTTCAATATTTAATCATTACTTCTTACTTATCTCTTCAATTCATATTTCTTACACATGTTATATGCCTTATCCAAACTTATAATCATCATTTCCTGTATATATCTCACTCAATGTGGTTGATTTTACGCACATTCAAGATGGTCTCTTTGATACCAGTATTAGCAAAATACGACTATGCTCATAGGATTAAACAATCTCTAGGATCACAAAAAATGACTCAATAACATGCATATATCAATTCCCAATAATAAACAATAAACTCATTATAATCAGGCTTGAGGGCCTAGCCCATTGGTCAAAGTGCTCCTTTGGGAGAGTGGAGACCATGGTTTAAATCCCTCATGTTTCATAGAATAGGATGGCATGTCACACCAACATCATCGACTACATTAAGAAGTTTACCCGACATAATTGGAGGTTATAGTGGCAACAAGGAATAGGATTCGAACTTTTGAAGAGGTGTTGAAAAATTTAATGAGTTACCAATTCCTCTAGTATACACAAATAAATAAATAAACTCATTAAAATATTTATTAAAACTACTAAAGCAATACATAAATACAGAGCTTCCTTGAGTTATATATTACATGGTTTTGTCTTCATTATATACATACATGATACTCTTCATATTACATGACTCTTGACTTTTTCTCTCCTCAAACTCTAGCGAGGTCCAACTCTTCATAATTCCCTCTTACATAACAAATCTCACATACAAATATAAAGTCTCTCATGATTGCACATAACTCTCACGTTTAAACTTGATACTTCACTCACATAACTCACACTTACAAACATGACACCTCACACTCATAAATCCACACTTATTTACATGACACATACTCACACTTAATAACTTGACACATATTATGGACTCAAATATTAAAAACAAATCCTAATCGAAATTATTTAAAAATGTATAAAATAATGTAATACCTCCAACAATATTTTAGGAGTCATTTCTTTGTGAAGTGTTATCCAATTTAGATTACTTTTGAATCAATTTACATAGAATTTGAAGAGCACTAAATTGGGTTATCATATAAAGGAATATGAGTTGTATTAAGGGAGATATGACCCTGTAAAATTAGCCATCAGGAACAAGGGAAGTGATGATTTTTCAAGTCACAAAAAATAAAATTAGAAATATCTATTAGCTAGGTTCAAATCATGGGAGGAGAAATGGAGGGATAGGGCATCATCGAGATAGGACATTCTATCTAGGAATAGAATTTTTTAGCTATGTTTCTTTTCCCCTTAATTATCGTAGAAGTTTTTAATGCAAATTATTATAGGTTTATTTTTAAATAATTTAACTATTATAGGGTATACTGGTAAATTTTAGTAGATCTAGAGTTATAATTTTATTCCCATGGATTGATTTATTGTTAAATCCTTAGAATTATACCTAGTAGTAGAGGTTAGTGAGGACCTCATAGATAAGTTATCCTTATTGCTCAAAGCTAGGGTATAGTTTGGTAAATTTAATGGGTCTTAGTTAAGGGCTTCGACCTTGAGAAAATGGATTGATAGGATTTGGAAGTCTCCAAGAGTGAGTTTATCCTTCCTTCCTAAAGGTGTCTTTCTATCCATTTTTTATTCCAATAAGGAAAGAGATAGAATCCTAAAATGGGGTTCTTTGTTTATGGGAAGAGTAGGACTCTTCCTTATTGTTAATATGGAGACTTCGAACCTAAAAACATAAATTTGTCCCTAGTATTAGTTTGGCTTAGGATGTATGGGTTGTTCATTGAATTCTAGAAAGTGGATACCTTCGAGGTAATAGGCAACACTCTATGAGAATTCCTTGAGATTTTAGAAACTATAAAATATGAATTCTTAGCTGCTAATGCTTGGATATTGGTCATGATTGATAGAAGTAAACCTTTATCAAAATCAATCATCCTTAAGTATGGGGGTAAGTTGTGGATCCAAACCATAGATTATGAAAACATATATTTTAGATGTATAATATGTCATGAGGTGGGGCATATTAGGAGATAATACCCTAAAAAGAATCCAACAAAAATATATGTAGAAAACCTCAAAAGAAACTTACAAATGGATACGAATGAGGATGGTTTTCAACCTCAAAAAAATAGGTCCAAACAAATGAAAGTAAATAAATAGTGGAGACTAATAAGTAAATATATTATAAGAAATACCAATTCTTTTGAGGTTTTATCCTATGAAAAAAAGCATATCAAATCTTAGAGGACACAATGCAATAGAATTAGAATATTGACAAGGAACCATTTATTTAATATGGTCCTAATTTAGGGATGAACATTATCATTGAACATAAGGAATGTGCCTCATCAGATTTTGAAGACTCTATTTAATTATTATCACCATTCAAGTGAAGAAAAGTAGTAGATAAAATTCAATGTTAGATATTAATACCTCTACCATTAATAAGAAGATACTAGAAAATGAGTAGGACAAGTAAAAAGCTTCCATAACAGAGCCAATAAAATATAAATCTAATGAAAAGAAAAATTGTGAAATAATATTTAGGAATAGAATAATAAGACCTACTCTTAATACAAGTAAGGAAAAAATAATAAAACCCTCAAACTATCAAGCGAGAGCCAAGGAAGAAAGAGCAAACATAGAGAAACTAAGTTGGTTGAACTTCTTTTTACCAAACAACAAAATGATATCGATAATTTACAAGCAAGGCTAGTAGCCCCTAATGAGGTATGATTACCATCTCATGGAATATAAGGGGTGTTAAATCCCCCTCAAAACAAATATGTATTAGGGACCTTTGTTTAAGTAATAAGCATGGTATTCTTTGTATCCAAGAAACTAAAATGACAAAGTAATAAGTTTTCAAAACTATGAAAGTAGTATGGGCAAGATGTGAATGGGATGTTGTGGATTCTGAAGGAGATACAAGGGGAATTCTAACATTTTGGAATCTTATTATAATATCCTATGCAACCATTCATAAAACTAGGCATTGGATAGCCTCTTTAGTCACATGCTACTTTGAAAATATTTGTTTCATTTTTCTCAATGTCTATGGACCTACAACTTAGTCAAGAAGATTATAAGGATGGAGTGGGATTGAAGCCTTTATAAGAAGTAAATACCAAGAAACCCAAATTTATTATAATGGAATATTTTAATGCCATAACCCAAATAGAGGGAAAATTTTGAGGAATTAGGAAAATAACCCAAAGTATGAGATATTTCTTAGCTTTTATTCAAAACAATAATCAATGAAAGGTTGAGTTTGAAGAGGACAACTATACATAGACTAAAAATAGGATATGATAGAACTTAATAGAAAAAAAAAATAGATAGATGCATACTCTCATATAATTGGTTAGATGAAGGGAGGGGCTAAAATTAATATCTTGACAAGGATTGGTTCAAATCACTAGCTAATAAGAGTTAAAATGGTGGTAAGTGAATTAAAAAAATATCATATTCTAAATATGAGCATATGTGGGAAGACCATCCTCATTTTTTTTATATGATAGTGCAAACATGGAATTCTTCAAGAAATGGTGGGTTGTATACACTTCCAAAATAAATTAAATTGATGGCGTCTAGATTAAAAGAATGGAACAAGAACACTTTAGGAAATATTTTTGAGAAGAAATAACTAAAATATAAACTCTCAAAATTTCAAAAAAGTTGAGCATAATAATCCTATTTCAAAGGAAATGGAGTTTCTTGGTGAATATCATAATATTTTGAGTAAGGAAGAGAAGTTTTGGAGATTAAAATCAATACGGTCTTGATTAAAAAGAGGAGATAAAAACATAGTTTTTTCAGAGGCTAGCAATAGTATAGAGATCAACATCCAACATTAGTAGAATTAAATCGGTAGAAGAGGTTTGAATTAAAGATAAAAGTGAAATAAAAAAATGATGCAAGGTTTTTTAATCATAATATTCTAATATCGGAGAAGTTTAAATTTCTTAATAATAAACTACTATAAGAAGTACCTTTAGTTATAACAAATGAAGATAATAAGAAATTTATGGAACATATTGCTTTGGAAGGTGTTCATTTAGCTCTTTTCTCTTTTGATAAGGATAAATATATAGGTCTAGATGGGCTCTTTATAGCATTCTATCAACACAATTGGGATATAGTGAAGGATTATTTATCGATGGTAGTCAAATAGTCTTGGGCAAAATAATACATACCTTATAAAATAAATGTAACATATCTTACCCTAATTCCAAAAAGGAATGTAGAATTGTTTGACTTATTTAGGCCCACAAGCCTTTGTAATATAGCATATAAGATAATCTCTGAAGTGATGGAAAATTGATTAAGATCACTATTAGACAAAATTATTTTAGAAGAGCAAGGAAGATATTTGAAAGGGAGATAAAGATTGGACAAGATCATAGTAGCTCAAAAAGGTATGCATTCAGCAACTTCAAGAAAAGAGAGAGCAATGATCTTAAAACTTGATATGAGTAAAGTTTATGATAGTGTTAAATGGGATTTTATTTTTGTAGTATTAGAAAATTTTGATTTGGGAATAAATTGATTAGATTGATTGAAGCTTGTGTCTCTATAGTATCATATTTAGTTTTGGTCAATGGGTTAGTAACATAATTTTGTAAAGCCAAGAGAGGTCTTAGACATGGAGATCCTCTATCACCGTATATGCTTATTATTATGACAGAGGTATTGGATAGGAACTTGAAGAATGCTTACAAAGATAGTCTAATAAGTGGACTTAAGGCTAGCAATAACATTGACAACATCACCCATCAATAGTTTGTAGATGATACAACTCTTTTTGAGAGGGAAAGGATAAATTAGGCCAAAGCTTTGAATAACTTATTAAAGGAATTTGAAATAGCATTAGGTTAGAAAATTAATAGGACAAAATCTAAAATTTTATTCCTAAACACTCCATCTAGAATCAAAGTAGGGATTTGCAGGTTACTTCAAATGGAGAAGGCAAATTTGGTAGCAACTTATCTAGGGTTCCCTTTTTTGAGGGGATAATGAGGATAAAATTGTGGAATCCAATTATAAGTAAAGTTTACAATGAACTAAATACATGGAAAGGTAGATGGTTATCATTAGCAAGAAGAGTGTAGCTAGTTAAATTAATCTTACAAGTCATTTCAACATATTATATATCCTTGTATACTATGTTAAAATTAACAGAAAAAAATTTTAATCTATATTATGCGTTCATTTTTGTGGTCAAGATTACATGATAAAAGGAAAGTTTCTTTGGTGAAATGGAGCAAGGTGTGTGATGAAAAAACTAGAGGAGATATTGGTTTAAGAGTTCTTACAGATGAAAACTTAGCTCTTAGGGGAAAATTAATTTGGAGATTTTACAAAGAGATTCAAAGACAATGGGAAAGAATTCTTCTAAGTACATTGAGACCAATGATCAAAGCTTATTTTTTATTGCATTATCACTACCAAATGGTTATGCACTGTGGAAAACTTTAAAAAAATCAATTGATCTAGTGATTAAAGGTCTAATATGGGTGGTGGGAACTGGAGTAATAATCTATTTGGATGGATACTTGATGTGACAAAAATCCACTCAATCTAGATCTAATTTTGGAACCATAGATGAGATTAATTTAAGATAAATATATTGGGATAAAATGTTTGTTTGGCTAGTAGGTCATAGAAGAATTTTATCCTAGGATAACATTATAAAAAGGGTTTTCATGGCTCCTCACAATGTGTTCTATGTAAAAATGAGGAGGAGAGTATAGACCATCTCTTGGGACATTGCTCAATAGTCTAGAAACTATGATAATGGATTCTTAATATATTTGGTAAATGCATGATGATGAATTATAGAATTGAAGAATGGTTAAAGCAATTGCAAAGCACTTTTAAAAGTGAGGCTTTACAGAAAATCTAGGATATTTCAAAAAAATACAATACTTTGGACTATATGGTTAGAAAGGAATAGAAAAATATTTAAAGGAAAGGAGAGTAGTTTATATGTGACGAAAAGAGAGATTGTTTTAGCCATAGAGGAGGCTAAACCAACCCTATTAACTCACTCAATTCCTAATCTTGAAGAAGATATCCTTGATATATGGATTCAAGTCATCAAATGGAATCATGATGTTGGGTACATGAGAAATAAAAAGAAGACAAAGAACATAAAGTGGAAACCACCAAAAGTGTATTTGGTTAAATTGAATTTTGATAGAGCATCTTAACAAAATCTAGGACCAGCAGAAGGAGGAGAAATAATTAGAAATAATAGGGAAGAAATTTTGTCTCATTATGTTTTTAATAGTGGATTTAAGACGAGTAATGAAGTTGAAGCTTGGGTGGCTTTGGAAGGGCTAAAAATATGTAAATAAATTAAATGGGGTAAAGTATGGATGGAAGGTGATTCATTAATAGGAATAAATACAATTTTGATAAAATCAAAGGCTCCATGGAACATATAAGATATAATTGTGGAAACACAAGACCTTGCTATAGAGTTTAAAGAAATCATGTTTACACATACGTTAAGTAAAATAAACAAATATGCAGGTAGGCTAGCCAATAGAGGAGTTTTAATTAAGGATCGTGAAGTTATATTCTCTTTTCCACTGTTAGAGGAAGTAGTAAGTTTAGCTTAAGCTAACAAGAAAATCTTGACTAGATAAATAAAATAATGATTAAAATTTACTGTAATGTTTTCCATTAGTAATATTTGTTTTATTTTATAATATTAATGTGTTTTCAAAAAACTATTTATCACAGTTATTATGGATGCACTTATGCTTCAAGAAGAAAACTTGGAATCTAGATCTAGCAAAGCAAACTATGATAGCGCAAATTTTTGAAAATATTTTTTTGATTGGTTGAAAAAAAGTTTTGAAAGGATCCCCAAACCTTTTACAAAAGGATCATAACAAAAGAGATTATATATAGAAGATAATCTCATAGATATAAACAAGGAAAAACTAAAATAGGGAGACAACCTTCACAAGACCACCTACAATGGAGACCTAAAATTTAAAAATATTTTCCTGCCTAAACAGGGAAAACCAACAAGAAAAAAAATAAAATCGCACCTTGAAATATAAAGGGGGCCACCTGGCCCCACCTGAAACAATGCAAAAATTTAAATTTGAAACAACACTCCTACATAAAAGGAATCATATTTCCCCCTTGGGAGAAGCACCACAAACAAGGAAAGCCCACATAGAGACCTTTCAACATCATAAGGAGATCTTCATAGGCCACATGATCTCATTGCAATGATCTAAAGATAGGAAAACCCAAGGGAGATTCAAATCACCACAGTGCCTCAAAAATAGAAGCAAAAATATGACCCAAGGACTCATCCTTTACAACAAGTGAGCACGCACAAGGTCTCCCTTTAAATATAAAAATAAATATAGATAGGGTTCGTCAAACAGTCACTAGAAACAAATCAAAGTCTAGCCTCTACAACTATCCATCCAGGAAGAAATCACTAGAAACCTTCAATCATAGTTGAGCAAGAAAGCATAGGGTCCCCTCCCCAAGGACCAAAAAATACACTACAAAGAAGGGTTCCACTAGAAAAACCCTAAAACAAACAAGTACATGATCTTCTAGAAGACCCAAAACCTGCCACTAAAAGCCTGACCCAAAAGCAACCGTGAGAGGCTCTCATCTGCATATAGTAAAAATATGGTCCCCCATAAAATGCCAAGAAGAAGTAGACAAGGAAACCACAGTATACTTCACACATCAGATGAACAAGATGTTGAACCCTCTTTTGAAAGCTCAGTTCAAGAGAAGATAGGCGGAATCCACCACTATAGACAACAATAAAGCACATGGTCCCACCCGAAAGACTAGAAAGACCTACAAGGAAAATATCCATAGCACCATATCCCAAACCAAGCTAGTAGGAAGCCATCCCACACCAAAGGGTATCGAATAAAGAATCTCTAAATCCTCCCAACTAGGTAGCTGCATTCACATAGGAAAATAGAAAAACACTTCTTGGGAGGCCCTAGGAAGACCCCGTGAAGGCCCTGGAAATGGAATAGGCACCAATAAGATCCTAGGAAGACCTTCCAGGCCTAGAGAAGTAGAATATCCACCCAAAAATCCTTAGTATTGGAGTAAGGAGGGAGCATGAAAATTATAACAAGGACCTCCTGCCTAGAGCGAAAGGCCTCATGCTCCCCCCTCCTAAAATATCTAAAGTTTTGGAAATATTACTCTACTAAGATGCAATGCATAAATAGTAGAGATGGATTTTTGGTATTTTGAAGGCTACTGTTGAAAAATATCAAGAAGGATGTTGAATTTTAGAATATTTGTATTCACACAAAAAATTGAAGAAGATCCAAAAAATGAAAATCAAGAATTTAGAATTTTTATGAAAACAATATAAGTATTTAGCTATAGCAACTCAATTGATATGAGAATTGAATCTATTTGTAAACTCTCAAATTCTAAAGGAGAGAGTTGTGATTTATCAAGGGTGGAGGACCGGAGTACAACCCCTTGTTATCTAGGGGGAAATGCAATCTAGATATGGTTTGATTAACCTAACAGCAAATTTAATATTTAGGTATTTTAATCTTATGCTTAGTTGAAGCCTTATGCTCTTATATTTGACTCAAAATAGTAACCATTGTCTTAGGTATTCCTAGCATGTAAAGGTCCAAATGTCAAGGACTATATCAATATGAGAAAAAACTCCAGATCATGGAGTTCTATTAGTAACCTGGTCAAAAGAAAATAACTCAAACAAATTATAGATGAAATTCAAAAGATGCTTCAAGAGTTTCATTCATCAATTTTTATATGAAAGGAAGAGTTTATTTCAAATCTAAAAAAAATGTGGATACTTGGTCAAGTTGGGAGATGAGTATTTAGAGCAATCAAATTTCCTACTCCCAAATATTTTTCTTAAAAGAAAATTTGATCACTAGAGGCTCTCCCTAAGGCCTTAAAATTCCTTTGGTTATTAATTCAAAGTAATATTTTTACATGAGAGAGTACAAAATAGAGGATATCATGGACCTTTATAATGTGCCTTGTGTGAGAAGGATTTATAAACATCAAACCATTTACTTCTTTATTGTCCCTTTGCTCATACCATGTGGGGTTAATTTTTTTTAAATATGAAAATATATTATGTAGCTCCATCAGCATTGAAAAAGTTGATGAAATATTGGATTAATTATTTCAAAGATAAAGCATTATGTATTTTGTGGAGGATTTGTCTTGTCATTATTTGTTGGAATTTATGGCTTGAAAGGAATAATAATTTTTTAAATAAATCTCAAAATCATGTAGAGGAGTTGGAGAGCAAGTGGGTAGTTAAAACTCTCCAGTTGAAATCGAGAGGCCCCAGGTTCAAATCTCTCCCCTCGCATGCTGCAGATATGCTATGTACATAAGGGGTTACAAATCAAAATAAAAATCATGACCATGTTTAAACCATATAAGTGAAGAAAAAAGGTGGTAATAACTTGGTTACAATATTTGAACATACATGAAAGATTTATATACAATAACAGCATTAAAACAAAGGATCTACTTTGATCCAGGGTAAAATAAAAATACCTAGAAATGTCTCTACAAGGACACACCAATGGTATGTTGTTGATGTTTCATCTCGATAACCTGAGTTTGAATCACAGGGAGGAAGACCCCTTATTGCTATGCCCTTAAGGAGTGTAACCCCCATTTGTGCCACCCATTGTACTTTGCATTATTAAAAAAATATAAATTGGGTTTATCAAAATTAGTTTTGATGGTGCTTCAAAAGGACATCTAGGAGAAGTTGATGGAGTGATATTTTTCAAAATAATGAAGGCAAAATTCTCCTACCTTATTTAGAATCATATGGAACTTCAACTAACAACTATGTAGAAGCTAGGGCACTTCTTGTAGGGGTTAAAATTGCATTAGAAAAATTATGGAAATATATTCACGTTGAGAGGGGTTCAAAAATTATCATTAATACTATCAACAAAAATCAATGTAGGCATTAGATAAAAAATAATATCATTGTTGATGTCCATCATCCACTATTGGAGGTAATCTCTTAGAAGTGTTAGCATATCTATAAACAAGGAAATCAATCAACAGATCACAACTTTGATATTTTTTTTGTTGGAGAACAAGGGGTTGTACTTGGGCGCCCCACCCTTGACAAATCACAACTCTCTTCTATCACAATTTTGATCTTCATCTTGGTGAAATTCAAATTTTAGAAGACAACTAACCAAGTAAGATTTTATCTCATAATTAAAAATATGTCAAAGAGTTGATTGTAGAAATATAGCATTTTGAGGAAGATGAAGAATATATTTGATAGAAAAAGAAATAAAAAAATTGTGATAAAAAGGTATGATGGATATGGTTTAATTAAGTCGACATGTGTGGGGGTAGTTGGCCCTCTTGCTTTGTAACCAGTTCATGTGATGTTGTTCCCTTACAATCTATTTATTTTCAATGGCATATTCCTATGTTAGAATTTTGTTCCACTTTAATACCTCTTCTAACAATAAATATAATATTTTGGTAGAATTTTGTTCCACTTTAATACCTCTTTTAACAATAAATGTAATATTTTGGTATTTTGATGGGATTGGCTCCTAGATGGAAGCCCCACATATACATATATATGAAAGCCACGAATAACTTTATATATATATGGAAGCCACATATAACTTTATATATATGTGGCTTCCATATATATATAAATTTATAGGTGGCTTCCATCTCAGAGCTAATTCCATCAAAATACCAAAATATTATATATATATATATATATATATATATATATAGTAAGTTGATGGCATTGGTTTCAATAGAAAGCACATAAAACTTATTAAAACTAATAAAAACTAGTTATATTTCTCAATTTTTAGGGAGAACCACCCATTTAAAATGGATAAGGCTTTGTCTGTGTCACAGGCCCCCTTAAGGCCTTTCTGGTTGTAGAATGTTTCTAGTTTGATGTTGATGGTCGTGGTGCCTATGTGGTGCAGTTTGTTTTTCTTTATTCGCTATTAGAATAAGTTAGTGGCTTCCGAGGTGTGATTTTTTCTCCACCCACACTTTTTTTTTTGTTGTAAAGGACTTTTATTTTTATAATTAAAATGGCCTTTCATAAAAATAAAAATAAAAACTTTTAGGAAGAAACCCAGGTTCAAATCCCATAAATGATACATACATAATTATCAAAATATTATAATATTGTTGAAATACAACTAGATGTAATACAAATTAACTTCATTTCAATATAACTAATTTAAAAAAATGTCAAATAAAAACTTTAATTACAAGGTTATTAATTCATATTTATCAAAAATTAAATTTCTTATTATTAAATTGAAAATCTTATCTTTTAAGATTGTGTTCTATTAAAAAATAGTATGATCCCAACCACTAAATACCTCACCTTTCGAAGAAGAGATCTAGGTTTGACACATTTTAATCCTATATAATCAAATTTTTAAAAAGTATATCTAAATAATATATGGGATTATTGGTTTAGTGCCATGTCATATACATGATCTAGGTTTGCACCAATCATATACATGATTATTTTAGTATTTCATAACTTTTCTGAAAAAACTAATTAAAAACTGAAAAAATATAATAAATATATACATTTGAAATTTAAAAAAAAAAAAAACTTAGTTTATATGAATATTTAATAAATTTCTTGATAAATTAATTTAAAACCTATTAAAATTTTTAAAAATTGAATAAATACGTTCTCTAATAAATTATGTTATCCAACTAGTACATATCTTAATCCCCTTTAAATTTGAACTTGGGACCTCCTATAAGGACATAAAGACTTGTCCATCGAATCCATTCAAGTTAATTTAATTTTTTTTTTTTTTTTTTTTTATACATAAGGGAATTGGCAACTGCATTTTCTTTTTGAACAACTGGTCATAGGGTCAAATCACATTGCCTCCGATCATAGCGTCAAATCATGGAGCTACCACTATAACCCCTACCTCGCCTTGGTAAACACGGCCCGGAGTGAGGGAGACCCTCGGTGGCTCGGGGTTGGTACCATCGTCATCAAGTTGACGTACACTCAACAGATTTTAGTCACACTACTGCCTTTGCCCTAGAGTGGGCATTCCCACGAGGTTTGAACCTAGGTCTCCTCATAGTAAGTTCCCAACATCTTACCAATCTACCTAGCCCTCGCGGACACTTAAAAAACCTTTTTATTATAGTAAATATATGTTTATTCAAAATTATGTGCAAAATAAAGGAAGTTGAAAATTAGTTTTTAACATCCATTAAATTATTGGTCATATGGGACGAATGCTTATCCAATCATACTTTACTTAGCAAAATCAGAGGTCATATGGAACAATTTTCATGGAGGACATGTTTATTGAACCATATGGGGATCCTATAGATGGATGTGTTTATCTAACCATGTTCTATTTAGTTTAAATACATGTCATCAGAGTATCATCAAAGTATGGTGTACAACCTTATCCCTTGATATTGATATTGGAACCTTAGACATGCCATTTTGAATTTCAAAATTTGCATTTAGACCCATGCAAGGGTTAAATTCTATTATTACCTAAGAAGTAGAATAATATAGCTTTCATTTAACTCATCTATATAAAAGGTGAGAAATTTGATTTGACCAAAAAATTCAATGGATTTTTTATAATAATTTTGAAAACCTTTGGTTTATAAAGATAAGAGATATTATTTATCTATTTTTTTTTTCAAGTTGAAGATAATATGTTGTCATTAAACATAAATACTTGTTTTAATATTGCATATTATGAAATTAGATACATATCTATTAATTATGATTAATTTTATTCTAAACTAGTGAACATTATTCTACTAAACATTATATTTTTAAATATTTTTATCATAAGTTATCAAAATATTACTTTATCAAGTATGAAATCTCAATAAGACAACTAAAGAAGCAAGAAGCAAGCATAAGGTTGAGGTCAGGTTCTCAATTTAAGAGCATCTTCACCATGGCCTTGATCTCCATCAAGCCAGCCAAGTCTCACAATTCTAATTTGTAAGGGTTTGAATCTCCTAAATGACATCACTCATAAATCTTATCATACTTCAGCCATCTTTGTATGAATGACTAGTTGTATGTCTGCATAGAAGAGAATCAATTGGATAGAATTACCTTTACACCTTTGTCTTCTAGCTTGATTATGTGAAAAATACTTAAATACCTCATCAATTGGTGGTGCAAAATAATCAAAAAATTATACATAAGGTATCTCAAATACAACAACAACTATCTCATGTCTTTGAAATATTGTTGAAGATAATATTCAACCATTCAATGTTCTTTTCCTTCTCCAAAGTTTCTTTTTTTTTTTCTTGCACCTTAAGTAGTACACTTACAATTTAGATATCTTTGTGTAGTTTCTTGAAGTGACTAATGTACTCATAAATAGCATCAAATTAGTCCATGGACAAAGTTGCAAGCTCAACATCTAACCTACTAATTTGTTTTGAATCAATACGATCACACAATCCCTAAAAAGTTTCAATCAATGAAGAACATGTGCTTATACAAAGATGGGGATGAACATTATAACATAAAAAATTTCCCCAAATAGTAGCATCATCATTAATAAAACAGTAAACATCACACAAAGAATCACACACATGAGAGACATAATTTTTAACGTGGTTCACCCAATGTGGGCTACCTCCATAGAAAAATATTTATTCTAAATATTTCTCAAATAATCTCTTGGGAATCCTTCCCAATTACAATGTTTATGGACCTTTGTCCAAAGGAGATGCTGATCCCGTAAATCTCAAGTTTGTGGATCTCTTCCACATGATAACTCTTTCCCCTTCTGCTATGGCTAGTGATCTTCTAGAAAACTTTGTCTCTCTACTACACTGACTAGTGGATCTCTTTCCACTTGAAGACTCCTCACTCAGATCTATCTTCAGTTATCCTGGCTGCTGGATCTCTATCCACTAAGACTCTTTCCTCTATACTATATCACCTCCAAAGCTTTGTCTCAATATTGTACTAAATACAGTCCAGTCAATCTAGCACAGCTCTGCTCAATAGGTCCACTCAAAACCTTCTCAAATCTGCTCAACAGGTCCACATAGAACCTGTTCAAATATGCTCAACAGGTCCACACAGAACCTGCTCAAATATGCTCAATAGGTCCACATAGAACCTACTCAAATCTGCTCAATAAGTCCTCTCTAGGACTTTCTCAAATCTGCATAGCAAGCTTTCACAAAATCTTACACAAAATAGTCCACAAGTCACAAAAGCTTACACAAAATAGTCCACAAGACTTCTCAAAGACTTGTCTCAAATATGCTTAACAAGATCACACAGAACTTGTCCAATCTCATAGAATCATAAAGAGAATTGTTAGAGACTCAATATGTTCTAAACTCAATGCTTAATCAATATCTCAATTCAATCTCATAGAAGCATAAAGAGAATTGTTAGAGACTCAATATGTTCTATACTCAAATATCAATCTCAACTCAAATCAATCTCATAGAAGCATAAAGATAATTGTTAGAGACTCAATCTATTCTATACTCAAATCCTAATCTCAACTCAAATCAATCACCTCAATGAACAACCCTTTCTCACAAACCCTAGTCCAAGCATGTATCAACCAACTCAAAATGTTTCCAACAATGCTCAAACACAAATCTCACATAACAATGATACTCATGTTCTTTTCTAACTCAAGTTCAAGTTCTTTGCATAACCAATTGGCTTCAACAACAATGCTTATAAAACAAGGTTTAATCACAACTCTCAAACCAGAAAACCTTGAAGCATTTAACCAATCACTTTCGAAAAGGAAACCACAATCAATCCTTTTCACTCCAAAGGTATTTTATAATCAACCACCATAATCAATAAATAGGAGAATGTACCTATACCTTTTATGAAGATGAAGAAGCCTCTTTGAAAATCTGCCACAATCACAATATTTTTTTACCAATCCTCACAAGGGTTAGAAGATCACAAAATAATCAAAATTACTCCACTTCACAATAATATTCACCAAGGCTTTTAATTAAAAAACCTTCTTAAGAATTGATGCACAACTTCCTTATCACTCCTAAAACTACTTGTACCATAAAATAAAATAAATCAAAACATTGCATAACCTTGTCACTCCAAAAACCACTTATACCATAAAATAAAATAAATATTTTATATCCTTCCTTTCAACACTTTTACACTTAAAAAATAATCACAAAGCCTTCTTAGGCAATATCCCACATTAATCAAATATCAAACCTTAGCCATATGCAAAAATTAAATCCACTATACTCTCCGTGAAAATCGATGCTTAACACAACCTTAGCAAATTCGAAATATTTCATGCACCCAAAAATTTTGGCGATCTAATTATGGCATACCTTGAAAAATGGCTTCGGGTGGTTTCGACCCACGTTCCTCCTCATCGTGTGCCTTAGCACACTCTCCGCCCACCGTGTGGGCTAGGCCTCCCACATGGAGGCTTTAAGCCTTTGAGACTTATATTTCCATCCTCTCCACCTATGCCTTGAAACTTGCTCCCTTGTTCCACGTGTAGTGCGCAAACGAAATTGGAAGGGGGAATCGACGATTGCGAAGGAGGGGATAATCGAATGCAAAAATATTAATTGTGTCCTCCTTGGTTGATAAAATCAACCCCTTTAAATATTCAAACCTTTGCATGATAAAATATATGATGTCGACGGACATGGCGGGAAAACTCTTTCATTTAATTTTAAAATTTAAACTAAACCTTTAAATTAAATTTCTCCATCATCGGGGCACCTTTTCGATGAAATGAAAAGCCAAATTGGGTTTTAAGAAAAACCCATTTCAAATTTTCCATCCATGGTTTTAAATAAAACATTTCCTTGCCTTCTTTGGTTTTCATAAAAATATTTTGCTAAGCTTCCCTTGAAGCTCCTTTTGGAACCAAATGTCATGCATCCCTTATTGAACCTTTGATCAAAACCTTTGATTCTCATGAAGCTCTTTGTGGAGCAAAATCATAGTGCTTACTTACATAGGTCCTTTTTACATCAATGACAACTTTTAGCTTAGGGACTCAAAATGTCCAACAATCAACTCCTTGGTTTCCATGGTGTTGCTAACATGTGTGTCATAGACATTGTCAACATGAAGGACTATAACACAATGAGCCTCATCCTTATGATTCCTATAGTCCAAATTTATTTCTTCATAATCAGTAGCACAAGGTTACTCATTCACATATTTGAGTAACCCCTTGCTCTAGAGCTAAGCTTTAATCTTAATTCTTCAAGTAGTATAGTTTGAATCGCTCAAAAAGGGCACATAGTGATCCATAACTCTCCTGCTAAAGTATAAAATCCTACATGTAGTTGTGACTAGAAACAACACCACCAATACAAATATCTCGAAAATTGTATAATTTAAAAAATGGACTAAAAATGCTTTTGTATGCAAAAATGATAGCCCTCAAAAATTTGACCCAAAAATCACATAAAATACCTCCAAAAACATTGAAAAAAAAAACTAGTACCTCCAATGAATGAGAGCCCACCATGTGTCATTGTGTGAGTGGATGAGGGGATGCCAAGCATGCACTGACTAGATAATGTATTGATGAATGTATGATACCACTTGTCACAATCAAGGGACTACCACCCATGTGCTAACTTTGTAGTCCATTGGACAGGGTACCAAAAAAACCAAAATATGTCACTTGTCATGCTCTTGTTGGATCTTTGATCTGTGAACCACATTACACCACTTATCACATCATGATTCTCTTTAAAATTCATGCTTTTTCAAATCTATTGTTGACTATGCAAATGACTTATCAAGTTTAATGATTTGGCAAAATTTGATTGGTCAATGTTGTATTTATACATGCCAAGTGGTATACGACCTACCAGAAAAGTCATCATTCAAATTGCCATGTTGAACCTTTGTCCTCCTACCTTATTAGCATCTATGTCACCACCATGTGTTGCACTATATCACCCACCATATTAGTTGTATAGACTACCACATTAGATATACATATGGCCATATCACTTGCCACATGTCACACTCCCTGACTTACTACATCAATTGTAATACCGGCATGTTAGATGTATAGACCACCACATATCATGCCATGTCAACTATATATATTATACAAAATACCTCATTAACATATGTAATTTGGAAGGAGGTGACATCATTCAGTTTCTTGTCATCACATCTTGTTATGTTAATAAATTATGATATGCTTACATCATCATTCTACATTATGCTTGCATCATCAAGTTTCAAAAGGAGATGACACTACCAAGGACCTCCCTCATGCAATGCTTTAAGATGGCCTTTGCTAGCCATTATCCCCAAGGCTCCCCTTAGGAGATAAATGATATTCAACATTAATAAATTAACCCTTATAAACCAATACCTTTAGCCATTTGCATGTGTGATGCCATCACATGTCATGCTAACACATGCACATTTGCACGTTATTTTTCTACCATACCCTTTGTAGAATATTCTATGAAATATTCCAATTTTTTTATTTTGAATGGAAATTGCATAAAATTTTAAGACTTGAAAAACAATACTTAGAGGTAGTCTGGAAAAAATGTTGAACTAGGACCTTCTTAAATTTTTGTAAATAATCCAAAAAAGTTGACGGTTCATTTGTATCTATCACAATTTGCCTTACACAACCTTTTTTATCAAATGCAATCAATTAGGACATCCTTGCACACCTATGCAACAAAATATTTCTTGAACCGTATTAGCAATTTTCTTGAGTAGCTCAAAGGTCTTTGCCAAGCACGAAAGCCTGCCCATGGCTTCTCTAGTACAAGGGATCTATCTAAAAAAATAAACCTCTTTTTTACTTCTTTTATAATGGTCAAGTAATAAGCCCTCTTATCTATGATGTTATTGGACACAAAAAAACTAAAAGAGAAGGAAATGATTTTTTTGAAAAAATCCCTAAGAGACAAATAAGGTTTCCAAAAACCTTGAAAAACTCACTCTTGAAACTAGGGCATTCATATGATCATAAATCAAAAGAAACAAAAGGATTGAGTGCCAATGAGAGGAATAAAGGAACCTATTAGTGAATATTTTCCCTGGATGTTGAATCTAGTGACATCATCATGATCCAAGTTTGTCTATGGTTTATATAAAAAACACTTTCTTCAAGTTTTATCATCAATTTTACAAAACATCTTCTTAACTACTCTAAACAAAGTTACCCTTAAGAGAAGTCATAAAAGCAAAATTGTTGATAACAAGCAATCAAATAATGAATATTCACACCCAAAATGATACCATGTTAGATTTCACAATAATTTTTAGAAAATAATGGTATCAACACATTACTTAGTATTGCTGAAAAAGAAATACACACAAGCAATGCACACTATATAAGACATTGTCTATGGATACCAAATAATCTCATTATCAAAGAATATAATCACACTCCAAATAATAACCAAAATGATTAGTATAATGAAGTATTTATACTCAATTACAAGTAACCTTTAAGTAAAAATCAAGTAACTGATCTTAAGGAATAAAATAAGAAAATATTACAAAATAATACCTTGTTCAAAGTTTATAAGGACTCAAAGAGCTTATATGAACAATCCAATACAAAAGTCAGTTATAACCTTAACAAAAAAAACTTATATAAACAATTTAATACAAAAATCAGGTATAATCTTAACAAAATCTTAAACACCACATATTCCAACACGTTGCAAGAATATGATGGTCCTCTTGTGAATTTCATCTAAATAATGATGAAGAAAAGTATGTATTTTTGTGTTTAAATATGTACATCACCTCTTCCATACAAACGTCATCACTATGTTAAAAAGTTATATTTTTATTTTTTTATTGAAGATATTACAAATACACGTGGAGACCTAAGACTACACGGAGCAAGATTTATATTTTTATAAATGTATATCATAGTGATCCTAAGGGCATTAGACTTTAAGTTACAAGAAAAACTCTCATAAAGTAATCCTTGGTGTCACCCTAGTCCAAGACTAATAAATTCAAGAAAGTGTTTTTTTAAATAGTAATTGGTGTCTTTTTTGTTTTTACTAAAATAAAATGAAAGATTCTATTAAATAGTAATGGGTTTTTATTTTTACTAAAATAATATGATATGTGTAATACCACCTTAAACATATGTTAAACATCCATCTTAAAAAGTAATCAAGACATCACTAATTCAAAATGTATACAATTATTTGTTTTTTAATAGGTTATATGTGGCTTTTATTGAGACCACTCCCATAAAAATATTACATTTTTTAATTATTTGTTTTTTTAATAGGTTATATGTGCATCTATTGAGACCACTCTCATCAAAATATTACATTTGTTGTAGCATAAATTTTTATTACGATCTATTCATTTATTTTTTCTCTTAAATATATTCTTCAACTTCGTCTATGTGCTATGTTTCCACAATCAACTCCTTGACATCATTTTGATTAAGACATAAAATCTCACTTGGCTAGTTTTTTTCTAAAATTTGAATTTCATCGGGATGAAGATCAACACCATAATTAGCTAATTTATTTGCTACTCGATTTTTTCTCTATAAATATGCTCACACTGCCAAGAGATTGCCTCTAGTAATAGATGATGAACATCAACAATAATATTATTTTTTATCTAGTCTCCACATCCATTTTTGTTAATAGCATTGAAAATAATTTGTGAGTCCCCTCAATTGAAATATATTTCCATCATTTTTCTACTGCAATTTTAATCCCTGTAAGAAGTGCCCTAGCCTCTACATAGTTGTTAGTTGAAGTTCCCTATGATTTTGAATAAGTGAGGAGAATTTTACCTTCACTGTTTCTAAAAACACCATATCCACCAACTTTTCCTGGATTTCCTTTAGAAGCACCATCAAAATTAATTTTGATAAACCCAATTTCTGGATATTTCCATTTTATCATAGAACAAAGTAGATCCTCTGTTTTAATTATGTAATGGAAGATGACTCTTCCATGTATGTTCAAATCTTGTAGCCAAGTTATTAGCACCTCTTTTTCTACAATTGAGACTTCCCATGATGAGCACCATATTTGTAGACATCCTACAAGAGAGGCACTAATATGGTTCTAAACTTGAGCATGATTTTGAAATTTATTTGTAAAAAATTTATTATTCATTTCAAGCCATAAATTCCAACAAATAATGGCAGGATCAATCCTCCAAATAATACATAATGCTTTAGCTTTGAAATAATTTATCCAACATTTTATCAACTCTTTCAATGTCGAAGGAGCTACCCAATATAATTTCATATTTTTTTAAAAAATAACCCCAAAATGGTGTGAGCAAAAAATAATGAAGAAGTAAATGGTCTAATGTTTCTAAGTCCTCACACAAGGCACATCTGAAGGGTCCATAATATCCTCTTATTTGTAGACTCTCTCCCGTAAGAATCTTACTTTGAATAGCTAACCAAATAAATGTTGAGGCCTTCGGGAGAGCCACTAATGACCAAACGTTCTTCCAAGGAAAAATTTTAGGAGAAGGAAATTTTGATTGTTCTAAATCCTCATGTCCCAACTTGACCGAGTATCCACCATCCTTTGATAAATTCCACACCAACTCATCCTTTCGTGTAAAAATTGGCAAATAAAACTCTTGAAGCATCTTTTGAAGTTCATCCACAATTTGTTTGAGTTCCTCTCCTTCAACCAGGTTACTAAAAGAAATTCATGATCTTGATTTATTGCTCATAATAATATAATATTAGGCACGTTTGAGCCAATGGTTTCCATTTTGAGTTAGAGATAAGAGGATAAGGCTTCAACCAAGCATCAAATCAAAAATTTGCATAACTCGAAGAACATGAACTTATACTGAGAGGGGGGGTGAACAGTATAAGATAAAACCATTTAATAATTTTAATTTCAGATAGCAGTGGCATCAACATAACATTAAATAAGACAGAAAGCATCACACATAAAAGACCCATTTTAACGTGGTTCACCCAAGGTGGGCTACTCCACGGATAAAACTTTTCCTCTAAAAGTTATATCAAAACCTCCGGGAATCCTTCCCGATTACAATGTTTATGAGCCTCAGCTCAAAGGAGACACCTTCCCCTAAATCTGCTTTGCTAGTGATCCTCTAGAAGACCTCTATCTCTTTTGCCCTTAGCAAGTGGAACTCTTTCCACGGAAGACACCTGTCTTCCCTTCTCTGGCTGGAGATCTCTGTCCTCAACTCTGTCACAGACAAGTTGGTCCTCTTTTCTGCACCAAAACACAGTCCTTCGGTCTGGCACAATTCTGTCCTCTTCCTCTGTTCTTTTCTGCACTTGGTTGGAGAACAACTTTTCACTGTCTCGCACAACTACAGCAGCACGGTCTTCTTTAAATTACCGCAGCACTATCTTCTCAACTTACAACAGCACTTGATCACCATTTTTCCTTCACAACCGTTCACAATTATAGCAAGCATCTCATCGTGCACAATTTTCTTTCTATTACACAACCTGTGCGAACACGATCACAATCACAACAGAATCTTCTTCGCACAGTCTTCTCATGAACATCAACACATTCTTCGTGCATACAACAGCACAGACTTCGACACTTAGAAGATTCAACGAAATGCACTCTAATGCTGTAGTCAGACTTCACTCTCTGCTTTTTCGATGATCGAACCTCACTTGTCGCACTAACTCTGCGAACGCCACACTTCGAATGCACACATCGATCGATACACAAAATTGCTCAAACAATCCTCCTTTAATACTCACAATCTCAAGATGAAATCTTGTTCTTTAGTCAGCTGTTCAATCTTCTAACACGTCGGTTGTAAAACCTTATACTTCGTCGGCCAAGGTTAACTTCGTCGGCTTCAACCGCCTCTGCTGTTCTATAGCTTTTCTCGTGCGACACTCAAACATGTCATGATATCGCTACGCCTTTGTCTGCCGTACACCTTCTTTGGTTTGTTGTCACGAAATCGCGACACTACAGCCTTTGCTGACGTCATCATAAATCTTGTCATGAAATCATGCTTGGTTACAACCTTCTTCTTTGTTGTCGAAATCGGACACCTCCCTTTGTCGATGTCATCATGATTCTTGTCACGAAATCATGATGCTCTGGACTTCAAAGCCTTCTTCTCCGCTACTGTCATGAAATCGCGACACCTTTGCCTCTTGCTGACGTCATCATGATTCTTGTCACGAAATCATGATGCTCTGGACTTCAAAGCCTTCTTCTCCACTACTGTCATGAAATCGTGACACCTTTGCCTTTTGCTGACGTCATCAGCAACTCTGTCGTGAAATCGTGACACCTCTTGCTCCTTCATCCTTTTCTTGGTTTGCACTAGCAAAAATGAAACATGTCATGAAATCGTGACGCTTTCGTTGCCTTAAGATCTTTCTTGTCAACTGCTCGTGAAACTGGAACATGTCATGAAATCGTGACACTTTGCATCGTACAACTCTTGAAACTTTAGAACTTCTCACTAAAAACTCAACTTGTCAGCGAAATCCTGACACTTTCTGCATCCGTACAACTTCTTCGAAACTTGTCATGAAATCGTGACACTTTTCCCCTACTCTACTCATTCAACTTTTGGAATTTTAAACGTGCAATTTCTCTCTCCTCAAACATGTCGCGAAATCGTGACACTTTTCCCACTTTTCCGCCTTCCGCATGTCGCGAAATCACGCAGTTTGGCCAAACTTTCTCTCTCCTCAAACATGTCGCGAAATCGTGACAGTTTTAGCCCAAATCATGACTTTCTCTCTCCTCAAACATGTCGCGAAATCACGACAGTTTTTCCAGCAGCCTGCAAACTTTTTCTACTTTATCTTTTTCTGGATTTTTGGCAACTGGGCTACTCTGATTTTCTTGGAGACTTACTGACCAGCTGAAACCTTCATCAAAACACATCCTTGGACATAAAAACAAATTGCTCCAATAGTTCCTCGACATCAAAAACAACATCTACCAATAGCTCCTTGACATCAATGACAACAACTAAACTTAGGCAAAGGCAATGTACTCAAGGTACCCAAAATTGCCAACAATCTCCCCCTTTGTCATTGATGGCAACCCTTAACTAAAACACATCTTTCAAGAGCCAAAACTGAAATCAATCTCTTCAAGTTTTGCTCCCCCTGACTTGAAGCTTTCCTCTTCTCTTGAAAACTCTCCCCCTTACTTAAATCTCTCCCCCTTTGTCATCAATGGCAAAGGGTCACCTTTGGGGCTTGGGACTAAGAAAGAGCCTCTTGGCTTGGTCCCTCCCCCACCTCCTGATGAGGTGATTAATCTCGAGGTGAGAGTACAACTCCCAATTTCTCCCTTAGATACTCAAACGTATCTTTTGGAAGGGGTTTGGTGAAGATATCTGCAATTTGCTCTTTAGTGGGTACATATTCTAGCTTGACCTCGCTTCTCTTGCACTTTTTCCCTTAGAAAATGATATTTGATAGAAATGTGCTTCGTCCTTGAGTGCATTACCGGATTTTTAGAAATACTTATGGCACTTGAATTATCACAAAGAATAGGGATAGGTTGTTCATGCTTGACTTTGAAATCCTCCAAGGTTGTTTTCATCCATAAAACCTGAGTGCACCCGACCACTGCTGCTATGTATTCAGCTTCGCTGTAGATAAGGAAATCGAAGGTTGTTTCTTACTTAGCCAAGAAACCGGACTCTTTCCCGGAAAGAATGCTCCACCACTAGTGCTCTTCCTATCATCAATACTGCTAGCCCAATCTGCATCTCGTATAGGCTGTGAGGGTGAAATCACCACCTTTGGGATACCAAAGCCCAAAATCCACAGTGCCCTTCAAATATCTGAATATCCTCTTGATTGCCATAACATGAGATTCTTTTGGAGCTGCTTGAAATCTTGCTACTAATCCAACGGCCTGCATGATATCCGGTCTGGTAGCTGTACTATATAGTAAACTGCCAATCATAGATCTGTACAATTTCTGATCTACTGCTGGGGATTCATCATCCTTACTCAGATTGCACCCTGTAATCATTGGAGTACATACAGGTTTGCTGTCCATCATCCCAAATTTTTTTAACATCTCTTTGATATACTTTTCTTGAGAAAGAAATATACCATTTTTTGATTGCGCAATCTGCAGTCCTAAAAAGAATGACAGCTCTCCAATCATAGACATCTCGAATTCCTTTTGCATGGTGTTAGCAAAAACTTTGCACATCCGAGTATTATTTCCCCCGAAAATAATATCATCGACATAAACAACTATGATAATCATATCATCACCTTTATTCTTAATGTACAAGTTGCAATCTGCCACGCCTTTCCTGAACCCTTGTTCATAAAGATACCCGTCAAGTCTTGAGTACCAAGCCCCGGGTGCTTGCTTTAACCCGTACAGTGCCTTTTTCAGTTTACACACATAGTCTGGCTATTCTGAAAGAGACACACCTTCTGGCTGTTCTATATAGACTTCTTCATCCAACACTCCATTTAGAAAAGCAGACTTTACATCCATTTGAAACACTTTGAAAGATTTGAAACTAGACAGGGCCAAAAACATTCTGATCGCTTCAAGACGAGCAACAGGCACAAACGTCTCTTCGAAATCAACACCTTCGACTTGAGCATACCCTTTACAGACTAACCTCGCTTTGTTCTTGACAATCTTTCCATCCTCATTAAGTTTATTTCTGAAGACCCATTTTGTGCCAATGACATTCTTATTCTTAGGTCTTGGAACCAAGTCCCAGGTTTCACTTTTCTCTATTTGATTTAGCTCTTCATCCATTGCTTGTACCCAAAAATCATCTGTACATGCTTCACTGAAATTCTTTGGCTCAATCTGAGATAACAATGAAACATTTGCAGATTCATGTGAAGAAATGACTCTTCTTCTCGTTTGCCTCGCTATTTGGATCACCGATGATCAAGTCTTTGGGATGATGTTTCTGAACATACCGTGAAGGGGTTTTGGGAAGCAGTTGTTGTTTTTCCTCTTCTTCATCCGACACTTCTCTCGAATTCTTCTTGACGGATTCCATCATCGAGTTCCTTGACTGGTTCTCTTATTCCTGTCTTTTCATCTACTGTCACATTTATGCTCTCTACAATTGTATGAGTTCTTTTGTTGAAGCATCTGTAGGCCTTACTTTTGCTGGAATATCCAAGAAAAATTCCCTCATCACACCTAGGATCAAACTTACCCGGATTTTGATCTTCCCTTCTGATGAAGCACTTACTCCCGAACACTTTGAAGTGTTTAACTGTAGCTGGTCTTCCTTTCCACAGCTCATAGGGAGTTTTATGATGATTGACTCTAAGTTGAGCCCTGGTAATGATGTGGACTGCTGTATTTACTGCTTCTCTCCAAAAACCATCTGAAAGTTTTGACTCATCTAACATTGCTCTAGCCATATTTTCAACAGTTCTATTTTTTCTTTCAACTACTCCATTTTGTTGAGGAGTTCTTGCTGCTGAATATTCTCTTTTGATTCCATGTTGTTCACAGTATTCCACAAATTCATTTGAAGTGAACTCTCCTCCTCTATCTGATCTTAAGCATTTGATTCTCTTGTCAGTCTCATTTTCAATCATTTCTTTAAAAATTTTAAATTTTTCAAAAGCTTCAGATTTTTCTTTGAGAAAAGTAACCCAAGTCATTCTCGAGTAATCATCTATAAACAACATGAAATAGCTATCTCCCTGAATGCTCTGAGTTCTGGTAGGACCACACAAATCAGTATGAATAAGATCCAAGGGTTTGGACGAGGTATACCCTTTCGATTTGAAACTGGTTCTGGTCTGTTTACCATGTTGACAAGGACCGCAAATGATGTTTTGGGGCCTTTTTATTTTGGGCAAGTCTCTAATCGCTTCCTTGTTACTAATACTGACCAGATTATCAAAACTCAAATGTCCCAATATTTTATGCCACAACCAACTCTCATCTTCTTGAGTTAGAAGGCATTTTTCTCTTTTTATCTCACTCAGCATGTAAAGATTGTTTGGAGTCCTTGTAGCTCTAGCAATAAGTTTTCCATTTAATTCTTTACTTATCTCACATCTATCAGAAAAGAAAGATACTATGTGCCCTTGATCACAAAGTTGACTCACACTAAGCAGATTATGTCTTAGCCCTTCTACATAAAGCACGTTTTCTGTTTTGGATTTCCCATCCAAACTAAGAGTTCCTTTACCACAGATCTTTGCGGACCTGTTATCTCCAAAACTGACTGTTCCTCTGTTTGCTTCTTTTAAAGACAAAAATTTTCCTTTTTCACCAGTCATATGTTTTGAACAGCCACTATCAAGATACCATTTTTCTACTTTGTCTTGAGCATGAAAAGCAGTTTGAACTATCATTGACTTAGATTTTATCTCATTCCTCCTTTTTGAGACCTCAAAGCTAAATTTATCCAAGCTGCACATCCTTGCTATATGCCCAAAATTCTTGCACTTGTAACACATGATATTTTTATTCATAAGAGGTGCAAATGAGTTAACATTTTCCTTACTATGACTCTTCAGAGATTTATTGCAATGCATAGCTATGTGACCAAATTTTTTACAAGAAAAACAATATCCATGGAAGGTATTATGTAACCTGTTTTGATGCCTTGGAAGTTTGTTCTTCTTGCGATCAACTGGAATCCATTGCTCTTCGAATGAAGATTGTTCTTGCTTGAAGACCCTGTTTCATACATGGTGATGCCATCCTTCTTTTCACACGAAAAATTATGTCCGAGAGTTGACTTGTTCTAACTTCACTCTAAGAGACATAATCTCTCCTTCTAGTTTCTCAAAATCGACTACCTTTCCTTTTAGAACTTCTGTTAAAACTTGTTCAATCTTCTTCCCTTCTTCAGCTAGAATTTTGAAATCTATAATATGTTGAGCCAATTCTGATCTTGCTATCTCTTTTTCTTGACAATGCTGCTTAAGAACAGAATTCTCTTCCCTGAGTTTCTCAAGCTTTCTCAAGGCCAAGAAGAATTCACTCTTGAGATCGAATTCAACCTTTTCTGAATTTATATGTTCCTCTGTTAGATCCTTCTCCAAGCCGTTAGGCTTTTTCTGGAGAGACCTGCTCTGATACCAATTGAAGAACATGAACTTATACTGAGAGGGGGGGGTGAACAAGTATAAGATAAAACCATTTAATAATTTTAATTTCGGATAGCAGTGGCATCAACATAACATTAAATAAGACAGAAAGCATCACACATAAAAGACCCATTTTAACGTGGTTCACCCAAGGTGGGCTACTCCACGGATAAAAATTTTCCTCTAAAAGTTATATCAAAACCTCTGGGAATCCTTCCCGATTACAATGTTTATGAGCCTCAGCTCAAAGGAGACACCTTCCCCTAAATCTGCTTTGCTAGTGATCCTCTAGAAGACCTCTATCTCTTTTGCCCTTAGCAAGTGGAACTCTTTCCATAGAAGACACCTGTCTTCCCTGCTCTGGCTGGAGATCTCTGTCCTCAACTCTGTCACAGCAAGCTGGTCCTCTTTTCTGCACCAAAACACAGTCCTTCGATCTGGCACAATTCTGTCCTCTTCCTCTGTTCTTTTTTGCACTTGGTTGGAGAACAACTTTTCACTGTCTGCACAACTACAGCAGCACAGTCTTCTTAAATTACAGCAGCACTCTCTTCTCAACTTACAGCAGCACTTGATCACCGTTTGTTCTTCACAATCGTTCGCAATTATAGCAGCATCTACTTCATGCACTTTTCTTTCTATTACACAAACTGTGCGAACACAGTCGCAATCACAACAAAATCTTCTTCGCACAGTCTTCTCATGAACAATAGCACATTCTTCGTGCATACAACAGCACAACTTCTACACTTAGAAGATTCAACGAAATGCACTTCTAATGCTACAGTCGGACTTCACTCTCTGCTTTTTTGATGATCGAACCTCACTTGTCGCACTAACTCTACGAACGCCACACTTCGAATGCACACATCGATCGATACACAAAAATGCTCAAACAGTCCTCCTTTAATACTCACAATCTCAAGATGAAATCTTGTTCTTTAGTCGGTTGATCAATCTTCTAACACGTCGACTGTAAAACCTTATACTTCGTCGGCCAAGGTTAACTTCATCGGCTTCAACCGCCTCTGCTGTTCTGTAGCTTTTCTCGTGCGACACTCAAACATGTCGTGATATCGCTACGCCTTTGTCTATCGTACACCTTCTTTGGTTTGTTGTCATGAAATCGCGACACTACAGCCTTTGCTGACGTCATCATGAATCTTGTCACGAAATCACGGCTTTCTATGCCTTCTTTGGTTTGTCGTGAAATCGCGACACCTTTGCCTTTGTTGACGTCATCATGAATCTTGTCATGAAATCACGACGCTCTGGACTTCAAAGCCTTCTTCTCCGCTACTGTCATGAAATCATGACACCTTTGCCTCTTGCTGACGTCATCATGATTTTGGTCATGAAATCACGATGCTCTGGACTTCAAAGCCTTCTTCTCTGCAACTGTCGTGAAATCGTGACACCTTTGCCTTTTGCTGACGTCATCAGCAACTCTGTCGTGAAATCGTGACACCTCTTGCTCCTTCATCCTTTTCTTGGTTTGCACTAGCGAAAATGAAACATGTCACGAAATCGCGACGCTTTCGCTGCCTTAGGCTCTTTCTTGCCAACTGCTCACAAAACTGGAACATGTCACGAAATCGCGACACTTTCTGCATCCGTACAACTTCTTCGAAACTTGTCACGAAATCGCGACACTTCCTGCAACTCAACACTGCCAACTCAACTTGTCGCGAAATCGTGACACTTTCTGCATCCGTACAACTTCTTCGAAACTTGTCACGAAATCGTGACACTTTTTGCCCGCTGTGCTTCTGCCTTCCTGCATGTCGTGAAATCGTGATAGTTTTGGCTGAACTTTCTCTCTCCTCAAACATGTCGCGAAATCGCGACACTTTTGCCCGCTTTGCCTCTGCCTTCCTGCATGTCACGAAATCGCGACAGTTTTGGCCAAACTTTCTCTCTCCTCAAACATGTCACGAAATCATGACACTTTTGCCCGCTTTGCCTCTGCCTTCTTGCATGTCACGAAATCATGACTTTCTCTCTCCTCAAACATGTCGCGAAATCGCGACAGTTTTTCCAGCAGCCTGCAAACTTATTCTACTTAATCTTTTTATGGATTTTTGGCAATTGGGCTACTCTGATTTTCTTGGAGACTTACTGACCAACTGAAACCTTCATCAAAACACATCCTTGGACATAAAAACAAATTGCTCCAATAGTTCCTCGACATCAAAAACAACATCTACCAATAGCTCCTTGACATCAATGACAACAACTAAACTTAGGCAAAGGCAATGTACTCAAGGTACCAAAAATTGCCAACAAACTCCCCTTATTGACTGACCATCTAATATGTTTCTTTATCAATTGCAAACTCTTTGATATGAATTTCCATGTTGACGATCCTTAGGGTGGAGTTCTTTTCGTAAAAATTTTCATTGCATCAAGAGAACCTATATATTTTGGAAGGAATATTTTTGCCCAATTATTTCTTTATCTTTGAATAATCTCCACCCAAACTTTACTCCTAATGCCAAATTCATAAGTCAGTAATTTCGTAAACCTGCTCCTCAATATTCTTTCCTTTGCAAACCCTGTCCCACTTACAAAGAGAAAACCTAAATTTTTCCTCACAACCTTTCCATAGAAATTCTCTTTGAGTTTAATCAATTTTTGATGCAATACGTGTTGGTAGTCTTGAAAGTGACATCATATAAATAGGAATGGATTTCAAAGTAGTCTTTATGAGTTGTAGCCTACCTACCATGGTTAAGAACTTAACTTTCCAACCTGTCAAGAAAGCTTTCATTCTATCCAAAAAAGAGATCCAAAGCTCATTTTTATTTCCTTTATTAAGACAAAGGAAAACCCAAGTAGGTTAATAATAAAAAATTAATTTTAAACCCTAAAATATTCATAATAATTTGTTGTAAATCTAGGGCAGTATTAATAAAAAAATCATGGATTTTAAAGTATTTACCAACTATTTAGTAGCCTTCTCATAACATGATAATATTGATTTAAATTTCATGGCCTCACTAACTAAGGGATGGCCCAAAATAAAAGTATCATCAACAAATTGGAGATGAGATTCAAAGGGCCATTTTTTGTAACTTGAATACCCTTGATTTTTCCTTCCATTTTTGCCTTTGAAAAGGCTCTCCCTAATGCTTCCGCTAGAATAATGAATAGATAAGGAGAAAGAGGATCACCTTGACGAAGTTCACAAGATGACTTGAAGTACCCAGCAAGAGAACAATTGATCAAAATAGAAAATTTTACAATTCTATAACAACATTTAATCCACTCACACCAACTATAATCAAAGTCAAACTTTCTTAGAATAGTATGTAGAAAATTCTAGGAAACCCTATCATATGCTTTGTTCATATCTAATTTTAAAAGCATACCTGGTTTTTTCATGGAATGAAGAGAATGTATGGCCTCTTGTGCAATAAGTATACCATTAAGAATTTGTTTACCCTGAACAAATCCACCTTGTTCCTCTAAGATAAGACACCCTAGAATTCCCTTCAACCTATTTGCCATAATTTTTTAAATGATCTTATAAATCATATTACAAAGACTTATTGGACGAAAATTATTAAAATATTTTGTGTCACCTTTCTTGGGAACCAAGGTAATAAAAGTAGAATTTATCTCACTTATTATAGCCTTCCTTTTTTAGGCCTCTTCAACCGCATCTAACATATCACTCTTCAATAAATCCTAAATTTTTTGAAACAAAATTGTAGGAAATCCGTCGGGGCCAAGTGCCTTGTTAGGATGGAAAGAGAAAACTGCTTCATGGAGCTCCTCCATAGATATCTTCTTCATCAAGCTTTTATTTTATCCCTGAGTGATAATTGATGGAATATTTTGTAAAAGTTTTTCTTATGCCTCCTTATCTTGCCTAGAATATGATAAAATATTTTTGAAATAATTTATTGCTTCCTTCATTATATCTTATTCATCATCAATATTTCTTCCATCCGGAGTTGTAATATTTTTTTATATGATGAACAAAAAAAATTGTTTTTGTTGTAACATGAAAAAAAATTGTATTTTTATCTCCTTCCTTGAGCCATTTCTCTCTAGATTTTTGGAACCAATATGACTCCTCCTTTTGCAATGCATTATGATAATCAAAAAATAATTATTTTTCTTTCACATAAGAATCTTGGTCCATTCCATTAATTTCTACTATCTCTTGTAAATTTTTTAGCTTGGATTCAATTTCTTTTTTTCTTGAAAAATGTTACCAAAACATTTGACATTCCATATCTTCATTTGCTCGTTTAAATATTTCAACTTTTGAACAAACCTATACATACAAGATCCTTCAAATTTTGATTCATCCCACCATAACATAACCATCTGGAAAAAATCAGGGTCTTGGAGCCACATAGACTAGAAGCGAAATGGATTTGGATGACCATTGTTAGGTGAATCACAAATAAAAAGAATGGGTTTGTGATTTGATCTTGCTCACAATAAAATATCTAAAGAGATTGTATACTTTATTTGCAAATATTTGTTGGATAACAAGAATCTATCCAGTCTTTTAGCTATATGATTTTTCCCTATGCATCTATTATCACATGTATATTGAAATATTGAGGGACTAACATCCCAAAGGTCATTTGAATTGACAAATGAAGCAAAATCTTGCAATGATTTAGACCATCCTATAATGTCACCCTTCTTTTCCAAATGAGATATAATAGTGTTAAAATCATCCCCAAGAATATATAGATCACAATGAATCATCATTGTATTTGACAAACATATACTAAGGTCCTTCCACCATATTTCACTAGGAGTAACTATAGTTGGAGCATACATTTATAACCCCAACTTTGATGTTTTCCTCTTTCCTACAAAATTATCCAACAACCCAATTACCTTTTGCTTCTAATAGTTGTCCATCCCATTTGCATTTGTCCCATATTATTGCAATACCACCTGAAGCTCCTATAGAATAAATTACTAAACAATCACCTATCTTCCAAATCTTCTTAAAAGCATCCTTACATTCCTTACTGCTTAATTTTATTTCTTGTATTAAAATAAACTTAGGGCTATAACAATATATTAATTCCTTAATAACTCTTTTAGGGGTTTTATTCATACCCCTAATATTCCTTGATATCATTCTCATCATCAACACTTTTTATTTTTATTAGTGGGCTTAGCCCCACTCCTTGTTATCACCTGTGATATTTTTATTTGGCTTCCCATATCAATATCCTTTTTTATTTCTTTTTCTCTTAGTTCCTATTTTGATGGCCTTCATCTTCTTCTTTCATTCCCTCCAACACTCTCATCTTCATCAATCTCTTCCATTTTTCATATTGTTCAAAATGAGACTTATCTTCTAAATATTTATGTTGCCCTAAAGAGTCAAAAGTGCAAGGAATACCCTCATTAGCATTTTCTTCTTTATGTTGCCCTAAAAACTCTAAAATACATAGATGATTTTCCATAGTCATCAATTTCTTATGTCAACTTGAAAACCCTAAATTTCCTTGGATATCCTCCATAAGATTTTCTTTACTATACTGCTCTTAAAAACCTAAATTATAAGGAATACACTTTGTACTACTTTCATTTTTATTTTAAGGAGAATATTTTAAGCTACTTGAGGATAATAAAGCTGATTTACCTGGATTAAGCTTGACCTCCTTCACCTCATTTGCCTTAAAATTTGTCTCCCTATTTTTCTTTGTATTAAACTTTGTCTTCTCATATTTCTTCACACCTTTAGCTCCTATATTTGAACTTACGCATTGTACTTCCTCATCCCCCATATCATTTTTTCTTCTAATGGCTTATTCGAGTGAATTGTAATGGCCTTTGCCACTTGATGATGTAGAGGGATTTTTCTAGCCACTTTCTTAGGAGTGGAAAATTCTTGATTTGACCTAGCTTCTCTTGTGATATGATCTCCTTGTTTCAAATTGAAGCTACCCTCGTGTCCAAAAGATTCCATCTCTTCTTCCATTTTCACTTTGTATTCTCTTGCCATGTGCTCAGTTTCATGACATTTACGACACTAGAATGCAATGTTTTTATAATCCACTTGTTGATCCCATTCTCTTGATTTAGATTTAATCCTAATTGATTGTGGTAAAGGTTTAGAAATATCCATGGCAACACATATTCATGTGTATACATCATGCCTTTTATCCTTAGTAGTTAGTCCCTCCTAGATGAATTCACCTAGAGTATTACCAATATTCTTCAAAACCTCCTTATTTATGAGTTGATAAGGAAGTCCAAAAAGCTTAATCCATACCAGAAGCCTTTTAATAGTTTGTGTCCACAAAAAAATTCTCATTCCAAGGTCTTAAATACAATACATCTTTGCCCCTAAACCATGGGCCTCCATCCATTATTTTATCCCCTTATTTCTGAACTAGAGAAAATAACAAGGAAAAATCCTTCTAGAAGAAAAGGCATGGAGTAATTTGAATTCAATTCCCACTTCCACTTAATCCAATTTTGAATTTCAAAAAACCTAACCAATATTCATGAAACTTACAAATTAATCATTTGGTTTTAAGAATCATTATATCATGCTCAATCATCTCATTATAATTAGGTGTAGAATATGCTACCTGGACTGGGATTGTCATATATTCTCTCTTCTACTTATTTCTAGCTAGGGCACCCAAACTTCCAACTTGACCATTCATACTTTGAGTAAGGACTTTCACAAATGACTTTATTTCCATGTTACCTAGATTTTTTCAATAAATTCTTTAATTTTTTCTAAGATCTAGAACAAGAAGTGACACTTGTTACTTGATCACACTTTCCTTTCTACTTTATGCTTTCTTGCTCATACTTCCTCCTCACACCTAGCTTGTGCTCACACTCACTTTTGGCTACACTCACTCTTGGCTCATACTTGAACTCTCTATCGGTTACACTCACTCCTATCTTGCACTCTCACTCTTGTTTTTGGTTGCACTCACTCCTAGCTCATGCTCACACTCACACTCGCTCCTAGTTGTGTTCACTCCCAACTCATGCTTGCACTCACTCTTGGTTGTGTTCACTCTCAGTTGCACTCACTCTCGACTTGCACTCACACTCTTGTTTCTAGCTACACTCACTCTCAGCTCGTGCTCACTCTTGCTCCTAGCTTGTGCTCACACTCACTTTGAACTACGTTCACAGCTTGATATACACCTATTTGTTTCTTATAATCTATTAAAGTTAAAATATGCATCTTTTAACTAATTTAATTTATTTTAATTTAAATATATTTTTATTGTTTTATTTTTAAAGATGCTATAGATGCATAGAGGAACATAAGACTACATCAGGTACTAAGATCACAAAGGGACACTATTGGAACTCAAATTTTTAACTTTTTTTAACAAACACTCCTCATAGGGAGAAATTTTAGTAAACTATAATTGACTTCTATTGGAGGTCACTTCTATTAAAATAATAAAATATTACATTTTTTATCAAGTTAATTGCACCATATCCCGATAGTCTTTTTATTATTAGAGATATTTTCATTTTCTTTTGTATCAAATATATTTTTCATCTTCCTCAAACTTATGCTTTTGAAATCAACTTTTTCACATAATTTATGTTAAAGGATAAAATCTTACTTCTTTCCAAGACAAAAACCAACACCATAATTGGCTAAGTTATCAAATAAATTATGTTATTGTGTATCCAATCCCCACATTCATTCTTGTTGATATCTCTAATTATAATTTATGAATTCCCACTCAATTGAAATTTATTTCTATCCTTCCTCAATTGTAATTTTGATCCGAGTAAGAAATGCATAGGCTATGCATAGTTGTTAGTTGAAGTTCTATGTGATTTTGAGAAATGTATTTCTATCCTTCCTCAATTGTAATTTTGATCTGAGTAAGAAATGCATGGGCTATGCATAGTTTTTAGTTGAAGTTCTATGTGATTTTGAGTAAGTGAAAAGAATTTTATCTTTGTTATTTTATCCCATATAAATATTAGTATCATTACATAATTTATTAGTTAAACTATTTAAAGTATTTAACATTATTTGTAGGTATTATGTGTGAGACCTCCTTTGCAAAGTCAAAATATATTGGTTGGAACTCTTTAAAATCTACCAAGTGAGATAGTGTCTTTGAACATTCCTTGTCTATATACTTTAATGCAATCATGATCTTAATTATTTGCCTTTTATCCTATTTAACATATACTTTTACTTCTATATTTTTTTTTGGTTACATAGGAGATTTGGTCACAACCACACTATTTTTAGTAACTAGAAAGTGCAGGGTTCAAACCACAAGGACTGCTCCCACCAAACCTATTCCAATTTGTTATTGTTGACCCGATGTGAAGGGGACCATTGATCGCTCAGTATTCATACCATCATTGTCAATTTGGTGTGCACTTAGAGGATTCAGATCAAACTATTACCTTTGCAAATAGGCTGCCCCCAAGGTCCAAACCTGGGTGTCTTCTTGGTAAGTGCTTGGCCAAAAAGACACTTACCAATCCACCTAACCCTAAGGGGCTAAACTTTTAGGTTAGAAAGAAACCTCGAGAGCTACTCTTAGGTGGTCGATAATGTCATCCCATTCAGGTATACCACTATCTAGAGGGAAGCCACAAGAGATTTGTTTCTCTTCTTCAATGTACAATATAGTGGATGTGAGTTGGAAGCCATCTGGTTGTTCAATGTAAACCTCTTCTTCCAGTTTTCCATTCAAAAATGCTGATTTTACGTCCATTTGATATACTTTGAAATTTTTATGGACTACTAAAGCCAGAAACATTTTGATTGCCTCTAGTCTGGCTACTGGTGCAAAGGTTTCCTCAAAATCAATGCCTTCAACCTAAGCATAGCCTTTACAGACCAATCTTGCCTTATTTCTGACAACCTGTCCGTCTTCATTTAATTTATTTCGAAAAATCCATTTAGTACCGATTATGTTTTTATTTGTTGGCCGTGGTACTAATTCCCAGGTTTTTTTTTTCTCAATCTGATCTAGTTCTTCATTAATTGCCTTCATCCAACTTTCATCTGTGCTGGCTTCAACAATATTTTTGGGTTCAATGTTGGATAATAGAGAGTAGTTCCGTATTACTGCTCTTCTTGTCTGAATACCAACTGTTGGGTCCCCAATAATCTGTTCTTTGGGATGATTTTTTTGCCAATTGCATGTTTTGAATTTCTTGTTCTCTTCTTCTTCTGAGTCAATTCTTAAATCAGCTGGGTCAATTTTTTGATTTTCTTTTGTTTCCATTTCTTCATCTCCTTCAATGACTTCTTCATAAATAGGGTAGTTTTCTTGATACGTAACTTCTCGTTCTCTACCTTCATCAACTTTAACATCAACACTCTCAATAATTTTCTTTAGCCGCTTGTTGTAACATGTGTAGGCTTTGCTTTTTGTTGAGTAACCGAGAAAAATACCTTCGTCAGCTCTATCTTCGAACTTATCGAGATTATCTTCAGTTCGTTTGATATAACACTTGCTGCCGAACACTTTGAAGTATCTTGTTGTTGCTTTCCTGCCGAACCACAGCTCATAAGGTGTTTTGCTTTCATGCGTCCTTAACATGCACCTATTTTGAATGTAAACTGTAGTATGTACTGCCTCTTTCCAAAATCTATCAGCTATTTTGTTCTCAGCCAACATTGTCCGTGCCATTTCTTGCACAGTCCTGTTCTTCCTTTCAACAACACCATTATGCTGAGGTGTCCTTGCTGCTGAAAACTGTCTTCTAATCCCATATTTTTGATAGTACTCTACAAACTCTTCTGAGATAAACTCTCCTCCTCTGTTTGATCTTAGGCATTTAATTCTTTTTCCAGTTTGATTCTCAACCTGTTTTTTAAAAATCTTGAACATCTCAAAGGCATCTGATTTAAGCTTTAAAAATAGTACCCATGTCATCCTGGAGAAGTCATCTATGAACAGCATAAAGTATTTGTCACCATTTATGCTTTGTGTTCTCATGGGTCCACATAAATCAGTATGTATCAGCTCTAACGGTTTGCTGGTGAAGTATTCCTTTGCTTTAAATGTGGATCTAGTTTGCTTCCCTTTTTGGCATGAAGCACAGATGCTATTTACTAGTTTGCCAATGGTAGGTATATCTCTTACTGCTCTTTTAGAGCTTATTTTTACCAGATTGTCAAAGCTAATATGACCGAGCCTCTTGTGCCACAACCAATTTTCATCTTCCTGTCCAATCAAGCATGCTCCTTCTGAAGTTTCTGAGAGAGTATATAGATTTCCAGAAGTCCTCGATCCAGTAGCTATCAGCTTCCCACTGTGAGCTTTTCTGACTTCACAGCCTTGCTTCTTAAAAATGACTTCATGACCTCTATCACAGATTTGACTTACACTCAGTAAGTTGTGTTTCAAACCAATCACAAACAAAACTTCTTTGGAATTGATCTTTCCATCACTTATCTTGACTGATCCTTTGCCAACTATCTTGGCTCCATCATTATTTCCAAACTTTACCAAGCCCCTTCATATTTCTGAAGCTTTTCAAATTTTTGTTTATCTCCTGTCATGTGACTGGAGCATCCACTATCTAATATCCATGGTGCAGATTTGTTCTGTGCTTTGAATGTTGTCTGAACAATCAATGATTCCTTTTCTTCCTTGAGTTGCTCTTTTTCTTTCCATTCCGATTTGATTGTAGTTTTGGTCACTTGTTTAGACTTTTCTTTGTCGATGGCTCTGTGCATGTTTATCTGGGAATTTTTTGTTTTGCCTTAAACTGTTTGGTTGAGTTCTTCTTCCCTGATATTTATTTGCTGCATATGTGCTTCTACAGTTTCTTGCAATGTGACCAAAGTTATGACAGTTATAGCATTCTACTACATAATCCATCAAGGGTGAAAAGACATTTCTACTGGTAAAATTTCTTTGTCCTATATTATAAATGCAGTCTAAAATCTTATGACCGTAAGTATTGCATTTAAAACAATAACCAGAAAAGGAATGATTGAACCTGGGAGTTGGTCTTTGCCAATTTGTAGTAGGAGCCACAAATTTTCTTCTCCTTTGATGTATGACTTTTGTGAATCCCTCATTGTCAACAGTCTTCTCGTGCCTGGCATTGTTGCTTTCTTTTGCAAGATTCATTTTTCTTTGGTCAACCTTGATCTTATCCTCTTTCTTTACTGGTTCTATAGTTATGGCCTTTGATCCACTTGATGATTCTCCTTCGACAAACCCCAAGCCAAACTTGATGCCTGTAGACCTCTGACTATTTATAATCTTTTCAAGCTTTGCGGAACTTCCTTCAAGTTTGTGATAGCAACTCAATTTTTTATTATTTTCTTCTAGCCGCATTCTTAAAACAATAATCTCTTCTTCTAGTTTGCTTGCACTCATCTATTCTCATGGTTAATTGTACTTCAAGTTCTTCGAGACATTTTCTTAAATTCTTCTGTCCGTACTTTCAAACCGTTTATTATGTCATTCGCGTCTTCAAGCTTTCTTGAGACCTTTTTATTCTTCTTCCTTTCTATACTCAACTCTTTAAGTGCAGCAACCAACTCTCCTTCCAGATATACTTCAGCCTCATCCTTACTTTTTGTATCACCTTCCTATTTTTCTTCTATTTTTGCTTCTTCAAATGCCATGAACAGAGCTTCACCTATTTCTTCTTCAGAATCTTCACCTGAGCTATCTTCAGAAGAGGTGACATTCTTGGATATGAAACTTTTCTTTTTGAAATTGCTTTTCCTAAAATTTGGTTTCTTCTTCCAGTCACTTCTTTCTTGGTGTGACCCTTCATCACTTTTGGTTTTCTCATTCATTGGACACTTAGCTGCAAAGTGACCGACCCCTCCACAATTGAAACACTTAAATGGTAACTTTCCTCTATATTTTCCTTTTCCCTTTGTAAGTTTCCGAACAAAGTTGGCTTCCGTTTCATCCGATGTCTCTTCATCCTCAGATTCTTGTTCAGCTTTTGTATTCTTGTGTGCTTTAAAAGCAGCTTCTTTGTCTATGGGCTTAGTTTGTCCTATTCTCATTTCGTATGCAGTCAAAGAACCATGCATCTCATCCATGCTAAAATTGTTTAGATCTTTAGCCTCTTCTATTGCAGAAACTTTAGAATTAAATCTTTTGTGAAGAGTTCTAAGTACCTTTTTCATGACAACCGCATCTTCGATCTCTTCGTCGAGTCCTCTGATTGCATTAATGATTCCATTGACTCTCAAGCATATAGGCCTCTATGTTCTCATCGTCATTCATTTGTAATGCTTCGAACCGAGCTCGATGAGTTTGCGGTTTGGCTTCCTTGATCTTGTTGTCTCCTTCATGGATGCTCTTCAATTTGTCCCATATGTCTTTTGCCGATTTACAGCTCATGACCCTTATCAGTTCACTGTCTACTAGCCCACACATTATGGCATTCTTTGCTTTGGAGTTATTCTCAAACTTTTTCTTCTCAGCAGTATCTGTTGGAGGAGTAGTGGGTGCTGTGTATCCACTTTCTACTGACTCCCAAATGTCATATCCTAAAGCACTCAGATATGTTTGCATCCTAAGTCTCTGAAATGAGTAATTAGTTCCATTGAACAAAGGAGCTTTGTTTGATGAGAATCCTTCACTACCTGCCATTGTGTTCCTTCCAAGATCACCTTAGCTGATTAAGCTTGTTCAGGAACCTTGCTCTGATACCAATTGATATTCTCACAATGACACTGAGAGGGGGGGGTGAATCAGTGTAGCTAAAAATCTGATCTACAATTCTTAAAACTGAAGCAAAGAGAACTAGAAAATAGATAAAGCAATAATCACAAGAGAGCACACCACAACACACAATGTAACGAGGTTCACCAATTTGGCTACTCCTCAAGAATGACTGCTTGGACTACAATCCAAATCCAACCTTTGCAAAACACCAATTTTACAATCACTTTACCAAGCACCCACTTGAAGGAGCACCAACCCCTTATTTATCTGCCGCAACAAATAGGAGCACCAACCCCTAATCCAAGCACCAACTTGGACTGCAATTTTGATGTTTGACATAAAAATGCCTTCACTTTTTACATGACCCTGACTGGTCTACAATTAATTAAACTTGATTAAACTCTGCACACTCTCACGGCTCTTCTTATCTCTCTCTCGGACCTCTTCTAACCCTCTTTACACAGCAAATTCTCACTTACAGCAGCAACTTTATTCTCTCTGCGACTGACCTTTTATAACCATTTTTCACCTAGAGACTTTTCATCTTTTGTCGCTTTTGTAATCATGCATGCAGTCTATTAATATTCTTTTTTGCCACTTGTCAACTGTAACTGCTTTTTTCTGTAACTCCTTTTGAATATATATAAAGGGCATTTCGTTGAACACATTACATGCAACAAATACCTTTACTATGACTGTTCATCTTCTTGGCCATGACTGTTCGAGTTCTTTTCTATGCATGCATGCATTTTTTGATTCTACTTATGCGATTTTTCTATTTTTCTAAAAAGTTGCATGATTTCTAATCATCATGCACTTGTAATCGTCGCACTTACTCTAGTTAACTCTTCTTATTTTGGCTCCCTGCTTTTCCTCTACAATTGCCCCTTTAACTGTAGTTCTGTTCTAGTTAATTGTCTGTTATCATGCTGTTGCGACCTGTCATGAAATCGTGACACTTCTGTCTCTTTCTGCCCTTCTCGCCTTTTACCCATGAAAATACATGTCACGAAATCGTGACATTCTCGGCCTCCTTGTTCACTTCTTCGCTTGCAACCACGAAAACTAGACATGTCATGAAATCGTGACACTTTCGCCTTCCTCCTCTCTGGCTTGCTCTAGCGAAAACCAGACATGTCACGAAAATCGTGACACTTTTGCCTTCTCGCTACTCTTCTTGGCTTCAACTAGCGAAAACGGAACATGTCACGAAATCGTGACATCTTTCTCTACCTTGTGCCTTTTCTGCCTTTCGCCCGCGAAAATGGAACATGTCACGAAATCGTGACATCTTTCTCTGCCTTGTGCCTTTTCTGCCTTTCGCTCGTGAAAATGGAACATGTCACGAAATCGTGACATCTTTCTCTGCCTTGTGCCTTCTCTTCGACCCTGTCGCGAAATCGTGACACTTTCTCTCCTTGGCACTTTCTCTTCGATCCTGTCATGAAATCGTGACACTTTCTCTCCTTGGCACTTTCTCTTTGATCCTGTCGTGAAATCGTGACACTTTCTCTCCTTGGCACTTTCTCTTCGATCCTGTCATGAAATCGTGACACTTTCTCTCCTTGGCGCTTTCTCTTTGAACCTGTCATGAAATCGTGACACTTTTCTCCTTGGCACTTTCTTTTCGAACATGTCGCGAAATCGTGACACTTTTCTCCTTGAGCCTTTCTCGTGACATGTCATGAAATCGTGACACTTTTCTCCTTAGCCTTTCTCTTCGAACATGTCACGAAATCGTGACACTTTTCTCCTTTTAGCTTCGTCTCTTCAACATGTCATGAAATCATGACAGTTTTCTCCTTCCTTTTCTCCAAACATGTCACGAAATCGTGATAATTTTCTTCTTGCCCTTCTTTCCTAACCCATGTCACGAAATCATGACAATTTTCTTACTTGCCTTCTTTTCTGACATGTCACGAAATCGTGACAATTTTGCTTGCGCCTTCTCTCTCCTCGTCCATGTCATGAAATCATGACAATTTTGCTTGTGCCTTCTCTCTCCTCGCCATGTCACGAAATCATGACAATTTTTCTTGCGCCTTCTCTCTCCTCATCCATGTCGCGAAATCGCGACAGAAAACATGTCGCGATATCGCGACAGTTTTCTTACTTGTCTTTTTCTTTGATTTTTTGAATCTGGGTCACTTCTGTCTTCTTGGAAATTCACTGTACATATTCTGACTGACCTCTGAACTCCTGTCCACTGCATCAACTGATCTATCTGTCTGTGTTGACAACAATGACAATACTTTTGCTGCACCTTGCTCAACAATCTCCCCCTTTGGAATTGTTGGCAACACTCATGCACTCTCTTGTAATTCTTCTCCCCCTTTGACAATAATACCAAAGGGCTGCTGCAGACTCCCCCTGAGTCTATGCACAACATTCTCAGATACACATTGTTATAGTTAGCAAAAATCATGAATATGAGCAAAACTATAAACATAGGCATAAATACTCCCCCTGAGAATGTGATCCCAATTGATAGTCAGTTCTTGGGAAATGTGACTACTCCCAACTTACTCCGAAGGTACTCAAAAACTTCCTTTGGCAATGGTTTTGTGAATATATCTGCTACTTGCTCTGTAGTTGGAACAAAATCCAATTTGACCTCACCTTCTGCAACTTTATCCTTCAAGAAGTGATACCGGATTGCAATATGTTTGGTTCGAGAATGCATAACCGGATTCTTTGATATGTTTATAGCACTGGTGTTATCACATTTAACTGAAATTGGCTCTTTGAAGTGAATACCAAGATCTTTCAGTGTTTGTCTCATCCATAATATCTGTGTACAACATGTTGTTGCTGCAATGTATTCTGCCTCTCGTTGTGGATAGAGAGACTCGATTCTTGTTTCTTGCTGTGCCATGCTACCAACCTGTCTCCAAGATAAAATGCTCCTCCACTGGTACTCTTTCTGTCATCAATACATCCTGCCCAATCTGCATCGAATATGCAATAAGAGTGAAGTCCTTACCTTTTGGGTACCACAACCCATACTCCATAGTACCCTTGAGGTACCTAAAAATCCTCTTTACAACTGTCACATGAGTCTCTTTGGGACTAGCCTGAAATCTTGCTACCATGCATACTGCCTGTAATATATCTGGTCTAGTGGCTGTCAAATACAGTAGGCTTCCAATCATAGACCTGTACATGGTTTGATCTACATCTGGAGATTTGTCATCCTTGCTCAACTTGCAACCTGTTGTCATGGGAGTGCTGACAGGTTTACTATCCTCCATTGTGAACTTTTTCAGCATTTCTTTCACATATTTTACTTGAGAGATAAAAATGCCCTTTTCACTTTGATTGACTTGCAGTCCGAGGAAATAAGAAAGTTCACCAATCATTGACATCTCAAATTTTGTCTTCATTTTATTTGCTATGTCTCTACAATATTCATCCATGCTGCTGCCAAATATTATATCATCTACATAAACAACAAGTACAATAAGATGGCCATTCTCTGTTTTGATATATAAATTGTTGTCCACCATACCTTTCTTGAACCCTTGTTTAATAAGATAGTTATCCAGCCTTGCATACCATGCTCTGGGTGCCTGTTTCAGACCATACAACGCTTTCTTTAACTCTGCAAACAAAATCGGGATTGTCACCGAGTTGGAAGCCATCTAGCTGTTCAATGTAAACCTCTTCTTCCAGTTTTCCATTCAGAAATGCTGATTTTACATCCATTTGATATACTTTGAAATTTTTATGGACTGCTAAAGCTAGAAACATTCTGATTGCCTCTAGTCTGGCTACTGGTGCAAAGGTTTCCTCAAAATCAATGCCTTCAACCTGAGCATAGCCTTTACAGACCAATCTTGCCTTATTTCTGACAACCTGTCCATCTTCATTTAATTTATTTCAAAAAATCCATTTAGTACCGATTATGTTTTTATTTGTTGGTCGTGGTACTAATTCCTAGGTTTTGTTTTTCTCAATCTGATCTAGTTCTTCATTAATTGCCTTCATCCAACTTTCATCTCGTGCTTGCTTCAACAATATTTTTGGGTTCAATGTTGGATAATAGAGAGTAGTTCCATATTACTCGCTCTTCTTGTCTGAATACCAACTGTTGGGTCCCCAATAATCTGTTCTCTGGGATGATTTTTCTGCCAGCTGCCTGTTTTGAATTTCTTGTTCTCTTCTTCTTCTGAGTCAATTCTTAAATCAGCTGGGTCAATTTTTTGATTTTCTTCTGTTTCCATTTCTTCATCTCCTTCAATGACTTCTTCATAAATAGGGTAGTTTTCTTGATAAGTAACTTCTCGTTCTCTACCTTCATCAACTTTAACATCTGCACTCTCAATAATTTTCTTTAGCCTCTTGTTGTAACATGTGTAGGCTTTGCTTTTTGTTGAGTAACCAAGAAAAATACCTTCGTCAGCTCTATCTTCAAACTTATCGAGATTATCTTCAGTTCGTTTGATATAACACTTGCTGTCGAACACTTTGAAGTATCTTGTTGTTGCTTTCCTATCGAACCACAGCTCATAAGGTGTTTTGCTTTCATGCGTCCTTAGCATGCACCTGTTTTGAATGTAAACCGTAGTATGTACTGCCTCTTTCCAAAATCTGTCAGCTATTTTGTTCTCAGCCAACATTGTCCGTGCCATTTCTTGCACAGTCCTGTTCTTCCTTTCAACAACACCATTCTGTTGAGGTGTCCTTGTTGCTGAAAACTGTCTTCTAATCCCATATTTTTGATAGTATTCTACAAACTCCTCTGAGATAAACTCTCCTCCTCTCGTCCGATCTTAGGCATTTAATTCTTTTTCCAATTTGATTCTCAACCTATTTTTTAAAAATCTTGAACATCTCAAAGGCATCTGATTTAAGCTTTAAAAATAATACCCATGTCATCCTGGAGTAGTCATCTATGAACAACATAAAGTATTTGTCACCATTTATGCTTTGTGTTCTCATGGGTCCACATAAATCAGTATGTATCAACTCTAACGGTTTGCTGGTGAAGTATTCCTTTGCTTTAAATGTGGATCTGGTTTGCTTCCCTTTTTGGCATGAAGCACATATGCTATTTACTGGTTTGCCAATGGTAGGTATATCTCTTACTGCTCTTTTTGAACTTATTTTTACCAGATTGTCAAAGCTAATATGACCGAGCCTCTTGTGCCACAACCAATTTTCATCTTCCTGTCCAATCAAGCATGATCCTTCTGAAGTTTCGAGAGAGTATATAGATTTCTAGAAGTCCTCGATCCAGTAGCTATCAGCTTCCCACTGTGTGCTTTTCTCGACTTCACAGCCCCGCTTCTTAAAAATGACTTCATGACCTTTGTCACAGATTTGACTTACACTCAGATAAGTTGTGCTTCAAACCAATTACAAACAGAACTTCTTTGGAATTGATCTTTCCATCACTTATCTTGATCGATCCTTTGCCAACTATTTTGGCTCCATCATTATTTCCAAACTTTACCGAGCCCCCTTCATATTTCTGTAATTTTTCAAATTTTTGTTTATCTCCTGTCATGTGACTGGAGCATCCACTATCCAATATCCATGGTGCTGATTTGTTCTGTGCTTTGAATGTTGTCTAGACAATCAATGATTCATTTTCTTCTTTGAGTTGCTCTTTTTCTTTCCATTCTGATTTGACCGTAGTTTTGGTCACTTGTTTAGACTTTTCTTTGTCAATGGCCTGTGCATGTTTATCTGGGAATTTTTTGTTTTGCCTTAAACTGTTTGGTTGAGTTCTTCTTCCCTGATATTTATTTGTTGCATATGTGCTTCTACAGTTTCTTGCAATGTGTCCAAAGTTATGACAGTTATAGCATTCTACTGCATAATCCATCAAGGGTGAAAATACATTTCTACTGGAAAAATTTCTTTGTCCTATATTATAAATGCAGTCTGAAATCTTATGACCGTAAGTATTGCATTTAAAACAATAACCAGAAAAGGAATGATTGAACCTGGGAGTTGGTCTTTGCCAATTTGTAGTAGGAGCCACAAATTTTCTTCTCCTTTGATGTGTGACTTTTGTGAATCCCTCATTGTCAACAGTCTTCTCGTGCCTGGCATTGTTGCTTTCTTTTGCAAGATTCATTTTTCTTTGGTCAACCTTGATCTTATCCTCTTTCTTTACTGGTTCTATAGTTATGGCCTTTGATCCACTTGATGATTCTCCTTCGACAAACCCCAAGCCAAACTTGATGCCTCGTAGTCCTCTCGACTATTTATAATCTTTTCAAGCTTTGCAGAACTTCCTTCAAGTTTGTGATAGCAACTCAATTTTTGATTCTTTTCTTCTAGCCGCATTCTTAAAACAACAATCTCTTCTTCTAGTTTTCTGCACTCATCTATTCTCATGGTTAATTGTACTTCAAGTTCTTCAGACATTTTCTTAAATTCTTCTGTCTCGTACTTTCAAACTCGTTTATTATGTCATTCGCATCCTCAAGCTTTCTTGAGACCTTATTATTCTTTTTCCTTTCTATACTTCAACTCTTTAAGTGCAGACAACCAACTCTCCTTCCAGATAAAATTCAACCTCATCCTTACTTTTTGTATCACCTTCCTGTTTTTCTTCTATTTTTGCTTCTTCAAATGCCATGAACAGAGCTTCACCTGTTTCTTCTTCAGAATCTTTACCTGAGCTATCTTCGAAGAGCCGACATTCTTGGATATGAAACTTTTCTTTTTGAAATTGCTTTTCCTAAAATTTGGTTTCTTCTTCCAGTCACTTCTTTCTTGGTGTGACCCTTCATCACTTTTGGTTTTCTCATTCATTGGACACTTAGCTGCAAAGTGACCGACCCCTCCACAATTGAAACACTTAAATGGTAACTTTCCTCTATATTTTCCTTTTCCCTTTGTAAGTTTTCGAACAAAGTTGGCTTCCGTTTCATCCGATGTCTCTTCATCCTCAGATTCTTGTTCAGCTTTTGTATTCTTGTGTGCTTTAAAAGCAGCTTCTTTGTCTATGGGCTTAGTTTGTCCTATTCTCATTTCGTATGCAGTCAAAGAACCATGCATCTCATCCATGCTAAAATTGTTTAGATCTTTAGCCTCTTCTATTGCAGAAACTTTAGAATTAAATCTTTTGTGAAGAGTTCTAAGTACCTTTTTCATGACAACCGCATCTTCGATCTCTTCGTCGAGTCCTCTGATTGCATTAATGATTCCATTGACTCTCAAGCATATAGGCCTCTATGTTCTCATCGTCATTCATTTGTAATGCTTCGAACCGAGCTCGATGAGTTTGCAGTTTGGCTTCCTTGATCTTGTTGTCTCCTTCATGGATGCTCTTCAGTTTGTCCCATATGTCTTTTGCCGATTTACAGCTCATGACCCTTATCGCTTCACTGTCTACTAGCCCACACATTATGGCATTCTTTGCTTTGGAGTTATTCTCAAACAGTTTCTTATCGACAATATCTGTTGGAGGAGTAGTGGGTGCTGTGTATCCACTTTCTACTGACTCCCAAATGTCGTATCCTAACGCACTCAGATATGTCTCGCATCCCGAGTCTCCAGAATGAGTAATTAGTTCCATTGAACAAAGGAGCTTTGTTTGATGAAAATCCTTCACTACCCGCCATTGTGTTCCTTCCAAGATCACCTTAGCTGATTAAGCTTGTTCAGGAACCTTGCTCTGATACCAATTGATATTCTCACAATGACACTGAGAGGGGGGTGAATCAGTGTAGCTAAAAATCTGATCTCGCAATTCTTAAAACTGAAGCAAAGAGAACTAGAAAATAGATAAAGCAATAATCACAAGAGAGCACACCACAACACACAATGTAACGAGGTTCACCAATTTGGCTACTCCTCAAAAATGACTGCTTGGACTTCAATCCAAATCCAGCCTTTGCAAAACACCAATTTTACAAACACTTTACCAGCACCCACTGGAAGGAGCACCAACCCCTTATTTTTCTGCTGCAACAGATAGGAGCACCAACCCCTAATGCCAAGCACCAACTTGGATTGCAATTTTGATTTAATTCAATGACATAAAAATGCCTTCACTTTTTACATGACCCTGAATGGTCTGTAATTAATTAAACTTGATTAAACTCTGCACACTCTCATGGCTCTGCTTATCTCTCTCTCGACCCTCTTCTAACCCTCTTTACACAACAAATTCTCACTTACAATAGTAACTTTATTCTCTCTACGATTGACCTTTTATAATACTTTTTCACCTTGAGACTATTCATCTTCTATCGCTTTTGCAATCTTGCATGCAGTCTATTAATATTCTTTTCTGCCACTTGTCAACTATAACTTTTTTTTGTAACTCCTTTCGAATATATATAATGGGCATTTCGTCGAACACATTACATGCAACAAATACCTTTACTATGACTGTTCGTCTTCTTGGTCATGACTGTTCGAATTCTTTTCTATGCATGCATGCATTTTTTGATTCTACTTATGCGACTGTTAGAATTCTTTTTCTATGATGCATTTTTATTCTACTTATCATGTTTGAATCTAATTAAAAAAGTGCATGATTTCTAACTATCACTGCACTTGTAACTGTTGCATTGACTCTAGTTAACTCTTCTTATTTTGGCTCCCTGCTTTTCCTCTACCACTGCCCCTTTAACTGTAGTTCTGTTCTAGTTAACTGTCTGTTATCATGCTGTTGCGACCTGTCATGAAATCGTGACACTTCTGTCTCTTTCTGCCCTTCTCGCCTTTTACCCGTGAAAATACAGCATGTCATGAAATCATGACATTCTCAGCCTCCTTGTTCACCTCTTGTCTTGCCACCGTGAAAACCAGACATGTCACAAAATCGTGACACTATTCACTTTGTACACTCTACTTGGCTTGCTCTAGCGAAAACCAGACATGTCACGAAATCGTGACACTTTCGCCTTCTCGCTACTCTTCTTGGCTTGCTCTAGCGAAATGAAACATGTCATGAAATCGTGACATCTTTCTCTGCCTTGTGCCTTTTCTGCCTTCTGCCCATGAAAATGGAACATGTCACGAAATCGTGACATCTTTCTCTGCCTTGTGCCTTTTTTGCCTTTCGCCCGTGAAAATGGAACATGTCACGAAATCGTGACATCTTTCTTTGCCTTGTGCCTTCTCTTCGACCCTGTCATGAAATCGTGACACTTTCTCTCCTTGGACTTTCTCTTCGATCCTGTCGTGAAATCGTGACACTTTCTCTCCTTGGCACTTTCTCTTCGATCCTGTCATGAAATCGTGACACTTTCTCTCCTTGGCACTTTCTCTTCGATCCTGTCATGAAATCGTGACACTTTCTCTCCTTGGCGCTTTCTCTTCGATCCTGTCACGAAATCGTGACACTTTCTCTCCTTGGCGCTTTCTCTTGATCCTGTCATGAAATCGTGACACTTTTCTCCTTGAGCCTTTCTCTTCAACATGTCGCGAAATCGTGACACTTTTTCTTGTCTTCTTTCAACATGTCACGAAATCGTGACAGTTTTCTTTTCTTGCCAAACATGTCATGAAATCATGACAGTTTTCTCTTGCCCTTCTACCCTAACATGTCATGAAATCATGACAATTTTCTTCTGCCTTCTTTCTCTCTCAACATGTCATGAAATCATGATAATTTTGCTTGTGCCTTCTCTCTCCTCGTCCATGTCGTGAAATCATGACAATTTTCTTGTGCCTTCTCTCTCCTCGTCCATGTCACGAAATCATGACAATTTTGCTTGCGCCTTCTCTCTCCTCGGCCATGTCGCGAAATCGTGACAGAAAACATGTCGCGATATCGCGACAGTTTTCTTACTTGTCTTTTTCTTTGATTTTTTGAATCTAGGCCACTTCTGTCTTCTTGGAAATTCATTGTACATGTTCTGACTGACCTCTGAACTCCTGTCCACTGCATCAACTGATCTATCTTTCTGTGTTGACAACAATGACAATACTTTTGCTGCACCTTGCTCAACAATCTCCCCCTTTGGAATTGTTGGCAACACTCATGCACTCTCCTGTAATTCTTCTCCCCCTTTGACAATAATACCAAAGGGCTGCTACGTAGACTCCCCCGAGTCTATGCACAACATTCTCAGATACACATTGTTATAGTTAGCAAAAATCATGAATATGAGCAAAACTATAAACATAGGCATAAATACTCCCCCTGAGAATGTGATCCCAATTGATAGTCAGTTCTTGGGAAATGTGACTACTCCCAACTTACTCCGAAGGTACTCAAAAACTTCCTTTGGCAATGGTTTTGTGAATATATCTAGCTACTTGCTCTGTAGTTGGAACAAAATCCAATTTGACCTCACCTTCTGCAACTTTATCCTTCAAGAAGTGATACCGGATTGCAATATGTTTGGTTCGAGAATGCATAACCGGATTCTTTGATATGTTTATAGCACTGGTGTTATCACATTTAACTGAAATTGGCTCTTTGAAGTGAATACCAAGATCTTTCAGGTGTTTGTCTCATCCATAATATCTGTGTACAACATGTTGTTGCTGCAATGTATTCTGCCTCTGCTTGTGGATAGAGAGACTGATTCTTGTTTCTTGTTGTGCCATGCTACCAGCCTGTCTCCAAGATAAAATGCTCCTCCACTGGTACTCTTTCTGTCATCAATACATCCTGCCCAATCTGCATCAGAATATGCAATAAGAGTGAAGTCCTTACCTTTTGGGTACCACAACCCATACTCCATAGTACCCTTGAGGTACCTAAAAATCCTCTTTACAGCTGTCACATGAGTCTCTTTGGGACTAGCCTAAAATCTTGCTACCATGCATACTTCCTGTAATATATCTGGTCTAGTGGTTGTCAAATACAGCAGGCTTCCAATCATAGACCTGTACATGGTTTGATCTACATCTGGAGATTTGTCATCCTTGCTCAACTTGCAACCTGTTGTCATGGGAGTGCTGACAAGTTTACTATCCTCCATTGTGAACTTTTTCAGCATTTCTTTCACATATTTTACTTGAGAGATAAAAATGCCCTTTTCACTTTGATTGACTTGCAGTCCGAGGAAATAAGAAAGTTCACCAATCATTGACATCTCAAATTCTGTCTTCATTTTATTTGCTATGTCTCTACAATATTCATCCATGTTGCTGCCAAATATTATATCATCTACATAAACAACAAGTACAATAAGATGGCCATTCTCTGTTTTGATATATAAATTGTTGTCCACCATACCTTTCTTGAACCCCTGTTTAATAAGATAGTTATCCAGCCTTGCATACCATGCTCTGGGTGCCTGTTTCAGACCATACAACGCTTTCTTTAACCTGCAAACAAAATCGGGATTGTCACCGAGTTGGAAGCCATCTGGCTGTTCAATGTAAACCTCTTCTTCCAGTTTTCCATTCAAAAATGCTGATTTTACGTCCATTTGATATACTTTGAAATTTTTATGGACTGCTAAAGCCAAAAACATTCTGATTGCCTCTAGTCTGGCTACTGGTGCAAAGGTTTCCTCAAAATCAATGCCTTCAACTTGAGCATAGCCTTTACAGACCAATCTTGCCTTATTTCTGACAACCTGTCCGTCTTCATTTAATTTATTTCAAAAAATCCATTTAGTACCGATTATGTTTTTATTTGCTGGTCGTGGTACTAATTCCCAGGTTTTGTTTTTCTCAATCTGATCTAGTTCTTCATTAATTGCCTTCATCCAACTTTCATCTGTGCTTGCTTCAACAATATTTTTGGGTTCAATGTTGGATAATAGAGAGTAGTTCCGTATTACTGCTCTTCTTGTCTGAATACCAACTGTTGGGTCCCCAATAATCTGTTCTCTGGGATGATTTTTCTGCCAGCTGCCTGTTTTGAATTTCTTGTTCTCTTCTTCTTCTAAGTCAATTCTTAAATCAGCTGGGTCAATTTTTTGATTTTCTTCTGTTTTCATTTCTTCATCTCCTTCAATGACTTCTTCATAAATAGGGTAGTTTTCTTGATACGTAACTTCTCGTTCTCTACCTTCATCAACTTTAACATCAGCACTCTCAATAATTTTCTTTAGCCTCTTGTTGTAACATGTGTAGGCTTTGCTTTTTGTTGAGTAACCAAGAAAAATACCTTCATCAACTCTATCTTCGAACTTATCGAGATTATCTTCAGTTCGTTTGATATAACACTTGCTACCGAACACTTTGAAGTATCTTGTTGTTGCTTTCCTGCCGAACCACAGCTCATAAGGTGTTTTGCTTTCATGTGTCCTTAACATGCACCTGTTTTGAATGTAAACTGCAGTATGTACTGCCTCTTTCCAAAATCTATCAACTATTTTGTTCTCAGCTAACATTGTCCGTGCCATTTCTTGCACAGTCCTGTTCTTCCTTTCAACAACACCATTCTGTTGAGGTGTCCTTGTTGCTGAAAACTGTCTTCTGATCCCATATTTTTGATAGTATTCTGCAAACTCTTCTGAGATAAACTCTCCTCCTCTGTCTGATCTTAGGCATTTAATTCTTTTTCCAATTTGATTCTCAACCTATTTTTTAAAAATCTTGAACATCTCAAAGGCATCTGATTTAAGCTTTAAAAATAGTACCCATGTCATCCTGGAGTAGTCATCTATGAACAACATAAAGTATTTGTCACCATTTATGCTTTGTGTTCTCATGGGTCCACATAAATCAGTATGTATCATCTCTAACGGTTTGCTGGTGAAGTATTCCTTTGCTTTAAATGTGGATCTGGTTTGCTTCCCTTTTTGGCATGAAGCACAGATGCTATTTACTGGTTTGCCAATGGTAGGTATATCTCTTACTACTCTTTTTGAACTTATTTTTACCAGATTGTCAAAGCTAATATGACCGAGCCTCTTGTGCCACAACCAATTTTCATCTTCCTATCCAATCAAGCATGATCCTTCTAAAGTTTCTGAGAGAGTATATAGATTTCTAGAAGTCCTCGATCCATTAGCTATCAGCTTCCCACTGTGTGCTTTTCTGACTTCACAACCCTGCTTCTTAAAAATGACTTCATGACCTCTGTCACAGATTTGACTTACACTCACTAAGTTGTGCTTCAAACCAATCACAAACAGAACTTCTTTGGAATTGATCTTTCCATCATTTATCTTGATCGATCCTTTGCCAACTATCTTGGCTCCATCATTATTTCCAAACTTTACCGAGCCCCCTTCATATTTCTGAAGCTTTTCAAATTTTTGTTTATCTCCTGTCATGTGACTGGAGCATCCACTATCCAATATCCATGGTGCAGATTTGTTCTGTGCTTTGAATGTTGTCTGTACAATCAATGATTCCTTTTCTTCCTTGAGTTGCTCTTTTTCTTTCCATTCTGATTTGACTGTAGTTTTGGTCACTTGTTTAGACTTTTCTTTGTCAGTGGTCTATGCATGTTTATCTGGGAATTTTCTGTTTTGCCTTAAACTGTTTGGTTGAGTTCTTCTTCCCCGATATTTATTTGCTGCATATGTGCTTCTACAGTTTCTTGTAATGTGACCAAAGTTATGACAGTTATAGCATTCTACTGCATAATCCATCAAGGGTGAAAAGACATTTCTATTGGTAAAATTTCTTTGTCCTATATTATAAATGCAGTCTGAAATCTTATGACCGTAAGTATTGCATTTAAAACAATAACCAGAAAAGGAATGATTGAACCTGGGAGTTGGTCTTTGCCAATTTGTAGTAGGAGCCACAAATTTTCTTCTCCTTTGATGTGTGACTTTTGTGAATCCCTCATTGTCAACAGTCTTCTCGTGCCCGGCATTGTTGCTTTCTTTTGCAAGATTCATTTTTCTTTGGTCAACCTTGATCTTATCCTCTTTCTTTACTGGTTCTATAGTTATGGCCTTTGATCCACTTGATGATTCTCCTTCGACAAACCCCAAGCCAAACTTGATGCCTGTAGACCTCTGACTATTTATAATCTTTTCAAGCTTTGCAGAACTTCCTTCAAGTTTGTGATAGCAACTCAATTTTTGATTCTTTTCTTCTAGCCGCATTCTTAAAACAACAATCTCTTCTTCTAGTTTGCTGCACTCATCTATTCTCATGGTTAATTGTACTTCAAGTTCTTCAGACATTTTCTTAAATTCTTCTGTCTGTACTTTCAAACTGTTTATTATGTCATTCGCATCCTCAAGCTTTCTTGAGACCTTATTATTCTTCTTCCTTTCTATACTTCAACTCTTTAAGTGCAACAACCAACTCTCCTTCCAGATAAACTTCAACCTCATCCTTACTTTTTGTATCACCTTCCTATTTTTCTTCTATTTTTGCTTCTTCAAATGCCATGAACAGAGCTTCACCTATTTCTTCTTCAGAATCTTCACCTGAGCTATCTTCAAAAGAGTTGACATTCTTGGATATGAAACTTTTCTTTTTGAAATTGCTTTTCCTAAAATTTGGTTTCTTCTTCCAGTCACTTCTTTCTTGGTGTGACCCTTCATCACTTTTGGTTTTCTCATTCATTGGACACTTAGCTGCAAAGTGACCGACCCCTCCATAATTGAAACACTTAAATGGTAACTTTCCTCTATATTTTCCTTTTCCCTTTGTAAGTTTTCGAACAAAGTTGGCTTCAGTTTCATCCGATGTCTCTTCATCCTCAGATTCTTGTTCAGCTTTTGTATTCTTGTGTGCTTTAAAAGCAGCTTCTTTGTCTATGGGCTTAGTTTGTCCTATTCTCATTTCGTATGCAGTCAAGGAACCATGCATCTCATCCATGCTAAAATTATTTAGATCTTTAGCCTCTTCTATTGCATAAACTTTAGAATTAAATCTTTTGTGAAGAGTTCTAAGTACCTTTTTCATGACAACCGCATCTTCGATTTCTTCGTCGAGTCCTCTGATTGCATTAATGATTCCATTGACTCTCAGCATATAGGCCTCTATGTTCTCATCTTCATTCATTTGTAATGCTTCGAACTGAGCTCGATGAGTTTGCAGTTTGGCTTCCTTGATCTTGTTGTCTCCTTCATGGATGCTCTTCGATTTGTCCCATATGTCTTTTGTCGATTTACAGCTCATGACCCTTATCAGTTCACTGTCTACTAGCCCACACATTATGGCATTCTTTGCTTTGGAGTTATTCTCAAACTTTTTCTTCTCAATAGTATCTGTTGGAGGAGTAGTGGGTGCTGTGTATCCACTTTCTACTGACTCCCAAATGTCATATCCTAACGCACTCAGATATGTCTGCATCCTGAGTCTCTAGAATGAGTAATTAGTTCCATTGAACAAAGGAGCTTTGTTTGATGAGAATCCTTCACTACTTGCCATTGTGTTCCTTCCAAGATCACCTTAGCTGATTAAGCTTGTTTAGGAACCTTGCTCTGATACCAATTGATATTCTCACAATGACACTGAGAGGGGGGGGTGAATCAGTGTAGCTAAAAATCTGATCTGCAATTCTTAAAACTGAAGCAAAGAGAACTAGAAAATAGATAAAGCAATAATCACAAGAGAGCACACCACAACACACAATGTAACGAGGTTCACCAATTTGGCTACTCCTCAAAAATGACCGCTTGGACTTCAATCCAAATCCAACCTTTGCAAAACACCAATTTTACAATCACTTTACCAGCACCCACTGGAAGGAGCACCAACCCCTTATTTTTCTGCTACAATAGATAGGAGCACCAACCCCTAATGCCAAGCACCAACTTGGACTACAATTCTGATTTAATTCAGTGACATAAAAATGCCTTCGTTGTTTACATGACCCTGACTGGTCTACAATTAATTAAACTTGATTAAACTCTGCACACTCTCACGGCTCTGCTTATCTCTCTCTCGGCCCTCTTCTCACCCTCTTTACATAGCAAATTCTCACTTACAGTAGCAACTTTATTCTTCACATGACCTTTTATAACATATTTCAACTTTTCATCTTTTCTTGTAACCCATGCGTCTATTAATATTCTTTTCTGCCACTTGTCAACTGTAACTACCTTTTTTGTAACTCCTTTCGAATATATATAAAGGGCATTTCGTCGAACACGTTACATGCAACAAATACCTTTACTATGACTATTCGTCTTCTTGGTCATGACTGTTCGAGTTCTTTTCTATGCATGCATGCATTTTTTGATTCTATTATTTTTTTAAAAAAGCTGCATGATTTCTAACTGTCACTGCACTTGTAACTATCGCACAGACTCCAGTTAACTCTTCTTATTTTGGCTCCCTGCTTTTCCTCTACCACTGCCCCTTTAATTGTAGTTCTGTTCCAGTTAACTGTCTATTATCATGTTGTTGTGACCTATCATGAAATCGTGACACTTCTGTCTCTTTCTACCCTTCTCGCCTTTTACCCATGAAAATATACAATGTCATGAAATCATGACATTCTTGGCCTCCTTGTTCACTTCTTGTCTTGCAATCGTGAAAACCAAACATGTCATGAAATCGTGACACTATTCACCTTCTCGCTACACTCTACTTGGCTTGCTCTAGCGAAAACTAGACATGTCACGAAATCGTGACACTTTCGCCTTCTCGCTACTCTTCTTGGCTTGCTCTAGCGAAAATAGAACATGTCACGAAATCATGACATCTTTCTCTGCCTTGTGCCTTTTCTGCCTTTCGCTCGTGAAAATGGAACATGTCATGAAATCGTGACATCTTTCTCTGCCTTGTGCCTTTTCTGCCTTTCGCCCGTAAAAATGGAACATGTCATGAAATCGTGACATCTTTCTCTGCCTTGTGCCTTCTCTTCGACCCTGTCATGAAATCGTGACACTTTCTCTCCTTGGCACTTTCTCTTCGATCCTGTCATGAAATCGTGACACTTTCTCTCCTTGGCACTTTCTCTTCGATCCTGTCATGAAATCGTGACACTTTCTCTCCTTGGCACTTTCTCTTCGATCCTGTCGTGAAATCGTGACACTTTCTCTCCTTGGCACTTTCTCTTCGAACCTGTCACGAAATCGTGACACTTTTCTCCTTGGCACTTTCTCTTGAACCTGTCATGAAATCGTGACACTTTTCATCCTTGGCGCTTCTTCTCTTCGAACATGTCACGAAATCGTGACAGTTTTCTTTCTTGCCTTTTCTCCAAACATGTCAGGAAATCGTGACAGTTTTCTTTGCTTGCCCTTCTTTCCAAACATGTCACGAAATCGTGACAGTTTTCTTACTTGCCTTCTTTTCTGACATGTCACGAAATCGTGACAATTTTCCTTGCACCTTCTCTCTCCTCGTCCATGTCGTGAAATCATGACAATTTTGCTTGCGCCTTCTCTCTCCTCGTCCATGTCACGAAATCATGACAATTTTGCTTGCGCCTTCTCTCTCCTCGTCCATGTCGCGAAATCACGACAGAAAACATGTCGCGATATCGCGACAGTTTTCTTACTTGTCTTTTTCTTTGATTTTTTGAATCTGGGCCACTTCTGTCTTCTTGGAAATTCATTGTACCTGTTCTGACTGACCTCTGAACTCCTGTCCACTGCATCAACCGATCTTTCTGTCTGTGTTGACAACAATGACAATACTTTTGCTGCACCTTGCTCAACAATTCATACCATCATTGTCAATTTGGTGTGCACTTAGAGGATTCAGATCAAACTATTACCTTTGCAAATAGGCTACCCCCAAGGTCTGAACCTGGGTGTCTTCTTGGTAAGTGCTTGGCCAAAAAGACACTTACCAATCCACCTAACCCTAAGGGGCTAAACTTTTAGGTTAGAAAGAAACCTTGAGAGCTGCTCTTAGGTGGTCGATAATGTCATCCCATTCGGGTATACCACTATCTAGAGGGAAGCCACAAGAGATTTGTTTGTGCCCCCCTTTGCATCGCAAAGGTTCGAACCATGGACCTCACATTCAATAGGGCCATACTTGTTGTCTCCACTTGCACTACAAAGGCAGTTTTACTACAAGATAATCAACTACGATATAAAATTTTATATTCATATTTAATGTAAGTGTTGGTCCTTCAAAATTGTGCAAACTTTGTTATTATCTTTTGTAGTTTTATCCATTTCTCGATATGAAGAGGACATGTCATGCAATTTTTTCTTTGTTAATTGATGCATAAAACAAGGGGGCCCATACCAATATTCTATGTTAAGGTAGTAGATTTTAAAAAAAAAAAATTGAAGAGTCTTTTCAATAAAGTTTTATTGTGTTTTTTTTAAGAGAAATAGGTGTGTTCAAGGTTAATATATTTTAATTAAGGGTAGTTCTTATGTTATATCCTTCTCATAAGTGATGAAGCAAATTTTTTTATATATAAATCCTAAAAAAATGGACCAAATAGAAGTGACTTGAGTGTTTATCAACATGTAACCACAATTCGAATCTCTAGAAGGTTGACGGTCCACCTCATACCTATTCCCTTAGGGAAGCGAGTAGTTGCCACACATTTAGAAAGAGTGGATAAGGGTTATAGTGGTAACAACTAAATTTGAACTCAAGATTGATGGGATACAATGACATGAAGTTATCGATTTCCTATGTAGCAAAAGAAAAAATTCTATACATGACAATGATTCGAAACATCTACATGATTTTAAAAAAAATTATTTTATTTTATTTACCTTATAACTCTAAAACTTAATCTTCAACCTTTTGTATAGTAAAAGTATTTTGATAAAGAAAAACTAAATACCCTTCAATAAATCCCATGATGATTAGTTGTCTCACTATGAGGTGATTGTCTTACTACTTTACCTTTATTTTTATTTTTTTTGCATAGGGAAATCAATACCTTTTCCCGATGCAACACATGACTCTAGATTGATCTTGGATATCGCCACTATAAACCCTAGCCTGCTTGGTAAAGATAAAGTCAAAGGGATACTTGACTATTTAAGGAATCAAACTAGGGCAGCCTACCGACAAGCACTCAACCGCTACCAATCGGACTATCCCTTTTGGGTACTTTACCTTTACCTTTTACCTTTTACTTTATCTTCTTCAATTTTCTGTGTGAATACAAATATTTTAAAATTCAGCATTTTCTTCTTAACATTTTCCTGTAGCAGCCTTCACAATACCAAAACTCCACTTCTATTGTCTATGCATTGCATCTTAGTAGAGTAATATTTATGTCCACTTACCAAATTTGGATTGTTAGTTTCTTTCTTGAAGCATAAGCAACCACAAGAATTGTAATAAACAATTTATATGAAAACACATTAATATTATAAAATAAAACAAATATTACCAATGGAAAACATTAAAGTAAATCTTAATCATTATTTGATTCATGTAGTCAACATTTTATTATCAACTTAACTAAACTTACTACTTCCTCTAACCATGGAAAACAAAATTTAACTTAATGATCCTCAATTAAACCCCCTCTATTGGCTATCTTATTTACACATTTGTTTCCTTCCCTCATCGTATGTATAAATCTGATTTCTTCAAACTTTGTAGCAAGGTCTTGTATTTCCATAATTATGTCTTGTATGTTCCATGGAGCCTTTGATTTCCTCAAAATTGCATATATTACTATTAATGAATCACCTTTTATCTATACTATGTCCCATTTCATTTATTATCATATTTTTAACCCTTCCAAAGCCTCCCAAGCTTTAGCTTCATTATTTATCTTAAATCTACTATTGAAAGCGTAATGAGACAAAAATTATCCCTTATTATTTCTAATTATTCCTCCTCTTGCTAGTCCTATATTTCTTTTAGATGCTTCATCAAATTTCAATTTGACCAACTCCACTTCTGGTGGTTTCCACTTTATATTCTTTGCCTTCTTTTTGTTTCTCTTGTACCCAACATCATAAGTCCATTTGATGACTTGAAACCATCTATAAAGGCTCTTGCTTCAAGATTAGGGATTGGATGAGTTGATAGGGTTGGTTTAAACTCCCCTATGCCTAAATAAATTTATCTTTCAATTACCTCTAAATTGCTTTCCTTTCCTTTAAATATTCTTCTATTCCTTTCTATCCATATGGTCCAAAGTATCTTTTGATATATTCCAAATTGTCTATAAAACCTCACTTGTAAAAGTGATATGCCATTGCTTTAACCATTCTTCAATTATGTCATTTATCATTATGCATTTATCAAACATATTAAGAATCCATTACTATAGTTTCCAGACTATTTAGCAGTGTCCCAAGAGATTGTCTATACTCTCATCCTTTTTACATAGAACACATTATGGAGGGCCATGAATTTCCCTTTTTATAAGGTTCTTCTAGGATAAAATTCTTCTATGACCTACTAGCCAAATAAACATTTTCACTTTAGGAATGCTCGGGCTATCCCAATATCTCTCCATATTCTTGTGGTATTCATATTTTATTGGTGCTTTACATTATAAATTCTTCTTGTTGTGTATTCTTTTGATATAAACAACTTATCCTTGACTCCCCTAGGAATAATCATTGTTACTATCTTTCTGCTAAGCTTTGTAAAAAAATCTTCTTTCCATTTGTATATTCCTTCCTAATCCTTGTAGATAATGTTTGAAATCATCATATTTGTCTTGAAGTAATCTCATCCATAGTTTCAAAATTAGATTTAGACTGAGTGGTTTTTTATGACACAAAGTATCCATCCAAATAGAATTTTTTCTCTTATTCCCACTACCCATATTAGACCTTTAATCACTAGATTAATTGATTTTTTTAAACCTTTCCATAATGGAGAACCATCTAATAGTGAGAAAGAAGAAAATATTAAGCTTGGATCATTGTGTTCAATGCACTTAGAAGAATTCTTTCCCATTGTCTTTGACTCTCTTTGTATAATCTCTAAATTAATTTTCCCCTAAGAGCTAAGTTTGCATCCATAAGAACTCTTAAATTGAGACCTCCCTTAGTTTTATCATCACAAAATTTGCTCCATTTTACCAAAGGAAAATTTCTTTTATCATGTAATCTTGACCACAAAAATTATTGCATACTATAGATTTAACTTATTTATATTAATTTTGGCATAGTATACAAGGACACATAATATATTGGAATGGCCTGTAAGACTAATTTAAATATCTACATTCTTCCTACTAATTATAACCATCTGCATTTCCATGCCAATAGTTTATTTTAAAATTTACTTATAAATAGATTCCACAATCCTATCCTCATTCTCCCCTCAAATAAGGGCATCCCTAGATAAGTTGGCAAATTACCTCTTCCATTTGAAGTAACCTATATATCCCTACTTTGATTCTAGTTGGATTGTTTAGGAAAGAAATTTTGGATTTTGTTCTATTAACTTTATGCCCTAACACTCTTTAATATTCCTTTAATAAGTTATTCAAAGCTCTAGCCTTGTTTATCCTTGCCCTCCCAAAAGGGGTTGTATAATTTACAAACTATTGATGGGTGATGTTGTCGATATTTTTACTAGCTTTAAGTCCATTTAATAGCTCATCTTTATATGCCTTCTTCAAGTTCCTACCCAATACCTTTGCCATAATAATGAACATATATGGTGCTAGAGGGTCTCTCTATTTGAGACCTCTATTGGCTTTAAATGATTTACTTACTAACCCATTGACCAACATTGAATATGATACTATAGAGACACAAGCTTTAGTCCATTTGACCCATTTCTTCCCAAATCCAAACTTTTTTTATATACAAAAATAATATCCCATATAACCCTATCATAGGCTTTACTCATATCAAGTTTTAAGACCATTGCTCTCTTTTCTAGAAGCTATTGAATGCATAACTTCATGAGCTACTATGATCCCATCTAGAATTTGTCTCCCTTTCACAAATCCTCCTTGCTCTTCTAAAATATGTTTGTCTAACATTGGTCTTAATCAATTTGTCATCACTTTGGAGATTATCTTATATGACATATTACATAGAATTATAGTCCCAATAGGGACACCACAATGGTAAAAGGTATTGGGATCTCCTAGCGAAGACCTAAGTTCAACTCATGGGGAGGGAGACCCTCGATGTATCCCCAGATTTTTAACCTATTCAAAAAAAATTACACGGGCTTATGGGACTAAATAAATCAAATAATTTAGCATCCTTCTTTTTTGGAATTAAGGTAAGATATGTTGTATTTATTTTATAAGGTATGTATTGTTTTACTCTAGATTTTTCCACTGCCACCAATAAATAATCCATCACTATATACCAATTATGTTGATAGAATATTGTAGAGAGCTCATCTAGACCTAGGGATTTATCCTTAATAGAAGAAAAATATCTAAATGGGAATTCATCAGTTTTTTATTGTCTTCATTTATTATAATTGAAGGTACTTTTTGTAGTAGGTTATATTAAGAACTTCAAACTCCTCTGATCCTAGAATATTTAGGAAAAAAACTGCCATATTTTTTATTTCACTCTAGTCTTCAATCCAAACCCCTTTCACTAATTTAATTCCACTGATTATAGATGTTAATCTCTATTCTATTTCCATCCTATTATAATGACATGAAAACCTACCCACTCGAGAGAGATTTTTTTATTATATATATACACTCATTAGAGATTTACATATCCCCACCCTTCATAAGTCATTATATGAAGGTGTTTATTGACATAATACCTTATGATTAAGTTGTCTGTCTCATCTTCACGATGAGCCAACTTATCCCTTTTTATTATGTCAAAAGGATACGCCCATATCTACACCATACATAAGTTTGTCTACATAGGTGCACTAAGCATCATGAAAATAAGATATTTGTCTCATCTCTATGATGAGCTAACTTATCTATTTTAATCTATCAAAAGGGTACGCCCATCCCTACACCATACATAAGTCCATCTATGGAGGTGCACTAAGTGTATTGCACATAGGTTGTCCATCTATATCTCTCTCTCTCTCTCCATATCTTTCTAATCTTCTAATCCATAAGCATAACCATTATGATTATCAAGGAATATATATGTCAAACACATGTATTTCTTAATGAATTCTTAACCATGATCTTCCCTCTTTAATTGAAGCAACAAATCCATAACAAGCTAAGATATTTTTTTGAAATCAATAAGGAACAAGATCATAAGATAATAATAATCGCAATACATATGATACATCATATATCCTAGGAAACCCTTACGGTAAAAACCCAACCTTAAAATATATCCTTTTTTATTTCTTGCAAAAATTTCCAATACAATTATTCTAGAAATCTCATAATTCCCTTGTCCATACAATTATGGACACATAAGAACCGCATAATTCGTATGTCCCTACAACATAAATTGATCTTTTAATTCACCTTCCATAATTAGTGAAGGAACCCCATAATTCCCTTGAATAAACTCCACATTCATCCTCCAAAGGGTATCTCCTCCCTTTGACCCAAGCTCAAAGTAACATCTCCTTTCTAAGATTCTAATGTAATCTACACTTTAATTATAGCCTTGAACACATCAACTCATTAGAGAGGACCCCATAATCCTCTCAAGTGAATTCCTATGCAATCTTACCAAGAAGGAGAGGAACCTTCTCCTACTTACTCAAAGTACCTCTTAATCATTATTACATCTTAGCATGGATTATGCTATCGAACAATACTTAACCATAATGAAATATATTATCCACTAATACATTTCTATCACATTTAATCCAAAGAGATACATTATCCACTAATGTATATTTCTAACTCATGAAATATATTATCCACTAACATATTTCAACTCATTTAATCAAATGAAATACATTATCCACTAATGTATATTTTTACCTCATGAAATATATTACTCACTAACATATTTCAACTCATTAAATCAAATGAAATACATTATCCACTAATGTATATTTCTAATTCATGAAATATATTATCCACTAATATATTTCAACTCATTTAATCAAATGAAATACATTATCCACTAATGTATATTTCTACCTCATGAAATATATTACCCACTAACATATTTCAACTCATCAAATCAAATGAAATAAATTATCACAAATGTATATTTTAACTCATGAAATATATTATTCATTAACATTTCAACTCATTTAATCAAATGGAATACATTATCCACTAATATTTTTAAAACTCATTCAATCCATAGGAAAAATATTTTTAACCACTCTTAAAGGAATATTCAAAGGTCTATAATTCATCCCTTAAATTAATTGATATTTAACCTTTCATTTAATCAAGGTTTAGAGTCAAATAAGTATCCTTTCATGTAATCAATAGAATATCCTTTCTTTCACACATTTGTTAACTAAGGGTCAATCAATTTCCACAAATTTATTTCCTAAGAAACATTTAAATTTACCATGAATTTGTTTCTTAAGAATCATACAAATTGATCCCAAACAATCACTCAATTTCTCCACGAAATTGATCCCAACAATCACTCAATTTCTCCATGAAATTGATCCCAAAAAATCACTCAATTTCTTCACAAAATTAATCTATAGTTTTCTTCAAGATTTGCTCTATGACACCCACAATTTACCTATCATCTTGTTCAAGTTTTGCTCTATATCATAATTTTCTATAACGAAATAGTTTATTTTAACAAAAGAACTACTTCCAAAGCAAAATATGAATTAGCAAAAAGAGAGTTGTTTTAGCAAAATAGCCACTTTCAGCACATGGTTTGATTAGCAAAAAAAGGGTGTTAGAGTCAAACATAAGTCAATTAGTCAAACCATGGACCAATCCAAAAGTCAAACAACTTACAATCAGTCAAACTGTAAAATTTCAACCAACTTGGTCAACCAAACCACAACACCCAACAACCGACACTCTAACCTCCACCGAGTGGTGGCTACCTTGACCATCACCTGGTGGTCGAGCTATAAGGGATGTATTTTCCCTTATAAAAACCAAGGTATCTCCCACACCACCAATGTGGAATTAACCATTACACCCAAAAAATAAAAACAATAAACCAATTCCACCCAACCATGTGGTAAAAGAAATAGGTTAATCAATAGTAAATGTGATGAACAGGAATCAAGCCAATCAACATGGTCCAACCCTGACATCCAAGCACCTAGGCACTTGGCTACTAAGCCTTAGGTGACCTAGCCTATATAAAAAACTCAAGACCTCTCCCATGGTGTATGTGGGATAAACATGCGAGACTAAACCAAAAATTGGCTAAACTTGAGTGCACACCCAATAGTGCAAACCAATCACAAACATCCACATCACAACCAATCGAGAAGTGATCAACAAGTCAAAGACTAGCAAAGAAGAACAAACATACCACACATCATGGATGAGCACCTCCAACTGGTGCAAGGTGGCCCCCCACTCGATGGTGCCCCTAACCACCAAGAGGTGGTCAATATTCAAAGGGAGTCTCTTCCCCTTTATGGTGTATCAACACCCTCACCTATCCAATGTGGGATAAAAGTACAAAACAAGATTTTAACTTACTTTGCCCGTGTGAACCCATGAATCGGATCGCGATCAAAGCAGATTCAATCAAATGCAGGACATCCAATCGGGTCTCAACAGTGCTAACTAAAGTTATCATCCACCATTAGGAAGGTGACATGTGTCTGGAAAGGAATAAATTTAATAATATCTAAGGTTTTCTTTAATCGACCAAGGCTATGATTTAACTAGAGATAAAAATTACAAGGTGGTGAGGTAAGGACATCCCGAACCAGTAGATGAGGGTCCAATAAAGGCTCAGTTTGATAGAAGCACCTGATAAAAGGTGTGGTTCTATAATAGGCATCATCGCCATAAAAGTAAAACTAACCTTGAGGCTGAGAAACAAGGAAAACAACATAGGTTTATTTTCGTTTGAAACCCAATCTTTAGCAATGGCTTATGCACAAGTTACATCCAAAAAACCATTGCACATAGGTAAGGGATATAGGGATAGGATGCCCGCTCGAAAGGGTCATCTAATAGGAATGCTCTTGAGGAAATATGGATGTCTATGGGGTCAACCATATTAAAAGAAAACCAATGACATCTAAGAAGACTCACAGGTAAAGAAAGTAATCATTAATATATATATCCTTTTAAAAAGAATATAGAAGCACACATAAGAATTCATAATCATGGAGGAACAATGAAAATCTGATTTGAACCAACCTAATAATCTCTCTTGCTCCATCAATTGAATGCTTACCTCTTCTACTTGCTCGAACGTTCCTTCTCTTTTTCAAGCCTCTTCCTCAAATACCTCCAGGTTTTCCTCTAAGATTCCTAAGGTTGCTTCCTTCCCCATCCTCCAAACCTACCCCTAAAAATCCCCCTTCTCTCTCGAATGACCTCCTCCTTCTGCACTACAGGCAAGGAGTGCCCTCTTTTTTTCCCCATAACCTCTCGATATTCCTCCATTTTTTCCTTATTTTTAATATTTTTCCATCCCTCAAATGAGCACTCTGATCAAGGAGATAAACATCCATCCCTTTCTTCTCCAAGTTGACATGAAGGAAGTGTACTTGCCATTAAGACCAACTTCCTTTCTCAATCCTAGTTGACAAGAGGCCATTAACTCTTCCTTTCTAAAATAGTTGTCTTTCTAATCATTTCAAAATACTTCCTTCAAATGGAAAGTCAAAGGAGTCTTTTGCAGGTATAATAATCATTAAACAATTCATGCTCCAGGCCATATTAAATGCAACCATCATAGGCTTAAAACAAATATTAATCAATTCTTGTTAAATGATTTAAAAATGATATTAAATCAAATATTACATTGCTAGCTTAATATCATAGATCTTAGTTACTTCAATCATAACCATTATATGCATTTAAACAATACCAAGCTATTCCTTAGCAAATTGATTTAATACCAAGACAAATATTAAATCATGAGCTTAATGATGTAATGGTTAGTCATTTTCATTCAACCATTATATTCATAAGATAATATTAAACATTTTCTTTGCTAAACAATTTAAAAGCATCAGACATTAAATATTTAGCTCAAAATTATAATGGTTAGTCATTTTAATTAAAATCACTGTATGCATAAATAATATCAATCAATTTCTTGGCTAAACAATGTAAAAAATATATCAAAGCTAATATTAAATTGTTAGCTCAACATTGTCCACCTACAAGCATGGTTAGCCTTACAAAACCATAAAAACTTAGCAACATCATAATCATAAAATGTAATCGATGTTACATCATATTCTTGCATATTATTAGCACCAACGATGTTAGGCATTAAAACAATAAGTCCAACTATATTGTCTCCTCAACAAGGGTCCTACTATGGTGGGTTGTGACACCTATGAAAAAACTGTGTTTTTACCTCTTTTTAACCAAGTCTGACTTGATTTTAATCTCCAAGATTTCTCTTCCTTGCTCAAAATATTATGATATTCACTAAGCAACTTCCTTTCCTTCGATCTTGCATTATTGTGCTCACCTTTTTGGATTTTTGAAAGTTTCTCTTTTAGTTCTTCTTTCTTCTTAAAAATACTTCTAAAAGTGTTCTTGTCCCATTCTTTTAATCTAGATGTCTTTGATTTAATTTGTTTTGGAAGAGTAAACGACCCATCATTTCTTGAAGAAATCTATGTGCACACTATCATATAAATAAATTGAGGGTGGTCTTCCCAATTTAAAATATGATATTTTTCAATTCACTTACCACCATTTTAACTCTTATTGGTTAGTGATTTGAACCAATCAATCCTTGTCAAGGTATTAATTTTAGCACAAGTCCCTTCATCCAACCAATTATTTGAAAGTATGCATCTATCTAATTTTTTTGCTATTAGGTTCTAACATTTCTTGTTGTTGTTCCATGTATAGGTGTCCTCTTCAAACTCAACCTGCCATAGATTATTATTTTGAATAAAATATGAAAAATCTCTCATACTTTGGGTTATTTTTCTAATTACCCCAAATTTTTCATCTAGCTTGGTTATGGAATTGCATTCAACTATTATCATGAATCGAGTTTCTTGGTCTTTACTTCTCATAAAGGCTTCAATCCCACTCCATACTTCTAATCTACTTGATTGAGTTAAAGGTCCATAGACATTGATAAGGATGAAACGAATATCTGCAGAGTAGCATGTAACTAATGAGGCTATCCAATGCCTAGTTTTATGAATGCTTGCATAGGAGGTTCTAAAAGTATTTTGACATGTTAGAATTCCCCCTGTTGCTCCTTCAGAATTTATAGCATCACATTCACATCTTGCCCATACAAAAGCGTTTGACTTGTCTTGCTCATTTTCAGCTATTTTTTTGTTGATGGTAGAGGTATTAACATTTAACACTACATTTTATCTACCACTTTTCTTCTCTTGAATGGTGCATGGTACTTCAAGAGAGTCTTAAAAATTTGATGAGGCACATTCCTTAGGTTTAGTAGGAATGTTCATCCCTAAATCTACTTAATAGAAGGTTTCATGTTAATATTAAGATCTTGTTGTACCATATCCTCTAATCTCTAATATTCTCTTTCTTCATAGGCTAAAGCCTAAAAATAATTGGTATTTATTATTATAGCCTTCCTTACTGGTATCCATTATTTATTTATTTTTATCTATCTAGACCTATTTTTGGAAGTTAAAAACCATCCTCATCCATATCCATTTGTAAGTTTCTCTTACAATTTTCTACATATGTTTTTGTTGGACTCTTCTTATGGTATGATCTCTCAAAATGCCCCACCTCATGGCATATTCTACATCCATAAGATAGGTTTTCATAATCTATAGTTTGGATCCACAACTTACCCCCATACTTAAGAATGATTGATTATGGTAAATGTTTACTTATGTTGATCATGACCACTATCCAAGCATAAATAGCTAAGAATCCATCTTTTCTAGTTTCTAAAATCTCAAATAATTCTCCTAGAGTGTTTTCTATTGCCTTAAAGGTATCCATTTTCCATAATTTAATGGGAAACCCATACATCCTAACCCATACTGGTACTAGGGATAGATTTACATTTGCAAGTACAAAACCTTCATACCAATAAGTAAGGAAGAGTCCTACTCTTCCCATAAACCAAGAACCCCCTTTTAGGATTTTATCTATTTCCTCTTTAGAAAAAAAATGGCTAGGAAGAAACCTTTGGGAAGAAAGGATAGACTTACTCCTAGAGACTTCCAACTCCTATCAATTCATTTTCTCAAGACCAAAGTCCCTGGCCAAGACCCATTAAATTTATCAAAAATTACCCTATATTTGAGCAACAATGATCACTTCTCTATAAGGTCCTCACTAACCTCTACTACTAGGGATGATTCTAAGGATTTAATTGTAAATTGATCTATGGGAAGGAAACTATAACTCAAAATCTATTTAAATTTGCAGTATATCCTATAATAATTATATTATTAGAAAATAAAAGAATATTTAAAGGAAGGGAAACAATTTAGAAGTAATGAAAATAAATATTTTTTTAGCCATAGAGTAGTCCAAACCAACCCTATCAACTCACCCAATCCCTAATCTTGAAGTAAAGAGCCTTGATAGATGGAGTCAAGTCATCAAATGGAATTATGATATTGGGGATAGGAGAAATAAAAAGAAGGTAAAGAATATAAAATGGAAACCACCAGATGTGGAGTTGGTAAAACTAAATTTTTATGGAGCATCTAAAGGAAATCTAGGACTAGTGAGGGGAGGAGGAATAATTAGAAATAATAAAGAGATTTTGTTTCATTCCATTTTCAATAGTGATTTAAGACATAATGAAGTTGAGGCTTGGGTAGCTTTGAAAGGGTTAAAAATATGTAAACAAATGAAATGGAATAAAGTATGGATGGAAAGTGGTTCACTCATAGTACTAAATGTAGTTTTGAGGAAAGCAAAGGCTCCATGGAACATACAAAAGATAATTGTGGAAATTCAATACCTTGCTATAGAGTTTGAAGAAATCAGGTTTACACATACATTAAGGGAAGGAAATAAATGTGTATATAGGCTAGCCAATAGAGGGGTTTTAATTGAGGATCGTGAATTTGAATTCTCTTTTCCATGGTTAGAGGGAGTAGTAAGTTTAGCTGAAACTAACAATAAAATGTTGACTACCTTAATCAAATAATGATTAAGATTTATTTTAACGTTTTCCATTAGTAATATCTACTTTAGTTTATGTCATTAATGTGCTTTCATATATACTATTTATTACAATTTTTGTGGTTGTACTTGTGCTTCAGGAAGGAAACTAGCAATCCAAATCTGGTCACACGAGCTATGATAATGCAATGTTTTAGAAATATTAATCTATTAATATGCAATGCATAGATAGTAGAGGTAAAGTTTTAGTATTTTGAAGCCTATTGTAGGAAAATTTCAAGAAGGAAGCTAAATTCTAGACTATTTGTATTCACATAGAAAATTGAAACAATTCCAAAAAAATGAGAATCAAGAATTCTAACATTTTATGTAAAATGATGTAGATTTCTAGCCATAGCAAATCAATTGAGATGAGAATTGAATATATTTATAAAACTCTCATTCTCTAAAAAGAGAGTTGTGATTTTTCAATGGTGGGGTACCGAGTACAACCCCTTTTTCTCAAGTAAAAAAATATATATTATTAGAAAATAAACCTATAATAATTTGCATGCAAAACTTCTAAGATAATAAAGGGAAAAAAGAAACTTCAATGAAAAAATATATGCCTAGATAGAATGTCCTACCTTGCTTATGTGCTAGCCTTTTGTTGCTCCTCCCATCATGCAAACCCTAGCTGAAAAATATTTGCAATTTATTTTCTATGACTTGAAAAATCATCACTGCCCTTGTTCTAGATGATTGACTTCACATGGTTATATCTCCCTCAATACCACTTGGATTCCTTCATACAACCACTCATTTTAAAGCTCTTCAAATTTTGCACAAATTGATCCAAGAACCATCTAAATCGGATAACCCTTATCAAAGAAATGGCTCCTAAAATATGATATGTTTTTTAAAAAATACCCTAATGTTGCCCTAGTTTTGAACAGTTGGCTTCACATGATCATATCTCCCTCAATATTTCTTGGATTATTTCAAACAACCGCTCATTTCAAAATTTACACAAAATGACATAAAATTCATCTAAATCAAACAACTCTATGCAAAATATGGCTCCTAAAAGATTATTTTTTTCCAAAAAAATTACCTTGGCTCTGCTGATTCATAATTTCATTACTAAAGTTGGATTTTTTAATAAAAAGGTTTATATTATTTAATATAACACAAATATTTTATGTGATTGGTTGCACATAACAGTATTATGACTCAGGATAACATGAGGAGATGTGGATTTATTGGACCCAACTGGTGTGTAATGTGTCACCAAGAGGAGGAAACAATGGGCCACCTCATTTTTTTGTGTCCCTATGCCCAAACAATCTAGATTTTGTGGTACAGTATTTTTTGTCAATCATAAAGATACATTCTTACTGAGAATAACTTTTGGGACTATTGGAAGACCAATAGATTCAAATCAAAGACCTTGAAGATAGCTTGGGATTTGGGTTTGGGTTTCATTTGTTGGCAACTTTGGTTGGAACATAATAATAGGATTTTCAATGAGGAATTTAGACCATAGGAAAGAATTTGGGGTACTCTAATTATGAAACTTTTAGAGACAGTGCAGGCTAAAAGCCAAGAGGACTCTCAAATGACAGAGGATGAAGCAAATATATGGACACAACTCCAGAAATAACTGCAATATGGGAACTAAGAAAGGAAGGATAATAATAGAAAAAGGGTTTTGTAGACTCAGGATGAAGTCTATGGATTCAAAATAAAAGGGTAAATGGAACACCTTTAGGAGTCATCCAGCAGGGACTTAAACTTCTTAAAGTTGGACAGTCAAAGGAACAAAGTTGTGTCGCATTTTGAGCCTTGCCAAGAAAGGCGGGTTATTAACAGTAAATGTATAACTTGAGTTTTTTTCAATAAATTTTTTACTTTTTTATCAAAAAAAATATAACACAAAGATTACAAGTTGGCTAGGTGCTACAAACATCACAAACAAAACCAAGGATGCATGTAGCCAAAGCCAACATCTCACAAGGGTAAGAATGTTAATAAATAACAAAATATCTTCCCCAACAAAGCCAAATGAACTAAAATAAAGTAGTATTTGGTCCACAATTGTCTATAGAACCAACAAAGTCAATATTTTTAGCATGTATGGTCATCTCTTAAGTTCTTATAACTCTTGGTTTTAAATTGTCTTATGTGAGATGAAGAAGGATGCAAAAACTTTCTTTAGCCTTTTTATCTGCCAAATGGTTCTACTTCCTAGGAATGTGATGTCAATTAATCTATTCAAATTTTTCTAGAATCTTATAGACTTGATTTAACAATAGCCATAGCATTATAGACTTGACCTCTTATTTGCTAGAAATAAACTATATGATCAAATTAGAGTCCACATAAACTAAAAATGTTTTGACATTTTCTCTTGCCACTAGATTGAGATCAAATTTGCAACCCATCAACTTAGCTACATTATTGGTGATTTGTCATAAATTTAGACAAAAATTAATAATCCTAGAGTGTGATTCTGATCATAAAAATCCTCCAATAGTAGCTATTCTAGGGTTAGACTTCAAAGCCCATCAAATAATAGAGTTGGAAAACTAAAAGACGGTTGAGTTAGGTTGTTGGCAATAGAGGTGCTAACTAGATTTTGAACTTTCAATTTTTGAGGATGTGTAACTCAACTCTAGAAAGAGCACTTTGATATTGCTTAGCTTTAAAGTAGGCTCTAGCATTTTTCATGATAGCATGATTTATCTTGCATATCAAAACTACCCTGTGAGTTGATTTTCTTTCAAATATTCAACAGTTCTTATCCATCCATATATACCACATGCAATAATAATGAATTGAAGACCAAAGAAAAATTATGAGAGGCTTACCTTGAAAGGAGCTGAGGTAATTTTTCTTCCAATTTTTAATACAAGACCGAAGATTTAATCTGCTTCTAATGCAAAATCCAAAGTTGAAAGCAAGAGAGATGTAGATCCTAATAGCTTCCTCATATTTAAAAATAGGTGGGCTTGATTTTCATAGTCTTCAAAGCATTTAAAACAAATATGGAGGCCCAAAATACCTCTTTTAGAGAGGTTTTCCCTAGTCAAGATTTTGTTTTGATGAACTAGCCATTGAAAAATTTTTATTTTTGGGGTGATATTTTGGCCTTAAATGTGGTTCAAATTTATTTCCAAAGATTCTCTTATCTGGAGATATGCACTAGCCTTAACTAAATAGTCACCTAAAGAATTAATTTTGCCCCAAATAAAGTAGTCTTCACTATTTAGGTCTATGGGAAGAATACCAACAAATTTCTTCTGGACCTGAGACCACTCCCTTTGTTGTTTTGCATCCAACCCATAGAGTTGAATCCATTTTGGCTGATTGCCTTCCCAAGTGATGATATGGGTAAGTTTGTTGATCCCAAGCTGACTCATGAACAAAAACAAAATCCTTAGAAATGGAAGAAGTTAAGGGTTTTTTACTAAGAATAGATTAATCCCAACACCTGATGCTAATACCATTTTCTAGGCACCAAGAGATATTATCCTTAATGATCCATATTTATTTAACAATCAATGCACAAATTATAGAGATGTTTCATTTTTTATGGATACCTTTAAGTAGTAACATACCATAATTGCCTTTGTGAGATTCGTCTATAGATTGAGACAAAGATACAAGACCTAAGATCTAGGTGAAGGAAGCAAGTTACATAAGCAATAATAAATTTATTCTAGTATAGAAGATAAAAATTTATAGAATTACAACTGAAAGCTTCATTTAATCTCACACTCTATGGGGAGACTTATAATTCAATCTCACACACTTTCATTAAACATTATACATATTTATAGGTAAACATTCAACCTTGCAAGACAAAAAGAGAAGGCTGAATTAAATGTTGAAAGCAGAGATAAGGCTGAATTAAATATTGGAAAAAAAGATAAGGCTGAATTAAATACTAGAATCCATCTAGAAGGTGCTCCATTAAATGACATATTTAAGTCACGTGTGGTTGCCAACAATGCTATGCATCATGTCCATTTATAAGCAAACACCTACCTAAGCAATCTTATCCTAAGTGCTAGGATAACTAATGCATAAAATATTAAAATGCACTAACACCCTCCCATAAGCACAACTTAGGTGGGTATGGATATATGGATCCCAATAAATGTGTAGTCATATTAGGTACCCATGTACATAAGCAAGAAAAAGGAGAAAACCCATAGGAAAAACTCCCTCCCAAAAGAGAAAATATCTACAACTTGCTTTGATGTAGGATAATACTGCAAATCAAGAACTTGCTCTTGGATGCTAGGTAAAGGTGTTAGTGTAGTTGATGCCTTTTGCCACAAGTCATACTTTGAACTTATCAACAGTTCCATCAACAACATATTTTTTTTGATAGATCCACTTGAATTGAACTAGTTTCCTTTGTATAGGAAGGGGGGTCAGATCCCAGGTATTTATTTTTTATCAAGGAATTGTATTCTTCTTCCATTGTTGAATAAATAAACCCCATGGACTTAATCAATAAAAAGTCCCCCAAAAATAATTTTTGGCACTTCATAAATAGTGCAATTACAATTTGCGATCAAATTTTCAACAAATGTGTGAACCTTAAAATATTGCCCTGATAAAATAACTGCACCAAGGACATTTCAAATATAATCACAATTATTCTAATTTTTTTGGTAAAAAAATAGAATATGAAATACTTTATTTTTAAACAAGGGTTTTTGGGTGGTGTTAAAGCCCACTTTGGTCTACAATAATGGAGGTTGTAGGATCTACAAGTTGGACAAAGGGGGTTTACAGGAGTAGGGTAGCAAAAACGGTCATGAGATCCAAGATGACTGTGAGATCTTAGATGACCTCGAGATTTGATATGGTCGTGAGATCTATGGTAGCCGCAAGAGTACAATTGTGAAGTGTGTACCGGGGGCTACCTCCAGCAAAAAATTATTTTCATAAAAACTAGACTCTAAAAATTTGAATGAATTTTTCAAAGAGAAAGTAATCCTTGAAGCCTATGATGATCCAACTAGAAATGAACAAGCTCCTTCTCTCCCTCAAGATTTGATACCATGTGAGATTCGTCTATAGATTGAGATGAAGATACAAGATCTAAGATCTAGGTGAAGGAAGCAAGTTACATAAGCAATAATAAACTTATTCTAGTATAGAAGATAAAAATATATAGAATTACAACTAAAAGATTCATTCAATCTCACACTTTATGGGGAGACTTCTAATTCAATCTCACATGCTTCCATTAAACATTATACATATTTATAGGTAAATATTCGACCTTGCAAGAGAAGAAGATATAAGGCCAAGTTAAATACTAAAAGCCCTTTAGAAGGTTCTCCATTAAATGGCCTATTTAATTCACATGTACTTGCTAACAAGCTATGCATCATGTGCATCTATAAGAAAATGTCTACCTAAGCAAGATTATACTAACTGCTAGGATAACTAATGCATAAAATTTTAAAATGCACTAGCACCCCCCCATATGTACAACTTAGGTGGGTATGGATATATGGGTCCCAAAAAATGTGTAGCCATATTAGGTACCCATGTACATAAGTGAGAAAAAGGAGAAAATCCATAGGAAAAACTTCCTCCGAGAAGAGAAAATATCTACAATTTGCTCCAATGGAGGACAATGCTACAAATCAAGAACCTACTCTTGGGTGTCAAGTAAAGGTGTCAGTGTAGTTGATACCTTTTGCCAAAACTCATGCTTGGAACTTATCAATAGTTCCATCAACAACATATTTTGTTCGATGGATCCACTTGAATTGAACTAGTTTTCTTTGTTTAGGAAGGGGGGTCAGATCCCATGTATAATTTCTTATCAAGAAATTGTATTCTTCCTCCATTGTTGAATAAAGAAACCCCATATAATTACTCAATAAAGAAACCCCCCAACAATAATATTTGACACTTTATAAATAGTGCAATTACAATTTGTGATCAAATTTTCAACAATTGGATGAACCTAAAAATATTGGCTTGATATAATAATTACAATAAGGAAATTTCAAGTATAATCACAATTATTCTAAAAGAATTGTAAAGAACATAATATGATTTTTTTTAAAACAAGGGTTTTTGGGTGGCATTAATGGCCATTTTGATCTGCAACAATGGAGGTTGTAGGGCCTACAAGTTGGGCATGGGGTCTACAAGGGTAGGGCAGCAAAAACAGCCATGAGATCTAAGATGGTCATGAGATCTAATATGGCCTCGAGATCTGAGATGACCATAAGATCTAATATTACCTTGATATCTATGGTAGTCGTAGGAGTGTAACTAGAAAGTGTGCACCATGGGCTACCTCCAAGTCTACAAAAAAACATTTTTGCAAAAAAAATAGACTCCAAAAATTTGAATGAAGTTTTCAAAGAGAAAGTAATCCTTGAAGCCTATGATGACCCAACTAAAAATGAACAAGCTCCTTCTCTCCCTCAAACTCTGATGCCATGTGAGATTTTTCTATGGACTCAGTAAAGGAAATAAGTTACATAAACAATAATAGACTTATTCTAGTATAAAAGGTAAAAATCTACAAAATTACAACTAAAATCTTCATTCAATCTTGCACTCTATGGGGAGACTTCTAATTCAATCTCACACACTTCCATTAAATATTATATATATTTATAGGTAAACATTTGGCCTTGCAAAGAAGAAGAGATAAGATCGAATTGAATGTTGAAAGCAAAGATAAGGCTGAATTAAATGCTAGAAGCAGAGATAAGGCCAAACTAAATATTGGAAGCCATCTAGAATGTGCTCCATTAAAAGGCCTATTTAATTTGTATGTGCTTGTCAACAATGTTATGCATCATGTGCATCTATAAGTAAACACCTACCTAAGTAAGCTTATCCTAAGTGCTAGGATAACTAATATATAAAATGTTAAAATACACTAACAAACTTCACCATACTTTTGAATAAGAAGTTGTTTCCAAATTATCATTGGAGGGTTTATTAAGTTCTATACAATTTTAACCCGAGGAACATTATTCAAAATAGAATAAGATCAGATACCCAAGCCCCCTTGACATTTTTCTTTTATCACTTGACTCCACTTGACAAGATGGAATTTATTCCTATGAGATTGCCTTCCTCCTTGCCAAAGAAAGTTCCTAATTTTTTTATCAATTTCTTGGAGGATTGAGACAAGAGCATGATAAATCATAAGTTGGTATATAGGTAAGCATGAAATGACAAATTTAATAAAAACCAATTTGGAGAAAGACTAAGCCACCCATTGCTATAAGTTAATATTCTCTTATCAATATTTTTCATCAAATTAGATAGACAATTATAACTCTTTAACTCGAAACTCATAGGCACCCTTAAATATTTAAAGGGGTCAATTCCACCATAAGAAAATTGAAGGATTTGAGAAAGTCTCTATTTTCAATTAGGGGAGTGTTGATGGTATAGAACTTGCACATGTTGACATTAATAGAGGTTCTAGAAGCATTTAGAAAAAAGGTCTAGACAAGCTTTAGTCAAAACCAATTTGCCAGCAAGGCTAAGCCACCTATTGCTACAAGTTAATATTCTCCTATCAATCTTTTCCATCAAATTAGACAAACAATTAGAACTCTTTAACCTGAAACTCATAGGCACACCTAAATATTTAAAAGGGTCAATTCCAACATGAGCAAATTAATGGATTTGAGCAAAGCTCCTATTTTCAGTTGGGGAAGTGTTGATAGTATAAAACTTGCACATGTTGACATTAATAACAACTTCAAATGCATTTAGAAAAAGGTCTAGGTGACATTTAATCCTTTTAACATTCAACTTGGAGGTTTCTCCCATAATTATAGTATTATAAACAAATTGGATATGAGTAATCTCCTTGACCCCATCAACTGTCTTAATTCTAGATATTTTGTTTTTCCTTCTTTCAACAGATATAGATCTACCCAAAGCTTCAACTAAAATAATACAAAGATAAGGAGATAGGGGGTAGCCTTGGTGTAACCTATAAAATTTCTAAAGAATATTGTCAAAGAACCATTGACAATAGAAGCAACCCACGAGTCTTTGATGCAACCAAAAATCCATCTAGAGAAAGGCAAAGGAAATCCAAAAGAACTAAGCACCTGAGCTAAAAATCTAGATCCACTCTATCAAAGGCATTGGCCATGTCAAATTTATCCATGGTCATTTTTTTCTATTCTTGACTGCTGGTATTAAGGCCTCATGGACAATCACAATGTTTTCATATAGATGCTTGCCAAGGATAAAAGCTTCTTGCTCGTTAGAGATGTTGGAGAATATTACATTATTTAGTAATGTAACAAAGTACCCCCATGGTACCATTGTAAATATTATATTAGGGTGTGAGTTATTAGATTAGGTGTGTGATTTATATTTTCTCTAAAGTATGTATCAATGTGTAGGATGAGTGCAAGTGTCATGTAATAAAGTGTGCAAGTGTGTAATATGTAAGAGTGTGCAATGTGTCATATAAGTTAGTCAAGAGTCATGTATGTAGGTGTCAAGTATACAAGTGAAGAGTCACATGTATGTGGCAATATATAAAGTCAAAATTCATGATAGGTTTGTTTTATGTGTGGAATATGAAAGGATGCATCTTTCGGATATATGAGGAGAGCAATATATGAGGAGAGCAATAGTTAAGCATTGAAGAGTCATCTTCTAAAGTTAGACAAAGCTCCATGTATTGTATCAAGCAAATCTCAAGTTGTATATATTTAACTCATCAATAATATTGTGAGTTCATTATTGAGTAATATTGTTGTTGTTTTATACATGTTATATTAATTTATATTGGCCAAAGTATTTTATGATTCAATAATATTATTTAAATATCCTAGATATTGGGATCTATGGTTTAATCTAGCTAAAAAACCATCAATGGCATCAAAGCTTAGTGGCCAAAAAGCTAGCACTAGAATATCTAGTGTGAATATGAAGGATTCAAGATTTGGAGATTGTTGGAGGAGAGATTTGAAAAGCTAGCATCAAATATGTACTCTGGTGTGAATTCAAAATATTAAGAAAAGGATAATTGTTTAGAGAAAGAGCCACATTAGGAGAACGTAGGCCAAGGAAATTATAGCAATTGAAAAATTATTAAGTTAGATTATACCCTAATATTACTAGAGGTAACACTATTTTGAAGAAGGTATATGTAGCATTGGTTATTTATTGAAGGTAAAGTCTAAGAAAAGGTAAATTTTGAGCATCCAAAGAATAGAAGCTAGGTAGAGATATCAAATGTTGGAGCGCCTACTATTTAAAGCGGCTAAGAAGATATTTAGGTTGTGCCTGAGAGAGAAGGAAAAATATTTAGCAAGGAGTTTGAGTGTGGATCCGAATCACTTGAATTCTAGCCATCTAGAAGCATGGAGTTGAGCCTATGAGCGATTCAAAGTGAAATCAATCGGATAGAGCAACTAACACCTATGAGAAATAGAAATCAATATAATAGATGATAGTAATGAGATCCTGTGAAGCACCAGCAAGCTGAGTTGAAGGAAGGTGAAGCACCAAGGAATTTAGATGAAGCATGATAGTTGCCTAAAATAATAAGTGAAAGCTCTAGGAGAGGAGCAACCTCCTCAAATTCAATTATAGAGGAATAAGGTTCAAAAATGATCGAACGTTACTCACTTATGATAATTATTTGCCCTGAAAAGCCTAATGTGCTTTAACCTTTCTAATGAGTTTGATGAAGGCTAAAGCATGAGGTAAGGTTATTTCAAATTATATTCTTGGGCAAAAAATTATTTTATTGAAAGCTTAAGTTTTAGGAGCAAGGTGCAAATTTAAATAATTATATGATTAATGCTTGAACACATGATATGAATGGGAGTTATAAGTGGATAGATTTAAATTTAAATTTTGGAGAGATAAAAAAAATAGCATTGAACGAAAATTAATTTGGAGAGATAAATATTGATTAATTAATTGATTACGTGATTAAAGCTTGAATTTGATTATTTGAAAATTTAAATTTGGAGAGATAAGGATTAATTGAAATTAAAAACTAATTATTTAAAATTGATTTGATTTGATTATTTAAAAAAATGATTATTGAATTGATTTTGTTGAATTGAAAATTTGATTATTGAAGAATTTGAAAATTTGATATTTATTGAAAATAATTTATGGGGATGGTGGACATGGAGGGTAGCACAGGCGGCAACAACACCCAGCAGGCAGGCCCAACCCAGGACTCAAGCAGACCTTCCCCAGGTAAGGATGCATACGGGATGGCGGGTTCCCATGCTTCCCCTCATGCGGGACCCCAGGACAAGGAGCCCCCCGACAAACCTCCAACCGAGGGCCCCATCCCTGGGAGCCCTAGAAAATCTTCGTATGCATAGATCACCTCGGGGGAGGCGATCCTCCCAAAAACGTCAAGCACTAGCCTTTCTCTCGAAGGAACCAATATCACTATCCCAGGGGACATCTTCTCCAACTACGTCTCCGGGGCATCCTCCTCCCTGGTCGGGAAGTTCATCGGAGGGCACCTAGATATGGAGACCATTAGGCGCTGGGCCTTCTCCAAGTGGAAAACCTTGAGCCACATGGAAATCGTAGCCCTTTCCAGAGGCTTCTTCCTTATCAAACTCAACAATCGGGAAGACACCAGTCGGATCCTCATGGGAGGGCCCTAGTTCTTGGGCAGAAGGAGTCTATTCCTGAGGTGGTGGGCGGTGGATTTCAAGCCCAGTACTCAGAGTATAAACTTTGCCCCAATCTGGGTCCGGATCCCAGATTTGTCGTTCCACCTCTGGCAAGAAGAGGTCCTAAAAACCATCGCATGAGCTATTGGGGAGCTGGTGGCCATCGACGCCGCAACCAAAGTAGGATCCCGAATGGTCCATGCTCGTATCTGTGTGAATGCTAACCTTGAATTCGAGCTCCCAGCTTTCATCAACCTGATCTCGGGATCCTTCAAACATCATCAACCATTGGAATATGAAAATAAACCAACCTTCTATGGCCAATATCGCATGCAAGGGCACCTTCAAAACCAATGCCCCTCCTCAGTCCTCTGGAGGATTCCTTCGATGGTGGCCCTATCCTAAAGGCTCCTCCTAGAGCCCCGAACAGATTCCCTAACCCGAGATCTTCCTTCCCCAGCATCGGGCGACCGCTCCTCGTAGGAATGGCCCTCCGTCACGGGTGGCCCCTTGGCAAAAGAGAAATCATCACCCTGAGGAGAAAGGGAAGCAAAAGGTTGACCCTCCCTCGATCCTAGATTTTGACCAGGTATGTCACCATTCCGATCCTATTCCTGATTTTATTTTTGAGCAAGCGGGTCACCCTTCGACTCACCCTCCCCCCTTCGAACCTAGTTCCTTTCATGGGTCAGTCCCCCCCACTCCCACTCTGAAGCTGGATATTATGACCACGTTTTCCTCTACTTCTCACCCCATCCACTCCCCTTCTCGATCCCCCCTAAACGATTCCGCCTTGGTCGGTTCCCCCCAGGTCTGGCCCCCCCTTCCCCCGCTTGCCATGTCTGGCCCTAACTTCGGTCAGTCAGACGGAGATGATGAAGGAAACCCCACTCTATCTCAGTCAGCCCCGAAAGGGGTCAGCCCTAAAAGGACCCATAATAAAATATTTACTACCAACTATGGGATAGATAAGAAGAGAGGATGCCCTACCCTTGGTGAACAGAGAAGGAAAGAGGTCGAAGATGACATAGCGAATGGTTTTCAGACCACTCTGCTATCTGAAGCCCTCAACATGCTCAAAGAGGAACCAAAAAAATCCAAACCTCCCTCCCATCAAGGGAAGGGAGGCAAAAAACCCTCCAAAAGTGCTAAATGAAGGTTCTCACGTGGAACATGAGAGGGCTCAATGGAGCCCCCAAGAGATGCATTGTTGCACATCTCCGTAAAGAACACATGCCTTCTATCCTCATTCTCTAGGAAACCAAACTAGATGAGATGTCCTCCCCTAGAGTAGCCAAAGCAGTGTGGAGCAATGGTGAGTTCACATTCATCCCGGCCCAAGGATCCTTCGGAGGGTTGTTGTGCATGTGGGACCCGAATGAGATCGAAGGGAGACTGATTTCTTCTTCTAACAGAATCATCAACATGTTGTTTCACTGCAAATCCTCCAACTCCTCTTGGATCCTATCCAATGTCTACGCCCCCAACAACCTGGTGGAGAGGGCCATGCTTTGGGAAGTGATTAGCCACATGAGATATGCATTCAAAACCCTCCCCTGGATCCTTGCAGGTGATTTCAATAGTCCCCTGTACCCTTCAGACAAACTAGGTGGATCCCCTCTTATCACCAGGAGCATGGAGGAATTTGGGGCCTTCATAGACTCAAACGAACTCATGGATGTTCACCTAAAAGGGGCCAATTACACGTGGAGCAACAGGAGAGTTGGGCCAAATCTCATCCAAGTCAAACTAGACAGGGTCCTACTCTCAAGAGAAGCCATCCCGGTGTTTGCAGATGCCACCCTCCGAGCCCTTCCCAAAATTGGCTCTGACCATAATCCCCTTCTCCTTGAAGCTGGCAAAGGGTGCCCCTTCAAACGCCCCTTTCGCTTCGAGGCCATGTGGTTTCACCATTCTAACTTTAGGGAGCAAGTTGGATAGTGGTGGAGCCAGCCCTTCAGAGGATCCCCCTCCGCCCAGCTCTACCAGAAGCTCAGGTTCATCAAGGACAAATTACGGGTGTGGAATAGGGTCACTTTTGGCAACATCTTCGAGAATAAAAGGGTGGTCAAGGAAAAATTAGAGCTCATTGAAAGCCAATCCCAGGAAGGCCCGTAGGACGACCAGTCTAGAGCTGAAGAGCGAGAGCTCCTAGGGGAGTTCCACAACATCCTCGCTCATGAGGAAACGTACTGGAGGTAAAAATCTAGGGCCTTGTGGCTCAAAGATGGCGACTCAAACACTAAGTTTTTCCATGCATCTACCATGAGAAATAGGAGCTCCAACAGGATTTCAGAACTCACATGCAGTGATGACAGGACCACGAAGGATATCTCTGAGATCCATGATGAGACAACCTCCTTCTTCCAATCTCTTCTAGGCACCCCTTCTCAAGCCGCCCCTCAGGAGGCCAACATCCTTCTTGAGCAGATCCCCCCCTCCATTTCCCCTGCCTCTAACGAGATGCTCATTAGGCCCCTTTCGTCCAAAGAGATTAAAGAAGCCCTGTTTTCCATGAAGCCTGACACTTCCCCTGGCCCGGATGGCTTCCCTCCTCACTTTTTCCAGGCGTTCTGGGACCTAATCGGGGCTGAGGTCTATGCAGCTGTTAGAGATCTCCAATCAAGAAAATCCATTCCCCATGGTGTCAACTCCACGTTCATAGCCTTAGTTCCTAAAATCCAAGCCTCCAAATCCCTATCGAATTTTTGCCCCATCAGCCTTTGCAATGTTATTTACAAAATCCTAACCAAAGCTCTTGCAAACAGGCTCAAAGGGATCCTTCCTCTCATCATTGACTCTTCCCAGGGGAGCTCTGTCAAAGGGAGGGTCATTACCGATGGGATCATCACTATCCATGAGGTGTTGCACTCCGCCACCCTAGCCAAGAAACCAACCTTCCTCCTCAAGCTAGACATGAACAAAGCCTTCGACAGGGTCAGCTGGGATTTCCTGATTGAGGTCCTTCTCAAATTTGGGTTCCACCCATCTTGGGTCGACCTCATCAGAAGATGCATCTCTTCCCCGTGGTTTTTCGTCCTGGTCAATGGGTCCCCTGTCGGGTTCTTCCCTAGCTCCAGAGGCCTGAGGCAAGGGGATCCCCTATCCCCCATGTTGTTCATCATCCTGGCTGAAGCTCTAGGGAGAACTATCTCTAATGTTGGTAGGAGGGGGCTCATCTTAGGGATCAAAGTGGCTTCTGGGCTCTCCCCAGTCACCCATCAACAGTTTGTCGATGACACCATCCTGGCCACCTCAGCCTCTGTTGCTCAGGCTAAGACCATCAGACACATTCTCCAACTCTACGAGAATGCAGTAGGGTAAAAGATCAACCTTCTCAAGAGCAAGATCTACTTCATCAACACTCCCTAGGTCAGGCAGGTGAAGATAGCATGGATTTTGGGGTGCTCCCCGGAGGTCCTCCCCACTTCCTATCTTGGGCTTCCCTTGTTCTCGGGCAGGCCAACCAAAGCCATGTGGAACAACGTGATCGAGAGGATCCAGAAGAAGTTGGCCTCCTGGAAAGGCCACCTCTTATCCCAAGCAGCCAAAGAAACTCTTACCTCAGCCTGCCTATAGAGCATATATATTTACTTCATATCGGTCTTCAGGATCCCTGCCTCGGTGAGCTCTAAAATAGAACAAATCCAAAAGCAATTTCTCTAGTTGTGAGCGAAGACAAAAAGAGGATCTCATTGGTGTCTTGGGACCTGGTGTGCAAAAGCAAAATGGAAGGAGGCCTTGGTCTCAAGAAAGTCTCCCGCATGAACCTTGCCCTCCTGGCCAAGCAAGCGTGGAAGGTCTACACCAGTTGTGAGTCCGAGTGGGTCCAGATTATCAAGAGGAAATATCTCCAAAACCTCCCCTTTCTAAGCGACCAAGGGCCCCAAAATGGCTCGATATTTTGGAAATCCATAACCCAGACTAGAGACCTCATCCAGAAAGGCTGCAGATGGATCCTGGGTGACGAGAGATCCATTGACTTTTGGTAGGATAGATGGATCCTAGATGACCCATTGAGTGAGCACAGGGAGTTCTGGATCCTTATGCCCTCCTTGGTTGCCACTAGGGGAAGCAAAGTAGCGAACTTCATTTCTAGGCTCAACGGGATCCCAGCTTGGAGGCCCATTGATGAGGGTAGGTTCCCCCACCAAGTCGCCAACCTCTCCATTCTTATCAATGCAGTCACGATCCCAATGGGGGATGTCGAGGATAGGCCCATTTGGCGAGGATCTAATGATGGAGCCTTTTCGGTCAAGTCGGCCTACTCCCTCCAAGAGATGGCGCAGGTGCCCAACATCCCCTTCAACCTAGTGTGGAGAAAGAAACTCATTCCCAAAATTAGTTTCTTCTCCTGGACTGCCATTCAGAACAAGATCCTCACAATTGAGAACCTAGCGAGAAGAGGGTTCATGATCCCAAACCGTTGCTATCTTTACCTCTCTAGTTGGGAATCAACAAATCACTTGTTTACCAACTGTAGCTTCTCTTTCGGGGCCCTCGATCACTTGCTCCAATCCTTCCACATCTAGTGGGTCCAACCCAACTCCATCATAGATTTGTTCTCTCAATGGCCAAATCCTTTTCGCCACCCCAAGCTCCGCTCCCTCTGGTCCCTCTGCCTTCATCACCTGATCTGGAAAATCTGGTTGGAGCGCAATAGCAGAGCTTTCTCTTCTTCTCCTAGGGATCCCCTAGTAGTTGTGGGTAAGGCCATTGCCTATGCCATTGAGAACATCCAACTCTTCCTGCCCTCCCTAGGCCCCCCTCAGGTGAGTGAGCTAGCCCTTTTCATTTCCCTGGGGATCCTTGTTGGCGTCTCAGATTCCCCCCAGGTCCCAACCCCAGGGCCAATCTCAGATGGGCTCCACCCTCGAAGGAAGTATCAAGCTAAACTTTGATGGGGCCTCCAAAGGTAATCCTGGGTGAGTCGGAGTAGGAGGGGTTATTCGAGACCATGCAGGGAACCTTATCCTTGCCTACGCTGAACCTCTCGGGACCCAGACCAACAACTTCGCAGAAGCCATGGCACTGTGGCGAGGCCTGGTCCTGCTCCAGAAGGATCCCCGTCGAGTCATCATTGAGGGAGACTCCTGGAACATCATTAATCACATGACGAGCCACAAAACTCCCTCGTGGAAGGTGTTCAATATAATCTAGGAGTCCAAAAAAATCTATCACATGCTCCCTCAAGCGTCCATCTGTCACACTTACAGGGAAGGTAACCAACTTGCTGACGCCATGGCCAACATTGCAGTCGGGTCCACTAGGCTTCGAGTCTGGCGAAATGATTTCCCAAAGGCCATAATCGACGTGGCTAATCGAGAAAGGAGCAACAACCATGGTGCTGACTCCCACAATGAAGGTACCCATACCCAAGGCTCCAAATTCCACCTCAACAATGAAGGTGATGACAGGTAATTCTGACTTGTCCTTTCATGTGGCAACTGTCCCCCCGGGGCCTCCCCCATTGGGCAAAGATAGGTGGACCTTTCAAGGCTTCCCACATTGGTCTCCACCTCAACAGGCCATTGGCCTTCAGCAATGGCATCTCTAACTACTCCTCGAGTTTCTCCTCTAGCCTTGGGAGGAGGCAAGCGAGCAATCTTTTCAAATCTATCGATGATCTGGGCTTCCCTCCTATTGGCTATCATCCTACCTTTCCCCGTCAAGCCCTCCCCATTTTTTGATGGCCCACTCCTCATCTGCTAGCTCCTCATGTGAGATCCAAGTGGCACGTGCGGCACGTCAGCTCTACCCAACCCCATCCATCCATGCATCCCAGTTTCCTTCTCTGCCACCCTCTGAACGTCCATGGCATTATTTTTGATGTTGCATCCCCATGCAAATGGAGGCTTCCCACCGACATTTCCCCTACCCTCTTGCTCTCGATGGCCCTATTTATCCCCTCTGTGCGTTCGACGCTCATCTCCTCTTCTTCCCCTATGCCTCGATCGCTATTGCAGCTCCCCATTTCCCTTAGTTTTGGTCTTCCCCTGAGCCCCTGGCCTTCCCCTTTTACCCCCATGGTTGTTGTGTTCGTAGAGCCAAATTCCCTTTCCCTGAGCGAGACCGCAACTATCTTCATGAATGCGAAAGGGTTGACCCCTTTTATGCATAAATTTGAAGGCCCTGATGATGCGATTACTAAGGACTTCCTGGAGACCTAGCAGAATGGTGAGGTGCGAGTCCAAGGCGTCCATTTCAAGCTCACCAAGGAGCTGCTCTGTGAGGTGACTAGGCTGTCTGGCGAAGGGCGTTCCATCCAGTGGGACAAACACAACTGGGAGGAGGAGCTCGAGCAATTTCTTGATCGGGCCAAAAGCTACGGGTGGGACAAGTCGACGTTGCTCCGCTCTGCCCTCCCCTACCCTTGGAACGAAGCAATGGTGCCTATAATGCAATTCATCACCTACGATGACCCGGAGAAGCCCCTTCGCAGCTTCCATCTCAGTTTTGTCAATCACCTCCGCGACTCCAGGCAGGTATCCATCCCTCGACTATTTGCTGTACTCTATCACAATTTCTATTGAAAAGTGCCAAAAGTCCCAGGCCAAGCCCATGCACCAGGGCCTCCTGGCGGTCATCTTTCGCCATGTCTTGGCCAACCGTCCTCCCCCCAGGATGTTCCCCCTCTGGCGTCCAATCCCCCCTACTTCCCCTATCATCTCTGAATCTAAGGACGGGGATGGTAGCCCTGAGGAGACTCCCAAAACCTCCCACCCCAAGAGTACTAATCGAATCCCCACCAGGAAGCGAAGAGCGTCTGTCGACACCCCTTTCGACCCCAGATCCTCGGCCCGACTGAAGAAGCCCAAGACTAAAAGAAGTCCTCCCCGAGGTCATCTCTGATTCTGAGACCGACTCAACGGCTTCCCCGACCCAGCTCCTTTTGAAGATGGCAATATCCTCGATGGTCAACATAGCTAATACAGCGAACGCTACTGCCAATATCCTTCGGCAACTTCTCAACAAACAGAGCGAGGCCTCAGACCATGAGGATCCCACCAAGACTTAAGGGGTGCTGCTTCCATCCCAGGGAGGATCCCAGGTTGCAACCCGTGAGTGGATGGCAGGTTTTTGCTAAACGGTGGTTTTTTGCTTCAGTTTGTAGGTCTATCGGCTTGTCTAAGTTGTTGTTCTAGTTTTTTATTTTGTTTATGGTCATGTATCTAGGCACTGCTAGCGATATCCGGGCTTAGTCCCTTTTTGTTATAAGGTTTTGGGATCCTCTTAAAAAACCCTTTTTGTATATAATTCCAACTTAACAAAAAAAAAATAATGATTTGTGGGATAAGAGATTGAAATTGAAATTGATGAATTGATTGCTTGATTGAAAATTTATTTATTAAATTTTGAAGAAATAAGGATTTTTACATAAAAAGACTTCATTATGGAAGAAATTATTAAAAATGCATTTTTAGAAGATAGTGAAGAAATGTTGAAAAAACTAAAATTCTATACACAAAATTTGATGGATTATTTTGATGGAAAAAATGATATACCAAACAACTTGAAGAAAAAATTGTCTTCAATTCTAAAATATGCTAAAGATGATAAATTTACAACATTCATCAACTATATTCTTGAATGTTTTTTTTGGAGAATGGTGGAATTCCCAAAATGCTATTATATTGCCCACTAAGAAGGGATTGTGATGTATATAGTATTACTCATTTTTTAGATTTATCAAGAAAATAGACAAGAAAAAATTGAAATGAAATATACTAGTTGTGATACAATAGATTTGAACTCAACATATGTTAACTTCAATGTGGAATCTTTAAATTCCAATATTCATAGAATGTATTATTGTGGTGACTTGCTAATTCATTATCCAGAAGTCACACCAACAACCATACCATAGCTAATGATGTAGACAAAAAGATCAAACAAATAGAGTAATACAAAGAACCAAAGAAATAAGAACAAGAGACATGAACCAAAAGCTAAAGACAAAGAATAACAAGGCAAAGGATTGAAAGCAATAGATTAAAGACTAAAGTCTTTAATAACCAAATAATGTAATAAGGGGGTGTTGGAGAATATTACATTATTTGATAATGTGACAAAGTACTCCCATGGTACCATTGTAAATATTAGATTATGTGTGTGATTTATGTTTCTCCTAAAGTATGTGTTAATGTGTAGAGTTCAAGTGTCATGTAATAAAGTGTGCAAGTTGTATAGTGTGAGGGTGTGCAAGCATTATGCAATAAAGCATGCAAGTGCATAATATATAAGAGTGTACAATGTGTCATATAAGTTAGTCAAGAGTTATGTATGTAGGTGTTAAGTATACAGGTGAAAAGTCACATGTATGTGACATGGTGTAAATTCAAGAGACATCATGTGGTCTAAGACCTCATGAATGTTAAAAACTACTTCATATTTTTATTAAAAAATTGTGAAAAATAATTATTATTGCAAGAACAACAATAATATGGTAACCAACTAAAACACCTATTAGCTACATTATATTTAATATTGACAAGTTTTGACAAGATAACATATTCAAATCCTTTTCCAAATATGAACCTTTTGAAACTTTCAAATGTTTGTGAAAATTACAAACACTTATTCCACATTTATCACTAATAAAATCTACACTAACAGCTGACAAGCAGTTGCCCTAGTGGCTAAATATGGTGGTTTTTTATTAAGTGGTCTTGTGTTTAAACCCCTTGAGGGTGGTTGTTGATGTAATTTGTAAACGTTCTCCTGGAAAAAAAAAATCTACACTAACTTATTCGATTTTATAGTTAATATAAACATTTTTTAAAAACCAATTACATTCATTATTCAATTTTTAATTTTTTTTTCAGTTGGTTATTTGAGATTGAAATAGGGCCCACCTATATTACATCATTACCACATAATGGTATTACAATAGAGCTTGGATATTATCAATGTATCATTTGGCAATATTTGAACCTTGTTCTCCTCACTTTGAGATTGAAATGAGCCTCACCCATATTACATCATTACCACATAGTGGTATTACAACAAAGTTGGATATTATCCATGTATCATTTGGCAAGATTTGAAACTTGTTCTCCTCTTTAAATGTTGAAGAATCTAACCGGTTAAACTAATGCCACTTAATTATTCGATTTTATATTTAATATAAACATTTTAAAAAAGTTATTCAAATGATTTTCGTGGAATAGGTTTGGTGGATGTAGCCCATGTGGTTTGAACCCTACGCTTGTCAGCTATTAAAAATAGTGTGGTTGTAACCAACTCTTCTATCAAGCATTTTGTTTTTTAAATCAATCACATTTTTTACGGGTTATTTAAAACCAAACACATTTAATATAAACAATATTAAGAATTAATCACTAAAGTTGCAAACTTGAACCTAGGATATTTTTATAAATAATGTAGAAAAAATTGAATACTATTCTTTTTTTTTTGGATTTGGTTATTGTGAGAAACCCCTATGACCAACGTACAAGGCTGAGTAGTCTCCTCCCAACCATGACCCCTCCTAAAATTGAGAGCTATACTTATCAATAAGGAATTTAACACAAAGCCACCACACACCCACCCCTCACACACTCGCCCACGCCAGTTTGAACCTTGGACCTCCTGAAGAAGAGCCAAAGCTCGAATCGTTGTGTTGCACCCCCAGGTGCAATTGAATACTATTCTTGTCCTTTGTAAATCCAACTTTATTATAAGTTTTTTAAAAAAATTAATATAATATTTAAATTTCTTGGCTTCCCAATTGCATTCTAGAGTTCCCTGTGGAATTATGTTTTACAAAAAGTAGAGAAAAAAATTTCTTTTTGGATCACCAAAAAACTTACTCTAGTTGGTAAGTTTCAGGTGTGTTCCAAAATTATTACTATTACTCATGTGTATTATTCACCATGTTGGGTCCCTTCTCAAGCCTGTTATAAAAAATTGTAAAATCTTTTAAGGGGTTTTCTTTGGGCTAACTCATCACATAAACAAGGGTTTCATCGAGTTGCCTGGGATATTTGTTGTATTTCCAAAAAATCAGGAGGTATGGGACTACATGATTGTCAAATACAAGGTTTTGCTTTGTCTGCTAAATGGATTCTTCGAGCCTTAAGTGGTCCTAAAGCTTGGAAAGTTCTAATTTGGCACATTTCCACTAGTTTGCCTTTTGGCAGGAAGGCTTGGAAAGACATGAATTTTCAATCCCTCATGATTGCTCCTATCCCAGTTAAAATTCAAGGCTCTTTTGTCATTCAGAGCATATGGAGGGTTTGAGGGAAAATTAAGCCTTGGTTGTGTTGGCTAGGGTATGGGCATCGAAAAAATGCTTCTATTTCCACTTATAATGTTTGGTGGTCACCTTTTATTACTTTTCAAGGTTCCCCTCTTGCTTCTATGCAATGGATTCATGCTCAGCGGTTCTTCAGGAAAGGGATTTCAACAGTGGCAATTTTTTTTCGAGACATTCCAAGGATTGGATCCCATGGGATGATTTTAGAAGATTGTTTGGTTAGCGACCAGATGATAAGAATACTTATGACACTATTTTTGATTGTATCCCTTTTTCTCTTTGGCCCATGATATGTAGACATTCTCAAAAGCCTTGGTGGTCTGACTGGGGATGGTTTAAGAAAACCCCGCTTCTTACTTACAAACCTAAGTTAGGGTATGTTTGGCTTACTCCCAATGTCCCTATGGTTCAAAGACTCAATGAGTGGTGGGATCTTCTTTCCACTTAGACTCGTTGGAGTCTAATATTTAAAATGGATTGGGTAGGATACACTGAACCCAAGATTTAAAATGGCTTGGGCAAGATATATTGAACCCAAACAGACTTTCTTTGCTTGGAGCTTATTATCCTATGGTCTTCCTCTTGGACAAAGATTAAAATACCTTGGAATAGAGAATCCTTCCTACCATTTTTACGGTGCTCCAAAGGACCCCTTCATATTTTTGGCAATGCAAGAAAGTTCGAATGACCTGGGATTGGCTTGAGTCCTTTCGGCCTCATATGGCCAGTTTATTCATCTGGCATCATGATTTGCTTGGCGACCCACCAAATGTTTCCTTGCCCTTGTTGGAAGTGTGGAACATTCTTTGCATTAGTGTGCTCTTTCATATTTAGAAAAATCGTAACAAAGTTCTCTTTTCTCAGCAACATAGTTCAGATGAATATTCAATTGCAAATAAGTACACAATTTACTCTGATTTTTGCCTCCAAATTTCAATTCAAGTGGAGAAAGTTCATATGGAGGTGGAGCATCTTCGCACTCTTATGCAACATTGGAATAATGCCCCATGTACGATCAGCTAAATGCCTTCTATAGATCCTTCTCGGTCTCACGAAGTTTCTCGATCGTGCTCTCGTCGATGACTTCCCTCTCGATCTGCAGAAAGATATTGGTCTCAACCGTCTCCTGTTCGTCGACCCCAAGGCAACATTGGCAATAGTACATCTCATCATGACAGTGGTTGGGAGGTTCACTAGGTGGAGCCAGACCCAGTTTTTGGTTGGGGAGATCCCATTCCCACGTGCCCAATCACTCCAGCTAATGTGGTGGGTTGGGGTGTATCTAATGGCATTGATGGCTCTGGTATAGGTGATAATGTTCGCACGCCTAAAAGGATGGGTGACTCATTTCCATTCCTTCTAATACTGATTGGCAACATATGGAGGGTGAGGGACATTCACCTTGTGAGCATACCCCCATAATTGACATGATATAATGCATGATTTTTGGTGCTGTGGTTGGTGACGAGTTTAACCTTGTTTTTGTTGTTTTGAGTAACCACTTCCTAACTCAACTTGAGTTAGTGTGACTACCTATTGGGATGTGCCTATCCGCCCATTTTTTTGTTGTAAAGACTTGTATTTTTAAATTACATTAAAAAAATTAAATTGAATTAAGTTCAACTCGATTTAAACCAATGTATAGAGAAATCAATTTAAAAATGTTAGAGTTTTTATAAAGGGTCCAGTCCCCTCATATAGATGTTTGATCTTGGATGTTTTTGAATGAAATCTTAAGGACTTATCATTATGTATTAAAATGCTAGAGTTTTTATAAAGGGTTCAGTTCCCTCATATCGAGGTTTGAATTTGGATTTCTTAGATGAAAACCCAAGAACTTACCATTACGATATCCTTTTGAAATGTTAGAGTTTTTTTTTTATATACATAGAGGAATTGACAACTACTTTTCCTTTTTGAACAACTGGTCACAGGGTCAAATCAAAAAATGTTAGAGTTTTTATAAAGGCTAAGAGTTTCAAAACCATTTTTTTTTTGTAATTTTGTGAAATCAACTTAAAAATGTTAAGAATTTTTTTTATAAAGGGTCTGGTCCCCTCGCATTAAGGTTTGAACTTAAGTTTTTTGAATGAAATATGAAGGACTTACCACTATGGTATTAAAATGTTAGATTTTTTATAAGGGGTTCAATTCCTTTGGTATTGAGTTTGAACTTGAGTTTCCTAGATAAAAACCCAAGAACTTACCACTGTTGTTTCCCTTTCAAAACTAAAATGTTAGTGATAAATCTTAGGTTTTTATGAAGAGTTATGGTTACTAGGGTTTTATCTTGGGTCTCTTAAGTAAAAACTTAAGAACTTACCATTACAATAGTTAAGGGAGAATGAGTCCTAGTTTCCTCGTAGTAGGGTCAGTGTCTTTCTCGAGACTAAAATGTTAAAAATAAAGCGCAAGTTTTTACGAGGGGTCTCAATCCTCTTAGGGTTTGAACTTGAGTTTCTTAAATAAAAACCTAAGAACTTACCATTACAATAGTCCAGGGAGAGTGAGTCATGGTTTCCTTGTAGTGGGGTCAATGTCTCTCCCCGTGGGACATCCATGTGGTTAGGGCTTTAGGCTTTCTAGTGAGACACCAGGTTCAAACCACCGTGGGGCATGACGTGTGTGAAAGTGAACTTGTGTACTAAAAAAAATAAAAAAAAATAAATAAATAAAGTGCAGGTTTTTACAAGGGGTTTAGATCTCTCAAGGTTTGAACTTAAGTTTTTTAAATAAAAAACCAAAAACTTAAAGAGTATTGTATACTTTCCTTTAATAAGGAATTGTAGAGTTTTTTTTTTAATATCTATATAAATCATTCGCATTCATCTTTTAAAAACATACCTGGCAAGGACAACTACTAAATGTTGATAGAGAGGTGAGTTTATATTGTTTTAAAGAAATGCTATGAAAAGGTCGACAGTTCCTCGTGGACTTAGATTTCCCTGCCTGCATAACATTAAAAAAATTGTCGCCGATTCTTGTCCGCCGCTCAACAAACAATATAGAACACCTCAGCATTTTCCCAATGTTTCCCAATACTCCATTAATAGGCACACAAGGTGTTAGGACAGGATCTTTAGTCCTTTAAGAGATTCCCATTAATTTAGAAACTACCAAGTTAGAAACTACCAAGTCCCTTTCGGATCAGAAATTGTCTCCAGTGTGAATGGGATGCTACAATTCCTCTCAAAAACCAAAGAAAAATCATCTATTTAAGGTCGACAAAAAAGCTGCCAAATCTGCACTAGCTTTCACTGATCTTTAGCTTTAATTGCTCTGTAGCACTAGCTAAGGTATGCCTATTCTGAAGGATGACTGGTGGTATGAATTTTTGCTTTTGAGATGAATTCATCAAGATTAAAGCCGTGCTGGAAAGAGGAGAAATCTTGGTTTTTTTAGTTTTTTGGGCAGCAGGTATGAAGTGTATGATCTTTTTTGAAAATTTTGGAGGGGTTTGGATGAATTCCTGTAAAATTTGAAAGGTTTGGAAGGCTTTGATATGGTACCTGAAAATTTTGTAAATTGTTGAAGGTTTTGAGAAAATGCCTGAAGATTTTGAAAATTTTGGAGGGTTTTGCGAGAATGCTTGAAATTTTTAAAAGATTTGAGGGTTTTTGGAAGAATCTCTGAAATTTTGGAAACTTTGGAGGGTTTAGAAGGGAGGCCTTACGATTTTCAGAAGTTTGGAAGGGTTTAGGAAGAAGACCTTAACATTTTGGAGAATGTGGAGGGTTTGAACGAATTTCGAGAATTTGGCTGAATAAATCAGGGGATTTATGGTGAAATGGAAAGGTAACGCGAAATTGGGGTATTCAGGGCTGGATTTAGGGCAGATTTTGCGATGTAATGGAACCCGACGACGCAGGCGACGCGGCAGACAAGGGCAAAGGGAGGATAATAGAGAATGATAGTGAGATCACTTTCCCGTACATGATGTTGCCCCAGAACAATGCTCAGGTCATGACAGAGGAGCAGCTTGAGACTTTGCGCAAACAGATTTCCGTGTATTCCACTATTTGCAGCCAACTGGTCGAAATGCACAAGGTTATGTCGCAACAGGCCTCTCCTTCCCGTGAGTATTGCAATTTTTTTTCCCCGTGTTACATCAATTACAGTATCTTAACATTTTGACAACTATGTGTATGACCTGGCAAGATTCCACCTTCTGACTAATTCTTGAAAGTCTAAATATATAACTTGTTTATTTCTCAAGTAAGACTGGAACTTGGGTTTAAAATATCATCTTAGAGCGTCATTTACATTACATCATTCATCATTATATAATAATGAGATTTAAGATTTTAACTTTGGTTATTTTAACTTTGGTTTCTTCAAGTTAATAAATATTACTGGTTGAGCCAATATTATTTGATTTTTAAAATATCTTAAAATATATATTTTAATTGTTTTAATCAAAAAAATTCTTCCTTCGATGTGGGAGAACAATTTTCTATCCAAAAGGAATGAACCCCATATTATTTGATTTTTAAAATATCTTAAAATATATATTTTAATTGTTTTAATCAAAAAAATTCTTCCTTCGATGTGGGAGAACAATTTTCTATCCAAAAGGAATGAACCCCACTATTACAATTCCAAGTATGCAATTTCACAATTCCACTTATGTTTATGGATTCGAACTATGGTCATTCTATCAAGACATTGCTTGAATCACGTTGAGACATCTTGGATGAGCGTATGCACCTTAAGTTTGGACTGCATTTGTGTTATAGGGTTAATGATGCAGCAATATACTAAAATTAGCTCGTTGCAATAGTTAGAAACTAAGTTACCAGGTTCCGGTTTGAGTTGGACAGGGGTTAAAAAAAAAGAAGAAAGGGTTAATTTAAAAAAAAAAATAACTGTTGTTTGAAAAAGAAAATAAATAGTTTCATTAATGTAGATATGTACATAAATATAAATGTCTAATCAAAACTTTAATTATATACTCTAAAATCATTTTGCCCCGGCTCTTAATTTTTTCTTTCTAAATTGTTTTTCAACCTTTACTTTTTATAGACTTAGAATGGAATTAAGTAAATCTCAGATGAAGGATGGAATAGGGTTTTAGGTTATATCACCAAAATTTGAACATTAAAAAAAAAATCATCGAATCTTGTGACAAAGGTCAGAAACATTCAGAGAATATACATAAGTAAGACCATTTTTAGGAAAAGCAAGCACCATTGCACTTCCTCAAGTAAGACCCTTGTAGTAAAAGCAAGCGCCATTGCGCTACCTCGCCATTTTAGAAATTACTTGTAAGATTATTTTTAGGAAAAGCAAGTTTATATGTGCTCTATTGCTATTCTAGAACCAAAGTTTAATTATTGGGCATGTAATTTTTATTTATTTATTTTTTAATTGGTTAATTGAAATGGGACCCATTTGTATTACATTATTATCACATAATGGTACTACAACAGCTTGGCTATTATGCATGTATCGCTTGGCAAGTTTCGAACTTGAGTTTCCTCCTTAAAAATTAAGGAATTTTACTGATTGAGCTAATGCCATTTAATTATTGGGCATGTAATTAATATGAATTGAGTTTATTCTAAAAGGAATTTAGAGGTATGCTCGAGAGTGAGAAAAAATCAGGTGATGTTGCTGGAGGAAAGTATGATCTGAGGATGCTATCGATGGAGTACATTTTATGTTTATTATGTTTAAGAATTCTATGACCGATATTGCTTTGCTCTTTGATTGTAAGATTTTTATTTTTGTTTGTAGAGTTTAAACCTTCTTGTATTTTGAAACACGGCAGATGTATTTTTGCATTTTTAAGAATTTAAACTTCTCTCATATTTGAATGTGCACAAGATGCTTGTGCAGTTGTAGTTGGATAAAGCCACATAGGATTAGACCTACTCTAGCTTTGATCTTGGATTAGGGCTTGTCCATGACTCTTATCTATATTTCCTGCATGTTTTACGGAGATCTATTGATCCGCTTTGGTCATTTGGGCACATTACTATTGTTTCTTTTTTCATTTTATATTTTTTGATGCCACCACCTCAGCCCATGACCTCCGGGGTGTTATGCAGATTTTATCATGATACAGAGGGATTTGAACCCTGGTCCTGTTTTTACTGGAATTTATAATAAATTGTTGTGGATTATGACTTTTCCTGCATTTTATTACAATCTTAAACGTTACTACTTTTTATTTTTTGTTTTTTCCAAATCTAAGCAAAGAAATGCTGAATTTGTCTGTTCTCATGTTTACTTTTAAATCCATAGCTACATTTAAGGCTGCTTTGCAAAATAATGTCATTTGCTTAGAATATAGTGAGGTATGATAAAGATTTTACTTTATTGATAATACCCAGCACTTTCCATGGTTTTATTTTCTTCTTTAAACCCATTCAGTTTATATTTTTGCTAAACCCAACAGAAGGAAATTTCCTCTTTAGTCTGGTTTGAGCTTTTATAGTCTACTTTTGATTTCAACTACATTGATGGCTCTTTGCACTGGTAGATATAAAAGAAAGAAAAATTCCTTTGCAAATAATTAAATTTATTCAAATATAAGTATTGGAGAGCCTAGTCAAGTGGGTAGGGCAAAGTTGAGAAAACGCTCTTGCTGGGTACAGGGATATGAAAAATACATTAAATCTTGAATATCCTTCTGAAATAATCAGATCGAGAACAGAAAAAATCCAAAAATTTCAAAGTTTTGACCAAATTGAAAAGGATGGTTTTCCAAAATTTTACAAAATGATACTGAAGGACTGCTGGCTTTAAGAAAAGTGTGGCATTTGGCAAGTAGAGAAGAACCTTTGGCCAACACCTTCGTATGTCTTTACTTTGCTGAGGGACCTTTAAGTACTTCAACCCAAAAAATGACCAAATCCCTTCCTTTTGTGCACTTGCAGAAACCTTGGGACTCTTTGATCTTCAAAGCCAAAAAATAAAAGTTTTCGATTAATATTTTTCATCTTGGTGTTTTAACGAGAATGTAGTCTAAATTGATTGATAATATATCTTTTGAGTTTTTTTGTAATGAAATTTCTTCCTTGAGGTGATTTGCTCTTTGTAGGTGACCATTTGATTGATCTCACGTTTGTCAGATATCATTTTTCGCTAGGATCTGACCAAAGAATATCTATTATTATTTGTATGAAGTCTTGAATCCTTGATCTGTGTTTTGGTAAATCATTCTCATTAATTCCCCATTTTTTAAAACCTTTTCATGCTGCCCTAACCCTTCTCTGAGTTGCAAAATTGCTTAGTGTGGTAATTTGCTTTTGTCACTGAAGCTTGGTGCTGGTTTCAGGATTAAAAGGAATGAAGAAATCACATGTCAAAAATTGTCACAATGCTTCTCCTTCTAATGTTAACATTCTTGTTTCTGCAGTTGATTATCTGTTTTGGAATCCAAGGGTGGTAGCTTTTTGTTGATGCTGTTTTGACCTTTTGGAATCCTCATCAGGTCTATTGAGTCAGTTTTTCTGATAGCAAATAATGTGTGGTACATGACACCAAGTATATGTACATTATGAAAGGAGTTTGCAAAGAATCCCCCATCTATTAAAGCAACAAAGAATAATTTACAAAGGGAAATACAAACTATAGAAAGAAAGTTAACTTTATAGTTGCATAGAACCAACTTCAGAAATTTAAACCGTAGAAAGAAAGTAACCCTCTAGTTGTGTGATACCAACTATACAAAGAAGACTTTGGGAGGTACAACAAAGTGGAGTGAACTAGAAAAATAGAAAAAGGAGTAGAAGAGACAACACAATTGGTAGGGGACATTAAACTTATCTTCCAATGCTATCAATTATTATAGGGAGATTAATAGGGATTTGAGGGCATCAACGAAGGAGTGGCTTTGGTTGAAAATAGTCAATGTGCATATTTATGAAGGCATAAGATTACTTGCAAGGCGAGAGGTGGAGGTATTTGCCTCTTTAATATTCAAGGCAAATGATCTAGGGAAGAAGCACAAAAGCTAGTGAAATGACTCCATGTAGAACCTTTGGATCAGATTAGGGAAGGAACAGTTGCCGCCCTATATTGAGAAACAAATTAACTGAAAGGTTCTTCTTGACTGATTTACTATCAATAGTTGTAGGGGGTTTGATGTTCTTGCTAGTTGAAAGGTAATAGAAGAACAATGTAATCAACCAATGTAGGTTTAGAATACAATTTGGAGCTCATATGATATGTGTCACCTGTCCCTTATAAATCCCCATTCCATCCATCTTTCTATGATGGCCGCCATTATTATGTAAGGTGATAATTTTTTTCTTGGGCTGAGGGAATTCATTAAGTGTAAGCCAAGTTCTATCTGTGTTCAACTATGGTGAGATCACTGCATGGAATTTACTCCCGCTAAACCCATAAATGCTCCTATTTTTATTGTGGGTGATTTTTACCATTAGATTTTGCAAATTATGTAGTTGGAAACACAACCCGCTAAATTCATCAAGTGTAAGCCAAGTTCTTTCTGTGTTCACCTATGGTGAGATCACTGCATGGCACTTACTCCCGCTAAACCCATAAATGCTCCTATTGTTATTGCGGGTGATTTTTACCATTAGTTTTTGCAAATTATGTAGTCTGTCTGTAGTAGAATGAAAATAATAATTTTTAAGCCAAGCTATCTAGGATTTCTAACTCTTTGCAATTTCAGATTAACCATTGATTGGTTAATCGATCAACCTACATTAGATTCTGCAAGTCATGTAGTTAGGATACAACTACATCGCTAATAGAATGAAGGAAACTTTTCTAAATCAAGCTATCTTGGAATTTTTAATTCTTCAGATGTTCAAAGCAATGCCCATTGGTTAATTTATGAACCTACTTGTTTTGGTTCTTGCTAATATAATTCAATTCATTATTAATAAGCATCTCAAAAACAATTTTTGCCTTGTCTATTCAGTTCACTATCTGTGTCATCTCTCAACGCTATTTCTTATATAGTTCACAATTAGAAGAATTAGACTCTAACAACCTTATTTCATACAAAACTTCAAACTTGTAACTACATGCATCCTCCTAAAGTTGCAACTAAATGCATCTTCTCCGTTCTTGGATGATGGCCTTAATTCATATATATTCTATCAAGATGGTTCTTTTACAATGCAAATGGGGCATGAGGAACGACTTAGATTCTTATGCACATAAACACCTTGTAATTGGGGTATTAACGAATGATAGTCATGGCATATAAAAGCCTCTTCTTTTGACCTTGTCAACATTTCTGTAATGAGCAATAGACATATCCCTCAATATTTGAGTACGACTTGATGGAAAGAGCAGTAAACAAAATGTTTACAATTGATCTCTTTCTATGGATAGCATAATGGAACTAAATATGATGAGATTCCAAAAGGGAATCCAATATATGCCGACCTATGTGGATTGATTTTTTAACTTCAAGGATGCGTAATCTTGTATTGTTTTCATGTATTTGGCTATTGTGACTATTAACATAGGTAATGCTTTAATAATCTTGGAGGGCCTATGGTGTCACATTAGATGTCTCCTTGTTGAAGCCAGTTCAAAGTCTATGGTCGATGAGCTTTCAATGGGCATTATTTAATACTTTTGGGCATTGGAAGTGAAACAGGTTCTTGAGGGTTTGCTATCCTTAGCCTTGTGTTTTAACCAATTTACTTATTGACATTTATATAGGACCACCAAATAAAGTGGTCGAAATGCTTAGTAATCTAGTGGCTAGCTTCTCAATACCTATTTTTGTGTTTCTTCTCCTTGCTATTATAGAGGAAACCTCAACCTTCTTTGGCTTTTTCATTCTAGATTTTGTTTTTAGTGTTCCATATTGCCTTCGCATACTTGATCAGAAGTGTTGTTGTCTCATGGAAGAACATAGCCTGCTTGCCAAGAAAATTAAGGTTGATGAATTGTATTCTAAAACTTGCTTTTTAAATGCTTGTGTTGTAGGCATAGTTACAAGGTTTCATTTGGTTTAACAAGTTTGGAAGGCCAACAAAGCTGGTCGGTTTGGTTCAGAAAAATACAGAAATTACGATAAACTTATGTGTTCTGTAACGGATTTTACGGTTTGGTTCAGAGAAATACAGAAATTAAGATAAACTTATGTGTTCTGTAACGGATTTTATGCCATACAATTGTTCCACTTTAGAGTAGTTTACACTAGATTCTTTACTCTAGTTTAGCTTATTTTCATAGTACTTTTTGGTTACTACAGTACATTGTAATTTGTAATAGCTCTTTTCAATGAGTTCCATTGGCTTACTTTGGCCATCTATGGACATTATAGAATTATCTTATCTAGTTCTTTTGGAAAAAACAATGGAAAAAAACTGTAATGATATTAAATATATATTTATACACATAGAGTAGCTATTTTCCTAAAGTTTTTGCTATGGGGACAACATCAAAAGTTGGGACACATTTTTAGGATGACAGGACATGTTTCAAGGACATGCTTGGGGCAGGGGGATGCGTCCTTGGAATGATGGGATGCATCTCTAAAATGGTTTTCCAAGCCCAAGGCATGACCCTATGGAACACAACATTAAAAAAAAACGAATAGTTTCAAAAACCATAAATGCAAAAACAGCCGGATATAAGTTAGATTTGATTAGATTGCATTTTAAAAAATTATGACCTTTGAAGTTAGGATTTGGGAAAAAAATAAGGTCCAAATTGAACTGAACTGGTTCAGATTTGTCTGAACCATAGCAAAGAAATTCAGACTTGGCATGGACTCGGCAAAGACCGAATTGGGACTCAGACTCAGACTTGGCAAAAAAAAAAAAAATGGAAGAAAATGCAAATTTTCATTGCAAAAATGTTTTGTTCATGCATATCACAATTAATTAACATTATACAAATCCAAAATTAATACTGTAAGTGATGTAACCTTAATTTCAACTACAGAAATTTTCATACCTCCAGAATTCCAATATTCTTGTATTGCTTATAATATAAAAATGTACAAATTACAAAATGTGTGAAAATACCTCAATAAGCCCACTATCTAGTGTCTTACAATGCCTTTGCCATTTGTCCTAGCAAAAGCTCTAGTCCTCTCTCTTTGCGTTTGTGCCTGTGCCTCTTCTTGTTCCTTTGCCGCTAACTCCTCCGCTATACTCTCAAAATCATCCATGGAAAAGAGAGGCTCTTGCTGCTGCTCCTCTAGCTCTGTGATCCATTCAGATGATGGATCAATCTCGTCTAAATCAATGGCTTTGTAATTTGTTCCCACAATTTTTTTATGGTGGAGGCGAAGGTTGTAATGAACAAAAACAAGATCATTTAACTTTTGTTGCATAAGTCTATTGTGCTTCTTGGAGTGAATGTGCTCAAACATACTCCAATTGCGCTCACAACCTGAAGCACTACATGGTTGACATAAAACTTTTATGGCAAAGAGTTGTAGATTGGGCATATACGCATCAAAGTCCTCTCACCATAAATCTAGAAAAATATAAGAAAAAAGAAATTTAATAATTCATGTAAAATCGTAAATTGAGATTATTTTTTAAAACAAAATCAATAATAATTTGATGAGGGTTACCTAGCCTCAAAGTTGACCTTGCTCGAATGCATTATGTGGATGTGAAAAGGATGCCCTCACATCTCTTATAATCTTGCAACTCATCTTGGATCAAATTGCGGGTGTGCTCATCTGGCACCATCCGGTCAAGGCATTGCCGAAGGCCCGACATCACCTCATAGTTGACCTCAAATGAATCATCATAAAAAAATTTGGGGTTGAGGTAGTACCCCACTACATGAAGTGGGCTATGGAGCTGAGAAGTCCATTGCTAGTCAATAATTTTCCAAATGGGATTGTATCTAGGCTCGGAATAATTATAAAATGAGGCAATTGCCTCTTTTGCCCTATCCATAGCCTCATATACATATCCCATTGGTGATTTTTCTCCATCAACAAGATGGAGAACCCTCACCAAAGGCTTTGACACCTGAAGTCAAATGAGAGATTTTAGTTATTGTTAGCAACTTAGCTATTTGAAATTTGGATTACAATTCAAAATTTGCAAATGGAAAAATAATTTAAATTAAAAAATAAAAGAAAAACTTAGTCTTGTACCTTGATTGCCTCATGCATAGCTGTCCAAAAGGCCTCCTCAAAGACATAATCGTGCAACAGATTCAGCAATCCACTCCTCGCCCAAAAACATCCTCTTCGATGCCACCTATGCATCAAAGAAGCTTTGCAGTTAATAAATTTTGTGGCGAATTGTTTTATTCCAGGCCACACAAGCTCCCTCCCATTAGTGAATTGCCTCATTAGTTGGAGGACCCACGTATGGTTGTAGATGAATTTGGTAATACATTTGGCCTTCTGTACAACCTCAGACACCCAAGGTAATTTCCCAATGTCTTCGAGAAGCAAATCGAGACAATGGGCTGCACATGGTGTCCAAAAAATGGTAGGAAATCTCTCCAAAATCCTACCAGTTGCTACATAAGTTGCTGCATTGTTCATGATAACTTGGACAACATTCTCTTGCCCACCCTCTAATACAACTTCCTCCAGTAATCTAGCAAGCATTTCGACACTCCTAACTTGTGTTGATGCATACACTGACATAAGGATTACAATTCCTTTTTTAGAAGTAACCAAAAAATTAATCAATGTTCGATTATTCCCATCGATCCAGCCATCAGAAATGATTGTGCAACCCTTTTTCGTCCATACCTTGCATAGCTCTTCAACCATGAACTGAATATCCTCCACAGATTCTTGAAGGAGAGGGCCCCTAAAATCATCATAAGTTGGCGGCTTAAATCTTGGGCCGCAAACTATGAAGGCATCTACCATTCCCTACCAATATGGAGACCTCGCCACATTGAAGGGAATGTCAGAAAAATACCAAAAACTTGCACAAGCCTTCCTCGCGGCCTTGTGCCTCTCCTCATTCCATGCAGTCATACCCTCAAGCATGGGTTGTGACCTTGGCGTGTAACGGTCCACAAAAAGAGACTCCGTCCCATTCGTCGGGTTTGCCAAATATGGACTTGATCCACTCATGCATTGCTGAAGGTGTTGCATGTACCCTCTGTATGAGGTCGAGAAGGGGGAGTAGCCATGGCCTCGCTTGTTCTTCGTTTTAGTTCTTTTTTCTCACTATAGTCTGCTAGGAGGGCATTGCATTCCCTCACAACCTCAAGCTCCATAATTGGACATGGCTTGACATCATGGCTAGATAACCTCATAAAGTGGTATTTGAGGCGGTTTATGCCTCCATGAATTTTCTCCCCACAAAAATTATAGTACACCTCTCCTTTCTTTGCTCCATCCTTTGCAAACATCCATGCTAGCTCTCTTTTTCTTGTCATTTTATTTCAATGTGGCTGCACATGGAAACAATAAGCAAGTAGTTAGAAACTTAAAAAAAATGAAGAAAAAAGCCCTAGGGTTTAAGCATTGACAGCTGAAACCGAGTTTTTTTCCCCTCAGATGTAACTGTTGGGTGGCTGTTAGATTCTTTAAAACTAAAAAAAGTTTGGATTTAGGATGCAATTGAGTGTTTTTGTTGGTCTGATTTCACCTTGTCTTTGCTCTTTCTGCAACTGGGAACAGCAAAAATGAGGGCACTTTGAAAGATAAAAAACACTATGCCGTTTTCTCGTGCTTGTGCGTGTCCAGCCGAGTTTTTTTCGGGACTTGGCTAACTTTTTTACTCATGAGTCCCAAAAACTCACTGAGTAAAAGAAAAAAACTCTGCAAGCTCAGAAAAACGTGCCGAGTCGAGCTTGATTAACTCGGGTGCAGACTTGGCGAATTTTTCAAAAACTCATCGAGTCTCATAACTATGGTCTGAACTGTCTGAAGCGGACCGAACCCAGCTCACATTTGGTTGAATCTGGGAACTATGGTTATTAGATATCTTAAGGAGAAAATACATAAGTGTTATTACTATTATGCATTTCCAGTATGCTTGACAATTTGGTCCAAATGGATCTATGACAGGTCATTTAGAAACATGACAAGATGGTGTCAAGGATGAACGATCAAGTAAAGGGGACTCAACAAGCTTCCAAAATAGGGCATTGTCGTCTTTTGGCCATAACTCCAAATAAAGTTGAATTTCAACCAAACTTCAAAGGGACATATGACATAAATTTCAGCCTAAAATAATTACATTCATTTGATCCTTTAAAATGACAAAACTCATACGGTCCTATTTTCTCTCTCCTTAGCTCCAATTAAGACATTTTATATTGAATATTCTTTACATCATTATCCAATCATGCCTACCAAGTTTCAGCTCAACATTCCTCTTTTCAGACATTCAGAAGGCCAAAAAACGGTCCAGCTAACAAGCTGGCTGTGAATAGAGTATATTGACAATTTGACTTTTCCAAGGTAGCCAAAAAGTGAACTGGGAAAGTGTCAATGGGGATATGTATCTGTGGGAAGCATGATACATGACCTTCATCTAAGAACCATGGAGATCAAGAAACATTAGTTTCCCAGCTTTGGAAGTGGAAAAGACCAGATGAGGCTTACTTGGGCCAAGACAAGGAGAAGAGAGTTTTGGAAGAGCCAGGAGGAGGGGCAAGCAAGTTCCAGCAAAAGGAAAGTAGGAAAACATTGAGAAGCATTCCGTGAGGCTGCAAACAAGTGCATAGTAGCTGTACATTTCAGACAAGGCCAAGTTGATGGCCAATGTCTCTTGTACATTTTCAATTTCTGTAAGAATTATAAAGCTTGATTGATTGAACTGTGGATTTTCTTACCCTATTAATAACTTATTAAATGATTATTTAATAAGGGGTTGATATGAAGGGTTATGACCCTTTATAAGATAACCATATATCCTTGGTTGAGAGGGAATCCATTATTCTTATCTCTTTTATATACAATAATGTATATCAAATCCTTAATGGATTTCAGGTAATAGACCTATTTGCCCAGTAGAAGTGGTATCAGAACCATGCTCTTGAACCTATAGTTCAAGTTCAACTTCTAGCCGGTGACCAGAATTCTTTGGGCTTGTTGCCTATACTCTTTTTGACTTGTGGCCAAGACAATCTTTGCCTGTGTCATTTTTTTTATTCAAGTGGATATTTTCATTTGGTTCTCACTTCTCATTGATATTCGTCTAAATTGATCAATATTTAACAATTGTCGATCCAAGATATGAAGGGGTGTGATTCAAGATTTGAAAGGTTGCAACATAATATCCAAAATTTAAATATAACGAGTTTTACTACAAACTATACAGGGAAAGGAGGATGGAGAAGCTTGGTCGAATAGTTATAAAGAAAATTTTACATTGACGAGTGATTTAATGAAGTATCATTTTGCTGATGAGGCAAGAAAATGGTGGATAGACCTTGATCCAGAATTAATAGAAGATTTTAATTTGCTCAAATTTGAAAAGCTTTTTCTTAGGAAAATGGTCTAAGAAAATCTCAGAGAAAGAAAGTCTAAAAGAGGAAATTGCATCATTGAAGGTCAAATTGAAAAAAAAAATATGATATCCATAGACTTAAAAATCAAAATAAAGCCTTGTCAAGGCAAAGTAAAACTTAAGAAAAAGAAAATAGAACTCATAAAGATCTACCACAAAATTTACACAAGATTTTATTCAATAAGGATAAAGAAATTGATTGAGCAAAGAATCATAATAAAGTTTTGCTTAAAGAAGTAAAAGATTTGAAGAATAATCAAAAGTTGTCTTCCAGCAACAATGTACATTCTATTGATAAAGAAAGAGCTACAAGTGATATTAAGCATGTTGGTGAGTTTATTGCTACTAATGAGGCAATTACAACCATTACAAAAAGACCTAACAATACACCTAAAATTAGTTTGGATTCACAAATTCCCCTTCCAAAGCATCTTAAAATTAAAGCTTATAGCCATCCTAATCATGATATCTATCATCATCAAAGATATGTTTATCAACATCTAAATCACCTTTAGGGACGAATTTTTTTTGGTTCTTATCAAAAGCGACAAAGTCCAAGTGGAACCAAGCTAAGGAGTACTTAAAGTGTTAGAAACGATCTCTTTGAGGTTTTTTAGTGGAAATTACAGATTACAATTGGATACATGAATATAGGTGCTTGTATAACAATAGATTTTGTTAACAAGATGGAATTTAACAAAGCTCATGGATTCCTGTTTGATTTACACTTTTCAGTAGGCAAATATTTATTTATACCATGTCTAAGGCTAATCACATTGAAATTAAGGACATCACAATTGATTTGCGACTTTCATCATGAAAAATGTGGATGGTCGCTTCTAAGAGGTGATTATGTGGAGAAGACCTTTGAAAAGGAGTTGAATATATTTTTCGAACCGAGCTTGAGAGAAGATATTTCTTCTCCATTGCCTACTTAGAAAGCGGCTTTAGACCATATGCATTAGAATAAAATGGACCCTCTAATTGGGACCATGGAGGAGCTGGTTGGTTGGTAAGTTGAAAATTTTTCTTCATGATCTGTTCCTAGGAGTAGATGTATTTTTTCTAGAGGAAAAGCTTGATATTGAAGGTATAGTAAGTAAAGAGGTTGTGTGAATCATAACAGAGTTTTCTCCATTAGTTTCTGAGTTCTTTGATTGGTGGCATTTTAAGGATCAGATATATGAGCAACATCAGTATAGTTATGAGGAGGCAGATGAGTGGCATGGAGCAACACGTGACTTCTTTATTTCCATGTTATGTTAATTTGGCATATGTGGAGGTTTATATTTTTACCACATCATGACTAGATCACGTTTGAATATTCATTTTGTTGCTTTTTCCATCATGGCCTCCACGGGCTACCCGTGGTTGGGGGAAGCAATGAATTTGCTCATGTACACTTAGATATGAGTATCTAAACCTGCTTTGTAACAGTGAAGATTCCCATCTATGCTTGATTTGCATTATATGTATGAATGATGACTGTTGATGACTGTTGACATGAAAACATATTGGAATACTGTTTGCTTCATCAGCTGTTTGCAATGCATTCTTTATATGTGGCATTGGACCTTTCTGCTTTGTTGCTGTATGGATTCTGCTGGCTTTGTTTTGTGAAAAATTTATCAGCATTTTTATTCACAAGAAAAAAACCAGAGATAAGATGTCGGCATCCTGGTTACACTGGAACCTAAATTGTTATCTTTTGCCTGTCTCGATCTATCTATATCTACATGTTAGTCATGCTAGACTACAAGCAAGTCAACTTTAACAACGAGAAAGAGCAATCACATGTCTCATGTGGTTAGACGGTAGATGAGAAATAAGGATAAAATGAGGGACTGGGTGTGAATGAGTCTGATATTTAAGATAAAACACTAGCAACAAAATAATATTTATGTTGAAAGCAATTTAATAAAACTAAGCAAGGGAGCAGTTCTGATCGGATGAAATTTTATAGACTCAATTGTGAGGAAAATTTTACATTGCACTATTACTTTCAATTCCTACCTGATTGGAGAACATATAATGCCAGTAAGTATTACATACCAATTTTTTCTAGAAAGTTGATTAGGCATTATCGCCAAATGAAAATCCTGTTGTGCCGGCCAATAGTAATGAAGAAAGAAAAAAGTCAGCTGCACTCAAGTAGTTGGAATTTTGGAGATACAGATCACTAGAACTGAAACTGACGCCTACTGATTGATGGGATATGTTTGTTACTGGAATCAGAACAGCAGCAACTTCAACTTGAGGATCAGTTACATAAAACATGATTTGGCTCAATGAAGGATGAATGATCATTGGATTCATTTGGAAACACAGACACGGGAAGGTTCCACCTCTAGCTTCACCCTCAAATGTTAATATCTAGAAAAAATAGTCAAATTAGTTCTTAATAATGTGGTATGCAACCATCTACTGAATCAGCAAGGCTTGCAATATGGTTCATTTTTGTAAGGATGTGAAGCAGGTCATTATGTAGTAACAGAATACTAATTGTGCTTAGAAAAGCATGAAAAGAAATAATGAATGTAGTTCTTTCATATTTGAGTACTAAAAGAAAATGAAAGGCTTAAGGCAGTCATGAATGTGCTTAGAAAAGCATGAAAAGAAATGATGATGATATCTTGGTAGACTAATTGTGCTTTAGATCCGTTGTGTTTGATAACTGCACTTTTTGGTCTTGCTTAAACAGTAGCACACGATTTTATTTTAGACTGTGTATTCTTGTTCACATGTTTACTTTTCTGACCTTACCTTGAGCCGATGTATCCATAATGATTAGACACTCGTTAGCATTTCCAGTTTGTGCACTTCACGTTTAGAACAGAGCATATTGGAGGTCATGTTATGTAGAATGCTTTGGAGGTCATCTGCTTAGGAATATGTTTCATTTTTCCTTGGTATCTTCTTAACTTATTTCTTTGATATCATGTTGTACTTATATTTACTAACAGCTTGGTTTGCAGCAGAGCATATGCTGTTTGACCCTGGTGCAGCTGGTCCAGAGTTTAGGCCATCTGCTAGACAGCGTTGGACACCAAGCCAAACCCAACTTGTTATCTTAGAGTCTCTATATGAGAGTGGCAATGGCACCCCAAATAAGCAGAAAATAAAGGAGATAACTAATGAGCTTAGTCAGCATGGTCCAATTTCTGAAACAAATGTCTATAATTGGTTCCAAAATCGTAAAGCTCGTGCTAAGAGAAAACAACAGCTTCTTCCACAGAAGGAAGGTGAGTCTGAAGTTGACACAGATGGTGAATCCTCCAGGGAAAAGAAACCTAAAGTTGAGGGTGACTTGAAAAAAGAGGATGCAAGTGCAGGGTTCAATGAGAAGACTGCTAAACTTAATGAGAGAAACCATGGCAGATTTTATATGGTGTCAGAGCGGGATGAAGAAAAGTCACCAATATATGTGAGACACAATAAAACACTTAAAATTGGTCTAGAACAAGCAGACACAGATGCACAGACTTTGGAAAACAAATATGATGTGGTTAGAATGAAGCCACAATCTACCAAACATGAACAATTTATTGACTCTCAAGATGACATCTCATCACCCTGGCTGGTTTTTCAAACTCATGCTGAACCAGAGGCTGATGCTCTGTTAGAGAGATCTGGGAGTGTTGCCAATACTTGCAATGCATTTGGTATGGTGCTAAGCTATATTTCCTTTGTCCTTGTAACTAGTCAGCTCTAGAATTATGGAGATGTTTGATTATTTTATGCACACATTTTTATTTTCAAATCAGCACTGCTTACAACCTGAATACCTTCTCATTGTGTGAAACTTTTGGAATAATTTGAAATGTCCCAGAAACTTCTGTATCAAATCTGCAAGAGTCTGGTGTAATGACTGTGCTTCTTGATGGGAAACAATGGGAAGTGCCCACTGGAGTAGTCGACATCAGAAGAACTTTTGGCGAGAATGCAATGTTGCTGGATTCTCATGGGCAGGTGGTTCCAACAAATGATGCAGGAGTAACTTTTCATCCACTTCATGCCAGTGAAAGCTACACTCTTGTGAGGTGAGTACCACAGCAACATGCAGATGTTGCAATTTCATTTTAATGACTTTCATTTTTTACTTGTGTCATATTAATGAGGAAAAAATTTAATAGGCATGGTGAAGGAAAGCGGGGGATATCTATGAAGTCATCATCAGATCTGTTGCCAGATAATTTTCATCATATTCCAGGCATACTGAATGAAGGGTAGTTTGACTGGTTGAGGATTGACCAAATACAGATGTTTCTTGAATCAATGAAGCCATTGGCTATGGTTCTTGGTGGAAACTCTGAAATGGGAAGCCATTTATGTAACTTGCTGTATCATTTGTTAAATAATAGGATGCTGAGGTGCACTGATTTGTGGAACTGGCAACTTAAGCAGTTGCCTCTTTTTTTTTTTTGGTTATTTGGTCTCTGGAAGGATATCTTTTGTGACGATATATATACGGGTTTGAGTGGAGAGTAATCTAGATCTGAAGCTGATACATGCATTTAGAATTAATGGTTGACTTCAGATCATTCTTTTTCACCCAAGCAGTATGATTACAATAGCTAAGTACTCAGGTTCTTTTCATAATTAATATCAAAATATTAAAATCATAAATGCAGTGTATGAGGCCATTTATTTGAGGGCTTTTCATCTATGGAGAGTATTTGACTATGTTCTTGTTCCGGAGTCTAGATCTAAAGTCAAATTGTTTTTCCTATAATAGCAGGAAAAGATTTGTTAAATCTACTAAATTCAATAGGTTTGAAATTTTAAATTTCTATTGGAGTGTGAGGCTTGAGACTCGACAGATGCTGGTGACTGTCAACTAAAATTTTGATAATCGCCTAGTATTTGTATTTGCCCTTCAAAAACTATAAATGTCATTTTGTAATGAATATACTTGTGATCCTGACATTCTACACAAACCCTATGTGACTGGGGTTTCTTGCAGGAATTTCGTAAAAGCAAGCTTTGTTAAGTATCTTTCGAAACCTGTTGGGTACTTTACAGGTGGGAACTGGTACTGATAATGTAGTAAAAGCTCTTTTTAATTATGGCCTATGATTGTTTTGATCGACATTATAGACCTTGAGGCTGGTATATTGGATACTATGAATCCCATCAAATGATTCTGTTAGACATAACACATCAGTTCGTCCCACATTGTAGTTGTCAAGCATGTCCACCATTTCGCTCACTTATTGATGTGAATGACTAGGGAAGCAAATAGTGTGGTTAAGCTGGTCTTACTTATGATGTAAAGTAATTAGAGTCTGGTACAAAGAGATAGACTTGTTTTAACGCTTGTTTCTTCTTCCTGCCCCTGTCAGGGATCTTGCATATCAGTTGAAATAAATTGTGGGTTCTATGAGAAATGTTGAGCCTGAGTAATGTGGGACTTTTGTGGTTTTACTCCCTGCTTTGCTTTGCCCCTCGTTAGCTCTTATTCACGTTGTTCTTTCCCCTCTTCCCATTGCTATTGCTTATGGACCTAGACCCTCAATTTTTTGTTGTTATCATTAGCACTTATCCCATTTATACCCTTTACTCATTAGCACTTATCCCCATTGTTCTTTCCCCTCCCCCTGTACTTTATGGACATGGGCCCCCAATTTTCTGTCCTTTTTTTCTCCCTTTATACCCTTTACTCTCTTGCATTCATGTGCTTCTGTGGAGCTCCAAGTTGCTGTCGTTTTTGGTGGATGTTGTTATATCTTTTGACATTAACTATATCCCTTATGAGGGGGTAATGTCACAGGTTTTACCTGTGTCATCTCGAACCAGCATGAACCACAAATTTAATATATTCACATAGTAATAGCCAAGGTGTATACTATACACAAGTTCTCTCAGCTTTCAACGTTTTTGACATTGACATGTATGCTTGTCCTTTGAACGAAATTTTTGAACAAGTGTTGCACTTCTAAGTAGAGATACATCTTGGGCTTCTTGATGTTTGTTATGTCTTTGTGTTAGTGATTGCTCATGATGCATTATCCGATCTTTAATCTCACTGCATTCCTTTTTTGTCATGTTTATTTATCCTCTCAAAAGTTGGATCCCATGGACATTATATATTGCCCATCATAGTGTTTACTCTAAAATCCTCTTCATGCTTGCATATCATCCATTTGGACCCAAGGCCTTTTCATTCTCCAACCTCGATGGTTCTACTTGTAGTGGCTATTTTCAAGCAGAAAGAACCTAAAAAGTTCATTGTTTGGCAATGTTTTTTTTTTGAATTCCAATTATTAAACTCTTGCCTATGGTTTAGTATACTAGTGATGGAAGGCTACATTCTAGTCATTTTAGAATTCAACTATGACAAAAGATTGCCCTACAAGAAAGAAAACCTTAATTACCAAATTCTGAAGTGGATTTTGCATGCATTAAAGAGCAGCAATGTAAATAGAAGGGCATAACTCTTTATATTAGATAGGCCAAGAATGTAACTTGCATGGCGACAACTAGGAAATATATGAAATTCAATCTTCGTGCTATGTTGGAATTTCCAACTAATTCACGGAACATAGAGAGTAAATGTGTTGCTCATCTTGAGACTGGACATTCTCATTAAACTGGTATAAGAGTTAGATTACTATAATTAAACTGATATAATGGATGGAAAATATTCTATAGAAGCTGGAAAAACCACAGTATTACCAACCTACTATCATTTACAAACAATGATAGTCATGGCCCATGCTGAGTTTGTAAGCATGCACCTTAGAATTTGAGCATAAGAATGTACCAATATTTATAGTATCTGATGTACAAAAATGTTAGGAGATATGTAGTCAATCTATGAATAGGATAGAATCTGATGTACAAAAAATGTTAGGAGATATGTAGTCAATCGATGAATAGGATAGAATCAGGTGCATTAGCTCAACCTGTTACATTTTTCAATATTTAAAAAAGAGGAAACCAAGGTATAAATATTGCAACCGATACATGGGTAATATCCAAACTTTACTGTAATACCGCAATGACTTATTAAAAAAAAGTATGAATAAAGAATAAGGTAGTGTAAACAAGGGAGCACACTTTTCCTAATATCCAAACTTTATTGTAATACCACTATAATTTATTAAAAAAAAAGTATGAATAGAATAGTGTAAACAAGGGAGCACACGATAATCATTATCCAATGCTTATCGTTCTTAATTGCCCTCAAAGAACAATCACCCATGAAGAGGTAATATACATGTACGAAAACAAGAGACAAATTAGGAGATAGTGGGATGTATATTCTTTTGAAGAATTTTAACAATGAGCTAGTGTAAAATTCACTATCTCACCACTAGTAGTTGAATTGAAATGAAGGTTTGTATCTTGACGCTCACTATCATTCGAAAATACTTCGATAAAGATTTTGAATGCTTAGACTTGATTCATGTTTTTATCAAATCCATAGATAATTGTTTAATCCTTTTAAAAAATATATTTTTGAGTGGTATTTATTTATACATTAGTTTTATTTTAAAGTTTAATAGCCATAAATAGCCATTATATTTCATGATAAAGATTTACGTACATCTTTATTTGTATGTTGAGATGGTTTACTTTGTATGAGAAGTAGCGTAACAATGCAATATATCGTCCTATTAATAAAAACTGCACACTACGTCTTGAACGTAGGTTACAAGGTTAATTTATTTTTTATATTTTTAAATTAAAAACAATATGCCTTCATATATATATATATATATATATATATATATATATATATTTTAATATGAATACACATTCATCCTTTACACACTTACCCACGTTACGGTTTGAATCTTGGACCTTTCGAAAAAGGGCCAAAGCTTTGATAACTTATTTTTTAGTTAACATATACTTGAGGTTTTATTTAACAACATCATTATTATTATTAGTGTGAGGAAAAAACCTATGACATTTAGCTCCACGAGGGCTTCCTTCACGAGGGTTTCACTCCCGCTTCGGCTTCGACGCTCTGAAACCCTTTGAGCGGGAGGAGAGGGCCTGAGAGGGTCTAAGCCTCACCATGGCAGAGAGGGCTTGAGCCTCACCATGGCAGAGAGGGCTTGAGCCTCACCGTGGTAGAGAGGGTTCGTGAGAATTTTCTCCGTGAGGGCTTCCTCGAAAGGATTTCATTCCTGCTCCGACATCGACTCTTTGAAACCCTTTGAGCAGGAGGCCTCCTTTTTCCCCTTATGGATCTGGTTGCTAGTCATGCTTAGTTTCTTTGCTGTGATTTGTGACCAGGGTGTTTTACTTGCTGGGGGTCTTGCTGGTATGTTCTGCTCTCTTATGGGTTTGGCATTATCACTTTTATCTGGGGCAGAGGGCTAAATGCTAACCCAAACTTGTAGGGGTGATCCTTGGCCATTATAATGCAGTGGAAATTTCTCGTTAGTGACCCCTTGGTTGGCTCTCGCTCTAGTTGGTGGGTGTGTTGGGTGGTTGCGTTTCTTGGGTTGTTTGCTAGTTTCGGGGACTTGGTTGGATTATGCAACATTTCTTCTGGGTTCGATAATTTCATGTTTTTTCTGGCTTTCCAGGGAGAGGAAAGGGCCATCTATCGACCCAAACCCGTTGGGGTGAGCTTGGTATGGTGTTTGGCTGCAGAAATCTGACGGTGTTCCCTTGGTTAGCTTCGACTCTAATGGCTTGGTTGCTTTGGTTGGATGGTGCTTGGATGGCTTTGTTGCTAGGGTTCTCTACCAGTAGTGGGTTCGTGGTTGGTTTGTGTTGTTTTCTTCTGGGTTCGATAATTTCTTGTTGTATCTGGCTGTTCTGGGGAGACAAGGTCAAATACCGACCTAAACTAGTTGGGGTGAAAGTGGGTTGTTATGCTGCAGTGGTTTTTGGCTTTTGACCCCATGTCTCTGGTGGGTTTCCTAACTTCGGCGGTCTGCAGAGATCTCTTTCTTTAGTTCCAGCAGTGGTGGTGTGTTTGATCCCAGGGTTCTAAGGCTTATTTTTTCGGGATCTTACCCTTCTCCCTCTTAGGTGCGATGTGGAATGTTGCTATCTCCTTTTTTTTTTTGTACCTGAGAGCGGTTGTTATTGAAACTTTTTTGGTTGGCTCTAGTAGGATTTGCGGGTTTCATGGAATTTTTTGTGCAAATCTCCTGGATGGTTTTTATGCTGTGGATTTTGTTCGTTGATATATCTAGTGTTGTTTTCTTAAACCGACTATTCTCATGAGGGGTTCTCCTTCTATGTGCTTTGTTGGATAGATTTATTAATTGTGATGATAGGATTCGTCTGTTCTCCTTTCATGTTAGGTGGCAAATGCTTTGGTTTGGGCAATTTTTATTTGTAAATTTATTTTTAACTAGTAGCTGTTGGTTACGAATCTGCCATGAGGAAAGGATTTTTGGTTAATGCGCCCAGATTCGCCCACCAGCATGAAAGGCCGGAAGGAAGAGATGCCTTCCGAGCCAATCTCCGGAGAAGGCCGGCTCCTTTTGGGGGGGTTTGATTTAAGCTAAAGGGAACAGGAAAGAAATAAATGAACGGAAAGAGATAAATGTACAGAAAGAGATTACAAATATGTCCAAAGGTTGGTGGGGGGAACTAACAGTACGGGAACACACCAATCACCGCTACTTACTGCATACAAACACAGAGCATGACAAGGAACTGCAAAACCTAGGCGTACTTCCGATACACCAGCAGCGTATGCACAGCTTCAATAGCTCCCTAGCAAACATTCCCTACAAGGAACTAACAGCAGAGGATCGTATCAATCACCAGATACGTACACTGACAGGGGTAGAAAGTAAACCTAGAGATGTCAGAGCCAGGTATATGTGTTAGGTAGAGAGTTTAACCGCACGACTTCAATGGCTCCCTAGCAAACATTCCCTACAAGGAACTAACAGCAGGGGATCGCATCAATCACCAGATACGGGCCAGCAACGTCACACATAACTGATGGAACTGCTACCAAATTTATTATATGAATGCTTTAAATTAATGAAGTACAAAAGGTGCTTTAAACAAGCAATGCTAGAGGAACCTGATCGCCAAATGCCGAAGTGAATCAACGAGCCGCGACACAGGTGGGCCTAAGGCATATAATGAAAGACAGCATAAAAGAATAAAGACAATAGAACAGAACCAGGCATAAGATTGTATTCATAAGCAGAAGCACGGTTACAGTAAGCACAGTAGTTCCCTAACAAACATTCCCCTTCCACCCTTTACAATGAATTTCAGATGGGCTTTTATAGCCCGAGTCCCACCCGTTACATTAATGGGCACAGAGTCCCAGTCAAACATGAGCTGACAGAAGCGGCGAAAGAGCTGCAAATGCTGACCTTTTGTCGGATCGGGTCGTACCCGCAAGCATGGTCTTCCCGGAAGCCGGACAGCTACGTGGCGGAGTGCTTGGGCAAATCTTCAAGTCGGCGAGCTCGCTGGTAGCCGGAGCAGAGTGAAACCTCGGATCAGCTTTGAATGAGGATATTAACGCAGCGGTGCGGGCAGCCCATGCTTATCCCTTTTGGTCGGCAGTCTTGGTTCAAATCCCGAAGTTGGACACTTGTCTGATGATGGGTTATGCTGTGTGACACATGCCTGCCTTAGAGGGCAGTCTATCCATCTTCGCTTGGGATCGGGGCTCCTTGGGATGCGTGCAGAAATCAGTGCAGTCGGGGAAGGCCTTCAAGCCTTGGTCAAATTCCGGGTTTGTTCCCCTACCGCACACCTGTCAAGGGCGCATTCCGACTCTGTTGAGAAGTCGAACTGCGCACAGGCGAACACTGGTGTCTGCCGCCATATGGACCTGCTCCGGCATTTTATCTTTCTTCTGCATTGACCTGCCAGTCTGCCAGTGCAAGGTGCGCCCAGAAAGTGGGGCGAAGTCGGACTTCGCACCAAAACTGGGCGAAGTGCGAACTTCGCACCAAAACTGGGCGAAGTGCGAACTTCGCACCCAGACTTAGCCAATTTCAGATAGACTTGCTGGAAAGCTGGAAAATCAACTGGGGAACTCCAAGGAAAAAAGGGGGAGAGAAAGAGAATGGGAAAGAAAAGGAAAGGGAGAGAAGGAAGAAAAACGGAAGGAGGAAAAGAAGAGCAGCACTGTTACAAAACAATATTGAAGACATTGCACCCCGTGCAAAATGTGACAACATTTCTGGCGGCTCGCGGGGTGTCGAGCTCGCCTCGGCGCAAAGAATCCATGCCTTCATCCTTTGGGTGCAGAGGAACTTACCTCCCCTGCCTTTTGCTGCTCTAACTGTTCTCCTTGCGGCAACTGTTCTTCAGATTCATCTTTGTCAGTTGCCTCATCAGTATCTCCTTCCGAAAGGTCTCCATTTCCTGCTTCTGCCTCGCACATGCGAGTGTACGCCTCTTGGGCTGAGCGCCAGGCTTCCGCTTCGAATGGCTTGCGGTCAGCTATGTCTTCTAATGCTCCGTGAAAAGCAGCGACCGCGTGCAGGTCGATGGTGAGGTATCTTTTCTCTAACTCCTGAAAATAGGAGCGGATCCTGGAATATCTGGACACCATCTGAGTGACCTGACTGTCTTGAATTGGCTCAATCCAGCTATCAATTTCAGCTGTATCCGCTTCAAAGGACTGCCAATTCTTCTTTACCCGATCTAGGGTGAGGAGCTCGCCATTCTCAACAAAACCTGGACACCCAAGTTCTGAAAGAGCGTGAAAGGGGGCCAGACAGATATCTCTTTCATGTCCGAATGCGTCAAGCATTCGTCTGGCCACTCTCACCTCTTCAACTTTTCTGAAATATTTGTGCAAGGTCACCCTTGCACCTGCCCATTCTGCAGCGAATGAGGACACGGGGGAAAAAAGGACGCCGTCGCGCTCGCGCTCCTGAAGATTTATCGCCAGGTCCAGCCATTGCTTTGCCTGGCGCTCGGCCTCCTCTACCACAGGCTTTCCCTGGGCAGAAACTTCTTGAATCCTGGATGCGAAGTCCAGGACCGCCATCGCCTTAAAGGTATGGGGCTTGCATTCCCTCAGCAAACCAGCCCTCATTTCCTTAACTTTTGTCTTTGAAAAGACAGACCGCTTGAGATGTTTTCTCCGCAAGCCGCGATCGCGCTCGCTTCAAAGACTCCCGGAGCCGAGAAATCTGCTCCGAGGCTGCTTTCTTTTCGGTTGCGGCCTGTTGCTGAGAAGCGGCCAGCTGGGCTTTGAATTCATCTGTTTCTCGCCGCGCCGCTTCCAGCTGCTCAGTGGACCTAGATAGGTCCTCTTCAAGTTGCCTTACTTTGTCCTGCAACGCGAAAAGTTCTTCTTGCTCCTCCAGACTCTTGACAAAGAGATTGTCAACTTTGCGCATGATCGTCTGAATCTCATACTGTTTATCAATGTCGTCAAAGCTTTTCTCCTTTGTCTGGAGCACGTAGTCCGCCTTAGTCATTTCTCGGAGAGGCTTCTTCACTATTGGGATTATTTTCTCCGTTGTAATCACTCTCCTTCCGAAATCATACTTTGCGCGTTTTGCCGGGCGGCTATCTCTTCGTGTCTCCTCCGCTTCAGGTCTTGGCGGAAAGAGACAGAATACTCTACGGCTCTCGTTGCCAGGGGCAAGTCATCTGAGTTCTGAAGGTCGTCCATAAAATCTGGTTCCCCCAGCCCTAGGGATCTGCTGAGACGTCTCTCCTGCGGGAATGGGATCAGGAGGAACCGGACAGACCTTGGAAGAATCGGTCGCTTGTGGGGGCGACCGGGAAATGGAAATGGGAGCGGCTGACACTGTGAGGGTTTGAAGCGGCTGAGGCGGAGGATGTGATGGTGAACGGACAGCCTCAACACTGACCTCGGGCGAAGGGTTTGGAGTTGTGCTCAGAGAAAGAGAGACGTTAGGGTTCTGAGCAAACTGATCGAAAGAATGGGGACCGCTAGAAGGACGCGGAGACGGGGAGGAGGATGTGGTCATGGCTCGCCCAGATTGAGCGGGGGACTGAGTGGAAGTAGAACTGGGTGAGACTAGAGAGACAGGGACAGCAAACGTACCTGCGGGCTCCGCCTGAGCCGATGCCGGGTGAATGTCTTCGCTTCTTGTCTCGGCGGCTGGCTTGGGACTGCCCAAAGGAATTGCCTCTGCGGCGGCAGGACGCGGCTGCGGCTCTGCGACTGGCTGCTGCACTATCAGGCTAGGTCGCCTGATTTTCTCAACTCTCCTCCGCTTCTTCTCTTCTGGAACAACTGTCGGATCAGGGGAAGGAGACGAAGCAGGTGCAGCAGGCACTGATGCTCCCACGGTAAACTTGTACCGGGGTTTGACTTGCAGAAGGTCTGCCGCGACCGGTCTGCTTTCTGGCGGCGCTGGCGCTTTTCTTGCCTGAGGAAGTGCCTCGGGCGCTGCCTTGACTAACTTTTTCGCCTTTTCAGGCGCCGCCTTAGGAGCCACGAACTGCATTGGATCGGCCTGGGTACTTGCTGGGCCGGCGCTGGCAGTTGCCGAAGTGTACAACTGTTTGGGAGGAGACCCACTTTTATAATCCTCAAAGGGGCCTCGGGGAACGTAACCTTGATATGCGAACGGCCGCCAGCTGTCATGATGCTGGTCATAGAGAACCGAGAAGTCGTCATCTACGGCCAGGTTTCTCCTTGTGGATTTATCGTGCTGCGTGCGGCATCTCATTTTCCAGCATTCAGTAATCTTTTCTTTAGACCAGTTAAGGCCTGCAATCTTGGACAGAAATTTTTTGAACCCTGGAGATGAGAAGTGATGGTCCGGGTTTCGCTTGGGGTCATATGTCACCTCCTCGCAGTAGAAATCCTGCCAGGGGGGAGAAGCTTCCATTAATTCAATCTCCCAGTCAAGGTCCACATGGACCACGTCGCATCTATCTTCGGTTATATCCCGGGGGCACAAATGTGCAAACTTTCCCCTTATCCCATGAGGGTCATACTTCCAGCGCTGCGGCAGCAAAACCAGGCCAATCCGGGACAGCGCTTGCTCTAGGTAGACATGTTGTCCTACCTCAGTAATCTCAACGTTGGCCCAGGAAAGAGGGTATTGGAAAATCTGTCCTCTTTTCTTCCCTAGGCCAAACTCTTCTTCCACATAGTCCATCTGTCGGGCAACCTCCATCCCGAACAGATGCTCTGAGCACCAATAGGGCAGCAAATAGGGTTTGCCCTTGAACCCGTAGATTCTGATCACAATCCCCTGCGTCAGTCTGAAAACGTCCCCGAGCTTCTGATTTATCAAAGCACTCGTCATTTCTCTCGGGGGACGGGGGATTTCACTTTCGGTGAAGACTGACATGACGAATCCCAGAAAGTTGAAGTTGAACTTGTAGTAGGACCCTTTCCGGTATAAGTCATCCGTCCAGTTATAGACGGGCTGGGGCTCTCCCTTCTCGTTAACCTTCTTCAGGTTCAGGATCGGCATTTGGGGGTGCAGATGGTACAAACAAAGCCAGGCCAGAACGGAACTGAAACGAAAATCGGTTGACTGCCTCTTCTGAATCTTCAACAGGCTGGAATGAATGGCGTAAGCCAGCCAGTCTGCCCAGTCGAAAGAGATGGGGCGCTTTCCGCTCCGCTGCGCCGCTGGTTCGTAAGATTCTCCACACAGGAGGCATTCTGCCAACGCCAGGTGGTACGGGTGCACCAGCTCATCGGAGTCGCAGCCGAGGATCCATGCCAAGATGGTATATAGATACTTGCTCTGAAATTTCGCCAAAGGCATGGGGCCAGTCGGCCATTGTCCGGCTGGAAGCGGGGCGTTGAGCTCTGAATTGAGGAAATCCCTCATTCGCTTGGTGTGCGTGAAACGTCCCGCTTGTTCGCCCAGACTGATTTTTCTGAGGATGGTGCCGGAGTCATACTCCAGCCCTGGGGCGAAAGCTGGCTGCACAGTCTCCCTGCGCAGTGCGAACAAGGGTTTGCCAACGGAACTGCAGATTTGCCGGGAAGCTGGTTTATAATGTCTAACAATTAAGTCTATCAGCTCCGGGCATTGGTGGACAGGAGGGCACATGAATCTGAAGAGATTTGATTTGTACGCCGCTCCAAAATGATGGGAGGGCGAAACTTTGTCAGCCCAGCCTTCCACATTCGCTCGCAGCTGAGTTAGGCTCATGGAAAACGAGCCGTCCACATATCCTCGCAGGTAATTCACCGGAGGTGGTGGGGATTGCCCACGCTGTACCTTCTTCGTCCGGGCCTTTGACTTTTTCTCTGGCGGAGGATCGCCTTTGAAAACTCCTGGCCGCGGCAAATCCCCTGGTTCGCTGCTTTCGCTGGACTGCGCTGACACGGGCCTTTTTCCCTTGTCCATCTCTCCGAGTCAGCAATAATGACAGGTTCAGGCTGTCTGCAACAAATTTCGCTATCAGAGGAATAATTAGCACTGTCCGAGGAATAATCTCTGCAATCTGGAATGTTGGCATGATTCTGACCCCCTTTTCTAGATAAAAACAGCGCCATTAATGCAACGCAGGAGGGGTAGGTCGGCTGAGTTAAAACCCTTGGTGGCCGCGCAGGAGAACGTTTGAGAAAAGACGCGCCCCGGCAGACGTGCCTTGCTTCTTTAGTTGCATTTTTCCTTGAAAAACGCGCAATCATTAATTCAGCGTTGGGGACTGCACCATGGCTGACGTTGCTGCCACCACTTGGGCACACTGCTCAAGACAAAACCTTTGGCGCGGAAACCCAGATTAAAACAAGTGCAAGCGCGCCTTGGGCCCAGCTTGGGGGTTTTTGAATTTTTCGTTATTATTTTTCTTTTGAAACGCGTCCCAATGCTGGCCCGGAAAACTAGGCGCAGCCGGGCTTCGCCCGAAGTTGGGCGCGGCCCGACCTCGCCGTTCGAACTTCGCGCGAAGCGCGTGCTTGAACTCTTTGCTTGCTTACTGCGCCCAAGGTTTGGGCGCGGTCTGGGTCTTTGCCGCCTTTGGGCTTCACACATCTTTGCAACCTTCGCTCGTTGGTCGAACTGCGCAATGCGATGCTGGCTTTGTTCGGACTTCGGCCGAAGCTTGGTGCGAAGTGCGAACTTCGCGCGAAGTTCGCACTTCGCACGAGAGTTGAGCGCAGTGCGCACTTCGCGCGAGCGCTGGCCGAAGTCGGACTTCGCTGCGAAGTTCGCACTTCGCGCAAACTTTGCGCGCAGTGCGTACTTCGCACGAAGGGTTGCGCAGTGCGGACTTCGGTCTGCTTCAGTGTTTTCTCGAACAAACTTCGCAATTCGGCTGGGCCGAAGTCAGGCTTCGCTGCGAAGTCGGGCTTCGGCCAACACTTAGTCGATTTTTTGCTCTTTTTTCTCCTTTCTTTCTCTGCATAGCCGAACTTCGCCCCTCCTGCGGGCAACGACAGACTTCGCTGCGAAGTCTGTCTTTCTCTCCCATGCCGCATTTAAGCTCAAAGAAGGAAAAAAATAAACTGAAAGCTAAAACTGGAAACTATACATGCGGGGAAAAATAAAAACACAAGGCAAAATTTTTTACAAGGAAGGGCCACTCGGGCGCCTTCAACAGCGATAAAGCTTCAAGTGGAACCCGTTGACGGGGATGGGGAGGAGCTGACCCTCCATATCCGAAAGTATGTAGGCATTGAACTGATTCACCCGGGCAATCTGATAAGGGCCCTCCCAGAGAGCATCAAATTTTCCGTGATTACCCGGTTTTGCCTTGTATGAGTCCCACTTCAGCACCGGGTCCCCGACTTCGAAAACTCGGGCAGTGGTGCCTTTGGCAAACCAGCCTTTAGTGGCTGCAATGTGATCCGCGAAGGCCTGGTATGCACTTTCTCTGTCTTCTTCCAACTGCAGGAGTTGGCACAATCTGTCGTCCACCGGGTCTCCGCTGCTCCTGTCTTCATCAACCATCCACAGGGCGGGGATTTCAATGTGTGATGGCATAACAACTTGCTTGCCATAGACGAGCGCGTAGGGGGACGTCTTGAGGGATTTCTTGAACGCAACTCGTCCGCCCACGGCCGGTTCAGAGCAAGTGCCAAGTCCGCTTATTCTTTTCAATGGTCCTCCGGAGAATTTTCGGAGGTTCTTGTTAGTAGACTCGAAGGCCATTCCTGCGGGTAGTAATTAGAAGACATCTTGTGATAGATGCCAAGTCTTGGTGTACTCCGTGAGTACGCGCCTACAAATCCCGACCGTTGTCTGTCACAATCGACTCTGGAACCCCGAAGCGGGTAATCAGGCTCTCAATGAACCTGATGACCGTTTCTTGGTCGGCGTTCTTGGTCGGGATGAACTTCCGCACGAAGTTAATCTGACCGAAGAAGGACTGCAGCCCTTTTTATCGGTGGGGGCTGGCAAGCGAACGAGGGCTTCTGCTCTGTCAGGGTCAATGGCGAGGCCTTCCTCGGAGATGACATGTCCCAACAGCTTTCCTTCCTTTACCGCGAAGACAGACTTCTTCGGGTTTATAGAGATGCCGAATTCTCGACAACTTTCAAATATCTGCCGCAGGTGCGAAACATGATCTTCTCGTCGGTGAGAGAAAACAGTCATGTCATCAAGGTAGATGACAATAATCTTGTTGAGCAGCTCTCGGAAGGCCAGGTCCATGGCCCTTTGGAACGTGGCACCAGCATTGGATAAGCCAAACGACATGCGCTGATAGGCGAACGTCCCCCACTTCGTGGTAAACGCCGTCTTATGCTGGTCTTCGTCTTTGACCCAAATCTGGTTGTAGCCGGAAAATCCATCTAAAAGTGAAAATCTCTGGGCTCCAGCAACGATATGCAAAATCTGGTCGATTTGGGGAAGCGGATAGTGGTCCCGGAGGGAAGCCTGATTTAGGTTTCTGAAGTCGACACAGAGACGTATGTCGCCATTCTTTTTCCTCACGGGCACCAAATTCGCGACCCAGGATGAATGTTTGATGGGGTAGATGATCTTGGCCTCCAGCATCTTCAAGAGCTCGGTCTTCATCATGGCCTCAATCTTTGGATTTACGGCCCTTTGCTTTTGTCGGAACGGCTTGGCGCCATCCTCTAGCTCGATGGTATGCTGGATGACAGATCTGTCATACCCCCTCAAATCCTCGTAGCACCAGGCCACGATGTCGGGGAACTCCTGGCACAGTGATCTAATCTGCACCAGCTCCTCCGACGTGCAGTCTGTTCCGACCTTGATGGTTTTACCAGGTTCGAGCTCCAGGTCAGCATACTGCCTCGGGTCTACTTTGATCCTGTGGGATATTGCTCTGTCATTTCGATCAAAGAGACTCTCTAATGTAATCAGTCCTTTTGGGACGTGATTATTCCGTAATCGTATCAACCCCTCATATTGCTCGTCATCATGGTCTCTACCTTCGATTACACACACTTCGTTAACCAGGAATGTGACGATCTCCTCGTCACAGCTGAATACCTGCCAGAAGGTATCCCTATCAGGCACAGAAGGCCTGTAAATGGTGCGGACCGGCTTCAGTTTCTGGACGACGTCTTCAGCCGGAACGTACCTGGCTCCAACAGACGCCAGAATATCCGCGTGCTTGTTTCTCTCACGCGATATTGCCTTAACGTTCAATGAGTCAAACGATTCCATCAGGTCCCAGACCCGATTGCGGTACGCTCTAAGATAGTGATGCTTAGACGCGCATTTATTCGTAACTTGATGACACACTAACTCTGAATCTCCGAAAATTTGGAGATGCTTGATTCCGAGCCTTTCCGCCTTTCGCAGACCCAAGCACAGGGCTTCGTATTCCGCCGAATTGTTAGTACAGCTCCAGGCCAGCCTGTAGGCATAGTCCCTCTGGACTCCGGTTGGGGAAACCAGGAGGACCCCTGCACCGGCGCCATTCTTGCAACGCGCGCCGTCAAAGAAAAGCTTCCACAGCTCTTCGGGTGCAGGTCCTACTTCCTTCGCAACGGACACGTCAAGCTCCTCGGGCTGCTTAATGGAGTAACAGCCCTGCTCTGTCCCGATTACAGCATTGAAGTCTTGCAACGAGAACTCGTCTTCAAGCTGTAGCACTTCGAGAGCTTGCTCGGTCAGTTCTACTGTCACCAGTTCTTCTTCTGACAACTGGACCATGCAGTCCATCTCTCCTCCGGGTATCTTGTCTACTAGAAAAGGGGAAGGCTTCTCATTGAAAATTTTCAGTCTCCTTCCTTTGAAGGGCACTTCCATGTGCGAGTAGTCTAGAGACAGGTACCCGCCCAACTTCGCAGTGAACTCCCGAGAGAGACACATGCCGAAGTAAGGCTCCAGGTCAACAATCACGACCTCTTGGATGACCACAATGTCGAGAGCTTTGTGCAGCCGGATAGGGATGTCCTTTATGACACCAACTGTCTTGACAGGGGTGCCGTCTAATTGCAAGCACACCTTGGCTGCTCCGTGTGTATTCCATCCCGATCTCATCGCAGACGGCCTTCGGCATCACGGTCGAGGAAGCACCAGAATCCACCATGCAGTTGTGAACTATGTGCCCTTGCATCCGCAAAGACAGATAAAAGGGTGGCGGTCTGTTCTTCCCAATGGCGGAGACTGTCAAAGGTTGAACCAGGACAGCAGGCTGCATCTGCTTGCCGTTCTTCATGTTCTTCAATGATTCTTGCAGCAGATCTACCTGGCCTGGAAGCAGAAGAGCATCGTACATGCTGATTCTGGCAGGAGTCTTCTTTAACTCGTCTACAATGCTGTAGCCCGAGGTACTAGCTCCTTCCGCTGGTTTAGCCGGTTCATACTTGGTCCGGTACTGTTGGGTGGCCTCAACTCGCTGTCTCTTGGTCAGAGACGGGTACTTCAGCTTCTCCTGGGCTTGTTCTTTGGTTTCGGCTGGGGGCTGAAGTACAGGAAGCTTAGCGGGAGTTGGGGCCTTTGCTGGAGGCTTAGCTGGAACAGCAGCGGCCTTTGCTGGAGAAGGTTTAGCGGGAGCTTTATCTTTGGATGCCTTCTCCTGGGCTGTGTAAGGCCACAGCCGCTTGTACGGTGGCAGCCCATCGGGCTGCGGTTTTTCTCTTCTCGCGTATACCTGCAAAGGTTTAGCCGCGTCCGCAGCTTTCTTTTCTTCCTTGGCGGGCGTCACTGGATTCTCTTCTGGCAGGGCAAAATTGGCCTCGCCGTCCAAGATCATGTACAGCTCATCATCTTCTATAGTGCTGCCGGCCAAGGTCTGGATGTAGTGCTGGTGCAAAGTGCAGTCTTCCTCCGAATGCGGGTCATTGCACGTAGTGCACCAGTTGACCTGGTCAGGAGGACCAGGTGGGTCATCTATAGCAGCATTTCTCGGAGGCGGACGCCTCTGCGGTTGGTTTTCTGGGGCTTTATCTTTTGTCAGCGCCGGTGGCGCATACGGCCTTCTAGGAGCAAAGTCCATTTGGGCCTGCTTCTTTTTCATAGCGGTCATGTCATTGGACATGGCATGATATCCGGAGGCCAAAGCCCGCACTTCTTGTAGAATCGTGTTCTGGATGCTGCTGTCGGGAGGCGGCAACTGTGCCGGTGGAGGCAAAGCGGCCAATGGAGGAGGGTTAGAATAAGACGCATACTGCGGGGGAGCAGGAAGCGCTGGAAAATGCGGAGCGGGAGGAGGCGGATGAGGGTAATGCAACTGAGGCGGGCCGTATTGAGTTACGACCGGCGCCGGATTCCACTGCGGTTGGGGCTGCTGCCCTGAAGTAGACGACACACCACCAGAAGCAGAAGGATACTGCGATCTGGGAAAGTCGGGATGAATCGGCTCCTGCACTCTGGACGGAAGCCTGCCGATGGAGATAATGTCAGCTTCAGCTTGTCGGGCAGCTTCGTATAGTGCAGGGAATTCGTCAATTCGGGCGATCTTCAGCAGCAGGCATATGTCTGAGTTGAAAGACCTCAGATAGTAGTGAGCAGCCATGCCGGCTGAAGGCCGAAGTTCGCGAGGTACCCGTTTCCAGGATCTCGCAAACCTAATGTTAAAATCAGACACCTCCTCTTGAGGATGCCTCTGGATTGCTTGGAACTGATGCAGTAGAGAGGTAGGATCAGCAGACTCGTTGCATCCTTTTACGAGCCTCCTGGCAAGCTGGGGCCACCCAGTGATGGATCCCTCTGGCAGCGATCTCCACCGATAGAGAAGCTTTCCCCTCAGGGAAAGGGCCAGCAGACGGGTCTTCACACTTTCATCGGTGATGGTATGCAGTGCGGCCAGGGCAAGGATGTCCTGGATGTGCTCGTACGCCGTCTTACCGTAGCCGTCGTATGTGGGAATAGACTTTAAAGCAGCAGGGGGCACAGCTTGCTGACCGATCAGGGCCAAAGGCCCTGTAGAGTCCACCGCCGGGAAGAGATCATCGTCATTCGGCTGTTGATCAGCCATTTCTTCTTCTTCTCCGCCGTCGGTTGTGTACTCGGTGTCGGTACTTTCCGAGGATGCAGGATTTTCCTCTTCCTCGGCCTCTTCTACTTCGTACTCGGCTCTTCCGACCTCAGCTTCGGCCTCTTCTTGGATCTCAGCCTCGGCTTCGTCGAAACGAGCTCGCGGATCAGCCAGCCTGGGTATCTCGCCTCGAGCGTGGATGTCTAGTTCGTAGAACTCAGGCGGGCTTCTCGGATTTCTTGTTCGCCACCTTCTCGTGTGCATGAAGGTGACAGGACCGGTCTTCTAGACTCAGAGGATTTGTTCGTGCAGAGTCGCCAGGTGTTCAGATTTGGAACAGCAATGAAGCGAACACCGGTGCTTCGATTCTGTCGGGGGTGAGAAACTTCCTTGTCTCACCAAGAGCTCAGGAACTGTCAGCGCCAGGTGGAGACTGATCGGAAAATCTCTCGTCAGATGTGGGACCCGTGTTCCGCCGAGCGGGTCAGAAGAACTGTTGCGCTAGGTGGAAACTGGACGGGTACTCTTTCTTTAAATCGTGGGACAAGCGTCCCACCGGGCGTGCCAGAAACTGTTGGTTACGAATCCGCCATGAGGAAAGGATTTTTGGTTAATGCGCCCAGATTCGCCCACCAGCATGAAAGGCCGGAAGGAAGAGATGCCTTCCGAGCCAATCTCCGGAGAAGGCCGGCTCCTTTTGGGGGGGTTGATTTAAGCTAAAGGGAACAGGAAAGAAATAAATGAACGGAAAGAGATAAATGTACAGAAAGAGATTACAAATATGTCCAAAGGTTGGTGGGGGGAACTAACAGTACGGGAACACACCAATCACCGCTACTTACTGCATACAAACACAGAGCATGACAAGGAACTGCAAAACCTAGGCGTACTTCCGATACACCAGCAGCGTATGCACAGCTTCAATAGCTCCCTAGCAAACATTCCCTACAAGGAACTAACAACAGGGGATCGTATCAATCACCAGATACGTACACTGACAGGGGTAGAAAGTAAACCTAGAGATGTCAGAGCCAGGTATATGTGTTAGGTAGAGAGTTTAACCGCACAGCTTCAATGGCTCCCTAGCAAACATTCCCTACAAGGAACTAACAGCAAGGGATCGCATCAATCACCAGATACGGGCCAGCAACGTCACACATAACTGATGGGACTGCTACCAGATTTATTATATGAATGCTTTAAATTAATGAAGTACAGAAGGTGCTTTAAACAAGCAATGCTAGAGGAACCTGATCGCCAAATGCCAAAGTGAATCAACGAGCCGCGACACAGGTGGGCCTAAGGCATATAATGAAAGACAGCATAAAAGAATAAAGACAGTAGAACATGTAACCAGGCATACAGATTGTATTCATAAGCAGAAGCACGGTTACAGTAAGCACAGTAGTTCCCTAACAAACATTCCCCTTCCACCCTTTACAATGAATTTAAGATGGGCTTTTATAGCCCGAGTCCCACCCGTTACATTAATGGGCACAGAGTCCCAGTCAAACATAAGCTGACAGAAGCGGCGAAAGAGCTGCAAATGCTGACCTTTTGTCGGACTGGGCTGTACCCGCAGCATGGTCTTCCTGGAAGCTGGGCAGCTACGTGGCGGAGTGCTGGGTAAATCTTCAAGTCGGCAGGCTCGCTGGTAGCTGGAGCAGGTGAAACCTCAGATCAGCTTTGAATGAGGATATTAACGCAGGCGGTGCAGGCAGCCCATGCTTATCCCTTTTTGGTCGGCAGTCTTGGTTCAAATCCCGAAGCTGGACACTTGTCTGATGATGGGTTATGCTGTGTGACACATGCCTGCCTTAGAGGGCAGTCTATCCATCTTCGCTTGGGATCGGGGCTCCTTGGGATGCGTGCAGAAATCAGTGCAGTCGGGAAAGGCCTTCAAGCCTTGGTCAAATTCCGGGTTTGTTCCCCTACCGCACACCTGTCAAGGGCGCATTCCGACTCTGTTGAGAAGTCGAACTGCGCACAGGCGAACACTGGTGTCTGCCGCCATATGGACCTGCTCCGGCATTTTATCTTTCTTCTGCATTGACTCGCCGATCTGCCGATGCAAGGTGCGCCCAAAAAGTGGGGCGAAGTCGAACTTCGCACCAAAACTGGGCGAAGTACGCACTTCGCACCAAAACTGGGCGAAGTGCGCACTTCGCACCAAAACTGGGCGAAGTGCGAACTTCGCACCCAGACTTAGCCAATTTCAGATAGACCTGCTGGAAAGCTGGAAAATCAACTGGGGACTCCAAGGAAAAAAGGGGGAGAGAAAGAGAATGGGAAAGAAAAGGAAAGGGAGAGAAGGAAGAAAAACGGAAGGAGGAAAAGAAGAGCAGCACTGTTACAAAACAATATTGAAGACATTGCACCCCGTGCAAAATGTGACAACGATAGCATTTTCATTATTTTGTTGTTTTTCTCCGTTGCTTTAGATTCAGAGCACACGGTGGTTTGACCATGGGACAATCTCTTGTATTTTCTTGATAAAAATTTGCGGTTTATTTGCTAGGAGGTTGTTTCATTGGATTTTCGGGTTTGATTCGTGGAATCCAACTCAGTATTTCTTGATGTCTTATTGCTAGATCTAAGGTTTGAGGGTGCCTTTCAAAACCCTACTTGTAATAGGTTTGGGGACCCTTTTAAAACCCCTTCTATTATCAATCCCAAAAAAAAAAACCTATGGCATTTATACATTTTGTTTTTGATTAAAGTGATATTTATTTATTTTTAACATAATAAATCACATTTCCCTAGATATTTAATAATTTTCAAAATTTCAAATTGTTTTTAAAACTCTTTTTTGATACTCAACTTTATACAAAGGTTTAAATATTATTCAAACGTGTAATTCTAGATTCTATGTAGTTTGGAGTATTCTATTAGTTTATGTTTAATCAGTTATATGGGATTGAAACAGACCACACCTATATTACATCATCACCACATAGTGGTATTACAATACAATTATCCATGTATTGCTTGGCAAGATCTGAACCTTGATCTCCTCCTTAAAAGTTGAAGAACATAGCTGGTTAAGCTAGTGCCATTTGATTTATGCACTAGTTTTTAATTAATGCTTTTTTCATAATTATAATTTTTGAAATTAGAACTAAGAAAAGATCAATATAACAATATTAGTTTTCAAGAAAAAAAAGCATGTTGGGGTTCAAAAGAATTCACCTCATGAAAGGTGAACAAAGCCTCCAAACTATCTTAGGATTAAAAGAAAAGAGAACTCCATTGAAAGCCAACAAATTTTTGTAAATAATTATATAAGTGATCCCTTTATTTTCTCTACTATACATCTATAGTTATGATTGCCAAAGAAGTCCTTTCCTTGCGGATAGATTTGATTAGTTATAGGGTAGAGGGGCTTATAGTTGAACACTTAAAATTAAAATTGAGACTTTTACTAAGGTCATATGGTGATAGGGATTAATATCAAATACTATCCCTAATTCTCACATCGATTGGTGCATTAAATACCATTTTGTAAAGGCAGACATGCCTATAAATATGTTTTTGGTGTGAATGCAAAATCAGTTTTGGTCTTGCATCTCTTGTGCTTGCTCTCGAGTGCTCGTTCCATATCATATCAGAGCCGAGTGTTGGATTGGCAAGTATCCTCTTCCCCTAGGCCAGATTGGTTCACAGGGGAACGAGAAAACCACCAACAGGTCTTGGCTTGGTAGGGGCACTTTATCTCTTGCAGAAGCCTTCAAGCACTTCGTTTTTTCGAAAACCCTTACTGGAGTCCTAATCTCTAACTCACAGCTAGTTGGGTCCTTCTGACCTCGACCTTCAGCTATTAATCCAGGAGTTTATCCTTGGATTCACCATTTTCAACAGGAAAAGCTCTTAGATCTACCCGTGGATTTGCATTGCTGGTGCATTTCCGAAGTCTTAACAACTCTTCGGGTAGATCTACGCCCCCTGAGCGATTATTCACAAATTTGCGAGAGCACATGTGGTTTCACTCCATTCGAAGGGTTTGCTGCATTATTCACGGTGCTATTTGACGTTTGGAGGAAGTTTAGAATCATTCCGCGTCTTAAGAGTTCATGACACCATTATGTTGTTCAGGAAAGTTCGGTGACAAGAGTCTGCCGAGTGAGCAATACAGCGTTCTCCGAGCGTAGCTCGAAGGAATGTCGAGCGCCTCCATTCACCACCAACGCCAAAGAAGCCAGACATCAAGCAAACATTTGTTACGACGCACATCTACGGTTATTTCCTTAAGCCGTCGTTGATTGCTTTCCTTGCCGACGACATCATATCTGCTCGCTCAAATAGAACCAGCAATAGATCTGCATTTATGACAGTTCTTTGGCAGCAACAACATCGTCCTAAGCAGCCCAGTGAATCTTCAAACCCTCGATGTTCCGGCAAACAACGCTGCAATCAAGTGACAAAGATCACACACAGACCCAGAAGGAATTCGTTTTGGCGGATTTTCGGTGCACGATCCGGCCCGTAGAACTCAAAGCTGTCGTCCATACAAATTCTGCAGCCAATTCATCGAAATCACAGCAGTTCCTGCGTTTTACGGAAATCCTACCAACTCCGATAGTTTAAATTTTTTTTCGCTAAGGTTTGCAAACAAAAATTAAAGTATTTTCAAGTACCAAGCAAATTTACGACTAGTTTTTCGTCGGCGACGTCGTCGTCTCTGCCGTTGTTTAAATTTTTTTTCGCTAAGGTTTGCAAACAAAAATTAAAGTATTTTCAAGTACCAAGCAAATTTACGACTAGTTTTTCGTCGGCGACGTCGTCGTCTCTGCCGTTGTTTGCGAGCAAGGAAATTTTTGTGGTTTTATCCCACATCCATACGACGAATGCGTCATCCGTATTTTTAATCGCCAATGCCCTCATTTGTTGTTATCCAGCTTACGCTGGCTACCTTCCCTCGTCGATTGGACCATTCGTCCTCCGTTAACACCCAATCACCTCGTTGTCCTTGCTGTCGATTTCGTGAGTTATCATCGTGTCACACCCTTGCTGGTGCGCTTACCCGTCGTCGTGTCACGTCCTTGCTATTGTTTCCCTGCTGCCACGTCATGTCCTTGTTGTTGCTTGCTATCGTCTGTCGAGTCTGTCCCCTGCTGTCGGCTGCTATTGTTTCCAAGCCGCCACATCACGTCATTGTTGTCGCCTCCCTATCGTCTATCACTGATCATTATTCATTAATGCTTCCCTATCATTGATCATTATTCTGGTCTCGATCATTGGTCGTTGGTCGCTATTACGGTGCGTAGTCGTTGTGACGTCAACACCGCGTAGTCTATCTTGGTCCTTGGTAAGTGCGTTGGTCTTGGTTCGTGGTCCTTGTGTTAATTAATTTGTTTAGCCGTTGGAGGTCCTTTCATTGATTGCATAGCCGTTTGAGGTCCTTATGTTAATTAATTGGCTAGCCGTTGCCTGCATTGATTGCATTGTACCTGTGGCCAAGTCATTGATTGCATTGTATCCGTGGCCAATCGGAGAGGGAAGGGCCCATTACAAGTTGCCCAAAAATTTTTGTTCGAACATCATTTCAGCTCTCATAACAGGTCATTGTGTATCCGACTATACCCTTGCCTATAGTCGTTGGAAAGCTCGTTTCGAGCTCTATTCATTCACTGTGCCCATTCTAATTTTCGTTGCTCGATCTGGCCCCTAGTAAACATTTGTCCACTCCTAGTAGACCAATGGCCGCCAACATGGCCATCACAGAGAAATTGGCTGAGATCACAGCCAACCAGGCTGAAATCAATGCCGCCCATACTGAAAATTGACCGAATTAGCCGCCATGATGCAAGTGCTCCAAACTTCTTCTTCCTCCTCCTCCCAACGTCCTAATGTGCGATGTGAAGCCATCATATATGAAGGTTCTCGTGATCCCGATGTCTTAAGTAGTTGGATCCTTGACATGGAGGCTTGGTTTGAGTTTATTAATATGCCGGATATTCAAAAAGTACCCTTTGCCAAACTCAAACTTTCCAATCTTGCCAAGTTGCTAATATCCAATCGCCAACAAGGCCAAAACCCAATAACAACATGGGAGGAGCTAGTCAAAGCCTTAAAGGCTGCATTTTATCCATCCAACTATGAGGATGATTTACTCAATCAATGGTTGCGACTTCGTCAAGGGAAAAGACAATCGGTGCAAGATTTTATTCACAGTTTTAACCACCTCCGAGTGTTACTTGCCATTGTTGATCCTGATGTAGTATTGATTGTAAAATTCAAGAGTGGCCTATTGGCACATATTTACAGGGAGCTCAAATACTCTGCTTGCCATACGTTGGATGAAGCATTCAATTTTGCACAGCTTGCAGAGGAGAAGTTCGTGGCACAGAACAAGGAGCATCATTTTTCTTCAGGGAGCTCGGCCACATAAGTGTCCGTGGAGCAACAGGGTCGAAGAAGATATTCTAATACTTCTTCCATTAACCCCACTTCTCATCAATCTTCTAAAATTCCCTTTTCTTCTTCTTCAAATTCTTCTTCTTCTTCCTATTCTTCTTCTTTCTCTCAATCTGAGAAGTTTTGTAACTATTGTAAAAAGAAAGGGCATGACAAAACTCAATGTCCTAACTTACACAGGAAGAAGAATTTGTTTGTACAGTCTGATGAGGGTTCAAGTGATAACCCCATCAAGGCTACTGGTAATGAAGAAGTGTATGAGGAGTTGAGAGGTCAATTGAACAATGTAACACTAATGAATCAAAATTCTCAAGGAGGTGACCGTGACCATTTGTTTGTCACTAGAGCTCACCTCCTTCACAACTTTGTTGTCGATTGTATAATCAACAATGGCTCACAAAAGAATCTCATCGCGAAGTCCATTGTCGATAAGCTTAAGCTTCCAACAACCAAACATCCTCACCCATACTCTCTAGGGTGGAAGGATAACAACAACACCTCACGGATCACACACACTTGCACAATTGGATTTGCATTTGGGCCCAAGTTTACAGATAAGGTGACTTGTGATGTCACCCAAATGGATTGTTGTGGATTGCTCCTAGGGAAACCATACCAATATGATAGACGGGCTACTTATGATGCATTTAACAACACATATACATTACAAAAGGATCAAAAGCATTATCTCATTGAAGCCACAAAGCAAACAAAGCAAACATCTAATTTTCTGCTCACTTGCAGACAAGCTCGAAAAGCTACTAATAATGCTCAAGCCCTTGCACTAATATTCATCCGGGAACAAACACAAGTACAAGAACAGAAGCATAAAAACAACCCTAAATCTCAAATACAACATTCCCAGGTGAACAAAATCTTACATAAATATGAAGATGTATTTCAAGAGCCAACTTCATTACCACCAGAAAGAGCAATTAATCATACAATTGAGATAATTCCAGCAGCACCTCTTCCGAATGTTCCCATGTACAGGCAATCCATTTTACAGTATGATGAGATAAAGAAGCAGTTGCAAGAATTATTAGAGAAGGGTTTCATCAAACCAAGCACTTCTCCTTGTGCCTCACCAATTTTACTTGTTCTAAAAAAATATGGTACTTGGAGATTCTGCATTGATTTCAGGGCACTAAATAAAATAACAATAAAAAATAGGTATCCACTTCCTCGAATTGATGACTTGTTAGATCAACTACAAGGGGCTAAATTCTTCAGCAAACTTGATCTTAAGAGTGGCTACCATCAAGTTCGAATACAAGCAGAGGATACATGGAAAAAAACTTTCAAAACAAATATGGGATTGTTTGAATGGTTAGTTATGCCATTTGGCCTCACCAATGCTCCAACTACATTTATGAGGCTCATGAATGAAGTATTCCGTGAGTGTCTTGATCAATATGTAATCATTTATCTTGATGATATCTTGATATTTTCCAAGACTTGGCCTGAACATTTACAACATCTTGGAGAATGTCCTTGCCATCCTTCAAAAGAACCAGTTGTTTGCCAGCTTGAACAAGTGCTCATTTGCCCAAACATCCATTTCATACCTCGGTTTCATCATCAATCCTGACGGTATCCAGGTTGATCCTATCAAAGTAGAAGTCCTACTCAAATGGCCTGCTCCCACGAACATCACTGAACTCAGAAGTTTTCTTGGCCTTGCTAACTTCTACCGTAAATTCATTCCAGGGTACTCAACCATTGCTGCTCCATTGCATTCATTGACTAAAGCCAAATCTGTGTTTCATTGGACAAATACCCACAATCAAGCTTTTGCCAATCTCAAAGATAAGCTTTGCTCCGCTCCTATCTTGGCCATTCCTGATCTTCGACAACCATTTGAAATAGAAATTGATGCCTCTCAATTTGCTCTTGGTGTTGTTCTCAAACAAAATGGCCATCCAATTGCTTATCATTCTGAGTCATTTTCTACAACAAAACAAAATTACTCCACTTATGATAAGGAACTCTATGCCTTAGTCCAAGCTATAAAATATTGGCGTCACTACCTTCTTGGTAAAGAAACTATTGTCCACACAGATCATTTGCCCTTGCAGTTTCTTCAATCCCAAACAAAAATCCAAGAAGCACGCCACATGAAATGGGCCTCCTATCTACAACAATTTCATTTAGTCATCAAATACAAGAAGGGTAGTCAAAATTTTGTTGTCGATTGTCTCAGTCATCCTCCATCTGCACAAGCCTTAACCATTGTCACAACCTCTCATTTAGCCTTCCAATATTGGCCTTATGAGTATCCTAATGATCCCGACTTTGCCATAGTTTATCAAAAATTACAACATCCATCCTCCTCCAATTTAAGTCCCTTTCAGGATTTCCATCTCAAGGAGGGGTTGCTTTACCATCTAGATAAGCTTTGTGTTCCTACTGAGAGCAGATCATCCCTTCTAAGAGAGGATCATTCCACCCTCTATGGAGGCCATTTCAGAAAACATAAGACCCTTCACCATTTGCAAAGATTCTTCTATTGGCCACACATGCAACGAGATGTTCTCAAGTACTTAAAACAATGTGTCCCATGTAGTCGGTCTAAATCGTCCAACCGTAGGCTTGGTCTCAGTATGCCTTTACCCATTACATCCCGTCCTTGGGAAAGTATATCTATGGATCTTGTCAGTGGTTTTCCCATGACTGTCCATCAACATGATTGTGTCTTTGTCATAGTCGATCGTTTTAGTAAGATGGCTAAGTTCATTCCATGTCAAAAAATAAGTTCTGTTGCAGACTTAGCCAAACTATTCTTTGATGTCATCTGGCGATCCTTTGGTCTTCCCACAAGTATTGTGTCCGATCGTGATTCCCGTTTTGTCGGTCATTTTTGGAGGTCTTTGTGGAAACTATTAGGTGTGTCCCTTAATTTTTCCACAGCATTCCATCCTCAGTCTGATGGTCAAACAAAAGTCGTCAATCGTACACTTGTCCAGAGTCTTTGAGTCTACCACCATGCGTCACCAACCAAGTGGGATCTTAGTCTAACTCATATTGAGCATGCATATAATAGAGCCATCCATACGTCCATAGGTCATAGTCCTTTTGAGGTCTATCTAGGGTTTCAACCTGTCGCTCCATATGAGTTACCCTTGGCTCTTCCATCTCCAGTCACAGTCCACATGCAGAAAGAATAAGATAAAGCACAATCCTTCATCCAACACCTACAACAACTCTAGTCCAAGGTTGTACACATCCTGCAATAGACACAAAAACAACAAAAATAGGCAATGGATCACCACCATGTTCCACACTCCTTTCAGATTGGTGATCGAGTTTGGTTGTACCTTGATCGTAAGATATTTCCAGAGAAGGCACATAGCAAGATCAAACCTCTCCGCTATGGGCCTTACACCATAATTCAATAGTTGTCCAAGAATGCATTCAGGTTGGACCTTCCAACACACTTGGGTATTCATGATGTTGTCAATGTTGATCTACTCCGTCCATATCATGAGTCCACACTAGAGAGCCCACCGACCATAAGTCATCCTTCCGATGTTGTTCCAGATTTCCAACTTCCATTGGAGGAGGACCGTCTGTTCGACACCAGGACTCACCACACTCGCCAGGGTTCATCCACTTCGTATCTGGTTGCACGCCATGGAGAGCTTCCTCACCAGGCTAAGTGGATCACTTCAACACAACTGGCTCATGATTTTCCCTCTCTTTTGGATGCATTGGAGGCCAATGCTTCTAGGGTGGGGAGGAATGATAGGGATTAATATCTAATATTATCCCTATTCACACGGATCGTATGTACAACATTTAATGCTCACACGGATTGGTGCATTAAATGCCACTTTTGTAAAGGTAGACATGCCTATAAATATATTTTTGGTGTGAATGCAAAATCAGTTTTCGTCTTGCATCTCTTGTGCTTGCTCTCGAGTGCTCATTCCATATCATATGGTGCCATACTAGCTCATGAAAATTTATAGGTAACATATTTATATTGTTGTCTTGCAATTTTAGTTTTTTTGTCCTCCCATCATAATTAATACTTATTTCAAACTAGTTCTTAAAAAGTGTCAATATTACAAGCAAAAAATGGTTTGATCATTTCTATGAAGTTGTGCATTTGTCCACCAAAAATTACATATTTCATAGAAAATCCTTTTATAATTAGTGGGGCTATAACCAAATTATATATAGAGAGAGAAATCTCTTGGTATGTACACCATGCTGTACAAAAAACTTTTCTCACAATAAATGTCAATACATATAATTAGTGTATGTATAGGTTTAAGTCAATGATACTTTTTGTTTAAATAAACACTAAAAAGTGTTCAAGAATTAGGGTTTAATAGCTCACATACTATCACAACTGTTAGTCATTGGTTCAAATCTAGGTCCCTCTCCCCTATTCATCTTTGTTTGGCTCTTGACACTTTAATTACTTTTTTCTATTAAATTGTTAAATATGTGAGTTTTTTTACAAGAATAGATCCTTGATATAGGGCACTTTACTCATGTTCATACATCTATAGCCCATTTGAGCCTAGAGTTGGCTAATTCCATTTCTCATTGTTTTATGCAATTAATTGCTTTATTGGGGCAACATTATTCTGTAATTCATCAAATGATGTTATACAAAAGTTGTGGGATGGAGACGATCGGATGACTTTTTGAGATGGTTATCATATTAGGATCTTGTCTACCTTTACTTGATGGTTATCATTAGAACAAAGTCTTTGTTCACATCATTACAAAGTGTGTATTAACTTTTATGGTATTGCATCCTTAATCATATTCTTATGAATCAAAGGCTACATTTTCATTTAATTATAGAATTGACTTAGGTTTATTATCTTCATCCATGGCGCATGTCTCAAATAACCTTTGGTTTGCTACATTGATAATTGAATGTGTGCATACATACAAGTGAATGTAAATGAATTTAATCCTTTATGCCAATATATTTGAGCTTCTTACCTTCTTGTAAATATTTGGAGTATATTTCCATTTTGTACATGATGTGCCTCGTAATATCGGTCATGTTTGTACTTTTATTTACACAACCTTAATATCTCTTAAGGATTATATGTTGCATGCCATCTTGTATTTCTTTCAAGCACCTTGTTGACATGCTTGTCAAGCACTCTTTTGAGAATTTTTTTTTAGTTGTATTTCAAATGGAAACAAATTGGTGTATGAACACACATATGTTGCGTGTATACTAAGATCTCGGTTCCACATTTGAAGATCCTTCCCTTTATATTCTTTAGCAATTGGATTAATGTTAGTCTACTACCATTTGCTTATCACTACATATGCCATTTTTCTTTTCCACTTTATGCAATATAACATGTAAGTTATGTATTTATAAGTGTTATTCTTTTTAAACTTCTTATTCATAACATGTAAGTTATGTATTTATAAGTGTTATTTTTGTTTTTAAGAATAACTTAATATTTACTTTAACATCAACATAACTGTTAACATTAATTTTTTATATTTGATTCAACCAAAAAAGTAATATAATCCCTTTAACATCAACATAACTGTTCACGTTAATTTTTAATATTTTATTCAACAAAAAAAAAGTAACATAATCCCTTTTCATGCCTTTGGCATACTTATTATCACATCATAGCAACTTTGAATTTAGAACAATTTTCTAGCTGGTATTCATCTTATGGAATTTTGGTTTAGTTCACTTTCAAATAAGTTTAAATAAAATTGAAAGATTATCTCCGAATAGAACCTCACTATTCAAAATTTATTTTCTATTGAGTTTTGTCAAAAGTAAATTTAAAAGTGAAAAATGGTAAATGTGAGGTATTTATTTTGGTGCATGTAGATACCTCATTTATCCTAAATTAAGCCGAGTTTTGCATAGGTATGATATGAAGTCCTTAAGAAGTGATTTTTTTATTGGAGGCCTTGAGTTGACCCTTTGATGTGGCCTTATTTCTCAAGAAATTTTGTTATGCTCAAGGTTGTAAATTCCTCATCAAAGGCCTTAAACTTGACATTTTAGTGTCGACTCAACATGCTAGAATTTGGTTGTATTCAAGGTCTATATATGGTATAAACGAAATTATTCTGTTCCCCTTTTTAATTGGTTATATAAGATTAAAAAGGCTCCTCCCATTTTACATCCTAATTACATTATCATAATATTTCATCAATCCATGTTATCATGGGCAACCTTATCACTAAACTGTCCACATTGTAGGGATTTGAATTCAAATGGCTTGCTCCACATTGTCTTGGACAACTAATTTCATTTGATAATCCTATATACTAAGCACTTTTTGAAAATACTGCATTAAGTTTTTTAAAATCAGCTTGCTTAAAGTCAACTTGATAATGCTATATACTAAGCACTTTTTGAAAATACTGCATGAAGTTTTTAAAAATCAGTTTGCTTAAAATCAACCTTTAAAGGATTGCAGGTTTTTACCATTATTGCTTGTTTAGGTGAATGCTTTGAAGAAATTGTAAATATTACTAGTGTCATGGGTTTTGTAAGTTGCACTAGGAAATTGGGCATGTAAAATTTTCAAAATTAAGCACCGTGCTTTCTGTATGTGGCAAAATTATAGTGTAATTTGCTCCTCTCTCATATAGTCAAATTACATGTTGTATGATTCCATAGGGTAAAATGATGGAAAAGGTTATATGATGTAACAAACCGTGACAAAACATGTCAAATGTGCCTGAAACTGTGTCTAAATTTTCCAACCTAGTTTCCATCATAATAAAAATCTTTCATACCTAAAATCTACTTTTATCATCTTTCACGGAACATCACAAATAAAAATTCCTCAGAAAAACAAATCCATGTTTCACATGTTAATTAGCTTTCAAATGCTTTTCAATTTTCTTACACCCCATGGTTAAGCTCAGACATTATCCTTTTCTTTAATGTATGAAAAGACTAAGCTATAAAAGTGATCTATTCTATATTTGTCTATTAACTTCCATTTATTTTCACAAGATAGAAAGACAGAGACACACCCCTCGTTTACTCAGCATTTAAAAAGAAACCCATCACAAAAGTAAATTAGAACAATGTTGAACAAATGCACAATTTGCAGATCATTTATATCCAAACAAGGCCAAAAAAGGTGACAACATACGATGAATATTCCCCAACGGACATGTTGACCATTTTAATTTTTTCAATCCTATATACATTTCAGAGACCGCAGTATCAAAAGACAAAAATAAAAAACAGTATAAGAACCATCAGGAACGATCCAAAATTAAGTGCCATATGCATCCTGCTAATTGCTTTTGTGTAAATCATTTGGTCACTATGCCATTCCAGTATTAGGCTATTACAGAGTAAAAATGAGATTTAATATTCACAATTCAAATGATCTAAAGGAAAAGATTCCTTGACCAGTGTAAAGACTCAAATCTTGAGAATAATTAGCTATTCCTAATGGTACAGTTATCGAATAGACCCACATTCCTCCTCTTTTGCAAACAGAATAAACAAGGTGTTCTACTCTTCAATGCAAACTGTCAATATGTTTGTCTACAATTATAATAGATCCATGTTATAATACACGAGATATTTCAATTCACAGATTTTGTTAAAATTCTAGATAGTGATGAGTGCATGTAAAGTATTCCCAGAGGAAAACAGAAGTGTCATAGAATCAAATGTAAATAATCTGATAATTTCCTCAGACAATAAGTTATGGAGACTCTCATGCCCTACATTGGATTCTAAAGAAATTAAAAGAAGCAAATTCCTCAAGCAGATATAACCAATAATGATCAGAGATTGCCTTCTACCTTGATGCACTAGTTTCAACCATATACTTCTAAATCACCTTAACCATAGCCACAATTTATGCCTCGGTGAGTGTAAGGTAGCAGTTCTATGCCTCGGTGAGTGTAAGGTAGCAGTTCTGCTAGAAGCATCAACTTAAAATTTCAAATGGTAGTTTCAACAATATACTTCTAAATCACCTTAACCATAGCCACAATTTATGCCTCGGTGAGTGTAAGGTAGCAGTTCTGCTAGAAGCATCAACTTAAAATTTCAATCCATTTAAAGCGCACAACCAAATACATTATTATTGCAAATTTCTACTTTGGATGAGTACTTGGATTGACTTGATTGATGTTTGCTCTGTGTACTGCTTGTCCCATAGCTGCTAAAAAATCTGTAACAAAGGACTGCAAGGTAACAAAACCTCCCATAATTAAAATCCAACAATACAAAGTTTTCAAATCATTTGTTCCAATCAAAAAAGAAGCGTGGCATACATTCAAGCATGTAAAAGGCCTAGCAGATAATGGCAATAATTGGACATAGTTGGTATGAAAATTTTGAAAAAGCTTCTTTGTGACATGAACAAGACCAAACCTCAAATGAAGACACCCACGGGGTTCATGAAAGACAGAATAAAACCATTGTTATGTCAATCTACCTAGAGCTAACAAATTATGTTTTTATTATTAGATGGGAGTAAAAGAAGCAGATGAATAGGCTAGAACTTTTTCGTTACAAGTCACCATCCAAGACACACAGACGCATACTTTTTCCTTAGTCACATATACAACAGAAAAATAAAGATTATAATACATTTCCAATTAGTCATCAAAATAAATTCTACAACAGAATTCAATCTCGCATAATAAAGAAGATACAGCATTTGAAATAACTGTTAATCCATGCAGAGAACTTATGATGACACTAATAAGAAAAAACATGCAATTGACAACACAGAATTTGCAGAATTCTTACTTGGTGAGGAAGCTTTGAAGATCCCCAACCCGATGTTCCAGAACTTGAATAAATAAATGCCCTCTCTGGTTTGAGAAAGTGTTCTTGTTGTTAGACCAAAGACCATGCCTTTCAATTACTCCAAATCAACTCTATTAAGAAACAAACAATGTTTTTCTCATGCATTACATGCTTATGAATATTATCTAATTATAAATTGATACAAAGGAAAGGTATCTACTGAATTATGAATTCAATTAAAAGAATTATAAATATTTGCACCAGGATTTCAGCAAAATAATCATGCTTCAACATTTGTATTTCCTAAATAAAGAAAAACAAGGAAGAAGGGACGGATTGTTGTTGATATGCAAGGAAAATATTAAGACATAGATTAACCAGTGTAATCGGGTTTGCGCACCCAGTTGGCAGGGTGCGTGAACCCGCGCCCACATCGGGTTTGCCAGTTCACGATCAGGTACGACTGGGCCGAACCCCATCCGAACCCTGTCAGACAGGGTTCAGCTTTCGGCGAAGCCAAACCCTATGGTCAGTCAGGGTTCACCCAGCCGAACCCAACCCAGTTTGGGCATTAACATAGGAAAAACAACGTTTTTTTTATTATTTTTATTTAAGGTGGGCCCAGCCCATACGGGCTAAAAACAATTATTAAAAAAAAATTAGAAAACATTTTAATTTTTTAAAAAGTTTAAACTTTAAAGTTTTTATAAATTATAATTTTAAATTTATAATAAAGGGGTACATTCCAGTCTATTGAGGCCTTATATGACAGGAGTCTGAAGAACCCCATATTTTGGTGGAAATTGCACGGACATGGGACGCCACAGTTGCAGCGACTAGCATGTCATTTATTGTCTTAGGTGGCCAGTTCCTCAGATTGTGAGAGGAATTGGAGTACATATGGATTTATCCATTCAGTGAGGAGAGGTCGATTAGAGGCGAGTAGGGCAAAGAACCTCGTGTATGTCCATAGTACTCTTCGACTCATGTCCCGTAGGGACAAGGGTTATACAGAGGGTCCTTTTGCACGTTGGGATGCAGTTCCTAATGACACCAAAGATGACAATAGGTGTGATGGCTTTTCAGATCTACCACCACCAGATCCACAGGAGGAGGGCCTAGAAGATGATGATGAGGAATATGACGAATGAGTCAAATATCGGATATTTGATGTTATCTTTGTACATGTCCACTACTATATAGTATATTCTTATCTCTTGACTCTTTATGACTTGACGTCCTGTCATTTTTTTTAACATGAACATCAAATATCATATATCAATATGCTTTTATGATGCCATATTTAAATATTTATTATTTTGCAATGTGTATGAATGATTTATTTTATTTCACAATGTGTATGATTTATCATTTATTTAATTATTTTGCAATGTGCATATTTATTTTATTTTTTAATTTTTTTTTGATAAAAATACATATATATATATATATTAAAAACTAGCCACACCCGCACCCGACGAACCCTATTTTTGATAGGGGCCGCACCCGCACCCGCGATTCCCGCTGCACCCGCACCCCCGCACCTGGTAACCTTGAGATTAACCAAACAACTGTTGTTTTTCTCATGCATTTCATGCCTACAAATATTATATAACTATAAACTGATATAAAGAAAAGCTATCTGCTCGATTATAAATTCAAATAAAAGCATTAATAATATTTGTCCCAATTTCAGCAAAAATATCAAGCTTTGAAATTTGTGTCCTAGATTAAAAATTCTGAAAAAGGGAAGAAGAGACTTTTGTTGTTATGTAATGAAAAAAGAAGAAAACTAGAACAAGCTAAACCTCAAACTGCAGCCCAGCCTCACAAGAAATCCTCACAAATACAAAAGAAAAAAAAAACCTGAAAATTATCATGTAATATTTTTACTGACACCACTGTAGACATAAGATGATTACGCTATGAAAAACCTTGGGGTTGGGGATTATAGCATCAAAGGGTATGCAAGCTTTCCAACAACCAGGACATATAGGCATATTCAGATTAATCACAATTTCCTCCATAATTAGGACTGCATCAACTATGTCCCAAACTCATAAAATACAGTCAATAGACAACTAGAAAGGACCCTTTGGAACCTCTAATAACAGTATCAAGGTCATAGTGATAATTCCATAGCTTAGTGATACCGACTCACTATAGATATGCTCTATACACACACAAAGGAAAAAATAATAATGACTACATACATTTGGAAAGGAAGTATCGAAAACTTTCCATGTGTAAAACACACTTGTATATTCAGTCAAGACACTTAAGAATGAGACACTTTCTATATTGTATTAACAATTTACTCTTCTAACAATGCTTACCTTGCATCAATTTTTGGACTAAGCCTGCTTGACAACCAACTCTGCATAAGTCAATTTTAGATCAAGTGTTTGGAAAGGCAGATAACTGCTCCATTTCAGATGGCAACAAATAATTCTAACCATTCACTTGTTTTAAATCGGCAGTGTTGTTCCTTCTTTCTTCTACTCAAGTGTTTTTGTCTCTTTCATATCCATCTATGTTCCATGGGGACTCATCCTAGGATTTGGTGGCCATCCCAGAGATGCATCCTGCCATCCCAAAAAGGTGTTTTGCCATTCCTAAAAGTCATCCCACCATCCCTGTCCTGAAATTTTGTGGAACACAGATCCATTGATGGTATTATTCAAACTAGCATTCATGCTTTCTTCCCCCGTTTGCTCAAGAATGTTTGTTCCATTTCTCCCCCTTGCTCAAGAATGCTTGTATAATTTCTTCCCATGAGTATTTATAATCATTGTCCAAAGCTTCCCCTTTTAAATATCCACTAAGATGAACTTTCCAAACAAAACTAGCAAAATAGAAAGATTTAAATTTTATCCATCGTTCTCTGGCATCTGTTTTATCCTCTCTAGATTGAGTCAGATCACCATCTTCCGACGGAGGAGCGGATTTGCTTGTTTTGCTCCTTGGGTGAAGTTGAAACCCTTCATCACTTTATTTTTTGTTGTCCCATTTATTATGAGATCCGAGGTAGGTTCCATTGCCTTTTTAGGGACAACTCTTGATCTGTTTCTACCTTTTTTAGATACTCGGACCAGAGTTGTCTTGCACTCTTTTTTAGGGAGATAACTCAACTTCGACATAATAAAAGTTCTCCAAATGGATCTCACCCTCCTCAACATCGGCTCATCACAACATACTTCACCAACTCCGACGAACCAGGTGACTTCAATCGGAAACACCCCACATCATCCAGTTCAGACAGAAGCAGGGTCACCAGACAGCGCACCAACAGTTTGTCAGGGTTCCAAACTAGCAATGGGCAGAGACATATCATGGAATTTTTCAGCTCCGGTACTTCGGCCTCGACTGTTAGGAGAGATTAGTTTGTGGAGGGTTCTCGGAGCTTGCCCCCCTGGGCTGCTCCCTCCCCCCTCCTCCTCTCTCCGTTCTTCTTGGAGTGCACTCCTCTCTGTTGGATTGCAGCCCTCCCCCCCTCTGCTCTCCCTTTTCTTTTCTTTTCCCTTTCTCTTTGGCCCGTTTGTCGGGTTTCATCTTGTATTTATCTTAGTTCTTTTCTTTGTTGGGCTTTTTAGCCTGCTAGTTGGCAGTCATTATTGTCCTTCTTATAGTCCCTTGGGCCTTAGTTTGGCCCACTGCGGACATTAATAATATTTCATTTTGTTTCTCTAGAAAAACTTAATAACTCCATGAGCTCCCAAAAGAATGCACAATGGAAACTAGAGTTTTATAAAACAAGTATTTCATATATCTTTTCATCAACAATTTTTATCCAAAATTCCACAAAAACTAGTAGAGCTAAATATTTACTTCAAAATGGCAATTAACTTGCTCACCCAAATTGAAAGATACCTAAATTTCCCCTTTTCTAAGAAAACACAGATTTGGAAATAATGGCATTACAACTGTTCCAAATAGCTGACTTCACGAGGTTACATTCCCTCAATACTACCTGGATTTCTTCATATGACCGGTTCATTTTAAGCTTAGTAAAATTGAAATACCACTCCAAATTTTGGCAAAAAGTGGATGAAGAGGAGATATCAATATAAAAAATATTAAAATTTAAAATATATATTAAAAAAATGGGTTACCAATGACAACGGATTATAAAATCCATAAATTTAAGCAAAAACTAAAAAGTAAAAATCAAAGCAGTAGCAAGTAAGACTTAAACCTTGATTTTCCTATTACAAAATGAAAATGCAATGACCAATATATCATATGGTTTATAATTTGAAACTAAAAGCCACTTCAGATGACAAAGTTATTGCATTACAAAAAAGCCAAGACTAAAAGTAAAACTACAAAATAAAACAATAAATGCTTGGAAGCCTATTAAATTAGAATCAAATGGTTCTTGTTGCTCCTTGGTCCTCTCTCTATAAATGCTCCAACAATGCTTTGGTCTCATCAATTTCATCATTGTCATTATACTCAGCTAGCTCGAAACATATGCAATGGCACTTTAGCTCAATCCATGACTCTCTTGCCGTTTTTTGTGACTCAAGACAGTTGACGATGAATCTTTCTAACACCAAGGTTATGGTATTCAATACTACCAAAGAGGCTCTATCCCATCTCCACTTTCTTTTCAAGGTCAGGAGGTCGAGATCACCACCTCTTATGTGTACTTGGGGTTTCTTTTCACTAGTCCCACTTTTGGTCTGCAACCCGTCGCCTAGGCCCGGGTGTGTAAGGGGTATGCAGCTCTGTATTTGCTAGAGGGGAATTGCTTCAAAGCACATTTTCAAGATATACCTATGAAGAGGAGGATCTTTGACACCTTGGTCAAGCCAACTATTACTTATGGGTCAGTGGTTTGGGGTCCTAGTCTTGGCCCGACTGAGTGGTCACAGGTTGAACGAGTCCAAACACTCTTTCTTCGACGATATATTCGTTGCGAGGGAACAATCCCCCGCTCTATTATTCTGGCAGAGTTTGGGGCTTCTCCTCTCCAACTTGAGATTATCTTCTTTATTATCGGTTATCTTCACAGGATCCATACTTTAGGAGATACTCCTGCGGGTTGCAGGCGGTACCCTTACCTCGCCCTTTGCTCCTCGATGGAACTCTCTCCTAGTTCTCGGGGAGGCCGAAGGAGCTGGTATTTTCAGGTTTCTACCCTCTTGGCCAGCATTCAGATACAGATAGAGAGGCTCCCCCTTATTCTTTGGGGGTTCTCCCCCCCTCTCGGCTTAGTAAGGAGAAGATGCTCCACAAGATCCGAAAGGATGTTAGTCTCCAGTACACCAAATGCACATGGATCTCTCCTATTGCCCCTCTTTCCCCCAAGTTGTCTTTCTACCATGAGCACTTCTTACAGATATAGGAGGGCAAAATAGTTCCTCCACAATACCTTCAGCAACACACAATGCATAGTCTTCGGATCACTATTGGGCAACTCAGGGTGTGTTCTCACCAACTCTGGATCGTGTCTGATCATCATCTTCCAATGGAGGATTAGATTTGCTTGTTTTGCTCCTTGGGTGAAGTTGAAACCCTTCATCACTTTATTTTTGTTGTCCCATTTATTATGAGATCCGGGGTAGATTCCATTGCCTTTTCAAGGACAACTCTCAATCTGTTTCTACCTTCTTCAGATACCCGAACCAGTGGTGTCTCGCACTCTTTCTTAGGGAGATAACTCAGCTTCGACGACATAAAAGTTCTTCAAATTGATCTCACCCTCCTCAACATCGGCTCATCACAACATACTTCACCAGCTCCGACGGACTAGGTATCTCCGGCTGCAAACGCCCCACATCATCTAGTTTGAACGGAAGCAAGGTCACTAGACAGCGCACCCACAATTTGTCAGGGTTCCGAACTAGCAATGGGCAAAGACATATCATGGACTTCTTCAGCTCCGGTACTTCGACCTCAACTGTTAGGAGAGATTAGTTTTTGGGGGGTTCTTGGAGCTTGCCCCTCCTGGGTTGCTCCCTCCCCCCTCCTCCTCTTTCTTCGTTCTTCTTGGTGTGCACTCCTATCTTTTGGACTGCAACCCTCCCCCCTCTGCTCTCCCTTTTCTTTTCCTTTTCTCTTTGGCCCGGTTCTTGGGTTTCATATTGTATTTATCTTAGTTCTTCTCTTTGTTGGGCTTTTTAGCCTGCTAGCTGGCAATCATTATTGTCCTTCTTATAGTCCCTTGGGTCTTATTTTGGCCCCACCATGGACATTAATAATATTTCATTTAATTTCTCTCCATGATCATCCTCTAGATCTACATCCCATTTTGCGGCTGGTCTTGATTTATACTCTAGAGTTTGAAGTCGAAGCTACTATGGATATCAATGAGATTCTCTATTCTCTTGAATGTCAATCTATTTCTTTATTGGGATGAATGAAGCCATAGTTACAAATCTCGACAAGTTTTAAACTCACAAAGTCCACCCTCTTGGGTTTTTTTGACCTAGCTTGGCAAGTTTTTCTAGACTCATCAAGTTTTTTTTTTTCTCACACGAGTTTAGCTTGAGAAAAAAACTCGCTGTGATGGCAAAAACATAGAAAAACAGCATAAACTTTTTTCTCCCCAAATTGGCCTCATTTTTGGTATTTCCACTTCCAAAGAGAGAAGAGAGAAGGTAAAATCAAACCCAAAAAAAACACTCATTTGCATCCTAAAACCAATTTTTTTCTAGTTTTCAAGAATCTAGCCACCACCCACCAGTTACATTTGAGGTACAAAAGCAAAGTTTCAGCTGTCAATGCTTAAACCCTAGGTTTTTTTTTTCTTGTTTTAATTTTCTTACTTGATAATTGTTTCCATGTGCCACCACATTGAAATAAAATGACAGGAAAAAGAGACCTAGCTTAGAAGTATGTGAGGGATGGTTCAAAGAAAGGGGAGGTTTATTGTAACTTTTGTGATGAAAAAATTTGTGGAGGCATAAACTGCCTCAAATACCACTTGGCAAAGTTAGCTGGCCATGATGTCAAGCTATGTGAAAAAGTGGAACCTGAAGTAATGAGGGAATGCAATGCCCTCCTAACAGATTATGACGAGAATAACTTAAAAGAAAAACAAATGAAGCAATGGCTACTCCTTGCCCTCCTACATAGGGTAGCGACAACATCTTTAGTAGTTTTTAGTGGTGTCACAGAGAATCAAGTCCATCAATGGCACACCTAGGGAGTGGGATAGAAGAGCCATTTTTTGTGGAGCGTTCCACACCAGGGTCATAACCCATGCTTGAGGGTATGACTACATGGAACTAGGAGAGGCACAAGGCCACGAGGAAGGCTTGAGCAAGCTTTTGGTATTTATTCAACATTCTTTTCAATGTTACCCTAGTGTCTGAGGTTGTAAATAAGGCCAAATGTATTACAAAATTCATCTACAACCATATGTGGGTTCTCTAGCTCATGAGGCAGTTCACTAATGGCAAGGAGCTTGTGCGAGCTGAAGTTGCACAATTCACAACAAACTTCATTACATTTAAAAACTTCTTTGATGCAAAAGGGGGCATTGAAGAGAATGTTTGTGAGCGAATAGAATGGAGAAGATGCTGGTAAATATCAATTCTCCAATGAGGGCCAAAGGGTGTACGATTATGTGTCTGGGGATCCCTTTTGACAGCTGCAAATGAGGCAATCAAGGTACAAGACTAAGCTGTTTTTTTAATAATTTTTCCATTTGCAAATTTTGAAATGTAATCCAAATTTCAAATAGCTAAGTTGCTAAAAAAACTAAAATCTCTTATTTGGCTTTAGGTGTTAGAGCCTTTGGTGAGGGTTCTTTGTCTTGTTGATGGATAAAAATCACTAGTGGGATACCTATATGAGGCCATGGATAGGGCCAAAGAGGCAATTGCCTCATTTTATAATTATTCCAAGCCCAAATACAATCCCATTTAGGAACTAATTGACCGACGATGGACTTCTTAGCTCCATAGCCCACAATCCCAAATTCTTTTATAATAATTCATTTGAGACTGACTATGAGGTGATATTGGGCCTTCAACAATGCCTCACCCAAATGGTGCCAGATGAGAACACTCACAATATGATATAGGATGAGTTGCAAGATTACAAGAGATGTAAGGGTTACATTTTTGCAACCCCACAGTGCATTCGGGAAAGGGCAACTCAAAGGCTAGGTAACCCTTAAAACTGAATTATTATTGATTTCGTCTTTTAATTTTGTTCTCAAAAATAATCTGAATTTACAATTTTACATAGATTATTAAAGTTCTTTTTTCTTGGCATTTTCTAGATTTATGGTATGTCAACCATGTAGTGCTTCAGGTTGTGAACGCAATTGGAGTATGTTTGAGCACCTTTGCTCCAAGAAGCGCAATAGACTCACACAACAAAAGTTGAATGAGTTTGTATTTGTTCATTACAAAATTGTGGGATCAAATTATGAAGCCATTGATTTGGATAAGATTGATCCATCATCTCAATGGATCGCAGAGCCAAAGGAGAAGCTATAAAAGACTCTTCTCAATGAAAGAATTTTGAAAATATGGCGGGGGAGTTAGCGGCAAAGGCAGCGGAAGAGGCACATGCAAGGGCACAAAGAGAAAGGACTATAGCTTCAGCTAGGGCAAAATGGCAAAGGCATCGCTAGACACTAGATAGATTAGTTGACTATTGTAGTGAGCCTATTGAGGCATTTTGACACATTTTGTACCTTTTTATATGATAATCAATACAAGAATATTACGTGGCATTAAAATTTCTTTAATTGATGTGTTTTGTCACTTTCATGTGTAGTTCAAGGTTGTATCACTTACAATATTAATTTTGGATTTGTATAATGTTAATTAATTGTGATATGCATGAAAAAAAAATTCTTTCCAATGAAACTTTGCATTTTCTTCCTTTTTTTTGGCCAAGTTTTTTTGCCAAGTCAAAGTCCAAGTCAAAAATTGGCCTTGCCGAGTCTACGCTAAGTCCGAGTTTCTCTACTATGAATGAAGCCATAAGCCAAGCAATTCCTCCTTGCTACTGAAGAACTAGCAACCTAAGATAAGAGGCAAATAGCTAACTCCTTAATGTGTGGAGTTCCTTCCCCATGCATCCTCCACCATCCTATTGGATTTTTTTGAGTTGTAGTTAGTATGTTATGCCTTACCTCTACTTTGTTGTTTCTTTTGTTTTGCTTTAAATATTGTGGGGCCTTGGCTCTACTTTGATAAAGAAGCCAATCAACTCTACAAAATCTAAAAATTGTTGCCAAATCAAACTAGCCTCCTCTGTTGTAAATATCTTTGCAATAGCAACTCGAAATCCCTCCTCCACCTCAAGATTATCAATGGGCTACACCCTACTAGACCTCTTCATATACTATTTTGGGTTCAATGAATATTTTGCCATTTAGAGAGGAGTGTTCATCTTGTCCCATATTTGTGGTATACTTCCTTGGAATTGCTCGTAAAAGGCCAAAGTGGGATCCCTCATGAAAGCTTTCACACAGCTTTCATGACCTTATGACCTTATGGAGGAAAACTTTAGGCCTTCCACTTGGCAGTAATTTCCCGGCTCCTTTCTTTCTGAATGCATATTTGACACTGTTTTGGCGGTTGTTATCTGGTTTTTGTGGACTGTTTTTGACACTCTTGTGTACTCCTAACCACGGTGGTTAGTGTGTTGGTTTACGGGGTGTGCTAATCCCACCCACCCTTTTTTTGTATGATTAGACATTATTTTATTAATATAATGGCTTTTTCATCAAAAAAAATAAAAATAAAGAAACTATTTAAAAATTAATACTGAAAAATTAACTTAAATTTTAAAATTAAAAAATATTTAAACAAATTAAAAAACTGTATTTAAAATTTAAAAAGATATTATAATTATTAAACAACCTTTCTAATATTTTTAGTCTACTTGTATTAAATTTTAGATTTTAAAAAGCTATTATTTAAAAAATCCTGACATTTAAAAGTTAAAATATAAATCAATTTAAACTTTAAAAGAAAAATAACTTAAAAATTAAAAATAAAAAGGGCTTTAAAAGCAGCCCAACTTTGGAGGAAGTGGTGAGAAGTAAAATTTTCACACCATAAACCAAGTTTCAATCTCATGGGTGAAACTTAACATTTTTTTATCAAAGGGCAGGAGCTCAACCAGTTAAATACCTTAACTTTCAAGGAGACCCAGGTTTGTGTTAGGACCCCATCCTAACACTATGATGTAATGTTCCTTGTGAACATGGGGGGATACCAATAATAATATTTTGTAAACGTGGGGAACACCCATGATAATGTTTTGAAATATTTTGTAATAGTTGTAACTCTAGAAGCGCCTAGACAAGTGGTGCCATCATATGTAACCGTTTTCAAGAATGTAACTGTTTTGTAGGTAGGAGATTCTAGCTCAAGTGGCATTTTGCATGTAAGCCAACCTTGAGAGTTAGGTGGTAGATAACATCTTTAAAACTGCGAGGGGCAGGAATGTATGTATCTTTTTGCATAATTGAATGAGGTTGCCCCCTCGAAGTGGCCTACGATTCACTGTTATCTATGAGATTGTTCTTTTCTGCATTAATATTTCATAGTTGTGTTATGAGCTTTATGTTTATTTGCAATATTTGTGTGAGTGTTTATTTTTAGAAGTTCCTAACAAGTGGTATCAGAGCGCTTTCCAAGGCCATGTTTTGTTGCGACTGTGATAGTTCCTCCATTCCGACTGTTAGGTATAATTTTCCCATGTTTTCCACTTTCTGTTTGTCCTTTATTTTATTAAAAAAAAAAAAGTGAAAACCAGCAAAAATAGTCCTTTCTTTTTCTGCAATAGTTGTGTACGTTAGAAATCCTATAGACAGGCAAATTGATATGTCTGCACTTAGTGAATCAGTTTTGGTATTATATGTTATTTTGTAAATGTAGGTAAAGTATTTGACGAAATGTGCATACATATATTTAATAATGTTATAAAGTGGCAATATAATATTGTACGTAATAATAAAGTGATGTTAAGTCATTTATGTCGACAAAATCATAAGTCATAAACTAGTTTGTCCTGTAGTGGGAAATGTCATGTAAATGCAAAATTAAATGCATATGAAATGTAATTGAGAGAATGATGAGGTGTCAGGTAGTTGGAGGGTAACTACTTTTTGTTGTATAAATAAGCCCTCCCCTCATTCATTCAGGGGGATGTTGGAGCATTGATGGTTGGAGAAGCATTGGTACGTGAGAGAGAATGCTGTTGCATATCTGCGTAGGGCATAATGCAGTCAGGCTATGGATGCAGTTATGAAGAGGATTCTGCATAGGGTTGCAGACTGCAAGATTGTAATGTTGTAACTGTATATGCCATTGTTAATATAGATCTGCATACTTAATTGTCATCTTCTATTGTTGTTGTTGTTGCTGGTTTTGTGTATTGTTTGCTAATGACTGCAGATCTGTAGAATTATTTAAGTATAAATGGAATTGTGTGTAAGCATGTTAAATTTCATTTTTACGTTCTCGCAACGTTGCCTATACAAAGTTGGGTCTAATCCGGTGACATGGGGTTCTGAGAAGCAAAACTCTTGGGAAGATGCGCAACGAGAACACTGGAATGCAGCCAAAGACGTAGGTAAAGAAGGGACAAAATTGTTTGTTGATGCAGATGAAGACTTTGCAGAGGGAAGCTTCCCAATCACGGAAGCAAAAACTACAATCATAGATGCGAAAACTTCAATCACAGACACAAGATCTATAGACACGAGGATTGCCGCCATAGAAATTGCCGAAGGAGAATCTACAGTCCGAGAAGTTGAATTCATCTGTCAGACTGATGGCAAAAGTGCAATCAGCCGTCAAGTTGACAACAAAACAACAGTCATCCCTCTGAAGCATCGAAAGCAATCAGTCAACTGTCTGAGGCAACCAATCATCCATCTAAAGCAATCAATCATCTGTCTGAGGAAATCAGTTCACCGTCAAATTGATGGCCAAAGTACAGTCAACTGTCAAATTGATGGCACGAGTGCAGTCAGCCATCAGGATGACGACAAAAGCGTATTCAGCCGCCAGACTGATGGTAAAGGTGCAGTTAGCCATTAGAATAACGATGGAATAGGTAGATTAGACAAAACTTGTCAAAAAGACGATAGGATTGGAAGCAATCGTCCCGGTGCTAGCAAGACTGATGGCATTAGTCAGGACACCAACAGGTTTGATGGCATTAGTCTGGATGTCGACAAGACTGATAGAATCAATCTGGACGTCGTCAAGAGTGATGGAATCAGTTAGCGTGATGGAAGGACTGATAGAATCAGTCCCGATGACAATAAGATGAGTAGCCGTCAGGATGAGGACAAAATAATAGTTAGTCGTCAATCTGATGGCACAAGTGCAATCAGCCGTCAGGATGACGACAAAAGCGCAGTCAGGTGTTGATGAGAAGTTGCATGCCGATGCAGAATGTTTGGTGTTGAAGCAATTGCAAGTTGTGGTGCACGATGGTGAGTGGGACACGAGTTCGACATCGGTGAAAAGGACAAATGATATGTCCAATAGTGCACAAGACGAAAGTCCGACAATAGGGAAACTGCAGGTTAGTGTGCTTGATGGGGAGCGAGACGGGAGTCCAACATCGGAGCAACTACATATTGGAATATTTCATGGTATGAATGAGAGTACAACAAAAGAGCAATTGCATGGTGATGCGCGTAAGGATTTGCGTAAGGGAGAGATACGCAAACAATTGCAACCAATAACAGGCCAACCTATCAAACCGAAGGCCAATTTGGGCATATCGTGTAAGTGTCCATTATTTCATGGAGAATCAAGAGAAGACCCAGTAAGGCATTGAAGAATTTGTCACATAATGTGGAAAGCAATTGGACAAAATCCTGAAGCCGATTGGAGGAGGTTGTTTCTTGCGACATTTCGTGGATTCACAATGGACTGGTACATGAAATTCCTTGCGGACAAGTACCAAACATGGGAAGAATTGCGCGATGCCTTTGTGCAAGAATTTTGGTTGTTTTTGGTTGTTTGACAATGAAGATGCAATCATTGCGAAAATTTATAGATTGAAACAGGGTGAGAATGAGTTTGTTCATTCCTACAACAGGAAGATGAGTGGGCTATTTATCCATTTTGCAGAAGACCAATCAGACGCATTGAAAAGATAGTTCATAGATGGACTTCGTACGTACCGAAAGAAGATGACAAGGATCCCTCCGACGTCATACCAAGAGGCTTTGAAATACGCCTTGATCTGGGAAAGTGATGCAAAGATATTGAAGTATTGGAATCATGTTAATACTAATGAGAGTGACCTTGAGGATGAAAGTGATTCTGATATTGACACAAATTCAAACAGTGAGAGTAATGATTTTGGGGAGGAGAGTAGTTCATCATTGACGTATTGGGGTCGAGTAGTCGAGGAAGAAAATGACTCCTAAAAGACGAATGATAACTTTGAAGATGTATGACTCAGAGAGTGCAATATCATCACTACAAGTATATGCAACACCAAGGGCGATGATACAAAGGAGGAATACCACGGGTGAAACAGTCTATGACAACCATCAACAAACTTGTAGACGAAAAATTCAGTATGATAGTGAGGGTAGACCCATTATGCAATGTTGGCAATGCCAATTGTGGGGGCATTTTGCACGTGATTGTCAAAGTACTGGAAAGCAAGATGAACCAGTGATTCATCAAGAGTTTGAACTGTTAGAGAAGGGTTATAGCCTTTACCAGGAAGCAAACGTGGTTAAGCCAATTGTAACGGAGGAAGTGAACCTACTTGAGAGGATTAACTTGATGAGCTTGATTCAAATTGAGCAAGTGAATTTGATCTTAATTGAAGAAGTAGAAACCCCGCAAGTCATTGAAACTGTGCAAGAAGTTGCAGAGTGCCAACAGGAGGATCTGTCTGAAGAGAAGCCGTCTGAGGAGGTACGTCTGAAAAAGATTTGTTTGAAGAGGATCCGTCTGAATAGAAGTTGTCTAAGGAGGAGTCGTCTGAGTAGGATCCGTCTGAGGAGGATCCGTCTGAGGAGGAGCCATTTGAGGAGTCATCTGAAGAGGAGTCGTTTGAGTAGGACCCGTCTGAAGAGGAGTCATCTGAGTAGGATCCGTTTGAAGAGAAGTCGTTTGAGAAGGATCCATCTAGGACAATCCATTAGGTCAATCCATTTGGGACAATCCATCAGGTCAATCCGTCAGGTTAATCCATCTGAGACAATCCGTTAGGCTTCTTAATCAATCATCAGTCTAGAGCAATTTTTCTAGAGGAACCTATCATTTGTCAATCCATCTGAGCTCATCAATCAGGAGAAACCTGTCATCCGTTAGAGCTCATCAGCCAATCTGTTAGGATGAATCCGACTGCGCCAATCCGTCATAGACTGAGCCATCATAGAGCAATTCGACATAGCCTAATCCGTTAGAGAAAGTGTCGTCTAAGGCAATGCAGTCATACGAGTTGCTGTTAGAAATATTGTCTAACAAGGGAGATGTCTGTTAGAGGTTGACAAGTGGTTAGTTGGATCAAGTAGTGAATTGGAGTTGAAGGAAAGTTGTTTCAGTAGGTCGAGTGAAGGCTCCCAAAATGTTGATGAGGAGCAAACTTTAGTTTATACAGTGATGGTTTTAGTGGTTTACGTGTGAAGGGCTTTGCCCCTCGACCTCACAAGGGACACTATCCCTTGACCTTGCAAGGGGGCTCTCGCCCCCTTGACCCTCGACACAAGTGGCGACGAGCGTTTCCTGTTATGTTCATGATGTTGATGGCGTTGCTCATGCTGATGATATGGCTAATTGCAAAGAGTGAAGTGCCTAACCAGAGCATAATGGTCATGTTGATCAAGTTGATGTTACAACGACTTGCAACCAGTGGGGTGCACAATTGGAAAACAACGTGTTACACAAACCAGTCTGAAGTGAAGTTTGTTGCAAAAGATGTATGGAATTGGAGGAAACGGATAGAGCGCGACAAGAGATTTTGTTCCATTGTTTTGTGCTTCTATTCCCAATGTTTAGCTCATGTGTCGTTGAGGACGCCAACCAGTTTAGAGGAGGGGATAGATGTAGATAGACAAATTGATATGTCTGCACTTAGTGAATCAGTTTTGGTATTATATGTTATTTTGTAATTGTAAGCAAAGTGTTTGACAAAATGTGCATACATATATTTAATAATGTTATAAAGTGGCAATATAATATTGTACGTAATAATAAAGTGATGTTAAGTCATTTATGTCGACAAAATCATAAGTCATAAGCTAGTTTGTCCTGTAGTGGGAAATGTCATGTAAATGCAAGATTAAATGCATATGAAATGTAATTGAGAGAATGATGAGGTGTTAGGTAGTTGGAGGGTAACTACTTTTTGTTGTATTATTAGCCCTCCCGTCATTCATTCAGGGGAATGTTGGAGCATTGATGGTTGGAGAAGCATTGGTACATGAGAGAGAATGTTGGTGCATATCTGCATAGGGCATAATGCAGTCAGGCTATGGATGCAGTTATGAAGAGGATTCTGCATAGGGTTGCAGACTGCAAGATTGTAATGTTGTAACTGTATATGCCATTGTTAATATAAATCTGCATACTTAATTGTCATCTTCTATTGTTGTTGTTGTTGTTGGTTCTGTGCATTGTTTCTATGTACTGTTATTGCTAATGATTGCAGATTTGTAGAATTATTTAAGTAGAAATCGAATTGTGTAAGTATGTCGAGGATTTTAAAATATCGTGGAGTTGTTATTGGCTAAGGCTAGATAGCCCCTAAAGCGTTGAGTGAATTGAGGGGCGATTAGGCTCCAATACCCAGGCCTCAGACAACACCCACGTACGGAATTGAGCTCCCACGTATCTTCGAGTATCTCGGGAGACCACCTAGGGTTAAACAAACCTTTAGCCCTGGGAAGATTTTTCGGCCTTGTGTTTTCCATAGTACACCGAACACAACATCCGGGAAGATTGCCCTCCCTTACTGACAGAGAGGCGGGTAGCGTGCTCAAGGGTATGTGTGGTATCCTCCTTGAGTAATGGCCTGAAATATTGATCCGAGCACTATCGTCATCATTGCGGTATAACAGAGGACCTATAGGCAATACATACACCCTAGTTTAGCATACCTTGTTATGTCAAATCTCGAATATGCAACAAAGCTCTCTACGACAAAAATCCTGTTTTGTGAATTTTGAACCTATTACCATACCCTTATCACAGAAATTGAGCATATGAAGAAGACATCCCTATTCTAGAGTTCTTGCATGTAAAATAGTCAAAACAAAAATTATAGAAGAATATCACAGGTGGACAACAACCACCAAAATCAGAAACAGGGGAGGTCAGCGTCAATTATAGTCAGGAAACTTCTGTCAATAACAGTTAGTATAGGGTTGTCAGGATATCGGTGTCAAAACAATTACCTATGACAGCTATAATTTAAACAGACAAGGAATATATGTGATAGCGTCAGACCAAACAAGTGATAGTACAGTGTCAGGAGTGGTCAGTAGTCAGAATAGACAGGGCGGTATCAAAAAGGGTGGCCAACACAAATCCAAAATTTTGAACCAAGACTCTAGAGGAAAAACTAACCACACCAATAGACTCGACAAAACAATATTAAAAAGTTTGGGGGTGTCCAAAACCAGTGTTGTGGTATATAGCTCATTGTGAGTCTTCTCGAGTTGATCATTTTGATATATAGCACCTAAATCATTTTTTGGGCCCCTTACTAAAAATAGTAACCCCTAAAACCATCTTTCTATTTTTAGTAAATCTCACCAATAGGACATAACTCTGAGAACATGGCTGCTGGTACTCGGCAACAAGAACTAGATAACCAAATTTCTCAAAAAGTGGATGCTATGGGCAAAAAAATATGGTCCTCACTCAACCACAACTTAGAGGATATAAAGACACAAATCAAAACCTTCTAGGAAACTATGAGTGTGGTTACCGAGGCACAAAAAGAACTGAAGGCAAAGTTGGATAGTCATACTGACTCAATTGGTCATCAGGATCAACAAGATATAGGCACAAGTCATCACCAACGAAAAGTACCAGATCATAATTGATATAAATTGCCAAATTAGACTTTCCAAAATTTTATGGGAAAGATCCTGAGGGTTGGATTTGTAAGGCCGAACAGTATTTCACTCTTCACAATGTCCCCCGAACAGGACCATTGCCTCTTTCAATTTTGAATCAGATGCACTACATTGGTTTTTGTGGCTTAGGAAAGCTGAAACTGAACTTTCTTGGCAAGATTTTGAACATCTACTCACTCGCTTTGGTCCTAGTGAGTTTGAAGACTTTATAGGAGCTCTTTTCAAACTTAGACAAACATCCACCGTTCAAGAGTATCAAACTCAATTTGAAAAGCTTGCCACTCGTACGACTAGATTTGAGTGACTCCAGTAATGAAGGAATGCCTTGGCTAGTAATGGAACCTAGTATAGAAAGAAGTGATGAGGATGATTGCCCAGAGAACCCCTAGAATCCTCGAGATAATCGTGATCCCCCAGCATGTACAACAACACAACGACAACTAGGGAGATCACAGGGACGTCAAACCAACCTTGACCCGCAAGCATACATAATAGCCTATCGACAGTTGAGAAGACAAAGGAGAGAAGTACGGAGATTGGAGAGATTGATGAATTTGCCAACAGATTGGGCGGAACAGAGAGAAGAGAATCAAAATAACTCAAGTTCTAAGATAGACTTTTCTGACGCATATAGAGAGGTCTTGGCAACCTCATCTCCACAAAGAAGCTTCAAGGAGAGAAGATGGAGACGTCACCTAGCACGTGCGGATCATAGAATCAGAGCACTACGACAATTGTCACCAAGCACAAGAAGAAGTAGAAGTCCACTAGCCAACATTGAGTTGGTAGAGATAACTCCTGATAACCGAGCAATGGGAGGAAGGAACAGAGAAGGACCCCTAAGGCTTCAACCAGGAAGGGGAGGAGGTATTCGACTACGAAGTGAGCAAGGACAAGGTGATGTTACAATCAGAGGAGGAAGAGGACGAGGAAGGTTCTGACCCCCTACTCCTAGATGGCCAGGAGATACACCTTTAGCTTGTATGAACTAGACAAGGAATCTGCGAGGGTTACCACGGATGAGAGGAATCTTACCTAGCCCTGCAAGGCAGTATCCATTAGGATGACCACCACTAATCCGACGAGGACCTCAAAGAGTGGTAGGTGGCAGAGGATTACTCCAAGAAAGGGAGGAATCACCATTGGCGCAGAGAAACCCGATGTCAAGAGGAATAGGATGGGGAAGACACTCGCGCGGGAGAGGCCTTGCTGGTAGAGGAAGAGTGCATTTTGTAGATGAAAGGAACCAGGGACAACTAAGGATCCGATCGCCAAGTCTGGAGCCAGAATTGATCCGAGGGGATAGGCGAAGAAGTCGCTCGAATGATAGTAGAGTAGTAAGGACACCGCTACCAAGGGATCAATCACCTGTGCGACAAGAAGAAAGGACACCAGGTGAAGATACTCCAGCTTGCAATTGTACAATTCCAAATTGTACACATGGTAGGGGAAGGCCAGGAAATTCAGTAACATCACAAGTGGAGATGAATCGACCTAGGGAGCAAGTACCGACAGGTGACACAACCACTCAAAACATCACAGTCGAACCTCCAAGAGAAGAATCCGATGGGATCGTACAAGTGAATGTCACTGTACGATTTCCACGATGGTAAGTGTAAATAGGCTAGGAATGAAAAAAGAAAAAAATAAAGAAAGAAAAGAAAATAAAAAATAATAATGCCTTAATTGTGAAAATCCCTCGGGACGCAATTAGGAAGGAAGTGGGTTGAAAACCAGAAACGATGGCCTCTTCAAGAGAGAAAATAGACAAAAGTTTCTCTAAGTGATAGATTGTACAAATCAAAGATGAAAAAGCACAAGTACTAGATCGTACAAAGCCAGTTTTTGAAGTCAAAAAGCATAAAAGAGAGATCGTACAAGGGAAATTGGCAAAAGTACATGGGAAATCATACAAGAGAGCATGTTGTATGATTTAGGTCATACAATGTACGATTTTAGGTGCAATGTACGATTTTCAACCATCGCATTAAATGTCGCATGTGTGGAATAAGAGGTGATTGGAGAAAAAGTGGGAAAAAGATAAAAATCAAATGAAAAGTGATGAGTTGTCAATCATCCATGCAAGGAAGATGGAAAGACATGCAAAATGGCGCAATTTCAAATTTGGAGCGGTTAGGGTTTGGAGATAGTTTAAATAGAAGGCTTACCTTGCAATTTTTTAAAATCGTACAAAAGAGAATTCGAATTTTTTTAGGAGGACGAAGGTGAAAAGCATGCAACTGAATGGAGAGGACTACATGGGCATTAAAACTCATTAGTAACCTGCAAATAAATTATGACCCATTTTTAATTCGCACCAAGGAGAACTTTTCACATTCGGAGAAAATCGAACCAGAGAAGAAAAGGGAGAAAAAGCAAGGGTTTGACTCCATTGAAGGGAGAATTCGAAGTTCATCCAAGAAATAAAGGAGGGTTAGTAGTAGAAGGCATCCAAGCAAGAACCAGGTGGTGGAGAAACGCACATTAGGGTTCGAAGAAGTGGCAAATTGGAGCCAGAGTGGAGAAATTGCAAAGAAAAGGAAATACAAACCCTAAATCGGACAAAAGCGGCCAAAAACGAAAGGGAGAAGATGGAGGAAAGGAAGGAGCAATCCGTACAGCCGTATCTGATAGCCAAAAAATTTCGTTTTTGGGGATAAATTGCGCCAAGGGTGGAAGAATTGAGAAATTGCTCTCGAAAAGCATTGAAAAGATAGATCGGGGCATTTCGGCAACTGGGTTGGAGAGAAATCGTAGAAGGAAAATGCAAAACATGATTTTTAGGTGGATAAGGGTTTGAAAAGATGTATTGTATGATTTGGTGGTGGAGTGTACGGTCTCAGGAAAAAGTTTGTGCAATTTCGGGTAGCTTTTGGGCTATTTTTAGCCATTTTTGAGCAAATCGTACGGAATCGTATGGATTCGATGAAGGGGAGCAGTTGGAGAGGAAGATTGTATGGAGTAGTATGGGCCTGTACGATTTCATGTTGTAGTTGTACGATTTGAGGGAGATGGAGCAATTTTAAGACCGAACAATGATAGTTTGAAGGATTGTACGATCTAGAAGGGTTGCTCCTAAGGAAATCGTACAAGAGTGAGAAGAAGAGCAAATTGTATGATTTGCAACAGTTTGTATGATTTCCAACACACTTCCAATTATGGAATTGGTGATGTTCAAGTAGTAAGACAACTGGAGGTATGGCGAGAAAATGATCTCAGCAGAAGAGTTTGGATACCGGTTAAGGAGGATTGCAGCCAATAGGGTGGAACGATCACCAGGACCTCTACACGAGAGAGAGTCATGACCATGGTAGTACCAAGGGTGACAGTCTCAGTCCCATGATTGGTGTGGTACTCGTCCTTGGAGAAGAGGAGGATACAGGTCGTGGAGAGGTCAGAGGTATTGGAGGGTTGATAGAAGAAGAACACCACCAAGATACCGAGAGGAGAGAATGGCACAAGAAAGGGTCTCAAGAAGGGAATTGAGGAGTGAGGTACATATTCCAGATCAGGATGAGGATCTGAGTAGTGGACCTGAGGAAGGTCAGGTGGAGATAACAAATATTTCATTCATACAACATGGAGGAGAAACATGCAGGCGATGGTGGAATGATGAACGGAACAAGAACCATCCCTGGAGGAAACGGTTTGAGGAGGCTGGTGTAGCTGTAATAGCGCAAGTGCCACCACACCAGAAAACCTTCTTCTACAATTATCTATTGCAGATGGTTTAGGCGTATAATCCTACGACCAGAACTACCTTTGTCAATGTGGACAAGAGGTCGGTGAGAATAGAAGTTATGATGGATGCATTCAGGAAGACATTCGGATTGCTAGCATACGACACGAAGATAGTTAAGAAGTTGGTTGATCCGATTGAGACATATCGTATCATCACTTCGTTAACTGATGTGAAGTCACCGACTACTGCAAAGATCTCGGGTGCAGGGACTCGAGGAATTAAATAGAGCCAGCTGAAAGGGGATGATTGGCCATGTGCTATGAATACAGTAATGGCTCGACTTTTAGGGGATACACGAGCTACGGAGATGCCAATCTGGATGGCTCAGTATGTAGAAGGTATCACCCAAGGAATCAAGTATGATTGGGGTACCTATCTGGAAAGAAAAATGCATGAAGTACTGATGAAAAGATCGAAGAATTTTGGAATGACTTTCCATGCCATTGGACTATTATTAAATGTTGTTACAGAGTTGGGAATCCACTTTCCAGGTTTGATAGAACCTAGGAATGTGGAGGCAGGACAACCAACCATTTTGAGGTGGGCAAAGTCAGTACCTATTAAGAAGGAGACTCCAGAGAAGTCTCGAACAAGGAAGGAGCAACAGGCCATGGAGGTACCAGAGGATACTCCTTCGGATGATGAGGATGTACATCCTCAGAGGAAAAGGCCAAGGAGATTAGAACCTGAACTGGAACAACAAGCAATGCAACAATGGTAGCAGGAGCAACCATCAGTTCAGGAAAGGGAGGAAAATATGGAGAGACAAGTAAGCCCAATACGAATAAGAATGAGATGACAATGGGAAAGAATGGCAAAGAATCCCATCCCAGAAAAACAAGATGAGCCTGCATAGAAGGATCAATAGGAGGAAGAACAGTCAGATTCAGAGAAGATGGATCTGGATGACTAGAGTTGGGCAGAAGTAGAGAAGATAGTGGTATCTCCACAAATTTTCCAACATAATGAATTTGAAATCTTGGACGCTTCAAAATTTTTGAAGGATATAGAGATGGGGTAGATAGCACAGGAAGTGGCAACCACCACTCAAGAGGAAAAAGAGGAAACCGAAGTGAGAGTGGAAGCCTTAGAGGAAGAGTCTAGGAAAAAGAAGAAGCCCCATTTCAAATTTGTGATGGGAGGAAGTTCAAAACAAAATAACCCAAGTGATGCACAAGAAGAGGCGAAAGCATCACAAGAACAAGAAGAACTTGTTGTTGAAAAAGTCACAACAATGGAGACACAATAGAATCAGGAGGAAGAACAGGTGACTGAAGAGCAACAGGTGGGCTCCACTAAATAGAAAGAAGCCCAGGAATAGATAGAGCAACAACAATCTCAGTAGGAGATTGTGAATATACAAGATGATGTGGAGGAGGAGAAGATTGTAGAATAGACTCCACCTCAGGAAAAGATAGACACAGAGAGAGCACTTCGAGAGCTTGGGGGAAGCTCTAGCCACCACATGGAGGAGGAAGAAGAACAAACTCCTACAGAAGAGGAACGGTGAAGAATGAGAACAAGCTACCTTTTGAAGGTACCATAGTTCGACAAGATCAAAACTAAGAGGAGGCGAAAGGAGTAGAAGATGATGTGGAACACTTCTTCTCATAGATAGGCGATGCCTTAGCTAGCGCCAAATTACAGTTTTGTATTGGACGCATGGGAGAATTGAAGTTGTGGGAGGAACAAGTGTCTCTCGAATTGGAGAAGATAATAGAATGGGTGAGCAATGAGGAGCGTACAAGGAGAATTGTAGACATTCATGTACAACACCCATGGAAGTTACCTAGGGAAGAGGTAACCACGATGTTGGGAAGAGATGACTTGCCAGAAGGAGTGAGAACCAACTACAGGCAGCATCCGAGGTTGTACTTGGATACAACCAATCACCCGACTTGTCCCATGAATACAGGAGAGTTGGAGTACAAGAGAGTTACTACAGGATTGGCTATCACTCTGAGGAAGTTTAACTTCCTCACACATTGGATAGAGTGGTTGAGCATCGGATTGGAGCAGATTTATCAGCTCAAGGAAGCTCAGAAGGAGGAGACAGAAGCCACTCGAAAGGAAATGATTGCAATGGAGGAAGAATTGCAAAAGTGTAAGGCTACAGCAGAGGAGAAAATAAAGAAACTGGAGGAAGATCTGACAAGCATAAAGGCTGAGTCTAAAACCAGACTTAATTTGCTTGAAGAAGAGAAGCGACAGATCTCACAGATAGTAGAAGACAGGATTAAGGAGTTGGAGGCACAACTCAAGGCAAAGGATGAACAGATGACAACACAGTTGGCTAAGAAAAATGAGCAAGTGGTGACACAAGCCAAGCAGATAGAAGAACTTCAAAAGGACAACAAAAGATATAATGATTTGGTCCTGGAGAAACAAGCGCAATTGAAGGCCAGGGAAGATATTGTTCGTGCCTTGGAGGCTGATATTAATCACCACCTGAAGACCATTACTGAAAAGAATGAAGAGCTTCAGGTGGTGACTCGAACAGAAGCTCACTTGCAGGAGAGGTTGAAGAGGAGTGCCACTGATCGAGAAAAGCAAATGATGGAATTCCTGAAGACTGCTGAAGAGAAGGCTAATTTCCATGGGGCGAAAGCAGTGGAAATGGGAAGCTATGCAGCCAAGTTGAAGAACGAACGTGCAATTCTTCAAACCAAAGTGACTGACTTGCAAGAGTTAGTTGCGGACTACGAGGCACAACTGAAGCAGAAAGGTCAGTCGGTGAGGACACCAACCAAAGTAAAGGGGAGGGCAGATGTAGGCAACAAATCCACCTCCCAGAAGAAGAGAAAGTGACAAAAGGGATTTGCTCAATTTTGACAATTTTGATAGTTTGTACAAGTTTTGCAAATCGTACAGGTAGGAGTAAACCGTACAACCAGGAGGGCAAACCATACAAGGCAAAGGCAAACCGTACAAGGCGCACTGAAATGTAGTGAAATGCATGGGAAATGTAATTTCAGGTTGAAATGGCGCATAGGTTTGATAATTAAGGTGTTAGACTTAGTAAAAGTCTTAATTAATGCATTCCGTTATGCATGGGTGGTTGTAAATAACTAATTGCCTCAGGAACCACTTTGGAATGGCCTGGGCAACGTTATATAAGGCCCCATTTTCAATTTTGTAGGTCTGGATATTTGTTGGTTGTAATCTGACTGAGTTATGCTATTATGTTCTGAGTTCTAGCTATAATTGTTGTAGATCAGCCATGTTGTAAGTGAAATTATGATAGAATAATATACAAATGAGCACAGTTATATTTTCCAGGTTGTGTACGATTCTGGCATGGATGAATGACAATTGATGGCTTAATGATGTTGTATGTACTTTCTGGTGAATGTTTTGGCTAGTTTATGTCTTGTTGTGATAGAATGGATTAATCCAGCACTGGTGAAGCTTTGTAGAATGATCTGTGATGATGGAAGCATTATTGAGGATGTAGTGAACCCTATTGTATGATTTTTGGATGTAGCCATTGGATTTGCATCTCTCTCAAGCCCCGTTGATATGTTTTGCATGTTACAGGAAAAGGATTAATTGGCATATTAAACCCTTACAAAACCTATCTGAGAGAGATTGGCCCATTAGAGTATCCAATTTAGCACTTGGATGTACTTTCATTTCGTACAGATCGTACACCAGAGTTCGTACAAATCGTACAAAGACAACTTACCCGATTTGGCAATTCAAGCGATAGAAGGAAACTTACCCGATTTGGCAGTTTTGGGGAAATCGACTTGTTGGTTACAAAACTATGTACGACAGCCTGCAAAACCGAATCTGAAGGATTGGTTGAGTGTAGAATCGTACAAGCCATGTCACTGTATGATTTTGGATCGTACAATGTGTCGAATTGACTTTCGTACAAGTTGTTCATTGGGCGTAAAATGGTAGTTTTAGGGATTGTACGATCGTACGATTTGGTAGACAAGTTAGAGATAGTACATTGATCATTCTAAGCACTAGAAAATCACCTCCCCACCGGGAATACTGCACCCTTGTGCTACATGTCTCGTGTACCGTATTCATCAGCAGTAGGAAGCCTCATGTATGCCATGGTGAGTACCAGACCGGATATTGCCCAAGCAGTGGGAGTAGTCATCCGGTACATGGCAAATCCTGGTAAGGAGCATTGGAATGCGGTGAAGTGGATATTCAGATATTTAAGAGCCACTTCAATTGTTGTCATTTACTTTGGATCAGTAGATTTGCAAGTTACAGGTTTTGTGGATTCTGATTATGGTGGAGATAGATTTGGGAGAAAATCCACTACAGGATATACTTTCACTCTTGCTGGAGGAGCACTGAATTGGCCTTCTAAGTTGCAGTATGTCGTGGATTTATCAACCACTGAAGCAGAATATATTGCAACGACTCATAAGAGGCAATTTAACTAGAGCGATTGTTGGGTGACTTCAAGGTAATGCAGGAGAAAATTACACAGCATTGTGATAGCCAAAGTGTTATTATGCTAGTGAAGAATCCAACATTCCATGATCGCACGAAACACATTGATGTCAAGTACCACTTTATCAGAAATGTGGTGGAAGAAGGTAGGATCCTGTTGCAGAAAATCGACACTAAAGTGAATCCTGCAGATATGCTTACAAAGTCGGTCAAGGTAGAGAAGTTTGAATGGTGCAGAACTCCTTTGGGCTTGCTGAAAAAGTAACAAGGGCAGCATTGGGCAATTGGCACTGGATGAACAGACATCTAGGAAACAGTCCAGACGTCTAGACGTCTGGTTTGGCAAACGTCTAGGCCAAACGTCTGGGCTACCAGACGTCTAGGATACTAGATGTTTGGGCTGACGTCTAGGCTGGCAAACGTCTAGGCCAGACGTCTGGGTTGGTAGACGTCTGGGCTGGCAAACGTCTAGGCTGGCAGACGTCTAGGCCAGATGTGACGGCTGCCAGACGTCTTGGTCAGACGTCAAACCAAGTAGACGTCCAAATAGACGTCTAACGCGGAAGACGAACAGGTTCAAGCGCTTTCCTTGGAAGCTAAAACGAACAGTTTTTGGAGGCTTCCATCGGGAGAGGAAATGAACAGTTTGGAGTCTTCCTTCCGCTCTATAAAAGGGATGTGATCCCTTGCATATGTGGAGGTGGTTGAAACGTTGAAAAACGTGATGTAAAGTTTGCTGAAAATAATAAAAGAGAAGTTGCCATTGCCCCGTGGTTTTTCCTGCACATTGCAAGTTTCCACGTAAATCTCTGTCACTTGTGTTGTTTCCGTGTTTCTATTTATGTTATTGTGCTTCCTCTTACAAGTGTAAAATCTCAAGAATTTCCTAACAGATCCAAGATGGAAAATGTATCCAGAAGTCGACTTGCGATCATCAATGGATCCGGCATAGTCTGAGTCCGTGTATCCCTGTAAGAAGAAATTGTCATTCTTCTTGTACTCCAGGCCATAGTCTGTACTACCACGGACATAATGAAGAACTCTCTTTGCTGCTTTCCAATGACTCACCTTAGGTTCCTGCATGAACCTTGAAAGATAACCCACAACAAAACTGAGATCTGGCCTGGTATTTGTCAGATATATGAGACTCCCAATCAGTTGGCGATAGAGAGTACCATCTACCTGTGGTGATTTATCATATCGTGATAACTTAAGTCCTGGCTCCATTGGAGTCGCTTTAGACTTGCAATCAGTCATGCGATATTTTTCGACCAATGTCTTGGCATACTTCTTTTGTGTTACTCTGATATGATTCTTTTTCTGAGTCACTTCCAAACCAAGACAATAGTGAAGAAGTCCTAGATCTGTCATTTCAAAAGATTGTTTCAAATCATCTTTCACTGCATCAATCATGTTCTCTGAACTGCCTGTTATGATCAGATCATCCACATATAGTACCAAAATCACTATGTCAGAACCATTGTTCTTGATATAGAGATTTGCATCTGAAGGACTTCTTTTGAATCCATGTTGCACTAGGTGACTGTCTATTTTGATGTACCAAGCTCGTGGAGCTTGTTTTAGCCCATACAAGGATTTGACCAACTTGCAAACTTTTTGTTCTTGCCCTTCAACCACAAATCCTTCTGGTTGGGTCATGTACACTTCTTCTTGTAGGTCACCATTCAAGAAAGCACTTTTTACATCCATCTGATGTAACTTCCACCCAAACTGAGCTGCCATGGCACAAAGTACTCGAATGGTAGTCATTTTTGCAGTAGGGGCAAAAGTCTCTTCATAATCTATGCCTTCTTTCTGAGCATAGCCCTTTGCAACAAGACGGGCCTTATGCTTATCAATAGTACCATCTGCCTTATACTTCACTTTGAACACCCATTTGCAGCCAATGGGCTTCTTTCCTGAAGGCAGATTAACTAGCTTCCATGTATGATTTTTCATGAGAGATGTATGTTCTGCATCCATAGCAGCCTTCCACTGAGGCTCACTAAGTGCATCTTGAACTGTTGTGGGTTCATTCTCATCCAATGCTGACATATAAACCCGTTCATCATCCATATCTGCTTCTCTGTCTTCCTCTGCATCTACAGATAGTTCATCAAACTGTTGGCAAAGCTCGTCAACCTCTGAAGTTGATGCCTCTGCTCTCATCTGTTGAGTCATGCTACGAGTACAAGGTCGATCTAGAGTTAGATCTGGAAGTGAAGTCAACTTTGAATCTCTCAATGTGCTAGTATACCATTTTGGAACCTTGTTCTGTGGGGGTGGAGCCTCTTTCTTAGGCTCCTCTTCCTCCAGGTATACAGCTGTAGATGTGTTATCTGATGTGAAAGCTTCATCAAATACCACGTCTCTACTAGTGTGTGTTTTCTTGGTCATAGGATCTATCAACCGATATCCCTTTGAATGCTCATCGTAACCAAGAAAAATACATTGCAAGGTTTTCTCATCTAACTTCTTCCTCTTCTGTTTTGGTATGTGCATGAATGCCTTACATCCAAAAACCCTTAGATGAGAAATGGAGGGTTTCCTACCACTCCATGCTTCTTGTGGAGTCATGCCCTGTAGAGCTTTTGTGGGTGCTCTATTCAGGAGGTACGATGTTGTACTCACTGCTTCTGCCCAATACTCATGCTCAAGATGTGCCCCCTTAAGCATACATCGAACCATTTCCACAATGGAATGATTCCTCCTTTCAACAACTCCATTTTGTTGTGGAGTATAGGCGGTTGTCAGCTGTCTCTTAATCCCATGTGCATTCAAAAATGATGAAAATTCCTTGGAGGTATATTCCCCCCTCGATCTGAGCGGAGGGTTTTGATGGAACATCCTGACTCCTTCTCAACAAGCTTCTTGAACTGCTGAAAGTACATAAATGCCTCTGACTTCAATTGGAGAAAGAAAACCCACATCTTCCGTGAGTAATCATCAACAAACAATTGAAAATACCTCTTTCCACCATAGTTGTTTGGCATAGGACCGCACAGATCGGTGTGTACCAACTCCAAAGGTTTCTTAGCTCTTGAAGAGCTAACCTCAAACGGTACCCGGTGTTGCTTCCCTGCTAAGCAATCCGAGCATACTGGCAATGTGGATGAAAGGTTGGGAAGGCCTTTCACCATCTCATATTTGCTCAACTCGAGCAAATATCCTGAACTCAGATGCCCATATCTCTTGTGCCAAAGAGAAGTAGCCTCCTTTGTGGTTGCTGCCATGGCAACATGAGGCGTAGAAACGACATCTAAGATGAACAAGCCATGCTTGTATGATCCTGTTGCTACATGCTTTCCCTTTCTGGTGATGAAACATCTCTTTCTGCCCTCCTCAACACTGAAAACAACATCCATGTCTCTATCCAAGATCTGAGGGACGGACAACAAATTGTTGGCCAATCCAGGAACATAGAGAACCTTCTCAATCTGACATTTGCCATCTGGAAGAGTGACGGAAACATCGCCTTCACCCTGGACTCGGTAGGTCTTATCATCAGCTATTGTCACTGGCTTGCCTTCCTTTGCCTCAAATGTCTCAAACCATGATCTATCTCCAGTCATGTGTTTACTGGCACCGGAATCAATATACCACACTGCATCTTTCTGCTGAGAAGATGTGTGAGTCATGAGCACCTTGTGTGCTCGCTCAAAATCTGAGTCCGAGTCTGATTCGGCATAAGCAACATTCCCCTTGGGTTGCTTATTCTTCTTCTGTGGTTTGTATTTCCCTTTTCCCTTTTTCTTGTGATCTTGGTCATTTTGTTGTTTATTCTTAAACCAACACCTGTTGGTGTCATGGTTATTCATATCACAGATTTTGCAATATTGCTTGTCTTTTTGTTGAGTTTGTTTCCCTTTTCCTTTTGATGAAGATCCTCCCTTCTGAAAATTACCTTGTTTCTTACCCCCTTGTTTGGAGTAGAGGGCATTATCTGGCACTTCATCTTTCTGAAACTGATTTGCCTCCTCAGTTTGAAGCAAATTTACCAATTCCACAAAGGTAACTTGTCTACCAGACACGTTGAGAGAGGTGATCAACACCTTGTAGGATTCTGGCAAAGCTCTCAAGATGACTGAGGTCAAGAGAGTATCTGCCACTGTCTCTCCCATAGCATTCAATTTGGCTTTCAATTCCGCCACTCTGCATAGGAATAGGTCAACTGTCTCACCAGATTTCATACTGAGTGTATGTAGTTGAGTTTGAAGGTTTAGAATAGTGGATTGATTCTTCCCTTCATAAATGGTAATCAAAGCATCCCAAGCTTCCTTACCAGATTTGGCATCATAGATATGAGGTTGGACCTCATCTGTAGTAGCAAGCAGAATAAACATGAGACATCTTCTATCCTTCTTATCAAAGGCCTCTTGATCTGCCCCTGTTGTTGTAGGACGTTTTGTAGTGCCAGTCACTACATCCCACAAATCTTCAACCTGAAGGATAGCTCTCATCTTTGTCTTCCATGGTGCAAAATTAGAACCTTTGAGCAATTGTGAATCTGACAGATATTTATGAACAGTGGCCATTGTGAAGGTTCCTTATAACACCAAATGGTCCCCCTTTCTTTATACTTGCAAAGAGTACGTGAAAGGGAATTCAATCAAATTGATGGCACCTACCTCAAAACCCTTTCGAAGAAGGTTGATGAGTTGGAGGAGTTTAAGCCAAACAATCAGAAAGAATTAGGGTATTAAATGGAGTGAATATCAAAACTGGTTTTCCTTATTTCTCCTCGATGATTTATAGAGAACAATAGCTCAGACGTCGTTGTTGCAGCTATATTAGGCGTTAGATACAGTAGTCCAAGCACGACAACATCACCTGTAAGTGTGGACCAGAGGTACCGTATATACCGAACATTGTTGTGCAATAAATTGCACAAATAGGTGTAAAATTTGGGGTCTTTTCTTTGCTTTGTATATTTTACTTTATGATTGAAATGCAAGAAAATAAGAAATTTAAATGCAAAAACAATCACAAGTGCCCACAAATTTAAACACTTAGGTGTCGGTTTCCACCAAAAATGCACCTATTACAATGCCAGTTTTGTTACAATGATGATATTCAAATCCAAATGTTCTTTTCAAATCAACAATTTTCTTCCCCCCTTTGTCTTAGAATTTTGCAAAAGAAAATGCTTTTGATCCCCCCTTTTTTTTGCAAAATAAACAAGGACGAAAAAATTGAGATATACCCTTTCAAAGTTTTATGAAGTGCAAATAGTTACTTATCCCTCCATGAGAGAAAAAAATGCACTAGGTTTTAAACAATATGCTTATTCCTCCTATTTTAGTGGCAAAAAATTTGATTTGGAAAAACAATAAAAAAACCTTATCCCTCCAAAAGAAATCTTGTTTGTGGTAAAAAAATATGCCACTTTGCAAAACAAGGAAAAACTTAAGGTATATAAAAAAATACCTTTTGGGAAGTCGGTGGGGTTGGAACCCCCGACCTTCGTCTCCCTAGCGCCTAGCGCTTGCTGCCGGACCAACTATGCTAGGCGGACAGGTGAGAAGTCATAGGCACAACGTGCCTTTTACACCATGTAGCACGCGAACCAAACAAAAAAAAATGAACTTGACCCCACAACCACCTGGAGTCGAGCCTTATAGTGGACAACCTCACCAGTTCGGCTACAGCAGCCGACGAGGAGTGTATATAACCAACACCAATATATTTCGCTCTCCCGACAAGGAAAAACAAAAAAAAATTAATCCGCTTTGTCCCACATGCACTGTGGAAATGCACGGAGACAGTTTAAAAACCGTTCGAAACACTCTTTGTTTCGATTGCCTTCGAGAAATCAAGCCCGACCTTTTGCCCCCACAACAACCAATCGATGACCGCCACGTCACCTCTCTGCCCGACCAACCGAATGCTGCCACGTCAGACATCCAGTCAGCAACTGCCAAGTGTCGCCTTGTCTCGGTTTGCGTGCGCCACGTCATCCACTATCTCGGTCTGCGTGTCTTCGGTCTTGCTGGTCTTGTCTCCGTCTGCGTCGTGTCGTCGGTCTGCCACAGTTAGGGTGTGCGATTTGTGTGTTCTGTGTCAAGTTTGTCAGAGTCTGCAGTCTGTGTTCTGTGTCAGGTTCGTCAGAGTCTGCGGTCTGTGTCAGAGTCTAGTCAAGCCCTATGGGTATCCGCCTCTGCCAAGCCCGTGTATCTGCCCGCCTTGGAGTGAGTGTCTTGGAGTAGTTACTCTAACCACCTTCGCCAACCAACACCACCTTGCCCAAGCACCGTGCGCTCTGATACCATGTAGAAAACGCAATCAACGAGCAACATTTGATTGAATTGAGGAATTAAATACAATTCTGGGGTGGTTGATGAACCACCACATAACCACCTTCTAAATTGACTTGGAGAGCGCATAACGCTATTTTTAAAATAATGTAATAACATAAATCTATGTGCTAACAAAAACCTAGCAGTTTGAGAAAGATGAAGAATCTTTTTGATAGGAAGGCAAATGAAGAATATCTTTGATAAAAAGACAAGTATATGGTTTAATCAACTTAACAGCAATGTAATGTTTTGTTATTTTAATGGGAGTGGCCTCAATAGAAGCCACACATAGCTTATTTGAAAAAAATAAAGGCATTTATATAAGTTAAATTAAGGTAGGGACTAGGTACAATACAATAATAATCAAATTTTCTTCGTAATTAATACATTTGCACCAAATATAAAACTCTGCCAGATCTTGACATTATAATGTCAGTAGCAACTAGCAAGTATCAACACTCATCATACTACAAGTACATATTTAGGTTGTAACTAGCATTAAACATACCTGTTGCATCCAATGACTGATCCCTGCAAGAATGCACTGCAGATTCCCAACCTGCAACTCAAACAGCATATATTAAGGATGGAATTTTAAATTAATAAAGAAGGCTCACAAAATCAGAAATTACTATATGCCTGCAGTTAAGATGTATGCATCTTGGTATTCAAGGGATACATACATCACAGTGTACAGATTACAAATGTCAATTATTCGACTGTTTCCTCTATAATGAGAAAAAAACTATTAATATTTATGTCCATGCTCTTAACATATGTTTTTAAGTATTTAAAATTTGACTACAAAAAGTATGCCACTCCTCATGGCAATATATACTTATGGATATGGATCCTTGACCAAAAGTGCAAACTGGAGGCTTTGGCCATGTATTCAGTTCCAAGTTATTAGTGTAAATGCTGCAAAGGAAGAGAAGTAAGATGATAGAGAAGCATTTGCATGGACTATAAACAAAGAACAGAGAAGACAAATAAAACTTTGATCACACAAGTAATTAGGAAAGACAACCAGACAAATATGAAGATTACTGCTAACCTCCACAAACTGACTAATTAAACTATTTGCGTCAATGCACGATGCCAATTTAGGCAAGATGGCATTGGCTAGAGATGCAGACATAAACCAAGAAGGCAACAGCAATCTATAAAAAATATGAGAGACAAGACAAATATGAAGCAATAGATAAAAGATAAAATATAGGTTGCTCTACTCTTGTAGAACTACCAAAAAAACAAATGCTATTAAAAACTCGGCAAAGATTCTAGGATACAATTTTTAGGTGCCATCCATCAGAGTTTGTTTTTGCCCAGGGCGTGATGTTAACCTCTTCCTTTCTAACTACAAAGCTCCAAAAACTAACAGATCAATGTTCAATCTTTCCATGCAGAAAACACCACTCCAAGAAGAATATAATTGCTACAAATGAATACCAGATTTGTTCCTGAACAAAAAGTAAGTAGTTCTCATCCTCAAACATAGATATATTGTACTCTTGCTGAGTTGGTTTTCAATGTCACCTTTGGTTTAAACAACACCCAAACATCCGAGTTCAAGAATATGGATGCCACTAAGGCACACAAATACTATTGACCCCTTTTGATAGATGAGCAAACATGGAAAAAATTAAGACCCAGATCACCTGTTTTCCCCATTTTGATAGTCTTTTTTCTTATTTACTTCCACAATGAATAAACACATATAAGGGTAGCTAAACTTACGATCACGCATCATCTTGACCACCTCGCTGTTACTGCACCCATGGAGTGGAACAAACCCGGAAATCATGGATTCAGTATTGTTGTTGCCACTATAGTTTGTCCCTGAAAGACCACCACGATCAAAAGTTGTTTTCTTGTTGTTGTTGGAAACAGATCCATCTTTTTCTCCATTGTCACTTGGAAAAGGACCTATTCTATCAGGACGATCTGTATCAAAGACATCTCAGTATGTCAGCTAGCCTAAAAGAAATGGCAAATTTATGTCCTTATTGGGGGAAATAAGTAAACATTTAGGTAATACACAGCAATGCCTTGATTCTTTGCTAAAAGAAACAAAATATTACATCACCAAATAAAGAAGAGAATATAAAAATCCACCTCTTTCATAAATGCTGCTTGTTCAATGCTCGAAGCCTAGTTCCAAAAATTATCATCAATCATATTTCACATTTAAAAAAAAAACAAAGGGAACCTAATAAAATATTATTATGTGCATTTTCTAAAATATATCACTGGATGCCACTGCATCAATAAATACACATTATTATTATTATCAAATCACCCAGTTAAACTCCTCGACTTTCAACGAGGAGATTCAGGTTCAAAGCAATACATGCATAATTGTCAAGCGTTACAATACCACTATGTGGTCACTATGTAATATTGTGGAGACCATTTCAATCCCATGTAACCAATTTAAAAAAATAAATACAGGTTATTATTCATATTTTAACTACAAAACCCATTGGTATGCATGAACAGAACCAGATAATTATTTGAAGACTTCAAATAGATAACTAGCTTATCTAGCTTTCTGCAGTAAATCATAGATACAACATTATTAACAATTAGAGACATATGACACCCTCACAATGGTAAGCACTAAAACAACCATAACACTGTACTGTAATACAAATGACAATCACTACAAAACAATAACTTTCATATCTGTCATCTATCCTAACCAGTACCCACATAGCATTCACAGCTAACCCTATAAAATACTTGAAAACAGTTCACGTCTTTCCTTCAAATCTGTCACCCGAATTGTAGCAAACGAGTCTTGTCTGAAAAAGCTGTTGGTTTTAGGGAAGTCACTGATGTATGAAATGTGGGTTTTAGACAAATCACTCACAAAAAATTAGAAAACGGAGAAATGGCTTTTATATAATATCGATAAATATCATAGGTAAAAAAGAGAAATAAAATAAAATTATAAACAGCTCAAGAAACTATAATATCTACAGGTAAAACTAGTCAAATACCATAAAAAACAATATATATAGAAGACACTATGAGTACAGAAGAAAAAAAAAAAAGTATTTTGATATCTCAAAAATTCTAAAATATATTAGTAATTATTAAATGCTATCCACCCTATAAGTACTTGAACACAGTTAAAGTCTTTCCTTCAAATCTGTCACCTGATAAGTAGCAAACGAGTATTGTGTCTGAAGAAAATGTGGATTTTAAAAAAGCCACTTAAAAAAACATAGAAAATGGAGAAATAGTTTTTATATAATATTCATTACCATCATTGAAAAAAATAATAAACTCCACAAGAAGTTCCAATATTTATAGCCAAATTTAGTCAAGCACCATAAATATCAAAACATAGAAGACAATACAAATACAGAAAAAAAGTCCGGTAGAAATTATTCCTTGTATGGAAATTGAAGAGGCAATAGGGTATTGGTGGCATATCCTGATATGCCAACCACCTCAACACATGAGTAGGAAGATTATTCTTTTAAACATTATGACTAATCACAGTAGGAATAGGATTCCTTAACACATTATATAATTCTTGTTTCTATCAGTGTGTAGAAATGAAGATGTATCAAGAAAACATGTTAGCCCTGTTGTATATCTAGTGTGTCAGTCCTTTTGTTCTGTTAACCTACATAAACAATAGCATATATGATGATTCATGCAATGCCTTGTGACATGTACATAAAGATCTAAAATAGCATAGATAAAAAATATAAGCAAGAAGTTCATTGGTTCATCTAATTCAATGCAAATTTTATACTAAATAAGAAGAGTCACAATATCCAATCAGTCAGTTTCACTCTCTCTTTACAAATTGAAGGGGGAAAAGGACAAAAGGAATGGTTATGATTGATGAAAATAAGCTTATTATTGGTACCAAAGCCCACTATAAAACAAAGGCATAACCTTTAGGTTGAGATTAGTCATATACTTCAGCAGAAACAAGGATGCATGTTTGGAGTTTATATTTCAAACAACTACAATGACCATGCAAATACATGACTACCATTTCTATGGTTTGTAATCTAAAATTGAGCTTGCTATACTTAATTTTCAAAAACAGATGAATAACATGCTACATGCAGTTAAGAGATCAAACAATGGCTGTCATTATCAGATATTCTAAGACTTAGTGAAGTCACCAAGGATATTATAATATAATTGGACCACATGATAAGATTAAGAGCAATATGGAAACTTACATTGTTTGCTTCAAAAATTAATAAACTCATTGTCATTGCTAGCTTAATTCACACAGCTTGAAAGATAATTGCTCAAAAAGAGAGAACTTGTCAGAGTAATCTTGGCTGACTCTTACGCAGCTAATATAATGGCCCAAATGTCATGTATCAAATTCTTGACATGCAAAATCGTTCCACCAAAAATACCACCATCACAAGGATTAGCAATATACATACTTTGTACAGAAAAAGAATTGAACAGTAACCACATGAATGTAGAGTGCTTGCAGCCACAAAGGAGGCATGGCTACCCAAAATGAGAGCAACGGGAGCACCTGCACACCCAATATGTGGACTGCACTTTCATTTGCAACCCCTAGGGTGAAAGAAATCAGTCTTTCTCCGATAGAGATGTTAAAACACACATTATATTACTTTAAAAATAACTGATTACAAAACAGGGGATGGATCCCTATATATAGGTGCAGATGGGTCAAGGGCAAAAACCATGATGGCATTCTAGCTATGGTATTACATAAAGCATGGCTTCCAGTTTCCACCTACCACCACTAACAAAAACATTCTAGCAGACTACTTCACTACCAGGGCTAGATGCAATGAACCTCATACCATAAATTACTTATCCCAAAATATGAGCTTTACATCAAAATAGCTCATTACATTACATTATAAAAATATGTTGTGTTTAGGTACACAACATTCCTTCTGCCAAGAAAGCTTTATCCTCAAATCTTAAGGACTCGATGGAAGCTCTACCACGTGTCTTCTTCTTTTCTCTGTTTCATGCATCTAGATTTGAAGCAAGAAATTTGATTTTGTCCTAAATGTCCTTTTGGTGTTGCCTTTGGACTGAATAAGATAAAATTAGCAACATCCTCATAATGATAATTATGTGAGTGGTATCATGTAAATCTTTCATGATGGAAATGCCTTCTTGAATGAATGAATGAAAGATTTTAATTACGTCCGCGAGACCCAAATGTGGTCTATGGGACCTCAAATATGGAAGTACAATTACTCAAATCATATCATATGATCTTTAATATCTTTGAGAAGGTTGTTCCTTCTCCTGTTGATTTGTGTTAGCAATTCTCCAACTTTTTTTATTTTCTTGTCTTCAAATAAATCTGTAATAAACTCGTTCCCAAGTGTTTCTTTGTATTTGTCACGGATATCTGAAAAACTCGGGCATTTATAGATGAAGTGTTCCTCTGTCTCTACTGCCCCTGTGCTGCATAGAGTACATATCCTTTCTTCCCATTGTTCTTTGGGCGTTGTCCATCTCCCTGTTTCACATCTAAGCCTATGAGAGCTAGTCCTTATCCGAGCAATGAGTATTTTTTCCTTCCACTTGATTTCAGCGCCTATATACGCTTTTTTCTTGTGAGAACATTAGAAGCCCATAATAGATCTTTGGACTTGGAGATGGGATCCATTCCATGACTCTTGATATCTTTATGATACTAATCTAACTGTTTATCTGTATTGCTTTCATGTATAGCCTCATCCACCAATGTTATTTGTTCCTCTTATTGATGAAGATTTATACAGTGATCAATGGGGACATGGGGACGGGCCAAAACATCCCTGGGACATCCCAATTTTTGGGGACTTGGGGGCAGCCATCCCTGAAATGTTTTGGCGCCCAGCCATGCTCCTCATCTTGATTAAGAATCTCATCCTATATCAATGATTGTGGTTTTTCATCCTCATATGGAGCTTCATCCCATTCTACCTGCAATGATTCTTTCTCCTTGTACTGGTGCAGCGGAAAATCCAGTTACAAGCCCATTTGCCCGGTACACAAAGTTTCAAATTCTTGCATGATTTCTTCTTTAGACTTCATAAATGCTTCCTTGACCTCCTCCCTAGTCACATAGAGAGAGTCATCCTTCTCTTCCTTTGATCCCCATCGATAATCCATCAATGGAAACTCTTCTGATTTAGATTTTTACCTCTTCATATGACGGTTTTGCAGCTTGAGAAAAACAAAAAATGTAAAACCATGTTTTAATACCAATACTATATAAAATTTGGTCATACATCGATCATTAATGGGCTTCTAAAAAAAAACAAAAAGAGTGATAGAAAAATAGCACCACAATTGATAATCCATCAATGGAAACTCTTCTGATTTAGATTTTTACCTCTTCATACGACGGTTTTGCAGCTTGAGAATAACAAAAAATGTAAAACCATGTTTTAATACCAATACTATATAAAATTTGGTCATACATCAATCATTAATGGGCTTCTCAAAAAAAAAAACAAAAAGAGTGATAGAAAAATAGCACCACAATCGATAATCCATCAATAGAAACTCTTCTGATTTAGATTTTTACCTCTTCATATGACGGTTTTGCAGCTTGAGAATAACAAAAATGTAAAACCATGTTTTAATACCAATACTATATAAAATTTGGTCATACATCCATCATTAATGGGCTTCTCAAAAAAAAAACCAAAAAGAGTGAAAGAAAAATAGCACCACAATCCAATACATGAGTCAGAAGTTATGTCCAATTGAAGTAAGTGTACTGACATGGACTGTATTTTTTGCATTGAACACAAGCAATGAGTTGAATCCACAAGATCTCCCTCCACAAAAATCCAAAAATGATGAAACTAGGCTTGTTGAAGTGTCTTGAAGTTTACTCAACAAAATAAGTCTTGTCTCATGTGGCACAAAGATATGCCTTGTGCAATAACTCGCCTTGTTTCTGCCTGGCACATTTAAAACTTGCTTCTAATACCACCTGTAGCATGCCTGCAACCACAAGGGAGGCATGGCTACACAAAATGACATAAATGAAGGCACCTACACACCCAAAATATGGAATGCACTTATACTAGCAACCCCTATATGAAAGAAAACACTTTTCTGATGTGTTAAAATACATAATATGTTCATCAGAAATAGATTGATTACAGAAATGGGGGAAGAATCCTTTATATGTAGGTGAACATAGCTCAAACCATGGTCGTATCCTACACATGGTAATACATTCAGTGGTTTCCACCTACCACCACTAACGAAAACATTCTCGCAGACTACTTTCACCACTATGACTAGACACAATTAATCTAATACCATTTTTTACTATCATAAAACATGAGCTTTATTCAAAATGCTCAACACATTACATTATACAAATATATTGTGTTTACGCATGCAACAATGAACCAACATAAACAAGGAGATGGCAGGAGTTTGGTATTCATTAGTTAATAAGTAGTTATGTCAATAATGATTGGTGTACCTAAGTCTGTTAAATATGCAACTAATATATTAAAACTGATCTTACAAATCAATGAGATCATTTACGTTGCTATTAATGAAACACAAATCAAATAAATAATGATTCTGCTGCCTTATGAATCTGTCTGTATGACTGAAAGAACAATACAGTTAACACAATGAGATTTGACAGATGCATGAATTTTAAAGGCATTACATGACTGATTCTATGGAGCTTGCAATGACTGAATAAAATTGTTGTAAGACAAGCTTTCTCTCCATGACATTAAAACAACATAGGTTGTATTGCAAATCGTTCAAGCTTTAGAACCACAGTAATGGAGTCTTCAATGCTGCAAATATGAAACCATGGATAGCAAAACCTTCATTTCACACAAAAACAACATAGATAGTTTGTGTGAATGTTGAGAGTACAAATTGTGTGACAAGTCATTCAAGCTTTAGAACCACAGCAATGGGGTTTTCAATGCTGCAAAGATCAAACCATAGATTGCAAAACCTTGAATTCACATAAAAACAACGTATATTGTTTGTGGTGAATGATGCAAGTCCAAAAGTTATCTTCCGATGACATAAGAACAACATAGATTATTTGCGGTGAACCATATAAACATTTAAGGCTAAATACCACAATAATTAGGTCTTCAATGCTGCCAACGATGAAAACATATATGGTAAAACCTAAATTGAACAAAGGTTAAAATTGGCCACGGAAAAAAAGAAGAAAGAAGAAGATGATGTGAGAATTTTTGAGACGGTAGAATATGGACATTGCAGAGAATGTCAAATTCACACCCATTCAAAATAACAAGGCCGTAGTTCTAGTTATATGCCATTTGTTTGTTAGAATAAATAGACATGATGAGGATTTCTATTATTGTATTGTTTGTTACAATAGTGATATGAGCATGAATTGATATGACCATGCACAAAGTAATCACTAAGAGATTTTTCTCAACAAAATGCACCCCCCCCCATTACAAAGATGTTCTTAAGAAGAAGGAAACTTCAATAAGAGACTTGGGAGTTTCCAAAAATAAGACGTACAATATGACCAAATAATATTCTACTATATTAACTAATCAAATATTATCTATCATGTAGATACTAAGCCTTATCAATTCCTCCCTGTTTAGTGGAAAGTGTCCCCACTTTCTCCTTGAGATGGGTAAAAAGCTGCTGAAAAGATGACTCAAAGGCCCACTTTGCTTGGGTTGGCAATGCACCCTTACGACCAACCAAGTATGTAGTGGTAGTTCGTCTCCTACTAGTGAGTGTCCAAACATCAAGAATGGTGTCTACATCAAAAGGAGGCTGAAAATCTGGAAAAGTATGCTCTGGATGCAAGAGTGGAACTTTGGCTTCCAAGTGAGGTGGCTCATACCGTTTCAACTGATTAACATTAATTACATCATGAATACCGAGCTGGGATGGGAGATCAAGTTTGAAGGCATTATCTCCTATCTGTTGAGTAATAGTATAGGGGCCATATCAAATAGGTTTGAGCTTATGATGATGTTGACCCTTGAATCTTTGCTTATCCATATAAAGCCAAACTTTATCCCCAACCTAGAAGGTGGAAGGGATGCGATGCTTATCATGGATCTCCTTATACTTAGCCTAAGAAGTTTGAAGAGTTGCTCGCACTTGTGCATGAATCTTTGCCAAGTTTTGAATAAAATGAGAAGCATGCCCTTGTTCCTTTTGATGATGTGTTGAAGAAGTTAGAGGAAGAGCAACTAGAATCTCATAGGGAGCAAGAGGTTGATATCCATAACATACCTCAAAAGGAGAATGACCCGTAGAGACATGTGTAGCCTGATTATAGTTGTGCTACAAAACATGAAGATAGTTATCCCATTGTTTATTCTTATTGTAGTATATCCTGAGAGAATGAACTAAAGTCCGATTGACAACTTCAGTTTGACCATCAGTTTGTGGATGAAAAGTTGTAGAATACCAAAGTTGACACCCCAAAAGCTGCTAGAGTGACCTCCAAAAGTGACTCAAAAATCTGGAATCACGATCAGAAATAATAGAAAGAAACAAACGAAAATGACACCATACATTAGTGAAAAACAATTCTGCAACCTGTGGAGCATCAATGGTTTATTTGCAAGGGATAAATATGGTCATCTTCGAAAATTAACACACCACCACAAAAATGCAATCATGTTGTTTGAAGGTAGTAGGCAGCCCACTGATAAAATTCATAGAGATAAACTCCCATGGCTGATAGGGAATAGGAAGGGGTTGATATAGGCCAAGTTTGCGGTTAGCAAGTTTAAATTAGCTAAAAAGGGAGCATCGTCTAATGAAATCATCCATGTGCTTCCTCATGGAGGGCCAATAGAAGTATCTTTGTAAATGTTGTAGAGTTTTGGTGGTGCCAAAGTGTCCTCCATAAGAAGAAGAATGAGCCTCCTTAATTAACATCAATCAGGCAAAATTGGTAGGAACACACAACTGATTCAACTTATATAACCAACCATCTCGAATGGTGTAGTCTAAGAAAGGGGTTTGGTTGATGATAGTAGGATGTTGCAGAGCATGCATAACTGGTCCAAAATATGCATCAGAAGAATACAAACATTTCCATTCCTCATATGCAGCAAATCTAACATCTAGGATATGCAACACTTTGGTTGGAGGTTGGCTCAACAAATCAACAACTTTATTGGTAGTGCCTCTTTTATATTTAATGACTAAGTGGAACTATTGAATATATGATGCCCATTTCAAATGGCATTGATCTTGAATCTTAGACTGTGAATTCAAAAACATAAGTGGTTGATGATCAGTATGAAGAATTATTTCCTTACCAAGAATGTAGTGCCTCCATTGCTTCAAGGCTTGCACCAAGGCATAGAACTCTTTATCATAGGTGCTATAATTGAGCTTGGCTATTGATAGACCTTCAAAATGATAGGCAAGAGGGTGTTCTCCCTATTTAATAACCACTCCAATAGCATAGTTGGAGGCATCTGTCTTAATCTCAAAGGATTGTTGAAAATCCGAAAGGACTAGTACTAGATCTTAACACCATGCTTCTTTAAGTTGTCGGAAGGCTTGATCTACTTTTTTATTCCATGAATAATTTATGTGGTTGGACATTTGGTGAAGTGGTCGAGTAATATATAAAAAATTCCTGATGAATTTTCTGTAGTAGTTCATGCCACCTAGGAAACTCTTCAGATTTGCAGTGCAGGTAGGAACAAGACCAACTTTGGAGAGCTTTCACCTTGTCAGGATCTGCATGTACCCCATCTTGATCAATAACAAAACCCAAATATTTGATAGAACATTGACCAAAGAGGGACTTCTTCATCTTAGCTTGAAGCTTGTGTTGTCTGAGAAGATCTAAGGTAGTGCAAACATGTTAAAGATGATCTGCCAAACTCTTACTAAACACAAGAATGTCATCCAAGTACACAATGATAAAGTGTCCTAGGTGGGGTCAAAAAATATCATTGATGAGCCTCATAAATGTTGCAGGAGCATTACTGAGCCCAAAGGGCATCACCAACCATTCATAAAGTCTAAATTTAGTTTTGAAAGTAGTTTTCCAGCAATCAGTAGGATCCATTCGTACTTGATGATAGCCTGAAGTTAGATCCATCTTAGTGAAATACCAAGCTCCCTTGAGATGATCAAGAAGGTCATCAATCCTGGGTAAGGGATATCTATTCTTTACAATGATTTTATTTAAAGCTCTGTAGTCAGTGATCATCCTTCTCCTTCTTGGGGATAATAAAAGCTAGAGATCCACAAGGAGAGGTACTAGGTTGTATCTTCCCTTCTTCCATAAGTTGTTGGATCTACTTTTCTATTTTTGCAGTTTCAATTTGTGAGAGGTGGTATGCTAGAAAATTTGGTAAAGGAAGACCCTAGAACCAAATCTATAGAATGATTGATAGCTCTAAAAGGTGGCAAACCTTTTGGCTCTTCAAAAACATCTAAGTAACTCTCGACCAAATTTCTCATAGCAAAGGGTATCAACTGCCCTTTATTATCCTCCTTAGGTTGGCGGATGATACAGAGTGCTAAATATTTTGATAAGTTTACCTGCTTTACGATAGGCTTTCCTGACATGAAATGTGATTTAGCACTGGAAGCAAAAGTAAGCTGATACACCTTACCATATTTTTTAATCTTGTAGGTGTTTAGCTGTCCATCATAAATTGCACTGCAGTCATATTGGAATGGGCATCCAAGAAGGAGATCTGAGTAGTCCAAGGGTGTTACATCACATTCAATTGTATCCTAGAAAGCTCCAATAGCAAATGTGATGGCACAAACCTTGTTAATTAGCATACGAGGCCCATGTTCTTGTACCCATCCCAACTGGTATAGGTAAGGATGATCGTATGTGGAGAGTTGAAGAGTGGTGACCAACCTTTCACTGACCAAATTCTTTTCGTTTCCATTGTCAATGATCAAGAGAGCCATCTTATTCTTGATTTGGCAATTTTGTGTAAAGATAGACTCTTGAGAGGCCTTAGAGTAGTTCTTAGTCATGAGAACAAGGGCAATGTCAGACTTTGTAGGATTTAACTTTCTTCCATAGGCGGGTCCTCTACCTCATATGCTTTTTCTTATTCCTCTTCTACAAGGAGAGTTTTCCCTTCTTTCTTACTTTGGAGTACCCTGCACTCCTCAATCGAATGACCCCAACGCTTGTGATAGCTACAAAATTGTTTCCCCTGCACTCCTCAATCGAATGACCCACGCTTGTGATAGCTACAGAATTGTTTCCTATTACTACAGCAGGGGAGGACTTATTGGGAAATTTTGATTGGCTACTATTGTTTATGGAGGGCTTAGAGCCCTTGCATCCTTTCCCAATGCATTTTGAAAGGATGGATCCAGGAATTTGCACCAAGTCACATGGTTTTGAGTGCATTTCACGAAGCATTTCCCCTACGTGAGGGTGTTTCCACCTGAAATATGGAAATATTCTCGTTTAAAGTGATTTATGATTTTTTAAATCAGAGCTATCCCTAAACATGGCCACTTAATCAATGAATAAATATTAAATGGTTATCTCCTGAAGTATTTGTATTGTCTACGAAAATAAATGGCCCAGGCTTATTTTTGGTTACCTTTTGTTTGTAACATTTGCTTGCAATCTTCTATCAAGTTACGAGATTGATAGAAATCTTGCGCTTTCATAAAAAGATTCAAATAAATGGCATCAAGACTTCAAGATTAAATTGTTAAATCACATCCTGTTTCTTTGTGAATTGCATGTAGAAAGAGGGTTCATAGAGGGATTGGAGAAAACTGGCTTATGGCATTTAATGTTCACAGAAAGTTGTAATGAATGACAGGTGCAACAAAGTATCTAGTCATGCAGTGATGCAATCATAAACTAGCAGACAGTTTCAACTTTCAAGTACAACAGTAAGTCCTTACATGCACTGAGATATTGACCAGAACCTTGAGGACAGGCTTATTCTTCAACTCTATTAAATACTCTAGTAGAAAGCTAAATTATTGCATGAAAACAGAATAATGTAGCTGGAGCTAACACAATCCAAATATATTAAACAACTGACCACGCAATGGACTTTTAAACACATTTTGGAAAATGAAACCCTTGCATGCATTACTTGATGAATATTAACCAGAGATGCTCTATGAAATGAAATGAAATGATTTTAATTACGTCCACGAGACCAAAACAGTCTATGGGACCAAGAGCTTTAATACAAGATGGGGTATGGTGTACAACCCTACTCCCTTTTGAATTCAAACCTTGGACCTCCTATTCAAAGTTCCAAAGTTTAACAACATCCAAGAAAGAAAATTGTTCAACAAAGTCAAAAAGCTCAACATCCTCTTATCATCTTTTGGAGTGTGTTTCTTCTATTGTTGATTTTGATGAGAAGTTTCCCTATTTTTTCTATTCTCAATTCTTCAAAAAGTTCCATTAGTGAGTTTACTTTTAGAGTGTCCTCATATGCAATCTTGATGTCCTTGTAGGCTTCACATTCCATGACAAAATATTTTTCGGTCTCCACTACTCTTGTATGCAAAAGACACATATTCGTTCTAACCATGCCTCTTGAGGAATTGTCCATCTCCCAGTTTTGCATCTGAGATGGTGTGAACTAGATCTTAGTTGGGCTATAAGCATTTTTCCTTCCATTTGATCTTTGCATCTATGTACTTCTTTTGGTTGTGTTCATAGTTTGGGTTGAACTCGTTGATGTATAACTATTTTTTCCTTCCTAAATTTTTAGTCCACATGACAAGTCTGAATTTTTCCCTCACATACTGTTTAATTTCTTTGTTGGAGTTTGGGACCTCATGAAATTTAATGCTCCATTTTTCCATCCATTTGTTGTTTTGTTTCATCCATGTGTCTTTTCTTCTATTTAATGTTTCTTTGATTACTTGTTTTGGCAACCTGCTATCTTCCATTCTTTGTATTTTCTTTAGGTACCCCAATAGCCTTATCATAGCTTCTGCTTCTAGTGGAAAAGTCCTTGTTTCAGCAAGTAAAATCTCATATGGGATTGATGCTTTAATTCTAAAATTATTTGTAATTAGTCACTTTTGAATTCTTTCTATTTGTCTCCATTTAAAATTTGATGTATTACTAGCCCACACCTCACACCCATATAGCACCACTAGAATAACTAATAACCCAAAAAGGACCCTAATGGTTTTCCAATCCCATAACTCTACTTTTCTGCCCCTATTTAGCAATGAGTAGAGTGCCCTCCATCCTGCTTGTATTCATTTCATCCTACATATTCCCCAATTGAGTTTGCTTTGAAAATCTAACCCAAGGTATTTGTATTCTGTTACTACCTCTAAAGGATTTCCTTCAAATAAAATATATGGCTGTTTTTGCTCTCTCCGAGTAGAGAAGACCATAATTTTAGTCTTGCTAGTGTTTACCTGCATCCCAACTTCTTTACAAAAATGCTCTAAAGCTTTTAGATGTTCTTTTAAACTTTCAAGTGTCTTGCCAATCAAGATGAGGTCATCGGCATAGAGAAGAAGTTTCACTACATAATTAGCCAATTGTATTCCCTCTCCTCCCATCCTTTCTACCCATTCCTCCAATTTGTCAATGTAAAGGCCAAATAAAGTAGGTGACAATGGACAACCTTGTTTCACCTTAATATCACTCCCAAAACACTCTGATAGTCCTTCTAGAGTTCTAATTTTTGCCACCACCTGCTCATAAAGTCTGTGTATAGTTGCTCTGTAGTTGGTTGGTATGCCAATTTCTTCCATTCTTTTCCATAATTTACCTCTAGGTACTGTGTCAAAAGCCTTTTTAAAGTCCACAAAACAATAATAAACTTCTCCTTTTTCATTCCATATCCTCTCTATTAGGTGCCTTAAAGTAATGCAGTGATCTATTGTTGAGTACTTTGGTCTAAACCCTGCTTGCCCTATTGCCCTCTTTCCTTGATTTTCTGCCCACTGATTGATTTTGCTTTCTACTATGCTGCCAAACAATTTTGCAAAAAGAGGATTAATCATGATGGTGCGGTAATTTGAAGGATTGTTGGTGTCTCCATTTTTATGCAATGGTATGACTAGGTTGGTTATCCATTCTAGTGGAAAGCCTCCTTTAATGATGCCATTAAAAATATTTTGGATGTGTGGTGCTAAGATGTCAACCCCACACTTGAGATGTTTAGCTTGCAAACCATCTATATCCTGAGCTTTACCTATTGCTATTTTCTTAATGCCCTCCTTCACATCTTTTAGAGAAAAAAGTTCCTCAGTTGTGTCAATTATAGGAGGGGTATCTTTTTCTTGGTTTCTCTCATATAATTGCTTAGCATACTACAACCATTGTTCGCTTGTGATATTGTTTTTTGTGTGCCTTTTGCTTTGTTGTAGCTCTTTCCAAAATTGTCTTGGGCTATGCTTTGCAAGATATATCAACTCTTTTTGCCTTGCTCTTATGTATTCTTCCTTTTTTGTTTTCACTAGTTGTTTATATATCTTGCTATTTGTTTTCTCTTTGCCTGGTTCTTTCAAGGTTCTCCTTATTGCTTTGCATTCTTCATCATACCATGGATTTATAAGGAAGATTTCATGTTTTCTTTTCCTAGGTTTTAAATTTTTGCATGATTCCAAGGCTTCTCTGATTATATCCATCAGTTTACTACTATCAAAAGTATAAGTTTGAAAAATATTTGTCCTCTTTCTTTCCTCTCTTTGCATAATCTGCTTGAGTGATGTTTTAAAAGTTTTCTGATTTTTCTTTGTCATATAGATGTTTCCTATTGTCTTTCCTTCAGTTACTTGAAGATGTTCTTCTTGCCCACTTTCTTGCATTTGGATCTTTATGTACATTGGATTGTGATCAGATTTTAGCTCCATGGGAACTGCTTCAATTTCTAGATCTTTTATCCTTGAAATGAAGTTTGGTGAGCAAATAGCATAATCAACTACACTATGTCCATTATGTGTTTGACAAGTATATTTTCTAGATTTTTGCCACATGTTTATGCCATTGTAGATGATCAATCCCTCTATGCTACATAGTTTAAGAAGTTCTTCTCCATAATGTGTGATGGGTCCTTGACTGTCATCTGAGGACCTTAACCAATGGTGATCCACCTCTTCTTCCAGCCATAGTAGATTATCATCTATGCCTTCATTGATCTTTAAAGAGCTTGCTTGTCTATTTGTTGTCCTAGAATTAAAGTCACCCACTAAAACCACCTCTCCAAGCTTGTTATATTTTGTGATATCTTTTGCCAATGCCATATATGGATCCTCATGATCTAAGCCATGTTTCTTATAAAACTTTGATTGTTGTGGAGCAAAATAACAAGCTGCAATGCTAATCAATTTGTCATTATCTATGATTCTAATCCATATATACTGTTTATTTGGGTCTTCTTTCTCAACCTGTATGAGTCTACCCCAAGACTCTTTTATTAGTATTGTTACTCCTCCATGTCCTTTTCCATTTTCTGTTGCTTCATTCCATATTGATATCTTTTTGTATCCTTCACAATCTGGAATCTTGCATCCATCATGTTCATGTGTTTCTATTAGTACAATTACATCATTTGCTTTAGCTATGGGCCCTAGACTAGGACCTCTTCTCCATGGATATCCATGACAATTCCAACTCACCAATGTTAAGTGTTCAGCGCCTCAATTTCCTATTTATTTTGGTTTGTTCCATTTATAATGCATGCTTTCCCATTTTTCAACCATGCCTTTTTACCCTCACTCCTTGCTATCTTTACCTTTTCCCATTCTGCCCTCTTCTCTTCTTGTTGCATAGGAGTAAGATCCTCATCTAGGTAAAAATGTGACCCTTGTAGAAATCCTCTATTTTGAAGAACCTATATTTTTTCTCCTATACTGGACATTATGACTCGGATTGGTCTAGCTCTCATGTCTTCCCTTACTTTTCCCAGTCTACATGCTTGATGAATTTGTCTACTCCAATGAAGTTTATCAAAAAGAAAATCCCTTGTTAAGTTGGTTGTGTTTTCTTGTTCTCCATGCTCTTTTATTCCCTTAATGATGATGTTTATTGACCTATTTTGTCTTTCCTTTTCTTCTAATAGTTGCATTCTGATTTGTTTCTCTATTAAATCTCTTTGTTCCTTTGGCTTGATTGTTGGATCTCTTACCACTTGTGCCCATGATCTAGTCTCCTCTAATTTATTTTGCAGTTCTTGTTCTTTTGTCATCATGTTTGCAATTGTTGCCTGAATTTCTTTTATTTGTAATAGATTGTCTTCATTTTCTTTTTCTTTGCTGATCTGCAACTCAGTTTGAAGATGGGATCCATTTATAGAATCATTACTACTGCACAAGCCCATGGTAGTGGAGGATTTCAGTTCTACCAATGATGTCTCCAATAGATTGATTTGAACAACTTGTTCCAAAATCATTTTTTGTTGTTCCATGATGAGGCTTTGTTGTTCCCTCATGACTATGGTCAATTCCAACATCTCATGTTGCAAGGACCCTATGCATTCTTCTAAAACTATTAGTCTATCATGAGATGGGCTAGCCATGGTATCAATTGATATATTCAAGTTAATCTCACCTATTTTCCCTTTGTCTCCTTTGTGTTGTGGGTTTGCCATTACCTGATTCAACCTTTCCTAACAAACATGCACTAGAATGTTTGGGATCTTAGTTTTTCAAACCCTAGCCTTGGCCCCACCAAATGTATTTATTCAGCTTTCAGACTTTTGGACCACAAAATAAAAATAACAAGAGAAGAAAAAATAAGGTATTTGGGTTTGAAGGCTTTCCTGGTTTTGTCTTTGTCTTTTCTGTACACTTGCCTTCATTTGCACTATGATCTTGCTAGAAAGAACCTTTGCACATGCACCCAGATCTATCAACTACACCTATGTCTATCAGCTACACTGGAATTTACCTCCACCATTTGAATCTACCTCTACCTTTGGAATCTGTCTCCACCACTCGAATCTACCTCTGCCTCCCTACTTCTGCCTTTGCCTCTACCTCCACCACTTGGATCTGCCTTTGCCTCCCTGCTTCTGCCTCTACCTCTGCCTCTCTATCGGTGAATATTTCTCCTAGAGCAAATCTATTACAATAATGTAGACAAAAGCTTAATTCTTGCAGTTTTGGGTTCTTTGTTATGAATTATTGTACTCACACAAATCGTCAAAATTGAAGTTATACCAAGTTTGAATGGATCCAAATTATTGTTGTAGCACAAGTTAAGATTGTGCAAATTTTTCCCAATTGGTAATAATATTGACGTGTGTCAATCCATTATCATTATGGGTGAAGTTGGTTTGCAAAGTGTCACATTTATAATATATTTGTTTATTTTCTATGTGTACATGCACACATACACATGCTTTTGAGAATACATACATTGCCAAATTACTAAATCCTCAATTTGGGAAAACTACCACACCCATGTTTTGCATAACTTAAGTGATTATGTATCACTAAAGTCTTAAATACAAGAAACATTTGCTTGCTAACACGCGTTTGAGAATTCATAGACTGCCAAATTCCTGAATCCAAAATTTGGGAACACTACCACACCCATGCTTTGTGTAACTTCAGTAATTATGTATCACTGAAGTCTTAGACGAGGTAGGGTTGTACACCATGCTTTAGTAACTAGAGAATGGTTGGGGATAACCATTTATTGGGTAAACAATTTCTGTCTCATATAGCCTATGGCCTCGCAGACATTAAAACCTACTTTGCTAAACTTAGTTTCCTTTTTTTTTCAAATGTTGTGACTAAACCATGATTTCAAGGAGGACATACCATAAAAAGAACAATCCATAGTGCAAACCAACTTAAACGTCTAAACACTACACAATTGTTCAGAGGTGCCAATAGCAATCAAGCATATACTATTAGCAATATTGAAGAAATTATTGTTGTCTAGATGAAGTAACTACTTATTCGTTACGTGCTTTCTCTTTGAATGATACAAAAGGAAAACTAAAACTATAACTAGTTCCAATTAGATCATTCCTCGTAACAAAATGACTAATAATTTGGGGAGAAGGTCATTGAAAAAAATAAGATTACTAATATTACTACTTACCTCGAGGATGGTGCTTGTTCATCGAACGGTTCCTACAAATTACAATAATAAACTGTTACCAAACATTCACAATGAGAATTGGTCCATAACTGAAAAAGAATATTTGCATCCACCTACATAGTTCATCATGACTTGAGGCAAATAAAAAAAGTGAGCTTCAAAACAATTCAGTAATTTATGATTGGTTGTGCTATGCGATCAATATAACGTCAGTTTAACTTTAAAACCACATAAGGTCATTAAAAAATTAATCAACTCGTAAAACAATTAGAATACCACCATAAGCACTTCCTCAAGCACCAAAAAGACCAACCTCATGCATAACAAAGAAACATATTTGGGATTTAGTGAGTAGCTATTCCCATATTGAGTCATAAAATGCTCTCATAGTGGCTTGTGGGACAACTGACATTGAAGTTGGGTGATAAACTATATGGTACTATAATTTTGAGCCACTATAGATCGTGGACCATTTATTTCAGACCAATTTCTCTCTCACAAACATACACACATCAATATTTTTGCAAACCTTTCATTCAACATTTAAATATAGTAACTGGAGTGGGCCCAAGGTATGTTTTTTAGTTCTAAAGCTCATACATGAAAATATTACTCTATTGAGTAAATATTTTATTCCAGAAAAATGAGGGAGATAACTTTTGTGCTTCCAAATTTAGTAAAAGCATAACCTCTTCAAAACACAAAAATCACAATCATTACATTCTCTAAATACAAGAAACATCTATGTAATCAGAAAATCTGCTTGCTGTGTTATGTACTGCCTTTCCTATGCCGATGCAGACATGGAGATCACTGCCCGGATTGCCAGCAACCAAATGCAATCCTAGTCATGCACTCCTATGAAGACTCAAAAGGGACTAACAAACCATATCATTCACAATTAGATGCTTGCATATGTAGGAGATGCACAAAATGTTATCCAGATTCAGTAAGGAAACCTATGTTCTCTCTAACGAGAGATTAATGGATTACCACATCAACAACAATAGTAAAATAGCAAGACACCTCTATGTAGTTATGCTACATGCATAATTGCCCAGTTGTTATACTACTATATGGTTATGATATAATGCATATGGGTGGGGCCTATTTCAATCCCATATAACCAATTTTAAAAAAAAACATAGCATTAATAACATAATAAGTCTTTTATGCATAAAGAATAAAAATAATTTACTTTAATCAAGTGGCATGCGTTCAAGCGGTTAAATTCCTCAACTTTCAAAGAGAGGACCCATGTTCAAATCTTGCCAAGCAATACATGTTTAATTGCCAAGCGATACATGCATAATTGCCAAGCTATTGTAATACCACTATGTGGTCATGATATAATATAGGTGGGGTCCATTTCAATCCTATATAACCAACTTTTAATTAAAAAATAATAATAATTAGTTAATTTAATTTAAATAATCTCAAATATATCAAATGGCACGAGTTCAAGTGGTTAAAAACGCAGCTTTGAAGGTGGAGACCCAGGTTCAAATCTTGCTAGACGATATATGCATATTTGCCAAATACGACTGTGGTCTGCAAAAAAATGGTGGTCACTAAAAGATTCATAATACCTCGAATAGCTAACTACCTGATAACAACAAATTTCAACTAGCAGTATAATTTAGACATGTTGTTATGCTATTATGCTTATATCTAAACTCATTCCAACACCCCACCTTAATGACAACCAAATACATCACATGGTTTACTCATTAACACACGTACAAGTATGGCCTTATAAGGACTAGGTGTTACTATCACACTTAAACAAACACAACAATGAGACTAGAGACTCAACTCAGAAACTCCTAAACCCAAAACAAAACACTGAACCGAATTCTAGACTTCAACGAGAAGCAAGTTGTAACAAACCACAAAACTTGTTAAAACCAAAAGTCGAACCAAACTCCAGATTCTGTGACACCAATCCACTACTCAGAACTGTCCAAGCAACAAACCAAGCCAACCAAAATCACGACCAAACACTAAATTGTGTATATCACAAACTATACCGATCTCTAGATTTCAAATTCCAAACCGTCCACGCAACGAGCTTCACCCAATTTGGCAGGCCCAACGAAAGTCTCAATCAAATCTTGAAATGTTGAACAATCTTTATGTTGAAGATCCATCAACCGTACGTGTGTTTCGTCAACCATGATTCAATTATGAATTGTCTTATTTATTGCCTTCATGGGCTTCATTTAAAATTTCTTGAAATAATGTCCTCCACAACGAGTCTCAAATATCAAGTGATCTAAGCATCCTTGCAATACCAAATGTTCAAAAGACATCCGACCAATCTCACTCAAGATCTCTTGAAAGGCATAAAACAATCCATATACTTCTTCCATAGTGATCAATGACAGGGTTGCATTGCAAACATCAGCTGCGTCAATGACATTTGCCCTTGGAAAAAGCACCCTTCCAGACAAATAAGACTCACCAATACAACATATAACTTGACCACTTGATCCAATATCAAGATACTTGGACTTAATCGCAACATAATATCAAGATACCCGAACTTGATCAAAATACTTCTACAAACAATTAATATGCTCAAATGCCTGACACTCTACATGCTATTCAAAAACTTAACACTATCTTCTCTTTTTCCTTTTCTTTTTCCCTTCTCTCTCTCTCTCTCTCTCTCTCTCTCTCTAAATAAAAGAGAATAATATCTCTATAAATATTCCCCCTCCTAAACCGAAAGCCCAGATTAAAAACAAAAAACAAAACCTTAACCTCGACCTCCTAATTAGCATAGGAGATTTGAACTTGTAATAGCCTAGACAATTTATTAAGCAAATATTTTTTTTTTCTCGATTTTATGGATGGATTGTGTGCAGACCCAACATCAACAGTTCATTGTCTTGACACCCTTAATACTGCTATAGATATATTTCGCAGCTTTCACAATAACCAGAGTTGTGCTCAATCATATTCAAATATATTGATGGTAGTTGCAATTTTCACATACTTATAATGTACAGATAATTATGTGAAAAAGAACCGAATTCATTAATGCTAAATATTTGATATTTTTTTTTTTATCATTCATTCAATGCCAACAATAAACAATATTTCTGACCTATTACATTCCAGATGTTGGACAGCTAGTACAAGGAGGCCGAGCATATAGAAAATGGCGATGATATGGAAAACCGCGGTCACCCAAGGTTCCGCACAGCTAGTATGAATACCGGTCGACCAAGGAAGACTCCACTATCCAAGTCGGCGGTGGTCTATATAAAGCAGGTCGAGCAAATGAAATCGGCAGTGTATGATACAAGTCCTCCACGTCACCTTCAATTTCCATGGTACCCAGAATATAGTTCGATGTAGGCTTAGGTTATATCTGATCAACCCTATAGAAAACGCCATCCAACAATGGTAGATTTTCCTATGAAGCTCGCTGAGAAACCTGGGTGATTTCTCCAACTGACCAACTAGGGCAGAGTCTTACACTGCCGAAACTAGTTCTCCCACGGGGTTTCGTCCGAGGGTTTGATTTTCGAAGAAACTCTCCAAAAATTCCAATAAGAGAAAATAAAATAAGCATAACCTCAAAATGAATTCCTTTTTTTCCCTTATATCTCCTTTTTACCGCTCTTTAATTTAATTTCACTTTATTAAAATATATCATTGAGCTCCATATTTAAATGAATTAAATAATATTTCCGTCAAAAGTAAAAAACGGAGAATATTAAAATAATAAATTTAAAAATAATTCCCTTTCACCCAAATTAGCTTACGAGAATTAAATAAGCTAATGGTTCCTGGTTACACATCGGAAGGGGACATGACAGTCCTCCCTTCCCAGAAAATATATTGATAATAGTTGCAAGTTTCACATACTTATAATGTACAGATAATTATATGAAAAAGAACTAAATTCATTAATGCTAAATATTATATATATATATCATTCATTCAATGCCAACAATAAACAATATTTCTGACATGTTACATTCCAGATGCTGGACAGCTAGTACAAGGAAGCTGATCATATAGAAAATGGCGGCGATATGGAAAGCCGCGATCACCCAAGGTTCCGTGCGGCTAGTATGAATACCAATCGACCAAGGAAGACTCCACTATCCAAGTCGGCAAAGGTCGGTATAAAGCAGGTCGAGCAAATGAAATCGGCGGTGTATGATACAAGTCCTCCACGTCACCTTCAATTTCCACGGTGCCCAAAATATAGTTCGATGTAGGCTTAGGTTATATCTGATCGACCCTGCAGAAAATGCCCTCCAACAATGGTAGATTTTCCTATGAATGCTCACTGAGAAACTTGGGTGATTTCTCCAACTGACCAACTAGGGCAGAATCTTACACTGCCGAAACTGGTTCTCCCACGGGGTTTCGTCCGAGGGTTTGATTTTCGAAGAAGCTCTCCAAAAATTCCAATAAGAGAAAATAACATAAGCATAACCTCAAAATGAATTCCTTTTTTCCCTTGTATCTCCTTTTTCCCGCTCTTTAATTTAATATCACTTTATTAAAATATATCATTGAGCTCCAGATTTAAATGAATTAAATAATATTTCCATCAAAAGTAAAAAACGGAGAATATTAAAATAATTAATTTAAAAATAATTCCCTTTCACCCAAATTAGCTTACGGGAATTAAATAAGCTAACGGTTCCTGGTTACACATCGGAAGGGGACATGACAGTCCTCCCTTCCCAGAATTGCTTGCCCTCAAGCAATTGCAGGTTAGGATGCTGCAAAATCTGATCACCCTCCCAAGTGGCATCCTCGATCGGTAGATCTCTCCATCGAACAAGATACTCCCTGATGACTCTGTTCCTCAACTTTCTCTCTCTGACATCCAGTATCTCATGTGGCACTAAAACCAACCTGCCCTCCTCATCCAATGGTGGAAGCTCTGTAGAAGAAATAACCTGCTGCCCCAGTGCCTTTTTGAGGCACGAAACATGGAAAACATTATGTATCTTGCTACTATCCGGCAGCTCCAACTCATAGGCAACCTCTCCCACTCTCCGAACAATCCTGTAAGGGCCATAAAAACGGGGTTTCAGCTTCTCTGCTCCGCTCTTCTTCAATGAAGACTGTCTGTATGGTTGCAGCCGTAAGAAAACTAAGTCCCCAACCTCGAAACTCCGCTCAATCCTGTGCCTGTCAGCATAAATCTTCTGCTGGTTCTGTGCGCTCTGCAAATTCTCCTTAAGAGTCCTGAGAATATCCTGACTCTCCTGGATCCAATCCTTAGCTTTGGGGGCTCTACTATCGCCAAAAGCTAAGTCTAGAAATGTGGGAGCATCGTAACCATACAATGCCCTGAATGGTGTCATACCAATCGACATATGATAGGTGGTGTTGTAGCAGTGCTCACCCATATGCAACCACCTAATCCAAGCCTTCTGCTGCCCCGCCACATAGTTCCTCAAATATCCCTCAACCCATTTGTTGACAATATTGTAAATTTTCCAAACCCTAGATAATTGTTGTCCTATGTTATTTTAAAATAAATCAGATCTGAGAATAATTTATTCAAACATGCAACTGTCACACAGATGGCTGGAAAAATAAACAGCATGAACAGCGGAAGTAAAATATATTTTTGGACCTGAAATATTACAAATAAAAAAGGCTACAGCTACAGCAGAACACTTCTGCTCTCTTGCTGCTTTTCTAGCCAGCAATCACTGTTCCTCTCCTCCTAAGCTTGTATTTTTCCTTCAACAATCTGTTCTCCTCCCATTATTTTCTGTGTCTTTGTCTGTGTATCTAAAACACTCTTGATCTTCTCCTTTTATCCTTGAAAAGGTAACCCTAATCTCTCTAACCCTAAGATTAGATCTCATCTCATCTTGAGATGTATGGTTAAAAATAGAAAATCACTTAAGTGAATTTCAAAATAGAATCACTTAAGTGAATTACAAAATAGAATCAGTTAAGTGAACTTAAAAATAGAAAATCACTTAAGTGAATTTCAAAATAGAATCACTTAAGTGAATTACAAATTAGAATCACTTAAGTGAACATAAAAATAGAAGATCACTTAAGTGAAATTCAAAATAGAATTAGAAATGTCTCGAACCACTTCTAGCACGTTCATACTGAAGCCTGTGCAAGAAGTTTCTGTCCGAGCTACATTTCTCAACACTCCCTCTTAGCGAGGAAGGAATTCTGCACCAATCCAATTTTGTCCCTGAATGCTTCAAACTTCCCTTTCACTAAGGGCTTGGTTAGAATATCAGCTACCTGCTGATCTGTGGGAATATACTGGAGCTTTACAGCTCCCTTTTGAATCTGCCGTCCCATAGATGAAGCTAAAGACATAACTGCTCTAATGGAAGTGTATCTAGCGACTGGAGCAAAAGTCTCCTCATAGTCCACTCCCTCTTTTCGGGAGAACCCTCTTGCCACAAACCTTGCCTTGAACTTCTCAATACCGCCATCTACGATGCTTAATTTTGTAGAGCCACTTGGAACTCACACGACTTCCCTCCGGCCTTGGCACTATGTCCCAAACATCATTCTTCATGATGGAGGTGTACTCCTCCACCATGGCATCCCGCCAAACCTGCTGGTCTGTTGCCTCCTGAAAACTGGAATGCTCTGGATTTATGATGTTACTCATCAATGCCATGTAGTTTGAAAACTTCCTTGGAGGTCTGCTCTCCCTAATCACGTTGCTAGGAGCCTCAACATACTCCTCAACATCCCTCAATGTTTGTGTAAGCCATTGAGGTCTCCTAATAGATCGGAAGGGGCTATCGTCTCCACCTCCTCACATGAAGGTTGTTGTTCGAATCGGAAACCACGGTGTCTTTGGTGACCCCGCTCAACCTTCGGACTTCTTGCTCCTCATTCTCTATCACCGGAATAGGCTCATGGGACTTCCGGATGCAACGTCCTCCTCAACTTTACATCCCTTCTCACTATTGTCTTCCTCTTCTCCGGAATATAAACCCTATAAGCTTTTGAAGTCTCACCGTATCCTACAAATAAACCCTTCCACTCGGAGGGCTCCAACTTGTCCTCTTCTCTCCGGAACATGGATATAACTGGACATCCAAAGATGCGGAAATGACTCCTCGGTTTCACACCAATGAATGCCTCCTTTGGTGTCTTGTCCTTCAAGATCCTGTGAGGACACCTGTTCGGATGTGTTTGTGTTGCATGCTTCGCCCAAAGAAACATCGGCAAGCCCCGATCATGAATCATGGCCCTAGCAGCCCCTATGATGGATCGATTCTTTCCTCTGCAACCCCATTCGTTGTGGGTCGTATGGACTCCTCCTCTTGATTCCCGCCTCTTGAAACCATCGAACTCCTTGGAGTTATATTACCCCCATTTTCTGATCTCGAGACCTTGATCTTCTTCTCTGTCCGGTTCTCAACTAGAGCTTTGAACTCCGAACCTGCTAAAGACTTCATCCTTGGTCTTTAAAAGTAGATCCATGTCTTGCGAGAGAAATATCAATAAAGGAAACATAGTACATGCTACCGAATTGATGCTACGACATCGGTCCGAAACATCCAAATGTACTAGATCTAGTATCTTCTTAGACCTATCTGTTGTTTGGGAAAACCCTTGGCATGCTTCCAGCGTGCACCCTCTGCATACTCCTTGTTGCTCAATCTGAACTCTGGAAGACCGTGACTATCTCCCCGAATAGGCAACGCTCTATGATCAAGTGCCCCATCCTCTTGTGCCACAAATCACACAAGTTTTCTTGCTATGAACTAGGGCTCGACAGTTCACCCCCCCTATAACGCCTTCTCTAACCCCTATTACTTGTGTTGTTTCCGCTAATTCTTTTGGTCTAATAAGGACATGTTGGTTCTTGAACTCCACCGCATACCCTTATCCTCCATAACCGTCGAAAGCAAGTTCTTCCCGAGACCCGGAACAAACAAAACATCATCAAAGTCTAAATATTTCCTGACTGAGTCGAAAAGGAATGGTACCAACTCCTACAATTGGATATTTGGTATCATCACCAAGCTCAACCTGAACCCCCGAGTCCTGCTCTTGTAGACTAGTAAAACATTGTCAGACTGATGTCATGTGCCGAGATGCCCCACTATCCACATACCAAGCATTCCTTGGAACCGTGTTGGTAGAAAGGCAAGAGACCAATGAGAAATCCTTCTCGAATTTGGCAGCAAACTCACTCATCTGAGTTTCTGCAGAGGCTGTTGCTTCCCTTTGCCCTTCTTGTCTAGACACTGTGATGCATAATGGCCGTGCTTATGACAAATGAAGCACTTGATCTTGCGCAAGTCCTTCCCTGACTGTGAGGTTGACTCCTCATTCTTTACCTCACCCTTGTTGGGTCCTTTACCTTTGCCCTTCTTGGTTTGCCCAAAAAGAGCTAGGTTATCATCACCACCTTTCTTGTTGGCCTTTGACTCCATCCGAGTCTCCTCCTGGATGAAATCATCCTATCGTTTCTCAAATTTGGGAAGGTTCTCACGAGCACAAATGCCTTTGACAAATGGTTCCCATGAAGTTGAGAAACCATTAAGTGCCACGTTCACCATCTCTGTGTCTTCAACCGTCTCCCCAACTGCTACCAGTTGATCACGAATCTGCGTGATCTTCATCAAGTAACTGGTAACAATGTCAGATCTGGTCATCTCCATAGATGTGAGTTTGTTCCGCAATATCATCTTCCTGTTTATGTTCTCGCTCCGGTAGAGGCTAACTAGGGCATCGAACATCTCCTTTGCCTTAGTCTTCTCGGATATGTGAGGAATCAGGTGATCCTTCACTACATCCAAGATCATCCGCTTGGCCTTCACTTCCTTCTTTTTGTGAGCTGCCAATTCCTGCGGATGTGTAGGCAAAGTCACATCAGCCTTGACAATATCCCAGAGATCATTCTCTTCCAATAAGAACATTACCCTAACTTTCCAGGGCAAAAAATTGGGGGAACCTTCCAATCTATCCTCAAATCTGAGGCTAGCTGCTGCCATTTCTGAGATCTGAAATATTAATGACTGAAATAAAACAGTCTTGCAAATAAGCTTAGTCCTTCAAGCCAAAAAATATGAAACCCTAACTGCTGTTTTTTTTTTTATTATTTGCTTGAAACCCTAACTGCTGAAATATTAATGACTCAAAAAACAGTCCTGCAAATAAGCTTAGTCCTTCAAGCCAAAAAAAAAAATGAAACCCTAACTGCTGTTTTTTTTTTCGCTTGAAACCCTAACTGCTGTTTTTTTTTTTTCTTTAATATCCAGCAGTGATCTACTGCTGTAAACCCTTGAGGATCTCAATCACAAAACCTAGCTCTAATACCATGTAAATTTTCCAAACCCTAGATAACTGCTGTCCTATGTTATTTTAAAATAAATCAGATCTGAGAATAATTTATTCAAACATGCAACAGTCACACAGATGGCTGGAAAAATAAACAGCATGAAAAGCGGAAGTTAAATATATTTCTGAACCTGAAATATTACAAATAAAAGAGGCTACAGCTACAGCAGAACACTTCTGCTCTCTTGCTGCTTTTCTAGCCAGCAATCACTGTTCTTCTCCTCCTGAGCTTGTATTTTTCCTTCAACAATCTGTTCTCCTCCCATTCTTTTCTGTGTCTTTGTCTGTGTATCTAAAACACTCTTGATCTTCTCCTTTTATCCTTGAAAAATTTAACCCTAATCTCTCTAACCCTAAGATTAGATCTCATCTCAAGATCACTCTTGATCTTCTCCTTTTATCCTTGAAAAATTTAACCCTAATCTCTCTAACCCTAAGATTAGATCTCATCTCATCTTGAGATGTAAGGTTAAAAATAGAAAATCACTTAAGTGAATATCAAAATAGAATCACTTAAAGTGAATTACAAAATAGAATCACTTAAGTGAACTTAAAAATAGAAATTCACTTAAGTGAATTTCAAAATAGAATCACTTAAGTGAATTACAAAATAGAATCACTTAAGTGAACTTAAAAATAGAAGATCACTTAAGCGAAATTCAAAATAGAATTAGAAATGTCTCGAACCACTTCTAGCACGATTATACTAAAGCCTGTGCAAGAAGTTCTTGTCCGAGCTACATTTCTCAACAAATATTTGTCTTGTCCATCCGTCTGAGGGTGGTAACTGGTGCTAGGAGTCAATTATGTGCCAGCTAATCTGAAGAGCTCCTGCCAAAATGCACTGAGGAAACGACTATCTCTGTCACTGACGATAGTCTTAGGTAACCCATGGAGTCTAAACACCTCTCTGAAAAATAAATCTGCAACCTGAGGTGCCTTATACTCCGAGGAGATGGCGAAAAAGTGGGCAAACTTAGTCAATCGATCCACAACTACAAAAATGCAATCTCTGCCCTGTACCTTGGGTAGACCGGTTATGAAATCCATAGATATACTCTCCCATTTCTGCTCCGGAATAGGCAACGACTGAAGCAACCCAGCAGGGAAAGTATGCTCTGACTTGTTCTGCTGACAAGTCATGCACTCCCTCACATGCCGCAAGACATCATCCTTGAGGCCCTTCCAAGAGAACCTCTCCCTAACCTGTCTGTAAGTTTTGAAATAACCAGGATGTCCTGCAAGGGGTGTGTCATGGATAGCTCGTAAAATCTTCTCTTTGAGTTTTGACCTGGGAACCAAGAAGATTCTGTCCTTGTAGTAGATTATGTCATCTATCACCCTATACCTGTCATCCTGCACCTTACCATCCATTACCTTACTGGCAAAAGTGTTCTTGGAATACTCAACTAACAAGTGAGCCTTCCAATCCACTAAAATATACCAAGGAAAGTTTCCCTAATACCCAATCTCAAAATCGTAGGCCTGAATTTTGCTGACCCACTTTTGCTGCCGTTCATTCAAATCCTTCTGTTCCAGGAAGTACTTCAAACTGTTATGGTCCGTCCTGACCACAAATCTTCCACCTACCAAATACTGTCTAAACTTCGCCAACGCATGCATGATGGCGAGCATCTCCTTGTCGTAGATGGAATACAACCTCTCTGCATCCCTGAGCTTTCGGCTCTCATAGGCAATGGGGTGCCTATCCTGCATAATCACTGCTCCTATCCCCTCGCCTGAAGCATCACACTCCAACACAAATGGACGAGTGAAATCGGGAAGAGCCAATACTGGACAAGAGCTCATCACCTCCTTAAGCCTATCAAATGCCCGTTGAGCCTCATCTGTCCATCTGAAAGCCCCTTTCTTTGTGAGATCTGTCAAGGGTGCACCTAACTTAGAAAAGCCCTTTACAAACCTCCTGTAATAGTTGCATAACCCAAAGAAACCTCGCAGCTCCGTAAGAGTCCTCGGAGGTGGCCAATCAAGTATTGCCTGTATCTTCTCCTGATGCACCTGCACACCCTTAGCACTGATGACGTGCCCCAAATAGAGGATCTCTGTCAACCCGAATTCGCATTTAGAAGCTTTTGCATACAAGGACTGTGCTTCCATAATGCCAAGAATCTCATCAATATGTTTCAGATGCTCCTCCCAAGTTCTGCTATAGATTAGTATATCATCAAAGAACACTAGCAAGAATTTCCTCAACTGCTTGTTGAATATGTGGTTCATGCATGACTGGAAGGTCGCGGGAGCATTGGTCAGCCCAAATGGCATAACCAGAAACTCATAGTGTCCATAGTGACACCTGAAAGTTGTCTTATGAATATCCTGTTCCCGCACTCTGATTTGATGATACCCAGATCGAAGATCAATCTTCGAGAAATAAACTGCACCGTGCAACTCATCTAACAGCTCATCGATCCTGGGGATTGGGTATCTGTTCTTAATTGTTTTCTTATTTAGTGCACGATAATCTATGCACATTCTCATTGTCCCGTCCTTCTTCTTTACCAGCACAACAGAAGAAGCAAAGGGACTCGAGTTGGGTCTAATATGCCCCATGTCCAATAATTCCTTGATAGCCTTTTCTATCTCTTCCTTAAACTTCTTGGGGTGTCTGTATGGGGTCGTGATGACGGGCTTGGAGCCCTCCTCCAACTCAATAGTATGCTCAAAGCCTCTATCAGGTGGTCTCCCTGGCGGAATCTCACTGAAAACCTTACCGTGCTTATCCAACACAACCTGTATATCCACTGAATACTGCGTACTGCTGTCCACCTGTGCCTTAGAAGAAATTAGGCATTCGGCTGCCCAAGCAATATCACCATGACGGAAAATACTTTCCATCCTCTTCGCTGAAACGATCCTGGGAGCACCATTTGACATCCCCCTCAAAACTACCTTCTTCCCATCACTCCTGAACTTGAGTTCCATGGTCTGAAAGTTCTGAGAATACTTACCAAGGGAATGTAGCCACTGTATGCCAAGAATGGCATTAGTATCACCCAAATCCACAACATAGAAATCATCAGTGACAGTGTAATTACCTAAGGTAATATTAAGCTGCGGAATACGCTGGGTACAAGTCATATGAAACCCATCTGCCACCATAACATTAAAGCCCTCAAATGGCTCTGTCTGTAGACCCCTCTTAGCAACTAGTGCTGAGTCTATGAAATTGTGGGTTGCCCCACTATCAACTAACACAGTTACCCGCTGCCCCTGAAGGACTCCACGGACCCTGAATGAGTTAAATCTGGGTGTACCTGAAAGTGTAGCAATGGCACCACCCTTCACCTCCTTAGGTGCATGCTCCTCATCCCTGTCCTGCTCATCCTCGGAATCACTGTGTTCGCTGCCCTGTTTGTGCTCATACTGCTCCTCATCCTCACTATCAGATTGCACCTCAATGTAATGGACCTTACCTTTTCCCAAGCACCTGTGACCTGGTTCCCAAGGTTCCTTGCAGCTGAAACAGAGTTTCTTCCTGCGCAATTCATTCCGAACCTCATCATCCATCTTGTCCTTCTTAGGCCACTCTTTCTGGAAAGGTTTCTTATCTTTTTCTTTTTTAGATGGAAATCCCTTTGATTGAAATTTACTCTTAGGTGTAGAAGACTCCATATCTCTTGCCCTTTTAATAGCATCCTGTAGAGTAGGAGGATTGAATGCCTTAATCCAACCTCTCAAAGGGTCTGAAAGCCCATCTATGAACAATACAATCAACCTGTGCTCAGAGATGTCTGTCACTAACACTGATAGTCTCTGGAAATCAGCAATGTAAGTATCCACTGAACCCCACTGTTTTAGCTGTGCCAATTCTTTGAAGTGTAGTTCTGGATCCTTCTTGTCAAATCGGTCAATAAGCCTATTTGTAAATTCTGCATAAGAATCAATCTGGCTATGTCCAAGCGTAACCAAACCATGGTGCCACCACTCGTGAGCAATCCCATCAAGGTGTAAAGCGGCATACTTAATGGCCTCATCTTCCGGCATGGCATTCAGTTGAAAATATGTATCCATCTTCTGCACCCATGATCTAGCTGAAGTCTTGCCTGAACCGTCATAGTAAGGAATGGACAACTTCCCCACTCTCCTCTGCAACTCCTGATTATACTGTCTACCTCTCCTGTGTGGTTGTTGTCTCATCCTCATGTCCACATAATCTCGGAAGGACATTCCGGCTTGGAATTCCGCACTAGCATTGGTCCACTCCTGTAAAAACTGATCCTGCATCTCATTTACTGTAGGTTCCACTTCATCCTGCGGAGGGTTCCTAGGAGGAAAGTTAGGCATCAAGGGCCTAGTGCTTGCTGTCCTGTCATTCTGATTCCGGTTTACAGCCCTGTTATTCACTGAGGCTTCGCCATTTCCATTGTTTCTTTGATTCTCTTGTCGCCCATTATTGTTATTTTGGTTGTTCCCACCATTTGGCTGAGCGTTGTTATTATTATTTGCCATCATAACAGCCATCAACTGATTGAGGGTTTGCTGCAACTCTCGCTGTCCCCTAGCCAGATCATTAAACATTTCCCGGGTACTCGGTTCCTGTGGAACCCTGTCACCCATATTTACCTCTTCTTCTGAATCTGAGCTGAGAGCACCTCTTCCCCTTGGTCCTCTTCTCCTGTATGTGATATATTCCCTGTTCTCTGGATTCATTAATTATTTTGACTCATCCGGAAACCCAACAGGCTGGCAGGCTCGAAGCTCTGATACCACTGTAATAGCCTGGACAATTTATTAAGCAATTTTTTTTTCTCGATTTTATGGATGGATTGTGTGCAGACCCAACATCAACAGTTCATTGTCTTGACACCCTTAATACTGCTATAGATATATTTCCCAGCTTTCACAATAACCAGAGTTGTGCTCAACCATATTCAAATATATTGATGATAGTTGCAAGTTTCACATACTTATAATGTACAGATAATTATGTGAAAAAGAACCGAATTCATTAATGCTAAATATTATATATATTTTTTATCATTCATTCAATGCCAACAATATTTCTCACCTGTTACATTCCAGATGTTGGACAGCTAGTACAAGGAGGCCGAGCATATAGAAAATGGCGGCGATATGGAAAGCCGCGGTCACCCAAGGTTCCGCGCGGCTAGTATGAATACCGGTCGACCAAGGAAGACTCCACTATCCAAGTCGGCGGTGGTCGGTATAAAGCAGGTCGAGCAAATGAAATCGGCGGTGTATGATACAAGTCCTCCACGTCACCTTCAATTTCCACGGCGCCCAGAATATAGTTCGATGTAGGCTTAGGTTATATCTGATCGACCCTGCAGAAAACGCCCTCCAACAATGGTAGATTTTCCTGTGAATGCTCGCTGAGAAACCTGGGTGATTTCTCCAACTGACCAACTAGGGCAGAATCTTACACTGCCGAAACTGGTTCTCCCACGGGGTTTCGTCCGAGGGTTTGATTTTCGAAGAAGCTCTCCAAAAATTCCAATAAGAGAAAATAACATAAGCATAACCTCAAAATGAATTCCTTTTTTCCCTTATATCTCCTTTTTCCCGCTCTTTAATTTAATTTCACTTTATTAAAATATATCATTGAGCTCCACATTTAAATGAATTAAATAATATTTCCGTCAAAAGTCAAAAACGGAGAATATTAAAATAATTAATTTAAAAATAATTCCCTTTCACCCAAATTAGCTTACGGGAATTAAATAAGCTAACGGTTCCTGGTTACACATCGGAAGGGGACATGACAATTTTAGACACCTTGTCTCCTCAAGTCAAAGACAACAACCATTGTGCAAAAAGCGTGGAACAAAATATAGAAGTTATCGCCTTTTGTATATTGATAAACTCAAATTGAACGACACCTTGCACTTATCCTCGACGTTGTTGTAGCAAACCATCTAGCAAATCTGGCAAAGATCCTTCCTACCTCCACAAGAACCCCACCACAAGGGAAAGAAACCCTAACACACACCGCCTACAAATACATTCACCACAATGGCCACAATTTCCAAAGTATTTTTGGACCTCCTCACGAACCAACTTGAAGTTGCCTATGCCTTCAAGTGCCCTTTCATTACCGAATTTGTGCATGCCATGCCTAATGTTTACAAGTTGGTCGTCTTCACCAATAGCGACTGCAAATACACCAACCAAGTCATTGACAAATTAAATGTCCATGACATCATCATGTTGTTGGAATATATTACATTATTTGGTACATGCCAATGTACCACCTTGGGTACATCTCTAGATTAGGAGTTTGTCTTAGATTAAGGTTTGAGTAGTTACTTCATGCAATGTAATAAATGCACAAGTGTTAGAATGTGCAATGATGTAAATGTGCATGTAGTCCACATGTACATGAGTCATAGGATAGGTAGTTGAAGAGTCATGGGTAGAAGAAAGGCCAAGGGACATATCTCCCTATATATATGCCTTTGATAGATAAAGTGATAGTGTGAGAGATAGTTAGGAAGTATAGTGAGTATAGTAGGTACAATGTAGATCATACATCATTTATGGAGTGTTTAAGTCCTCCATTATATTATATTGTACTATTTTCATGAGCTTTCATTAATGGCTATTTTCTGAGTTATTGCAGAAGTTTCTCATATATTTTTCCTGCATATTATATTGCCATTATCATATAGTTAACATTGCTTGCTCATTTTACATCTTGTGGTTGCATTTCCTTTAATATAGATCATCAAAAACTAACAACCTTTACAGGGATACTGCAACATCCAAATTCAAGGACCGTTGTGCTTGCGAATTGGTAGAAGATTAATAAGAAAGGTCTCTAGGCAATGCTTGGCGAGTTGCAAATCACCCCAACCCTCCTTGTTGCTAGTGGCTCCACCCAAGGCGAGTATGCACCAAATTCGTATTCAATAGATTCGACAATTTTTTAATCGACACTGCCCACTGCTATGCTCAAGGATGAGTTGGATATTATAAATCCTGGACTTCCTAGAGATGTGGAGGCCATTCTTCAAGCTTTATCACATGACCATTGCATAGAACGACAATTCTTCAAAGAACATCAATGTCCCCAAGGAATTTGCCTATGTGCTATACAACTATGTGAACATTGAACCAGCTTATTCCAATCAAGGTAAATCTAAGTGGCAGTGTGGAACCAAAGAGGTGGTTCATACTCGGGGACAAGTGGACATACCCCACATATTTGGGTTCCAAACAGTCCCAAGAAATATTCCACTAAAATTTACACAAAAAATAGTCTAATGTTGAGCTATAGATCACTTTCGATTCCAATTTTCAGTAGCGTCAATCTAATCCATAAGAACGAATCTTTGAATTTTGAGAAAGGCGTGGCACTGGTTATATGCATAAAGCAAATAGAACCCAAACCAAACCGCCCTAATGTGAATCCAATGATGACAACGAGCATACGCAGCACCATTGGCAATCAAGACATCAACATATATGCTATGTATAGTGATGGCATCGACACCCACAACTCACACTCAAATCTTTTGAAATCTATTCCCTCCACGCCAAGAACTCTTTAATCCAAACCTCAAGAGTTGGATACAACGCTAGCAGCTCCAAACCAGAATATAATGCAAAATACTGCTCTCCCTAGCTCAAGACTGACATAAAACCTTCTCAAACTGTCAAAAAAGAATCTTCGATTCCTGGAAAACTTTCAAAGTTCAACCTTTCGAACGTTCAAACCCCAGCCTGAAGCCACAATTCCTCAAAATCCAACAATTTCAAGCTGAAAGTATATTCTAAAATGATGAAAACTTGACGAAAGGAGTTGATATTCAGTCCACTGAGCCTTTAAAGCCCTCAAATTACAGCATTTACAAGGGCTACTGGCCGGCCAAAAACATTTAAACACAAACCAAATAACAAACACAGTGTTCTACTCCCTTCGAGCTCTCCACTTTACCACCACAAACATACAAGCACATGCATCTAATCCCTAGTTGTGCACTTGATCCATGAAAAACTGCACCTGCTTTGTGTTCTCCAGCTTCAGTCGTTGGGCATGTGTCGCATACACGTTTGGAAGTGCCAAGTGATTGTTCACCTACTTGCATAACAGATACAGTCATGTCTGCAGCAAATCTATCTTCAAGGCCAGGAATGTCCTACTCACAAATGCATGCAAGTGAGGCAACCCAAAATTAGCATAGTTTCAAATGGATTGCACTTAGAACGAAGTGGGAGGAGGACCTCACCAACCCATCAATTGCTTGAACCAGTGTGGCTCAACCTTCGTAGCTATGATACTATAAAATATTCATAATAGGCGCATGATAATAGGCGCATTCATATTATCATATCACAAAATAATATAGCATATTAAATACCTCAAATAGCTAATTACCTAATAACAGCATATCTCAGCCGACAGTATAATTCAGACATGTTTTTATGCTGTTATGCTGATATCTAAACTTATTCCAATAGTCACATGGTCATGATGTAACACAAGTGAGGCCCATGTCAATCCCATATAACCAATTTAAATTAAAACTCTCAAATGCATAAAATCATGCCTTATAATTCAATATAATGGTAGTTTGATCTAGGCAGCTTGTACGAGAGTATATTTCTGGCCTTCAACCACAATATACACCTCCCATCCTTATAGTATAAGTCTCAATTCAGAGTCCTAATGTAAGAAATCCCTAAAAATGAAAAATTATCTTGCATGATCAAGTTGTTACTTTAGAATTTACAAAACAATTTGGAGAAAAAATATCAAGAATTTGGCATATAAACCAGAACCTTATTATACAATAAGAGGGTGCAATTTTCTAGGGAAAAATGAAAAACAGGCATGGCAAATGTGCTACATGTGGGATGCTAAAATATGTAAATTATTCCATGTCATGTACTAACAAAAGACCTGGAAGCCCCCTTTTCTGTATTTGTAAACAGAATGAATCGATCCTAAAGCTCCATTTCACGAACACGATGGGACAACTCAAACATCACTCATCTCAAACATGTGACAATTAACAAGATAACAAAATATTAGCCATCATCGTCGTCATCATTCTATCAGGCACACAAGGGGCAAAAGGCACAAGATGTAGAGAGGGAACCCAAAAAAAGATCCTAAAAGGAAGACCACAATTATTTTATAAAAGGTCAATGATGAAAATACAATATATAATTACAATCTACATCCACATACAATATATAATTACAATCTAAATCCAAATACAATATATAATTACAATCTACATCCAACTCTTTCCTTTTATGGAGCCTCAATCAAAACCAATAATTTATCAACCAAGAGTCGTCTGCATATCAATAATTAAAGACATAGGTAAACTTTCAAGTTCCCACATAACCAGCATGCCAAATTAGCATGCGAGACCCTTTGCGGTAACAAGCAAATTATTCACTTTACCTGTTCTAAATTGATTCAAAATTTTCAATGTTCATGGCATTCCCTTGACAAAGTTCGGGGCAAATCTATGATACATAGGAACTCCCCCCCCCCCAACCCCAAGGACCCACATTTTACCATCCTCTCAAGAGGAACAGGACGTTAGGGACAAGATACTTCTAGCACCCACACTTGGGGGGCTCTCGATGGCATCTCTTAAACAGGATGGTCCAAGATTGCATACCCAAGCATTCCCAGAACACCACAACATCCCAAGGATATTTGGGCATCTCCAAGACGACCTTGGGATATCGAGAGACACCAACAACCATCCCTAGGTGTCCCAAACATCCCTCAGCCCCCATGGGCTTTATAAAATATACAAAAAAAGGTGGTGGTGACCCCCATCCCTCCCTATACTGAACTCTAACCGTAAGACCCCAAAAAAACTATAAAGGGCAAAGAACCCCAAAGAGAAAATCAAAGCAAAAAAGAAGACAATAGAAGAATACAGAGCAACAGAAAGAAGACACAATAAGGAGAAGAATTAAAAGGTAAAAGAAAGAGCTTCACCAACGCAAGGGTTTCAGACTTTCAGTTTCACTTATAGTTTCTTTTTTTTTATTATTCTTTGCATTTTAGAGGTAAATTTCTACTTATTTTTTTTAATATTTGCATATGTAACTCTTCAATTAGGAATTAAATTTCTGATTCTTTTAAATTTTATCTTTTAGATTTGGTTGCTGGTTTGAAACAGAAAAACAAAAAGTTTGCATTTTAGAGTAGGCTCTAGGATTGGATTTCTTATTTTTTGTATCTTTCCATTGCTAGTTTCGAAAACAAAAAGCAAGCTACAAGCATGAGCTCAAGCAGTGAAGAATCCATGGAAGTTGTCCCACTTAGCCAAATGGTGTAATGTGTAATATTGGGCAATTGGAGTGGTGAGGGTGGAAATGGATCAGGAGGAAGTTCAGCTGCAAGGAGGAGTGGAGCCCACTCCTATGGTCCTTCAGCACTTTGGAGATAATATGCAAAAGTGCCTCTCAAACCAGCAAAGCCCCTGATATAATCTGTTACGATTTAAGACTAGGAAATGAGAACTCAGAGAAGATCTGGAGGAGTACACCACTTCAAGTGCAATATCTGCAGCTTTTCATTCAAGGGCAACTATACCATGGCTTGCTCTCACCTCCTACACATACCTCAAGATGGAGGGAGTTATTGTGAAAAAACAATACTTGATGAGAAGGCTGAAGTGATGAAATTACACAAATGATTAAACAGCTTCTGCCAGCGAAAAACAAAAACCTGTAAGTGGAAGATTAATTCTAGCGACTTCTGATGTATGTAGCACTTGCACTTCTCCCCTCTCCATTCTGATTTCAGGGCTCTTGAAATCCCAAGGGGAAGGGCTTCAACTTCAATGGGTCTTCTAGAGCTAAAAGGAAGGTCGACATAATTACAGATATGTACAATATGTAAGCACGCATCTGGTGGATGATGTTATTCCGCAGTTGTTCTTTGAAAATGGCATCCCATTCAATATTACTCTGTCTTTTTTTTATGGCGCATTTAGGAAAACCATTAATGGTGGTCCTTCTTGCCTACCCTCGTGAGAGACAAAAATGTAGACCACTTATCTGGATAAATTCTACTCCATGGTTATCTCGGTGAAGTTGAAAGAAACATGAGTCAGGGAAAGTTGAAGCATCATCATGACAGGTGGACTAATATTGCCCCACAGGCCACTCATAAAAATTACTGTCACATGCAAAGTGAGGCACTACTTTCTTCAAGTCATTGATTGTTCTAGAAAGCATAAGGATATAGTTTTCCATTTTCACGTTTTAAAGGATGCTATAGAAGAGGTTGAGCCCATTAATGCGGTCCAAGCGATAACAAATGTAGCCCATGCATGTAGGTATGCAGGGATAACCTCTTGGACTTCATGCCAATGCATTGAAAGACAGGGAAAGTTGATTGTTGAAGTAGGTGTTGGTTGATGCTAGAGACTTGCAATTTTTACTTGCAACCATCATACCTCTTTGGCATTTTTCCGGTCTTTTTCAAGGAAAGAAATCCCCAAACCTATAGAGATGAGTTATGCCAGTTATTGTATTCTATTGGAGAGGATGATTGAGATGCAAAAGGCCCAACAGTTTATGGTACTGTGCAGTGAGTGGAATAAATGAGCAAACTCAAAAACAGATGAAGGGAAGAGAGTAAATAGATAATATTAGATGATGATTGGTGGAACAATACCAAGTGCATAGTATTCATTGTGTCACCTACTATGGAGATCATTAGATATGCAGACACAGACTCTCCAAGTCTTGGTCAGGTTTATAAGACTTTTGACATCATGCTTGACCACATCAAGGAAGCCATTTGACAAAAAGGTCCCACATTAGCATTCTATGAGCAGCACACTCATCCTACCATTCAAAAATGGTGGGATAAGACGAACATTCCGTTGCATATGGCAGCATATGCTCTCAATCCTATGTAGTATGTATTAAGTACCAAGGCCCGACAGAGTATCTCCTATAGAAGTCACTAAGGTGAGAAGGGTTTTACAAAGGCAATGAGGAAGACATACTCTAGAGATGAAGCACTGTTCCTAGGAGATAACTGTGTCAGATTTGCAAAGCTTAGAGGTGAAGGATTCAATATATGGGAGGCTAGAAAGGATAGACTCTCCAATGCACATGAGAACCCCATTGGATGGTGGCAGCTACATGGGGATGGAGATCCTTGCTAAAGATGCTAGTAGTTTTCCACCTTTCACAGGTTGCTAGCTCCTCTACTGCTGAGAGGCATTCATCAACCTATAGCTTCATCCACTTTATCAATGCCTTGTGCCTCCATGATCGGAAGATACCTGAGTATCAGTCAAGTTGTAGTACAACTTTAATTATTCCATACGAACACAGCAAAATGTAACGAGAAACACTGTGCAATGAAATAAATAACAGCAACTAAGAGATTAAAACAGCAGGAACATTTCACTAGTTTCTCCAAAGCACACATCATGAAACAGTCTCAATAGCACCATGTATGCACAATCTCTTTGTCTGAACAATATGAACTTGAATATACACAACTCTATTCAAAACCAAACTGATTTGATGCCTTCAGACTGGTCTAGGGATGAATATATACCACCACATGTAATGGGGGAATAGTTGTAACTGCCCAACTCTCGCAGTTATTCTATTCTATTGGAGAGGATGATTGCGTTGCAAAAGGCCCAACAGTTTATGGTACTGTGCAGTGAGTGGAATAAATGAGCAAACTCAAAAACAGATGAAGGGAAGAGAGTAAATAGATAATACTAGATGATGATTGGTGGAACAATACCAAGTGCATAGTATTCGTTGTGTCACCTACTATGGAGATCATTAGATATGCAGACACAGACTCTCCAAGTCTTGGTGAGATTTATAAGACTTTTGACATCATGCTTGACCACATCAAGGAAGCCATTTGACAAAAAGGTCCCACATTAACATTCTATGACCAGCACACTCATCCTACCATTCAAAAATGGTGGGATAAGATGAACATTCCATTGCATATGGCAGCATATGCTCTCAATCCTATGTAGTATGTAGTAAGTACCAAGGCCCGACAGAGTATCTCCTATAGAAGTCACTAAGGTGAGAAGGGTTTTACAAAGGCAATGAGGAAGACATACTCTAGAGATGAAGCACTGTTCCTAGGAGATAACTGCGTCAGATTTGCAAAGCTTAGAGGTGAAGGATTCAATATATGGGAGGCTAGAAAGGATAGACTCTCCAATGCACATGAGAACCCCATTGGATGGTGGCAGCTACATGGGGATGAAGACCCTTGCTAAAGATGCTAGTAGTTTTCCACCTTTCACAGGTTGCTAGCTCCTCTACTGCTGAGAGGCATTCATCAACCTATAGCTTCATCCACTTTATCAATGCCTTGTGCCTCCATGATCGGAAGACACCTGATTATCAGTTAAGTTGTAGTATAACTTTAATTATTCCATAGAAACACAGCAAAATGTAACGAGAAACACTGTGCAATGAAATAAATAACCGAAACTAAGAGATTAAAACAGAAGGAACATTTCACTAGTTTCTCCAAAGCACACATCATGAAACAGTCTCAATAGCACCATGTATGCACAATCTCTCTCTCTCAACAATATGAACATGAATATACACAACTCTATTCAAAACCAAACTGATTTGATGCCTTCAGACTGGTCTAGAGATGAATATATACCACCACATGTAACGGGGGAATAGTTGTAACTGCCCAACTCTCGCATACCCCATGCATAACCACATACAAGGTTTGAAGTTACTCCACCAAATGTACATTATTATTATGTATGGCTGTATTGCAGGACCTGCACAATGCATCAAACCCAATGATGTCCACAATGAAATGACAAACTACATGTATGCATAAAAAATACAAACGCCTGATGGCAACTCACTAGAGAGGGGCCTGAGCTGACACCACATCAATTTTTGTTAGGAAGTGAAGTCACTATGCAGTACAGGCATCCAGGAAACAGGATTGCAGCAGGTTCAAGCAGGCCAGACATCTGGGCTGCTAGACGTCTGGGCTGCCAAACGTCTAGGCTGGTAGACGTCTAGGCTGGTACACATCCAGCCTGACGTCTAACCAAGTGGACGTCTAGGTAGACGACAAGATTGCAGAAGACGAACAGTCTTGGGAGCGGAAACAAACAGTCTTTTGGAGGCTTGCGTTGGAAGAGGAAACGAACAGTTTGGAGTCTTCATTTTGCTCTATAAAAGGGACTTGATCCCTTGCATAATAGGAAGGGTTGTTGAAAACGTTGAAAGATGTGGATGTAAATTTTGCTGAAAATAATAAAGAGAAGTTGCCATTGCCCCATGGTTTTTCCTGCACATTGCAGGTTTCCACGTAAATCTTTGTGTCACTTGTGTTACTATTTCCGTGTTCTATATTTTTTGTTATTGTGCTTCCTCTTGCAGGTGTGGAATCTGAAGTTTTTCCTAACATCTGGTATCAGAGCCAAGGTTTTGTGCGAGTGGGAGCTGCAACAATGACAAAAGGTGTAACCAAGTTCGAGATTGAGAAATTTGATGGCGAGAACTTTGCTCTATGGAAAATGAAGGTGGAGGATTTGCTGGTTCAGAATGACCAAGCTCAAGCCTTAAAAGGGGTCGCGAATAAACCGAGCAGCATGAAATATGAGGAGTGGACAACGCTTGATAGGAAGGCGGTTTCTACAATCTGTCTCTGCCTAGCGGACTCCGTCTTGTTCAATATAGCTGAAGATAAGATCGCGGAAGCCCTTTGGCAAAAGCTTGAAAAGTTGTATGAAACAAAATCAGCAACTAATAAGGTTTTTCTGAAAAAGTAGCTTTATAGCTTGAGGATGAAGGAAAGTTCATCCGTGGTAGATCATTTGAATGAGTTTAATACTCTCATCAGTAAACTGGTTTCAGTTAATGTGAATATGGAGAATGAAGATAGAGCTATCACCCTACTTTGTTCCCTCCCGGACACTTTCAGTAATTCATCATCAGGAACTCTCAATTTTGATGATGTGGTAGCCGCTTTGTTGGCAGAAGAGTTGAGGCAAAAAACGTCTCTGGAACCCTCAACCAATGAAACCCTATTTGTGCGAGGTCAACCATTCGAGGGGAGTAAACAAGGTAGAAAACAGTCCAGATCTAAGTCAAAAGGATGTAAGCAGAAAGGGAAGTGATGGCATTGTGGGAAGCCAGGACACTCCAAGAAGGATTGTTGGCAATTAAAGAATGGTGAAAAGCAAAATCAACCATCAGCTGAGGCCAGTGCAGCAGATTCAAGAGAGACGGCAACATGTGAAGCCTTTTGTATCAGTAACAGCAGATCGGTTTCATATACCTAGGTTTTGGACTCAGGTGCGTCTTTCCACATGTCTCCCCACACAGACTGGTTTGACAAATATCAGCCATACTGTGGTGGAAAGGTCTATTTGGGTGATGATCACCCTTTAGAAATTGTGGGAAGAGGGGATATAAGGATCAGGTTGGACGATGGTAGAGAAAGGATGCTATGTGATGTGCGACATGTGCCCGATTTGAGGAAGAATTTGCTATCAATTAAAATGATGGATAAGCTAGGGTATTCTGTCACTTTCAGTAACAACTACTGCAAGATTACCAGAGGAGCTCTTGTGGTAGCAAAGGGAGAATCTTATGGGACCTTATACCGTTTATGCGGTGATACGGTGACAAACCATGCAGCATCAACTTCGTTCAGGATGCAGTAATGCTATGGCATCAACGCCTAGGCCATATGAGTGAAAAAGGCCTGAAAATTCTGCATGACAGAGGTATGCTTTTTGGGGTTAAGTCTTGCAATTTAGACTTATGTGAGCACTGTATTTTTGGTAAACAGAAGAGCGTTCAGTTTACTGCAAGTCCTGGTAAGAGTTCTATTTTCTGCAACTTATACATTCGGATATATTTGGACCAGTCCCCACTCAGTCCTTCAATGGCGCCATCTATTTTCGGACTTTTATACATGATTATTCTAGGAGAGTGTGGGTTTACTTTCTCAAGAAGAAGTCGGAAGCTTTGCAGAAATTTAAAGAGTTCAAAGCACGGGTAGAAAAGAGTTTGGGCAAGTCAATTTTGTGTCTCAGGTCAGATAATGGGGGTGAATATTGCTCCAAGGAATTTGATAAATTTTGTATGCAATAAGGTATTAAGCACCAGAAGACTGTACCATACACTCCCCAGCAAAATGGTGTGGTTGAGCGGATGAATTGCACAATCATGGAACGTGCAAGAAGCATGCTTAGCGCAGCCATGTTGGAGAAAAAATTTTGGGCAGAGACTGTTAATACAGCTGTTTATCTTATTAACAAGTCACCTACAGCTGCGTTGGATGGTCAGATTCCGGAGGAGGTTTGGTGTTGTAAGACAGTTGATTACTCTCATTTGCGTACCTTTGGTTGTGATGCGTTTGCCCATGTACCCAAAGAAAAAAGATCCAAGCTTGACCCAAAGTCAAGCAAATGTGTTTTTCTCGGCTATGGGGATATAGTGAAGGGGTATAGACTGTGGGATCCTACTGCCCACAAGGTAATTATTAGCCGATATGTAATTGTTGATGAAAAATCCATGCAAAGGAAGGAGGTACAGCAAAATCCTAATGTTGTATCTGTTGAAGTAGAATTGAGTGAAGATGACTATGAAGATGAACATGCTGAAGTTCTTGATCAGCATGCAAAACAGCAAGTAGAACAAAAAGTAGAGCAGCCACAACAGTCACAAGACCAAGAGCCAGAACCGACAAATCATTGGGTTAGAAGATCTACACGCCCACAAAAATGTCCGGAAAGGTATTCTCATGTGTATCAGTCCTCTTTTGCTTTGTTAACTAATGATGGTGAACCTAGTTCATTTCAGGAAGCTAGAGAGTCTGAAAATGCAGAAAAGTGGAGGAAATCCATGGAGGAAATCGAGGCACTTCGCAAGAATAAAACTTGGGAACTTGTGGATCTCCCACCTGGAAGAAAGACTGTTGGAAACAAGTGGGTGTACAAAGTTAAGAAGAACAGCAACGGGTTGTTGGAACGCTATAAAGCTCGCTTGGTGGCAAAGGGCTATGTGCAAAAGTCAGGTGTTGACTTTAATGAAATTTTTTCTCCAGTTGTGAAGATGACTACTATTAGACTTATACTTGCACTTGTAGTTGCACAGGATTTGGAACTAGAGCAGCTTGATGTAAAGACTACTTTCTTGCATGGTGATCTCGAGGAAGAGATATTTATGGATCAGCCTAAGGGCTATGAAGAAAGAGGCAAAGAGCATTTGGTTTCCAAACTGAAGAAATCACTGTACGGATTGAAACAGGCGCCAAGGATGTGGTACGGGAAATTTGACACCTTCATGAAGAGCCAAGGTTTCAGCAGGAGTGAAGCTGACCATTGTGCATACTATTGGAGGTTTGATGGTGGCAGTTTTATTATTTTGCTGTTGTATGTTGATGATATGTTGGTTGCAGGCCCCAGCATGAATAAAATCGTTGATCTTAAGGCTCAGTTGGCTAGGACATTTGAAATGAAGGATTTAGGAGCAGCAAACCAAATTCTAGGGATGAAGATACACAGGGACAGAAAAGGAAGAAAGATCTGGTTAAGTCAAAATTCATATGTGGAAAAGATTCTGCAGCGCTTCAATATGAGAATGCTAAATCAGTTAGTACCCCACTTCTTCCACACTTAAAGTTGTCTTCCAACCAGTGTCCTAGAACGAAAGCAGAAAAGACAAGCATGTCTCGTGTACCGTATTCATCAGCAGTAGGAATCCTCATCCATGCCATGGTGAGCACCAGATCGGATATTGCCCAAGCAGTGGGAGTAGTCATCCGGTACATGGCAAATCTTGGTAAGGAGCATTAGAATGCGATGAAGTGGATATTCAGATATTTAAGAGCCACTTCAGATGTTGCCATTTACTTTGGATCGGCAAATTTGCAAGTTACAGGTTTTGTGGATTTTGATTATGGTGGAGATAGAGATGGAAGAAAATCCACTACAGGGTATACCTTCACTCTTGCTGGTGGAGCGGTGAGTTGGGCTTCTAAGTTGCAGTCTGTTGTGGCTTTATCAACCACTAAAGCAGAATATATTGCAGCGACTCATGCCAGCAAAGAGGCAATTTGGCTAGAGCGATTGTTGGGTGACATCAAGGTAATGCAGGAGAAAATTACGCTGCATTGTGACAGCTAGAGCGCTATTCAGCTAGTGAACAATCCAACATTCCATGATCGCAAGAAACACATTGATGTCAAGTATCACTTCATCAAAAATGTGGTGGAAGAAGGTAGGATCCTATTGCAAAAAATCGACACTGAAGTGAATCCTGCAGATATGCTTACAAAGCCGGTCAAGGTAGAGAAGTTTGAATGGTGCAGAACTTCTATGGGCTTGCTGAAAAAGTAACAAGGGCAGCAATGGGCAATTGGCACTGGATAAAGATTTTTTGGCAAAAGAATTCCTTAATATTGACTTCAAGTGGGAGAATGTTAGGAAGTGAAGTCATTATGCAGTAAAGGCATCCAGGAAACAGGACTGCAGCGGGTTCAAGCAGGCCAGACGTCTGGGCTGCCTGATGTCTGGGTTGGTAGACGTATGGGCAGCCAGACGTCTAGGTTGGTAGACGTCTGGGCAGCCAGACGTCTAACCAAGTGGACGTCTAGGTAGACGACAGGAATGCGGAAGACGAACAGTCTTGGGAGCGAAAACGAACAGTCTTTTGGAGGCTTGCGTTGGAAGAGGAAACGAACAATTTGGAGTCTTCCTTCTGCTCTATAAAAGGGACTTGATCCCTTGCATAATAGGATGGGTTGTTGAAAATGTTGAAAGACGTGGATGTAAATTTTGCTGAAAATAAAAAAGAGAAGTTGCCATTGTCCCGTGGTTTTTCCTGCACATTGCAGGTTTCCACGTAAATCTCTGTATCACTTGTGTTACTGTTTCCGTGTTCTATATTTTTTGTTATTGTGCTTCCTCTTGTAGGTGTGGAATCTGAAGAATTTCCTAACAATTTTACCACCTACATCTGACCCCCTGTATAGATTGCTCGGCATCCCCACCAACTGCATCGTTGGAAACTTGGGATGGGCAGGTTGTGGCTCATGAGCAGGTGTTTTTGTGTGTACTGCACAACAAGGGTATGTAAACGTTGATTTTTCTAGCAGGACTCCTCGTACTTATCCCACACCATCCTGTCAAAGTCATGATGTTTGACCCACTACTTGGCAATCTTCTCTCACTATAACTACAGTTTCTTCTATTGGTGAAATGCATCAACCAGACGTGTCTCAGTCACATTGTGTCACAATTCTAGATCAGCAATACATTGGTCTCTCTCCAATAGGTGTTGATCATTCCTTTGGAGTTGCTCCTTGTACTTGCAAAGTATTGCCACAAAGTCCTCCACATGTCTAGTTGTTTGTCTCTGCTTGCTCCCTCAAAAGGTGCAATCCTCTTTGAGACTCTAAGTTCATAGTCTCTTTGATTTGGCTAGTTGGCTCACCAATTTGGATAACTCCCTCTAGGTGTATACATTGGCAAACAAAAAAATGGATAAAATGAACAAAATTTAACTACTTTAATGGCGCATCAGGTTGCTCAATCATAGCATCTTTCTTCACCCCAAGTGGTGACTCGATGCCTACAATTTGGTGTGATGCAAGCTAAATGTCCAACAGTTGACGATACAAAATCATGACGCCTAGGGGCATTTTGGGTAGCCCTAACCATACGTTTATCTCCCACTCCAAGAATGAAGTTCAATGAGATCTTCAATTTGCTTCTATCACACCTCTCCTCTGGCCTAATTATACAATTTGCTATCTCACACATGAGTCAGACCACCACAAATGCTAATTTGTAACAAAGCTCATCAAGAAATCTTCATGCACGCATGTAGTATGTTCCTAAGCTGAGTGAAAACCCCAACTATCCTCATTTCTAACATGCCTCTTGAGACATCCTAACTTGCAAGCACATACATACCTATTACCCATTTATATGTCAATAGGGCTATTAGTCTCTCGCCCTCGTATGTAGTCTAAGGTCGGTCTTCTAACAATGGACCACCCTTCTATTTTGTAGCAACAACCTCCCTTATATGCACATCTCTTTGCAAGGGTTGTTCCTCCCCTTTAGCTTTGGCCTCCCAATGAGGCTCAAACTCCACCCCTAGGGCAAATACTTCAACTAATACATGTGGAGGTTGTGGTGCTCCTTTGGTATATTTGGTAAAAGCATTCCCACCTACTACTCGCACTCCTCAATTGTCAAATTTACCATGAGCACCTAGATCTTGTAATATTCTTTGTTTGTACTCTTTGTAGAAGTGATCTCAACTCTTCTTCAAAGGCTTCAAATTCATTGACCTAGATCATGCATGTCTCATCCAACTCTATGCGTCTAGCACTACTATCTTCCTACTCTTCTCTCTTTGTCGATTTGGTGTTGTGACAAGCTTGACCCTTTCCTTTGATCAACAGATTCTAAGCCACCTACAGATCATTTTGCCCCATTTGCAAGTTTTTTGCTTCTAGCTCTATCGACACATCCTCAACTGCTTGTGATAGCAAAGGAGGAATAATCATCACCAAGCACTAACGAAGTTGCAAGGTTTGGTCCGAGCTACTCAATTCCTCCACATCTTCCTTGACATCCACTAAAGTGTTCCTTCTCTCTCAAAGCTTCTTTGTTTTGCAATGCAAACTACCTCCTCCATTTTAGCCGCTACCAAGTTGATGATATTGTACAACTAATATTGCACCAATCCAATAGAAAATTGTCAACATCCCATCTAATACTAGAACTGGCTGCCCCCAATTTGCAACCGGTGCAATTTGACTCAGTAGCATAGTAATTTAAAATGCCATAGAGAAGTTCTTATTTCCACAGTACATAAAAGAGCGTGCTCACTATGATAAATGTGAGGCCCAATCAAACTTAACCCCATCCATAATTCATTGCATATAAGGCACAAGCTAGATCGAAATCCCCGAAGCACACACCTCAACTATCAAGCATGACATCACCAGGCATATGGCACACTTGTATTCTTTAGTACACAACAAGTTCATCTTCAATCCCCTAAATCCATGGGTGGATAATTTCCTCAACTCCTCCTATGATATAAAATTGATGTTGCAATACTAGTCCATATTACCCTACAACTTCTTTTGACTGGCTCCTTTCCTTTTTACTAGTTTGTTTCAAGCCAAGCAACTCAAGCACTTGCATGAAGACTTGCAGTTCAAAGGTGATGTGCAACATGCATGACACAACCTAAAATTTGTTGCATCTTGCCTATGAGTCATACATGCACAAAATTGTTGCAAGAAAGTCCTTGAATGCTCCTTTTTCAAGTGGAAAGTCCTATAGGAACTAATGCCCTCCTAAACACCTTCTTCAGTTCATGGACATTGCCATGTGACTCCCACCAATCCCAACACAAATCCCCTAAAGCCAATTTCCAATTGACCTCCAAGAGGCTCAATCCGGGTTTGTAGTTGTCTTTGCCTACTGCTTTGCCTTTCCTTTAGTGGATGACAATGAATGTTCTAGTCTTTTGCTTTGTCTCACTTATTGTGCAGATGGGCCTCCTCTCTCAATTGTTGAGTGCATTTTACCAATGTCAAGCTTCGTCTTCAACACACTCTAGATATTAGATTGTCGTGATGTTGGTATGCTAGATGAATGGCATCTAGATGTTGCTAGAGTGCGTTTCTCGTGACACCATTGGATTATGCCCATGTGATGACTGCCTTTAAACACATCATGCTCTATCATTGGTTGTTGCATATAGGTGTGGAATATGGAGTACTTGCAAGGACACAAGTTAGGGTCTCTAACCTGACATGTCATGGCCACGCTTGCCCTCATCATGGCCTCCTCAAACATTGATCTCTAAATTTGTATTACTCAAAACCAACCAAGCAATCAGTTCCCAAAAACTCCAGAGGAAAGCAATAGTCTTGGCAATTGCGTCTCTCCACATTTACTTTGAAGTTCATTGTCGCTTAGACTTCTTGGATCACAAAACCCTTATGTTACATGCTTCAATGTTTATTTCACCCTTCCCTAGGCCAATAGTGAGCAATTCAACTGCCCGGCACACCCCCTAATTGAGAGTTTGGCCCCCGCAAGTGACAACTCCTAGGACTTGACAAATACCCTTCACAACACATATTAGTGGCACAAGTCTAGTTTCTACTTTGGCACCCTAAAAAAGTGGCAATATTTCAGCAAAATCTTTAGACAAATGCACATAGTCGTGATACCCAACAATTGTTTGATTGATAGTGAGGTTGAAAGCACACACATCACCCCTCGTCATCTTGGTGCAACATTGGTCAAGGTGTTCTATGTCAACATCCTTAGTGCTCGTTGAGTCGTTGGCACAATTAGCAATGGTTCATCCCACTAAAGGTTAGTAGTGATGAGTGTCTACAAGGGATGAACAACATGGAACACAAACAAGAGATGAAAGGCAAGGAATGCCAACTCCAGGTTGACACCTTGTTAGATGCTACACAATATGAGGCATGCACAATTCATTCTAAGCCCCAGGCATCAACAATACCAAGTGTAACATTGTTGGCAATAAAGAGTACTCACCAAGTGTTGACAACAAATAGGATTCAGCAGGCGACAAAAAACACCAAATGTGTAGGCATCAACAATTCCTTTGCCTATGTCAAGAATGGTAAAGCTTCAATGAGCAATCAACAACAAACAAAATTGACTAAACACGCGTTAGCAATACATAAGCATGTAGGACGGTACATACATCATTAAGGAAGTAAGCCAATGCAAGGTTGACACCCTTGCACTGAGAGGGGTGTCAGCACCCCTTGCATCAATTGAGAGGTTAGCAACACCAACTTCCCCCCCAAAATTGGCACGGTTAATGCAACCAACCACCCATGAGAGGTTGACACGATCATTGCTACCCAAGGGTCAACAAGGCCTACAGTTCCTCAATGGAACACATGCCGACCAAGGGTCACCATTAGTGACAAGCTCATGTTGGCCTTCACGGAGTGTCTCCCTTGAACACATGTAGTATACTCATTGCTTTTTGTTTTGCCCTCTTCCCGAAAACCCTTAAATGAAATGAAAAAAATCACCACTTATAATGTAAAATCTACACCATCTTTATCGCACAATTGTTTGCCATGAAGAGGTGATTATGGTAGGATGAGCTTTTCTTATTTGGGATGACAAAATAGAAATTCAAGTAGCCCTATTTCTCTTGGACAACATTGACCAGCTCTTCCTTATCTACCACTTCAGAATTTAGGACAATTTCTCATATAGAGATATCATCATGTTTTCTCAAAGGGGTTCAATCCTTGTTTCTAACACTTCTACCTCCTTCCCACCATGTTCATTGTCGATGTCTTCATGTGAAGAGGGATACCAAGCATCCTCCTCACAATCAAGTTGTGTCTTCATGGGATTAATATTCTTTCACTATGTTTGCACATTGAACAAAAGGGGCTCTTTTGAGGAAAAAGGTCTTGGTTTCTTCTAAAACAACATATCTTCCTTCCATTGCATACCCTCATTCTATTTCCCTAGCACACATGATGGTTTGATTTTTATGAATACTACACTACACCATCAACATAATAGTGTTAAAGTTGCATTTGGTTTCTTCTTGCCTTATTTTGCCATGTCCTATAAAGTTTTGTGATGCGGACAATGCAAGATGGCAAAACACGTTTTCGAGACAGCGGGATGCATTTCTAGGATGACAATATATATACGAGACGACGAAACGTGTCTTGGAGACTACTCCCAAAACCTAAGACACTCCCCATGGAACTTAGACTTTCATCAAGTTCGAGCATCGCAAAGGGTGACGGAGTTGGGGTAGTGATTGCCTCTCTTTCAACTTTTCCCTTAGTAAGTCCTCATTTAGTTGTGAGACAATATCATAACGTCCTTCACCATACTCTAAATGATTAAAACCATTATAGATACCATCACACCTTATTCCACAAATTTCTCCACCACATTCACCTTAGCGTCAAAAGTCCCTATTCAATCCCCACTTTACTTGATGAAGTGAATTGGCAACGTTTTGCTTCATTTTATCGATCATTGTCCTTTGCACTCTTGCTAAACTTGCCAATATGAAAAAAAAATTAAAAATAGATTTCTAACATTAAAATTTTTACAAAATTTAATATCACATGGGTCGCCCTTCTTTACCTACATCCATTATAAGTGCTTATCATACCAATGCTTTTATTGTTGCTAGGCTATCTTAGTGGCCCACTACGCCATCATTCTTATCTCATCCAGCTTGCTAAGTGAAAACAACTTCTCCTCTATGCATTCTAATTTGATTCTGCAGGGCTAATCTCAAACTCAAGATTTGGAATTCCAGTAGTACAACAACCTCCTCTCTATATATTAGTTAAAATGACGTATGACCAACCATCGACTTGTATGTATTCCTTAACACCCACATAATTTTTAGCATTTTTTCCCAATCAACACCTTTGGATCTACCTCTACCTACCCATATCCTCAACTATAGTACAAGCTTGAACACTAATAGTTTTTTTAATTACTTCGTTCAATAAGTGTCCCACACCATAACTACATCAGTTGTTCAAAGGACTATTGGTGTTCCTCCGTTTGACACTATGCACTATGTCACATTGGTCTTTAACATTGTCATCATCTTTAATCTCTCTAATCATGCACATCATGTCCTTCCTGTTCACCTCAATTGATGTTTCATCTTAGTCTTCATCACTCTTATTGTCAAAGTCGCTCGTTGCTTGGCTTCGACTTCCTGCCCCCATCATTTTCATCTCGCTTTCTAGGTTAAGCACCCTGTCCAAGGCTTCCTCATATGACGTGAATGGTACCACCTTCATCTTCTCCTAAAAGTTCATACCAAGTCCATCCATTAGGAATCAGCTTTTCAATCCATTAGTGGGTTGGTTCTTTGGCTTGCCAATCAATTCCTTAAGGCAATAGTTATTGGGTTTCATGTCCTCATGTTTCTTTTTGTTTTGTGATGTAAACGTATCCAAAAGTTTGTGTCATCTTGTCGAGGATGAAATTCCTTCCCTAGGGCTTTTCTCAATTCTTCCTACATAGCAAATGGAGTCACGAACGTAGTCGTGAATTGTAGATTCCAATCCATTCTTATGACTTTAAGCGTTATAGAAAACAATTGCATCCACATCGCTTTATCATTCATCACATTCACTTTCCAAATTGTTACAAAAGTCTCAATGTGACGGTCATGGTCTTCCTTTCCGTCTCAAAGAATCTTTGGCTATTTCTGCTTACCCCTTCCAATAGTAACCATTATCAATTGTGTTGGTCCTATTTTCACTCCTGAATGGTGTTGGGTTGCATGAGCACTATCCTCAAGTTGTTCCTCGTTCATTGCATCAACTACACATTTCAACTTCGCACGAAGGCATCATCATGAATAAAACCTTATTGATTATAGCCTATTGTCTTAACTCCAACAACTACCAAACACACTCCTCCATGGTTGCACACATGGAAGACTCTTGTCCTATGCGTGCCAATCGCACTCTCACACAGGTGCTAGTGTTAGAATCTCTACCATAGTCATTCACCAATCGCCCTCTATCTGTTGCAATGTCAAGACAAAAAACTTTGTCATGTGTTTTGTCATCACACACATCTCCAACCTCACGACCTTCATTGGTGTTGTATTCATTGTCACGCTCATTGATATCACCTTCATCAGCATGCACACCTTCATACTCATTGCCACAACCTTCGTGAACATCCACTCTATCACATTTGTCAACATGAATTTTGGAGACACGCACTTCCTCGCCATCACAAACCGTTACCTCATGCCTTTTGTCACACACTTCATTTGTTCTTTCCACGTTGACATTATGCTTCTTTGTAGACAGCAACAATGTCTCCAACCAAGCTTGTTCTTCATGCATCACACTCTATTCCTCATCAAACACCAAGTCTTCTACTTGATACCTACCCTCCTCTCAAGGGGACCACATGCATTGGATTTCTGGCAACAAGACTCCCCATGTCACCAAGACAGGCAAGACTGCATTGTCAAGAGTATCTACACATCTTTGTCCAAAAGCAAAGACAGGCAAAGGTATGTGTACCCTCTTATGAGAGGGCTTAGTAGAAGGCACGTCTTCTACACTTCCTTATCCACCTTAAAAGGGCTTTGTCAAACTTCGTCATGCCTGTGCACGCATTCGTCCTCATGATTGTTGTTTGTTGCCTATTACACAATGCTCTCATAACTACAGTGGTTCACTAGACTATCTTCATTGCATGCATTCATGTTCGTGGGTACATTGTAGTGCATCGGTCATTCACTCATCATGCTCGCTCTGTGTCACCGGGTTCACTCAATCAAGATTCGTTGCAAAAATGACACCAAATATAGTACAGCCTTATGTATTCCACTTGTAATAAGAAACACTATGCAATTATCCCCGTGAGTGTGGTCTACCGGCAAGGACGCCACTTGCATTATCGGTGATGTGACCCGAGTTCAATCCCCATGGTGGATGTGTATAAGAAGTATTACTCAAAAAAAAAAACACTATGCAATGAAATAAATAACAACTACATGATTAGAACAGCAAGAACATTTAATTACCTTCTCCAAAAGTGTACATCATGCCCTAGTCTCAATAACATATGCGCACAATCTTCTCTAATCAACATGGACATGAATATACACAACTCTATGCATAAGCCAACTAATTTGATGTGTCCAAACTAGTCTGGGGTTAAATATATACAACCATGGCTAATGGGGAAGTGGTTGTAACTACCCAACCACCACACATCCCATTCATAACTACATACATAAAAAATTTGAAATTACCCCACATGACGGACATTATTATTACACAAAGGTGTCATGCACAATATGACAAACCCGTGATATACACAACAAAATTACAAATTACAGTTATGTTATAAAAAAATAAAAAATAAAAACTCAATAACTCAACTTGGGTGGCACTTGCGCTACAGCCATGTTAGTTTGACAGCCTACAAGAGTCCTAAGCACAATGGGAAGTTGACCCTGGGGATGCAAGACATACTGATGTGGAGGAGTAGGATTGCTTGGGGTCTCACTACATTAGCTCCTTGATTCAAAGAGAAAATGATGATGACACCTTTGGCATCGTAAATGACCCTAAGACTTTCACATTTCATTTTCACTACTTTTGCCCTTGTTTCCGATTTCTACTTCATCTTGGTACTTTGTTTATGTAATCAGAACTAGGACAATAACTAAAATTTCAAAATTTTAATGTTTCAAAGTTTAAACTCTATAGAATTAGTAATTTCCTATGGTTTTCATTTTATTATTATATGGATTTTGATGTTTGCGCATTTGAGGTGATGTAATTTAATTATTTTGCTTTTAAATCATGTAATGTTTTATATTCATTCTTAAAAAATTCAATGTGGACATTAAATTTGTTATTAATAATAGGTCATCCCCCAACCATCCCACTATCATCCTGAAATTTGAGGCAAACCACAAATGTCCCTGAGACGCATCTTGCTACACCACGTCATCCTTGTCCCAGAAACTCCGTGGAATATAGCTGGCAAATTGGGTTTTGCAATGAAGAGAAAATAATTTCCTTGGCTATAATATAATTGCCCTTGTGGTAGTAAGAAAACTGTTCACTTTTGCTGTTTTAAATTTTCAATGTCGTTAGGCTTTGACCCTTTGACAAAGCTCATGGTAAGCATTGTCAAGCCATTTAAGCTCATAATAAATCGACATCAGATACAACAATAATGAAGAATAGTTGACTCCAAAGTACATACAACATTATCTGCTCCTGAAAAATAGATGGATCTTAGTAAGCATACTACAATATGCAATTTGCATCAATAAAAACTCACATGAGAAGAAGATGACAACAAAGAAAGAAAGAAATCTTCATTGTCAAAGATCAGAGATGTGGAATATATAAACATCTGCAAGATGTGTGACCTTACTAATGCTATTTCATCTCATCAGATTGTATGGATAATCAAAATTTCATACTTTTGAGGATATCAAAATAGTGTTAAATATGATATTTATCTAGAAATTTGGAAAGTATATTTCATTGGCTAATTCCCCCTATCTGCATCTAACTGACACTCTACAAAAACTTGACAAATGCTATCATTAAATCCAAAAATTAATAGCATGACTAATGCCTCTGATCAACTCATAACTGAATTGAACGAATGAATGAACCAAGCTTATACCTCTGTTCTCTCTGATCTTCCTCAGTGTATCCAGTCCACATGAATGCATATATATCTATCATTTTACTGGATACTTCTTATGAAGAAAGACACCCTGAACATCTCAAACCTTGGAGAAGAATACACCTAACATGAACCTGAAACTGGATGAAGGAAGACTTGACCTCAACTGAACTTCCCTAAACAAAACCCATAAAAGTCGCTGAAACGTTGCAAAAAAGCAATTAGGAAGAACCTAAGAACCAGAATTAAGCAAAGCCAGAGTTGATTAGTCTATTGTCAGCATCTCTTGCAAAGTGGCAATATGATCACTAGCAGTAAAGAAATATTTCTATCAGATTAGTGTCCATAGTAGCCAGACTCAAACTTGGCTCGGATTCAGCAAGACTGACAAGACAAGCCATTTTGGACTTCTCAAAAAATGTCAGCCGAAACACAGGAAAAAAGTTCACTACTCCAAATAAGGTCTTTGGCCTGCAAATGAAAGATTTCAAGTTTTTACTCTGATTTCTAGGTCGCCTGAGACTCTCATGTGCATACCTGGGGAGCCTCACCAAAACTCAAAAAGATTAACCAAAACACAAAGAGTCAATCCATTTCAGCTCATTTTGGGTCACTTGTCACTCTGCTTACATTAGTACCCATAACTGTTCACAGAGAGTGAGTATCAACTGTGCCTCTCTACCCAATATGAAGTTGCCATAAACCGATGCTCGAATCTACAGTGAATATGTTTTCATCCACCACTGTCTACATGCTTGCAAAGGTTTATAAAGCCCTCCTCATTGGGCCAGGACTTGAGGATCTCCACTTTTGGACTTATTGGTATGGAACCACACCAAGTGCAAGAGATGGACTTAATAAAAGTACCCTATAAGAAGTTGCATTAAATTAATGCCGGAATCTACAATAAACAGATCTTCATGTGCCACTCTCTACATGCCTACAAAGGCATGTGAAGTCCTCTTCATCTGGCCAGGACTTGAGAATCTGCACTTATGGACCTAGAGGTATAGGCCAGCAACAAGCGCAAGGTATGGATTTAACCAAACAAGACTTAAATCTCCACTGGACTCCGTAGCATTTTTGTAGCCACATCATTATTAGTAAATACAAATTTATACATCACATTACTTTCAAAAATATTATGATTCAGCAATCTCTATCTATAATCTATCTATGTTCATTAATCTGTCTATTTAACTAAACGGTAAAATTATTTCTTAGATCACACACCTCTGCAACGTATAAGACCTTTTGTGAGCAGTGAAGTTTTTCCCTGTACTTTAGTTCAATTGTGTGCCTCTTTGAGTTTCCACGTTTTGAACAAACTCACATTAACTCAAGTCTTATCAATCCGCAAATGTGTTTATATAACAGATAAATATACACAAATCATTTAAAGAAAATGCGTATATAATTGAAAAGTCAACAAACCCTGCAATTTCTACATAAAAATTTTCAAATAGATGGCACAGATTTGCCAGCTAAATTATTAAAATTCGAGCATTTTCCAAAATAAATCAATCCCTCAATCTATCTATCTATCTAGCAAAACACATCTATGCTTCACTGCAGCAAATTTACAGCTAGCGGAGTGATTTTGGCAGGTGAATTATACATATTTCAAGCTTTTTAACCCTGTTTCAAATATTCTTCTAAGGAGAACACATACATACTTCACCGCAGCAAATTCTACAGCTAGTAGAGTGACTTTGCCAGCTAATTTTACAAATTTCAAGTTTTGCTCTTCGAAGATTTACATATCCTTCTCATAATTTTGGCAAAAATTTAAATACGCTCTGAATTTAACATTTTCGAATCCCAGAAAATCGATGCACGATGAGAAGTATTGAATTAAAATAAAAGTACCTGGAGGAATGATGAGAAGTATTGAATTAAAATAAAAGTACCTGGAGGAATGCTGTCGCTTCGTGGAATCCCCTGTATTTTCCAGCATTTTTTTTAGTATTTTCCGGACCTCCGAGGGTTCGAGAGAACAAAAATTAAAAAGAAAAAAAAGAAAACAATTAAAAAAAATACAAAACCAGAACTTGAGAAGAAAAAATAAGGGGAGAAAGCACAGGTTTCTCCTCCTTCTCGGAGAAACACCCGCACTGTGAAGGCAAAATGCGTTTAATTCTAAATTATTGTGTATATACAAATGGAGGAAATTAAGAAGAAAGTAGCGAAATGAAGTTTATACATTTGTCTTGGATTTTGGGAATCTTCTTTGCTAACGAAACCTGAGATTTATTTTAAAAATATATATATATTTATATTTATTATTCCTAGTAATAAATACTGATGTGGTTTGGGGATAGCTTTAACAGTTTTTTTTTCACATTTTTTTAAAGTAGCTTTTACAATATTAAAATCCTACCTCCACATTTTTTAAGTAGCTTTTACAATATTAAAATCCTACCTCCACTATATAGCACTGCATTTTATTAGAATAATATTTTTAAAATTTTGTCTTATTATAGTTTGTTTTATTAGATTTGGACTGCTGAGTTTCCTTCCTCAAACATGCAACCAAAAAAGTGTGATAAATAATCTTTATGAAAACGCATTAATGTTACAAAATACGACTGAAAAATCTTAATCATTATTTGATTTAGACATTCAACATTTTTTTAAGCATGTAATCAAAGAATTGTTATAAACCATAGACCGAATAAATCTTAATCATTATTTGATTTAGACATTCAACATTTTTTAAGCATGTAACTAAATAATTGTAATAAATAGTTTATATGAAAACACATTAATGCTATAAAATAGAGCAAATAAATCTTAATTATTATTTGATTTAGACACTCAACATTTTTTATCAGCTTCAACTGAACTTGTTACTTTTTCTGACTATGGAAAAGAGAATTTAATTTCACAATCCTCTATTAAAACCCCTCTATTTGCTATTAAAACATCTCTATTGGCTAGTATATCTTCACATTTGTTCTCTTTCCTTACCATACCTGTAAACTTGATTTCTTCAAACTTTGTAACAAGGTTTTGTATTTCCATAATGATCTCGTATATGTTTCATGGAGCATTTGATTTCCTCAAAATTGCATTTTTTTTACTATTTAATCAGCTTCCATCCAAACTTTGTTCCATTTTATTTGTCTGCATATTTTTAACCCTTTCAAAGCCGCCCAAGCTTCAACTTCATTATTTGTCTTAAATCCACCGTTGAAAGTGTAATCAGACAAAATCTCACTCCTATCATTTTTAAATATTCCTCCTCTTCTTGTTGGTCATGGATTTCCTTTAGATGCTCCATCAAAATTTAATTTGACTAACTCTACTTCTTGGGTTCCAATTTAAATTATTTGCCTTCCTTTTTTCTCCTATACCCAACATCATAATATTGATGACTTCCATCTATTAAGGCTCTTTGTTTCAACATTAGAGACTCCTCTATGACTAAACAAATCTTCCTTTTCATTATTTCTAAAATGTTTTCCTTTCCTTTAAATATTCTTATAATCCTTTCCAGCCATAAAGTTCAAAGTATTGTATCTTTTGATATATCCCTAATTGTCTATAACGTCTCACTTTTAAAAGTACTTTGCCATTGCTTTAACCATTCTTCAATTTTACCATTCATCACCATACATTTACCAATTATATCTAGAATCTATTGTCATAGTTCCTAGACTATTGAATTGTGTCCCAAGAGATGGTTTATACTCTCCTCCTTTGTACATAGAACACATTATGCAAGGCCATGAAAACCCTTTTTCATTTGGTTATCCCAGGATAAAAATATTCGTATAACCTACTAGCCATACAATTATTTTGACTTTTGGAATGCTCGGGCTATCCCAAATATTTCTCTATATTCTTGCAGTTTTCTTATTTTGTTGGTGCTTTACATAATATATGCTTCTTGTTGCGTATTCTCCTAAGCTATTCAACTCCCAAATCAACTTATTTTCAACTCCCCTCTAAATAATCATTTTTTTATCTTTCTGGCTCAACTGCCTCCTAACAACAATGCTCGAATTGTAAATAAATCTCTTTTCCATTTGCATCTTCTTTCCTGCTCCTTGTACATAATATTTGAAACCTTATCACCATATTTATCTTGAATTAATCTCATCCATAATTTCAAAATTGAATCTAGATTGAGTAGATTTTTTATCACACCAAGTATCCATCCAAATGGAAAAAATATCTCCAATTCCAGCCACCTATCCTAGCCCTTTAATAACTATATCAATTGATTTTTTAAAATCGTTCAATATTGCATAACCATCTAGTAGTGAGAATGTAGTAAAGATTAAGCTTGGGTCATTGAGTTAAACATATGTACTTAGAAGAATTATTGTCTATTATCTTTGACTCTCTTTGAAATGAAATGAAAGATTTTAATTACGTTCACGAGACCCAAATATGGTCTATGGGACCTCAAATATGGAAGTACAATTACTCAAATCATATCATATAATCTTTAATATCTTTGAGAAGTTTGTTCCTTCTCCTTCTGATTTGTGTTAGCAATTCTCCAACTTTTTTTATTTTACTATCTTCAAATAAATCTGTAATAAACTCGTTCCCAAGTGTTTCTTTGTATTTGTCACGGATATTTGAAAAACTAGGGCATTTATAGATGAAGTGTTCCTCTGTCTCTACTGCTCCTGTGCTGCATAGAGTACATATCCTTTCTTCCCAGTGTTCTTTGGGCGTTGTCCATCTCCCTGTTTCACGTCTAAGCCTATGAGAGCTAGTCCTTATTTGAGCAATGAGTATTTTTTCCTTCCACTTGATTTCAGCGCCTATATACGCTTTGTCCTTGTGGTCATACGTTGGGTTAAAATTTGCAATATAATATTGTCTTTTCCTGCTTGCATTTTTCCACGTTTCACTTATGAACTTTTCATTCACATAATTTTTTATGTCTTTGTTGACATTTGGGCATTCATTTATGTTGATTTCCCAACGTTTCATCCATTTTTGATTTTGTTTCATCCACGTATTCTTTCGCCTATGCAACTCTTCGTCCCTAGTTGCTCTAGGCCATCTATCATTTGTCATGTTTTCTGTTTTTTTCAAGTAACATAATAGCTTGGTCATAGCAATTGCTTCTAAAGCGAACATTCCAGTTTCAGCTAGAATAATTTCATAAGGGGTTGTGGCCTTAATTTTGAGAAAGTTTGTGATTAGATATTTTTGAATCCTTTCTATTTGCCTCCATTTTGCATTTGTTGTGCCACTAGCCCACACCTCGCAACCATACAACAGAACCGGTGTAACAAGTAGGCCAAATAAGACCTTGGTGGTCTTCCAGTCCCACAACTCGACATTCCTACACCTGTTTTGAAGTGCATATAGTGCTCTCTAGCCACTTTGAGTTCTTTTCATCCTACATGTATTCCAATTAAGTTTGTCATGAAAGTCTATGCCCAGGTATTTGTATTCTACTACTACATCAAGCGGTTCTCCTGCAAACTAAAATTTGAGTTGTTGCTTCTTCTTTTTGCTAAAAAAATCATAATTTTTGTTTTGCTTGTGTTCACCTGCATCCCAACTTCTTTACAAAAGAGTTCTAGAGCTTGAAGGTGATCTTCTAGATATTTGGTTTTTTTGGCCACAAGAATTACTCATCTGCATACATGAGGAGTTTTACCACATATTTGGCTAAATGCACACCCTCTCCCCCAAATTTGTTTATCCATTCTTCTAACTTGTCAATGTACCACCCAAATAAGGTCAGAGATAGAGGGCAACCTTGTTTGACACCTATGTCACTACCAAAACATTCGGATAACCCTTCCTGTGTTCCGATTCTAGCCTTTACATGCTCATATAGTCTCGTGAATCGCTACCTCGTAGTGAATTGGAACCTCTAGCTCTTCCATTCTCGCTCCATAATTTTTTCCTTGGCACTGTGTCAAATGCCTTTTTGAAGTCTACAAAACAGCAAAAAGCCTCCTCTTTTTTGTCCCGTATTTTTTCCACTGTGTCTAAGCGTGATACAGTGATCAATAGTTGAGTGCTTGGGCCTAAAACTTGCTTGCCCCTTTGCTCTCTTTCCCTTTTCTTCTGTCCATATGCTGATCCTACGCTCTATCATACTCCCAAACAACTTTGCAAAGAGAGGGTTGATCATGATAGTTCGATAGTTTGAGGGATTATTTACATCTCCACTTTTAAACAAAGGAATGGTCAAGCTAGTTGTCCACTCGATAGGGAAGCCATTTTGTATGACCTCATTGAAAATTTCTTTGATTTGCGGTGCCAAGATATCTACCCCCCATTTTATATGCTCTGCTTGAAGATTGTCTATGTCACGGGCTTTACCAGTTGCTATTTTTTTATCCCTTGAATAATATCTTCAATTGTGAAAAGTTCTTTCTTGACAATGATAGTAGGGGGTGTCTCCTGCTGGTTACTACGCTGATACAGTTGTTTTGAATACTCCAACCATTGATTAACTGTTATGTTATTTTCATTTTGCATCCTTTTCACGCTTAGTTCCTTCCAAAAATTTTTTGGTTCATGCTTCCCTAAATAAATCAATTCTTTCCTCCTTGTTCTAGTGTATTCTTCTTTTTTTGCCCTTACCAGTTTCTCATATGCTTTTTTGTTTGCTCTTGTTTTACCCATTGGTTCCTTTAGTAATCTTCGCATTTTTTTGCAATCTTCATCGAACCATGGGTTGGTTGGGAAGCTATTCCTTTCTTTCTTTTTAGGTTTAGCTCTCTTGCATTTGTTTAGAGTTTCTTGAATAACTTGCATTAACCATTCACTCTTACTGTAATCTCTACTACTGTGATGTAGTTCTTCCCTTTCTTGTAACTTATTATTTAATATTGCTCTAAAATTCTGTCGATTTTCTTCTGTTAAGAGAATGTTTCCCTTGTGAGGATATTTATTTTGATTGCCTTGCAAGTGTTTTTCCCTTGGTTTGTCTCCATGCATTCAAAGTTTCATAACAATTGGGTTGTGATCCGACTTAAGTTCCACTGGAGAATCTTCCACTTCTAGCTCCTCTATTTTTGGTATGTAATTTTGTGAGCATATTACATAGTCTATTACACTTTTTCCCTTATATGTTTTGCATGTATACTTTCCTAAAATTTTTCATTTGTTCATCCCATTGCAAATAATCAAATTGTATAAGCTGCAAAGATCTAACAACTCTTCTCCATATTGCGTGATAGCCCCATGCTCATCTTCTGAAGTCCTGATCCACTGTTGATTTTCCTCTTCTGGCATCCAAAGAGGATTAATCTCAATATCTTCATTACCTTCTAGAATGTTAGCTTGCTTATTTGTTGTCTTTGCATTGAAATCTCCAATTAATATAATCTCCCCCAACTTACTATATATTGAAATGTCTCCCAAAAAAAATTCCTTAAAACTAAGTTTACATTTGTAAGAACTCTTAAACCGAGACCTACCCTAGTTTTATCATCACACACCTTGTTTTGTTTCACCAAAGGAAATTCCTTTTATCATGTAATCCTGGCTACAAAAATGACTACATAATATAGATTAAACTTTTTCTACCAATTTTTTCACAATATACAATATAATATGTTGGAATTACTTGTAAGACTAATGTAATTAGTTACTCTTCCTACCAATGAAAACCATCTACAATTCTATCATCATTATCCCCTCAAATAAGAGCATCCCTATATATGTTGCTAGAAAAATTGCCTCCTCCATCTAAAGTATAACTTGCATTTCCTTACTTTGATTCTATTTGGAGTGTTTAGAAAACAAATTTTGGATTTTGTCCTATTTACTTTTTGCTTTGACTCTCTTCCATAATCCTTTAAAAAGTTATCCAAATTTGTGGCCTTGATTTTGAAGAGATTGATAAACCTATTTTAGAGATATTAATGCAAATATAATCATATAATAGAAGGAAAAATAACATGCATTCATAATTAGAAAAAATATTTATCCAAAAAACTCTTGACCCAGAAAACTAGCAAAAACTCAGAGGCACACCTTTTTCTTTATATTATATGCACTTTTAACCAAGTAGTTGCAATATATATAGGTATCCTACAACACCGAACAACCCTAAACCACCAAGTGGTATTATAATACAATGGGTATAAAACCATGGGCTAAAACCACCCATACTCGATAATTAAGGAGACCATCCCAAAAATAAGGACCTTGCACATTATGTTGAGGTGTACAGTTTTTTTTTTTTTTATTCTCCTCTACAAAGGATACAACACATCCAACAATTTATCCATGCCCTACCAAAAAAGGGTTGTATCATTTACAAATTGTTGATAGGTGATGTTGTTAATGCTATTACTAGCCTTAAATCCACTTTTAGCCCATCTTTGTATGTCTTATTCAAGTTTCTTTCCAGTACCTTTGTCATAATAATGAACAAATATGGTCATAGCTTGTCTAAGACCCGTTTTGGCTTTAAATGATTATGTTACTAGCCCAGTGAACAACATTGAATATGATACTGTAAAGACACAAGCTTTAACCCATCTAGCTCATTTCATATTGAATCTAAACTTTTCTAATACTGCAAAAATAATATCTCATATAACTCTATCATAGACTTTATTCATATCAAGGGTTAAGATCATTGCTCTCTTTTCTAGAATGTGTTGAATGCATTACTTCATGAGCTAGTATGATCCCATCCAGAATCTCTCTCTCTTTCGTAAATCCTTCTTGATTTTTTTAAATATTTTTGTCTAACATGGTCCTAATCGATTTGCCATCACTTTCAAGATTATCTTATATACCATATTACATAGGCTTATGGGTCTGAATGAATCAAACAATTTTGCATCCTTCTTTTTTGGAATAAGGAAAAAATGTTACATTTATTTTATAATTTATGTATTGTTTTACCCTAAATTATCCCATTGCCACCAATAAATAATCCTTCATTATTTCCCAATTATGCTGATAGAATGCTACTAAGAGCCCAATTGGACCTAGATATTTATCCTTATCAAAAGATAAAATAGTTGAATGAATTTCTTTTAGAGTAATAAGCTCCATCAATTTGCTATTGTCTTCATTTGTTACAACTGAAGGTGCTTACAATTGTTTATCATTAAGAACTTCAATTTCATATTATCTTAAAATATTATAGTAAAAAAGCCTTGTCTCCTTTTTTATTTCGCTCTGGTCTTCAAGCCAAACCCCTTCTACTCATTTAATTCTACTAATTATGGATGTTGGTCTTTGTACTATTTCCATTTTACAAAAAAACTTTGTGTTTTTTTCTTTCTTCTAACCAGGTGTGTCTTGATTTTAATCTCCAAAATTTCTCTTCCTTACTCAAAATATTATGATACTCACTAAGCAACTCCCTTTCCTCAAAGCTTGGATAATTATGCTCGTTTTTTTGGATTTTTGAAAGTTTTTATTTTAATTCTTCTTTCTTCTTAAAAATATTTCTAAGAGTGTTCTTGTTTCATTCTTTTAATCTAAATATCATTGATCTAATTTTTTTTGAAAGATCATATAACCCACAATTTCTTGCAGAATTCCACTTTTGGCTATCATATCAACAAATTAAGGATGGTCTTCCCACATATGCTCATATTTATTTATTTTCTTTTTATATCACTTACAACCATTTTAACTCTTAATAGCCAGTGATCTAAACCAATCCTTGACAAGGTATCAATTTTAGCACAAGTCTCTTCATCTAGCCAATGATCTAAGAGTATGCATTTGTCCATTTTTTTTTCTATCAAGTTCTGGTTTGTCCTGTTGTTGGTCCATGTATAGTTATCCTCTTCAAATTCAAGCTCCCATAGATTATTTTTTTGGATGAAAGTTAAGAAAACTCTCATACTTTGGATTATTTTCCTAACTCCCCCAAAAATTTCATCTAGCTTGGTTATGGCATTAAAATCTTCTATGATCATGAATCGGGTTTCTTGGTCTTTAATTCTCATAAAGGCTTCAATCCCACTCTATACTTCTAATATGCTTGACATAATTGTAGGTCCATAGACATTGGTAAGGATAAAATGAATATTTTTAAAGTAGTATGTGACTGATGAGGCTATCTCATGCCTAGTTTTATGAATGATTTTACAAGAGGTTCTAACTCAATTTAAACATTTTAGAATTCCCCCTACCACTCCATCTTAGTCCATAACATCCCTTCCCGTATTGTCCATACTGCTTTTCTAGTTTTGGAAACATATTCCTTTATCATTTTAGTTTATTGGATATAAATAATATCAGACTTATTACTTAAATAGAGGTCCTTGATACACCTCTACTTTGAGGGGGTATTAGCACCCCTTATATTACCAATACTGGCCTCTCCTATGAATTACCAATATCATTTTTTGGTTTGGTAAAGAGAAGTTCAACTAACTTAGATTGTGTTTCTTTTTATATGTTTTCTCTTACTTCCATTGCTCTTGCTTGATAATTTAAAGAGTTTCCTCTTTTTGTCATTACAACATCAAGAGTAGGTTTTATTACTCTATTTCTCAATATTCTTTCATAGCTTTCTTTTTCATTAGATTTATCCTCTCTTGTCTTTGCTAAGGAAGTTTTTGACTTATCTTGCTCATTTTATGATATTTCATTGTTAATGCTAGAGGTATTAACATCTAGCAATACATTTTCTCTACCACTTTCCTTCTCTTAATGGTGCATGGTACTTCAAGAGAGTCTTCAAAATCTGATGAGGTGCATTCCTTATATTTAGCATGAATGTTCATCTCTAAATCAGGATCATATTGAGTAGACAACTCCTTGTTAATATTTTGATCCTATTGCACCATGTCCTCTAAGCTTTGATCTACTTTTTCTTCATAGGCTAAAGTCTCAAAAGAATTGGTATTTCTTCCAATGTCTTTACTCACTGGTCTCCACTATTTATTTACTTTCATCCGTCTAGACCTATTTTTGGAAGTTGAAAACCATCCTCATCCATATCCATTTGTAAGTTTCTCTTAAGGTTTTCTACATATCTTTTGTTGCACTCTTATTAAGGCATGATTTATCAATATGCCCTACCTCATGACATCTTCTACATCTGAAAGATAAGTTTTCCTAATCCATGGTTTGGATCAACAACAATGATTGATTATGGTAAAGGTTTAATTATATCAATCATGACCAATATCTAGGCATAAATAGCCAAGACCCCATCATTCATAGTTACTAAAATCTCAAGGAATTATCCTAGAGTATTACCTATTAAATTTAAGGGAAACTATTTCTCATAAGTCAATGGGAAACCCATACATCTTGACCCAAACTGGTACTAGATATACTTTTTCAGGTGCAAAGCCTTCACACCAATAGATAAGGAAGAGTTTGGCATTTTCTATAAACCAAGGACCCCATTTTAGGATTCTATATCTTTGCTATATAGAATAGAAAATGGCTAGGAATAAACCTTTGGGAATAAAGGATAGATTCACTCCTAGAGACTTCTATCTCCTATCAATCCATTTTCTTAGAGTTGAAGCCCCTTGCCAAAGCCCATTAAATTTACCAATGACTACCTTATATTTGAGCAATGAGGATCGTTGCTCTATGAGGTCTTCTAACCTCTGCTACTAGGGATGAGTCTAAGGATTTAGTTGTAAATCTATCCATGGAAAGGAAACTATAACTTGATATCTACTAAAAATTACTAGAATATCTTATAGCAATTGTATTATTTGAAAATAAACCTACAATAATTTGTATGCATAAATTCTAAGATAATGAAGGGATAAATGAAACTTAGCTAAAAACTTCTATGCCCAGATAGAATGTCCCACCTCGCTAATGTCCTAGCCCTCCATTACTCCTCCCATCATCCAAACCCTAACTGATAAATATTTACAATTTTGTTTCCTACGACTTGAAAAATCATCATTATTGTTGTTCCAAATGACTAACTTCATAGGGTCATATCTCCCTCAATATTGATCAAGTTCCTTCATATGACCACTCATTTTAAATTTCTTCAAATTCCACACAAATTAGTTGAAGAATCATCTAAACTGGATAACCCTTCACAAAGATATAACTCCTAAAAGATAAGATGTTTTTTTGAAAAATATTACCCAAATTTTACTGTTATTTTGGATGATTGTCTTCACATGGTTGTATCTCCCTCAATACTACTTGGATTCTTTTGTATGACCTCTATTTCAAAGCTTTTGAAATTCTACATAAAATGGCATAAGAATCCTCTGAATCAAACAACTTTATGCAAATATATGGCTCTTGAAAGATGAGTTATTTTTTGAAAAAATTGCCCTAAATCTATCGATTCATAATTTCTTCATCAAGGTTGCATTTTATATCATAGAAATCCTTTCCTAGCAATACCTTACATATTTCTAAAAGTGATAATTAAAATATTATTAATTTTTTTTAAAATAGTTTTGTTCTATTCTAATCCATTTTTTTAATTGTGTGAAGGCTTGTTGAGGCCCACTTAAAACGGGTTGACAAAACATCAAATCTAGCTTCTTGTTTTGGTAAGAGTCTAAGCTTATCAGCTTGTCAATTGGTGCTAGAGACTTAGATTTAATTATATTTTAATTGAAAAATATAATAATTAAAGTTTATTTTTTATATATTTATTATGTATTATTTTATTGTATTTCAACAAATCATATAATGGTACTATATGGTTTTGTAAGATTTGAACTTGAGTGGTATTTTATCTTAGAGTTTCTTAAATGAAAATTGGTATTTTAAACCATAATTTAATATGTTTTAATATAATTAACATTAATTTATTTGTTTTTTTGCTTGATAATAAGGGGTTGTACTTGGGTCCTCCACTCTTGACAAATTACATCTCTCTTATTTAGAGATTGAGAGTTTACAAATAGATACACTTCTCATCTCAATTGAGATGCTATAGCTAGAAACCTACATCATTTTACATAAAATATCTGAATTCATGATTTTCATTTTCTAGATCTTTCAAATCTCTGTTTGAATACAATTACTCCAAAATTGAGCATATTTCTTGACTTTTTTCTATAGCAACCTTCACAATGCCAAAACTTCACCTCTACTATCTATGTCTTGCATCTTAGTAGAGCAATATTTCCAAAATATTGCAATATCATAGTTTGTTGTACCAAATTTGGATTGCTAGTTTCCTTCCTGAAACACAAGTGTAACCACAAAAATTATAATAAATAGTCTAAATGAAAACACATTATTGTTAAAAAATAAAACATATATTACCAATGGAAAATATTAAAGTAAAACTTAATCATTAATTGATTTAGGTAATCAACATTTTTTGTCAGCTTCAACTAAAATTTCTACTTCCTCTAACCATGGAAAGGAGAATTTAACTTCACGATCCTCAATCAAAACCCCTCTATTGGCTAGTTTATTTGTATATTTGTTTCCTTCCCTTAATATATGTGTAAACCCGATTTCTTCAAACTCTTTAGCAAGATCTTGAATTTCCACAATTATATCTTGTATGTTCCATGGAGCTTTTGCTTTCCTCAAAATTGTATTTATTACTATTAGAGAATCGCCTTCCATCCATACTCTATTCCATTTAATTTGTTTACATATTTTTAACCCTTTTAAAGCTTCCCAAGCTTCAGCTTCATTATTTGTCTTAAATCCACTATTGTTTCTAATTATTCCTCCTCCTCTTGTTGGTCCTGGATTTCCTTTAGATGCTCCATCAAAATTCAATTTAACCCACTCCATATTTGGTGATTTCCACTTTATATTATTTACCTTATTTTTTCTTCTCTTGTACCCAACATCATAATTCCATTTAATTACATAACTCCATCTATCAAGACTCTTTGCTTCTAAATTAGGAATTGGGTAAGTTGATAGAGTTGGTTTAGACTCCTCTATGGCTAAACATATCTTCTTTTTCATTACCTCTAAACTGCTTTCCTTTCCTTTAAATATTCTTCTATTCCTTTCTAGCCATATAGTCCAAAGTATTGTATCTTTTGATATATCCCATGTTGTCTGTAAAGCCTCACTTTTATAAGTGCTTTGCCATTGCTTTAAACAATCTTCAATTCTGTTATTCATCACCATGCATTTACCAAACATATTAAGAATCCATTGCCATAAATTCTAAACTATTGAGCAATGTCCCAAGATATGGTCAATACTCTCCTCCTCCTTATTACAAAAAACACATTGAGAGGGGCCATGAAACCCCATTTCATAAGGTTATCCCAAGATAAAATTCTTCTATGACCTACTAGCCAAACAAACATTTTAACTTTAGGAATGCTTAGGCTATCCCAAATATCTCTCCATATTCTAGTGACATTATTATTATGTTGGTGTTGAACATTATATCCATTCTTGTTGTGTATTCTCCTGAGCTATTCAACTCCCAAATCAATTTATCCTTGGCACCCCTTAGAATAATCACAGTTCTTATATTTCTTAGGAGAATGCAATAAATATTAAACTTGGGTCATTGGGATCAACATACTTAGAAAAATTCTTGCCCATTGTATTTGACTCTCTTTGTAAAATCTCTAGATAAATTTTCCCCTAAGAGCTAAGTTTGCATCTGTAAGAGCTCTTAAACCAAGACCTCCCCTAGTTTTGTCATCACACAACTTGCTCCATTTCACCAAAAGAAATTTTATTTTATCATGTAAACTTGACCATAAAAAGGATCGCATAATAAAGATTAAACTTTTTTCAACTGATTTTGGCATAGAAAACAATGACACATAATATGTTGGAATGGCTTGTGAGACTGAATTAATTAACTGCACTCTTCCTGCTAATGATAACCATCTACATTTCCAAGCTGGAAGTTTATTTTGAACTTTACTAATAACTAGATTCCATAAATCTATCTTCATTCTCCCCTCAAATAAAGATATCCTTAGATAAGTTGTTGGTAAATTTACCACTTCCATTTGAAGCGACCTACAAATTCTTGCTTTGATATCAGGAGTGTTAAGGAAGTAAATTTTGGATTTAGTCCTATTAATTTTTTTTCCCTTAAGCTCTTTCGTACTCTTTTAAAAATATATTCAAAGCTCTGGCATCATTTATCCTTGCCCTTTCAAAAAGGGTTGTATCATCTACAAACTATTGATGAGTGATGTTATCGATGTTATTACTAACCTTAAGTCCATTACTAAACCCATCTCCTTAAGCCTTCTTTAAGTTCCTACTAAAAACTTCTAACATAATAATGAAAAAATAAGGAGATAGAGGATCTCCTTGTCTAATGCCTCTCTTGGCTTTAAAAGAATTTGTCACTAACCCATTGACCAACACTAAATAAGAAATTGTAGAGACACAAGATTTAATCCATCTAACCCATTTCTTACCAAAACCAAACTTATTTAAAATTGTAAAAAGAAAATCCCATTTAACCCTATCATAAGCTTTACTCATATCAAGTTTTAAGATCATAGATTTCTCTTTTCTTAAAGCTGCTGAAGTTATAAAAGCTGCTGAATGTATAACTTCATGAGCTACTATGATCCCATCTAGAATTTGTCTCCCTTTCAAAAATCCTCCTTGCTCTTCTGAAATGATTTTGTCTAAAAATGACCTTAATCTATTTGCCATAACTTTGAAAATAATATTTTATACCATATTACATAGGCTTAAGGGTCTAAAAGAATCAAACAATTCATCATCCTTCTTTTTTGGAATTAGGGTAAGATAAGTTACATTTATTTTATAAGGAATGTATTGTTTTACCTTAGATTGTTCCAAAACCACTAATAAAGAATCCTTCACTATATCCCAATTATGTTGGTAAAAAGTTGTAGAGAGCCCATCTGGACTTGGGGATTTATCCTTATTAAAGATAAAAGAGCTAAATGAACTTCTTCTAGAGTAATAGACTCCATCAATTTCCTATTGTCTTCATTTGTTATAATTGAAGGAACATTTTGAAGGAGTTTATCATTAAGAACTTCGGTCTCCTCTGAACCTATAATATTTTGATAAAACGACTTTACCTCTTTTCTAATTTCACTCTGATCTTCAATCCAAACCCCTTCTATTGATTTAATTCTATTAATTATATAAGATGATCTTTGTACTATAGCCATCCGATGAAAAAACTTTGTATTCTTATCTCCTTATTTTAACCAAGTCTGTTTTGATTTTAATCTCCAAAATTTATCTTCCTTACTCAAAATATTATGATATTCACTAAGCAACTCCCTTTCCTTAGAGCTTGTATTATTTTGATCACCTATTTGGAATTTTGAAAGTTTATCTTTTAGTTATTTCTTCTTAAAAATGTTTCCAAAGGTGTTCTTGTTTCATTCTTTTAATCTAGAGGTCATAGCTTTAATTTGGTTTGGAAGAGCATACAACCCACCCTTACCTAAAGAATTCCATGTTTGAGCTATCATATCAACAAATAGAGGATGGTATTCCCACATCTACTCATATTTAAAATATGATAATTTTTGAATTCACTTACCACCATTTTAATTCTTATTGGCCAATGACCTGAACCAATCCTTGTTAAGGTATTAATTTTAGCACAAGTTCCTTCATCAAGCCAATGATCTGAGAGAATGCATCTATCATTTTTTTTTGCTATTAGATTCTGGTATATCCTGTTGTTGGTCCAAGTATAGTTGTCTTCTTCAAACTCAACTTCCTATAGATTGTTGTTTTGAATAAAAGCTAAGAAATCGTTCATAATTTGGTTCAATTTCCTAATTCTCCCAAAAAAAATGTTTAGCTTGTTATGGCATTAAAATCTTCAATGGTCAAGAATCAAGTTTTTAGTATTTACTTCTCATAAAGGCTTCAATCCCACTCCAAACTTCTAATCTACCTGACTGAGTTGTAGGTCCATAGACATTGATAAGGATGAAGTAAATATCTGCAAAGTAGCAAGTGACTAAAGAGGCTATCCAATGCCTAGTTTTATGAATGGTTACACAAGAGGTTCTAGAAGGATTCCAACAAGTTAGAATTCCCCCCGCTGCTCCTTCAGAATCCACAACATCCCATTCACATCTTGTCCATTATGCTTTCATAGTTTTTGAAATTTCTTCTTTTGTCATTTTAGTTTCTTGGATACAAAGAATATCAGGTTTATTACTTAAACATAGGTCCTTAATACACCTATGCTTTGAGGGGCCATTAGCACCCCTTATATTCCATGAGATGATAATCATGTCTCATTAGGGGCTTTTGGTCCCTCTTGCGTATTACCAATATCATTTTGTTGTTTGGTAAAGAGTTCAACCAACGTAGTTTTTGTTCCTTTCTCTATGTTAGCTCTTGCTTCTTTGGATCTTGCTTGATAATTTGAGGGTTTTCCTCTTTTTGCCTTGCCTATATTAGAAGTAGGTATTATTATTCTATTCTTCAATATTCTTTCACAATTTTGTTTTTCAACATATTTATCCTCTCCTGGTTCTATTATAGAAGCTTTTGACTTGTCTTGCTCATTTTTGGTATTTCCTTATTAATGGCAGAGGAATTAACTTCTAAAACTGCATTTTCTTTACCAAATATTTTCTCCTAAATGGTGCATGGTACTTCAAGAGAGCCTTCAAAATTTGATGAGACACATTCCTTAGATTCATTAAGAATGTTCTTCCTTAAATTAGGGTCATACTGAATAGACGGTTCCTTGCTAATATGTTGAAATTATTGTATTATGTCCTCTAAGTTTTGATCTACATTTTCTTCATCGACTAAAGCCTCAAAAGTATTGGAATTTGTTCCAGTATCCTTCTTATTGGTATCCATTGTTTAATTTTTTTTTTTCTAGATCTATTTTTTGGAAGTTGAAAACCATCTTTATCCATAACCATTTGTAAATTTCTCTTACGATTTTCTACAAATGATTCTATTGGGCTCTTCTTAGGGCATGATCTCTCAATATGCCCCATATTATGAAATCTTCTACATCTAAAATATATGTTTTCATAATATATAGTTTAGGTCCACATATTATCCCCATACTTAAGAATGATTGATTTTGGTAAAGGTTTACTTATATCAATCATGACCAATATTCAAGCATAAATAACCAAAAATCCATCTTTTGTTGTATCTGATATATCAATAAATTCTCCTAGAGTGTTGCCTATTGCCTTGAAGGTATCTATTTCCTAAATTCAATGGGCAACCCAAACATCCTAACCCAGACTGGTACTAGGGATAGATTAACATTTTTAGGTGAAAAGCCTTCATACCAACGGGTAAGGAAGAGCCTTGCTCTTCCCATAAACCAAGGACCCCCTTTTAGGATTATTTCTCTTTCTTCAATAGAACAAAAAATGGCTAGGAATAAACCTTTGGGAAGAATAATAGAATCACTCCTAGAGACTTCTATATGCTATCAATCCATTTTCTCAAGGCTATAGCCCCTGGCCAATACTCATTAAATTTACCAAAAACTATCCTATATTGGAGCAATGAGGATCTTTGAGGTGCGCTCACTAACCTCTACCACTAGGGATGACTCTAAGGACTTAACTATAAATTGATCCATGAAAAGCAAACTCAAAATTTAATGAAATTTATCTAAAATTCCTATAGCAAATATGATATTTGATAATAACTTTATAAATTTTTCATGCATAATTTCTAAGATAAAGAAAGGTAAAAAAAACTTAGCTAAAAAATTAATTTTCTAGATAGAACATCTTGCCTTGCTGAAGTCCTAGCCCTTCATTTCTCTTCCCATTATTCAAACCCTAGTTGGCAAATATTTGCAATTTCATTTTTCGTGACTTGAAAAATTGTCATTGCCCTTGTTTCGAATGGTTGACTTCATAGGGTCATATCTCGCTCAATATTGCTTGGATTTTTTCATATGACCACTAATTTTAAAGCTATTCAAATTTTGCACAAGTTGGTCCAAGAATCAGCTGAATTGGATGACTCTTCATGAAGATATGGCTCCTTAAAAATGAGTCATTTTTCAGGAAAAAACCCTAATCCTTTGCACTTTGCAAATTTATTTTTCGCGACTTGAAAAATTGTCACTGCCCTTGTTCTGAATGAACATTAATTTATTTGTTAAATATAAGAAAAAAATAATTATGATTTTAAATATTCTTGAGTTTGTACAAAATTTGAAGAGCTTTGAAATGAGTGGTCATACAAAAAAATATAAATAATATCGATGGAGATACGACAATTTGAAGACAATCGTCTAGAAGATGGGCAACATTAGGGCAATTTTGTATAAAAAATATCTAATAGTTTAGGAGTTGTATATTTACAAATGTTTGTTTGATTCAAATGATTTTAGAACCAATTTTTGCAAATTTTGAAGAGCTTTAAAATGAGTGGTCATATGAGGAATTAGAGCAATATTGAAGAATATACAACATTGTGAAGTCAACCATCCGAAACAAGGGTAGTGGTGATTTTCCAAATATCTATCATCCAAGATTCAGTTTATGGGAGGAGCAAGAAAGGGTTAAGTCATCAATGAGGTAAGACATTATGTATGGGTATTTATTTTGTTAGCTAAGTTTCATTTATCCCTTTATTATCTTAGAAGTTTTGCATGCAGATTATTATAGGTTTATTTTCAAATAATATAATCACTATAGGATATACTACTAAATTTCAATAGATATCAAGTTATAGTTTCCTTCCTATGGACTTATTTATAGCTAAATCTTTATAATCATCCCTAGTAGTAGAGGTTAGAGAGGACCTCATAGAGCAGCAATCCTCATTGGTCAAAGATAAGGCAATCATTGGTAATGTAGTGATTTCTCACTACTAGATTATGCTTCACAAAACAAAAAATAAGGCAAACTCCCTAAGGGCACAAGAGTTTCTATTAGAGGTGGTCATAATTTTGTGAAAATCCCAAGTAGAGGAAACTAGCCAAAGTCTCGAACATGTGCATGATGAGATCTAAGAGAAAGAAGCCAAGAAGTTTTCAATAATCAAAAGTTTTAGAAATATTAACAATGTAGAAGGGATAAATGTTTCAAAAAGCAAAATTCTAAGAGAACCTAGTGAGTATTGAACTTTCCTTCCAAAATGAATCTCGAAAATGAAATTTTGCAAGATCCAACAAAGACCAACAATAGGAAGTCTCAATCAATAGATAAGAGCACATCAAGATCTGAAGGAACTAGGGGCATACCAAAATTTTAAGGCTATGACCACCAACTCAAAAGATAAGTCAAACTAAATTATAAAGATGGAGCAATGATGCACAAGATCCCAAGAAAGGTAGGTGAGATGAATTAACGTACCATTAATAAAAACATAAGGACCACCTACCAATGTCATCTCATATGAACAATCCAAAAGGGAATAAAGGGCAAGCATGGTGGTTTTAATTTTGAATTTGACAAAAATTATGGTAGAAGATGCCTCCCTTAATTTTCAGAATCCCTGGAAGATGTAGTTGAAATTGTCAAAACAACTTATTAATTTTAGAGGGAAACACTTCCTGTTGTAATTTTATATATAGTAGCTAGCTTAGCATTGTAAAGGATCAATAAGTTTGTAAATATTTCCCTTCATTTCTTTCTATATAACAACATGCATATATTTGGGTAGTCTTGTGGGCAACCAAACCCTTGCTTCTAGCATAATCTTTTGTAATGCATTTTTCTTGCTAAAATACACACACACACACACACACACACCATGGAGGCCTATACATCTACTTCGAGTCTATTTGTGGATCTCATACCTTGACCCGTATTTTTTATGTGTGTGTTTGCATTTTGATAATTTTGTGCTTATCTATGTCAAGGAGAGGAAGTGTTCACTTTGGCACATTACGTCTAGAGTTGTTGTGTAGGGAGATATTATTTGATCTTTGGCTCATCGCCAATTTTTTTTTTATATTAAATAATTTATATTAGGGTATTCAAATAGAAGAGGTACATGACCTATCTTTCCATGTAAATAGACTTTTGATCTAAGATTTCATAGATGATGTAGTGCTACATTCTCTATCAATTGATTTGCTATAGTAACCCATGTGTAATAGAAACAACCTAATATAACGAATTACAAAATTAAATACATATAATGTTGCTACCATCAAGAGATAGGATAGAAAGAAGATCTTTCCTGATTCACATTGCCCACCATCTAGGGGATAAATGTAACAACCAAGGTTGTCTTTATATAGAGCCTAGTTGGCCATCACATCTGCAACTCTGTTTTGTTCTCTAGGGATGTGATTGTATTCCACAGACAATAAGCTTGCTTATACCATATGAATCTTCTCTATAATTATCCTTAGTCTCCAGTCAAGCTTCCTATTCTCCCTTGGATTATTTAGATGGTTGATCATGACTTGTGAGTCAGATTCTATCTAGACCTTCTTCCAACCTACCTTAACTGCCTCCTAGAGCCCTCTAAGGATGCCACAACCTTTTGTTAGGTTGTTGGAAAGAATGCCAAGATTATTTACAAAGGTGAAAATTGAGGTTCCATTCAACTATCTTCCTATCCCTCCCACACTAGCTCTTCCTAGATTCCCCTATGATGCTCCATCCATGTTAACTTTTCTCCAGTCCTCTGAGGGAGGCTACCACTTTTTATTTTTGACTACTTTTATGAGCCTTATGGTTGCCATTTGTTGAATATCATCCTTCGGAGTAATTTTTAGCCTGGTCATGAACTATTCCAATTGTTGGTGGGGTTCTTGAGGATACTTCAACATATGTTGGATTATCTCCATTTTATTGGTTATGGTCCTTTGCCAAATATAGTGGATGTCCATAGATTATTGTTTGAAGAATTGGTTGTTCCTTTCCTTCCATATGTTCCAGAGTAGGAGAGTAGTTCATACCCATACTATTTGCCTAACATACTAGTCAACTCCATCCTGTGTAGTCCATTCTCTCTACATATGCTCTAGGATGGTAGATCTAGACCTATTAATACCAAGTAAGGTAGCCATCATCTTACACAACTTTGAGGTTACAAGATACTTAATAAATAAGTGGTAGTGTTTCGAGGTTCTCACCACACATATCACACCTAAAAGGACCATGGTAGCATTTTTTTATAAGTTGTTTCCCTATTAAAACTATTTTATGCAAAATAAGCCAAATGGATAATCTCACTTTAGGCCATAACTTTTGTTCCCATATTTGTTTGAATAAGTCTCAAAGTGGATTAGGAGTACTTTGGCATAGAATTGCATATCCATGTGCTATTGTATACTCCCCCTAACTTGTGTTGCCCCATCCAAGGGAATCCTCCGCTTGAGACCATGAAAGTGATCTCATTTGTAGAGTTTGTTGGATATCCATCTTTTGCCTCTCTAGGATTTGAATTGGCCATTCGGCTATGGGGACCCATTTTCTCCCATCTTCCAAATTTTTGGTCTGGTACCTACAATATTTTTCTACCTTTATCCAATTTGATCTATGTAGCTACTCCATGATAAGTCTCTGCTTTGGAAATTGAACCACCAAATGTTGATGCCCATCCCAGGAGTTTGTCCAAAAGTTTAGTTGTTGACCATTGTCAATTATCCAAAATAGCTCCTTCTTTATAAGCTCCTCTCTTATTCTCAAAACTTCTAAGATGGGAGGTTATTTGCTAGGGAGTTAGCAATAAATAATTTATGCCATAATTTTTTTTTGCACATATAGCTCTTAGATTTTGGGCCCATAGTGTATTAGGGTTGTTCAACATCCTCCAATACAACCTAGTTGCTAGTGCTTTGTTCTTGATTACCGATCTGAATTGTAGTACCTCTTCATGTTTATGAAGGCATAAAGTTTTCTACTGCACCAGTGCCCATTTCCTTTTCTCCTTAGTGCCCCTCTAAAGAAATTAATGATTTATCTGATCTAGATCTCTCAGCATTGCCTTGGGAATGTCCAAAACTATGGAGACATAAATAGATGTAGATTGAAAGATTGATTTAACCAAGGTTATTCTTCCCCCTGATGATAGCCATTGGTTAGTCCATTTTTTTGTTTTCCTTCTTAGTTTGACCACTAGCCAGGCCCAATCCTCCTTTTGTATCCCTATTTTAAGAGAAATACCTAAATAGGTGATGGGGAGGGAGGTCTTCTAGTATCATAGTTTGTTAAGAACCATGATCTCTTGTCTGGATGAGCAATGGAAGAAAATGACTTTAGAATTTTCCTCATTGATCTGTTACCCCTAGCTCTTGAGAAACAACTTATAATATGTTTAATTCTTGAGACTTCCTTCACTGTTACTTTTCCTAACAGAGTAAAGTCATCAACAAACTAGAGGTGAGTGATTGGTCTAGCTCCATTTGCGATAATGATTCCTATTAATGTTTAGTTTTTCTTGTATTTGGTCAATGTCCTTCCTAGGTATTTAGCCATAATGATGAATAAATATGGGGAAAGGGGATCTTCCTACCTAATACCTTTAGATCCAGTGAGAAATTATGAAGGATAGTCTTTGATCAGAACTAAATAAGACATTGATGAAATACATCCCTTGATCCAATTTGTCCATTCCCATGAGAAGCCTAATTGACCCATTACTTTAAGAAAATCTCATTCCACCCTATCATATGCTTTGGATAAATCTAATCGGATGAACATGGATGGATATTTCTATGCTTCCATGGAGTGAATAGCCTCTTGGGCCAAAACTAGCTCATCTTCTATTTGTCTGCCTTCCACAAAACTACTTTGTTCTAATGAGATAATCTTATTTAGAAGAGGTTTGAGCCTCTCTGTCATTACCTTGGTAATTAGTTTGAGCAAGACATTACATAAAGCTATTGGTATGAACCCGATAATATGCTCTATATCTTGTGCCTTTGGGATCAATGTTATATATGTTTTGTTGATTGCCTTCAACACATCTTTAGCTTTCCTAGCTTCCTCAACTACATCCAGAAGGTCCCCATGTAGGATATCCTAAATTTCTTAGTAGAATTCTATGGGGAATCCATATGATCTATGAGTCTTGCTTTTTTGCATTTTAAAAAACTTGTTATTTACTGGTGTAGTCAAAACTAAATTATCATTTTCTCTTAGTTTAGGTATCTCCTTTTTTTTTTCTTTTTTTTTAGCGAAAAACCCCTTACGGGGCCGCCTTGGTCTGAGAGACCACGAACAGGGGGTTCTACACCGTCAAAGTCACCCGGGGGTTGCACCCAGCCCTGCCCGCACCAACATTATCAATTGGATTTTGGGTACCCAATTCAACTTTTTGGTAGGGTGGAGATTCGAACCTGGGACCTCCCTTGGAGGATTGCCCTCTCCTCTCCAACTCACCTACAACACCTGGGTAAAAACTAATTTATAGTGGAAAACACCCCTTTCGAGGTGCCACTTTCAATAGGTTGGGCATAGGAGGAATGGAGCCTTGTCGGCCTCTACCAGCACATAGGACATTCCTAACTATACCATATATCTGCAGGATGGAGACAAGGGGAATGGAACCTGGGTCGGCCTCTACCAGTACCCAGGGCATTTACCACTGCACCACAACAAGCAAATTTTAAAACTAATTTATAGTGGAAAACACCCCTTTCGAGGTGCCACTTTCAATAGGTTGGGCATAGGAGGAATGGAGCCTTGTCGGCCTCTACCAGCACATAGGACATTCCTAACTATACCATATATCTGCAGGATGGAGACAAGGAGAATGGAACCTGGGTCGGCCTCTACCAGCACCCAGGACATTTACCACTGCACCACAACAAGCAAATGTTTAGGTATCTCCTTTAACACTTCCTATTGGGCTTCCATATCCAAAGGTTCTCTTATGAACAAACTTGCAAAATAGTTTACTGTAATAGACCTCATACCTTCCCATATGTGGAAAATATCTCTTGTTTTTGTTCTCAAGAAGGGTATGAAGTTGTGTGATCTACAGGCTAAAAGAGATTTGTGGAAGAATCATGTGTTTAGGCCCCCTCTTAGAGCCATTGGATTCTAGATTTATGCTTCTACAATGCTCTTCTCTTTTTTCCCTTTTCTCTAGCTAGGATGTAAATATGATCTCTGCCATACTCAAGCCCTCTATGAGGCTATTTTTGTGGATCTATTCATTCAAATATTTGAGTTGGGATATCAATTCTAACTTTTTCTTATTGACATTCCAAAATATTTCCAATTAGAGATCCTTATATTAGATTTGATGTATTGAAGCCTCCTCACAAAGCAGTATATCTTGGTTCCAAGATAAGGTTTATCTTCCTTCCACCATTGTTGCACTATGGACCTAAAAGAGTTGTCTCTAAACCACATTAGTTGGAATATAAATGGTGAGTGTTTGACCTTGGATTTCCATAGTTCTATCATGATCAACCAATGATCTAAGCTTGCATTGTTTAGGATATTCACCCTAGGAATGTGTCCATGAATTAGAAAATTGTTTGATAGTATGAACCTATCTAATATTTTTAGAATATAGGTAGTGCCTTACCTCCTATTGGATAAGATCATAAGGCCATTTTTTGGCATGATATCCACTAGGTGGAGGTTTTTGATGTGTTCCTTCATGAGGTCTAAACTCCTATCTAAGATACTATTTTCCCCTAGTTTTTCTTCCAAGGATACGATAGTATTGAAATCCTATTAGGGTCCATGCTTGAGGAAATTGGGTAATAATGTATTTTATGTTCTTCCACTGTCTTTGTTTCTCCTCCAAGATAGTAGGTGCATAGACATTCATGCAGAGCATAACTTGGTCTATTTGCCTACTTTGTACCACTATCGCCAAGATACCCCAACTACCCACCACTTGGTGGATAACTACATCTTTAGGGTCCCAAAGGCATGCAATACCTCTCGATGCCCCTTGGGATACAAGTGATTCCACTCTTCCAAAAAAGCACACTTTCCTTGCAATTGTCTCCATCTCTTCCACTAACACCTTCATCTCTTGAAGGATGATAAATTGTGGTCAAATTGTCTATATCATTCTTCTAATTTCATTCTATTTTGAGGGACTTTCCTTGAGTCCTCTAATGTTCTAGGAGATGATATTCATTAGTATTGGGGCTAAATATGTAGGTAAGGGCATTGACCTTACCTTTTGCTATTATATTTTCTCCTTCTTTTGCCACATGGTGTTGATTAGTTTTGTGTCCAACCTTTTGATTAGTGTCCATTTTCATCTTCTTACTTGTCTCTTGGCTCACCCCTCCTAATTTTGGAATAACATCCAACCCTAGCGTATGTGTGTACAACACTAGGGTACTGTTTGTAGATCTGATGAGGTCTTTCCCAGGCTCTAAGTTTTTTGTGGTTTATACCCCTAACAATTTGTTACTCTTATTCTTATTTTCTACCTTGTTTTTTTGTTGGTAATCTATTGTTGGTTGGTTTACTACTTCTTGTTTGTTTCTTTGCATGGCTAGGGTGGTGTTAGGGGTGTTATTTACCTCTTATGGCACAAATTCCTTCCTCCCACCATGGAATTGTGTCTCCAAGACTTCTATCTCCATTGTATCCTTCTCATCATCTAAAAGATCATCAATGGGGATATTGCCAAACATATTGTTTAACACCATTGCTTGATTCCTCACTATCAATTTCTTTTGGATAATTTTTTTTTTTGGTACTTGGAACCCTTTAGGATCTGTTTCCTCTCTTCCTTGCTTTGGGGTCTTATGTGTGCAATCTCTTGCTAAATGACCATATTCATGGTAAATTTTATAGTGAAAAAGGTATATTCTCGTAATCCACATTTTACTCACATGTTTCCTCCACAAACTGTAGAGGTTTACTCACTTTTTTGGGAGAGGTTTGTTAAAATCTATTAGGATACATATTCAAGCATAAATAATTTGCTCAAATTTATATGTACTATCATCAACCATCATGAGTGTTCCTAGGGTATTCTGAGTTATCATAAATATTTTTGGATCCCAAAATTCTTTTGGTAGGACAAAAAGTCTCATCCAAATTGGAGTTGTGGATGGCATATCTTCCTCTACTTTAAATTTAGTATGCCAAGGTTTCATAAAGAAATCGACCCTTCCAAGAAACCATGGTTCCCCTTGGAGTATTTATTCCCTATCTTTTTTAGAAGCAAAAATAACAAGGAAAAAATCATTGGGGTGGGTGAAGATTTAGAATTCACCTTTTGTTTGCCATTGTTTACCATCCCATAGTTTAAATGTTGAAAGTATTGGTCTTAACCCCATAAATTAACATATCAACCCTATTCTCTCCATGTCTTCTATTCCATTCTAAATATCCTCCATATTCACCTTTACTATCAAGAACCATCCTTCACCTTTAAATATCACTTCACAATTTTCTTGGGATTCGTCATAGGCTTCTTCAAAGGTTTTCATGGTGCCCTTAGGTTACTGATCGTATTTAGGATTGTTCCCCATGAAGGGCATCCCTAATATTCAATTTTTGGGGTAGCTCCCTTGACTCCTTATCCATTTTGGGTATTGGTACAATCAGTCCCTTTTGGTAGTTTTCCCTTAGAACAATCTTGCTCAAGTTTTGGACCATATTAATTTTCCCTGCTTCAACTTTTCTTATTTGGTTTGGGTTGTGAATTTTGTTTTTGGTTCTCTTCAACCCTTGAAATAATTTTCATGGTGGCCTATGATTCTCTATCTATTTTTTCATTGTAAATTGAAATTGCTTGTTGCTTTTTCCTTCACTTTGTGTGTATTGTGAAAGTTGGTTGTCTACTACATTTTTAATTCATTAAATTTCCTCCAACTATACCTTTTCCTTATTGTAATCATCCTTGTCAAAAAAAACCTACTAGCCACTAGGGCTAATAGGCCCCATCCTCTGTATTTTATTTATAATTTTATCTAAATCCCTTCAAACCCTTGCCCTAGCTATCTTTTTGCTTCTTTAATCTATGATTACTAAGGCTTATTTATGCAATGGTGGTGGTACTACATGCAAACCCTAGCTGAGCTTGCATCACCAAATTTTTAGATTAGGTTCTCCTTTTCTCTATTTTTATTTTTATCTCTTACCTTTTCCCTAGGCTATTAGATTAGAAAATGTGCATCATATATATTATCCTATAAAGGAACCAACCTTTGTCAAAATCCTAGAGGTCTTCAAACAAGTTGAACCTCATGCTCTTGATACTAGCCTTGTTGTGTCACTCTGCACAAGGTGTGATCTGCCCTGTCTGCCTAGTCCACACCACATCTGATGGCCATAATATTTTAATGGCATGCTTGGTGGGACCTCGATCACATATCGTTGGTCTCATAATTGCAACAAGTTAGGCTTAGACTTGGTGATGGTCTTTGCCTATTTTGATTATTGAAGTGCTTCTAACTCACTTGGCGACTCCACTCAAGAAATGAACAATCTAGAAGAATCGACTAAAGAATACCCAATTGAGTCTCTAGTGAAGGCCTCAATCCATCTACTTATAGAGCATAAGCTCCATTCACTTGGCGATCCCATTTTCAACCAAGTACCCAAAGGTACATAAAAAAAAAATCATTATCAAATATTTTATTGTTATCGCTACTCTATAAAAAATCCAAGTATGGTTGCCTCTCTAGTCAAATTACCTTTGGATTGGGATAATACAAGTCCAGTTTACCCCCCAAGGCCACCAATTATATGGGAAAAATATTCCAGAATCAATGCTAGTAATATTACCAGAGTATACCAATGAAGGTTTGGTCACCCCACTTGAGCACTTGTAGGAGATGGTATTCATATACTAGGTTCATAATATAACGAGGAAAAATGTAGCATTGATACTATTAACAACCTCTCTTATAGGGAAAACTTGCCAAAAATATGAATGCCTTCCCCAATATTCAATCACAAATTAGGATCAACTTGCCACTATGATCATGAATGGATTTGAAAATGTAATTAATCACAATGCCACCCAATCTGAGAACCACTATGATAATTCACAAATTGTTGATTCTCTTAAAGAAGGTTCATATAATTAAATTAAAGATTCTTCAGGTCTAACAGAAGGTAATCTATTAAGAATGAGCCCTGTAGATATTAACTAGAGCAGTGTAAGTGAGAACATAGGGGGGACTTACACTAAGATGAGTAATGTAGACTTTAGTACATCTGATACATTCAGTAACTCCTCAAATTCTAAGGAAAGATCAAGCAAGAATCTCAAATCAGATAAAAAGGTAGTGGACCCATGATTAGACATGTGGATGAGAAGTTCAAGAGACCTACAGTCGATAGTTAATATAGAAGAATACGGAAATCCAAAGTTCATGGCACTTCCTAATACAACAATAAGTGATTACTTTTCTCTTTACAAGGATCACATACCTAGGTGCATTACTATAGGGGCAAGAATACTTTATCTAAACAGGGAATTATATGGCATATTCAACATGGGAATCCCTTCAAGACAACTTGGATCAGGTCATATAAGATATTCATAGATATTGGGTCCTACATTGACCAACTTCCAACTATAAAAGCAAATTGGGCCAAAGAAAAGGAATATTTACTTACCCTAAATGATCCAATGAAACAAAGAATAACTAAAGTATGGGATCTTCGCACTTATTGAATACACCAATTAACAACATGGGTTAAACATAAAACCCCACTTTGGTTTGAAAAAAGAAAAGAAAAAATAAGATAATAGTAATAATAAATATACCCACATATGTTCATTGGATATTAGAAAAGCACCAAACTACAATAGTTAAGGCATTATCACAACATCCAAAGTTATAATGAAAATTAAGTCATCCTTGACTTTACAGATAATGCAAAAATGGAAAAAAGCTTGAAGATACCGACAAGTGAATAATATTGGAGCAAATATTTTAAAACTTAGCCAATCACAAACTAGGGCACACAAGCCAAGTGTTTCCATCAGTTGAGAAAGGACCAAAGGCATCCATTTCAATATGGGATGTACTATAAATAAATAAAAATATAAGTAAATGTCACTAAAGACATCTATTCATTTCTAAAATTACTTCATCCCACATTAGAAGCTCCTAAAAATAATCAAACAACAAATTATCAACAAAGTTTTTAGAGTTTCCTAATGGGAAAGCTAGTGGCAACCATGGAATCTAGAAGAAAGAGTAAGACAACTATTACACCATCAAAGCCTATTACAAAAAAGGTAAAGCGGGTCCAAGTCACAAATATTGAATACCTAAAGTATATAGAGGATAAAGTTAATAATTTTATAGACCCTAGGTTATCAAGAGATGGAAAGGCGCTTAGAGACGAGGCCTACCAAAGATACCTGGAGGTTAATGAAGAATACTTTGCAACAAAGGTCTAGACTAGTTTTCTCACCCAATACCTCCACCCACAGGTCCATCCCTATTATGAGCTAGTGCAAGCATGTGTAGGACACTACAAACATCACTTGAATATGGTTGTTGTACTTCATGATGGTGCCTTTCAAGTAATCATATCTAGAGAAGTCATTCAAAAAATTCTACAATTACAAAGGGGTTTTAAGATGAATCCATAAATTGCAAGTCTTTATTACTTGAATATTAAGGATAAGTTGAGGTGTTTGAACTAGGAGGTTAACAAATCTAGAGAAACCATACCATATTTTCTCTTGAAAAGAGAAATGTTCACACAAGAAACCAGTGATGCAAATATAATAGAAGGGTTGACCATCATTCACATGTTAAGAAATAATGCAAAAATAAAGTTGTTGGCCCTTGATTGTAGTAATTTTATAGCTCAATAGATTCATGAGGGGCTAATCAATTTTAGAGGGAACCAAGAGTTTAGGTACTGCTAATTTATGGTACATCCTATTTTATCTCAAAATAGTTGGAAATTTGAGAATTTAAATTTAAGGGAAAATGAAAAAGGGGAAACATCCCCTATGTTTTTTTGGACAAAAGTTCTATATCAGAGCTCTCCCTATTGTGAATTTTCAAATAAATTTATAGTCCCAACAATAGCCACTCAAAAGGGATATTTTATTACAACGAGATCCCTAGAAGAAATTATATGAAAGTTTTTATAAAAAAGTAAAAAAATTGACCTTGTGCTTATGATCAACATCTCTGGGCGAAAGATATTAAGAAAGCTAAAGTGGAGTGATAACAAAATTTAGAGCATGGTGGAGGTTATGCCAGGAGATTGATCAAATTGAGGCACCTTTTGGAAGTTTGGATCTTGATGAGGATGGAATATTTAGCATGTCTTATGATTAGGAGCACCTAGAAGAAATCTTAGTCAATAACCATAAAGGTGAAGCAAAAAGTATTTGCCCAACTCAAAAAAAGGAGGCCATATTGGTTTCACCGGATCTTCTAAACAAGAACATAAGGTAGGCGAAATCAAGAAGTGAAACCTTTCCAAGAAAGCAAAAATTAATAATTTAACCAAAATCACCAAAATAAGAAGAAGAGAGACATGAGGTCTTGCCTCAAAAGAGTTCCTCTTGGACCCAAAAACAAATGGTTAAAATCAATAATCAAGTAAAGAAAGAGGAAGTGTTAATGGAGGTAGATGCTATGATAACATTAATAACCATATAAAACCAAACAACAAGCCTAGTAAAAATAGGAAAAGGGGAAGGAAATGACCCTCCTAGAGGAACATCTAGCAACTCGAGAGGTAGCAAACTTTTCTAAAGAGGTCCCAACTATAATAATGATGACAACTGATAGCCCTACAAGTTCTCCTTTTATTCCAATTTACCAAGAGGAGGTGATCACATAGCCTTCAGATGGTGCATCCTTCCTTTCATCAAAGTCCCAATTTATCAAATCTTAATTTTCTCTCATATAACCTCAAGAACTACAAGATATGAAGCAACAAACATAACAAATCAACCAACAAAAGTAAGCATTATTTGTGAAATTGTTAGTCGTAACCCAATTAAATTTTCACTTAGCTCTTCAAGATGAAACCTTATTAGTCATAAAAAAGACCCATTGGTGGAAAAACTTGAAGATGAGATGATGGAGCAAGATTAGTAAGTGACGATAAAAGGACTTGATTTGAAAAATATGTGAACCACAAACAAAATACAATTTAGGTAGGAAACATAAAAGATAGTTGCATACAAACTTGTGAGGGATACCATAGTCGTAAGTTTGTGGGTTTTCATTCAGTTAGGAGACCCAAGTTCAAACCCTAGTAAGAGAGGATTGAGACCCCTCATAAAACCCATGTAAACTTAAATTTTAAATCAAGTGGTATTAGCTCAACTAGTTGGATTCATCAATATATAAAGAGGAGACCAATATTTAAATCTTTTTTTTTTGGTAATTATAATAATAGATTAATTGTGGGTTTTTATAAAGGATCCCAAAACCTTATGTACAAAATCAGCCTTGCTAAAAGATATTTCATGCCGGATGGCTGGGTAAATAGAGCAGTTCATAAAAAAGACAGGGAAATACAAAATGCCCGAGGGCCCCAGAAGACGCGGACAATCCTGGAAATCTTGATCTTGAAATACATTAAAATAGAATAATAGCCGAAGACAATATATCAACAAACTTTGGGAGAAGACCTATGATACAAATTCTTCATCATGAGGGAATATCTGCCTTGGCCAAACTGTCCACCTCGGTTGGGAAACGAGAACGCCAAACAACCGGGCACGTGGTCATCAGTCCTTTGTTGGCCAAGTGATCCGCCACCCGGTTACCTTCTCTGTAGATGTGCCCCGCCTCCCACCTGGCGCGCCGAGAGAGGAGCATCCTAGCCTCGAGGATGATATTCAGGACCCGCCACGACGGGTCTTTGGAGCCACGAAGGTAGTTGATAATGTTTAGAGAATCGCCTTCAATAATTAAAGGCCTAGGATCATTCGATATGACCTGCAACCCTTTCAACACACCACGGGCTTCGGCAAAATGATTGGTCTGAGGGCCCAGATTTTCATAGTAGGCCAAGATCAGCTTCCCATTATGGTCCCTGACAAGCCCCCCGGAACCAGCGGGCCCCGGGTTGCCTTTAGCAGCCCCGTCAAAATTAAGTTTGATCCACCCCAAAGGAGGTTTGGTCCAAGTGACCTCCCTGCGGCCATTCATTGAGTCAACTCTGGAAGAGGAGCCAAGGTCCAGTCTTTTGAAAATAATTGCCTCCCAAGGATTGTGAGGGCGGGAGCTGGGAATAGTTTTTGAATTCTCGACAGCAAAGGATAAGGCTCTTTGGGCAACAGAGGGAGCCATTCTAGGGATCTTGCCGAAGACTCTAGCATTACGCTCTAGCCCAAATTTGCCAGATGGAATGGTGAAAGGCAGCCTCACAAAGGAATCGGAGCTTAGAATTCTTAAAGGGCTTGGGCCATTGGAGGAAGGCGTCTTTAAGGGAGCGAGGGGAGCACCAGAGTACTTGGAAGGAAGACAACACACAGCTTAGGACCGAATGGGAAAAGGGGCAATGCAAAAATAAGTGATCGGATGTTTCACAGTCAGCTAAGCAAAGATAGCACTTGTTGGGAATTGCAAGGCCTCTCTTGTGGAGATTGTCTATGGTAAGGGCTTTGTTATAAAAGGCAATCCAAGCAAAGTAATTTATCTTAGGAATAATCCCTTTCCTCCAAATTGCTTTCCATCGAGGGTCCACAACAACCTCACATGACAGAAGATCATAAGCGGACTTAACAGAAAACCGCCCATCCTGCGTGTTGCTCCAAATAATTCTGTCGTCTCTTATGATCGAAGGAATTAACATCGATTGGAGGACACTGTACAAGAAATTCACCTCATTATCAAACCCATCCACCATCGAAAGTTTCCATCGAGGGGGAAGGGAACTCCGGTCAATGCAATCCGAAACCTTGAGATGATTGTTTGGATCAATCTGGGCCCTCAAGCCAGCCAAGTTCTGATTTACAGCGAGAGCTTCATCTGTAGCCCACCTGTCTCTCCAAAAAAGGATCGTGGATCCATCCCCCAAGATCCAACGAGCACCCCTGTTAATCACCGAACGGCCCTGAAGCACCGTCTTCCAGAAAGCCGAAGCTTCATGAGGAGACTCAGCTTCCAGGAGAGAATTTTCCCCAAGATACTTTCTTTTAACTATATTGACCCATTCCGTCGGTGCATTAATAAGAATTCTCCAAGCATGTTTGGCAATTAAGGCAGTGTTCATGAGCCTGGATCTTCTCAATCCCATGCCCCCTTGGTCCTTTCGAAGGCAAACCTTATCCCACGCCACCAGAGGAATTCTGGATTTTTCTTCGCTGTCGGACCAGAGAAAATTCCTTTGAATCTGCTCGATTTTGGAATGGATAAACACGGGAAGCATGAAAACAGACATGAAATAGGTGGGAATTCCTTGAAGACGAGGCTTTGGTGAGGGTTGCCTTCCCAGCTTGAGATAGCAATTTGCCTTTCCAAGTGTTGAGTTTCTTATGAAGCCGTTCCAAAATTGAATTCCAGATGTTCCCACCGCCTCGCCCATTGCAAACTAGCGGCAACCCCAAATAAGTTGTAGGCAGGGAATCAATAGTGCATTCGAGGATTATGGCAATGCGAATTTGCCTACGTAGAGGGGTATTAACAAAATAAATTTTGCTCTTCAAATAATTAACTTTTTGGCCAGAAGCCTTCTCATACCGGGACAGAATGCGCTTGATAGATTTGGCCTGAGTGACAGACGCTCCAGTGGATATGAGCGTGTCATCCACAAACTGTTGGTGAGTGACAGGATCAACTCTGGAAGTAGGCAGAATGCCAAAAATCTTGCTTCGACGGAGGGCTTCATTCAAAGACCAGCTAAGGACCTCTGCCAAAAGAATGAATAAAATAGGAGACAGAGGATCACCTTGTCTGAGGCCGCGAGCACTCTGGAAGAATCCAGCGGGGGACCCGTTGATCAGCACAGAAAAGGATGGAGTGGAAATGCAACTGTTCACAAGGTCAATCCAGTGATGATGGAAGCCCAACTTGCAAAGGACAGCACAGAGGAACCTCCTGTCCACTCTGTCAAAAGCTTTATTCATGTCTAGTTTAAGGAAAAGCGCAACATTCTTGGAACATTGGGCAGTATGGAGGGTTTCATGAATAGTAATGATGTCGTCAAGGATGTTTCTACCCTTAACGGTGCTCCACTGAGCTGAACCTACCAAAGAGGGGAGGAGGGATCTCAGACGATTGGCAATGGTCTTGGTAAGAATCTTGTAGAAAACATTGCAGAGGCTTATGGGACGATAGTCAAAAAAACTTTTGCAGGCGGGCGACTTAGGAATGAGAGCTAGGAAGGTAGAGTTGAGCTTCGGATGGATGGATCTTGATGCTTGGATTTCTAAGATAGCCTCACAGACATCAGGCCCCACAACATCCCACATAACTTGAAATAATCGGGGGGAACCCATCAGGCCCGGGGGCCTTATCTGGTTGCATGGAAAAAAGAGCATCCTTAATCTCGAAATGGGAAAAAGGTTCCAGGAGTTTAATACTTGCCTCATGGGGGACTTTGGTAGGGAAATTAGCAAGCAAGGATTTTTGAACTTGGAGGACGCTATCAGGAGGAGCACCCAGCAAATCCTGGAAGAAATCGACTGCTTCGCTTCGAATTTCCTCAATCTCCCTGGTAGTGCGCCCATCCTTACACAACACCTGTCTGATCTTGTTGGCCCCCCTGTGTCTCATGGTAGACGCATGGAAAAACTTTGAATTTGAATCACCGCTCTTCACCAGAGATCCCTGGACTTCTGACGCCAAAACGTTTCCTCACTGGCAAGAATGGAATGATAGTCCACCAGGAGGCTCCGTTCCTCCTCTCTGAGGCCTTCAGAATACCCTTCGACCTCCATATTTTCCTCTAAACTCTTCAAGCGCTCAGAGATGGACCTTTTAGACTCAAAAATGTTGCCAAAAACCTCCTTATTCCATGCCTTTAAGTTCTTTTTAATCATCTTAAGTTTTAGGGCCAGTCTTTTGGACGCTGAACCAACCACCGTCACCTGCCACCATTTCGAAACCAACTATTTGAAATCCTTGTGGGAAATCCACATGGACTCAAATCTGAAAGGGATCTTAAACCTAGGCCCGCCAGTGGCCTCTAACAGAATGGGATTATGGTCCGACCCGATTCTTGGCAAAGCTGAGAGAGTTGCAGCGCCGAGGAAGGGAATAGCTTCATGGGAAATGAGGAACCGGTCGAGCTTGACCTGGATGAGATTGCTCCCAATCCTCCTGTTGCTCCAGGTGAAGGACGCCCCCTTAAGTTCGATGTCTAGCAGATTATTGGATGAAACAAAATCTCTGAAATCCTCCATGCTACGGTTGGCCAGCTCAGCGCCTCCCTTCTTTTCAGAGGGATGAAGAGGGCAATTGAAATCCCCTCCCACAACCCACGGGAAGTCACTAAAACTTTCCCTCATCAGAGAGATGGTTTTCCACAACTCAGCTCGCTCCAAAGCAGAGTTCGAGGCGTAAACATTGGTCAAAATCCATGAAAAATTATCAACCTTGGAGTGAAACAGGACATTGATAGTCCTGCTGGAAGCCGATAGAAGACTACCCTCGACCTTGTCAGAGTCCCACAGCACCATGAGACCACCTGCAGAACCTATTGCAGGGCTGGAAAGGAATTTGGCCTTGGCCCAAATGGCCCTGGCAACCTTGACAGAGGCAGAGGCATCAGACTTAGTCTCCTACAAAATGAGGATGGATGGGTTAGACTTCTTTCGGAGATCGGCCACCACCCTACGTTTGGCCGCTCCGTTAAGACCTCTCACATTCCATGAGAGGATTTTCATCTGGACATTTTAAAGACTTTCTTGCCTCCCTTTCCCTGCTGGATGGGAGGTTTTGGGACAGGCGAATCACCCACCAGGGAGTCGAAATCTTCTTGAAAAAGCAACCGCTGGGATCCATTTGCAATGTCTGCTGCCGTTTCCTTATCCCTTCTTTCTTTGTTAGGAGGTCGCCCCTGTTTTCTTTCACAGCCAAAATCCACCCCTTGCTTTCGGCTTCTAGTGTTTCACGGACTAATGTTGCCATGTTGTTCGTCCCTCTTGCCCAGCAGATACTCTTCCAGCAGGGACTCAGGAGGTTTTGGTTTTGACAAATAGGGGAATCGGCCTGAGCGAGACATACGGGAAGGAGGCCGATCCTTTTCCACTTGAGGTTATGGTTGGGAACTTGCATTGCACAGAACGACGTCCGACTCGGGGAGAACCCCAGAAGGATCTGGAGACTCAGGCACTGTCGCTACAGGGTGTTTCGGTTGTTTTCCTTCTTGCTTCGGGGGGTTGCCAGAAGCCCCACCCTTCATCCCCAGCTTTTGAAGAGGACAATTTGACTGAAGATGCCCCTAGGAACTGCATCGGGGGCAAAAGGCCGGTCTATTTTCGTAGTTAATGACTTGCTTATGAAGAACGGAGCCTCCAGACCGAAGAGTGATGGAGGATGGAAGGTTCGCCTCCAAATCCGCCAGGACATAGAAGCGAGCTTGGACAAATCTGGTTCGGGCCCGAGTGGGAGGGTCAATGGTGACCAACTCACCAATGGAACGGGCGATACCCACGATAACATTTTCATGCCAGCAGAAAAGGGGAAGGTTCGGCAGCCTAACCCATATTGGGGCAATATTAATACTCTGGGTTTCGGGGTTAAAATCCATCCCCCACTTCTTGAGAAAGAGACTCCTGCGTCCCAGAAACCAAGGGCCCCCAACCAAAATTTTATA